>OX621245.1:12777901-14166852 GCA_951640165.1 Pseudoips prasinana | reverse complement strand
CAGAGAATTTATAATCAAATTAAGTTTGGTGCATTAATTATGGATGAAGTTTCAACTGATTACAATTTTGCAGTTCCCGCCAAGAAGTCCTACGCCACCTGTATCTTAAATGTTCACAAATCGCTTCATTATAGGACCGTAATCCAGAATATCGATAGTCGGTAGCTTTAATTACATATCGATATGCAGCATTTACGTATAGTCATAATATCGAACAAAATATGATCACGTACCGGTCCGATTATCGTGGATGATAATTCCATCGAGAGATTCTAAAATAGAACGGCGAGATACATCGGGTGGCTCGGTTCCTCGCGCTAGGCGCTCGCCCAATCAATATATACTTTGTAGCTCGAGGCGGGCCCGCGTAGTACGGATAAAAAATGATTATTTATAAATACTCTGCTGCTCTCGTCCGCCTTTAAATTGAACACGCCTGTGTAATTTGGCTATGCACAAACGGGTGACAAAATAAAATCGGTATCTTGGTTAAAATTAGAATGAAGCCAAATATCTGCGTTTATACGTTTTTTTATTTGTACTGTGTGGCTGACCGCATAGAATGTCTCCACCGCATCTCATCCCGTGGGGGACGTAGAAGTCATGCCGAGAGAATATCTTCCAGAGAACGGGTAGCAGCGTCTCTCTGTGTAGTATGACCATCATACAGTGATCGCCAACCCGTCTGCCAAGTTTGGCGATTATGGCATATCCCTCATGGACACTCGCAACTTTTTCTAGCAGTGCAGTCTGACATGATGATACTTTATTTTTATATTAACCGATTACTGCAGTATCGTTCTTTAGCTGAATAATTTAAAAATAATTTCTACTTATTTTTAGGTTTTTACGACAACGCCCGCGCTAAGGAATCTGATCCCTGTGTTGCGGGGTAATTTACAAACATATAATAGACGGACACAAATTATATCCAGACTCAGAAGAACTATTTGTGGGTCACACAAATAGGTGTCGGACGCGGCACTCGAATCGTACCTATTGTATTTTTCAAAATTGTGACTGCCTAGTTGGACTTGGCCGGGGCCAAAAGTAATGTTCAGATTTCTTTTTAAGACAAAATCTTAGTAATAGCCCGGAGTCTAACGATTGGCGGTGTAGCACCCCTGTTCCTCTAGGAGCATGTAATGATGTCAATTCTGTACCTCATGTCTTTTGATTTCCTGTCCGTTTATATCATTGGTTAGCGGTCCCATTGAAACACGATAGTTAGGGAATAGAGGTGCGCCTGTCTTTGCGCATACACGTGTGCACTATAATATGGTTCACGCAGATGAATAGTCTCCACTTAGACAGGTTACCATTATTATTAATTTTAACATCATCAAAACTGCCGAAAGTTTACCACTGCTGAACATAGGCCTCCGCCAATCATCTCCCTCCACAATTGCCGATCCTGCGCTATTCGCATCCACCGGCTTTCAGCGACCCTTTAATTAGATAGAACAGCTGAAAAAGCTCTCGTTTTTTCATTTTTGCACGGTGAATCATGAAAATGTATTTCTAGTAGATACACACTGCATTTCCACGAAGTAAACTAGGCTAAAATGTTTACGTAAATTCGCTTACCACGACAGTGTTCCATTACTTTCATCTAGCAAACGAAATATTGTGGTACTGAATAATAAATTGGCTATATTTTACATCTTACTAGCTTTGAAGTCATCTGACAAGTGAGACAACCGAATCTAATTTTGTTACATAGTATTAGCTACAGCAAAACTGTAATACCGTTGACCTTTCTATCATACAAGAGTTTCGTTTAATTAAATTTCCTCTTAGTTTTAATGATGCAAAAAGAACTACCGTTGGTATTCTAATTATTTGGGTGTATGGATTAGGTACACAATAATGTGTTCACATCAAACTAAATGAATACCTACTGTTTTAAAAAAACCATAAAACCATCTTATATATTTTTTTTTACAACCGATTGGGGCCAAATTTATACAGAACTATTCCCAAATCATTTCCTATCCATTGAAAGTTAATTGTCAATTTTAACTGTCTATCACTGTTAATGAGATATAGCCTCGTGAGAGACGGACAGATAGACAGATAAAATAGGGTCCTGTTTTACCCCTTGATTATGGAACCCTAAATAAATATAGTCCAATTGATAACCTCCGACTTTATGAATCTGTTGAAAACATATTGTATTTTAAGAGAGGATTAATGGAACTGAGTTATTAAAATTAATTCGTTCCCAATACTATTTTTTTTTATGTATAATTTACGTATTTATAGATCTTTTTAAATAAGTTTACCCATGTTAGTTTACTTAAGTAAAATAAAATAATTTATTGTTTAATGAACTAGAATAAAGTATAAGATAGGCAAATGTCATTCATTTAGACGAATTTACGATTTTCTCAGTTTTATTGTACATTTGTAACTTGATTAAGTAACAATTCTGAAAGTAATTACATGAAAGTTTTATGTAATTAAATTTAGATATAATATGTATATTTTACCAATTAAGTTGAAGCTTTATAAAGTTGATACAATGCCATTCATGAAATTTAATATTTTATTAATTCCACTTGCTTTTTATAAATGTTGAAAGAATTAATAAACTAAAATATTTATTTGTATTGATAATTGAAACATATTTTGGGATTTAATTGTGTTTAATGTGAACATGTAATTTGATTACGTATTATCAGTTTCATTAATACATAAGTAAGATAGAGCGGCGGCGTCATGATCATTTTTAAATTAGACATAATAATAACAATAATTTGCTCTTGGTTGAATTAAGGCCACAGTGGCTAGCCACTCTGAGGCACGGAGTTGTATTACCATCAGTAATACAACTCCGTGCCTCAGAGAGCACCTAAAGCTCGATCCTGTACCTCCGCTCTTTCCGGTCGTGTCGCTACTCTTCACATAGAGTCATGTGAGTGATGGAATAGAAAGTGCCTCTGTGTTTGCGCACACACTTGTGGAATATAATATGTTCAGCGAAGTTAGTTAGTCCCACCCTTCGGGATGATACTGAGAAATTTTCTTTACAGGAAAATCCTCAAACTGACTCTATGGCCCAACCCAGGATTTGAACCCATGACCTCATTATCTGCAGTTGAACACGCTACCGGTAGACCAACAAGGCAGATAAATTAGACAAACCTAGTATAGCAATATAGTACTTCAACATCTATATTGTATCTATGGTTTATAATTGAATCAAACTTGACTTTATGGGTATTCGGACTATTAGTTATGCTAGATACTCTTATATCAAACACATTAAAACCTACCTGTAGATATACTAAGTTAGTACATATAAATTGTCCTATAAATTTTAATAGCTAAACAATAACTTGAGGCAATTGTCTACCACTCCAGTGTTTTCAATTTACTTCGCCAATAAACTTGTACTACATCTGGCGCCTTCATGAATTGTAATTTTATCGATACGCCAATATTTTCTTGCAGTTCAATTATTTTTATGTTTAAATTATTGGAATGCAACAGACACAAATTGTACATTTCGATTTATATTTATTTAATTAAACCTGTTTATTCTCTTATAATTTAATTTCGTTAATTACGACAGCGTTTATTAACGCCTTATCTCATTATTTTGTGTGTGTTCTTTACGAATTATAAATTCGATCATTTGTACTTTTAACAGTGCTAAACAGCTAAAACTAGATAATTCCCCCAGGAATACAGTCTTTTATCATTAAGTTGTTAAAATATTTAACGGATAAAGTCGGATAATGAGTAGAAATACAGAACATTAACATGAAACAAAGAGTACCAACGAATAAAGTAATTATATTATTTAATAATTATAGCTATCCTACTATGGATGTTTGTTACTCTGTCACGCAAAAACGACTAAACTTATTTTGATTATCTAAACTTTCGCGGGAGAAGAGAAACCATGTGGCAGATACAAATAAGATTTTTTGGAGTTTAATTGTATTGTCACTATTTTGTTCAAATGCAAATATCATTTTATATCCATGGAGTTTTGTGTATAAGTAGGTAGGTATACAAATATTGTATTTTCCGTTTACTTAAAGATGTACTGAATCGTAAACAAAATTCTATCACGTTTGGTATGCTATAATAGCTGAACTCACTAAGCTCATTTTCTTCTAAATTACAGCTTCGTTTTACTTCAATCCTGTCAACGACGAGCCTATTTCTGTACGTTGATTAGTAGAAATGTCGGAAACCACTCTCAGTTAATTAACGCCCAGGAAAAAATGTCTCGGTGTAATGAATTAAAATTCTGTATCAAATTAGTGGTTACTTGACATTTTATTTTTAGTATTTATTAATATATTTGTAATGATTAAGATATTTTATAATGAGAATGTATATTTTTAACCTGTCCATACAACCTACACTAAAGATAAAACCTATCACAAAATAATGAGACTCCAGCAATTAGGACTCTATGGCTGAATAATTGCCAGTGTTGTTACAAAAACAATTCACTCTGTAGTAGATATAATGCATTACTCTATGATTTTAACATAGATTAAGCTCATATTCTCTCGTAAAGGCTATAGTACCTACGCACTTGTCGGTACTCACGAATCACTAGTTAGGAAATTTAATACTTGCCGCAGCATTAAGTAAAGTGATATGCACCATAAACCGCTCATATTCGACATAACTGCAATGCTTCATGAATATTGATTGTACACAGGTACCGCCACATGTTTCAGCCGGTCACTGACACAATGCGTCGGTTCTCTTGATTGAATGAAACATGTAACATGTCGCATTATGCGCCCCATCTTGTCTGCACTCTCGATCAAGTCGGCGCACACCCGCCCAACCGTTTGTCTCTCACATATTTGTTTTGAAATCCCAATCGAGAGTTCAATGACCAATCAGATAACGGACCCGACGAAAATGTCACCGTGTTCAAAAATGGAACGGGTTTTCTGTGCGTGACATTTAATTTTGTACGTTCAACTCAATTTACAACGACATTAATTTTCTGTATTTAAATAGACATCTGCAAGTAAAAGTACTCGGTGTGTTTATCGTCGACTTTTTGTTGCAGGTACTGTGCTGTGTCACATGATGAAACTACACCGTGCAGGTTGGTCGCTCGTTAGAAACCTTTAAAGCACGCATTTTTATGTCTATCATTATAATAACTATGAAACAAAATAGGTGTGTTACGAGAAATCGAGCTTTGATAACCAAAAAGGTCTTAATTAAGCCGGGAAAAGAGGTCGAGAAGAAAAGTCCGAGACACCTCGCGTTTCATTACTGTGATCCCTCGGCCTCATTAAGCAGTCGGTGTTGTATAAAAAGCGACTTTATATAAGAAGTTAATTCGGCATCACACCTGTCGCGGTCGTAACTTCTCCTTTGGGATGGCTATACAATGAAGCTTGGCCCCATCCAGCCAGTACTATTATTTTACCTTTACCTCATTCGTCTTGGCGGCATCGTCAAAGAAAGCATAAAAATATATAAAGTCTTCATTACATTGACGTTTGACAGTTCGATTTTCGAAATAGGCCGCGATGATTGGCTGGATTATTAATAGCTCTGAGACACAATAAAAAATAAATTCGATTTTTGAAAGCACGATTATGTCGAAATGAAGTCACGTTACTTAATTTGATTAGATAGGCTGTCATTTTTCACCTGTTTCTATCAAAACGATATTAGAAAACTAAAATGTAAAAATTATTATAGTTTGCCTTTATATTAAAAGTTGACCGTTGGAAAATAATTACCCAATAGATTGTAGTAGGATGGGCATAAAGTTTTAACGTTCTCTCTGAAACAACCATTTGGAGTGGATTACATCTAACTTGAATGTTGATAAAGGTTAGAACTTTAGGGAAAGCGTCAAATTTTAGCGGTAGTTACGGCGCAGGGTTTTTAATAGATATTACTATAGTATTTTTAACATCTCACTTGAGTTTAAGCTTTACCTGAAAATATTAAATGTAATGTTACTTAATTAACAATTTTTTAAGGAATTAAAAGCATATTGCCCTAATATTTCCAGTTAATTACGAATATAATGAAGCTAATAGGTAGTAATATACTTCCAACGTACATCAATACATTTTTCCCACACTCGTTCATTTCGATTTTATAGTTACCAGACGCAAATAGTATGAAATAAAATATTGTATCAAAAATATTACATTCCCGCCAGAAATTCTATTAAATTGTGTAGGTAAAAGTAGCGAAAGTATTATGGTTGCCCTCCGCTAAGTAAAGCGAAGTGAATATTTTCTGGAATTTTCTACGAAATGTTCCAATTCCATTTCGGTAAGAGACTAATAATATACTTTTTTCCTCTTTTTACTTCTTACTTCCACCCTTTACTGTTATATACGAAAATGGAATGGCGTGGAGCCGGCCGTTTGCTAACTTTTCCGCGGTCGTGAAAATGTATTCGGACTTTTACGGAACAATGTCCGAAAGAGTAAAGCGTGGGATTTAACAGCGGGATTGTATTATATATTATAAATTATTTTCGTTGTCTGTTCGTGTAAAGCCCACATGTTATTGAGAGTTGACATAATATATTTAATAAATGTTTCAACGGAACTGTTTTGACAAGCCCTGTTAATAAGTAGGTAATATTTTAGACAGGGTCTATGGGAGTAGGCGAGGTTTTATTATCAGAATTTATTTATATTGAAAGTCGTCTCTATTACTATCGTGGAGTAAGGAGTTGCACACTCGGACAGCGGACGGGTCAATTATTTAGATTGGCGGCGGCGACGCTTCGCCCGGAGCGTAACGACTACGTGACGACTGCGTGACGACCCTACCCTGTGCAGTTGCCTCCCGTCATGCTATATAGCTTTGTTTCTACTAAAAGATGAAAATACAAAAGAACGGGGTGGAATTTTCATTAGTACGTAATCATAATAACGCTGTCTGAGATAAATGAGCGAGCAAAATTTCGTTCCCTAGACAATTCTTACAATACGTCTGAGTTGGTTCTTAAATTACCCTATCTAGATTAATCTTCTAAGAAATATGAATAACAAAGACTAACTTAGGTATTATAAACTATTAGCCGTGCCCCGCGGTTTAACCCGCGTTAAACTTTATAAATCATAGCCTATGTGTTATACTTATATAACACATAGGCTATGATTTATAAAGTTTAACGCGGGTTAATATAGCTTACTATATTACTACAAAGTTTCATCAAAATCCGTTCCTTAGTTTTTGCGTGAAAGTGTAACAAACATCCATACATACAAACTTTCGCATTTATAACATAAGTGAAATAAACATATATGTAGTAGTATATAGATGAGTTTCTCTACACAAATAACAGCAATCCTGGTGTGAGAGTACTTAAAGTAAAAGAACTAATGACTTACTTACTACAGAAAATGTATCTCAAACTTTATTTAGACAACTTTAGATAGAAGTATATTAATAGTTATATACACGACAAAACACGTCATATTTGTTATCTACTTATTATCATATCATCTGTACCTATTTTTTTCTCTTTACTTATATACCTTTGCAGGAGTGTTACTATACCTACTATAGTAGCATAGTAAAATTACTGCTTCATATCAGTTCAATACTTGCTTTAGAAATAAATTTCCTTCGACGGGCGTAGCATGGATAGTAGCTTACGTAAAAATTCCACGTATGAGGAGGTATCACGGTATGGTTCAAGTGATGAGATTTTACGGATTTATTTACTATAGCGAAATTATGTCCAGTTATTTAAAATACTTAATATCACTTTAAATTGTTGGTCGGAGGTTTATTAACATAGATACCGTATTTAAATATCATGAAAATCTAAGATTATTAATACAATTTGGGCTGGGTAATATTTGTCGCCCTCTAAGCTCTAAAAAGCGGGAGAAATCTTTGAGACACGACTTCCATCATGGTTAAACTATTTACATAACTATTAGCATACCAGTTTATGCAAACCGTTAGTGCTCGCATTATTATCACGGGGCATATTAATTCGAGATACTACGGCATAAATGAATACGTATAAGAATTCAAAAACTAATATTAAACCACTTTTGATTACATTATTCCGATGAATTGCATGTGTGGATAAGACGCCCGTTAAGTAAATATATTCAATGCTTATCTACTAGCTCCGATTTGTAAGCCAATTCATTTTTAATTAAAATTGTACTGAATTAATTTTGTCTTTAATTACAGACATTGAAATAGTATGGAGATATTAAATTTGTTGTTTATGATGACATCTCAATCTGAATTAATATTATTAAGAGACCATATAAAATTAATTTTAAAAACTTCACATTTTAATAATTATATCCAATTACATAAACAATCTAGCTAGACTGGACTAGTTTATACAAAATAAATTGATTCTTCTTCTTAGCGGCGACATCAATTTGAATTTAGTCAGCTCAGAATTCATCTACGTTCGTTTAGCGTTCAGCGTCAGAAGTGTACATTATTCTTTATAACGTGTGGGAATTAGGGATATGTTAACAAGTGTGCCATAGTTTGGGAAATCAAAAATGTACACTTGCCCTCCAGGCTGGAATTTGTCAATCTCCACCTGAGCAGTATTTTCTTACTTCAATCAACCCGGTATCAGTCCGGTATTCGTTTAGATAATTCCAGATTAACAAAATGTCCAGGAGGAATATTTGCACTGTCTCACCATAGTTTCACGCAATAGTATTCACGGCAAACATTGGTAAGTACAGCCGCCAGCATATCAAGCTACCCCAACCTGTCAAATTTCCCCAATTGAAAGTGAACCTTATGCTTTTGTGATAAAGTTGAAACTCTTTAAAATAAATTTGACAGATTGGGGTAGCTGGATGTGCTGGCGTCTGTACCTACAGTAATTCATAGTGTAGAACCATGACCTGCCGGGTGTAGGAAGCTGGATTATTATGAAAACATAAATTAGCAATTATTGCTTTCAATACTTTTTATCCCTGCCGCAACCGCTATCGCTTAACGCTAAGGTCTTCTCTTGCACCCCGTCCTTACCATTCAAACCAATAGTTGTGAGTCAGCACGCGTTTGCCCGCCGTATATCAATCGCTGTCGACGCTGAACTGGGTTTTCAACAGTTGCCTTATGTAGTCTCATAACGTAATATATGATGTATATATCTCTACATCTTTGAGAACCTTAAGGTGGAAGAAGTTTGCTAAAAGATAATTTAAGTTACTGTGCCGGTCGATTTTCATAAATAATATTGAGTGCTGGTTTCAAGTCAGTAATATTGGTAAATTTATTTTATTGCTTTTAATTTTATATATAATATTTAACAACATATTTCCATAATCTTATTTTCTTTTAAATCCCAATATCAATGAAAGTTAACCTAAATATATGTTTCATAATGATATTATTGTATATTTAATAATATTCCGTTAGCTGCAGGTCAAGTTTTTCAAAAGTCAGGCTTGTTTTTGAGCCAAACCCGTAAAGCAGTATTTTGTCTCTTTGTGCACAGGTTACCGCTTAAAATTCAACCGTTCCAAAAATCAATAAAGCTACTTTCACCTTACCGTTCTAATAAGATTAAGTAAATATTCCAACACCCACCTTTTTTATTCCAAGCGTAATGCATTCTATGAAATCTTATTTGCTTAAGAATTACTGATTTAACCCAACCGTAGCAATTCCATGTGTATCCCTATACACTACGAGCAAAAGAGATAGTTATATGGTGAATCAAATATGGGTGAAAGGGATAAGTATAACCCTACCTTTTACCTCGTCATACCAGTTCGTTGATTAGGAAGGAGGTACACTCGGTGTGCTTTTAGCTTTTACGTATTTATTTTTGCCAATCGAGGCAATCCTTTTATATTTTATTTTATTTCACCTCTCCTTATCGGAGTTCGTGTAAAAGTCGGACGAGTAAATTTGCTTGTCCGGAGTATACCTACTTGAAATTAGTAAATGAATGAAAATTTGTTGATAGTAAATTGAATGAATATTTGTTGATAATTTTACTGCATTTATTTTAATGGAACTATAAAAATTCTTTGTCGTTTTTAAACGGGAATTGGTGAATGCAACGATATTAAAACTGGTGAATAAGGAAATGGTGCAGGTGAGAGTCAGAGCCACTGCAAATTTAAGGCTGGTTCTTTTTTAAGAATGCAAGTAATGTATGACCAGTGCATTTAAACAGAGCGACGTAATTGACGCAAATGACAGTATGAGGGCGTAACCTAAATACATTTAAATTGTTAATACTTGCAGATTACTGCAGCTTACATGCGTGATGAATTCTATTTAGCTTATAAACTATTCCATTTGCAACTGTGTTGCTGTTTGTAAATTTTAAATTTAATTACCTATTCAATGTTTCTAGCCCTGTTGACTGAAACAGAGAATAAATGAATTCTATTGTTACATAATTATTACATTTCGAAGTCATCAGAAGCAATTTATAATAATAAGTACGTTTTTCAAAGACCATAAAGCACTGCATCTGTATAATAAAAAATAAACATAATTAGTACCGACAAAGCTTAAATAATAAGTTATCTTAGAGATTTGACTGATTTGTTGGTTAGTGACCCTGACTGCTAAGCCAGAGGTCGTGGGTTTGATTCCCACCCAGGTCAAATCTTTGTGGGATGGGTATTTTTTTTGAGTCTGGATGTATGTATGTATTAAGAAATATGTTTGTATGTTTATCAGTTGTCAGGTTGCCACTGAACAGGTTCTGCAAGGCAGTGTGAGATATTTATTATTTAATCTCTTTACTGCTTTCATTAACAGACCTCATAAAAACAAGTTTATCAATTTGATAGTATTTTTTTGAATACATATGTTACGCTATTATTTTATTTATTTATTATTTATGTCTCCAATGTTAGTGAAACGATTTCGATACCTATTTATCTTATTATTCAATATAGGGAATGATTTCGAAAAGGTATCAAAATTTAAAGTCAGTTATATGATTTGTATATAACATAATGATGTATATACATGGCAAAAATGTATGGCAGAGGGATTTAAAGGTAATTTGCTAGAGGTAAAGCCGTCAGTAGATACCAATAGATATCCAATATTATAACATTAAAATAAAAAATAGATTACCTTTGAGTCACATACCAATATAGTTTTTCTTTTCTGATTGACTCCTACAGTCATGTTTTAGTAATATTCTGGTTCCCAAGGTGGTATGATGATAGACATACTAAACAGTAGAAGTATTAGGTATTCTCTATTCTAAGTCAGTACTCTGTAGTACGTAACGTCTTTCAAATTTTTCTTATGACAGAAATAAAAATACATATCAATGACTCATTGTCATTCATATCAAGATAGTATGCAGCTATAACTGATACTGACGGGATATAAAACTATTGAAATCTCACGGGTCTGAGTGAGTGACTTGTATACCACGTGTGTACATAGGTACTGTATCACAGATTTGTATGGAAGATATTTTTACGTAATTCAAATTCTAATAGCTGTTCGCACGTCAGTGGCAATACTTGCACTTGGAAAATTGCTCTTATTGCTTACGTAATATGGCTCTCAAGCTTTCAAAGTCTAAGTGTATAATTAACCTATCGTAACATCGTTTGTAGATTCATGCTATTTATGACATCCACACTGAAGATTATTTTAAAGTCCAGAAATTCAAGATCTAACTAGACTAAGACTTAATTGAAAATTACTAAATAAATATAAAAAAATCTAGCAGGACATGAACATGCAACAGCATGGGATTTATATATCAACAACTAAGTTTACTTCATTTACGGCGCGGTGGTTTCGGATTAGGTCTGAGCTATCAAATATAATTTCCTAGTTGACAGTTATCTCAATATTTTGTGTTAAATGTTGTAATCCATTTACGTATGGGTAGGAAGATATTATGTACTAAATATATTAAGCACTTCCAATTAGCAAGGTTTGATCTTGAATTGCCATACCTAGACAAATACTAACCAATTTGCATAACAGTAAAAAAATTGTTGTTTGCAAAACTTCTTTCGTTTTGTAGATATTTTTTCAAGTAATAGCAAAAGATTTTTATTACTAGGTTTGCTGTAAAACTTTATGTGGTTTACTATTACAAAGAACGACATATCTTCTACAAATATTGGCAACGTCAACTAATTTCATATGATACTTACCAAACATGCAGAACTGCACACTATAATATCTATAGTGGGCAGATAAAATCCAATGTCTCTTTCGTTACTCTTTTTATAAAGAATATAAACGCTAACTTAATGGCAAGTGATCACCACCACCCATGGATACTAGCAATACCAGAGGGGCTGCAGGTGTGTTGCTGTCCAGTTTCTCTCATATCTAAAATCAATTTCATTCAACATGAAAACAAGAGATAGATAATTTATTTACACGACTTTTGATAACTTTATACTTTTAATACACTGAGGGTTTGAGTACTTGTCTATTGCATAACTTTTATTTTGTTTACAGTAAATGATAATTTTGTAATTTATGTTACCGATGTTGGTACAAAAAGAAGAATGTGCTTTGCACACATATCTCTATCCAATGCCATTTACCCTTAAAGAGTTACTATACGAGTCCACGTCAATTTCAACCTTATCACTTTCGAATAAGGTACAAAAATAATAAAAAAATATAGTAAAACCAAGTTAAAGTTAAGAAAGTGTATATAATGCGACGAGTAAAGTAAACGCTTTATATATCTACCATAATAGTAACAGAATAGGAGTTAAGTTAGGTATATGAAGCGTTTACTTCAACTGCTGCCCTTAGGTATACTTTAAACCTAGCTTAAAAATATCATCGCTCAAATACCTTAGCTCCTCGAACATTTTTATTTGATATCTGTTTCTAATGTTATTAAAAAAAGATACGCAGGTGTAACTTAAAATAAACAGATTGTCTGTATGGCAGCTGGGTGACCACTACTAATACCTACATTAAATACATAATTTTGAAGCTCTTCAGTTTAATGCACCAAATAAATTACATCATTATTAACCAGTTGGAGCTAAAAGTATAGTATCCAATCAGAAATCCCATTAGGAGTCGAAAGTTACCCTTCGCATTTTAAGGATAATTTTGCGAGCAATTTTCGGTTTTATTTGCATCAAAAATGCGTTTGGTCGCAGACAATTTGATTATGCAAAGTACCCAGTATGAAATGCTACCAATTTGCAGTAAGTTTTGCATTAACTACAAAGTTATCTGAAATGGAATGTATCTAATGGTATTTTAAAAACAACCAATGGTTTGGTGAACCCGTAAATATAGTAACGGAGAATAACAATTTTATAAAATGGCCAAGAACGATTCGGACTCCCGCCCGCTTCAAGGGTTCTGTTCCATGAAAGAACTAAATAAGTATATATCTAACTAGCTGTGCCCCGCGGTTTTACCCACGTTAAACTTTATAAATTATCACAGCTCCTCCCCCGTAGGTGACAGCTCGATAATATGTAGCCTATATGTTGACCCGACCTTCTAGTAATATTCATGCCAAATTTAAAGTAGGTAAATCCATGCAGTACTTTTTGAGTTTAGCCCGGACATACATACAGACAAAAATTCTAAAAACTATAGTTTGGCCACAATATCGATAGGAGATCACACCCCAAGTATCTTTTTAATAAAAAAATATTCAATGTTCAGTTTTGACTTTCCTACGATGTTATTATATGTATCTTTTTATTATTTATCTAATTGTGAGAGATTTAGTTAAAATTATTGTGTCATATTTAATTCCTGAATATTACGAGCGGTAATTATTTAAAGTATTTTGTTTAAAAATGTGAAATAAAAATAATTTTTGTATAGGCAAAGGTCCAATAAGTAAAAATGAATGCTACGGGTTCCATTTCTGTTATCCGAATATTACGACTTATAGTTAAAGAGGTAGAGTGATTGAGGCTACAGCTTCAATCATAAATGTTTAAACTGGTTTTAATTTCGAAGCGATATTATCAGTAGTTGCTTAAATATGTCGAATACAGAAAAACCTAGTTTCCTCTGTTTTACCTTTTTAGGTAAGGAACTCCACAAAATTAAGAACTTTACTATGGAGAAAATTTCGGAAAAATATTAAACTGTAAAAATTATTGAATTCACGGACCATAATTTGTTCTAGTAGTCTTGCAGAACTAGTTTCTCCTCGGTTATAAGTATGCGACAATCTAATAATAATATCAGTAGAATCACGTTCTGTTCTACCGTAATATTCGAATACGGAGTCCAGAATTGCTCGAATTCGGAGCGGTGCGGAAATGTGCTTCAACAGCCACCAATTCGATATTGCCCGCTCCGCCTGTCTGTTTTGACTGGGCTTTCTTGTTTTTCGTACCTTTTCTTTAATATAGTAGGTAGGCACTTTCTTCCCATGAGCTCGATATAAACTAATAGCTAGGCATCGACGTTTTAATTAACATATTTGTACCGATTAATCATATTTGTTTTTTGTGCATCAATTTAATTCTGCGAATGTGCATTCATGCATTTTTAGGTAACAAAATATAATAATCAGTTTTGCTTAAAAGTTTAAGTTTTTAAATGTTGAAACACAATATTGCACTCAGTACATATCAATAGCAAGATTCAGAGCCAGATATTGTGAAATTTAATAACATTTTGCTTTTATATGATTCGTGCAAATTTAAAAAAAGAACGCCAATACCTAATTTACATTTAAAAACAAATTGTATTAAATTTTGAGACAATTTCATTATAAAGAAACTGAAAGTATGATAAACACAAAAAAATATTCGGAGTTTTGATGACACCTGTTAGTTCAGAACATTTTACGTCAAGTTTGCTCGAATTATCTATAATGGCTTATTACGCTTTATACGCTTTGCTCCTTTGGGCGCCGAGATTCGTCCTTAAAGTTTTTGAATTTTGTTATCTAGCATTTTCATTTGACCTCAAGGTTTACCAGCGTTCACTGAGGTTTACTCGTACAATGTTAAAATTACATTAATTATTGGCATATTTCTATGTTACTTTGATCATAAGGATAATTGTACGTTTTTTAAAATGAACATATAATGCTCATACTTTAATATGAGCATTATATGTTTAATATGAGCATTTTTTTCACATTAAATAAATATCTTGCGACACTAATACATTTGTTTTAAAGACAACGTCCGCACTAGAAAATCTAATCCCTGTGTCACGGGGTACTTTACAAACATATAATGTAGTATAGTGTGTCGATGGTACCTATAGTACCTATGCAGTTGTAAGTATACATTTTCAATCATAAAGTTAATTTATTTTTAGGTTATTTACTTTTATTATATGAAGAATAATATCTGATTTATGTCAAATATTTATTGTTCATTTGAAGATATTTTTAAATAAGGTACCTAAACTGGTGAAGTACCGGTTGGAATTACATTTTCATGTCAAAATAAAGGTAGGTACTGCTTTTATCTCAGTTTTATCCAAATATGGGCCTCGTCCGTTTCACTCTTAAAACTTTGTGCAAGATGTTATGTTGTACAGACGCCAGCACATCCAGCTAGCTCTAACTGTCAATTTTCTTTTATAAATTTTCAACTTTATCTCAAAAGCATAAGGTTCACTTTCAATTGGGAAATTAGACAGATTAGGATAGCTTGATGTGCTGGTCAATAAAACAGTTTAGTAATCTTTATATACGTACATTTTAATCGTGCATATGAGAACGTACTTACATTTTAAACGAAAAGTCTCAATAAATAAGTATTAAATTTAAATATCTATACCTACTTTTTAAGAGAGGTAGGGCACACGTTCATTCGCTCAAAGAGCAGCCCGACTCGGGAAGTACCTCCACCTAACAAGACATTCCTTAATAATGACCTTAATAATTTTAATGGAGGTAGTTGTTCTGCGTATGAGTAAGGTTGTCAGAGATCATCGGGGTAGGGTCTTTCCTCACACACCCCGATGATTTCTGGCGACCTTAGTCGACTTGTTTGCCGACTTTCAAAGGCCGGCAAACCAGCATCCGCGACTCCTCTGGTGTCACTTACTAGTTTGTCACCCTCTGATTTAAAAATAAATGCACGATTCTTTTCTTTTAAAAGTCACCCAAGAATAAATATACTTCGTCTTCATTTCCACACACATACCAATATAGATAAAGATTTAGTACAAATCAACGACAAAATTATTCAAATGTACTAATCCTACAGTAAAGTGGTATTAAATTAAGGTTCCGGTACATTGACGTTTTTCCGAACCGAACCCTCCCCCGTGCCCACTCCGTAATCTACCGTCGGCTAATTAGAATTAATTAGAGTCCGCTCTATTTTCGTGATTGCTTTTTTTGACGGCTCTTTTCGGTGTTTTTATAGAAAAATCTTTTTTCTTAATTAGGAAATCGTTTGTATGGTCAAATTAGGTAGTAAAAAAGCGTGGGTAGGATATAAATAAACTGACATAAAACATTACTTTTTTATCATGTCAGATCATAATTAATGCCTATGACAACTCAATTGCAGCTACACAACAAATTATTTCACTAAATACAAGATAGGAACATGCATATTGTTTTCCGTATTTTTTATGATTTTGTATTATTACGTTTCTGGACAATCTATAGTTACTCGTATACCTAGTCTATATTTTTTATTTATATTCAACTGAGGTTAACTTATGATAACAGTTGTACAATTTTAAATGAAACCTATGTCAGGATAATTATTAAAATAACGTCTAACCAGTTTAAATTGAGCCGCAGGTATAGGTTTATTTTTATTTTCTATATTTATAACTTTACTGCAATGCGTCTTCTAAAAATTTATTCGTTATAATATTGTAACCCATTAAATAGCATCATTTAGTTAGGTACACTTATATGAGGTGAAACCTAAATATATAGTAAATTTAAGGAGCTTAATTTACTCATAAACTTGAATAACGTTTTGCAAAATCAGCGTCTAAACGCTTCAGGAAATTCCCACGGATTGTTTTAGATTCTGTAAATATTCCGACAGTGGTTTGCCGATTTTCTGACACCGAAGTTTTCATATATTTTTGATACCTGATCTCTGTGGTTCAATATGGCCCTTGACAAATTCCACAATTTGCTCAAAAGTTTAGTTTTTTATCGGGTTTTCGGAACCACAATTATCCACGTGGCCACACTAAGTTCTGGTTTAATTTGGCTAAGCACTATAAACTGATTAACAAAATGCAACTCAACCTTCTCACTTTCCAAAAGGCATGGTGAGAGTTGACGAGATCTACTAGAACGTTAGTGAACGTGAAGCAAAAAAATAAAAAACTAAATCGTCGCCAATGTGACGTCAATAAAACAAGGCACTAAGATGCTAACTGGTTTATTCACCGGACAGCCAGTCAGTGCATTCAAACTTAACTATAACTATACTCATACACAGCTCGGATTTACTAAGACCTGAAACATCAACATTCCAAGTACAAAAAAAAACTAATTAGTAATGTCTCATAAAAAAAAAAAACTGGCCAAGTGCGAGTCGGACTCGCACATGAAGGGTTCCGTAGCGGCAAGTATTTCAGTTGATTAAATGAAAGCAAATTGCGGTTTATAACGTATTAAAAAAACTACTTGCTAGATCTCGTTCAAACCAATTTTCGTTGTTAGTTTCTATGGTAATGTACATCATATATTTTTTTTAGTTTTATCATTCTCTTATTTTAGAAGTTACAGGGGGGGACACTCATTTTACCACTTTGGAAGTGTCTCTCGTGCAAACAATTCAGTTTAGACAAAAATGATATTAGGAACCTCAATATGATTTTTGAAGACCTATCCATAGATACATGTATGGGTAGGATGAAAAAAATGTTTTGAGTTTCAGTTCTATGTATGGCGACCCCCCAACATTATTGTTTATTTTTCTATTTTTGTGTAAAAATCTTAATGTGGTTCACAGAATACATCTACTTACCAAGTTTCAGCAGTTCAGCAGGACGGACAGACAGACAGACATGACGAATCTATAAGGGTTCCGTTTTTTGCCATTTGGCTACGGAACCCTAATGACGATGATCTGACGCTTTATAAATATATCCAATACTTTATTTTCTTTAATTTGTTCAGTGTTGTTGGTAGATTATACTCGTTGGTCTTGTGGTAGTGCGTTCTACCGCAAATAATGAGGTCCTGGGTTCAAATCCCGGGTCGGGCCAAAGTGATTTTGGGATTTTTCCGTAAAAAGAAGTTTCTCAGTATCAGCCCGAAGTCTGAGAGTTGGCGTTATTACACCCCCCTGCCTCGTAGAGCACGTAAAGCCGTCGGTCCTGTGCCTCACCTCTTTCCGGTGGTGTCGCTAGGCGTCCCATGAGATGTGATCCATGAGAGTGATGGATAGATAGTGGCCCTGTGTTTACGCACACATAAGTGCACTATAATATGTCCTGTGTAATTGGCTAGTCTCCATTGAGACGGGCCGCCGTGGCCGAAATTCGGTCAGGAGGACATTAATTATACTGCTTACGTTTTATTCACTGTTTATGTTACATCTTGTATAATTATTTGATCTTAGATAGGTAAGTAGAATTGGTACAAATCCAGTTCTTCTTAAATATATAGTTGTCGAGTTCATAAAATGTCTTAAGTACAGAATACATATCACCTTCACTGATCTTAACTGTCGAAAAGGAGTATCTATGCTTCCTGTCTGTTAGTTCTCAATTGAAAACCAGAATTTTAAAAAGAAAAAGCGGCCAAGCGCGAGTCGGATTCGCTCATGAAGGGTTCCGTAGCAGCAAGTATAGCCGCACGTAACATACGATTTATGAAGTATTAAAAAAGAATTACATACCTACTCGATCTCGTTCAAACCATTTTTCGGTATGTCTGCATGGCAGGTACATCATATATTTTTTTTGTTTTATCATACTCTTATTTTAGAAGTTACTGGGGAGGAGGGGGAGACTTATTTTACCACTTTGGAAGTGTCTCTCGCGCTAACTATGAAGTTGAGAAAAATATTACATTAGAATCCTCAATATCATTTTTAAGGACCCATCCATAGATGACCTACAAGTATGGGTTTGTTAAAAATAAAATTTTGAGTTTCAGTTGTATATAGTGAAAATTTTAATGAGGTGCACAGAATACATCTACTTATCAAGTTTCAACAGTATAGTTTTAGTTAAAATTTCGAAAAAAAGTGGCTGTGACATACGGACAGACAGACAGACAGATAGGCATGACGAATTCATAAGGGTTCCGTTTTTTGCCATTTGGCTATGGAACCCTAAAAAGTCGCATACATACCTACGAAGATAAAAATCAACTAACTCGGCTAAATCCTAAGCGAACGAATAAAACTTGATCTACCTCGACTTTGAACATTGCCGGTGATTCAGTTTAACAGTACCCACTATCTCCAGCCGCTAAAGTCGATGTGTTTATTTCCACTGCTGTATTTCAGGAACCACCTCCTTTACGAGACTGTTATCCTGGTCTGGAGAATTTCTGCCCGACCAACCTGCACGGCCGTAGTAAAACTCCAAGTGCAGTGCATTTTTAAAAGGGAACGCCCCGGTTCGTTGTCCGGGGTTTTCAATATTTAAAATATTCAGTGGTGTGCAGTGTGTCTGGAGTTCAGTCCCATGTGGCACCAGCGCTTCCACATCGGTGAGTACGCTTTTACCTTAAGTTTATCGCAGACCCTTTCCCGTTTTTAACATTTATCATTGAAAGCACTTTGTTATTCGTACCAACTCTCCCGACGGACCGGGCGGTCTTCATCGCTCCCATTAAAATTAATCGTTCCCTAGCAAAATTAAAGTTATGCCCTCTGAAAATATTCATACAAGTCCGGGGACCCAATAGTCTCATTATTTCCCATCGCCGCTTTTACGAAACTCGTTACGCAGATAATTTTCGTCCTTGGTCCAGCATTAAGAATAACGCACAGACCCAGTAAAACGCGGCCTCGACATAGCCTGGCATTAAACACTCCCAGAGGCTCCGCTATATACGCACAATTATTCCCTGAAGCGAACCCTTCGTAGCGTAGCCTACAATTACCTTCCATTCAGCTAGAGGCGTTCCGCTCGGTGAAAATAAAATGAAATTTGACGGGGAAAATAAAATGAAATATCGAGAGATTCGTTCAAATTACCGTGTGTATCTGCGCTGCGGAGGCTCATGCTATTACCCACGTGTACGTATGTTTGGCAGGTATAATTTGGCATGTGCGTAATTTTCGTGCTGCAATTAAACTGTTACAGTTGGCGTGATTCTACCGAGAAATAAATACAACTGAATTTTAAAAGCTTTATTTTAAAGCAAAAGAATTGACCTGGGTAAATGCACTGATTAAATTTAAACACATAGGTATTTCAGATGTGTAAAATAAAAAGAAAATACGTACACTCGCGCACAATACTTAAAACGAAAATATTTATACAGGGTGTAACATAAATAGTGGTCGTAACTTAAGGAGCGCTATTTACCCGTGATACTGAATTAATTAAACAAAACCTGTCTGTGAAATCGGAAAAAAAAATTGGTGCTGAATATTATATGCATCAGCTGATCTTTATTGTTGGTTGGGGTTTATATTTTTTATGTATTTTGTATGTTGATGTGTTACACATTGTATAGTTTCATAGACAAAAAACTCCATAACTTACGTCCAGTATTTATGTTACTCCGTATATACTTACTTTGTTAGGATTATGTTCGCTCTGCGCATGAATAACGATATTTTAAACGAGAGAGCTTACCCGTCTGTACATCTCAAGTTTTTCTTCATAAGCTCCTCAAAACGTTAAATTTATTCCGGCCCGGGAGCGTTGAATTAAGAGCCGCCTTAATCCTTTCGGAGCGAACTTAACCTAATATCATAAAGATGGAACAAGGCAACTTGTACAGAGTAAAGTCAAATATTATCCTTCGAGAAGATTAAAGAGTTATTAAATCCTCGTAGGCGCGAGATAGGATGACATTGAGGCTATAGAATCTACTTAGATATAACATATTGCGTTGAACAAAGGATGCAATCTCCGTCATAATAAGTGTTATATCATAATTTGATCAGAAAAAAATATATTAACCATTTAAATCATGTCAATTAATTCTGAAAATCATTAATTAACCTTAGAATACCTATACATATTTATCTATCTAACCACTTTTTATTTGAGGCAGGCAAATTATATAGCCATATTTGGCTTGAAAGGTTCCACATTCTACTTCAAAATTCTTTGCGTATTTGTATACAAATGGGCATTGATTGTTGCCAACAATCTATAGAAAAATAAATAATACAGAATATAGCCATATTAATAATCAAATATATTTTTAAGTTAGTTAAGTACGATATGGAATTTTACAGAAACTTACATGATACTTTTCCTTATTTATCACTTAAATCTGCTTGTATAATAGAGACAATACGTACCTACTGAAATAATACTCTATATAATAAGTGAGATTTTATTTTTGACAACAATCTATAGATATAAATAACATACATAAAGTCATATCAATAATCTTCTCCTTTATAGGGTTCCGTAGCCAAATGGCAAAAAACGGAACCCTTATAGATTCGTCATGTCTGTCTGTCTGTCCGTCCGTATGTCACAGCCACTTTTTTCCGAAACTACCTATAAGAGCTGTACTGTTGAAACTTGGTAAGCAGGTGTATTCTGTGAAACGCATTAAGATTTTCATACAAAAATAGAAAAAGAATAATAATTTTGGGGGTTCCCCATACATAGAACTGAATCTCAAAAAAAATTTTTCATCGTACCCATAGGTACATGTTCTGTACATGTATCTATGGATAGGTCTTCAAAAATGATATTGTGGTTTCTAAATTTTTTTTTTAAGACGTCATAAATCGTAAACCGCAATTTACCTTTCATTTAATCAACTGAAATACTTGCTGCTACGGAACCCTTCATGGGCGAGTCCGACTCGCACTTGGCCAGTTTTTATTTAAGATTGATAAAAATTTAAAAATTTTCGGATATCTTTATTTTCTTTTTATTTAAAATTCGATTCCAAATGTTGTAAATTTTTGGAAAGGATAATAACATGAAACCTAGAATTTATTTGACACTTAAACTGATTATTATACAAGCAGATTTAAGTGTCATGTAAGTTTCTTTAAAAACAATTTATCTATAAAATCTACTAACTAACAAAATACTCCTGAGCGCGCCTAATATAAAACTATTTTGTGGTTGGATCATCAAAACAAACAACGTTGTAGCCATAATTTGGAATTATTCCAAGCCTTGTTCAGTAGTAACATACTATAATAATTTGGTAAACAAGGCATCAAAATATTTTAACACGAAAACAAATAACTACATTAGTACACGTCAATTTGACAAGCAGAAATCCTTAACGACATTTAAAAAAAAAACAGCAATCTGTGTGACAAAATGGTCGCTACGGTAAAAAAAAGTGGGAACAGTCAGCTGTGAGCTAACGGAGCGGCCATCTTGGAACCGGGCCGGGAGGGGCGGCGCTCTTGTCACTTGATTTATTTAATTTAACCAACGCGTTGCTGTTATTCACTCTAGATTTTTGTTGTCGATTGTACGGCAAATAGTATTCCTACTTTGTCTATAGTGCAATATAGTGAAGTATCTACGTAACTCACTGAAACACGGGTCTTGCATTATCCTGTATGAGATGAGTGCTGGATTTTTATATATTATACATAAAGTACAAGTTCTAAAGGGACAAGTTGCTCGACAAAATGACTTTTTTTAGTCAATTTGAGAACGATACAGAACACACAACACACAATTTTAAAGTATGAGGTTGACACTTCGACTGTAGTTTTTTTTTGGGTAAGTTACGCGGATTATGCGTAGTTTTTTAATCGATTCTTGTATTTGATTGGGAATCATTTTCAAAACAGTTTGTTTTAAACAAAAGTTCATATTAATTCATCATCATCATCGTAACAGCTGTAAAAAGTCCACTGCTGGACAAAAGCCTCCCCCAAGAATCATCTTGGGGGGATATGCTAGACGGGTTGGTGATCGCAGTATGATGGTTATAATACTCAGAGAACTGCCTGTCCTCTGGTAGATACCTATTCTGGTTTATATTGATGGTTGGATATTTAACCGTAGGTATTCTAAGGAGACTATAAATTCAACTTTACCATTTTATTCATCCGTTGCTTTTCTATTTTGATACTTCTCTGTGTGGTCCTATATTTCTTTTTTTTAATCTGTGTTATAAAGATGTTTTTTTTGTATTCTAAGTTTTTAAAACCAGTAATTATTATAACTAAAGGAGTTTATTTTTCGAATTTTCATATCCTACTTAAATGAAATGTTCTTGATCAACTTGTTCAATCGATTCTCGAGCTTATAAATGGCTTATTTTTAGCTTAACACATTTATTGTATTCAGCTTTACACATTTTAATTAGAATACAGTAGTGGGCGTCCATTTACGATGCGCTGCGGTAGGTCAACTGGGGGCTTAAATTAAAATCAAAATGAGCGTATTATCGACATAATTAGCATAATTAAATATATAAGACTAAGAAATAAGCGTAAACGTTCGGTCCATGGCATTTCAGGTCCGCTCTGGCACTAACAATGTAAAGAACAGCTTACGTCCAATGAGATCTCCATATACGTAACGGAACGACTAACCCGACAATAAAACACATGCGATATTAAGCTTTATGAAGCAGTAATAAAGTTTATATTTGTAAAATGAGATTACGAGTTGATACGTTTAGCTATAAATTGTTTTGGATTGAGACGCAACATTGTTCCATCGAGATTAGTCGAGTTGGGTGCACCGTCCTTTTCCAACACAAAATAAAGATATTGAATTTTGATAAGCCCGTCTCTGTCTGCTAAAATGTCTTTGATATTCTCCGGTACAAAATAGCTTTCGTAAAATGTTTAAGATTATGTCAAATTGGATGGAGAATATAATGGCCTAATAGTCTTTATTTATTTTGCCTACAAGAAGACTGCTTTGGAAAAGTCGCTCTAAAATTAAGTGGTTATGGTTACTTAATGCAAATTTGAATGCCGGGTATTCAGAGTTAAGTATTGTAATCTACTCGTTTATCTATAGTCTCCAATGCTCTTTTAATGAACTATTTTAAAATCCATCGGTTTTAAATGCGGCAATGAATGCCGATGCTCAGATTTCACCAAAATAAAATAAAAATTATAATTTATTTGCTGGACTTTAATACAGTCAGCAAGAAAAATACCTTAATTAATAATAGTGATGAAAAATTATCGCGAAGCCTATCAATTTTGGGTTTTATGATAAAAGACTGGAAAAGCATTTAAGGCCTAAATGCCATCTTTTTTCTGGTGTCATAGTTGTCCAAGCCGCAGTTGTAAGCCTTTGACTTTTTTGGGCTGTTGTCTTAAAGAGCAGGGCCGGTGTAGGCTAAGTGAAGACACTGATATTGTTATGTAAGGAGAAGATTTATTGAACTATCAACTTCTTTTATTGTTACTTATTTTTATTCGTGTTAACTCCGAGCTAATAGGTTTCATTTTACATATTTAGTTGCCTCTTAACATATTAATTAAGTTCTAAATTAAGCTCTAAAATAAAATAGATACTACGCGGGTGAAGTAGCGGGTACATCTTATACTACAATGTCTAAGATCATATAATAGAATTGAGAAGCATAGCAATATCAAGTAGGCATATATTCTTTGACCTCGGTACCTACAAAACGGATACTGGGTACACGTACATTCCTGCGTAAGACAAGTAACGTTGGAGCAGATTACTGTGGCACGCAGACAGGCAACTTTTCTTAGACTATCCTGTTGGTGTCAGAGGTCGTGGGATCGATCCCCACCCTGGGGGTGTAGGTAATTTATCTATAATACGTATGTGTTTAGAAATATATGACTATGTTTATCAGTTGTCTGGTTGCCATAGTTTGGGACCAGATGGAAGTGTGTCAGTTGTCCCAATATATTTATTATTTAATCATAGGCCCGAAAGAATAGAGCATGCTGCATGTTTTTAAATTTTATATATTTTCTCGTCCTTATTAGTTGCGATCCTAATACCTACGTAGTTCCAAACTACGATAAACATCTATATTTTTTTAAGAATAAGCCATCTAGGTCTTTTACTGTGTGTAAAACGCATACTGTGACGCTGATGTAAAATACAATAGTTAATACAACCCGCCCGCCCTTCTCTTAATTAAATCATTCAGCTAGGTGTCAGGTAGCTAAATGGTGTTCCATTTAATACCTACTTCCATAAAATAGAATGTATGGTTAACGAAGAGCTGGACGTTTATTATAATAAAGTTATACAACGTGTAAGGTCAATAGTATGGAATATTTAAGTGGAATGGTCACTGCTGAGACTGACATTTGCATTGACATTGACATTGTACGAATATTAAAGTAATAGGCCTTCTAAAATCCATGTAATTTTTTTTTCAGATTTATAACTTTTTCCATTTTTTGTTTACATGGCGGTTACAGGAGCTTAGGAGGGTTTCACTGCTTAACCAGGTAATAAGGGCGAGCGTGGAGAAGACTTAGGTACTTCGTATTTTCAATATCAAAATACTTAGGTATTTTCATTTGAGGTTCGAACCTCTATTCTGAGTGGTTACTGACGTAGGGATGCATGAGACTGTCGGTTGTTTCGGGGATGTTTTGTGCAACAAAATCACGTCATCAATTTGAGATCGGAGAAGGCATTTCATCGACTCGAATTTTGCGTTAGTCGCGGCATTGTTGTGTAAAATATTGATTACGCCAACTTCTAGACTTCGGGCTGATATTGAGAATTTTTCATAGCAGAAAAATCCAAAAATCACTTTTTTGTCCAACTTTGGATTTGAACTCAGGACTTATAAGTGGTTTAAAAATGCTACTGCGAGACCAACGAGACAACCACGATATAGTCTAGAAACACCAGAAGATACAGTAGTAACTTAATCATAAACTATGTAGGTATGCATAAACATAAACTCAATATGTTTGCTCTACATAACACCTTGCTGGGACTGAAGACATTTTCTTTTATCAGAGGACAAAATACCCGAGTCATTGACAAGGTCCCGGGAGGAGGCATTATCTCACTGTTTCACACAACGTCACAGCGTCTGCGTAAACACAAAATACGCTCCGAACACTTTGAATTGCTCTGCAGTGCGGTGTGATTTAATATTGGCAGATCTCTCTCTCTGTCTACATATTTTAACTGAACTTGCGTGCAATAGTTCCATGTGTAAAAGTAATTTTATTTGAATATTTTAATTTGTATTAATTAAAAGCCCTAAGTAGTTTTACCAAAATAATTACATCGTTGTTAAGTAAGTGACCGATAAGGTCAAGAGGGGAACAATTTAAATTTATTACTTAAACGGCCCTGGCGTGTCTAACGTTGGTCAACCTATGATAGTTTTTATTTAAGGCCCAGATTTCAGCACATAGCCGTCTCGCTCACACGTTTAGATGTATAAAATATTTGTATGCGCGTTCTGATACTATGATTGGGACATTTTGTGAGATTAACATATCAAAATATTCAAAAGAAGCTTTTATAACTTTTAGCCTGCTCCAAAAGAATGGTCGAATAAATCATCATCATCTTCAACTGATATTATATTATATCAGTGAAAGATGTACACTGCTGGACAAAAGCCTCCCTCAAAGATCTCCATAGTTGCCAGTCTTGCGCTACCCGTGTTCAGCGGCGTCCAACGGCTTCTTTCCATCTTGTAGGGCCTGCCCCCGCTGCGTCGTCGGGTTCGTAGTCACCACTCGAAATATTTTTTGCCCCAGCGGCCGTTGGATTTTCAAGGTATGTGCCCCGCCCGCTACCTCTTCAGCTTGGCAATTCTTAAATGAATATATAACATAAATAATCAAATATCCGGGATATTACACACAGCTCAATCTAGCTTAAAGATAGTTAAGCTTGTACTAAGGAGTAAACAATGTATAGAAATAATCCTTTTTTGTCGATATATAGGTACCCACATCATACAGAAAATACCCAGCCCAATACAAAACACATTCATGAACACAAATATTTGTCTTGTGCGAGATCGAACTCGCAACTTTTGGCAGACTAACGGCGACTATATGTTTTTTGTGTCTATTTGACGCAATACCTCCATTGTTTAAATGCTGGTTGAGACTTTATTATGCAATATGTAGGTACCTAATGCTTTCGAATACGGTGACATATAAATTTTGTTTGAATCAGTACTCGTAAAGAAAAGTATCGGTTGTATGTCTCTGAAAATGATTATTATTTCTTTGAACTACTTAAACTTTTAGCTCACTTACTAAATATACTTACATATTCCTAGTTACTAACTACCTCAAAGGTCTGGACTATCTTGAGACAGAAAAATTATTGACGCCTCTCATATAAATTTTTTCTTTGGTACTCGCACGCAACTCACTCACTCAAACCGACACATAGTTCAATTCCACTAACAGGTCTTTCTTTTTGATTTTTGAAAGACACAGTGAAAGACACAACATACGACCGTAATTTTAATAATTAACACTCTATGACACACTCATATATCCCTCTTCTTTAACACAAATAATCACCATTGACACGCTCTTCACTCTTCACTTTGATTATAAGGATGTTTATCTTAGCATTCATAAGTAGAATTAAGTTTACATAGCCTCTCTGTAATTAGTAGTTATAGTTATATAAGTGTGTTTTATCTTACTTAATCCTGTTACAACGCTGTTACATAACGACTTGTTTGTTTTAAAATGGCTTAACCGCGGGAGGGTCCTGGTGACCTGTAATACAGGTTTTGTTAAAAACCTAAATCAGGCACCAGTCCCTCACAAAGTTGAACTAATTAAGATCTACATTAAGTTAAATATGTTATTATTGTAACGTTCATCTTGTGAGGAGAGAATAAATACTTTTTATTATTTTATTATTATTATACATTAAAGACTGAAATTTATTTTATATAACAAAAAAAATAAAATTTAGAATCAACTTACCGAGGCATATTCTTAGAAAGTGCTGGCAATAACATACAACATACATACATAAAACCTATACAGGCACGAGTGTGATAGATACGCGCTGTATTCTGGGCCTTAATAAACGATAATAATGAAACTAATTTTAAAGTCACTAATTAGTGAGTTCATGTCTAAGTAATTTTACTTAATTAGTTCAAAATATAGTTTGCCTTTAGCCGTCCCGGTAATTTCACAATTTCACGCTGAGCCGGAGATCTCGTTACTCGGGCGGGATTTAGCCCCGGCTC
Organism: Pseudoips prasinana; assembly: GCA_951640165.1. Lineage (NCBI taxonomy): Eukaryota > Metazoa > Arthropoda > Insecta > Lepidoptera > Nolidae > Pseudoips > Pseudoips prasinana. The sequence goes on along the minus strand of OX621245.1, from coordinate 14,138,657 downwards.
TCCGGCCATCGCTAATGTACCGGAACGAATCGTTAGGCCACATGTGGATAATAATTATAAAGTCATCCGCCCATATCACACACCTTTCTCGTGAGAACTACATATATATTCATACAACGGAAATTGCTTATTTATCACACCGAAAGAAGTTTCACAAAATTTATTAACATAAAAAGTTCCACCTCACTACCAGCCCGACCAATTTAGTAAAAGGTACAACACGACTTGGAACGATATGAAAAGTGAATCATTTATTCAATTTTCTAGAATTCCACCCAGGTCTGTCATGTCGGCGCCACAAATCAACATCAATATTTAAGACGGGTACCCAAACGTGCCCAGGAAATGGCTCATTGTCCCTATTTAAAATTTCAGCTAAGGCCGAGCGTGGCCGGATAAACACAGCCAGAGTAAACAGCGAAGGAGCGTGGTGATAATTGTTTTTCTTATCCGTACATTTTCCCTAACATTTCCAGTAAGCGATAATAAAAAGCTTGTTCGTATAACTCGACCACAAATTCCACAAAACTCTTGTCAGCGAATGGACGATAATCCACCGCTTAGTCGTCCTTTTTTACGCAAAAAAACTTTTCCTTTTGAATAACCCCCTATTTTTCCGGCAGCCGACCCCTCTTTATTCATAAGCCGCTGACGTAACTTGGAGATCCCTAAATGAATGGTTGTTCGTTGTTTTACGGGTCTATTCACAATGCTTTAGGTTGGAAACTTTAGAGATTTGCCACAAGAAAAAGTAGACGAGATTTTGTCATGAAATTATATGACGCCTGCCAAATTATTATATTATCTCAGAATGTCCGCAGTATAGAGTTGATATCTACCTTACTATAGATACTTATCTATAGAGGATAAATATAAAGATACGAGAGATTCGTGGTCCGCTGGCTGTCCCGACTCCTAAGCATCGAGTTAACGGGTCATGATTTTAAATTGGAAGATTAAATAACAGTACAGTGTAGGGTTCATTCGTTTCTATAGTAAATTGTAGTTATTTATGAACGCACATGTTTGAAAAAAGAAAATAATAATAGATAGTCGTGGTATAGTCCATAGAATATGATTCTCCTTGGTTTATATTTTATAGCTTCCCACTGTGTTAGCAATGTTGGTACGTCAGCTTTGGTTATGTGTTTTCTTCCTTTATTCCGACGATACGCAGTGACTTGCTAGCTCTGTTTTTTTAAGATCGCGTTACGTCAAATGTACGTCAAGCACATCCAGCTACCCCGATCTGTCAGGTTTCTTTTATAGATTTTCAACTTTATCACATAAGCATAAGGTTCACTTTAAATTGGGGAAATTTGACAGATTGGGGTAGCTTGATGTGCTGGCGTCTGTACTTACATATTTATATTTTATATGAAGTATGGCTTTTCTGGTCTGGTGGACTGGTGAAGCTGTGAAAGCTTCAAAAGCTAACTTTAAAACCTTAAGTTAAAAAAAAATCAAACCGAATTATCACGTCGTTAGGGGTCCTATTTGCTATATAGGGAGACAGTATTTTCAAGCTGGTCTAATTTGATAGTCGTACAGATTAAATTCTTGCTTGAAATAATCATGTTGATATACTACTCGGCTTTTCTTTTCAAATGTATCAACCTTCGCCACTGATAGCCACGTTATTTGACGCTGAGCCATTGAGTCGAGTGCATGCCAGACATGGGTATTTCCAGCATTAATTAATACGTTAGCCTTCTGTATTAAAATACACAGTCGCATTCAGCAGACGGTTTAAATACAATGTTACATTTTAATTAGTCGGCGACTTGAAAGTAGATGTGGAAACAAGTGCGATTCAGACGGTTGTCAATGAAACTGGTCTCTATTTTTGATATTACAATATGTAAATGTCTGCTATTAACTGTCTTGTGTTCCTAGTGGTAGCATGTTCAATGGCAGGGTCCTGAGTTAAAATCTCAAGTCGAAACAAAGTGTTCCTGAATTTTTTGGCAAAACAACGACCAAGTTGCACTAGTCTGGAATTTGAAAACATTATTAGCTCGTGATTATGAGACTTCATGAATAGAGAGTGCGCCCACTCATGCGCAATATGTTCAGCGTATTTAGCCAAGTTCTGAGAGCATATCATCGTAGCTGAATCTAGGCATGGAGCGTTATTGTCATTGTTGTTAAAAAAGTACAAATTAAGTATGATATGATATCAGTAGCTACAGTTAACTTCATGTCAGAGGATACACTTGCACTACTAAAACAATCCTTATTACTTATGAAATAAAGACGCTGTCAAGGTTAAAGTATAGCTTACGTAAAGATATTTTATGTGATATGAAAGTCTTATGTTGCCCACCTGATGGTAAATGGATGGTGAACTTCATAGGCGTAAGTAGTATTAGAGTTACTGCCAAACTAGTTACGATAGTGATCCCCTTGCGAGCTCCCGGAATATGTAACGAATATCATATTTTATTCTTGTGAATCATTTTGTACTTGCGTAGATCATATTAAAGAAAAAGTGTAGGTACTTATGTAGTACAGATGCCAGCACATCTAGCTACCCCAATCTGTCAAATTTCTTTTATAGATTTTCAACTTTATAACAAAGGCATAAGGTTCACTTTCAATTGGGGAAGTTTGACAGATTGCAGTAGCTTGATGTGCTGGCGTCTACATACCTAGTTATTGTATGCAACCTTTTGTCATATACCTACACCTAAGTCAGGAAACATGGTTACGGCTTGATACGGGTTACACCTGGTGGATAGCAGTCACTGGAGGTTTAGGGTTGCAATTCCTGTCGCACACGCGTGTTGCCAACCTTTTAAAAATCTTGTGTTATAGTCTTTTGTGGAAACCGTAGCAGGAAGTTCATTCCACAACCTTTTATACCTTTATATAAAATCAGAAAAAACACCTGGTAAAGCTGTAAGCAAAATCGATTTACGTCGCTCGCATAAAAATAGTGTGAACGTAACGTTATAAAATGAAATTCATCTCGTTTTATGCAGATAGGGGGTCGTAAGGTTTTGCTTGAGACGAGAAGAAAAATTTGAATTTAGATGTCGCCCCGAGTCGCGTGGTAACGGGTTTCGAGATCCTTCGCTTTACGACGCTCGGCTAAAATGCTGTTCTCAACTCTAGCTGAAAACTGTACTTGGTTTATTTGAAACGGAGGCGGAGAAGTATCCGTGAGAGCGCCAGCCAAATGGCTGCCTCTCGGGCGAATGCTACGGCCGGCAATTTCGCTGTTTGTACCGGAATGGTCGACAGCGCTGATTCTGTATTTTAAAAGAAATAATAGGTAAAGAAACCATGAAAATGAAAGAAATGCGGACAAAATAACTAACATTAAAAACTCATTTTCTTATAATTTTATACAGATGTCTTAATGTTCAAATATGAATACAATTTTATCGAAATCCAGATATTGGTCTGTGTAGTGTTGATTTTCTCCTGGATAGCTTCTTCACAAATTTAAAATAAATTAAACAGGTTAGCAGTTGATTTTAATTATTCATACGGGAATTGGTTATTCAAGCTACCATATATATGACATGGCTAAACGACTCTATTCTTAAATACTACAGCTACGATTCAAGTAGAAGCTAAGATAATGAATCTATTTAGCGGTCACCCATATGTAGAGGAGCCGCGCACCCATTTGCTTAAACTATTCAATCGGTAACTGACCACTATGAGCAATTGGCCATCAGCATTCAACCATTTATAACTGACGATTCTAACAACAACAACAAAAAGTTGTAACTTTTAAAGAATGTCTCCTTGATAAAAAATCATTTCAAAAAAACTGTTAAAGTTTAAGATTTGTAATTTAGATTAATAAGAACATTCAAGTCCCCAACATCGCAGAACGAAATATTAAAATATGAAATCGGTTCATAAATATTGGTTCGGTATTTGTTTAGAGACAATTTCTATGAAAACACGTAATGCAGACTATTATCGTGTCCCGGAGGAAGCTTACTTAAGTCCGTTACATACAAATGCCTTTCATTAACTTGTCAATGTCCCGTCCGAAACGCTACGGGGCATTGTGTTTTAAGCCATCTCCTCTCTTATTACAGCAAATACATTCCTCGATTAACAGAAAATATATACTGACTTTACGACTGCAAATAATACCTTATACAATTTTACCTTCTCTTACTGTGTATTTTTTTAATCAGTAGTATGTAGGTAGCTTTTACTAAACCTATCAAGAAAAGCTGGGTTACGGATGGAATTGTAGCAGTAAAGCAAAATGAGATCTTTTGGCCACAGATGCACGTTTCTTTTCCGTACGCGATCAAACTTATCCGTTTGGAAGACATTCTGATAAGGCATGATATGAATTCAGATTTGTGCCATCTCTGTTTTATGTTATCCGTGATTTTTTCCCAGCGTTTACAGAATTTGTTCGGTTTACGCTTTATACGTTATAGATACTAACAAAATATATTGTTATGCATCCAAAATGTGCGTAGATAAATGTAACATCATTATGGCATTCATGAAAATATAAGACGTACACATATACCTAGTAGGTACGTTCGATGAGGTACTTAGACCGTGAAGTCATCTTTATTACGTTGTCAATAAGGGTGGTTGATTTTGCTTTGGTACTGACGGTACGTACTGCCGTATAAATGCTAAAAAGCCGTAATGTGATGAAAATTGCCACGGCTAACACTACTCTGTACCACCGTAATAAAGTTACATTTACCTTGATACATGCTTTTCTGAAACGGCGATTAGTGACTGGACGGTAGCGTAGTTAATCTTTATACTGATCCAAGTGACACACACCGAGTGCTGTGGCCGCAGTGGCCGCGGCGCAATGGAATGAACGTTGCGTACCCCGTTTGCACAGAATGCTAGGGTAGGTGTATGACTATGCTAGCTCAGAAGTAGTTTGTCTTGCAACGCGAAGACATCTTAAGGAATTGGCACAGATTTTTTGTCAAATCTATCTTAGTAACATATTTTGATTAAAACTGTAATCTGAGCACTACACCAACAAGGTAGTTTAAATGTAAAAAGTTAAATTAAGTATTATTTTTCTGAAGTTAATCCTATTATTAAAATATCTATCGAATCATTTAGAGAAGGGCAGCACAATGTAGTAAATTAACAGAAAACGAAAATTCACGCTGTGAGAACTTAAGACCTTAATAAATATAAAATCAAGCGAGAAGGAGCACAATCTACGAAGGAGGCTCATCAATATTCCGCCGCCTTGTTATTTTCCTTGGGGCTTTAAAACAAAACAAAAGAGGTCTGTTATTTAACTCGTTTCCGATACAGCCTATTCTTTAGTACCTATCGGAGGAAATTCCCTCATCTATCTATTGTATTGAAGGTATAATAAAACTAACGGTACGTTTAAGGTTTAAAAGAACGAATACAATATTATGTATCACTGTTTTTTGTTTATATCATGGACTTTTGTACATAGTAAAATTTTACACGAGGAGTGCCCTTTGATATTTTATTCGTTTCGATTTATTTTGCTCAAAATATGCACGTAGGTATTTCGTGAGATGTCGTTGTTAGTTTTTATGCACAGAATTATGCATGCAGCTATCTCGCTCGAACTTAGATGTTTCATAGTTCAAAAAAGTATAGGCAGTCATTTTGAGACATTGATATTTTACAACATTCAAAACCTGTTTTCACTTTTATATATTTTTGAAGGGAAAACTTCTTTACGCGTTTTGAGCACTTTTTGGTAAATCAAAAATAATGGAAGTCGCGTCATCGTCACATCACGATTCTCATGAGCTATGTATACTGTGGTAGATACTTTTTTGGTGTACATAAAGCGTACCTAACTATGTATGAATATTATATTGGAGATTATTTGGATTAAAAGTACAAAAATAGTTTTCACTTCTATCGACAGTCCCTAAAGACTGCGCCGCGTTTTTCCATTTAGAAACCGCGTCAAGGAAATTGCAAAAATATAAATTCAAAATTTACGCTGTCTTCAACACGTTTTGTTTATTTTCCTGACAGCTCTAAACAGTAATATTTTATCATATAGTTCATATAACGAAAACCGCTTTTAAACATCGTTAACATTTACTGATCCCTGAAAATACTTGTTTTCGTGAGTAAATAGAGACTGTTTTTCTAACTAATGTTTTCTTTCTTTTTCCTGTTTTATTATTCTTTATGAAAGAAGAAAGTTCTAAGCAAACAAAGCCTTTAATATGTAAGAGAAATTTGTAAGATTCGCTTGTAATAGAATGGTGGCCTCACTGAAGAATAACAATAGGTAAATTTATGTAAATGAACATCATTCTTCGTAACAAAGAGGAAATGAGCCCTCTGTTAAGCATTCAATTTGATCGTTGGGAAGCTACAGGGTTATTTTGAAATATGCCCCACACGCAGAGCGCTCGTCTTTTGAACGAATTTAAAAGCACTCGCCTGTTACTATGCCTACAGGCAGGTACACACTAAACTATTAGAGACTTCATGTCTAAGTAATATTGCTTTGTAAATCAATGTGGGCAAATAAGCGTACCCCACTTGATAGAAAATTGGCTACTATAGGATTATATTGTACACGTGGGAGTACGACTAAGACCTAGACTATTATAATAACGATTATGATTATTATGACCGCCATCGCTCTCCAAGACTTGCGTATCGACGACTTGCCCCCTCCAATCCTAAGCCAGACCAGCGTCATTAAAAGAAGTGTCTTTACGTTTTTAAGTAGCGCAAATATCCTTAAAAATCGTCAATCTCCCTCTGGCACGGCTTATTTAGTTTGCATTCTTATTTGCTAGATGATTTAAGCCCACGCACGTCTTTATTGTCCGGTGAAGCAGTTGAAGCCTTATACTATCAATGGGCACGTGAGAGCATGAGCATTCGATTTCATGTCTAGTAATGGTCCAAAGTACTTACATGAACCCTTTCTAAACCATTTTTATATATAAAGCTCGAAAACTTTGTGTAAAATCTCAATAATATATAAAATTATGAAGTAATTGTCGACACTTTTAAAAACGCTGATTTAAGATCATAAGTAACATTAATAAGCTATTTAAAAAAAAATACAAAAAGCCAAACAAATAGAAGAAAATATTTTAATTTTTAATACTTACATCATATGTAAACTTACGTTCAGTGTCCATGACCTGTGGGCTTCAAATGAAAATGTTACAAAAGTTTCGGAAGAGTGACTAATCAGAGTGAAATATTAATGTGTTTTTTATTACAATGATAATTTGAATAGTTCTATTGTGTACATGTCCTTTTCATACCATACCCCCCTACCTGTACCAACACAAACATAAATGCGTATTGTCAAAGAATTTTTATTTCACGTGCAATTATCACGTACGTGTCTTTGAATAAACATTTATGAGTACAACGAGAACGATGGTAATGATAATTCAGCGAGGCTTCTTTGAATAATCTTATAATACTCTCTGATCCTTATCGTCTTTCGTTCTTATTACATAACATTATGGACCTATGTATCTCATACCTTCTCAGAAATGTATCGTTTTATTCCGACTCTTTCATCTCAGCAATATCTACGAACTCAGTAAGTTTCTTTATTATTATGCTTGGCTTTATTTCTTTATTGCTTGGCACAAAACACGAACTTACTACTTGTTTGTTTCATATCTAATGTTGGGAAACTGGATCGTGGAAGGAATAACTTCTTGGAAAATATTTTTGCACAAAGATCTGTATTTTTAAGGTTGCGTAGTAGTCTTAGCAAATCGGAGCGAATCTATTTATGGCAGTCCATCTGTAGGTATGTCTCGGGTAAGTGTAATTAATTGCCATAAAATATTTATATACCTACTATATAGTAATTTATTACTTTGAGTAAGGAAAATTTTGGATTAACTAATACAATTTGTATTAGACATTCAATTTATTTAATGTTCTAAAAATCCTAATACAAAAGAAGAAGATAATATGTTTTTTCAGACATCTTTAAATTATATATTCATAAAGTGGTACCTGATACATTTTTATTTTCACAGGTCATGTCATGAACGTAATTAGATCAATTTTAATTTTTTTTTCTTTAATAACTATGTTTTTATGGATAACTTCAATTTAAGAAAAAGTTATACAAAATTATATTTAATTTTATAAATTATTATTCAATAAAATTTATATTTATTATAGAATTGTAAAACTTCAACAACTTAGCGCAGTTTTGGCGGCACCCATCTCAATAAAGTCCTGTTAAAACGTAAGCTTTATTAAATTAAGTTATTATTCTATGTTTTGCGCTATTTGTGCAACTTTAATTAAAATGAATATCGATTAATCGGTCATTTTAGATAACATTAAACATTACAAAAAGAATATGTGTAGGCAATGTGTAGGTATTTCCGTATAGTCGTATATATTATTATGTATAGTAATAGTAATGATATTAATACGAGTGGGTATTTCAATCGTACTGTTAGAGGATGAAAAGCAATATCGTAAAAGTCTTTAATAATCTTTTCTATACAAAAAGATTTGAGCTAGTTTCTGAAGCTTAGTGACTATTAAAATTTACATCTACCCACAGCTAGTATCTTCTGATTTGATACCTTCCATTCTAATAGAAAGTTTTATGGATTTGTTATACATAATGGAAGAGATCCTTGAAGTTAACAAAAACAATATTATGTGACTGTCATAAACAGGACTATTATTTTAGTTGGTCTCAGAAAATACGCACTTGTCAAGTTTTCTAGCACATATACCTACGTTATTCATTATATAAAATATATGTTAATTGTGTTTTTAATTAATAATTGTAAATAGTAAATTAAGTTTAAGTATGAACTTACTTCCGTATTTTAATAATTAACTATACTAATATCATTGCACATTTGTTCTTGTCATTATACCTTCAACCCGTTTATTTAAAATGTAGAGACGCATCCTAAAAGAGATTTTGTAAGGAGCCAGTTTAAATACACAATTTTCCACCATTAAGGAAAACATGTAATGGTAAAATATTAAAAGTTTTTGAAAGAAAGTGTAATGTTAACATAATCATGTTCAGTAATTTTTCAAAAGTACCGAGTTTCATTTCACCCTGCTACATTGATTTACTGCGGCGAAACCTTTTTCTTATATTATACTGTTAGTTTAGGTACTGTGTGCACAATATTTCATACGGGTAGGCAAGCTCAGAAAAACAGGCAATATATTTTCTACGAAGGATATAACGGAAGGGTTTTCATTCCTTACGTATGTACCTAAATACGTTTCGCCTTCTTTTACTTTATTCAGCTCGTGTCGAAAGTGGAAAAACCTCGCAAAACTTTCATTGCTAGTCAAGTTTACCTACACGTGTGTGACACATCACCGAAATATCTGCCAATTTCATTTCTTCGCTTACCTCCCTGGAGCGCAGTAAACACCACCACCTTCTCCCACCATTTACACAATATCCCCCCACCACCCGTGTGTTTGTCCAACTGATATTCTTCAAGATATACAACCACTTTAACAAGACCTCCCGCGTCCCGCTACATTTGTATTCCTAAATGCTGCAGGGGCGGAAATGTATTGAGCTCATAGCTCTCAGTTAGATGGACTAAGATTTAAACTTGAGCACTTTGTGCAGTTGCCTTTGAACAAACACGATGATATGTCTAGAAAGTTCTACAGAATGCATAAATGTAGACGACATCTATCTTATAAAATATTTGTTTGTTTTGTAGGTATCTACTTAAAAAAACACATACCTACACGATCTAATTCTATGAAACCTCCATAAATATAAATAATATATATTTATCATCCATCCATCGTTATTTTCTAATAAGTAAATGTTTACTTAAAAATGTGTAGCTATGTTTCATATTCACATATAAGGCGTTAAATTCCTAATTAATTTTACAACATTTATATATGACTTACGGAATAGAAATATCCAATACCAATTTGCCTAAAAAATCTCATTTCAATTAACTTTTTGCTATACCTATCAGCTTAATAAATTCATCGTAAACAAGTCACGTAAATAGGTACCCATTCGCCGAAACTCCAAAGTCAAAACGGTCAATGTGCAGAGTCGTGACATCCAAAGCAAATACATCGGGACACGCAATAGAAGGAGCAAACAATTCGGACACGCGTTCAATCGGCCCTTATCGGCCCTTATTGGCTACAAGTACTTGACACAGTGTTTGCAGCCTCTCATTAACTCTGTTTGCGCAGACTAATTTACGACGTGTTGACTTGAGAACCCTACTAATTGACATATTTAGGTATCATGTGAGATAATCCGGAGGTATATTCTTAAATCTTATGTGATTTTCCTTGTCTATAATATCTCTCGCACGGTGATTAGAGTACAGGTTATGTTGTCATGAAAATGAAGATAAATGATACGATACCTATTACTAGATATAATTCAGCACTTTTCATACATGTATCAGAATCACAATGTAGAAATTTATCGTCATCATCATCATCTGGATAAAGGTCTCCCCAAGAATCCCCACCATGGATTTGACAGATGAATTCTAGTACAGAGAGACGTTGACGCCCGTCTTCTCGTACAGATTCCTTCGAGATGACTGCAACGTTCCCCAAGGGATGAAATAGTGTTGTAAAAATAAAATCTAAGCAATTCATTAGCATATTGTTGTGTATATGTCAGATCATTACATTTTCTGTGAAGTTTGATATGTTATGTAGTTCAATGTACTTAACTAATAACTTGTGTGAGAAGGACATTTGAACTACTTATGTTCAAAATTATTCATTGAGCGGCTATCATAATATTTTTAGAATGAGATCAATTTCATTGACATTCCAATGGAGAAGGGCTCGATAAATTATGACTGACGGATCTAATTCAATGTATGGGTGACTTTTTACTGCAGGACACACAACGACAATATTTCATTTAACATTCAATTTGTACGTTGTTACGTCTGTGTTTATAATTGGAACAAAAGTCTTTTAATTCAGGCGGTGACGATTTCGAACTATATCTTTAAATCTATACATTTAATAAAATCTTAGGAAATTCAAAACTGTACATTGAATATTTTTTAAAAAGGATACTTGGGCCGTGATCTACAATTGATATCGAAGCCAAAAATATAGTTTTTAGAATTTTTATCTGTTTGTCTGTATATATGTCCGGGCTAAACTCAAAAAGTACTTCATGGATTTACTTCAAATTTTGCATGAATATTACTAAGAGGTCGGGTCAATATATAGTGTACATATTAATACGCTATCATTTACGGGGGAGGAGCTGTGATAATTTATAAAGTTTAACGCGGGTAAAACCGCGGGGCACAGCTAGTTTATGAAATAAAAAGGTTTATTTAGCAAATTTATATGCCTATCTGATTCTCATATCCAATCACTATACGGAAGTGCCGAACGAAACAATAGCATTGAGAATAAGAAACGAAAAAAAGGTTTGGAATAAAACGGAACCACTTATGTATACTTTAGGGGCCCACCCACATCGATAGTACCAACTTCCGGAGCTATAACTTTTAATTTATACGATTACTGGACATGTATTATATAATAACAATCTTAATTTTTGGTCATTCTAATAAGTTACGACCAAAAACAAGATGGTAATAAGGAGATTGGAGAATATTATCCTGCTGGTATGATAAGAAATATTTTTATGAATAATTAATTAGGAAAGAATGTTTGTGTGTTTATGAATTTATTATGGAACCAATTAGCAACGTTTCTTGAATACATACAGTGATGCAGCTGCTCTTATATTATTAATATACCTATGTGTAATATATCGTACCTAAATATTTAAAAGGATAATATTCGTACGTTGGCAACATAAATCTATATATATAAAAATCAATGTCACTTTTCGTTGTAATGTTATAACTCAACAACGCCTTTACCGATTTGGATAATTTTGGTCTTGAATTATTCGTGGAAGTCCAGGGAAGGTTTGTACGTAGAGAAAATTTAAAAAAAAGTCTTGAAAAAGTGTAAAATCAACGTCTTATAGCAATTTAAAATATTTTTTTGTTTGAATAAATGAACTTAATAATCATTTTTTTTATTACTATGCCTTATACGTAGCGAAGCACGTACCGGGCCGCTAGTAGTGTATAAAACTTAAAGAGCAAATTGATAAACATTTAGAACATCAACTTAAGTTCCTATAGAAAATTAAGTATATATGAGTATGGTGTGGCATCTTGTCCAGTGTTCAGCGACGCCGACTACTAATCCACAGGTCGCGGATTCGATCCCCACCTGAAGATCCCCCCATCCAGAAGAAATCTCGGTACGATGCTCTCGATTATTTGGTCTGTAATTTATATTTAACTTGTTGTGCCCCGCGGTTTGACCCGCATTAAAGTTTATAAATTATAGCCCATGTGTTAATCTAAGGTGTCAGCTAACACGTTTGGACGTGAATAGGTTACAAACATACACACTCACAATCTTTTGCATGTATAATATGTATATGTATTTAGAAATATATTAGTAGGTATATTTTTCATTTTTATGGTTACCGTATTACGGGCTCTGCCTAGTTTGGGATAGTAGTTGTTGTAGATGGCAGATGACAGTGTGTTAATTGTCCCAAGATATTGGATATTTATTTATTAATTGCACTGTTTCCATATTATACCTTGCTAAGCGGTTTTTCAACATCAAAAAAAATATTAATGAACAGACATTTTAGAATTTACTATTCTTGATGTATTTCTTCGACAAGAATAGTAAATGCGACAAAATAAATTAAAGTATATCGTACAATTATTTACCACAAGTTTCAAAACGCACACGAAAATCTATATCTTCTATATACATAGAATAAAATCGTAGAAAAGTCAAAACTGTACATAGAATATATTTTTTTAAAAGGATACTTGGGCGTGATCTACAATCAATATAGAGGCCAAAAATATAGTTTTTAGAATTTTTGTCTGTGTGTCTGATTGTCTGTATGTATGTCCAGGCTAAACTCAAAAAGTACTGCATGGATTTACTTCAAATTTGGCATGAATATTACTAAGAGGTTGGGTCAACATATAGGCTACATATTATCACGCAACACGGGCGAGGATCTGTGATAATTTATAAAATTTACCGCGGTTAAAACCGCGGGGCACAGCTAGTAATATATACAGTACTAATAAGGATGCCATTCCATAAACTTGCCCGAATATTGCTTGGCACAAAGCTCGAGAACGAAAACCTCTCATTTTGAGAATAGTGGCTTGTTTATACCAAAGCCTTCAAACAGAAAATACTTGACAACCACCCTCTTGATGTGGTTGTTAAATGGGAAAGGGGGATAAAATGTTTATGGTAATATTTATTCAAAAACATGCATTAAAATTTTAACAAAAGGTACATGAAGAAAGTAAATTTCATAAATTAGCATTACTTATTATTCGATAATATTGTTAATAATTTTATCTTACGATGTTTACTTACTTAGGTACAGACGCCAGCAGATCCAGTAACCCCAATCTGTCAAATTTCCATTATAGATTTTAACTTTATCACAAAAGCATAAGGTTCACTTTCAATTACGGAAATTTGACAGATTGGGGTAGCTTGATGTGCTGGCGTCTGTACCTACTTATCGTATGGGCATTGGTTACCCACGTGTCAAGAGTTGTTGTGCTTAACGACTGTTGTCTAATGACAATAACCGAGACCGACAGCTTAACGTAGGTACCGTCCGAAGCACGAAAACGCTCAGAAATTAAACCACTTTGGCGGTCACCCATTTATGGCTAACAGCGAGACTAGTAGCTTAACCTCGCCGATCACTAACGGACTGGTGTTTTCATAAGCTTTTCATTCATTCATTACAGCTTAAATAAGTCCACTGCTGGACAAGCCTCCCTCAAGAATCATCTTGAGGGGATATGCCATAATCGCCACGCTTGGCAGACGGGTTGGCGATCGCAGTATGATGGTCGTAGTACTCAGAAGGAAGCTGCTTCCCGTCCTCTGGTAGATATTCCCTCGGGTCGACTTCTACGCCCCCCACGGGATGAGATGGGGTGATGATATTCTGATTCTGATATTTGTCGCCGTCACCACACAGCATAAGCTTTTATTACGGCTCTATTGACTGCCTCGTTGGTCTAGCGGTAGCGTGTTCAGCCGCAGATAACGAGGTCCTGGGTTCAAATCCTGGGTCGGGCCGTAAGTGATTTGGGATTTTTCTGTAAAACGAAATAATCTTAATATCAGCCTGACCTATTTCCGGTCGTGTCGCTAGGCGTCCCATCGGATCATGAGAGTGATGGAATAGAAATTGCTGCTGTGTTTGCGCACGCACTTGAGCACTATAATATGTCCCGCGCAGTTGGCTAGTCTCCTTTAAGACTGGCCGCCGTGGCCGGATCTCGGCTAGGAGGACATTATTATTATTATTACGGCTCACAGTAACCTCCTAATATAATTTAGGTACTAGTATACAGGGTGGCCGAGGAGTTGACGTTCAAACGGAAAATTTAGATACTTTATGATGAGGAGTATTCGAATTATAAACCATAATCTCCTCATTTTAATTTTTTTTGATACTTTGAAAATTTATGGGTCCTGACCTCAAATCCTAATTTTGAACATTCAAATAAATTCTTAGTCAGTTCTGCAATGATTAAATAAACCATACTGTTTAGGGTGTTAGGTTAAACTATGCGCATTGTGAGTGGCCTACAAGTGATTATTTGCTTTTCTACAGTTATCACATTACTTAGTCTGATCATCTGGCATTTATGATCAGAACGAACACCGCTTACTAAACACTTCTCAGCGACTAATGTTCAACAGAACGAGAAAAAAATTGAAAACTGATGTTAGGTGAAATATACGAAAAAAATCATTAAAAAAATTCTATCTCGAAAACTACGCAAAATCGTAGATGGGGGGGTTATTCGGATACTCCCCATCATAAGGTAGGTATCTAAATTTTGCGTTTGAACGTCAACTCTTCGACCACCCTCTATAGTTATATATAGGTATATATGTATATCTTCAGTAAATGCGTAGTAATATTTTCTAGGCATGTTATTGTTCAAAAGAGCTTCTATTTCAGCTGACCTACGACCTTCAACGTAAGTGCCTATTTTCATGATGGATTAGGTGTGCTCATAGATATTTGTCAATAGAACTATTCTACCAAATCTATCATTTGCATGCATAACCAGTATCATTTTAGATAAAATATTTCGAAACGGATTCCTTTTGTGGTTGCGGATATACCAATCACCAACAAGGTACATCAGATATAATAAAAATTTCCTGGGATTATTGACGCACGGTCATCTGATTCCATACTAAACAATGTTTGTACTATGGAAACCAGATAACTGATATTATAATATGTATTACATACCTATAATACTTTTTACTATAGGTACTCACTTTTATCAAATCAAGACTCAGAACAAACATACATGTTCATGCACACATATATCTGTCTTGGGTGGAAACTGAACCTACGACCTGCGGCGTGAAAGGTAAGCATTTACCAATGTACGACAGTAATCTAATATACTAGATTGGCCTTTTGGTTTATTTATTTATTTAGACTTGCCAACATTTGTTTACACTGTTACATCTACTTTAAAATGCTTATAAAAAAATAATCTAAATGCAACAAATAATTACAGGCAAATACAACATGTATAGTAACGTACGACACTGCATCTATGCTTAAAACTAAATTAAACGTTAAAACTACGAAATTGCGACAGAAATATTAGGGAAAATTAAAAATAAAAAAAATAAAATAAAATAAAACATTACTTAATTGTTATTGTGTTGTAATCGTTTAATTGTTAGTGACTGGTAAGCCAGAGGTCGTGGGTTTGACTCCCACCCAGTACCTATAACTAAATCTATGTGTGTATGGTTCGATTATTTCTTCTGTACCTGCATCCTGTAATTTATATATAATATGATATTAGCAGTATTTAGAAATATATAAGTATCTTTTTCAGTAGTCTGGTTGCCATAGTAGGCTTTGCCTATTTTGGGATCACATATCAGTGTCTAAGTTGAGGCAAGATTCTTTTTATTTATTTATTTTTATAATATGTAGAACATTTGATACTTTGACCTTGGTAGCGTTTTTATAACGTAGTGCAAGTGTATCCAATGACGTGAAGTCGTACAATCTAAACCATGAGTTTCTATGACGTAGGTGGTTTTCGGAGTGCAAGTGTATCCAATGACGTGAAGTTCTACAGTCTACACCATGCTAGTAAATACATTTTGAATTTTTGAGCGTTTTTATGACGTAGGAAGTTTTCGGAGTGCAAGTGTATTCAATGACAAGAAGTTGTACAGTCTAAACCATTAGTGGATACATTTGGAATTTTTGAGCGTTTTTATTGCATTGGTGGTTTTCGGACTGCAATCCTAAGACAAGAAGTTGTATAGTGAATATTGATTTATTGACAGAGAACATTATTTGACTTTTAGAGCGATTTGACGATGTAGGAAGTTTTCGGAGTGCAAGTGTACAGTCTAAACCACGCTAATGATTACATTTATCATACAAGCAAATTCTGAGATGAGAAGTTGAGAGTGTACCTATGTACAGACGCCAGCACATCAAGCTACCCCAATCTGCCAAATTTCCCCAATAGAAGGTGAACCTTACGCTTATGTGATAAAGTTGAAAACCTATAAAAGAAATTAGATTGGGGCAGCTGGATGTGCTGGCGTCTGTACAGTGAACATTGATTTAAGTAAAGTTGTACAGTGTAAACCATTACCTAGTGTGTACATTTTGAATTTAAGTGCGTTGTTATTGCATTGGCGCTTTTCGGACTGCAAGTGAATACTGAGACGAGGAGTTGTGCAGTGAACATTGATTTATTGACAGAGAATATTATTTGACTTTTGGAGCGATTTGATGACGTAGGAAGTTTTTGAACTGCTAGAGCTCGGTAGCATTCCCCGTCACATTAGTGAATTTTAGCTAGCTATTTTATCTACTAAAGCTACTATTGCGTGAAGTTGTACAGTACAGCTCAACGTCAGTTAATATACTTGCACTCAGAAACACGCCACCTAATAAAAACTCTCTCAGGCTCATAAGGAGATTTCTTTTTAGGAGAACGTTGTAAAGACTTACTACTGTAATTACTGAAACTCCTTTTTGCATTATCGACAGAGATTTAAAATATAGATAGAACTACTAAGTACTTACTTATCGTATGGGTAGTGGTTACCCTGGTGACAGAGTAAAACAAGCCACCCAATAGGCCTCTGGCTTAAAGACTGTTGTCTACTACAACCGTCAGCGACAGCTTATCGTACCCTCAAAAGCACGGAGACTCTCAGAAATTAATCCACTGTGTCGTTCACCCATCTATGGACTGACCGCGAGCCTAGTTGCTTAAGGATCCAATCCAATCACCTAAGGACTGGTGAGAGCGACTGGTACAATTCAAATGTCAATCTGTATTTTATGCGATTTTCATTTGGAGTATTGGTCACTGCCAATATATAACGTTTTTAGGGTTCCGTAGCCAAATGACAAAAAACGGAACCCTTAGGCCTAAAACTGCGTTAAGCGGGCACCCGCGCGGTTTCATACAAAATTGCTCCGTCGCGGGGACCTGCGCGGGCGCACGGCACGGAGAGGCGCGCCCCGCACCCACGCAACGGGCACCGTCGCGTTCCGACAGAGCCCATCCGCGTGTCCACGCGCGAAGACACGCGACGGTTGCCCGTCGCGGGCGCCCGCTTAACGCAGTTTCAGGCCTTATAGATTCGTCATGTCTGTCTGTCTGTCTGTCCGTCCGTATGTCACAGCCACTTTTTTCCGAAACTATAAGAGCTGTGCTGCTGAAACTTCGTAAGTAGGTGAATTCTGTGAACCGCATTAAGATTTTCACAAAAATAGAAAAAGAACAATAATTTTGGGGGGTCGCCATACATAGAACTGAAACTCAAAAAAAATTTTTTGATGGTACCCAAACATGTGGGGTGTCTATGGATAGGTCTTCAAAAATCATATTGAGGTTCCTAATATTATTTTTGGTTAAACTGAATAGTTTGCGCGAGAGACACTTCCAAAGTGGTAAAATGAATCCCTCCCCCCCCCCCTGTAACTTCTAAAATAAGAG
This sequence comes from Pseudoips prasinana, assembly GCA_951640165.1. Taxonomy (NCBI): domain Eukaryota; kingdom Metazoa; phylum Arthropoda; class Insecta; order Lepidoptera; family Nolidae; genus Pseudoips; species Pseudoips prasinana. The sequence goes on along the minus strand of OX621245.1, from coordinate 14,120,577 downwards.
AATGATAAAACTAAAAAAAATATATGATGTACATTACCATAGAAACTAACAACGAAAATTGGTTTGAACGAGATCTAGCTAGTACCTTTTTCTAATACGTTATAAACCGCAATTTGCTTTCATTTAATCAACTGAAATACTTGCTGCTACGGAACCCTTCATGTGCGAGTCCGACTCGCACTTGGCCGGTTTTTTTTAATCTGTTTATGTACATTTTTAAACATTTTGATAACATAACTTAAATGGAGCATTACATTTAGGTAATATGAAACCTCCAACCCCCTCGATCTGACCGCAATCTGCACGTCAAAATATGTATAAATGTTGTTGTTGTAAGCTTAGCTACCTATTAAATTCCCCATAGGCGCATTCCATCAATAAAATACCAGTATCATCATATAAATACCTATCTCGCAGCCAACCAACTGATAGAGATATAAATAGATAAAGTCACACAGTTATGTTAATACAGCTTACGTAACATTGACGTGAATTATATAGAAGAGGGTAATGAGATGCGTCACAAAATTCTTCGGCTGTCATTAGCCGATCGGGTCGGCCTCCATCCGGCTTACGGCCCATGTAATGGAGCGGCTACGCCTCGGATAGACCGATCCGAACCGTAATGACGGACCGGCCAATATGAGAGAGGTGGGTGGCGTACACTGCTCCCTATTATGTTACGTAACCTGATTAATATTATATCGGTGCAGTTTTTAAAAATATAAATGAAACAATAAGTCTTAGAACTGTATTGATAGTTTTGTTGTAACAAGACTACTATTTAGAAAGTTTACTATCTATAATGGACTTCATATATAATATCAATAATTATTATATGATATCTTTGGGAGATTATTCACACACGACCATCTGATCCCAAACTAAGCATAGCTTGTACCTACTATGAAAATCAGACTACTATTCTTTCGTTAATACATATCTAAATAGATAATTACACCCGGACTCAGGACAAACAGACATGTTCATGCACAAAATATATCTCCCGAGTGAGAATCGAACCCACGATCCGTGGCGTGAAAGGTTAGCATCTACCAACCACGCCAATCGGCCCGTCATAATATTTTAATATAGTTGATAAAAATTTAGATAGGTACTTCTTTCACGCTGGAAACTGCTGTATTAATCTCCACAATTGTGGAGATTTGGGGAAGGCCTTTGTCCAGCAGTGGACGTCTTTCGGCTGATACGATGATGATGATAACTTCTTTCACTATTAGTTTAGTTTATTTATAAAATCTGAGCACTTAGGTATGTTCCATAAATATATTACATATAATTTTAAATATGTAATGTTTACTTAATGTTGTATTATTTATATTTAGATTTAGAAAAACTAATAAAAAAATAAAATAGGGGATTGCTTTTATTAAACATAGCAAACTTAATAAGATAAAGGCGCAAGTAGGGTACAGAAAGAAAAAATAATTCAACAGGTTGTACTTTTTTAGATAAGAGCGGTTTTAGTTCTCGGCGGGGATAAAGTGGGGAAGGTTGTCCCTCTAGCTCCACTACAAGTGATGTCATATGTTTTTTTTTTAATAAACACGCCACCATTACAATTTGGTAGTCTTCTAAATTGTATAATTAACTTAAATTACGTAATCTTATAACCTAACTAACTAACAGGTATAGACATAGACATAGATCATTTTATTGCCAGAAACTATGTACAGAAGATGTTATAACAATTTGATTGATTAACAGTTACCCATATCGGGCATGCAATATTTTTTCTACCTATCTTTATATTAAATAATTAATTTAAATTTTTATGTATGCATGCCATAATTTAAAATTAATTTTTTAAACGCCTAATGGGACTGTAATGGAGTATTTCAGGTGGATGTGGGTCACCGGCAGCCGATATTATTGATATATAGGTATATATCAATAATATCGGCTGCCGGTGATCATTTATAAAATCCTATATAATTTACTTAATTGGTTTTTATCTTTCAAGTTCCGAGTGAAAATATTCACAAATTCTAAACTCAGGAAGAGTTTAGAATTTGTAATGAAAATATTTCTCTGTTACCTTTTTATTACTTCATTTATTTTTAATTAAAGCAGTTTATTCATTCATAGTTATGTGAAATCATAGAAATTTCACATTTAATAACAATAGGACTGCAAATGAACATGTATGGAATTTTTCATACTTCGCTGTGGAGTTCGGTAACACGGTCACAAAGTAGGTGTACCTACCTGAGAAAGTAAAATTTATTTTATATTAAAATTTGTATTATTTTATATTCAGTTTTATTTAATAATAATTGTTTAGATTTAAGCTACTCTTTGAAAGATATTTCAAATCTTTAGATAAAATAATATGGCTGAAATTAAATTATAAATATACGAATTAAACAATGTTGGCAGGTGTATATATCTAATAATTTATAATAACTAATTATTCAAAAAATATCAAATATTTATCGATTCTATTTGAATGTTATTAGGTTTGTGGTAGTCGGTAAGTTCCTGTATTTTCTCATTGGAAATATCTGGTTCCGAGTACAGATGCAGTGTACGCGTGTTTAACAAATACACGATGCCAATATTCTGACACTATGGGTACACGCCTCTGCGTGTATGTGCGTATATCCACGGCGTTACACCTCGCTTCGGTCATATGACCCCATTATCCCACCCTTATCAAACGAACAACCACAAACATCGACCTTAACTTGTAAGCACCAAAGTTTAAATTTGATCAACCCTTCCAAACTAATATACCAACAAGCAACTTCGCCGGAACACGAATCAGATAATAACTTACGTATTTTGTAAGTTGATTTCGAGCAAATTGTCGAGAGTCGAGAGACATGGAGATTATCGGGTTTCAAAGTTGATCGGTGAATAAATTTTGTTTCGAATAATGTAAGAGCTTTTTACCTTCCCACACTACGTAGATATGAGAGAAAAATGTAAAAATGTGACACTCATCGCACCACGAATAGTTTGACTGTAATAAAAGTAGAAAAATGATATGTACCGTCAGCATTTTTAAACAGAATTTGTCGTAAAAATGTAATCAATCTTATTTCGCTGAGTTCTGTCAAAGTACTTGTAGACGTGTTGCAATTTTGCATGAGAGCAGTATTGTATTCTTGAAATATATTACAAACTGGTTTTTAGATTGCAGTAAAATTTTGTGAATTTCATTTTGAAATTGATTTGATGGATTGCTAATTTGATATTGCAGTGAACTTTTAAGTGAATTCGGTGGAATTGACCTTTCTTAAAGGGCTTAGAAACATAGAAAACAAGATAATGTTTTAAATACAAGGTTACGTCGGAGATAATCCCCATCATTAATATGGCAACGACGCATCGCAATACGTTGTCATCATATATTACTCAGCGACCTTTTAAATACAATAACTACTGTTTTGTAAACATACAACCACCTTGAAAATATTCTTAATAGAATAATATAAACATATTTTTTGACATTTGGTTCACAAAAGACAAAAATAAGAAATAACCAGGATCTTACCTAATACCGTCCGTATTTTTTTAGTTTTTTTAAAAGTACCATCCAAATTTGCGCCGTTTTTATTGTCAAACTAACCTCCATGTGAATTGTGAATACAACAAAAACAGTTAAATCGGTCTGGCTATTCTCATGTAATGGTTTCTATAAATGCAAAAATAGATTTTGTATGTAGATAGGTAACGTTCTTCTAGTATTAAAGCTTCCAGCGTTAAAACTGTGCAATATTCTATTAATGCTTTAGTGAAGAGATGCGTGTCAGTTTAAAGTGGCTTATGGTAACTTACTGTCACTCGCGACTTCGTCCTTGTTAATGAGAATGAAGTTTTAAACACACTATTGGAGATAGAGAAAAGGATAAGTATACCATACCTTTTGGCGATTGATTAGGTACGTGCCTGAGCCTCACTGCTCAGTGTATTTTCATTTTCTGCCACTGTTGATTTTGGCTTGCAGTGGTCGGTATGTGAGAGGGACTAGCCCCGTAATAGTCGTTAAGCTGTCACAGGCCTATATGCAGCTTGAACAACTCTAACACTAGTATAACCACTGCCAATACAATAAGTAAGTAAAACCTGGTAGAATGTTTGTATGATATAAGTATTTATATAATTTTACTATCTTGCTTTATTACGTACTATATTATAGTAGACAATAAAGGATTAGTACAAAGTAGTTTTGTTTACAATTGTTGTTCTACATTTATCGTCAGGCCTCTGAAAGTGGCAGCTCTTTAGAGTATAATTCAAGTCGTTTACGTAATTGACCCCAATAAACTAAGATACTTTAACTTTACTACAGAATAACGTGTACCTACTTAGCTATCTACGTTGCTATTATTTCAGTCTTGTCTAAAAATTATATGGAGATTACATTTTTATTGTCTACGTTTAATTTTGATCGTGAATGATAACGTAATCTTCAGAAACCATCTTGACTTCAACTAGAAGGAGAGCTGTAATTTATGACCAGCTAAACCGATTGGCATAAAACACAACTAAAAATCATTGACATTAAACAAGTTTTCGTACGAAAAGACCAGCAAGGAAATTAGTGATGAATTTGGGATTTACGATGCGATAACTTAAATAAATATACTATAAAGATACAACACTCAACATATTTTTTGTCTTAATATTTTTCTAAAATAGGACAAGTTCCGCACTATGGGTTATCTCTGTCTCGCAAGGAACTTTACAATCATACAGTTCACACATAGCACTTCGAACTGTATGTGTTTCACACAAATAGGTAAGTAACCTCGGGGTGGATCGAACTTAAAACACGAGGGCTTACTCGTAGCTAGTACCTTATGCACTAGAATATGTACTAGAATGATTAATTCCTGTACTCTTTGTATTTGAAATGTTGATATTGTACAACAGTGCTTTTCAACCTTTTTCATCACGTGACCCCCCTACCCAAATTTTACCCGCTTTTTTCATGTTTCTTTTGTTTTGTGACACATATCCAACATTTTTTTTCATTTTCATAGGGTTCGGATAAATACACCATTAAAATTTGTGAAGAGTTGGAATAGAAAGCACTCCACCAAAATTTACTTTATTATTCAGAGGTTAGGTGGATGTCAAGAGACAAAGTACTAGCCAGAGTTTTGGAACTTCGCGCTAAACTGTTAATGTATTTGCAGCAGGCCTAATAATAATACTCCAAATCCATTTGCGATACTATGACTAGCTTTCCCAACTTTTTGCAACTTCCCTATAGAATTTCGCGACTCCCCTATAGATGCTTCGCGACCCCCCAGGGGGTCGCAACCCACAGGTTGAAAAACACTGTTGTACAATATAATATTTTTTTTAGTATACAACTACAGATATTTCTTAAAAGCTAATACATAGTCTGTTTTAAACAGTGTGTCTGTGGACTCAGATGAGTCTCCTTGTAATAATGTCTGCTATATATAGATGGGATGAGGTTTTACTAAAGTATTTTAAGCACAAACAAACATGCTATTTACAGACACAAAGCGCAACTAGACTCAGAACAACTATAAGTATGTTACAAAAATAGTTGTCCTATGTGGGGATCAAACCCGAACATATGGGCCTCGATAAAGCAAAGGGATCACTTTAACTCCTGCGCCACACGTGCAATCAGATAAAAAATAATTAAAATAACTCTTTTCGTGTCTGACTGTACCTACCTGCTGTTTAAATATGTATCATCAATATACATACATATTCTATTTAGATGCAGTATCTGTGTATGTAAATGATTGGAGTAAGACGAACCTGTTTTGTGATTGGATCAAGCAGCACCGGCCTGGATACGGCTTTCTTATTAAGTTCTACGCATTGAACGTGCGTTGAACCCAAGAAATTTGTTCATTAGATTTAAATGATAAAGAAACTAAAATAAATCGATCTTATCTTTAGCTATACGAATAACACTTATACATCCAATCACGAGGTTATGCTACGGCGGCGACATAATTATGTTACGTTACGAATAATGCCTCGGCAGTATAAGTCTTTATTGGAATGTACATATATTATTCAGTTAACATTGATTTAACAAAGCCAATGAATTTTAATTACTTTTGACAGATCATTTGCACGTCTAGATTAGAATTAAGAAACTATTTGTCAATTCCATAACTATAATCTTCACGTTTATATTTTTATTACTGCCTATGAATTTATGGGTCCTCTTTAAAAGTACCTACTCACGTCTAATTTTAATGCTGCTCAATCGTCTGGAACTGTATAATTTATTCTTAATTTAACTTGATTTATATTAATTTGTCACTAACAATCAATTCAGCTTTTGAGATTTGGTTAAATTGCATGCCCGTCTCAATGGAAACTAGCCATCTGCGTGGTACATAGGTATTATAGAACAAAAATGTGTGCACATAACAGGTGCACTTTTTATTCGCTCATTTAGACTGGACGGTTTGCCGACACGGACACCTTGGCCTATATCGTAGTTAAGATTTCGTATACTTAATAAAAAGATAACTACATGGATCAGATAATAGCAGCTAGCGTGAAAGTCACGTCGTCGCTTGCAAGCGAATAAGAGACACTAGCAAGAAGCTGGCTCTTAAATTCTTGCACGTTCCTAAGCCTTTTAAATCGACTAATCCATCTTCTTCTGCAGTAAACTGAGACAAGTACAAGATATAGCGTATGTTAAGTATGTTAACAGCTATATCCTTCGTCGTCACTCACGACGGGTCATGGCCGCTTAAAGCCCTTGAAAGCGATTAGGTTGGGGTTTTATTGCACAAGTAAAGCGGTGAAAGTTAGTGACACGTGCAGTTAACGTAAACACCAGTCTTACATTCAAATAAAGTCACGTGCTTAAAACTCGAAGGCGTCAAATTAGTTTGAATAAAGATGTTTGGGATGAGTACCAGTTTTGTTTTGTAGAGTTATTAGTTTTGTTATACAGTTTGAGCTAATTAGGTTCTACCTGGCTACTCCGTAATGATCGGTCAGGTCAAGCACCTTGGCGTACAGTCAGACTAAAGATGAGTGACCGCAAAATCTGTTTAACTTGTGAGCGTCTCCGTGCTTTGGGTGGCACATTAAGCTTTCGGTACCGGTCCCTCAGAGCGCTTTTGGGTAGCTTGAACTCCCGCTCGTAGCAGTAGGTATGTAAGTAACAAGTATTCAGAATAATGACTGCCACGTTCCCATAAGAAACAATAGAATAGGCTTTCAAACTGGTATCGTCGATGTTGGCAGAAAATCAGCCCAGCCAAAGTGGCATTAAGCGAGTCAATTATAGAATACACCAGGACATATTATGGGCAAAAGTTTTTATTACGCGTCGCCCAAATATAGTCACCGTCCGCGTCGTCGAGATAAGTCGCGGATACGTTATAGTAATGATAAAACTGGGTGTCACATTCTACAGACTGCGATAAGTGTAAAAGTATGGGGACGCCTTTGCTCAACCGCTGTTGGGCAATGACCTCCCCATGCAGTATAGTTAAAATATATATTTTCAAACTGAGCATTTGTGAACACTGAATAAAAAGTACAAAATGTATTTTCAAGATTTTTTACGCAAGTTACATTTTACTAACCAAATAGATGCATAGATATCCAAGGTAGGTAACATAAAAAGAACTATATATTTTACCCTAATTGAACCAATTCAAAAGGTTAACACAAACTACTGTAATTATTATTATTATAATGAACAACTAAAGTGATAGTTTTTAATTCGACATCGACGTATTAAATAATAAAAACTAAATAAAATTGTACATATTTAAGAAGTGCAATGCCAAACATACATGTGTACAATGTGTTCCACTTGGGAACATGTAAACACTGAACATCAGTTCACTAAATACCAATACAAAATTATACAATCTTCATAAAATGTGAATTTGGATTCAGATTTCAAAATTTTATTATGTAGAGGTGTTTTTATCTCTATTTACCAATATTTATTTTAAAAAATAGTCAGTTTATAGAAGGTACCTATCTAGATAAAACCAGCCGCATACCAAACCAACAATAACTTATCAAAATGTAAAATAATTTTTTGCATTTTCCAGGAAGACATAACATTTTAATGTGTTTATTTCTGGGTGCAAAAGTTTTAACTGGTTCGAGAAAGTTAAAGTGTCATCTCTGTGGTCAATTAGTGTCAATTTACACATGATTTTATATCTCGTCAACATACGTGAAAACTCGACTTAATTTCGAAGTGGGATTCCATTTTAATAATAAAACATTTTTATGTTGAATATAGTAGATAGAGACGACGGGAAGTCGATTGATATACTTACTCTATAAAAAACACATTTACTGCCTATGTATAGTCGCCAGCACATCCAACTACCCCAATCTGTCAAATTCATTTTATAGATTTTCAACTTTATCACAAAGGCGTAAGGTTAACTTTCAATTAGAGAAAGTTGACAGATTGGGGAAGCTTGATGTGTTGGCGTCTGCACATACTCGTCTGCCGCGCAAACTTATAGAGGGCGCGATTGTATTTGAACTCATTATTTTTAAATATAACGAGTAGTTACCCTAGTCGTGTTTCCGTCATTCACCAGACAATAGGGTGAGCGAGGATTCAATCCATCTAGGAAAATAAAACTACAATCATGTAAGTAAGGTTGTTAGTGACTCAACCGTTAAACAAATTTACATGAAAAATATATTATGAATTTGCGTATTAGGGTACTAAGTACCTAGATCAAAAGCTTTTCAATAATTAGGTCCAATTAAGATCGTTATTGCGAAGAATAATGGATACATACAATTCAAACAATGTACTTTAATCCAAGCCCTTAAAAGTATTGCTTCACGACTAAAAATAAACGTACAATTTCTTTTGAAGTCGTATCAACTTTTACGATTTATTATTGTGCGCGTATCATTCTAAATCCACGCTAAAGTCTATCAGTGTGGTTAGCCCTAAAATTAAATCTCCAATCGGTGCTACGCCCGAGAGCATCGTAAATCGTAACGAGTCCATGATTTATGTGTTCAGACAACAACGCATACATATATTTAGAACGATACAAAAAACATAGCGACGGGCGTCGCGCCACACCACGCCTTGGCACATTGTGGAAAGACGCAACCATTTTGTGAAGCGGCGGCGGTACAAAAATTAACCAAATACCTCGTTATCGAAAAAAAACACAAATTCGGTGGTCTATTTTTAGTAGTTTACTAGACTAGAACAAGAGTATGTTATCCTTTCTAACTTTAATCTTTGTCTCAAGCTAAGGTAAAAGAAAAGAAGATGATAGTAAACTATACATAATAATTTATTTTTACATATTTGTAATATTAACTTATGGTTTTTAATTTCAATCGTAAGTGTTAGTGATATTGTGTTTTTACATTTAAAATTGGTGGCTGTTAGACATCTTATCTTTCGTAGAAACCTACACAATCTTCTACCTAAGCCTCTACAAGATATATCAGAAGAAAAGTAGGTTGGGCTTGTGATTATTTTAATATGAGAATGCAATTTATTTTTATTTATTTATAAATAGGTATATGTAACGTTAACTAGTGGTTTTAATTTCGATCGTGTGATATTGTGTTTTAAGATTTCAAATTGGTGGCGTTAAGACACCTTATCTTTGAAAGAAACCTTCTTAATCTTCCCCTAAGCTACTATACGATAATGATAAAAGAAGTAGAGAATGTTGGGCTTGTGATTATTTTAGTACCTACGAGAATATGATTTATTTAATTTTATCTATTTATATAGGGTATATGTAATCATAGTTTTAAGTGATATGCTGATATTAACTTAATATGGTTGTATTTTGGAAATTTAATCTTTTGTAGAACCTACTCAATAACCTGCCTACCTAATACCTAACCTAGAACTCCTAAGCTAATATGAAAAATATTGAATAACTTGTGATAAGTTTGATATGAGAGCGTTATTTATTGATAAGTAATAAATATTATCATTTTTGTTATTTTTTACTCTCTCATAGTCTCTACATAGTTCTTTTCTATTCCCCCATTTCATTGATTGTTACTTATATATTTTATTAAAAGATGGCAGCACATGTCTGTCATAATACTGAGGGCATTTAAGTATGTGATATATATATGTAACATCATATATCATCAATTAAGTATTTTCGATATTTTTTCCATCTTAAACAATGTTGTATCAATGATACAATTTTTTACTGCAAAATTATGATTTGATCGTAATTTTAGAGTAATAAATCGAGGAATTATAGAGGAGTTAACGCTTATATTTACTACTATAGGTCCTTGTTCCGTCTTTTATTACAAGAATCCAATGGAAACATTTCAATTTCATTGTTTCCTTTTTGTTGTTGCATTATTGTTAGGTTTTATTGCCAATTATCGGAAAATAGTCCCCCAACAACAGCGGATTACAGAATATGAATAAAATATGAACTCAAAATCACATTTCGTTAGCTTTGTTTTTGGATTTGGTATTTTATAGCATACATAAAGATGAAATGTTGTATTTTTATTAATAAATGTTAATGATTATGCAAAACGTGTTAACTAAGATACTACAACACTATGACCTCTTCTCTTACTAGTATTCTGTCCCTTATAAATGGCTCCCTCTTATATAAATGACAAGAATGCGTTTAATCTTACCCCCTAAATAATTAAATGATGTGAATGATTTGTTTCCACTTTATTAGTAGTTTGACATTTTATGTACCTTATTTTATTGATGTAGCGTATTTTGACGCTTAAATATTGAATTTAATTTATTCTTAAATATTTATTTTTCTTTTGACATATCACTGATTGTATTCAATTGTTTTTTTATATTATTATATTTTCACAATTTTGACGTGCATAAGTGTATTAAATGAACCTAAATGCAATAAAATATTTTTGATTTTGATTTTTTATATTTTATTTCATAAATATATTTTTGACATATGACATTCATAAAAAAATAAAAATGGTGACTGCGTTCATGAGCTACATAGGTATTACTGTAGGTAGATATTTTGAAAACTGTTAGAAAAGCTTATCATATTTGAGTGGATGATCGCTAGAGAAATAGCAAGTACTACAATCTAAAAGCATCTTTTCCAAAAACCGACCTGCGACCTTAACACTGTTTAAACATTTTACGGTTTCTGCATAAACCCTGCACATTGAGCATATTCAAACAATAATATCCAAAGAAAACACAAAACGTGTCTTCTTAACAAAAAGCTCATTGTCAGTATCTATACACTCTATAACCCTTTTTTGCATATTATTGCATAACTTTAACGACTTCCTTGGACTTTAAATGACAATAAAGTAAACTGGAGCAAAAAAGTTGGTCAAATACTGCTCTCAATAACGGACCTCTACCTAGAAAGGGTTTAAATTGCGGTTAACTGTTAAACAATCGGTACAGTTATTGTGTAAGGTTTATGGGTTGTAAATCATTTGGGAAAAAAGACGGTATGACGTCATAGGCAGTAAAGATTTAACGGCGTGGTTGATCAGCTGAGGTGTGAGGTCGACGGTCAGGTTATGTGACCGTGCATGTGCTGTACCATATTATCATAATATTAGTTGTAAAAATATACCGTATTTCAGTTATTGGTATACTATCAACATGTACATACGTGGTAAAGGTGTGGCAAACTAAAAGAGCGTGGATTGTTTTTCTTTTGACTAATAAAGTTACTGCGGGATTTGTACGAGGCTAAAACCCGCGTGCAATTCAAGATTGCATTCAAATAGGGTTCATGTGTTGACAATGTGTAGACCGTACCTAAGTCGGGATAGATGATCTCCAGTAGATCTGAAGTATTACGGAATACTTCCTGCTGCAGTAGTAATATTTTTCAAGATTACAGACTTCTGGGTTTTAGTAATAACTTCCTAACACAATTTTGTAAATCGACTACCTGATGATTAAATAATAAAAGGATATAATAGTAGATATGATAGGGGAGACGTAGCACAAAAGTGGCACTTTCTGTTGACCGCCTTTATAAAAGGACCAACGTCTTTGTTATCAAAATAAATATGTGATATAAATAACCAAAAATGTTTCAATTTATAAACATAGTGTTTAATAAAATCTATCTGAAATAGATAAGTGATGATCGCACGTGTGGCTTAATGGTTAACGTAGTCGCCCCTGTACTCCTCAGAGCCCTGCTGATTCGGATATGATCCCCGCACAGGACAAGTTATGAGTCTAGGTTTGCTTTGTGTCCATAAATTGTATGTTTTTAAAATTCTCATGTGAAATAGGGATTTATTGAATTGGTACGCGTGTCGTACAAAATAAAAAAAATCTTGGTATTAATTAAATTAGTACGATGTGCTGTTTAACACTGTCTCTATAAAGATAACTACTTATGACATTAGTTATAAGTAGTTAGTAGCACAAGTGATAATATTATTGGTAATATTTTATTTTGCCTTGGATATTTTTATTGTGAATTTTTCATTGATGATTGATGAGTATAGAACACGAAATACGAAATAGAACATCCACGAGTTAAAATATAATGTTAGAAGATTGTTCAGTTGTGGTTTTTGTAGTAAAGTGATTCACACTGTTAACCATACGTTTTGGAACAAATCTATAAACTTCCTTACGAATTTAAAAAATACAAATTTTCGTTTTGAAGTAAATGCTAGGTGTTGAGTGACGTTTAAAAGGAAGACACACTCCTTACATTGTTTTGACAAGATTTTTATTACGAAACAATTCTTTTTAAATATGTGTTCATTTCATCCTGTGTCTCCTCTATATTTATATTTTGTCTCTGATAAGTTAATCAAGTTCTATAAATCATTACAGAGCACAAATATGTGCTTCATGTTTCATATTTTTCCTGCCCGTTATTCTAAATACAAAAACTATAACCACCTCTAATATTCAAATTTACCCTCTTCTTTCAAGAATTTTGTATAGAAACTGGGCCTCAATAGATACTCATGTGCAGCTCATATGTGTGTCAAGAGGGTTGCATGTAAAGTGATATTTAAGCGAGGGTTGCTTTGTACGCAAAGCTATGATATCTGCCATCTTAATTTGCCAAGGTCATTCGTTATGAAGACTGTAGGTATACGTATGATGCCTCGAGGAAATAAGTCTTGAGAATAAAACCGTGTTTGACAATGTAAATTAACATTTTCATAATGATATTTTAACCAAATTTTCTTTGTAATTTTTTTCATATGTAATTGGTTATACCGAGTATATATACAATGTTATATACTTTTATATAAATTATATATACTAATTTCATATATATAAAAATATATCTATCACATTTTGGCGTATTTCAACAATACGCCAGTCAAAAATGCATTGCCTATTCAAACCTATTTTCCAATGAATGAATGTCTAATAAACTAACTGTTAGTATCATGATAGTTATATATTACGATTCTCGCCTAAGACTATTTGTGTTCCCACACCCTTTTGTGTACAATAAATATTATGTTTGTAGAGCACCCAGTGATACATGGATTCATCATATCTTATCATACCTTTTAAAATAAGTAATAAAAAAAAGAGTAAGATTCCTAATATTTGTCGTTCTTGCACGTTATACTTAACAATCAAGGTAGGAATAGATTGTACAAAAGTACCTACATACTAGTAAGGTAGTAGCCTCCTTTGCTAAGCCTCACACAGTAGGTACTGTATGAGTACCTCACATGTGGTCTCCGTATGCTGTAGGTGACATACTCCAATATAAATATCTACTCCTCGATTGCGGGCTATTTCTTAATAAAGAAAAGAAAATAAAGCCGTGAATAGACGCGTTTCCAGCATGAGTAGGTTCATATGTATATAAAAATACTAATAGGTAGGTATTAATTCTTAGCGTATCTATGGTACTTATCATATGTATACTAAGTAGGTAATATTGTAACTAGTATACAGTTCAGGTAGGTCTCAAGGCGTACAATCATAAAAAAACTTGAGTTGAATCCTAGATATAGATGGGTTCCATCTATGATTCAACTCAGGTACATAGGGCTTACTCAAGCTTTGAGCTATGTGTAGGTAGGTAAGTGTCTTCTTCCATTGTGAGTTCTTGGAATAAGGTTTTAGTTTCTTATGAACTTGGTCTGTGCGCAAATTCTTCAATCAAATCTAATAAATTTAAGTAGATTCTTATAATAAACGTATCGTATAGGTACCTCTGATTCAAATCTCGAGCAGATCGGTAAACTAGTTATCAAAAAAAGTAAAAAAACTAATTCACAGAGTTAGATGATGCAGCTGGATTCACTATCGCCTGGTTTATTTCATCTTTTTCTTATTCTTCAAAGACGCACAGGTGGTGAGGTATGACTAGCTATTTTAAGTTCTCCGATGACCTCAAGTGTCTTGATGTGTGTCATGAAGAAACTAGAATCATTCCTTAAGATAAAGTGGGGTGGCATAATTAACCAATGTACTATATAGAAGTATGAGTATCTTCACGGAAGCGAATCAGTAGCCACTTGAGCTTGGAGCTAAATTCTGGAACAATGGTCATATTTGCGCAGACTGAATAAAAATAAAACTTACGCAAAAATTATGAAGCCGCTCTAAATAGGCTTTTGTGAGTCAATAACTATACTAACTTACCTAGAGCTAGATAGCTAAGTTAATAAGCTAGTTATTGGCTCACCATGGACCTATTCTAGCTAACTAACATTAGTAATGATTTTTAGTCTTAAAATGTAAAATCTTTACCATAAGTGTTCCTAATCTCCTCACGCCATATACCTAACATTAACAATTCCAGAGCAAATCCGCGATAACAAAATGGAGCAACCTCTCAACGTTGATAACACAGCCGACTTTCTACGCATATTAAACTTGATAAACAGTTACGATAAACCGACCATTGTTTTACAAAATTGCTAATCAAGAGATCTCGATTGAAAAATCATTCTAGAATATTATCAAGATTGAATCGTTTGAAAAACGGAATTGGAAATTGGATACCATTAATAGTTCTCATCAAGTAACTGCAACTGGAAAAAAAAAACAAATTAAATTTAAATATTATTTTATATTTTCTATTAAGAATGATTACAACTATGAAGATATATATACGCAATATAACCTAATGGATATACAACATAGTCATTAGAGTAAAAAGTTCAATCTCAGGTCGCAGACACGCTTAAGTTCTAAATTTAAAACCTTATTTGAAGGTTTTAACTTAAGCACTGTGATTTGATCCACTTCTTTGGATTACACTTACTTAAGTACGGCACCAATCCAAGTCCTTCTTTAAATACAGGTCTATCTTATATAATAATATAGGTATAATTGAATTAATTCAGAATAAATAAAGATGACGGCTTATCTAAATTATAATAATACTATACTTAATATATTTATTGTAAATAGATTTTAAACTTTGGATTATCTTAATTAGGTACTTAATAAAAAAAATGATTATACAAATGTCTTGGTTATCGCTGTTTCTTTTCGTACTAAAGAGATATCAAGGATTATTTAAATTCGCTAGTGATTGACATTTAACAATAGTCTTAATTAAGCAATTATTACACAAATAGTTTTGTATGCATTTTATGACTTCATTAAAGCCTATTTATAATTTTATATCACTACTTGGCAAAACAAATGAATACAAACTATTCTCCTCAATACATATAAATATACAGCGCTAAGACAGTATTTTAATTTTGAGTAGTGTAGACATGATTTTCGTTGCAGAAACATGTCGAGTGGAGTATTTATATTTTTCTATTTATTTTTTTTCGTGTACTTATGTCTTTTTTTATTGTGTCTTGGGGTGTTGATATCTGACAGTGACAAGTGATGACAAGGTAAATCTTACTTTAAAGGTAAGTAAAGAAGCGAACTCGTAACTTCGTGAAGTGCAAATCAGTTCTACACATCGTCATTAAAATCTGCCTATAAAACCTATTATGAGTCCTTTTATCGGTAATGCTTCAATAAAAGTCGCAAGTGTAACCGACCCGTATAAATTGGCAAACTAAACAATAGCCAATGCAGTTTCGCTCCACATTTCTTAGCGGTTGGTTTTTTTGCTTCGTGAAAAAAAAATCGCAATTTATCACAGTTATGAGAACACCACGCGTTGGCTAGCACGTCTTTACGGTTTTAATTAAACATATACAGTGCCTCTGTGTGCCTAAATTCGTTCGCACTACCCACTTGCATACACGTGCCTCGGCCCGAATATTGTCCAGACGTGTTTACTGAAACGTGTGAAAAATACACCGACAACACCGCCTGCAATAATTTCGGTGAGTGTTCAAATGTATACCAAGTTTTATAAGAAGCGTGGGTGAAGCGCTACACCCAATGCCATCTATCTAGCCAATAGATAACAACTATGGGACACGGACAACAATGGTACAACCTTTTTGTACATGGGACGTAACACATAAAAACTTCACTACACGCACAGACGTAAACTCAATGCGTACGTAAGTGTGCGTAGAAGCTTTCACGCACACTAACGGCTCTTTAAGTCGTAAAAACAGCAATTGAAAAGCTTCAGCCGTTCGCCGCGCGGTGTCGCTATACTGATGGTTCGTATCTCGACCGCCAACTTTACACATTCGGCGCTGCTGTGTCACTAAAGTTTTTGATTAGTTTTCTTATTAGACGGGATCCTTTTGTTGGGTTGCACTTATTAGATTTAGTCACGGAATAAGCACATAAGAACAAAAATCAAGATACAGGTTAAACCTTTTATATTAGCTGAGCTTTTATGAAGATAAATAAAAAAGTATTTACATATTTTATTTATTTACACAACCTGACAAACTTCATCGAAAAACTTACATTGATTTGTAAGAAAATTAAAAGTTTCTTTAATTTTCTTATGACGTTTCTTTTTTCGATGAAGTTAACCTATAACGAAGACAATCTTCTTATTTACTAGCATATCATAAACGTAGAAGTTTTTATCTTTTTTTAAACAAAGAAAGAAATGTCTACGTTTATAATACGCTAGTAAATACATAGGTTGACAACAATTACAGTTTAATGATGTTCTTAATAGACTCGAGTAATCACAAATCTTACTTATTAAACGGGTTCATACCTATTCCTTTGAAGTCGTGAGTTTTCGACTAATAACTAGTGTTTATTGAAGGACAGGAGTGTGAAATAATGATATACTACCTTTTTATGTAGTTAGGTGGTTTTGCTGTACGTAAGTAATAGACATGAAATAAGTAGGTGGATGATATTGAAAATAGTGTACCTACCGAATTAGCTAACCCAGTTACATTATCTCACAGCAACAATTACAAAAAATGTGTTTTATTTTTATCTTAATCTGCATAAACTATAGATATATGTACTACCAACATAAAGAATTTATCAATACTTCAAAATAAAAAAAATACTCAAGGTTTAAAATCTCAAGGTTAGAAACCACAACGCGCGTAAACCATTTGATTGATTTCTGATCGACAAAATCACCGTCAGAAGTAATAAATCATTCGTTAGAGAATATTGTTTCTTTTTTACATTAAAAACAGCGAGTTGTTCGATTTATCAGTAAAACTTGAAGTGCCTACCTAGACAATTGGCATAGCTAATCACGTAATGCGTAACGTAGATATGTTGAAGTACTAACTTACTCAATTCTATGGCTATAACGTAGGTACATTGACATTGTAGAATTGTAATATAATAATAATCCTCCTAGCCGAATTTCGGCCACGGCGGCCAGTGTCAATAGAGATTAGCAAACACAGGAGCACTTTCTATTCCATCACTCTCATGATCCGATGGGACGCCTAGCGACACGACCGGAAAGAGGTCAGGTACAGGTCCGACGGCTTTACGTGCTCTCCGAGGCACGGGGGTATAATACCGCCACCTCCCAGACTTCGGTCTGACGCTGAGAAATTTTTCTTTTTACAGAAGAGTTGCAAAATCACTTTTGGCCCGACCCGGGATTTGAACCCAGGACCTCGTTCTCTGCGGGTGAACACGCTACCTCTGGCGGTAGTAGTACCAACGAGGCTGTCATTCGAGTCAGAATTGTAATATAAAATGTCTTAAGAATATTAAAGCTTTGTTAGAAATTACTGATCTATTAAATAACCTGGACCTAAACCCAGTCAGTATCATCATCAGCCTGATATCGCCCACTGCTGGACATAGGCCTCCCCCAAAAGTTTCTATAACGTAGCCATTTGGAGGGGTTTGCTGTAGTCACCGTGCTTGGCATGCGAGTTGGCGACCGCAGTTAGGTGGTAGCTATATAGTAGACAGGTGGCGCTGCTGCCTGACTACCTGGTGTATCCCTTAGGCGCCTTTAACGACACCCACGGGATGGTATGGGGTGGCACTGTTATTCTTTCTAACTCTGAAACCAGACGGCTACGTCCAGTAATAGAGGCAAAAAACATATAAACATCTATGAAATAAATCTAGGTCAAAATATTAAATACATAATGGCACCGATTCTAAGCAATGATGGTGATTCTATCCTTTAAAACAACTAATTTAAATGTCATTAGATCTCTCTCTAATATAGCTCGTATGAAAAGAACGGTGCATAAATTTAATATAACTGACCAACTTCTAAACAGGTTCGACCTTCGGACGCACAGGCGTCGGGTATCCATGATGGATCGATGGATTCCCTGCAGATGAAAAAATTAATTGAAATATAACAAAATCATTTATTGCTTGAAAAATATAATCTAGTATAATAAATATAGTACCTATATATGACAAGTCTAAGACAACAAAGTTTTTTAATAAAAATAAATATTATTATATATTTTTTTTGTATATTTCTTTTGATTTGAGTAGATTTATAATTACACTTTGAATTAGTTGACTCGTGATTTAGGATCAATGATTCTCTTAAAAAGAAGTCTCATTTGACATACTTATAACATTATTATTAAAAACAATGTACTTGTAGTATGGCTAGCACATAAACACCAATTTGACACACCAAGTTGGCTGAGGTCAGCGCCTTAAGGACGTTGGTGCACTAACGATGATTCCTATTGTCCACAATATGATACTGTCGACGCTAAATGCTAAGAATGTAGAGTTCAATTCATAAGTCTTACGATTCTTAATGATTGTACTACTAACATGTCGTCTCATTTTGACTTGTCGTTCGGTGCACCTACAATGATTGCTATTGTTCACAATATGATACTGTGGACGCTATATGCTAAGAATGTAGAGTTCAGTGCATAAGTCTTCCGATTCTGAATGATAGTACTAGTAACATGTCGTTTGACGTGTCTTTCGGTGCACCAAAGATGATTTCTATTGTTCACAACATGATACTGTCGACGCTACATGCTTAGAATGTGGAGTTCAGTGCATAAGACGATAGTACTGCTAATATGTCGTCTCGTTTTGACGTGATGTTCGGTGCATCAACGATGATTTCTATTTTTTCCAACACGATACTGTCGACGCTACATGCTAAGAATGTAGAGTTCAGAGTAAAAGACTTACGATTATTAAAAATAGTACCTACTACTAACATCTCATTTTGACGTGTGTGTCGTTCGGTGCACCAAAGTGCCATTTATTTATTTTAAACTATAGCAAGGTATTCGTTATTTAAAAAAATATAAAATAACTTACCCATATAACTTCTCATTTATTATAATCCTATGGTAATTTGGTGGGTAATTTTAGTAAGAAGTATAATAATAACATTGTTGTGGTAATTACAGATCTAATTGGTTATTCAGAATAATTGATATAAAAAAGTACCTAAAACGTTTAAAAAATTGCTAATTGAAATTTTTTTTTGCATTTGTTTTTTTTCGAACTTGTCTAATTATTTTATTGGTAGGTATGATTTAATAGCGATTCTGAATAATTAATGTGACACGTGATCACTAAATATTGTCCAAAACTCAGTCTACTTACGAATTAATATGAATTTAAAAATACTGAAAGCATGGGTAGGTGACATAATTGCACGCGTGACGTAGCGGTTAAGACAGCCGACTCGCCACTTCGTGTCCTGGGTTTAATTCCCGCCCAAGACAACTATTTGTGACACTCATAATTATACACACATAACTTTTCTGAGTCCTGGTGTAGGTACTATGTGTCCGTCCATTAAATGTTCGTAAAGTAGGTACCTCTCGATAAAGTCCTTTTCATACTGCAGGGGTTGCCTTTAAAAATAAAAGGCGTTTATTTCTTCTCTAGAGCCACGTTTACACGTTTTTAAGCGCGCCGTCGACACGCGTTTATGCAACGCGCGGCGACGGCGCGCTTTTATCCTTAAGCGCAGTTTGTTGTCGTTTGTATCGATACAAACACGATGCTAACGCGCGTCTGAATCGCTACAAACGCGCGTTAGCATCGCGTGTAAATCGATACATCACTACATAGGCGCGTCTGTATCGCTACACACGCGCGTCTGTATTGACTAAAACGCGTAATTGAATTTATCATCATCATCATTACAGCTAAATAAGTCCGCTGCTGGACAAGTCTCCCTCAAGAAGCGTCTTGGGGGGATATGCCATAATCGCCAAGCTTGGCAGGCGGGTTGGCGATCGCAGTAAGATGGTCATAGTAATCAGAAGGAAGCTGCTGCCCATCCTCTGGTAGATATTCCCTCGGGTCGACTTCTACGCCCCCCACGGGATGAGATGGGGTGATGATATTCTGATTCTGATATTTGTCGCCGTCACCACACAGCAAATTGAATTTATACAGGTGTGCCTATAGGTTGTGTCTGACTTGCGAGTGTATCGAGTCTGTATCGCTACAAACGCGCGTCAACGGTGCGTTTAAAAAACGTGGTGTGCATAGGCCCTTAGTGTCAAGACGACACCCGTACTAAACAAATTCATGTACCGTGGGGGACTTTAGAAATATGCAATTCCCTAACAGATTCAGAACAAGGGCCCAATGCCTAAGACCCACATGAATCCGTGTCCTTTACGGGGGTCGAACCCGAAGAACGAGGGTTCCGAGACAAAAGTGCAGTCTGATATAGTTAAATGTATCGAAATTGCTTAAATGAAGAAAATCGCAGCTTAGTAGAATTATATCTAGCCTTTTCTTAATTTATTAAGTTCAGATAACTAATTTCATTATACTAAAACATTTTTACATCAACCGTCCAAAAGTATCTAAAGCTAGACGAATTTAGCAAAAACTTTTCCTTGCGTCAACCTTGCCCGACGAACAGCGATAGAGTGAGCCCCCCTCCCCCTTTCATCTAACTTGTTCCATTACCGGGGCTGTTCCATTCGTTCCAATTTCAAATTTCAAGCTGATGACATCTATGGTACCGCAGTCGCAAAGCTCGCTTCGAGAGATTGAGCCTTGGAACGTAAAAGGGATTGGGCACGTAGGATCCTAGTAACTTGTGTAGGTACCTACCAATAATATATGTATGTAAGTAGGTATTGTATTAACAAAACGAATGACACGATGAATGTATTGAAATACTTGGAAACAGTGTATATACTTAGTTGAATTGAGGTACTCTTTGGTGCACTTACAGTAGGTTTACCTACTTCTAGCATAGGTACTAACAGCACTTTATTGTTTATTTCTAAAGTAACAGGTTGCAAAGCAAAGATTCGAATTTTGTATGTTTTTTTTTTGTAATAAACTCCAAAACTTCTCAACTGATTTTAAACATGGTATAACCTATAGTAAGCTTTTTAAAACTTAGATATACTTACAAAACGTAACTGGCTATGAGAAAAAGAGAGAAAGAAAATATGTGCTTGCACCTCTTTCACTCGTTCTATCTTCACTAACTTATATCTCCCTCTCAACTTCCGTTCGCCCGTTCGAAACGCTCTCGTCACGCATTGACCAGCTTACTCCCCATACCTTAATCCAAGCATGCGTAAAGTAATTTTACTTAAAAATAAATGAGATCCCTATAAAAATTACTATAATTAAGGTTATACATAGGTAAAGACATCAGCACATCAAGCTACCCCAATCTGTCAAATTTCCCCAATTGAAAGTGAACCTTAGACACATAAGCCTAAGTTGAAAATCTATAACAGAAATTTGGCAGATTGGGGTAGCTGGATGTGCTGGCGTCTCTATAATAATGTACTACATGTTCATAATAGATAGATATTATGTAGAATAGATCATTGTATGTATCATCAATTATTTTCACAGCGCACGCCAAGTAATGTTTTTTATAGATTTATTTTTTATTTTTACTTAACAAATCCGCACAAAAGATACCGTGGGGTTATATTATGTCAGACTATTAAAGTTACCTGTGTCATAACAGGTAACCGTTTTTAGTTCAAATTAATCAATTTATCTTTCCATCTATCCGATCCGAAACCGGGGTGAGTTGCTGATCAACACGGGATTACCACTTACTTAGAACCAGTAAAGATTATTAGAAACTCCCTTGACACTATACATAAAACGATACCTACTTATATCGTACTTTCTGGCCGAAAGTACGACCGTCAACACGTGAGAATCACTAGCTTCCTCCACAGCCCTTTGTTTTCGTCCACATCGATAAAGTGTCCTCTCCGATCCCCAATCGGATAAGAGCCACGCGTTATCACGTATTAACGCAGAGAGAAGTTGCACAAAACATCAGTAACTATCCAAAGTTGATGTTTGACCCCAAATGGGTTTCCTTATGGCGTGGATACTTAGTTTATAGTCTTACAAGATTAGAGCTAGGCTCCCTCTACGTTGTCCGGTGAAGCATTGAAAGCTTCCTAGGCCAACAGTAAACGTCATTTTTAAAAAAGCTTAATGGCTTTAGCTGGTATTACTTTTTGTTATCTAATGGTAAGTGGTTGTCAGCGCCAATGACTCTAGCCCCATATTAATATTCCTCCGAAAGGGTAAATAATAGGATAGGATAATATCTATGAATTCTTGCTTTTGTATTATTTTATATATATATTTTTTAATACTTTTGGACTACTTTAATTACTAGTGGCGGCATGGATAGTACCTACCAGAGAACGACCAGCAGCGTTTTTCTGTGAACTATAACCATCATCGCCAACCCGTTTGCCAAGCGTGGCGATTATGACATATCCCTCCATTCTTTGGGAAGGCTTTTGTCCAGCAGTGGACGTACTTTGACTGACACGATGATAATGATGATAACTTTATTTATATTTAATTTGATTGTGCAGGTTATGCGAACTAGGGTAATTGTTTATAAAACTAATCAGACATGATTGTACCTACATGTGGCTCACTGGCTAAGGCAGTCATCTGGCTACACCTCGCCGCCCTCATTGTTTGGGTTCGAGTCCCGCACAGGACAATTATTTGTGTAACCCATCCACTATTGCTCTAAAGGGTGTAATCTGAGTCCCTGAATTGCATGTTTGTAAAGTCCTTCACGATATAAGGATTTAATTGCCTAGTGCAGGCGTTGTAACAATAATAATCAACATAAAATTACAGAAAGTGTAATTTTTTCTACCATAGACAATGTTAGGCCAATAGATCCAGTTTTGACAACATAATAGTCTTAAAGGCGATGGAATAAGGACGCCGTTAAAGGCAAAGTGTATCCACTGCCGCTGCGTCAACTGTAGCTAATATTTTTATTAGGACTTCCGTTTAAGACTCACAACAAGATGGATTTTAACATTTTACTAGCTACTACTTAATTAGATTTTATCATCTTGATGTCTTAATAACATTTGTATACAAAATGTTTTGATTTTAATGAGTTTCTTTAATTAATTGCTGACTCGGATTGTAATTTATGAGATGATTATGCGTAGTTATCATCGTCTGTGATTTTATTAGGTAATTTAATATCCTGACATGAATATTCCATTTTAGCTGTTGGGTATTTCTACTGCTTATATCTTACCTCTTATTAAAAGTGCGGACGTGATATTTTAAAATAAATAAAAATACTGCTTCGGTGAGGTTTACTAAACCTATCTTGGCTTGAAAATCTATCTTTAAGCCATAGTAGAGGCCCTTTGGCGGTTTAAACATTTCATCATTACCTTTCGATACTATACCTATAAATAATCAATGAAGTAAATCTCTGTGAGTTGCAGTTAGTGAAAGACTACTAAGATTAATAGGTACAACACTGAAAAAAAATGGACCATAAGTCCTTCTTGAGAAGGCATGTAGGTATTAAAGTAAAAGTAAATCACCCATTAGAATTGTATGCCTGTTAGAAGGAGTAAGTCGCACAAGAAGATTAACATTATTTTATCACATATTTTGCTGAAAAGCAATGCATTAAACAAAACGGGAACCATTTAACAGAGTTTTTATTTTTTATAACTAGGTGTCCTACTAATATTATAAATGCTGAAATTTGCGAGTAAGTTTGTATGCATGTATGGATGTTTGGAAGTTCGGATGTTTGGATTTTTGTATCTTAGGACGTTTGGATGTTTGTTACTCTTTTACGTAAAAACTGCCGAATGGATTTTGATGACAATTTATAGTAATATAATATCTTAGGACATTATTCACACACGGTCATCTGATCCTAAACTTAGCAGAGCTTGTACTATGGAAACCATATAACTGGTTTAATACATATACTTCTTTTATTTTCAACCACGCCACATGCCCGTCAAATGGCTTATATATCCGAATTAAACATATTTAAAAGCTACCTAAGAAGTAGATAATTTAAGGTTATCTTAAGAAACAAGCAATGTATAAGATAAAAGAAACAATTTATAAGATAGATACACAGTTAACTCTTAACAACAATCCTTAACTCTAATTGAAACTTTGATATCGATTCCTTTAGCAATGCAACATTTAACAGCGGCCTCCTCTCCTAATTACTTTAATCAACGCTTTCTACGTCATAAGATGGAATCCAACATCTAGCTAACAACCCTCCCTTGCAAACTCAGTTAAACAGAAAATGATTACACATTTTTAGGGGTAGAATAAAGCAATTTGTACCTGTATTGCGAACATGTCGTAAAACGTACTCGCTATTAAAACGATTTTTTAAACAATATGTTTAAGACTATAACGGTTCTAAGATTTTGAAGAGCTGTCTTTTCGATACAGAGTTATTTAAGAAAGAATGAAAGGAAATGTTTTTATTGAACACATTATTATGTACCTACACATTGAAAAGGTCAGACGCCAGCACATCAAGATACCCCAAACTGACATATTTCCCCTTTTGAAAGTGAACCTTATGCTTTTGTTATAAAGTTAAAAATCTATAAAAGGAATTTTACAGATTGGGGTAGCTGGATGTGTTGGCGTCTGTTCCATTCTAATATTATTATATATATCTGGAGGAGTGCTAACGGCATCTATCGGTATCAACAGCTAATTACTCGACCCTATCTCCATTTTTTTCCAATTCATCATTTTAAGATCAATCTTCAATTATATTATAATCAACGTTCAATTTAAAAAAAAAAACCAATAAATTAGCTGCTAACGTACACACAATATTGTATATTATCTGTTTTTGGTTCCAATAAATATTTGTATTTGTAACCTATTAAAACGATTATTCTGCTAGACAAAACACAGACGTACCTACGTAAAAACCTAAACATAACCTAGCAAGGTAAGGTAAGTTCTCCTAAAACCCATCTATACCTTACCTACTACGTTTTCTATTACTTCCGACATCTTTGTTTGTGTATTCACCAGTGTGGGCGAACTTAAAAATAATTCCTTACACTTTCAGAGCACGTCCGTCCGTTACTTTAGTCTGGCCAATTTGAGCTCCGCGCAGTACTGAAATCTGAAATCATTCGTTTGCACATACATGCAGGGAAAATAAAACTGCAAACACTTGGAGAACTTTTATTTTTTTTACGAAATAAGAATTTAAATGAAATCAATTTTAGAGTTATTGGTTTTTAACGCAGCAGACGTATTTTACAATAGACACTTTGTTATTTTATTACGGATTACCTTAAATTTATATCATACCTATTCTTGGACAAACTATTTAAATAGTTTGTCAAAGTAATCTTTCCGAAAATTTTCCCTTCTGGTGAGAAGATTTAATGAAAGTTCTATGCATATCTGAATACATAACAAAAACATGTTTGTATTCTTCATCATCATCATTACAGCTGAAATAATTCCACTGCTGGACAAGCCTCCCTCAAGACTCATCTTGGGGGGATATGCCATAATCGCCACGCTTAGCAGGCGGGTTGGGATCACAGTAAGATGATTATAATACTCAGAAGAAAGCTGCTGCCCGTCCTCTGGTAGATATTCCCTCGGGACGACTCCTACGCCTCCTATAGGATGAGATGGGGTGATGATATTCTGATTCTGATATTCAGCGCCGTCACCACACCGCAATGTTATTAGTTAAATGACCTGACAATCTTGTGGGGGTCGCTGAAAGTCACTGGATGCGGAAAGCGCAAGACCGGCAATTGTGGAGATTTTTGAGGGAGGCCTTTGTCCAGTAGTGGGTGTCTTTCGGCTGATATGATGATGATGACCTAATAATTTAAATAACAATTTTTTGCGTTGAAATTTGAGTCATAGGTAAGACGAGGCCGTACTGAAAGACGTTAATACAAAGTTTAACATACAGCCCAAGTTCTGGTAAGCCACCAACGTATCCGTTACCAATGAAGCGTAGCGGCCCGTAACGGAGGCTTGCAACACATATTGCATAATACACGTGTTGCCAAGCCATCTCGTTTGATTGATGGACTTAAGCGACCGTTTTGTGCAATGCGTGCTTTGCGGTCGGTGTTGGCCAGTCGACACATACCTACTTAGTACGTACGTAGGAGAGACATAAGACCTAATTCTTAGCATTCCGTAGATTCACCGTGCGGAAACCACTTTACTATCTACTATACCACTACCTATACCTGTAGCGTATTCAGAAAGGTAGAGGTACCTACGTCCACAGTCATATCAAACCTGCTCATACTACATAAGAAATAGATAGGTATAGGTACACGGCTATATATCAAACTATACATTTCCAATACAAACTGAGCTCTCATTGTATGGAAATCCTATACAACGCGAGATCAGCTTATACTGGAAATTATAGCTTGATATGTTGCCGTGTGTACCTACAGAGCCCAGAGTCATGTTAACTTTCCAAAGTAAGGAACTAAATTTTAAATTTGGTGGGGACTAAGCACGTCAAGATTGAACTTAATACGGGTATTAGTAGGTACAGACGCCAGCACATCAAGCTATCCCAATCTGTCAACTTTCCCCAATTGAAAGTGAACCTTAAGCTTATGCGATAAAGTTGATAATCTATAAAAGAAATTTGACAGATTGGGTTAGCTGGAGGTGCCGGCGTCTGTACAACACAAATAAATAGAAACCTGATTTTAATAAAATATTTTTTCATATTATAAACGTCGAGGATTTAATTCTAATACCATTTCAATCTGTATTTTTTGGGCTAAGCCTCTATTGCGTTACCAATTCAGAAACTTACCAAGCAATTATACGTGGAATGCTGGCGCCATCTATCGTTATTACTGAAGAACTCTTTCGATGAACAAGTACACAATTTTCTTAAATTTATTATTCTTCCTATAAGAATAAAATCTAATTCACAATATTTATATGGGAAATATTAGCGCCATCTATCAGTATTATACTGAAGAACTATAATAATTATTTTTATACAAATTGGTTCAATTTATTATTCTTTACTTCTTCAAATTATACGGGGAATATTGGCATCATCTATCAGTATTAACTGAAGAACTATTACAATTATTTTTATACAAATAGATTGAATTTATCTTTCGTCAAAAAAATTATGTGTTTTAGAAAACCATTTCCATTTGCCATGTTCTGGATAAACAGTGTAAATGGGGCACAATATAGTATGTAAATTAATCTGTAGTCATACCCGGAAGCAGAATTTGGGTGACCCGCGCCAATATCTTCACCTGTGTAATAAAACGGTTATTTACCCTAACGTCAGATATTTGTTTTGCGACTGTTCCTTTTCATTCAAAGTATTATAATAGTATACACTTTTTGTATTATTTTATCAGTTGTTCAAGAATGATGCCCCTTATCAGTTCAACCCCATAATCTAAAAAGTATTTCACTTTATATCTGATACCACTACAAAGTTCTTATACCAGCAAGTATCACTCTTATTTTGTAACCCATAAAAGCAACAACATATTTGGCGCATCCATAAATAGGCATATCTAGTCTAAATAAATGCAGGGGAAACTAGGGCAAAATTTCCTTTTCGATAACATCATCAAACTTTCCTATATCAAGAGTAGTAGGGAACACGTTTTTGTCGCAATACGTCGTGGATAAACTTTGTTCCGACGCAAATATCAACGATAAGTTGTAAACACAACATGTTCTATACCCACGTATACGTATGTACGAATATATGTACATCAATATGAGAAAGTATAGCCGCATCGAGTGTAATATCGGCCAATATGCGAATCGTAGACGACGACAGGCGCCCAATTTGTAAGGGAACAAAGAAGAGCAATTTTCTACCATGTTTTTGCTGTTTGTATTATTTTTGTATATTTTTTGCTGAGGAAAGATGAAAAATATGTAATGTGCCTTGAGATTTTTTGATTACATATTTTGTCATGTTTGTTATCTTAGCATCTGTAACCTTGTTTAGGATTGGATTGCTTACGCCCGAGTTTCTCAACCTTTTATTGAATAAACAAATTATGAATAATGGCTGTCAGATTTTTATAAGTTATGTGTAAGTGATCTAAAAAACAAAAATTAAATTAAATTATGACAGTACAGCAACATGGTCACGTGATATTTTTAATTTTTAAAATACTGGTCATTTGGTGGTCACGTATTATTTTTAATTTTAAAAATACTAGTAATTTAATTAACATATAAGGTAACACATAAGGTTACAAAATTAATTGTTTAACATTTAATTAAAATTACCAATTTTTTTAAAATATTGAAATATAATATAATTTAGATGGAAAATTAATTGTCCTCTGGGTTTGGTTGCTGTAAGAAAACTCATTAATGAATAAAGCTTGCCATGTCTTTCTATGATACATGGTATTTCTGTTATTGTTTCTGTGTGCAAAAAAATTACACAAGTTTCCTTTCATCATGCAGTTTCATATATTCCTTACACAAATATCTCGTTAACACGAAGAAAACTAATATAACATAAGTAATCGCACTAAGCCAACAAATCGTCGTGTGTCCCCTTGCGTCATTCTCAACATGGATTCTACTTCGGTGACATTTTCTCGGAACAGCCAAGTGTATATATATAAAATAAGAACGGTTGCCAAAAGTCCCGAATGTCCCCAAATACTGACATCGCTAACTATACTCATAAATTTTCTAATTTAATTAAAGTTATTTCTACCAACTGCAAGTTATACATAATATCTATAAACAGAATATTGCTTCGTGACGTCTGTCCGTTGCAACTTTGTATTACTCATCCCTATAAGTACATTCAGTTGATTTCATCCTGAAATTTATAGCCAAGTATTATTATCATTGTCCATATTTGAGTAAGTTAATCCCATTGTCTATTCTCCTCGCAGATAAGTAACAATATGTACTTACGAAGTATCCATTTAACATATCATAACTATTTGTGTGACCCCTAAATTATTCTGATTCTGAAAAAGTATATCCTACTTAGTGTTTGCAATTGCATGTATGTAAACTCCCTCACAATATAGTTATTTTTATAACTAATATTAAAAATAGACTACATATAAATGGTCTTTTTTAATAAATAAAGAGAATGTTATCACCTTTGCATCTTTTATGAATACCGTACAACGAGGTGCATATAAATTTAAGGGCGAATAGAAGCGGGAACATAATTAATCTAATGTATGAACATTGTCCCTATATTTATTTACCCCAGAATTTCTATTCACCCCGTTTTACTATTTTTAAATTAAAGGGAAAGTAGATGTATCGACAATTTCCATGCATTACCCTAATTTTGTTCCCGTTTCTATTCACCTCTGGGTTTTACCGTTGTAAAACGGGGTAGATAGAAACGGGCACAAAACTTTACTTAGGTACGTATGAATTTTACTTGCATCTCTATTCACCCCTGGATTTCTATTCACTCCGTTTTACCGTAATTGTCAAATATATCAAGTACCTACATAATTTTTAAATCCTAAGCCAATCATTTTTGTTTTATTATTATTGTCGCCGTTCATATGTAGCTGAGTATGTTAATCTAATTGTCTATTATCCTCGTAGATAAGTAAAAGTACCAACTAAGTATAAATTATGAAAATTAAAACGAGAAACTTGAAGCATTTTATCTCGAGTTGAAGTCCGAGAATAATTTAAAATTCATGAATTCAAACATTTGTACCAAGGTACATAGACGTTCTGAGCAATTAACTGGCTTAATAAACCTTAAAATCATACTTCTACTAATTTATTCGTCTCATCCTTAGTTTACCTACTTATATCTTTTTCGGTAATCGTATACACCCTCCCATCTTTGCTTTTATAATAACACAGGAAGCCTGGACTAATTATGACACGATAAATTTCTGTGCAGTGTAATTTATAGCTTGTCGGTACAGTCGCAGTCCGAAAAAACTTTCCACTTTAAGGTTGGTTACTTAAACGCATCTACGTCACTGCTATGCATATGCTGCGTGGCTGACGGTAAAGAATATTACAGTAGCGTAGAAGGCGGCACGAGATAATACGAACCAGAGAACGTAGCAGCAGCGTCTCTCTAAGTACAGACGCCAACTTTTTCAACTTTATCACATAAGCATAAGGTTCACTTTCAATTGGAGAAATTTGATAGATTGTGGTAGCCTGATGTACTGGCGTCTGTACTATGTCCATCATACTGCGATCGCCAACCCGTCTGACAGGCGCGGTGATATTGGCATACCCCTCCGAATTAAGGACAGGTCCATTGTGGATTCCCTTGGGGATGATGATGATAATCTACGTCACGAGGTTGCTGAAGTTTTCGATGCTTTGATAAGGCAGGTGGTTAGTTTCAGCCGTCAACATGCATTGGTTCTATTGTCAGTTATTTGCTCTTTTTCACCATCGTGTTGAATTCAAAGTCTCTCTATATAGTAAGTAGGTACTTTTAGATTTTAAATATATTCAAAATTTATTGATTTTTTGTCATGGATGGAAATAATATGGCAAGATTATGCCATACTATGAAATAATATGGCAAGATTTATGTATAATATATGAAAGTATAAAAAACAACAAGTTTACAATATATTTGAAACCAAAAAGTACTTACTATGTATAGAGATTTTGGATTCAGCATCATGGTGAAAATAACTACCTAGATATGGTATTTCAGACTTCTTAGACTGCACAAACATTTTTAAACCACCAGCGTTAATGAATTGTTCTTTTATTTTGCTGTATTACGTTTTAATAACCTAACTTCACCATCGCGTAAATAGTTATAATTAAACCAATACCAATTCGCGCTGTTATAACAAAATCATTCGCATAAATCCGTCACGAGATTCAATGAGGATGTCTATTAAATTAATATATGAGGCATCTGGGAGTTAACGATTACAAATATTTCAATCAGTTTTCACATTACTCGTATAAAAATGTAATCAAATGGTCTGGATGTTTCGTAGAAATCCGATTAGATAGATGTACTAAACGGTTGGTCTAAAGAAAAGTCTAAGCTAAGTATGGATGTATGATGATGTACCTATTGGATGTCGTTTTAATCTATTTCCAATATTTATATCAGAATAGTTTTTATTTATTTATTCATTATCTTTATGTATAATTTAATAATTGTAAAATAAAAAAAATGATTTATTGCTCATTTGGAGTCCTAAAAATTTCGCGTTTTCAGTCTCTTCAATAACTATTTATTATACAATATATAATATGCTTTATACAATTATTATAATATTTCTTTATACAATAAGAGGCAAACTGACCACGCAATTAAAACAAATAAACTTTATCATTTTAAACTTTATCATCGTTATCATTATTGTTGAATTCATATGTGGCAAAGTAGTTAAGATACTGCCTCGTTACTACCTCGGCAGTCGTGTTAGAGTCCGATCCACGTAATCAACTAGAGTGTGTACCAAAAATAATTGTTCCTAGTCCGGGCGTGTTTTGTATCTTTTAATTTCATCTTTGTTATGTCCCTCACGATACAGACATTTGTTTTCCTAATGCAGGCGTCATCTACGTAAAAATATTGTGTGTCTTTGCGCCTGTGATTAATAATTATTTTCCCAAATATATCAAACAAATAATTTAAGAAAATCACAATTAGATAAATGTTTAATGATATAAAAATTCGTAAAATTAATCAATAAAATGCCCTTCATTTTTTTTTGATAATTAAGTCTGGGCAGACTTATAATTAGACTACAGATTAGATGCCAGAATAAAAATATTAATGGACTGGAAGCTTTAAGCTAGTAGCAATGCTGTTTATAAAATCCGTAAAATTAAATGGTAATTTAATTAGGATGTTAACAAAATTAATAAGTGTTATGCAAGTTAATTAGAGCAGGTGCTGTTTTTAAGAGGCACTAAAACTCAATTCGTAAATATCAAATCTAACATTTCCTTTTGCTTAATCTAAGTATCTAGATTAAACCAAAAAAAAAGTTTTATTTATCTCTTTTGGTCTTGAAAATTATTTTATTATTATTATTATAAAATAGTTTGTCACTGATATTCCCATTGCAAAATCAATATGTAGTGTTAATTGCGCTTATTGTCAGTTTAACCATGCCGGGAACAATTTGCACCGCCCTCCCGCCCGCACAAATATGCACATGCAAGAAGGACAATATAAAAAGCAAATTACATATCCCGGTAAACGCCACGACCCAAGACGTGTTTCAGTCCTTCACGGACCATTTTTAAGGGATGTTAACTCGCCGAGTGCTCGAAGAGACTCGACTCGACGTATTTTGATTGTTATGATTTTCCGCATAGTAACGCCTGATTCTATACTTAAAGGAACACTTAGTTCACCCACGATACTTTTATTAATCTTTGTTAATTTTGGTTTTGTAAATTATTTTATACTTTACATTAAGTTTATTTGTTTGTCACTAATGGAAGTATCAATGACTAACAAATAAATGTTAATATAAGTAAAACTCCTTTTATCATTGTGAGTAAACTATTTATCTTAAATGTTTCATGAGAAAGAAATACACATGTAGAAAATATAGCTCCATAGCACCATGGCCTTGATAGACCTTATAATTTATGCAAAGGATGACGCCGTGGTGTCCCGCTTTAGAATAGGCACGGTTGCGGTAATATAGATCATAGAACTTATTCGTATCTCCTACTTCTTTGCAGGTTATTGCGTGTAGTTGTTAAAAGGAATGTCATGATATCTATATAAGTTAACTAAAATACTATATTAAATAGAATTATAAAAATACTAATAATCTTTTTATTTCGGACAACTAAAAGATCGATAAATTGTCAGTGACAGGTTTACTCTTATGTACTATGATTGTTAGTATAAATATATAAACGAAGAAATAATGAGAGGACCACCCATTCACTAGAACATTGAAATGCTAGAAATGAGTGATTTGTATAAATTAGTAGTTACTAATTTATACAAATCGCGCGCAAATACTATTAGCGCCATTTTTAAATTTAAGGTTTATTATTACCCTCGAAACTTTCAGTGCTTCATTGGACAATAGTGGCGTCTTGAAGCTCAAGCCGCCTTCAAATACGTGAACAAAGCTTCGTAAGAGTTGAAGGAGTCGATAGTACTCAATATTTGTGAAAAGCTTAAATTTAAATCTACTGACTCCTTTCTAAACCATGACCGAGTACGTGGATACAGTTTGAGGTTGACGGTTTCGTTATTGCATAGGTAGTAAGTACAATTTTCAAAGTATAAGAGTATTTACTGACGTAGCGTCGACCCTACCATCCTTATTAAAATCTAAGCTAAAGTTTAACAAAATATACTTGGATTGCAAATATTAAGTATTCCTTTTTTAGTTTCTGCATCGTAAACTGAGGTGGCACACACAAAAGTGATCTCCGTAAATAATATAAATAAAATGTAAAACAGTGACTCATTAGCAAACATAGGTAGGTACTCAATTTAAAGTGAATCTAGGTAGAGAACGTAAAATATATTGTTCAAATGACATTTATGTTTTCAATTATATTTATTTAGATAATTTCGTTTTCATTTTAGATTGATATCATTTTGTTCGCTTAATTTTTGCAGGTTTCAATGCTAAATGCAATTTAATTTACATTACAGGAAGTGCTATTGTCAATCATTTATTCGACGTCACAAGGCGCCATGTTAACCGCTTATAAGTAATTCAAGTCAGCTTAAGTCCATTCACGACATTTGGGAGGTGGGTGTGACTTTATTTGTTCGTGTACAATATTTTTTTTAATACAGTCATGTCATGTCTAGACTGCTGTTAGCCGTTGAGAATTTCTATTAGCCTGCGTCTTGGAATTCTTAAAATAAATTATGTAACTATTAACTGTTTAAGCGGAACTTTCCTTTTTAATTAGTTAACTTCCCCAAACCATTTAAGCATAAAAATTATTTAATGTAATATATATCCGGAGTAAGTCATTAAAAAGACAAATGTATAAGTAACGTACTAATTTTCAAATTAAAAGTTGGCAGCACTATATTAATTTAGCGCGCGAAATTTGAACGGGTCTGTCACTTCAGATTGTTGAAAGCCAAAACACGCACGTCAAATAGAACTACGTGTGTGAGCTATGGTTATAAGAAGCTCACGTGTAAGTAGATCTCTGGATAGTGCTTAACGGTAGCAACACTTAAGAAAGCACCTTATTTATTACACACCTGCATTATTTTGTTAATATTTTGGCTCTACGTTTGATTAATGTTGCCATAGCTGATTGGGGAGTGTTGCAAGATTTATAGATAACAATTAGTACCACTTACCATTGAGTTAGCTGCATATTGTGTACTGTCTTATTTATATTAAAAATCAATTATGCAGCCTACCTATATTTTTATTTATATAAGTGTAAATTTCATCCTTATCACTACCGCGCACTACCACTCTGTGGAATTAATTAACTGCGGAGATATTTCTGATCCAGTATGGCGTAGCAAGCTTCAAGAAGCGAGTTTATTTCTTCCTTAAAGGCTGGCGACGTATTAACGGCTCTCTGGTGTTACGAGTGTTCATGGGGGTCGGTGATCACTTACCATCAGGTGACCGACTTGCTCGTTTGCCTTGCTATCATATAGAATAAGTATACCAGCATTAATAAGCAATTTTAAACGCAGTACTATACAAACAAAACACGTTTTTTACCCAACGAATAGAGACAAACTAGTTTTTCGTACTAAACTTTGCGCGCAACGAATTCCAAGTTTTCCTTGGAGCTTCATGCAAAATGTATTGATGTGGCGTCCTCCTGAAATTTGTATAAGAAGGGGAATAGTTTCGTTTCGCCCGTGCCCTCTTTCGCAACGAGTTTGATATTTTTGTTATATTCGTATTTTTATATAAGGAACGTGGATGTTTGTTTGCTCAAGTTGTTTGGTTTGCGACAATGTTGCTGGAACTAGAGAATAGGAGATTTTGTTTGCTTTTGTTGGGTTGGAAGTAATGGACAGTCCAATATTTTTGCTTTAGAGGGTTTAGAGACGTTGGTTCTTTAGAAAAAAAAATCTTGTTTAAAGAACTAATGCAAGATCTGAGAGTTGATACGTATACTGAATAAAAGAAAACCGGGTCCAATATACAAAAAAAATTGTTTGCAATCGGTCATCGGAAAAGTGTATTTGTTGCGTTATTATATGTACGGAAACCTGTTAGAAGGAGATAAAGTTACTATATCTCCTTCTAACAGGTTTCCGTACATATAACAACGCAACAAATACACTTTTCCGATGACCGATTGCAAACAATTTTTAAGCTATTGCATAGCTTCTATCGCGGGCCTTGAGCGTGGGGACCGCATCCAGAAATTCTGTAACGAAAAAAACCTAACACCTCCCACTCCGACCGCCATCTATCGATAAATACCAGAAGTTTTAATGACTTTTTGAAATATCACGCTTGACTCTTTAGTTCAGCAACCCGCCTTTAGGTGGCATTGGTTGTATTGGAAAACTACCGTAATCAGCTGTTTGTGAGAAAGTATATAGGTGTATAGGTATTTATCATCTACGTACAACAGTGAATATCTGTACTCGTATAATTTGTGTACAAAGTGTTTTAAATATGAATAAACAAAGTGCATTTATTATTGAAGAAAGTCACGAAAAAATAGTGAAAGAAAATGAGTTAGTACTCTATATACATTCATTTTATTATTATTATCACAAATTCAGTATTATAAAATAAATAAATAATTATAATTGCATAAATTGATAAAAAATGCTATGCAATAACTTTACCGCGGCAGTCTCCGAGTGCCACACGTCTTTTTTTTTTGTATATTGGACCCGGCAGTGATGGGAGAGGTTAAAACACCTAGGTACAGGGTCAGTCTATTGATGAGTGACCACCAAATTGTTTTAATTACTGAGCACGTTAAGCTGTCGGTCGTAATGGTTAGAAAACAGTCGTTACAGCCGTGTCAGAGGTCCATTGGGCGGCTTGATCAATTCTGACACGAGGTTAACCACTGCCCAGACGTGAAGTAAAGTCGTAAACCAGTAAAGCCGAAAACTAGTTAAAATCCATTTAGGCATTTAAAATTTTGGTTTAGTTTTAAATAAGAAGCCTTTAACAAACAAATCCTAAATGTACTTCTTTTATGATTATCTATTGAGATTTGAGAATATGACTCTGATTTCCTTAGGGGAATATTAGGTATGTAATGGTATGTAAAAGGTATAAATTAATACTAATTTAGTATTTTATAACACTTCTTGCCACACTGGCATGTAGTGCTATAAATCTCTGTCGGCATATATATGTGTAGTTTTATTTTATGTCATGTTTAATTTTGATTCAGCCAACTTATTGATTTTAGGGCCTATACATTTGTAGCAACAGTAGCAAGGAATTATTCTAAAATATTTTATAGATAGTTTCTTCTGGTTCTATGGAAATTTGATTCAATGATATCTGACATCACCGTATTATTTCAATATGGATCGCTACAGATTGAAAACTACTACCGTTTCCATACCATACTATCTAAGTATCAGTATCAATGACAGAAGTCAAATAGGTTAGGTAGCTTCATCTTCAACTCAATAAGATGACGGTAATCTACATAACGATGTATGAAGAATGACAATTTATCACGGAAATATCAAGTTAAAACCTTTTTCCAACATTTTGTTATCTGTACTCCTATTTGAGTAAACGAACCATAAGGAAGTTGTACTTTTCAAAATTATACACTACATTTGTCATTTAGGTGAGAATCGCGTGAGTATAGACTATAGTATGAGAAATGGCAGAAAAAAATGTGTGTCGTGTTTTTTGGCTGAAACAATATTTCATCTCGAGTTCATGGGGGTAGGACACGCTATTGGACGGAGTTATTTTTGACTTACCCTTGCCTACCTGCATAATTTACTTACAACAAGGTAGAGTTTCTGTAGGATTTTCTAACAATTTGGGTTGGAAACACTATTTGTTAGGCATGAGGTAATTTATATGCCTAGATGCCTACACAGTCGATAGAGGTTTTCCCTTTCGTAAATTCTTCGTCAGAAAGATCTACTTATTTTATCCAAAGTAAAATCTTTTATTAAAACTAATTTTGACCAAGCTAATGGTGATTGTATTCCGGTATATCTTTTTACTTGCTTTGTAATCAACTTAATATTTATTAAATTCATTTAATCTTGAATTGGTTCCATATTTGACCAATCAGAAACGTAATCAGACCCAGTTTTAAGATTGCACCTGCTTATCACATATTGAGATTTTTATCTGTGTGTGTTTGAATAAATTAGCCCAAAATAGCTTTACTTAAATCGACCTTTCCCACGGGTTACTCAGTATATTCAATGACACAGGTACACCCATTAGAGTTTGCAATTTGATTTCATCTGCCTTCCTCTCATATATTTAGGATGGGTGATGTGCAGCATTAACCTTTAATTCAATTTGAATATAGATACTGGGTTCCATGTCAGTCTAAGAAAATGTACGAGTAGACATAGACGCTACTCAGAAATTACCGACGTTTTCTAACAAAGATTTGATAACGTTAATGCAACTTTGGTCTAATGATTGAAGCTATTTGTGTTGGAAGACTCTTCGAGTCAATACTCTTACAGGAAATGGCTCTTATATGCCTACCACAGAGGATTTAAATCTGTTTATCAGATCCAGATTGATCGTATCTTTTAAACCATGTGCAAAATGTTTTGTAAATTCAAAAACACGGCAACAATACAAACAGTCTATACAAACATATGTAGATACCATACTCGTGTCTGGATGAAGGTGATCTAAGCCCGGACCATTCGACCCGAGGGCGAACTTAGCGTGAATGGGTGGTAACTAAAAACTCTTGCTTTATAGACATACATCACGGTCCAAACCGCTAGTTCGTAGTGCGTGGACTAAGTGAGGAGATTAGCGATTCTGAAAAATAAATACATCATAGTACATTAAAAAATGTCTAATACCAGAGTACCGTTCTCTAGCGTCATTCAGAACCTCTTCCCTTGAAAACACACCCTGCGGCACAATTATGGTACAAACCGCTAGCTAGTTGAAGTGGAACATATCGTCTAATCTGAAATATGAATTAAATACAATAAAAATATTAAAAACAGTGTGTTGCGAGTGATGACTTACGGTCAGAGACGTGGTCGTCGTTATGGGCCGTCGCTATGGGCCTTATTAGAAGGCTCAAGTTCACCCAAAGAGCAATGGAGACAGCTATGCTCGGAGTTTCCCTGCGGGATCGAATCAGAAATGTCGAAATCCGCAGGCGACTTTCGGCTGATATGGTGATGATTAAAAACAGATATGAATTTTTAATTTAAATATTAAAAAATTGTGATACATTTTTAGAACAGTCATATGTTTTGGGAGGGCCTTGTCGAGCAGTCGACGTTATTCGGTTGACATGATGAAAAAAGTGGTATTATTCCTCAACCTGAACGAATGGTAACTAAATACAATACAAATCATGGTCGTAACAGGTTGTTTGTAGCGCGTGGTCCATCTGAAATCTGAAAAATAAAACATAATACACTATATAAAATTATAGCGGTGTGCTGTTTCACTGTTGATGACTTCTAAGTAGGTAGCTAATACAAATAGGTTACTAAAACTAATGAGGGTATAGATTTTGTAGATGATTTTGTAATTTAGCTTCTGCCACCCCTTTGCGCTGGATTGGCTTAATTCAACATAGGTAGACCTAAACAACAGTTTTGTTCAGCACTTCTTTTAATTCATTTTTATTTATCAGTCAATAGATTATTTTTGTCATTGCCATTTCGAAGTTATGATCGTAGTTTAATCACCAAGTTTAAGAAAATTACATTTAATTATTTAACTATCAGCATGTAATTAATTTTCCAATTAAAAATATATTGTAAGTAGCATTTTAAATTACTATTTTCACGTCACAATAAATCATCACAAGCTGGGTTGTAACAAAATAGTTGACAGGATTCAATTATCAATTTGTTTTAATCACAAATTTCTCAGGAATTGCTCAAATGTCAACTTCCCTAGAAATTAACAACAGTACTCTTAATGTAAATTTTGGCATGTGAAAATATGTGACACTTATTGGTTTATAATTTGCTCTTGACAAATAACGCAATGGCATCTAACCTTTATAAATCGCTATAAAACACAACATATTGTGCGTTTTGTGCCAATCTGGCACTATTTTTCAAACCTATTTTCATTCTGTACACCAAACCCACTGCAAAATTCAGTAATTGCTGCTATTTTCCTAAACTATTTTAAGAAAATAGCAGCATTTACTGAATTTTGCATTGGTTTTTGCACATAGAGATTATATATTGGTCTCGGGCCACGGGTAGAGTATATGACACAATACTACAATACAAATGCAAAAGTTTATGTGTGTGTTATATTTATGATGCTATAGTATTTAGCATGAAAACAATAATCGTTAAACCACGTCACCACGGATCGTAGTTAGTTGTATTTAAAATTTAAATAAAGAACACTATATAAATAAGATGTATTCAAAATAAAAAGAACAATCATTATTTTTAATTAAATAATTATCATATTAATTTTCCGAAAAGTTTTGAGATGAATCTATTGTAGTCTAGGTGGTTAATTCAAACATTATTAATTGAATAATAAAGAAGATGTGAACAAGGCAATAATTATGTGACTTGGTTTAAACGTATGTGTCAACAATTTTTCTTTTCTAAGAGTTGACCGCTTCCTATTTCACTCATCCCGCTAGCTATAATATAAAAAGAAACATTCCCATTAAATATCGAAACATTATGGAAATATTTTTCTACTAACTTTAAAACATGCAATAGAGTAACATGAACCGTTAATAGTTTCAACTTCAAATTGCACTAAATAATTTATAAAAATCTTTACTTCTTTACGTTCAACACAAAACAATACAATCACCTTTGTATCAAAACAAATGCAACAATGGAATAAAAAGGAACAGAAGCGATTGTAGGCCATAAAAAGTCAACAATGTTTACCTGAATAATGAATTGGTAGCACCTTTTTTTATTTAATGAATACCGAAAGTGAAACCTAGTTGTAATTATTTTTAATTTTTTGTTGAAAGTGAAAGCTAAAACGGCCATGTTTACTGACATATAAAACATCTTTTTGTTCTGCAGTTTTTACATACACTTTTTATATTCATAGAAGCATGGGAATAATACTAAAATGGATAGCGTAAATTAAAAAATAAAAGGTATGAAATCTTAACGATTGTCGTCATTCTATCAGGGTTCCGTAGCCTGAGAAGAAATATTTGCAATAGCCTTTAGACCTATGAACATTATTACTACCTATTTGAAATAATTGCTTTTATGTTTCTGTTATGTGTCTGTATTAGAATGTATGAATATTTATTAATCCGCTACCGCTAATTGTTGGACCAAACACACTCACGATACGGGAGAAGTACCTTGTAGTCTGACATGAAGGTACAAACATACGCTACAATTATTCCCTACCCTACACTATTTATAAGCCTTCCCTTCCATTCCCCTATCTACAGATGCAAATACCTACTTCCTTTTGTTGTTCTCACTCCTTTGTGTTGACTGTGACCTTTGCGATATTAACTGCGATCTCATGTCACTATGTAGATTGTAACTAGAGTTCATTTTTCGCTAATTAATATAAACTCAAAACATTGCAAGTTTTTATACGTTAGCATGATATTTTGTATTTAAATTTTATGCTTGAATCCTTGAATATTCTTCCGGATACTTTTAAAATGTATAAACGAGACTTATTTACAATTGCATAGGTTATACGTTATGTCTAACATCTTATCTAATTCTCAATACCAAAAAAACTATACGTAGATTTACTTAGATCGATATTGATATAATCGGCTGATAACCAAATCGTTTTTGCATAGCCTAGATTTAGCTAAAACGTATAATAATATTTTTGATTTCACTCAAGTGCTCTTCTATTTCAATTGTTCTGGAGACAAAATTAATGAATTATTTAAAACAAATGCTTGCCTTTCCCGCCGCAAGTCGTGGGTTCGATTCCCACGCAGGAAAGATATTTCAGAGCATGTCTGCAGTTTGTCCTGAATCTGGGTGTTATTATCTGTATTTATTGACAAAATAAAAGTAGAGTAGAAAAGTAGATACATATACTAATATGTAATAATCAGTTATCTGTTTTTCATAGTACAAGCTCTGGTTTTTTGGGATCAGATCGTCGTGTGTGCATTATGTCCCAGGCTATTACTATATTATTATTATATAATTTGCATTAGAGAATATGTTTATGTATGTTTGAGTTTCACACCAATGCCGCCAACGTTAGAACAAATAACTAGATATACATAATTAATTCTAGCTAAAAGGATATATTTACACTTTGTATTTAATTTAACAAATATCTCCGCCGAGTCTGGTTATAGGGTATCAAATAGTGAGTTGGAATGAGCACAAATGTATTACTTTTTTTTTCTAATCCATGAAGATATATTGCGAGATCAATGCAATTCTAAACACAAACCTAAGAGTTCCAATTTCATATGTTGTATTTAGCTCTTAGACGCCAGCAAGACGTGTTCACGCAAATCCTACTTATGAGCAAAACTTATTCTAGGCGTCGCATAGTCTGGCACATTATGTAAATACATGTTTTAATCTTTACAAAGACAATCCCATGAACTAGCTAATATAGCCTGCTTAATGCAAGTCACGGCTGAACCCGATATCGGGATGTAGATTAGAAAAACATGTAAATAGAGGCACAATGTGGGGGCGATGAAACTATCGAAATCCTACGTAGGTATGTACAATTGACGCCACGTTGGCACTAAGAAAAATGAACCTTAGTGCCCACGTAAAAAAGATGCTATAAGAATCAAATTGACTCCACTGACGTGACGTTGACTATACATCGCATCGTC
This sequence comes from Pseudoips prasinana, assembly GCA_951640165.1. Taxonomy (NCBI): domain Eukaryota; kingdom Metazoa; phylum Arthropoda; class Insecta; order Lepidoptera; family Nolidae; genus Pseudoips; species Pseudoips prasinana. Next base: position 14,078,087 of record OX621245.1, on the reverse strand, counting down.
AATAACATTTTGGAAGTGATTGATTCTATTAACATATTTACTAGGCGGGAACCAAGTTTGATATCAAAGTGTCACGTGAGAAAAAGTGCCTTCAAAATTACTCATTATGTTAATTAACGAATACTTAACTTAGCATATGTTGTTAAAAAATAAAATATAATTAACATTATGTAATAAGATATTTGATGAAATAACACTTAGAGGTTTGATGCTCGTCGCATGATGATAGAGTCATCTGGATGAATATTATAATATTGGTGATAAATAGTCACAGGGCCACAGTGGAGTTATGATGATTTCTGTGATATTTGAGACTTTTTCAAGGTAATGTCAGTTTATTACATGATTTAATACTTTGTAAGGAGCCTATTTTTTTCCAAGTTTGATCGATCTTTATATTTTAGGGACTAATTAGCCTGGTGTGAGAGTTGATCAATCCGCCCAGTAGGCATTTAATATAGCTTAAAGGCAACAGTCTAAAGATATCAATTGCGACCGACAGATTTAACAAACCACTTTGTAAGTCACCCATCTATAGACCGACCGCGTGTCTAGATACTTCAGCTTGCCGATCACTTACGCATCAAGCTACAAATGCATCAAGGTTATATTTTAAGGGACCTATCAAGTGAACTGTTATACTTAAAGCCAATAGTAGGTACGGAAAAAGTTCTTAAATGCATGGAAGTTGTTCCTTGTTGCCACAAGATTTATATTATAAACTACCACAGATATTGATGCAAGCTATTTAAGATAATATCACACTCCCAAAGTATGTGGTGGGTGTCTTGTTCATATTCGCAATAAAAAGTTGATGTGACCAATGTTTATAAACGTAAGCAGTCTCCTGGCCCTTGAGTAAATGCAGCAATATGTATTATAGTATCTGTTCGAAGCCAACCCTTAGCACAAAACATATCAATATCTATGTTGATATCCAACGACAGCATGTTTGCAAGCAAATATCTCTCCCTTTGTTATTTACTTGATGTTTATGCATCAAAGTGCGTCTATTAGAATAAAATCAAAACATAATTGGATAAGATTATGAGATCTGCAGCATGGGGTGTTTATTGAGGGCTTTCCTTAATAAAGTTCAATGATATCAACTACGCAGATTTATATGCTAATGTTACAACTCTTGCTCTTGTAAAATATTATAATATTTTCGTCGTTCGACTAAAAGAAATGGGAATAATCACGAGTGTTTTAACCCCCGTTTGCATGATCTTGTGTATTCAGCTTTACATTTTGATTTTTCTATGATAATATTCTTTGAAGATGAAGGTTTTTATTTTTATTATCTTTTGTGTAAAAAACGATATCGTTTACTTTAGATATTGGCTGCAATTTATATATTGTGGACGCCAAGTCAGTAAATACCTTTTCATCTATAGTAGAAATACAAAATTTGATGAACGACTAGTTTAGGTACGGTCAGCAGCACTAAGACAGACTAAACTATGATATTTATACAAACCTATTCCGATGTCTGATCAGATCTGATCTACTTCGTATATCTCAGGAAGCAAAATAAATAAAATATTTATTTTGCTAATGTATGCGCTTAGTGCAATGATTGAGGCAGTTATATAGCCTTTACAAATCCGTATGAAATCGGGTGCGCAGTCAAATGGTTTACCGCCAAAGTGTGTGCTTTGAAGGACACACCAAGCTTTCAGTCCCTGTTTTAGTCATAAGACAACTACAATTTAGCCAGTTAAGAATTACTGGGCGATTTTAGCCCTATGCAACAACTATTTCCCACACAGTTAACAAGAAGACTGGGATGTATTCACAACACGTCATACTTCGAAGGGCCCACTTACTTTGGTGTTGATCGGTTCTGTGAAGTTACTTAACTGCTAACAAGGTTCATGTATGGTAATACTTCGCTAGTGTTCTTAATTCATGTAATTTAAAAGAGCTTCTCATTAGAATAGGATATCATCGTATCATGCCATTTAATGCAAAATGCCGTGGGTGTGAAACTCAATGGCGAGAAAGACTAGGTATGCTGCTCTGGGAAATATGTTCACTAAGACGATAAAATTTGCCTACGGACTTACGACTTATTTTATTACTATATTTTTTACCTTATTTTTTTAGTTCCGCTATCTGTCAATTGATTATGGCGCGCCGGCGGACGAGGGGACTTCTGCAATTCTGATAATTTACACGGAGAACAAATGAAGAAGCGGAGTGCTTAAATATCGATTTACCTTTGATTTGGCTTTAATCTATTGAATATTGAATGCCAATGTCCATTTAACTTAGGAAAATATCGCACCTGTTCAAGGTGGAGACCTGGAGACTTGTAACACAGGGTTAACCTGGTATCGGTTCCAGTCTGCACAACATATTTGGACAACTTATTACTAACCTACAACTATGTAACTAGTACTTTAGCCTAGAATATTTGTGGAGATAATTTTCGATATTCTTTTTAAATTATATTTGCAACTGTATCTTGCTATAAATATTTTTGTATTTTTTATATGGTTTTCGTTTCATCGGGGAGTATTCTTTAGAATGAAAGCAATTCTTCAAATTGAAGTTTAGATTCTGCCTCGCCTCACATGCTAGATCGCACCTACTGTTACAGATGGCATTATCTTCTGAATGAAAATTGATACAACACAAAAATTTAAATCACTATTTTATCTAGACAGTCAAAGAGGTAGAACTTGATAATATCTCGCCCCAAGCAATACCAAAGTAGAACGTATACTTCCGTTTACCAATTTCATTTATCTATTCCTCAAAATCAATTTGTATGTTCTGTAATTGATCCAATTACCATAATATCGATCTCGACGGCAAGAGAAAGGTACTTGATAGTATAATGTATTTAATGTACTCTATAGCAGTGCAGACCTACTTCGAGTATTTACTCCAAACTCTCTCGATTTTATCGAACACTTACTTGAAAATTATTAACATCGGTATTAGTTAACCATTATCATGTAGTTGGAATTGAATATCATACTCGTTTGTAGATTAAAAGAGGTAGCGTACAGCGATTTTACTCTTCACGAGTAGCTCGACTAAGGCAGTAATACATATCCAGGACACATCACACAGCGCCGCGCGCCGTCTAAACTAAGTAAAGCTTGTATATCAGCACTAAACAACGGATAAACATACTTATTTAACTTTTTATAAAGATCAAATAACCAAGCTGCGTGCTTGCTACATAGACTTTCGCCACTAGTACCCTATTAATTCCTCTAGTTTCACCCAGATGTACGTGTAAGTACAGTCGTACATACATATGAATTTAAATTGATGACAAGTGATTTCGGTTAAGATTTTTCTTAGGTAAAGTAGTATTTTATTCCCGCTCGCCTGCAAACACTTTTGAAGGGTAGACCTAACGTGAAATTAGAAGGGAAAATAGGACGAGATAATTGTGCCTCCACTCTTGCCCCTCCCCCGGCGTCCCTCGTTACCGAGTTTAATCTGTTTAAACTTTTATTTACTTACGCTAAATTGAAGCGATTAGTAGCCAGGCCTTTCCATGGAAATGGTTTGTTTTAGAACCGCTCCAAATTAAAGTTTCCAAGCATATTAGAACAAGAATGAAATATTCAGAGGATTTCTTGATCGCTAACATTCCTTGTTCTGCAAATTGAATTCAGCACCTTTATTGAATTGTTCGAAATCAATCTACTTTGAAAGGTCGCTCTAGTATGTGGGTCGATGGTATTGTAGATATCAGAAGGACAGGTAGGGTGCCGGGGACAAATGGCACGATATGGAGGAACTTTTGCTATCTGCCTATCTGAACATATTGTTTGAAATTACCCAACCTAGATAGGTAAGCAAAATTCCGTTGCTATCAATTTTGACTTTGGCTATAACATCAAGTTCGATATGCACAAGTTTTGGGTTTGCTTTCAATTGATTTTATATTTAGCTATGTAAATTGTAATAGTCGAAACTTGAAAACGATCTATGTGCTTAAGCAAAGTATGGTTCAGCACACAGATCGTATTCAAGTTTCATATTTATCGTATCATATTTTCGGCTTGCGGGTTTTCGATAAATCAGAACAATTTATGTTTCGTTTAAACTAAAAATTATGGTAATACCTTTCATAGTTCGATGTCATTCTTTACATTGAATTTCAAACAACTGGTCTCGAGACTCAACCCGTACCTACTGATACTGAATTATCTACAAATCTACATTTATATAAATTTTATATAGGATTATTTACATTCAAATATCTGCATAAATTTATATATCGTCACATGTTACATATTTTATTGAATATCGATTTGAAATTTGGGTTTCCAATCTTTCGATGTACTTAATTATTTCGATGCATAAATTATGATATGAATAGGTAGGTACACCGTTTACGATGTGGGTAGTTAGAAAATGTGCTATAATTTAAATTTTATATTGCTAATGCTGACAAATGTTCTGTAGAATGGATTTGATAATGATACCGGGAGATTTTGTTCAAATACATTTAGAGGTCGATGCCCCTGTGTACGCACGTATCTCTGTTAAAGATTGCTTCATTAATTGTAATATTTCTAAACTTTGCTGAGTGAGCGAGAGTTGATATTTTACGTTAAGCTTAATACTAAGAAGTAACTTGAATAGTTGCGTGATGAATTCGCTCCGGCTTCAACCGGGTAGACAGATAGAAAATAAATGAGTATTATTTTCTCTACTATTTTTTTACTTTATTCTCCCAACTAAAAAATAAAATAATTATTTAGACTGGAATGAGAACACTATATATATATATGAGAAATAAAAAAAGTTATTTTACGTATCGTCAATAATTTTCGCAGCGTACGCCAAATAATACCTTCATATGCATAATTTTTGTTGCATTTTTTTTTAATGATGGAGCCCATTTTCCGTTTTAATAACATAGCTTTTATTGGTGAAAAAAAATTATAAAATGAGTAGGCATTTGTGTTTATCCATTACAAATAAGAAATTAACATAAAACATATATGTAATTTTTGTTCGTTATAATATTAGTTTTGATTAAGTTTATGACAAAAGGATGGAAGCGAAATCTATAACCAGCCCGTAAGCGAGAGCTTATACGGTTACAAATTAGTTTTACTGACAACCGCTGCTTTGCGATAGGTACAGTTACGACACTTAAAGTAATGTTATTCTATATCGTCCTTGAAACAAGTCTTATTTATATCGTAGGCACATAATAATATGCCTAGAACGTATCGCATCGTATTTATTAGATACTGAAGCCAAATACTTTTTTTGTATAAATTCATTTTATTAATCAAAGTTTTTTTTAAACAAAGCAACTAATTATAATTTGTTTATACTTTTCCTGTCATTAATCATTTCTTCATGACTTTGTATCCGCCTGTCGATGTGTCTGTGTGTTGTTTCTCTGTCACAAACACTTTATTCAATAACGATATAAGCTATTGACCTTAAATGTGTCTCGAAGTACAGGTTGGTATAATTTTTACTGCTAGACACATCCGAAAAAAAATCTGAAATTAAAAGAAATACTTTATATAGCTGGAGAAAATTAAAGATTAGCCGCGTTAAAAGCCTTTTTTTTAAAGGTAGATCAAGGTTGCAGTATTACGCTACGGCCAGATCCAGGGCCATCAAGAAGGACCAAACTAAGTGGGTTCCTCTATAACCGTTCTATATATCCCAATGGAAAAATTCGAACATATTTGTAAGAAAACATCGTAACGATAATCATCAATATCATCCGGTGGACTAGTGAAGGCTTGCTAAGCTAATTCTAACGCCATGTTAAAAATCCATCGATATTTTCGTAAAAAAATAATTTCTAGCTGTTCTATTTAAAATAATTATATAATAAAAAATTGTTCGCCGAAATGCATAAAACGATATAATTGTAAAAAAGAACTATGAACTATACAGCGCTTAAATGCATATATACTTACATATTTTTGGGTTGTTGACTGGGTAGTACACCTACCTAGACTATAAAACCCTATTTAGTAACGCATGGCATATTCTTAACCAAAAAATACGTTTTATTTAGCATGTAGGTATAGCTAGTAAAGGAATAGTTTAAAAGAAAAAATACACTAGTAACTCAACAATTATGTTCACTGCCTTTGTGACTGGCATTTTAAAAACATTTATTTGAAAAATTGTTTAAAAAGAGAAAGTTAACGTTCCCACAGAGTTCGTCTTCTGCATTGAAAACCTTTTTAAAATGCATGCAGATGCAATAGCCGTCGGCCATGTTACCGACCTGTGTTTCATAGCGACCCTGTCTGCCAGTCTCTATCTTTTTCTCTCTTATGTGATCTACATGTTACCATCTCGCACCCACGGATCCCTATACGGAATTAGGGCAATACGCATGCGCGGCGTGTCAATGTCAAATCAATCCTCGTAGGCTGATGCAATCAGTTACACACACAATTTTCTAGAATAGTTATAGTTATAAATGAGTTGGGGTAATTAATTAATACTGTGATTTTCTTTTTCAGATTTTACGGTTCAGTGCATTGCTATGGAAATGAATGAACAACGAGTGTGGACGGTATGTTACTCAAAAAGAATCCTTATTGTTAGTTACTAATGTATGTAGGTATTACTAGAAAGGCCCTTATCTTAATGTCGATCAGTAGGATTGCATGCCCTCTTGACCTAAAAAGTGAAATGCTAGTAGGCTTTTACAGCTTTTCTGGATAAAAGAGGAGAACTATGTCTATTGACGTGGATATGCATGAGAGGGCCGGTTTTTAGAGACGACCTGCATTAATACGTGAAGATGCGGGCCTCTAAACAGCTGCGAACTAAAGATCATGTCAGGCGATGATAGTCGTGGGGCGTTCGCGGTCGTAGGTATTAACATAGGCAGTATAATATATCAGGTTGTGTGCAGCGTCACGAGAGTTTTTAATTACCTTGGTTTATTCAAGGTCGGTCATGATCTCATCGTTTGGAGTATCAAAGACAGGCCGGGAAGGTGGTGCTTACGAGAAATAACAATCGGGTTGTATTGACTGCCGCGAACATCTTGGGACTTGAAGATGCATGGCTCAGTCGATTACGGTGCACTGTTATTTAAATACGTTGTAGGTATATCCTTCATAAGAAGTAAACTCGTAATTAGAACTAATTACGAGTTTACTTCTTATAAAGGCCCTGTGTAGGTATTATTAGTATAAGGTAAAATTGTTGAAAAATATTAATTCATTCGAATAGTTATTTCAAATCCGAAGGTTTAAAACTCAAACCTTTTTTTGTGTTATTTGTATATTTATTGCCGATACACATAAAAAAAATATGTAAAGTTATACTTGGTCTTTTCACTAGCTAAATTTCAATTAGGATCGACTATCTCAATCACGCAGAAGATGCTCTCGTATAATAGGTATTCCTTCAATATCTTAATACGTTAGGACGGTTGGCCGAAGATGGAGAGGGATCATTAATAGCTTTGAGTTCGTGTTCTCAGATGATATGATACAGGAATAACATACTGCCTGTATTTACCTAAAGCTTTTTATCTCTTATTAGTAAAAAAAACTGCTATTTATTCAGGTAATCAGACCCGTGGCCTAGTTATCCACAGTTAAACAGAATACTCCAAATTCAATAAGGCCGAAAATCAGGTCACGGAATTAGTAGGACTTTATGGCAAATTGAAATAATTATTTAAGTTACAATTTAATAAACGTATAACAAAATAGAACAGCAAAACAGTTTTTTTATTATTTAAAAAGAATATACCTACATTATATCTTAATAGCATCCAAAAAACCACTAAGGTTTAATCCGGTGCCATAATGAGTCTCATAAATCTACTTACTAATTACATAATACCTATATACAAATAATACACAAAATACAAATAATATACAAAGTTCGCAAATTTTAAATTAAAAAAAAGATTTTCTATAAGATAAATCATCACTCGATGGAAGCCAGAAAATATTTCTTTAGTTAGTTTGTTACGCTTAGGTAACTTTCATAGGACAAGTTAGTTAAATATTTAGTCATAGACCGGGAACCAACGACCATATTTTTACGAGTGGCAAGAACGTCTCATTACTATCTTATTACGAAGCGTGTCGGGCCCGACCACGAGCCGCAACACATCCAATTTCCCAGCTTCCCATTTATTGATATTGACTACGAGGACGCTCCGTGAATGCCTCGCCTCACAGATATTCTGACAAATGGATGTGCCTCCTACGCTACTACATTACGCTATGTTTTGTGTACGACACATTCTTTACACCCGTGTGTGATAAATAAAAAAATATTATTCAAACTGCTGAGCGTTCATACGGTTATTCGTTTTATTTGAATAGTAAGTTAATTTTGAAAATATATGTTTGAATTTCATAAATAAATAAAGAGAATTATATGGGGTGGTGCACTGTATGTTTTGCTTTCAGCTTGGCGAGCAAGTGTGTCAGATTCGATCCTTACACAAGAAAACAATTTTTCAAGTCTGAGTGTGCTTTGTGCAAATTTGTCAAGTCGCCGTACATTATAAATTTTCGATACGTCGATAGGCTTGTACTCTGGTATTAAACATTGTTGGTGTAATATTCTAATATGTTCTCATTTGACGTCCCTCTCCATTCCAATTCATTAAAAATATATATAAATCTCATCTGTAAGTACTTACTGCAAGGGTTTTCTTTGTTTAATTTTATTCCGAAGACTTCTATTGCATAATAATTGTGTAAGCCTTATCATAACTTAACAATTTCATAAGAAATTACTACCTTAACGCATTATTTACAACATTAAAATCTCCTTGGTATTATGTGTCCTGCTCTGCAAGACTCTAAAAAATAAGGTTGTATTTACTTAGATAAGAGATCATTTGCATTTTCCGCTAATTTAAACCACTTTACAAACTGTTTAAATAAAATTAAGTCTGTAAGTTAACTTGCCGGTTTACACTTACGACCCTGACCTATGTAGAGATACTCGTAGAAGTCGTAGATATAAAACACTTCTAACGTAACCTCGCGTAGACGGAAACAGTTAGCGCAGGGTCCTTACTCTTCGTTCGTCGTTTTAAGAGGAATTCCTACTGCCTCGAGCAGTGTTCGTCACAGTTTTCTGTTCGCCACATAAGAGAATGTTATAAGATCAATGGAGGCCGCATATATATGTATTGGGTAGTTGACACTCAATTGCTATATTTTTATGAGCTGTGGAAACGTTATGGTCCTATATATTTTGTAAAGTAATTTATTCGCCGACTTAATCTATATAAATAAAAAGACAAGTCCTGACTGACTGACTGACTCATCAACGCCCAGCCCAAACCCTTGGACCTAGAAAAATGAAATTTTGCACAAATGTTTGCTTTATAATGTAGACAAGGAATAAGGAAGGATTTTTCGAAATTCAACCCCTAAGGGGGTAAAACAGGGGCGCTAAGTTAGTATGAAACTTTGCCGTTTTTGAAGTTTAAGGCATAAAAATTGGTATTTGGCCTTCCAGTTAAAAATAAAAAATCACGTATTTCAGGGTTTTTGGAAATTCTACCCTCAAGGGCGAAAAATAGGGGATGTAAGTTTGTATGGAAAATGTGACAATTTTTAAGTTAAACGCATGAAAATTGGTATTTGGCATTTTAGTTAAAAATAAAAAATATGTATTTTAGCATTTTTGGAAATTCCAGCCCCAAGAGCGTAAAATAGGGGATGTAAGTTTGAATAAAAAATGCGTCATTTTTTAAGTTAAACTAATGAAAATTGGTATTTGGCCTTTCAGTTTAAAATAAAAAAATATTTATTTCAGGATTTCCGAGAATTCCACCCCTAAGGGTGACAAATAGGGGATGTAAGTTTTTATCAAAAATGTGACAATTTTGAGGTAAACGCATGAAAATTGGTAAATGGCCTTTCACTTAAAAATTATAAATATATATTTCAGGATTTTTGGAAATTCCACCCCTAAGGACGACTAGAATAGGCGATGTAAGTTTGTATGAAAGTCTGTATTTTTTGAGTTAAACGCATGTAAATTGGTATTTGGTCTTTCAGTTAAAAATAAAGCAATCCAGGGAATAATTTGTTGTTAAAAAAAGGTAATCCTAAACTATTTCAATAGATCGCCACCAACAATTTAAGCAAACTCAAATTTTAAAAAATTAGTTTCTTATGCCAAGTATCTTAAAATGACGTGGTCGTTGTCGTCTAAGTAAAGATTTAGCGTTTTATAAGATTTGTAACTTCTTTATTTGGTAAATTTTATAACAAATTAAAAAAAACGACATTTTAATCAAATTGGGATAAAAAACGAATTTATCTAAAATTCGAGTTAGCGTAGTATAAATTGTTGGTGTCGAGATGATCGCACCCAAAAAACATCATCTTAATTTTACTGATCTACAAGTTAACAATTTTGTAACTAGATGGCGTTAATGTCGTTTCAGATCGCGGAACTTAATTAGCATATCGGTTAAAATATATAAAATGCTTGAAATAAAAGGTAGTCCAAAACTGAATCATAGATGATCGCCTAAATCTCACCTAAAATATATGCACACATCTTAATTTTACCGCTTTACAAGTTTATATTCTCTATTGTTAGTAGATGGCGTAATCATCGTTTTAGATCGCGCTATGGTTTCATTCACAAAATGTCGCAACCTAATCTAATGGATCGTTTGTGATTAATGCATCGTTGATTATTATTTTACTGACTATAATTAAGGACAATTGATATGTATTCTTTGATTTTTGCTTGATGATATCGGGTCCTTTTTGTTAATAACAGTAGCAAAGTAGTCTTTCATTTATTTCTTGGTAAGGTTATTTATAGGTTAGGTTAAATTCACTTTATATTGCTTATTTGTTTTAAAAGTTATGTTTTTTAGATTAAGCTAGAAGTAAGTAGTTACATTGGTCATCATTCAAAATTGTCGCGGACAAAGTCGCGGGCACCAGCTAGTAAAAAATAATAGGGGTTTTAAGGCCTATGCACATCACGTTTTTTAAACGCGAAAGTACGTAGTATGCACAGGCTCTTAGGACTAAAATTAGTTTTGATTGTTTACTAAAATTGTTTGCTGTAGTAGGCTTTACGAATATAGGGCCCGGGTCTCGCTTACAATACATACGTGTATAAAATCAAAAGTTAAAATCTACTACATCAAGGGTTTGTATTCTCTTTTCTTTGCTCAAAAATAATTTATTTTTTTAATAGCCAAAGTGATGATTTGAAAATTATCATGTATTCTTATTGTCGGCAGTGCAAAATCCACGAATACACTTTTCAATTTTGGGGGCTAAAATAGCGAATGGGATAAACGTCCTCACGGAAGACTCGTTGAACATATCTATATTGCACAAAAATAATTATAACCTTTACTTAAATACTGTACCTATACTTAAGTATTTAAGTCAAGGTAGGTAAATGACAAAAACATTTGTAGATATATAAAAACGCAGCGAGGAAAAGATCTTCAGTTTTTTTGACTTTTGGAATAACTAAATTCAGCCTTCGCCTTAATGTAAGGGACTTTTTTAAATGTATAAAAATTCACAGTAATATTAAATAATATCAATGTGAGGCTACTGTAAGATTACACGACATTTGACGTAAAATGTTTTAAACTGACAGTGTCATAAAAGCATTCTGATAGCGGACGTGCATTAAACAGCTGTGGGTATAAGTTCAGAACTGCTGATTGTAATAATCGTAAATGTTGAATTGAATGAACTTTTTATTAATAATCTTGTACTGCTTGATAATATAAATGATTTATTAGATACATTAGTGTTATTCTTTAGGCTTACTTTGTTCAATGTACCTACTGAACAAAGTAAGCCTAAAGAATAAATAATAATAGATTTTGTTTGAATAAATATCGGTAAAAGTAAATGGTTATCAAGTTGATTGTTACTTTTGTTTTTTATTGATGATTGTATGTTACGCGATTTCTCCATAGTTTATTAATGCTTTCGGAATAAAAATCGAAACATTATATTGAATTAATAAAAACAGACAAACATAAAACATACTTTATATATACGTACCTATATATACTATAATATACCTACCTATGATTCACGCCAAATAAAATTGATACACTTTTATAAGTAAATAAATATCTTTGGACAACTAAGACACTGCCATTTGATCCCAAACTAGACAGAGCCTGTACTGTGGCAACATGGATACATAACATTCAGACATACAATAAATAATCATGCTCAGCACACAAGAATTTGTCCCGGGTGGGGATCGAACCCCGACCTCTGGCTTAGTAGACAGGGTCACTAACCACTAGAACAAAGATCAGTCAATACACTTTTGTTTTATACTTTTGAAAGCAATTTTATTTACTTAATATTATGTACTAGTGTAGTTTAAATTTTTTTGCTTGGTTCCTTTGACCGGAGATAAATAAGATTAACAAAACAATATATTCATAATACACCAAGCTTGACGATAGAAACATATAAAAATATTCTTATATAGATTTGAATGGTTTTACGTTATGCCGAATCTAGGATATTCTTTATCCATGTAACTCATATTTGGCGGTATCACTTATTATCATCAAACCTAACGCCGGATAAGCTCGAACCGATACGTGACTTGCGAAAAATAGTCATTCCAACCCCCCCAAACTTGGTATTCTTTCACTACCACGCGTTGAATTCATAGGTAGCAACATATACCTACTGATATTTTTGTATTCAGTTAACGTATATGTTATCGATATATATAAAATACATGTATACCAATTACATAAACCGCTATTTATACTCACGTAATATCTATTGGCTCCGTAATCTATGGCTACAGATTTAGAAACTAACAGATATAATGGGTGTTAATAGCGCTGTAAATAACTTGTTAGTATATATATATATATATATATATATTATACAAGTTGTAACATAAATACATAAAAGGAGTGTATCACATTAACGTGGGAAATATAGAGTAAGATAATAACTTTTCATGCAAAAATATGCATGCATTCTGTATGATCAGGAACAAAAAAAATAATTTTCATTGTTCACAACCTGATTTTCTTTAACACTATTATTGTTACACGTATAAATAGGTACGTTATCTCCTTTATGAAAAATATTGGAACATAATTAACTGTGAGAGACGTTCTATCTTTGTTCTTCAAAAACGATTTTACATACGAGCGAATGAGATAAACTATCTTTCCCTTTTAAATTTCCGTGTTGTATAAGAGTATTTTCCCCAAATATGTTTAAAACAACTACCTACATGTTGAGGCTAAGTTGTTTAATAATACATTACACTATTTTTTATTATATTATATCGAATTGCTTAGAACATTCAGGAGAACTGTTATTTTATATTAAAAGTTTACTGCATACATTATTGAGATACACATTTAAATACACCTAGGTAGATATACATAGATGAAACCTAGCACAATGCTAGGTGCTCATTAATATAAAACAGTTACTTGTACTTTAAGATATATAAAATATTTTTAATACTTTTAAGAGAATTAATATTTTTATACATTGTATTATCAAGGTGATCAGTCACAATATTTTTACAAATTAGGGGGTATTGGATAATAGTGGCCGCCCTCTGTTTCCAAATGTTGTAAGCCGTCCGATCGATCTGGTTTACGCTAAGTGTCATGGAGAGCCCGTAAAAATGTCGGTTCTATAGAATCTGACACCATGTCTTACCATTTTGGTTACATACTGGTGTACTAATCGAAAATCGAATAGCATTGTCATATTATCGAATATCAGTTGATTGATTACTATAAATCGAATGTCTAAATACTCCAATGTTCATAATATTTAATGGCTAATAAATCGAAGACTCGCTATTAGGAAAGTAGGTTAGGTTAGGTCAGAACTGCGACCATATGACAGTAACAAATCAATCGATTATCGCTAGAGGATACATTCGATTGAATGTTTGATTTATTAACTGTTATGGTCGATCAATTGATATTCGATTATTTATGCATTCGATTTGGAATATTAGAACCCAATTTATATTGTTTCTTCAAGTTTCGCGGTCAGATGATATTCATTCGATTAATTTAAGGTAGTCAATCAGTTTGGGAATACCTCAAGGTAAAAGAAGATCAAATTGGTAATTCCGACATTGAAATCTATAAATTGCGAGTTCAAATTCAAATTCAAATTCAATTTATTTTGTGAACAAAGGTATTACAGGTTGTTACATAATATATATCAATAGTTCATTCCGTGTTCCACCAGTAGGCATACAAAATTTTTCAAATATCATTAAGACAATGTCAATAAAAAAGAAAAAAAAAAGTTAAATTACAAATGTCACAAAATGTTTTAGAAATAAAAATAAATACCAAAAATGTGAACAAAATAGAATATTATAAAAAGATTATTACAATTACAATGTTTAATTAGAATTTGTCTTCCAGGTATTCCCTAACGGAGTAATACGACTTGGCAACAAGTAATTTATGGAGCTTGCATTTAAAGTCTTCAATATTCTTGCTGCACTTTATCTGTTCGTATATTTTGTTGTACAACTTTGGTGCCATTGCATATACACTTTTGTGAAGGAATGCTGTGTTTGTGGGTAACAAATGTAAATATTTTGAGCGACGTTGACTTTCAATTTTCCCAAACAGATACATGTTGCTTTTTACAAAAACAAGTACTTCATATATGTATAATGACGGTACAGTCAATATATTAAGTTTCTGGAAATGTGGCTTGCATGATTCCGTTTGTTTAATCCCACAAATAGCACGTATGCACTTTTTTTGTGCGATTAATACGTCTTCAATATTAGTTCCGTTGCCCCAGAATATCAGGCCATATCGTAGAGTAGACGCAACATAACCATGATAAGCTGCTAGAAGTGCGCTGTTATTAGTTGTTTTACGAAGCATATAGAGCGCATACGAAAATTGACTCAGTTTTGTACAAACAAAATCAATTTGTGTTCTCCATGACATATCATTGTCAATATGTATTCCCAAAAATTTCGTTTTGTCCGTTTCATGAATTAAGTCATCTTTATAATTAGTCTGTAACTGCGGTTGTCCTATTTGTCTTAGCCTAAAATTCATAATTTTGGTTTTAGTCAAGTTTATTTTGAGGTTATTCTTATTTAACCAGTCAACAATAGGTATTAGGCTTGTGTTTATGTCATTTTCAATATTGTTATAATTTCCCTTGCTATAAACAACAGTGCTGTCATCAGCAAATAACGACATTTCATGATTGGTGACTTGGGGAAAATCGTTGATGTAACAAATGAATAATAATGGTCCCAATACTGATCCCTGTGGAACACCGCATGTAAGGACTCTAGTGGTAGAGGAGTAAATAAGTTCAGTCTTAGACTTAACACTCACTTGGCTTATTTGTGTCATTTGTTTTCTGTCTTTTAAATAAGACTGTATTAGGTCTAGCACATTTCCTCTGATACCATAGCTATAAAGTTTTTTCAGGAGAATGTTGTGATCTACGAAATCAAATGCCCTAGACATGTCCATATACATTGCGACAACTGGTTTTCTCTTATCCATATTAAGATGTATTTGCTCAAGAAACTTGTAAATGGCCATGTTAATTGTTTTATTTTTTCTGAAGCCCATTTGTTCCTTGCAGAAAACGCCATTGCTTTCGAAGTATTTGTACAGACTCTTATAAATTACCTTTTCAAAAATTTTTGATAAGACAGGTATGAGCGCTACAGGCCTACTCAGGTTCGATAATAAGATCACAAAATATATTTTCCTTTCTAAGTATTATGGCTAGTTTGAACGAAAGTAATAATGTATGAAAGTTTCTCGTAAGTTCAAACAAGATAAAAGAAAGGTTGGCGATGAGAAAATTTACTCGTCTACAATAATAACTTAGTTTTCCATCTTGCCAAATAGAATATTATATGGCGCAACTTAATATATCTAACTTAGTATTAAGACTACGTACTATTTGATATAGCTTCGTTATTTTGAGATAAATGTGCTCTATTAATAGTATAATTAAAACAACGGGCCTTAAATAAAACAGACATTAGTGTATCATTTAGTGTTAAATTCTTTAGGAGCCCAATAATTCCATACATTACATACCAATTAGATGTCACGCTTAGTTTAAAGAGCAAACTTAAAAGCCGTGATAGATAAAACAATACTTTGGTAGAATAACAACATTCCATTGAAAATGTTATAATAGATATGAATGCGATGTTTCCTTGTAGGATCAAAACTATCAACACACACACTTACTCAGTTTTATAGGCACAGTGAGTTTCTGAAGGATCCCCCGTATTTATCACACACGAGCTTGCTACGCTCTCTCCAAAACAATTTACCTTCATACATTAAGTTAGACAACTTCTGAAAAGGACTGCCTTTGAAGACCCAAGGCGCTCGTGCTTCATCGATTTCAAGACGCAAAACCACTTCTAAGTGACTAAATGGCCAAACTTTGGCCAACAGTTGGTAATCCGGGTTAAGAAGCAATGCTCAAACTCCCAGAAACTCCCTAAGATAAAAGTATATAACTAATATTATAAGTAAAACTGGGATCGAGGTAATCTTATACTACGACGACGTTTGTGAACCCAAGTTTCTTATTTAAACTTTATATCAGTTGCGCCCCTCTATAGAAATTCTAACAAAAGTAACTAATTTTTATTGCACACTTAAATTAACACAAGAATTAAATATTAACAAAATTTACATGATTTCAGAAATGGCGGCTTTATCACTAGATGCAAACTATCTAAAATTAGGTACCATTAAAGAAAAAATAGTTGGGTGTCTGTTGACATATTTAACAGTTTTCTCAGACACGGTCCTTTTACATTGACCACTATAAGATTCCGAGCCGTTACGGGGTGTTTTTATTTGCACAAAAATATGTCCAACATGACTTTTTGGCTTGTTCAGAGATTTGATTTCATTAATTGATTGAATACGTTGCTATTAAACAAACGAAACCATAAAACTAGGTTTGCATTATTTGAATGTAGTACAGACAGCATTCCGTAAAAAGAAACTTTGTGTAAAAGTTCTTATTTCACTGTTTATTTTTAGGTTCACCGCTACCTATGTGACAATGAATGCAGGTACGTATCTTAGGGACGTGTTACACAAAAAGAGTGGGACAATTAGGTAGCTCAATGTAACAACAAAAATGTTATGACATGAAAATATAAAGACTTAAATTGAAAATTTAACTTATTTTTCTCTTTGTTTTGTCCAATAATTTACTGGGTTAATAATGTGTGAACAAAAGTTCTCTAGAATTAGATAAAATAATGTATAAAACTATTATTTTTTTAAAAGTATTTATTAAAAAGACATTGTATACTGTGTTATATTAGTGAGTACCTAGCCATTTTTGGCAAGCTTCGCCTCTAGTACACCTAAGTAATACTCACAGTGGTGATGGGTGGTATGGTTACACTTATAGTGGTATTAAATGATGCAAGAGAATATAAGCATAATCACAAAACATTCTAATAACAATGTAACCTTCCGTGTATTTTACTAGCTAGTTCGCTTACAATTAAGAAGATAAACAAATATTTGTATTGTATAGTTCAAAACCTTATCAGCTGACCTCATTAAACATTTGCAGCTACTTTGGTTAGATTTTATATGAAATGTAGCTTTTTTATACTACTTTAAATGATTTACAAATGTGTTTGGCGTGGTCTACTTCATTAGGTTAACGTTCATTAGACCCATTGCGAGTGGAAAATTTACCTTGATTAAAACAATATGTGAAGTGAACTAAAATTTTGCTGTGACACTTTTCAAGATTGAGTATGATTTTAACTTAGATATATATAGTTCTTCAAAAAAATAGCTATGGTTATTCAACGGAGTGTGTGCTTCAAAATTATGTATACGGAAAAACATAACTACTCATTCTAATAAAACATTAAAATATAGGTACAATAGGACACAACCGGGTCGTATTGACAATATGATCGGACTTAATCGGACGAGCGTTCCGTCTGAAGTGAGCAGAGTAGAGCAATAGTTGTAAAAACGTCCCTAAAAGCTGAGCCTCTAATGTTCTACAAATCTTCACGTTAGTAATCGCATCCAGCTGAGGTTCCAAACCTAAAGATGGAAAGCCGCTTGACGCGGACTTGTTCGTTTAGTCTTATTTGATAGCCACCGCTCGCCTTTTTGTTAGAAGTACCCGTGCCGGAAGGCACTACCTTTGGATATCGAAGCTTGACTAAGAGCGGCTACTTACGGGGAGATGCATGAGAGATTCTTTACTTTTTAGCGATGTTTACGCGTGTATTGCTACTGTCGCTCTACGTTAATACGCGAAGAAACAGGCCTTTCGTCGGAGAGAGCATATCAATACGAATTAGCTGCCGGTAAGAATTTTCCTTGCTAGACATCTTTATTTTTGACCCGACATGGCAATGAGAGCCAAGATATAATTATTTAAGGTTAAACAGGTCACCGCTAGATCAATGTGAACCTTTTTTTCACATGATGGAATTGCGTTAAGCATACCGGCCGCTTGGGGAGGCGACGGGCTATGTGAGACTCGCCGGGTTAGTCCCGAGATACCCACTAAAACCACTATTGTAGCCAGCCTCACAAACTCACAACATATGGATGAGTGACTGCGGGAACTCGTAACGATCACCACTGGAGCCACCACTATAGCATTGCCGCCTTTTCAAGGCTCTACCGAGGGACGATTAGATCAATCAATACCTACATTTGTAGTAGTTACTCTTAAAATAATTATGGTGTTCATCGAATCCGCCTAAATTGCATGTTGTTTGGGTTCTTAAATTTTCCCAGATCATTATCTTAGTCATTGGTTTCTGCATATTCGTTTTATATCTCAATTAAGACTGTATTTATATGACACATATAACAATTTACTTAAAATGAGCAACTTTAAAGGTATATTTTTGTCCAATGTGTAGTCATAATTTAAAAAGAAAAGATGTATATATATATAGCTTTGGGTCATTTGTGTCCATCTTCTGAATTGATTGTTCATAAGCGGTAAGCATAAAATTAGGTAAGAATTTTAAAAATATTTTTGCAGCCGATTTGCAGCGTCTATCTGAGACGAACAAATTTGAGTGTAATCACGTAACGATTTTGGCATCGCTGTGAAAATATCTTTAGAGCTATGATTGCATTATAGTAGGTATATCTTATATTAAGTATTATTGAAACGAAACGCCTTAACGTGGCTTGCTGTAGGAGTTTACTGGTAGACTTCGTCACGTAGTAAATGCGTTCTACCCACTTTCGGCTTTCTCTCTTTCTCTTTCTGCCACTGTATCTTTCTTTACACACGTAATCGTGGTGTATACCTATAATAGTATACAACGAGTACGTGTGTAGGTATGCGAGTATTGAGATTCTAGCAGAAAAGCAATGCGGCCGTCTTTAATACTTTACACACGAACAGCACTCATTTAGATGAAATTTAATTATAAACTGTTTGTTTTTTAATCATATGTGACTTATATTGTCTAAATATTATAATTCCGCAAGAATTTCGTATAATAAATTATTTAATTTTATCAAATAAGTAAGGTACAGATGCCAGCACATCAAGCTACCCCAATCTGCCAATTTTACCCAATTGAAATTGAACCTTATGCTTATGTGATAAAGTTGAAAATCTATAAAAGAAATTTGACAGATTGGGGTAGCTGGATGTGCTAGCGTCTGCACATTAACTTAAATAAATCATATTAGTCATTATTGCTGACATGGTATTTTTTAAACGGTTTATGACAATCTCTTGGGCATAAATAAGGTGGCGACCTTATTTACGCCCAAGATATTGTCATTCACAGTTTCTCGTGAGCGTTGGAGAAAGACTTGACAACGCGTGTTGCAAGAGTCACAGGTTATGGTAACCGCTTTCTGTCACCTGGGCCTCTGCCAGCTGTTCCCCGCGATTTTACCCGAATCAAACTTGATAAATTATAGCCTGTGGGTTAATCCAGGGTGTCACCTAACTCCATACCAAATTTTATTAAAATCGCCCCAACCGTTAAGACGTGAAGAAGTAACAAACATACACACAAACTTTCGCCTTTATAACATTCGTGTGATAAAATAATATAGGCTTCAAACGAATAATATGAATCCTTCTTTTGTCAACAAACAAAAGTACCTAAAATATAACGTTCTCGGTCCCACAGTAGTTTAATCAGAGATCGCGTATACGCGGAATTTAGTATTAAATTACATGGTTGAATGCTAAGAAGTGTGTGTAAGCTTGATTATGTAATATGAAGACTAACATTATACCTACCTAAACCCTCTCACAAGACATTGTCATTATGTGGATGTTCTCGAGACCCAAGAAATCTTAGTAAATGATGATATCCAGACCCTTATTACGCACGAATCTAAGCTTAAAGAAACAAAATTATAATTGCAATATTATAATTTAGGGGCCTGTTGGCATGGTTGGTAAATACCTACATGATTTTCACGCCGCAGGTCGTGGGTTCGATTCCCACCCCGGACAGATATTTGTGTGTTTTTTTGCCCTGAGTCTGGGTGTAATTATCTATATAACTATGTACCTTTTTACAAAAGAAAATATTATATGTAGTATATTAGTGATCTGCTGTCCATATTACAAGCTCTCCTTGGTTTGAATTGATTTGAAAATGTGTGAATAATGTCCCCACGATATATATTATTTGCGTATATGTAGGTAATCGACCTCCACTCTTTTTGTCCTTAAGTCGTGGAAACGAGTTTCTCCTTACATAAGACCTAGAACGATATTTCGGTAGAGGTACTTACCGAACACAAGATCTATAGAATCGTAATGACATACATAGATTTTATAAAAGAAGTTCCAAAAACCGGAGGTAACATAGAATAGTCATGTAGATACTTACTAAATATACCAAGCCCGTCCTCTATTTTCCAGCCAAAGAATAGATAACGAAAACTTACACAATGGAAAATTCCGTGGGATCGAAAACGTGTCATTCCCACGTACAGGCTATCCTGCTACCCCAATCTGTCAAATTTCTTTTATAGATTTTCAACTTTATCACATAGGCCCAAGGTTTACTTTCAATTGGGGAAATTTGACAGATTGGGGTAGCTTGATGTGCTGGCGTCTGTACAAATTTTAAAACAAAATAGAGTCGAATTATATAACGAGTTCAGTGACTTTTAGATATAATTTATCGTTTATTCTACTTGTAAACATTGAAATTTCTATAGTAGAAACGTACCTTCAGCGGATTAACCTAATTAGGGGCTCTGAATTCTGTAAGTTCTTATCTCTGTCTCCCATCTGAGCCGCGTTGTATAAGGCACAGAAGCATTCAGATTTGAATACAGTTTAAATGCTTTTGTTTATATAGTAAGACTTGAGTAAATGGTTGAGATTATCCAATGGATATGGAATGATAAATAAGAACTTTCATTATACAAAGCTTAACATAAATCGTTTTGGAAACTTAAAAAGCGTTATCTACCCAACAAACTGAACAAATAACCCAAATTAGTGATTTTTGGTTCATTTAAAACAAAGTATTGCAATGCTTATTTCTGTATTTTGGCTACGGCTCCACTCTTAGATAAGTTTACATAAATGTTTAATATAAAATAATAATAAAATACCTAATACATACAAACACAGACTCACGCCTGTTTCCCAGAGGGGTAGGCAGAGAACGGATTTCCATTTATCACGATCTGTGCACACCTCTTTTTCCCCGTTTACTGTCATTGTATTCTTCATACATGCTCCCCGGTTTATGGTTGTCCTGATCTGGCCTTTCTTGAGAACGTCTCCGATTTAGTCAGAGAATGTTTTCAAGTAAAAATAAAAAATATGGCTTAGATCAAATAAATATTAGATAATTTCTACCGTTATTATCTTTAATTCCGGCTTTCTTTATCTTTAGTTTTAATTATTTGATGCTATTTTTAGAAGAATATCAATGAATTTTGTAAATTCGTTTGTATAAATTAACCAACACCTATTTACCCCGTTTACTCCCTGCCTTTTCTATCCAGTTGTCTATCGATAAGACCGCCCATTGTACCTACTTTACTTAGGTAACTACCTAAACTTCAAGTATAAGTTATGGTATACAATAAAGAATATTTTATTTCACTTTCCACTTCTACACAGGTTGGGAAATTCTACATTCCCTTATTCTTTTTACCAGTCCGACACGGAAAGACCTGAGATATATAAAAGTGTAATACCACCACATAGTAACACAAAACTACGCTGCAAAAAAAATCGCTAGAACATTTTTGAAGTTATACTTCTTTTGGCGCGATGGAGAAAAATGATGAGAGTGAATTTTTACGATGCGCGCGCACACCGACACCAAAAAATTTAACAGCATGAAGTTAGTTCTAGGTGGTATGAGAGTGAATTTTTACGATGCGCGCGCATCGTAAAAATAACAGCATGAAGTTAGTTCTAGGTGTATGAAAATGTATGAGAGTGAATTTTTACGATGCGCGCGCATCGTAAAAATAACAGCATGACTTTAGCTCTAGGTGGTATGGAAATTGATAACTATGTTCAAGTTGTATATTAAGAAGTATAACTTCTAACGCGTGTACATAAGTACACACAAGTTTTTTTTTTCATGATCCGCGAATCCAACCAAGGACTTAATTATCTGGAGTTAAATATGTTACTAAGCCAAAAAGGCAGCCAACAGTATAAAGGGCTATAAATAAATCGCCGCCAAGTCCCGCCTATCCATTAGTCTAGACTACATAAACAATACAAACAAAACGTGTTGTGTTCACTCAAGTGATGTTACATTATGAGTACCGATTACTTATGAATGTTACAATAAGTAATCGGCACACTTGTTATTGTAGTTCCATTGCATCGTTGTAGTATTGTTACTTAGGTATCAGCACTATCCAAAGTATTCATTGAAATCAAGTTATGTAACATGTTAAATGCACTGAGTTACGTTCAGAAGCGGTAACAATAATTCCTAGTAACAACACATGTTTAGCGTACTGGTTGCATCGTGAACATTCTTACTTATTAGCAACACCCAAAATGTAAATAAATAAATAATATCTTGGAACAGGTAACACACTGCCATCTGATTCCAAACTATGCTATGCTATGGCAAACAGACAACTGATAAACATACTGATACCTATATATTTTTAAATACATACATACTATGAACAAATAATCGTGTTCATCACATAAATATTTGTACAGAGAGTCAAAAGGCCAGTCAGAAATGTAGATTACAAATACAAGTTCTATGATCAAGACTCAAGACGCGGGAGCAATGCACATTAGTTAATAAGTCTTATTATATAAATGCACTGAGTTACATTCAGAATCGGTAACAATATTTCCTAGTAAATCTCACGTTATTACGGTAGCATCGTTAAAATATTGTTACTTGTAAGCAACACCCAAAATATAAATTCCAAATTTAAGTTCTGTGATCAAGACCAAGAATTCATACGCATTCGTTAATATGTCTAATTATACAAATACACTAAGTTACGTTCAAATTTGGTACCAATAAAACCAAATAACATTACAATATGTTATTGGCTGCATCGTTAGAATACTGTTACTTATAATTAGCAACGCCCTAAGTATGAATTGGAAAGTCAAATTCGACAAAGACGCGAGAGTCATGCATATCCTTTAAAATATCTTATTATATAACTGTACTGCGTGATTTTTACAATTGATACCTATAAAACTGAATAACATCACCATGTTACAATTACATTACATTTACATTATGCAATGTTTATTTATAAGCAACCCCCAAAATTTGAATTCCGAACACAAATTCCGTAATCGAACAGAAGTCATGCACATTCGCTAACTTATCTAATTATGTAAACGCACTGGGTTACGTTCGAAATTCGAACCTGTCTGTCAAAACGTCGGAATGAACTCAGCCAATCAGAGATAAATAACCGGCGGCGGTCCACGAACGTGGCCCGTTTCATTTGCATGTCAATGACGCGGGGCGGTATGGGACAGAGGGGCGCGGGCCACGGGGACCTGCAGGTACGATTCTCCAACGCGTGTTAAATGATTGTTTTTGGGCGAAATCATGCTACCAAAACAGGTAGGTACTTAATATAAGGGCACAGAACGTATAGGTAGGTTCATAACTACCAATGCAATGTTTTTAATTACTGTGTTTCTATCTCAAAGTTTGATTATGGTAAATTTGGTTTAGTCATACCATTTCCATCAAGTTTTCATTATATTTGTTAGAAAAATAGCGCAATGTTATTGAAGGGCATTTTTGTTCGTAGCAAATGTAGCGAATTTTATTTGAGCCTTATTTTTTAAATTTAAATAAAGCTGTTGGGTTCTAATACGCGGTCTGAGAGCCGGTTCATGACCGCTTAGGTACACTTGGGCGGCGCGGAGCGGCGGGTGACCGACTCGTTCAAGCTGAGCCAAAATGTTCTGCACTGCTGCCAGCAATCGAAATTTTATCTGAAAAAAAAAATAAGAAATTTATTTTCAAGTGACCTTAGTTAGCTTATACATTGACATAAAGGAATTTCTATCTAATTTATTCGATAAAAACATCGAGAATCGAAAAAGGTAGCTCGATTAAGTCTCAATAAAAATTAAACATTGAGTAGTAGGTACATTTATAAAATGATAATCGTATTATCCATATCAAAATCTCTTCCACACCGAAGTACTTATAACGAGGAAGTGCTTACTTATTTATAAATATTAAAAATAAAATGTTCCATTTAACAAAAGTTGGGGTTTTTCACATGTAGGTATCAAATTAGAGTAGATTGAAATATGTATTTAGGTTGGTACCTATTTTTAACTTAATATTAAGATTACTATTCAAAAGTAAAGTAAGTAAATACTATATCCAACTAATATAAACAAATTTATTTAATGTGTATTTGTGAACCAACACGACTATTTGAGAACCGAGTAACATAACGGCTGATATGACGTCATTTTACAACCGACTATGAAAGAGAATTTTAACGTTACGTCATCATACAGCTGTCAGGGTTCGAATACTTCCCAACTGAGGCACGTACAGGATACGTACAGTCAGTGGCGCCTGTCAGTGGAAACACTTTGCTCGTGACCGCGTCTTTATCACAAAGATAGTAAGGGGGGTTTTTGTAGTGCAAGTGTTCCTACCGACATAACGTCGTCTTTACATAGACGGGACGCATACCAGACATCGCATTACATTGACATTTGCAACTTGTTCTTTAGAAGTAGTTATGTATGTTTGTTTCCTCGAATAATGAAGATAATAAAGTGTTAGTTTTAAAATATTGAGGCACAGTACGAGAACGAATATTTTTCTCACTGCAACTAAGTGAAAAATATCTTAACATAACATCATTAGACAAACTATTTCTATCGCAAATAAAATTTCATTTTTTTATGGGGTAACTAGGTATATTATAAGTGTGGCCACAGAATAAATAGTACTTACGTAGTGTGGCGTTGTTTCCTTGTTTATTAAAGAAACATCAGACCATTTTTTTTATTTATAACTCCATCGGTTATGTCTGTGAATCTAAGGTTATTTTTTTTATTAGTAGTTTGCGTTAATACATACATACTCGTGGCTAAAAAAATGCCTATTTAATTCGCCTTAACAATGAATTTATTTACCCATAAACTCAGCTGAATTATATTATCAACACGTTACTTCAACGTGAAAATTTATTGTAATGTATGTTGCGTGTAGATGATCGTATCTATTATGTTGTATATGAAGTAATGGATCGAAGAATGCGCAATGGATGCTTTTATGTTGATGTTAATTAAAATGGTCATTAGCGCGCTCATTTTGAAATTGTACTGCGTTTACTTTCATTTATACATGAAGAAGTAGATATGCGATGTAAATAATAAGAATGTTTTAGGACATTTATATAAGGAGATTCTAAAAAATGGCGCTAACGGTTATGATGAAATTCTTAGTAATAGGGCTGTGTTAGAATCATAAAATTTTTTAGCTATACGACACATCTCTTTAAAACGTATTTGTTACGTATCTTGCGGAAGCCAAGCCAACTTAGTATTTTCTATCTCTATTTATTTTTTAACAAAACGCCGGGGGCGTTTGGGAAAATATACAAACATATAATTGACGGACACAAACTACATCCAGACTCAGTGCAACTATTTATGAGTCACGCAAAAAGTGGTCCTGCACGAGAATCGAACACGGGACACAAAGTGGCAGGGCGACTGTCTTAATCGCTGCGCCACACGTGCAGTTTCTAATAAAGTGATCACTGTTAAATCATATGAATGAACAATTGAAAAGCATTAATTTAGTATATCACTATCGTTAGATTGTTGTAATACTTACACGTAATATGCAAGCGTGTCACTGTCTGTGTTTATTTACAACACAATAATAATAATTAATTATAATTACTCCCATGTATCGTAAATTGTTGTGTGGTAATCTACGTGTACATCGTCCCAAATATCAATAGAAATACTGACCAGAATATCAATTATTTCTTACTAATGGAAAAAACTGGCGTCAATAACGTGGATTGCCATGAAATAAATTGGAATAAGGGTTTTAAAAAAATCCTCATTAGAGACAGTTAGCTGTAGAATGCACGTATGGCCCAATAGTTACGGTTCGCTACTACTTCGACGCCCATGATGACCTTGCGGGGATCGAACCCGAAACAACTTTTTGTTGACCCATATATATCTATAGTTGTTATAACTCTAGATATGCTTTGTGGTCGAGATTTGTATGTTTGCGGGCGATATGTTGAAAAAAATATAAAGACTATACAGACCAACAATCTATTTAACACTTCCTCTGTTGTCCGATGAAGCTTTGGAAGCCCCTAGAGGCTGATTATAAAAATCATGTTTAAAAATTAAATAAAAATAAATAAAATATGGTTTATTTCTCTCGTAAAAGTTCATATATAAATGACATTGCGATGTATAAACAATTTTTGCTTAATTAGAACTTTAGAGAGAGCTGGAGTCTGTACTAGGCTCTAAACCTGTATGACAGATCTCCAGGCATTCTCCAATCTTGCATGTCGCGCAAAGATTTTATTATAATAAACAAACTTTAATTAAATTCTATAACTGAGTTGCATACAGAAAAGGTTGAGAGACAAAAATAATACTACTACAATAAAGAGAAAATAAAATATAAAAATAAAATAATAGTGATAAAAATTGAGTTTGAATGTGTTTATAAGTATGTGGTAAAGTATGTGTGTGTTGGTATGTAATGTAATGTAATATTTTATTGTACTGTGTGAAGTAAAGTTTATAAAATATGTCTTCTCTTTTCGGTAGTTTGTAAGTTTATTTATTTATTTATTTATACTTCAGTACAATGGGAATGTACATAGGCGGACTTAATGCCAAAGGCATTTTCTACCAGTCAACCTGCGGGTAGTGCAGAGAGATCATGGTAGGTGCACTTAGGTATAAAAAATGTATTTACTTATTATAATTATAAATAATAATAATTAAGAATACTATCCATAATATATAAATATATACAATACGTACTATAAAATAAATACTATATGATTTTAAACTAATGAATAATATACTATAACATACTATACTACAATAAATAAAATTATTGATGAGACATTTCTGCGTGAAGCTTCTTACAAATATGCTCACGTACTTTCTTTTTAAACGCAAAGCGAGTCTTAGCCATCCTGATTCCAAAAGGAAGCTCATTCCAAAGAAGGATAGATTGGACAAAGAAAGAAGAATGAACAAAGTCAGAGCTATGAGGTGGACATCGTAAAAGACGATTATGAGTAGAGCGGAGAGTTTTACTATGAGTAGCAAAAAGATATTGAAAATGGGGTGTTAAATAAGAAGGAGCAGTAGGAGACTCCAGTATGGAGAAAAGTGTGGTAAGCGCTCTTAAATTTCTTCGCTGGCGAATGGGCAACCAGTTTAACTGGGTGCGGTAAGCAGACACATGATCATACTTACGGAGATTGAAAACGAATCGAATGCAGTTATTTAGAAGTCGGTCAAGTTTGTTAAGAAGATCTGCATTCAGGTCAAAGTAGCACACATCACTATAGTCGACAATGGGAAAAATTAGTGTCTGCACAAGCATTTCCTTTGTTCTGGATGGAAGGAATTTTCTTAGCCTATAAAATGCCCTTAGAATTCCAGTAATTCTCTGGCTGATGCCAGAAATATGGCTTTGCCAGTTTAGATTGCTGTCAATTACCAGTCCCAGATCTTTAACTTTTTGGCTAATAGGGATGTGATAGTTGTCAAAAACAATAGGCGGCAAACTGCCAACATCTACCTTGCACATCATTCTTGAGCTACCCAAAATAATTGCTTGGCACTTTGATGGGTTGACGGTTAATCCAAACTTATCTGACGAGATTTTTAAGAATTGTAAGTCTTGATTTATTTTAATAATTGCCTCTGCCAAACTATCGACACTCGCCTGGGTGTACAGTTGTAGGTCGTCAGCATAAAGATGGTACGCACTCTGAAGATCATGAGTTAAGAGGTTTATAAATACTGAAAACAAGAGAGGTGAGAGAATACCGCCTTGAGGGACACCAGTTTCTAATTTGCACCAATTCGATGACACTTCGCCATGGCGAACTGACTGCTGGCGCCCTCGAAGGTAAGATGAAAACCACTCCAGCGCTTCATCTGAGATCATAAGATGGGAGAGGATGGATAAAAGGATATCGTGACTGACGGTATTAAAAGCATTTGAAAAATCGATCAACACCAGCACAGTGAGGTTGGTCGCCTCCATGCCGGTTCTAATATCGCCAGTCACTTTAAGGAGCGCCGTGGTGGTACTGTGCCCTGGTCGGAATCCGGATTGTAAGGGGCTAATCAGCTGATTAGATAGCACAAAATGGGATAGTTGTTTGTGGACACAGGACTCAAGCACTTTAGACAGGAAAGGAAGGATGGAGATAGGACGATAATGACTAGGAAGTGTGGGATTTGAAATCTTGGGAAGTGGACGAACGTGAGCGTTTCGCCATATGGAAGGGAAAAGTCCGGAATCAAGGGAATAATTTATGATGTGTGAAATTGCAGGCAACAGTTGGTCTAGGATTGGTAATATCATGCGTCGGCTGATTTCATCGCAGCCAACTGCATTGGATTTGATGGACAGGATAATCTTTTTAATCTCATTTGAATCGACTGGAGTAAAGTGAAAAGCATTAATGTTAGGACGCGTTAGACCATTTAAAAATGTGATAGTTTGAGCCTTGGTTTGATGATCCATAGGAGAAGTAGTTGAGAAAAAAATATTAAGATCATCTAGTCGAATTGAAGTGGGAAGGTCTAAGTTACGCGATTTGCCGATACCAAGAGTCCCGAGGAACTTCCAGATACCGGCAGGAGAAGAAGATAAAATGTTGTCTTGAATATGACGGCGTTTAGCATTACGTACCATCTGATTACACTTATTCCTAGCAACTTTGAAATTGGTCCAGTTTTGATCAGAACGGTTTCGTTTAAAGATATGAAAGGCGCGGTCCCTACGCTTCATCGCCATCAAAATCCCTCGCGTCATCCATGGTGCTGGTGGGCGCCTCACAGTAACTTTTTTGACAGGTGCGTGAGTGTCGTATAACTTAATTACCGCTTGACTGAAAACTAGTACCATTTCATCTATAGACTCGGATTTATACAGAAATTCCCAGTTGATATCAGAAGCATCCTTACACAGGTTTTCGACATTTATCCGAACAAAAGAACGCAGATGCAGCACTTGAGGTTTGGGTTTGGGTGGCTTAAGGATGTAGGATAGGAAAATTAGGTCATGATGGGAAAATCCGGGAGCATCATGTTGTCCATAAGATGAGACTAAAGGCGGATTGGAGGTAAGGATTAGGTCGAGCCAAGTATCTTCACCCGAGGCATTGTGGTGAGTTGCTTGCAGTGGCAAGACATGTAAGCTACTTGACTCGACTATGTGTATGAGTTTACGGGAACGGGGAGAGTTTGGAGCAAGGAGATTGGTATTGAAATCTCCCATGATGATGTGATGAACATACTCCGAACCCAAAGATTCTAATACCGATTCTAAATCAGTGAAATAATCGACATTGGGTGGATTGTATACGACACCAATAATGGTTTTAGACATTTTGACAGAAACCTCAAGAAAAAGAAACTCGGCTGTGGCAGAATAATTAGATGAAGAAGTAGCAACAATCTTATACGGAAGGTCGGATCTCAAATAAATAGCAACACCACCACCGCCTTTTCCTATTCGGTCATTACGAATAAGAATATAACCAGGAAGAGGATACAAGATAGAAAGAAGGTGTGGTTTGAGCCAGCTCTCGGAAATCAGGACGGCATGTACATTACATGTGGAAAACGCTTCCAGTAGATCGCTATAATGACTAGGGATGCTTTGAGCATTCAGATGACAGACATTCAGTGAATGCTTATGACCTGCAGCAAATTTATCGTTTAAAAAGTCACCAAGCGTGTCCCCGGACGAACGAAAGCTATCGTCATCGTCAGATGATATAGCAGAGTGAAATGACTCATCGTCAGAACTATACAGCATACTAAATATATATATAGATATATACAATAGACAATAAAATATTCAAAATAAAATAATACCTAATAATAATAAAGCTTTCTTTTTGGTGCAATATTTGAATCAAACCTAAATCTCTGCACCACCCGCCAGCATACAAGTACACTACTACATCTCAACAAACATAAAACAACACAATAAAAAACAAAAAAACACAACACACAACAAAAATAAAGAAAGGAATAACGAGTAAGTAAACTAAAATGTACAGTACAGTGGGTAAAATGTCCAAAGGTACACAACATGTCCACATTCCGTGCAATAAAGTTACGGCATGAAACGGAACATAATTACAAACTCATTGACTTGTGTCAATTTGACATTAACTTGTTTTGTCTTCACGAAAAATTAATGAACGAAACTTACCTACCTACAATAAAAACAATAAAACAAGACATTCAATGAATATAAAGAAAAAAAATTAAGCTAGTGGAGGGTAAAAAAATTAAAACATAAAACTTGTATGTAGCGTAAACCACTCACTGCGTGGGATATTCTAAAAGATGATACAAAACTAATTGGATATGTACGGTAAGTAACAACGATAATTTATGTTATTGCTGGGATATTACGTTATACACAACACGAAGAACTAACTTTCTAATGCACTATATTTTTCAGATTGCCTGGGTCGACCTTATTAGAACTCGAAGATCCCGGCGACGCCTTTGGATACCTGGCAATGAGTGCGGTCAACTCTTCATTTGAAGTTAATCTGTGCCGATTTCCATCTGCTGTTTTAACGAAAATGGTCCCATCCTGGGACCATACAGAGCGAAATCCAAAATGCACTTTTGTTTGGGAGAAGACAGCTTGCCTAGCCTTAGTGAGGAATTCTTTCACGGAGATAGATGATCCTTTCAAGCTGGATTTAGCTCTCCAGATTGCAGATTTGTCTTCTATACTAGATAGCCGTATGAGAATAGGACGATGACGCTCTTTGCTGGGGGTCCCAAGCCTGTGACATACCTTGATGGATGATGCAGAGATGTCAGTAAGCCCCAGCTTGTTGTTAAAGACATCCAACAGTAACTCTGAGCAGTTTTCATTCTCCTTCTCAAGGATGCCAGAAAATACAAGTGCCTTCCTTCGACTTCTAGTTTCAAGGGCATCAATTTGATGGGAACATTCACTAATTTGTTGCCGTAGAATACCAAGGATGTTGTATGTAAGCTCCTTGAAGGACCGGAGCTCTTCGGCCACCTTTGCCACAGTGTCCTTCTGACCGGAGGTACCAGCATTCTGCAGCTGACTTTGAAGGTCAGCAAACTTCTTGGCAATATTCTCCTCAAGTTTGTGCTGTGTTGACAAAATCTGAGACAGTTGACTCATCTTGGTTATAATCCAGTGATATTTGTTAAGTGCAGTGCAGTGTAGTTGTTGAGCTGGCAGGTGGTGTGATTATGGTTGCTAAGTCACATATAACTTTGAACTACTGTAAGTACTACAGATTTAAGTTTAATATACTGTAAATTCTTATAAAAATACTTATGAAATACTTTAAATTAAATTAAAATATCAATTAGCAAATTGAAACACATCTGTACTTTTCTAACACCTACCCCCAAAAGTTCAATTTTACGAAATACATTTCAAGTAATTAAATCGCAGACGAATTTAGAAAGTTATATTATATCCTTTTCGCTAGATTTTGGTTTGTGATATCTAAACAACCTTGGAAAAGGGGAAACTGTTGACAAAATACTTTTTCGCTGATTCGCCACAGACAGCCAACCAGCATTTTCATAAACATAACCTCAGATTTATGGTAATATTATTATCTTCCAGCTTTCTGTCTATTCATACTAGTAGAAATAGCCATCTACTTATGATAAAAACAGTATCAAAAATCACACATTCAGGGATTTTTTCCGTCAATAATATGGCTTGTTACAAAATATATCTTTATAGATAGTTTTCTAATTTATACCACATTCTTACTAATATTATGAAAGCGAAAGTAATTCTCTCCGTCTGTCTATTGCGCTGTCACGCCAAAACGACTGAACCGATTTAAATGAAATTTGGTACACAGTTAGTCTAGAGCCTGAGAAAGGAGCTACATAAGCTACTTTGAATGCAAAAAAGGGTTGAAAAGGGGGGTGAAAAGTTGTATGGAGGTATCGTCATTTTTAGACGTAGAAGCTGGAAAGCTTTTTTAGGCTGTTGATTGGTATAAACAAATAAGATTTTCAAAGTTTGTAAAAGTCTTACTTTAAAGGTATTTTATCACCTTTTCCCTATTGTTATTTTACAATAAAAAAAAGGGGATGAAAGTTTGTATGGAAATATGTAAGGTTTATGTGAATGTTTTATAAGTTTGCGACAATGGACAAAATAGAGTCATTACAAAATGTGCTGACGAAGTCGCGGGCGCTGCTAGTATTACATATGTAGTTTGAGGACTGTCACAATCCATGAAACTTCTTAAACATTCATTAGGGAAATCCGATGTATATTAGTGTGCTAAAAAACATTTATGCGCGTATATATTTAGCAACAAATGTTCTACTTGTTCAGATCCAATTTACTTGTACCTACTCGGGAAACTAAAATTGCCCATTAGTTAGAGTTCCTTAAGTATTCTACTCTAGTATTTATATAGATACCATTTTAGGTATTCTTAATGCTCCGCCACAGAAGAGCGCGGGCGGGTGAGCGGGTATGGTACCCGCTCGCCCGCTTGCACATTTCGCGCATTCCGCCCACTCACTCGCCCGTGCGCCAATGTGGCCGAACGCACAAAGTAATGAATTCTGGTATCGGTAACACTATTTTAGACACTTAATTCTCCTTGGTTACAATTTACATCTATTGAGTTAGATTAGATCATAAGTGCATTACCATTATCTTACTTACGTAATGTTGAGTCATTTATATACTACTAGCAGTGCCCAGCGGTTTTACCCGCGTTAACTTCATAAATTAGCCTATCTGTTATTCGGATATATAACCTAAATTACTACAAATTTTTATGAAAATCCGTCCGGTTGGTTTTGCGTGAAAGAGTAACAAACACACTCACAAACTTTTGTCTTTATATATTAGTGTGATGATACACATCAAAATTCACAATCGTGTCCTCGTTGGGAATATAATTGAGCAGGGATATGTTCTATCTATTAAATTCAAAATTTTAATATCATATAAGTACCGTAATATTTATTAATTTTGCTTTAATTAGTTAACTCGCAGGCAAATTACACTATATATCGGTCACGTCACAAAACTTCAGGCACACTGGTAATAACAACTTCCATTCTTCAGTGAAATGATCACAACCCGGGTTTCAATCCAGAAGAATGTAAAACATAATGAGGGTAGATGAAATTGGGGAGTTAACATGAAATACAGTATGGCAAACGGCTCTAGCTGATAATCGTAAACTTAAGTTCCCTCAACCCGCTACTGGAGTTATGACTGCATACTGCATCGAAGTAAACGACGACTTCTTTATCTGTGTACACAAATCTCTTTCAATATCAGATTGTACATAAAAATATAAATCTATATACACATTAGCTTAACATTGACGACAGTATTAACATATAAAGACAATAAAAACATGAAAAGTGTGATGCCAAGATAATCTGAGAACCTCCGTTATATTATTAGGCCCCTTGTATAATATTCCAATCGTCCAAAGCCAAACATGTTTGAAGGTTTCCGATGTTCGCGTCAAAGAATATCGGCTATACATAGGACCTTGTTAGTTTTATGGTAACAAAACAACCGATGTTTATATCGGAATCGTGATTGTACGAGAACGCTATCTTATTATATGAGAAAAGTGGCACTATTATTGTGACAACGCCTTATGTTTGTACATTTAGGTACTAATTTAAATGCACCGTTATTAAAATATGATTTGATTTGGTAAATCGCTTCGTAAGCATATAACTAATTAAATTTGCGATTGATAGTTAGAGTGTGTCCGGAAACTGTCACCAAGCGTGGAACTATTTTTACTTGATATTATTTTTCATCATTTTATGCAGTAGATGTAAAATAAAATACATACATAGCCAATTTATTACGCGGTTATACTCACAATTTGACGTATGATTATTAATAAAGTTTCCCAATTATTTAATGTTAGTTATATACTTTTTCTTACTAACGTTTGTTTGTGAGCATTTAACAGCCAGTTTAATTTTTTCATTTGCTTATTACATGGATCAAATTGTGTCAATACAACACAATCTAACAGTCATACAATTTAAAAACATATCTGAAGTTTAAAAACTTACTACTACTAACTAATTAATTTTGCGAGCGATAATTAGAGTGTGTCCGTAAACTGTCACCAAGCGTGGAACTATTTTTACTTGATATTATTTTTCATTATTTTATGCAGTAGATGTACAATAAAATACATACATAGCCAATTTATTACGCGGTTATACCTACTCACAATTTGACGTATGATTATTAATAAAGTTTCCCAATTATTTAATGTTAGGTATATTCTTTTTCTAAGTAACGTTTGTTTGTGATCATTTAACAGCCAGCTTAATTTTTTTATTTGCTTATTACATGGATCAAATTGTGTCAATACAATACAATCTAACAGTCATACAATTTAAAAACATATCTGAAGTTTAAAAACTTACAACTAAGATAAACTTGTTTTAAACATAGACTACAACTGTTCTATTCATCAACTGATTGTAATAAAAATTATATGTGACGATACTGAAACCATTTGACATCGAATAAAAAGAATTATATCAATTCACAAACAGCAGATAAATCGCATAACATCAACCAAACACCACACACAAAAAAGACCGAAAGAAGGTAGCCGCAATGATGTCGGTTAAAAATATTGAACCATCTTTTTATTGTCTAATCTGTGGCAGGGATCTTTTCCCAAATTACTGAAGCCGTCATTTCCGTGGAGTGATTTGGTCGAATACGTGACCTTGATTACCATTGCACGTTTTTACTTGATCCAGACAAGAAAACTGATAGAATGGCTACAACGAAATTATTGTTTTGAAATATCATTAAATATTGTACGAAAAAATAATATAAGCTTAATTCACAATAGTATTTGCCCTTAGACATTATATTAATAGCAATTGTAAAATACCATTAACATTTTACATTTTTAAGTGACCATCAAACAATTATGGGATAAAACGAAAATGTATTGGGTTTTCCCATTGACTATATTCATTTTTGAATTTATCGGATATCTTCTAGTATCTGTAAAAAGGAAAACTCTATTGCTTGAAATTTCGTCGATGGAAAAGAGATTGTAAGTGCGCTCTAATTATTTCATATTTTTCTTGTCATCAAGATATTGTTACAATTAAATTGAAATAATTCATTATTTTAATTTATTTGTAACAATATTTGGATGACAAAAAAAAGTTCAAATTATTGTTACAAATAATCATGTCTGATATTTTCTAAAGGATCACATTATTACATAAGGTAATGTGATTTTTTGAATTAATATTTAGTATTCGTAAATTTGTTTATCCACGAGCAGAGAAGCCATCTCAGAAGATAAGTTTATAAACT
The DNA here is from genome assembly GCA_951640165.1 of Pseudoips prasinana. NCBI lineage: Eukaryota > Metazoa > Arthropoda > Insecta > Lepidoptera > Nolidae > Pseudoips > Pseudoips prasinana. The sequence continues at coordinate 14,041,976 of OX621245.1, read as the reverse complement.
AATTATCCCGTCCCGAATAGGTTTCACTACCCTACAGTTTTATTTTCAACCTAGGCCCTATTTCATTGAACAAGTTCTACCGTACGAATATCTTTATTTTTCCGGCATTCGATTTCGTTCCCAGAAGATATTGCATGTTTGTATGCAAAATTTTACATCAATAACAAAATTTTGCATACAACCATTCAATATCTTCCTACGGCACGTCACCTGTACCACACTATTTTATTTTAAATATTTCTGCCAAGTTTCATCGGGACGATATTACAACACAACGTAGCGAGCTCCCCACGTTCGTAGTTCTGCATGTAGTTACCTACCTACGTGGGTATCGGTAGGGTGAAAGCTACAAATATAGGAGGGATTCGGGTATGGGCGCATGTTTTATATTATTGAGGCTCCAACGGCCGACGACAGGCAAGTTTACCTTGTTTACACACACAGCTCGACAAATATATTTACTACGAGTATACCTTACGCTAAAGTGAAGTACCTACCAACATAAAGCAAATGATTTGACTTCTCGCCTCTGCCAATAAAATCGATTTAGATATACACGATTAATTTCTATACAAAATTTGAGTTTGATTGCAAAAGAAACGTTTTTTGATTGTGAATATGGCGATTTTTATCGACTAGTTAGTAATAGCAGTTGAAATCGATATGAGTTGTGTGGAAGCTGTGTTTAAATACAATGTTTATACTTAGAAAACACTTTCAATATCTTTAAAATGTAAGTATAATGTTTATTATTATTTTTATTGCAACTGCCTATAGTAATATTAATCAATTTTCATCGTCTAAATTACATAAGATATCCACATAGCCATGAAATATTTAGCAAATATATCAAGCTAAGTTTCGGCTTGTATAAATTAAAACCCTCAATATCATGACACATACACTTATATAAATGAGAAACCCGGCCGATCCAATATGAAGTTAAACATTTGCATTTGCGAGAGCTTAGGCCGAGACGTTTAGTATAACAACGAACAAAAACAAAAACATTGTTTGGCCAGGGAAGCATCCCCTGATTATATTTGAACAAAATATTCTTCATGTACCGTGTACACAGTATAATAAGTCTCTTGGGCGGGTAAATGGGGCCGAAAAGAAAACCATCGTGTCCTGTTGGATATACTTACGCTTTACGTGATCCGAGTGGATATGTATGAAATGGAATGGACAAAGGGAAAATCTCTTTAAGCTCTCAAGGTGTAAAGGTAGCGATTCCCAAATGGTATACAGTTATTTTCTCATATTGCACGACAGGGACTACGTGTACATTGCACACGAGATAGAAATTGAATGTCGATGGCAGATAGAAACATAAAGGGAGAATGTTGACGGAATGAAACATGCAGGGGGAGTTCCAATATGGCTGCTAACACTAATCAAATTCTTGCAAAGATCGTGGCCTTACAAGGACTTGAACATACGTAGGTATGTATTTTTAAATTTAATTCACGGAGCCTTAATTATCACGTATAACAGGTTCTGAATTACGTTTTATCTTAATTATTTTAGAGGTAATTGGGTGACTAATTATTGAATGTTTAAGTTAAGTTACTATGTTACTGATCAGGTTGTCTGGCCGTTTGTGTGGCTGACGGCAACTATATCATCACCCCATCTTGTCCTTTAGGGGGCGTAGAAGTTGTTTTAAAGAAATATATCTATCAGAGCACGAGCAGCAGCGTCTCTCTGAGTACTCTGACCATCAACTTCTGCCAAGCCTGGCAATTATAGCATATCCTTCGAGTTGGTAGACACAATTTCATTGAGCAGATCTTTTGAGGCTGGGTCTTTCGTCCAGCTGTGGACGTTATTTGGCTGACATGACGATAACATTTGTTACGATTGGAATCATTTATTTGTACCTACTAAACCTTGAATTGAAACATGTCGGTAAATGAACAACAAAATCAAATCGGTAGTTATATAATATAAATTTTCAAATAACTGTTGGATTAAAAATTTACTGCGCGCCGGTATATTGCATATAATTTAGAAATATTTACTTCAATCTGCAAAGTTAAGCTGCAAACATATTTACTAATGACGTAAATGTTAAATTATTGGCATTGGCACGGCAACGATTATGGAAGCACATTCAAGTTGCAATTTGAAACAAATGGCACTGGAAAGAATTTATTTAATCCATGTTGTTCCAAAAACTGATGATACCCAGTGTACAGTTTCGCGAAGAAATTCCGCTTCAAGTGTCTCCACGGAACGGGGGTGTTCAGCGAAAATGGTCCCTGTTTGCAAATACAGAAAGTTGATTATCTTTTATTGTTATTTAAAGATGTATTCAGAGGAAGGAAGAATGAGTTTAAACTTTGTTGGCTCGGTGTAAAGTATGTATTTGTTTGTCTGGAGTTGTTTTGTAAAATTGAGAGCAGCAAAACCGCCCGCCGTGATGGGACCGCCGAATATTGCGACCCTTATTTATGTCCACTTGAAGTTTGCCGTAACTACAGCCACATTGAGGCACGGCGTTTTTTGCAAAACACGCATCGCGGGCGCGATGATGCGGGCAATCTGGCTAAATTGGATTGCGCGATATCTCCGTACGTATAATTAAGCATGCATGAATAATTAATTCTGTGTGTAATACAGAATTAAGTTAATTTTGCGACTCGTGCAAAATGTGCATTGCTTCAGGAGATTTTGTGTTATAGAACTGTATATCTAGTTTCTAGATGAGGCACTCGAATGATAAGTTGATGTTGTATGTTCGCCTCCTTTTTCTTTAAACCTGATGAAATAGTATTAATAAAATTGGAAAGTATTATTAATTTTAAAGTAAAACTAAAAATGATTGCTCACACTACAGCTGGTAAACTTATTCGTGCAAAAGCCTTAAATATAATTCGCATGCTATTAACCACGTCGACAGAATTTTTCTTTGGTGACTCTGAATATAACAATTAGGTAGCATTAAGCGGTAGCAACTTTTATGTAAAATAGAATAAGGGAGGTAGAGCTTAGATTTATTTTGAGCACCTCTCTTGACAGTTAATACTAATATTAATAATTTAACCCTGGGTTCGAGTAAGGTCACCTAAGCCCTTCAAGGTGGGCAGATGATTTGGCAATACATGAGTTATGTCTAACTTAAACTATCATAACCTACCGTAACTTTACAAACTAAGGAATCCCTGTGCATTGCATCAGCTCAAAAGTAATATGTCGTAAAAAATTATAATATTTAAAAATTATAAGTTTTACGCTCTTTCTAGCTAATTGAGAGCTAAACCGACTTCGTACTATTTTACTGTAACTCAAATTTTTCAAAATACTTCAAACAAAAAACAATCAGTCAATATTGACAAAAGAAAATGGCTTGGAAACGAATTAACTTATGGCAGCAAATTTTGGCAAGAGACACCGAAATAAGAAAATACGTCAAACAATGCTTTCTCACATACGGAATCTATCCTAATACAAGGATAAACAAAATGATATTAGATGCGAATACTTATTTAGAAGGAGAATACTACAAAGCAAAATATTTTTCCCACAAGCTAAGCCTCTTATTCGGAGGCGTCAGGAAATTCTGCGAAACAATAGGGAACGAAAATTATCCCACTAAAGCCCAAAGCCATAGAGCTTCACACTCATACGCTTCTCATGGATTTCTGAATAACATTACAGTATATATTCCTTTTTGTCTATGCTTTCTATTCTGATTCTTGGTAAAGAGACTTTTTTGATATTTGTTTAACATGTTAAGAGTATAGTTGTGGTTTAGGTCATTCGTTCATTGATGGTTAACAGAATGAATGAATGACTATAAGTGTGCCTAGTGTCACTAGGCACATATTATAGTCATTATATAGTATTATAGTCTGACACTAGGCAGTCGTGAAGCTAGGGCCGACCGCTTAGTGCGTCTGTCCAAGGACGGAGACGCTCAGTCATTGTACCATCGCTACGGCACCCATCTAGAAACTGACCTTTCGCCAAGGTGTTTAGCCTTGTGGATCGTTTACAGCCCGGTAAGAGTAACTGGGTCTAAGTAAATTCATCAAACGCTAAGAAAATAAAAATAATATAAAAGTTTAAGTTGACTTTACAATAGTTTTGACATTTTATTCCGAAACTTAAGAGCTCAGGACTTTATTTATATTAAAACAACGTTATATGTAGTTTTTTGCCTGCCTTATTATGCATACTTGGAAACAGATATCTGTAGCTTAACCTTGTCTATCTTATTATACTTCGGTGAAGGCTCCACGGGGTAGGTGGAGAGCAATCTTAAAGGGTTTTTAGGTAAGACGGGCCGGGATTGCAGTAAACTCCGACTTCCGTCTCGGTTTGATTACCATTCGCCCCTTGAGATGTCTGCCAAACACAGATGTAAGAAGCTTAACTCATCTTAAGAGATTTCAGACTAAAATCATTTTGAATTTGGGTCCTCTTGCCTAAAGTTTAATTGCTCTTTTGTTTAGCAAAATATTCTGAAATTATGTTTTGTCGTTCTGTCTTGAGTAGATTATATTATTATTGTGTGTTGCGTTACGTAACATTTTATTTGCTAAGAAATTTTATGAAGATATTTTTGTTTTTAATCTATTGCTCAAATTATTTAATGGAGTTTATGTAGCGGCTCTTAAAAGGTTTTTGTGATATTAATTCTTATTAAAAACGAGTTTAAGGTCGTCCTAATAAATATTGAGAGTGGAGTGAACTTTGATAACGATAACCAGTTTCTGGGATATCGTGCTGAAAAGGTAATATGTACTTAATTGCTTTTTACTTTGAATGAATTTTTTACGTCTGAGAAAATATAGAATAGGTACCTACTCGGTGCAATAGTATTCTAATGACTGGTATGTAGCTTATTTGTGACACGACATCTATTAGCCATAGTGACTAATTTATAATAAAATATTAACCTACAAACTTACAATGAGGGCTACCGCGTATCAATTTGCCGCTAGAGGCGCTAGCATCGCGGCAGGTCTACGAAACGTCAAAATACACTGTTTTTGTTCGGGTTACGCTGTTTATATATTTTTCGTAAAAACATTCGTCGCGTCCACAATAACAATGATTTTGATCAGCTATAGTGGACCTTCCGCGACAGTGGCGCCGACTGGTGAGCACAAAAACGGTAGCCCTCATTGAATTATACAACATTATGCTCGGGTACTAACGTGATTTACCTTTATTATTATCGTCCCGACGTTACGATCTAGTTTCTTTTATCAGGATCACGGGCTGATTAGTCGAAACTTCCAAACGTCGGGGAATAAAGGTTAGTCGCGTTAGTACACGAACATAATGCTGTAAAAAGTATACATTAAATGTTGTATTTTTTTAATAAACATGTTCCACCTAATTGTAAGTAGTTACCGTAGGTTATAACCAGTGATCGGAATAGGTAGAGTTATTTGGAGTCATTGATCTCAAAGGTATATGTTAATATGGATATGCTTCTAAGTTCCCGGAATTTTTAAATTAAGTATTGTTATTAATTAGTGGGCAAGAATTTCAATTTCTCTTTAATTTTATTACACAACTATTTCAATAGTAGGTAGTGTAACGATGCCTTAATTGTGTTGTGATTTTGTAACAATGATAGTATTGTATTATACTAAAAATAAACACTTTTTGCTTAATTAAATGTTTTTATATTATATGTTTTATACAATACAATAACAAAAAACACAATGACAATACAATGTACAATACAAGGTACAATGACAAAAAATCAATCTACCCATTCCGATCACTGCTTATAATGCTCATGGTGCACAAAGTATTAATCGCGATTTGCTAAGTTTTGTTCTTTCCGATGAGTTTACCGGTTAGCAATACCCAGTCACGTGTAGGGTTACCTACTAGAAATAAAATCTACAACAAACATATAAGATTTAGGTATATCAGTCAATGGTTGCAAATGAATAAATGAAATTAATGTATAGTAACAGTTATAATATACATTACCAGATTGTATGTATAGCTGGCATACACTGTGTGAAGGTATGTGTTACATAAAGTACATATTACTTTAAATTCAGTCTACAGCCGTTATTTGTTGCGATAAAGCTGAAAATTGTCTTTGTCGTCTCCTATTCTTCTTACCTCCCTCGTAACTGTAGGCATTATCTAAACCGTGAAGGATTTAAAACGTATCTGCCTATTCGCTCCGTGTGTCGTAGCGGAACAATACGCTGCTTTGTTCACACTTTAATAAACTCCAACAACACGTAGGTAATGTTGGGTGTGGTTGAACATTGTTTTAATCTGTTTCTTAAAAGGCTGACAACATACAAATGAGGTTTACTTCTGCAAATTTTAAGCTAACTAGCTTGTCGTATTTGCAAAAAAAAAATACGTCAGTTCAAACCATATTTCCAGAATTGTTGATCATAAATACTTAAACATTTTTATTCGGCAGAAATAAATTTTGTAGTCATCATAAGATATACCTACATATCATATCGAATAAATAAGATAATATTGAAGTCCATTTTATGATAAGGAAAACTTTTGTACTTAATAAATTTTATATTTTTAATATACCTAAAGATTTAGGTACATAAATAGCCTCATATTTATATAAATCTAAATAATTTGTAGAATATAGGCTTTTCATCAAAAACGGCACCCTTATTACATATATCGAAGAGATTTGAAAACAAATGTAGACGCCTACTTGTTTTTAGAATTTATAAACATTCATGCACATTTTAATTTTGCCATACCTACCTATTGTTTACTTTATGATTCTTAAATTCTACGTGTGTTTTTCATTATTTACTGGTCAAATTTATAATAAATAATTCATAAGCGAAGACGAAGAAAAGCGGCTTTCCAATATTATCAAGTCCATTGTAGGTGGTTTTGACCATAAAACCGTGCCCATCAGTTGAAAGAGTGTAATTTTCAGAGTGTACATGGTTTTTCCTTTGTACATTATTTTTCATTATGCGCGTCTCAATTCTAACTACTAAAACAGCGACATCAATTATAAGGGAAACCGAGAGGAAATGGGTTACATGCACCGCACGCCACTGATACACGCATAATTTATCAAACAACATGCAATAAACGTCACTTTACACAGATAATATCTAATTTCCAAATTTACAATCCAGTAATCTCTCTTAAAATAATTTATATCTTGTCCAATTATATAACAATAACGAATAGATTATAAACGTCGATATTTATAGAATTATTTATGAGACAATTGATAGATTAGGCGCCCACGTTGTCTTGTTTAGAGGTTTACTGCCTGTTTAGTTTTCTGATTCATGGTGCAATGGATTGGGGGCAAATGCTACCGCGTCCGGGACTGGAGCTCTAGTAGCAACACGTGATCTCTGGGTACCAAGATATAAATTAGGAAGAGCATAGCGTTATTATGTTATATCAATAGTGCGATTGGGGAAGTACACTTTATAAATAACTGACTGAAAGCACGGCGCATCGGCTAATACACTTCGTGTCTCGGGTTCGAGTCCCGCGCCGGACAACTATTTGTGTGACCCACAAATAATTGTTTTGAGTCTAGATGTAATATGTGTCCATGTATTATATGTTTATAAAGTACCCCGCATCACAGGGATTAGAAAAGAATAGAATACTCTTTATTGTACACACAAGCAGGATATTAGGTAGGACAAAAATAATAATACAATTTAGTACAATGGGCGGTCTTATCGTATTAAGCGATTTCTTCCAGACAACCTTTGGATGGATAGGAGCTGTAATTATTTTAAAAAGTGGGTGTGCAAGAAATGAAGTAGTGGATAAATATATTATTAGATTACATCCTTAGTGCAGGCGTTATCTATTAAAATACCTTCATGTCATGTGTGTTGCGAGTGTTATATTTACGGGAACAGTAGTGGTAGCTTTACTGCTAAGTGGGCCGTGTGCTTGTTTGAAGACTTTTTAGTTAGATATTATTTTTTTTTTGGTCAATTAACACTCTGTCATAGGCAGAGCCCGTACTATGGCAACCAAACAACTGACGAAAATCTTAATAATTAGGAGTGTAGAACTCGTCCTTAAAGTGTATAACGAAAAAATAAAATATTGAACATATTAAATACTGAAACATTTGTCCAAAAAAAGTATGTAATAGGTAGCTGTAGCTATTACATTTTATTTGGACAAAAGTCTGTAAAAAATTAGTAAGTAAATTCTGAAGTAAACTAAATTCTCATTTTAATATTTGTTATGGTGCGTGTTCCTATATATTATGTAATTTTGCTGTCTATAAAAAAGTAGGTGTCTATTTTCTATTTTTTAAACAGTCATTATTTCGCGATTTCCCAGTTATATGTGAAATATATTTTTAAAAACATTCTATTTATAGATAAATAACACCCGCAAACTGAAAAAAATATATATCGTGCTTATGACATTTTTTTTTCTGGGTAGGATTGAATAGATCCTTAATAAAGAATATGTAGAAACATAATAATATGTATATACCTATATTAAAGACAGATGAATCGAACCATTTATCGTATTTTTAATTTTGTTTCGTCCGACAATTGTTTCTACTAGACCACTTAGTTTTCAAGTTTTCAATAGCTTCCCGTCATAAGATAAACATGACTTCAATGCCCTAATAAATAATACTGCGACCAATAACGGTCCAAAGTGCATTCGGCCGTACCCATACTAGATAAATGACGTAATGGATACCACACTAAACATGCTCGAAAGATAGTGTGTATCGTGTTTAATTTTAAGCTGTGGTTTCATTGTACGAGCATGAGTAAGTTTACAGTTTGAAATGTTTCTTCTACATATGGGCGGTCAGACAGTTTGCAAGTGCGGGCGTTGTCTTTTTATTTTTTAAGTTTGGTCTCCATTCATACTTTCCATTACACCACTAATTTAATAATTTCTCGCGGCTTATTGATTTTTTTGTTATTTTGGCGAATGTATTCACCCAGTTCACGGCGACAAATATCGGAATCAGAATATCATCACCCCATCTCATCCCGTGGGGGGCGTAGAAGTCGACCCGAGGGAATATATACCAGAGGATGGGCAGCAGCTTCCTTCTGATTACTATGACCATCTTACTGCGATCGCCAACCCGTCTGCCAAGCGTGGCGATTATGGCATATCCCCCCAAGACGATTCTTGAGGGAGGCTTGTCCAGCAGTGGACTAATTTAGCTGTAATGATGATGATGATGATGATGATTCACCCAGTTGATGGCTGGGTTACCTCGCAAGCTGCAACTCACTGAATATAAAAATGGGAAAATAGAGAAATAGATATACGTAATTTTGTCTGCTTCACACATATACGAGTAGTTATTATTTGTTTCTGATTAAATAATACGGCAAATTACAAGAACTTAATTAATTAATATATTACTACACTTTTTAATTTCTTTTTAAATATATAGATATAGTATATGTAATATTCTGAGACATTATTTACACACTATGGAAACCAGATACAGATATAGGTATTTTATTTTGTAAATATGTACAATAGTTAGGTACATATTATCTGCATACTTAGGTATTTAGATAATGATGTAAACTTAACGTTACGTTATATGATATTGACTCGTTGGTGTAGTGGTAGCGTACGCAACCGCAAATAATGAGGCCCTGGGTTCAAATCCCGGGTCGAGCCAGAAAGTGATTTTGGGATTTTTCTGTACAGAAAATTTATGAAATTTTAAAAATACGATAGTTAATCGATTTTATACCACAAAGGAAATGGTAAGTAAAAACTTAAATTTTTACAAATGTATCGGTTGGGACCTGTACTGGTCTATTTTTATAAGTAAATGATTAGGTACGTAGTCGTCATTATCTTACAAGCAATACATATTTCAATTTCTTCCCTTCTTACATCAACAGTGAAACCACAGCTTAAGTTCAAGATGAGATGATAAGTGCTTAGCTTTTAACAGGTTCACAATGGACAGGCAAGCAGGTGGATATGCCCCTCTTTTATGCAAGTTTACTCGAATATCGCTGTTATTTCAATTTATGTAATCAGTTTAAATAACATCTGTACTCGATTTTTAAATAACAAATTAGCAGTATACTTTGTTATTTAAAAATCGAACGGACAAATGGCAGTTTTGCACCTTTATCTACTGCAGGGACGAAGTTACAGGCAGGCAGAAGCTAGAACGAACTTACTTATCGTATGGGCTGTGGTTACCCTAGTGTCAGTGTTGTTCAAGACGCCCAGTGCCTAGGCCTCTGACATAGCTTAACGACTGTTGACTAATGGCTACAACTGGGACCGTCAACTTAACGTGCCCTCCGAAGCATGGAGACGATCATAAATTAAACCACTTTGGCGGTCACCCATGTATGGACTAACCGCGAGCCTAGTTACTTAACCTCGCCAAACACTTACAGACCGGTGAGAGCATCTGGCTAAGTCATTATTATGTTTTATATTTTGTATTAGTCTAAGTTATAAAATTGTATATGCTGTGCCAATATGAAAAAGCATGTAACTACTTTAAAGTTCTATTGTATTTTCTCTGCAAGTGATTTTTGTAATCTTTTGAGAAAATAAATGTCTTAAACCGAAAAAAAATATAATTAGATTTATTTACCATACATTTTGATTCATTTTTAATGTTATATGATTCAATTATAATTAAATTTGTAAGAGAAACTTATTTTTTTTATTTATAAATAATTATTGTTTTACAATAAACACAATATAATTTTTTTAAGACCAACTATTGAAACATAAATTATGTTACAAGCGTTGGTATTGGTTGGTTTCAATATGGAATCATTCCGGAATATGATAAAAAACGGTGACATATATACAGTCTAAACCTAATTAATAACCTCCTTCTTTTTGAAGTCGGTTAATTAACATATCTTTCATATAATTATGGTAATAGAACAAATAATTTATTGATGAGATTTTTATGTCAAAAGTGTCAGCCAACGGATTTGATATGTCAATTTAAAAAATACGACAGCTCGCAGCGCTGTAATAAAGTTATAGATTAAGCTCATCTACACGTATCATCTATATATTAAAATATATTTAGAAATATCATCTAAAATATAAATTATTGGCTCAAGTATAGGTGAATAACGTGGCCTGCTATTTAATAAATAAAAAAAACATTTATAGAATATAGTTAATTTAAAAATAACTAATGTTTATATGTAAGTATGGTTTTTAATTAAAAAGCTAGTTTGTTCTTAAAGCTGATAGTTAGTCTGAGAGGAACAATAATAATAACAGCAGTAATATGTAAAGGTACTACTTCTCATTGTGCAACATTCCTTAATTTATGTGCTGCAGGCAAACTTTTGTTTTGGTCTTTGGGAAGAATGTCTACGAGTATCTATATATTTATATTAGTTATTTGAAGGTCGTTTGTTCCATCTCATTGAAGTATGTTTTAGTTCAGTTCAGTTGACAAATGGGATTGTTGCATTTCAATTTTAGAGTTTCAGCCATCAAATGGAAAACATGGAAATTTTATACGAATACTTTGTGGGCTGTACGTTTATCAGACTCTCCATGTATATCCATGGAAACCTTGTTCACAGGAGCCGGTAGTAGGGCGGTTCATTTAAAATTAATATGAACGATTAAGTTTGCAAGATGGTTTATGAAACCTATAAAATCATCTTTGAAATATTGTTGAACCTAATATTGAACCTAGCTTACCAAAAATTGGCCTAGAGTAAGTCAGATAATACACAATGAAATAAATATGATATTACATACAATTCTGTCTACCAAGACCAATTCTGTCTACCAAGTCTGCTGTTTGCTAAAACACACGTTTTGGACTGAATTGTTATACCAATTTGTATAACAATTGTGTGCTGTTTGCCGTAATATCGTTACGTCAGTGATATAATTATTGCCGTATTGTCTGACTGAAATATAGTCTTGACTTTTTTTATAAATAAATAAGTAGATATATCCCATCCGTTGGTAATATAATTTAATTTATTTACTCTAAAATTTATAAACTTACTATTGCTTATTATTAGGGAAGGAAATTCATTTTAATATTACTTTGTACTTATGTAGATATAAAATTTACTAAATAGGTAAAAGTAAAATAGAGTAGAGTAAATTACACTTTATTGGACCAAATCATAGTATAACATTATAACATGAGTTAACTTAAACAATGAGTTACACAAAAGTAGACATTTTACATGTTGACCAATTTCATATCACAACTTCGACGTATTATGTATGACCAGTCTGGTGCGACGTAATTACTTTAGCCGGGCAGAGATGTATCAGCTTACTAGCATGAGACAGAAGCAATATGCTCCTAGCTAGTTTATATGCCAACATGTTTCAGAGATAATGGAGCTGAAAGAGTTGGTATTTACACTACGTACTTATTGTCTCTATGTTTAAACTAGACGCTTAGACGCTTGAAATAGACTGATACATTTTTTTTTATTCATGTGCAAATATTTTTTTAAGGCCATATAATGTCATACCAATAATTTTTAAAGTCAATAATTCTAAAACTGTCGTCAAGTAGGTATATATTTTTAATCTTTGTCTTCAAATCGAACATAGTATTTAAATTCCAAAGAGTTTGAGGTAGTACATTTTGAATGTAGAAAATGTTGGCTAATTAGATAATTAGTTGTTGTATATTTAAAAATTCCTTAGAGTTTGAAAGTAAACATATCTATGTACCTAGTTGTTAAATAACTGTGGTAATCTTATTCAATCCTTATTAAAATATAAACGATTTTAAATTTTATTTATGTAGTACCTACATAGATAAAGATATTTATTTCTCATAAGAATGTTACATTAATTTTATTGAGAAATACAATATTCACTTAGGTAAATGTAATTATCATTTATTTTAACAGACGGAAGACCAGCACGGCGCGTCTGTAGATATATAATTAAGTTCATAAAGTAAATAAGAATCCATCAGTGATTGAGAGAAAATAGGATAATCGATACCTTCACTAAAATAATTTATGTAAGAATAAAATAATTAATAAATCAATATCTTGGGAAAAGTAACACACTGCCATCTGATCCCAAACTAGGTAGAGCCTGTACTATGGCAACCAGAAAACTAATAACCAATATACATTTCTAAATACATACAACTTATTGATAATTTACACCCAGACAGAAAAAAATATCGCATTCATCACACTAAGATTTGCGCTGGGTGGGTATCCCACCCACGACCTCTAGATTAGCAATAAGAACAAAATATTATTTGTTTTCTTGTCCGGACAGTAGTTACCAGTGCCATAATCTTCACGATATACCTCTAACATGCATAACGACAATGTCTAATGACAAAAACTAGGACTGAGAACTTAACGGACTCCCAAAAGCACGTCGACGCTCATAAAATAAACGACTTAGGCAGTCACCAATATAGATTCACTGGCAACCTTGTTGCTTATTGAAGGCAACTCAATATGATTGCCTCTGTCTTTTCATATAATCTAAGAAAATAAAACGTATAACAAACTTACCGCATCGCGTGAGTTTCCTAGTTTGGATGAATCTTAATTACACGCTCAATTAACTGCATAACGAATTTTGTACTAGGAACCAAATACACGAAGCCTCGCACGTTTAACAAAAATAATATTCATATTTAAAGGGTCGTCAAAAAAAGAAGGGAAAGTTAACCCTATTGTGCCACCCTCGTCTAAAAAACTGGGCCAATAGGGGACGGTTATGGCCGACAATGGATTTTTTCTTACCAATCGATATGATTTCACAAAATGGCCGCTTCTTTTTGTCGATCGATAGTTGACGTCACAGGCTATTAATAACAATAGACCGGATTTTGCGGTTTGGTGTGTTTGAGATCCGTAGGCGGAGAGAAAAGTGTTATTTAAAAATCGTTTTTAAGTATGAAGAACCGTCAAAATAAAGTTTCCTTTACTTCATATTTACAAAATTTTAATAGTTTTTAATTAGGCATATTTTCTTAGAAATAGTTAACAGTTGAATATCAATAGATACATTATGAAAAATTTTAAAATAAGAAACATTTATAATCATTATATTCTTTTTATTATTATTTGATTTTTTTCCCTCCACTAGTTTCGGCATCTCCGTGATGACTTACCAACTCTAAGGAATTTTGAGGTCAAGGGCTACCCTTTTCCTAAGCTTTAGCCCTAGTAGCCCTACACGCACCATATCTATACTTGATTAGTGTTAGAAGGTAGCTGCTCCTTTTGAGTGAAGTTGAGGGTACCGTTCTGTCGCTCTATGAGACCTTCAAATGGAGTAGTACTTATGGCCAGCTAACAGAATACACTTCAGATAAATTATTATTACTGGCCCGTAAGTAAACAGCCAGGCACCCGGCCAGGCTATAGATAAGTGACCATCAAAGTGGTTTAATTTCTGAGCATCTCAGCCATTCACACAGGGATGTTAAATGCTTAACAGCGGCTTAACTAACTTTGACACTAGATTAACCACTGCCTGTACAATAAAGTAGATAATAGTAAAATACACCTAATATTACAATAAAAATTGGGTTCAAATCTCATCAAATTATAAGTCAGGTAAATTAATAAAATGATAATAAAAATTATATAACTTGGTATTGTGACATTTGTGTAGCCGTCGGCGTACGCCTCATCTATATATCTCAGTAGTGTCAGATTACAGGCCACTCGGACTATGATATATGATAAGTTATCCTTATTTTAGACTACCTTAGATAATTGAGACTGTAATTTTCCCAAATAAAATAAAATAAAATAAAAATAGTAGGTAAACTTGTGTCACTTTGGTCGCGAAATATAAAGCAAGAAAAAAAGTGAAATATTTTTTTAGACCCGACTAGAATCAAGAAGCAGGCGAACTGAATTACAAATTAAAGATAACACCATTAAATTGCTAGATGGGTGACGGCAAAAAATATCTTGTGGATATTATAATACGTATAAAATGTATGTAATTTATAAGGTGAAAAACAAAGCTGAACTAAGTTTGAGTATTTCACGTTATAAATCAAAATTTTCACTTTAATAAATCCGGGATAATTTTAAACTTAATTTTAGGTTTTGGGTTATAAGTATCTCAACCTTTAATATGGTATTTCTAAACGTATTTCTTCCATAAACGTAATCTAAGATCTAAATTTCCTTTTTTCACCTTTTTTTTAAAGAAAATATCAATTTTGATTTACGCTTTGAATTGGGCAAATAAAAGTGAACTTAATCCTAAATAATAATATAGAGTTTCAGATACAATTTTGAATAACCAATTTGGAGACTTAGTCCCTTCTACAATTACATTTTAATTGTACAAGAAGACATTATGGTGCTTGTTGCGTTTTTAATCCAAATTAGTCCTCGCAAGTCACATTCAAGCACATGTACGAAAATAAGGTGCCCTAAATAGAAAGGGTATCATGTCGACGAAAACTTCTAAGAAGACTTATATACTGTAAATTATTTTTTACATAATTAGTTACCCAGGCGGTTACTTAATATTGTCGATATTATGATACCTACACAATTTCCTTTTTCATTTTATATAAATCGTGATCTAATAACAAATATTAATAATAAATTAAGGGGATTGAAGAAAAAAACATTGTATAACAATTAGTGTAATTTTATTTCAACTATAAAATGATTTATTTGAATGTTAATTATGTAATATGTATTTATTTATTTTCACATAATAGTTTAAATGATTAAAAAAATATATATGCACTCTGTATACAGAAATCATTGCTTAACTACCAAAAATCCATAAAAATATCTTACCAACATAAAAAACTGACAATTATTTAATAGAAACAAAAACTCTATACAAGAAGCCACACAAATACGATAGACCTACTGATATTTATCGAGTGAAAGTAAAAGATCCAAGAGAAGGCGTAGAATTCACTAGCAACACACTAATATAACAAGTAGATACCGCAAACAAACTACAATCGATTTCACAACATAAGCCTCTATATAAAACGACTCTACCACTCTACAATATAAAACATATAATATGAACAAGTATGTTGCACGTCACCGAAACAAAAATCCTCGCTCCGTAGATATAATTACTTGTAATTGAGCATTTCAATGTCAATGAAAACAAGAATAAGATAACATCTGCCCCGCATTATTTTACTACGGCTATATTCAAAAACTGAGCCATGCCCCGCCATCTATCCGACCGCGAGGAATTCTGCAAAGCTATGTAAGTAGCTATACAATGTACATAAAATGTTTCTGTGTATATCTGTGTGGCTACGTTGAACACACTTTTCACTCACACTAAGTCCATGTATATCGTGTACTTATGGGAAGAACTTTTATCTGTGTGCGTTGGTGAAGTAAAAGTTGCGAATGTGTGCCTCGTCTGTATACAAGTTTACGCTTACTTGTTTTGCCGGTGTGCGTATCGTGTAGAGATGACGACAGTAACCGCACACCAGCTCAAAAACTTTTTCCTAACGCTACCCCTAGCGCCATCTGGTTTGAAATGAGAGAACCAACTCTTGTCAGAGGTTTTGCAAAATGACGCACATGAGTTTTCCGACAAAAATATTTTAAAAAGAATATAGCGTCCTATTAGAATTAAAGGTTCTCAAGTGGCGACCATGAACGGGAATTAGAATTAACCCTAATACTAATTGATGTTTTGTTCAAGCCACAATTAAAGATAACTACTAAATATTTGGTATAGATAAGAGGATAACTGAACTGTAGTTAAGTAATAATTAATATATATTGTTAATTTACAGCATTGGGTATTGTAATAAACCCATAAATCAAATTATTGAGAGGAACTTTTTAGTAATCCTTAGTATCATACATAATACTGCATAAAACCAACCTTTTATTTTTCAATAATTAAGAATTATGTTATCTACTTTTGTGACCTAGTATTATTGCAATATTTCCATTTCCATTAAAATATGCCTACTCTAATAGGTTTGAAACAGTAATGATACGACTTCAAGTAAATAACTGTTTAAGTAAATAATTGTGCTTAATCGTTGTATTAATAATTTTGCGCGTACTAATGCTGGATTAGAGCTATCTTAAGTCAGGATTATTTTAAATCTTTTATATAAATGATACTTAAGCATGTTAAAACATAACAGTTTTAAATATAGGCTGCTTACATTCTTAGTTCATTAGCAAAGATTTTGACCTGAACTTGATAAACCCATATACGGTATTTTTTTGATAGGGTAGGGGGAATGCCTACGCTTGCCACCCGCAAAAAGTATCTACATGTGGGTATGTCGGACTCGTATCAACTAAAGCTCCCTGATGGGGGGAGCCTCGGGAACATGGGTATGCTGCCCCGGTGCCCCCCTCTTGCGCCAGTCCCAGATGGTCGGGATACGTAACCTGGTAGGGCACTGAATTCTCCTCCCTATTTGCCGAATCCTGCCAGTCCGGCAAAGCGACTGTGGCACAAACAAATCACTGTCTTCCCGGAGCTGCTAGCAATTGACGGCAGAAGAGGACACTTCTCTGACTGCCACCGCAGCCCCGAAGGAGAGTTGGGTTACCGGCTGTTGCCGCCACCCCGACGCCTCCTCCGTCTGCGAGCAGGATCAGCTCTCTCCCGCTCCTTGGAGCATGACTTAACTTCCTGATAGATCACACACAGACAGTCAGATCAATTAAGAGATTGAAACTGCCACGACACGTTGCGAAAAGGGACATTAGTAGGAATATTTATATAAACTTATGACTTTTTGTTGATTTCTTTTGATCAAGTTTGATAACGATAAAAAAATCTGTAGCCTAACAGACCCACGAAGATAACATGATAAGAAGTGGGTTATCCAAATTAAGGATAAGTAGACTGATATAATGATATAATAATAATATCCTGGGACATTATTCACACACGGCCATCTGATCCCAAACTAAGCAGAACTTGTACTATGGAAACTAGATAACTGATGTATTACATATACTATTTTTCTTTTGTAAATACATACTTATATAGATATTTTACAACCAGACTCAGGACAAACAGACATGGCCATGCACACAAATATTTGTCCCGGGTGGAAATCGAACCAACAACCTGCGGCGTGAAAGGCAGCGTATCTACCAACCACGCGAACAGGCCCATCAATTATATAAGAAATACCTGGAAAAAATGTACAAAGTATGCTATGAATTGGAACGTCTAGCAAAGAACCACAGTAGTGAATAGGACACACAAAGTATTGTAGTTCAAAAGGTTATTAAAAGCTTTTATATCCATTGTTAGCTAGGATAAAATAAATCAATACCCTTGTATTTATCCAAAAATTTCAGATTATTCATCTTTTTCTTATCGTGTCGATGGTAAGAATTAAATAGGATTATGCATTAGACATACCCATACGCTTTTTTAAGATCTATCTCTTGGTTAATTCGTCATTTATTTCAATTATCACGTACTTTATATGTATTATCAACATAAAACAAATTCACACATTATTAATTACCAACATGAATTTGTGGATAAAATATAGGATGGGAACGTCGCCGGTGGAGACTATCTTCGCAATTCATCAGATCTGAGATTCTGCGCTAATAATCGCAAACTTTCAACTGAAATCGGTCTTTTCACTTTAACTACACTGCTGCACTGTGAATTATGATTCTTAATTGTCAAGCGTGAGCTTTATATACTAGCTACTCAGTTGGCCTTATTAAAATAATTAAATATATGCTTAAGTAATTGATACATAACTGTTACTAACTGGGTGACTGGTGGATTGATTTCCACTAGATATTAATGTGTATTAATAAAATAAAATAATGATAAATATCCGAGTCATATCCCACAGCGCCATCTAGCCCAATCCAAGCAAAATTTGTGCTGTGGATACAATACAACGAAGAGAAATACTTATTTATTAGTTTTTGATAAATAAACACATAGGTGCAATACACAGACCAAGACAAATAGACCTGTTTATCAAGCTTTGGACAAGAAGTCGTAAATAATATTGCTTTGATCAAGGTCTTAATTGTAATTTTGGCAATTTAATTGTAATTGTTATCATTATGTGTAAATGTTACAGAATGGAATAAATATCATACATTCGTAAATATATTGAAAGAACGATAAGAATAATATGTCATCATATAATATTTTATTAAAATATATGATTTATTGCCAGAAATTTCTTTTGAATGCTAAATTATGGTTAATAAATTATAAATGCTTGATAATTTAATCAGCAGCTTAGCGTTATTTCTAAATTTGATATTAAATTATTGACGAAATAGTGAAATATTCAAAATAATACACACATTTTTATATATATGTAAGAATATGTGACTTCACATCTCTATAACAATGACTTCTAGATACCTACCTACTAAATTATTAATAATATATTAAGTAGTTATACTTTTTAATGAAGACGTATATTTATTTCTAGCTTATAATGATCATACTAAAAGTCTAATGGAGGTGTAAACACATCGTAAAAATGATATAAACATACATTTATTATCTTGATAGTCTGAAGTTACGATTGAAAAATTGCACGAACATACTTATGCACGTGCGGCGTCAGAAAGCTTAAAATAGACGTCTTTATCAAAGACTTCCTTTACGTACGGTCCGATTGAATTCGATTTGGATAATTATTACAAAAGCGTGTACTAATTTATAATTCAAGGATAACGACGGTACACGTAATCAATTATAATAAAATGCAGCAAAGTTATAACAGTTAATAGACAGGCTCCAAAATTAATTAAAACAAAAGATAATTTATTCCCTCATCATTACCATATTTAATGATGTAACTAATTTAACTTTTTTCTATGGCTCATAATTGTATTATCTTAGTATCTTGATCCTACATCCGTCAGCGCGAAACAAGTCTAACTTATAAACATTCTCAGGTAAATTTAAATACATTCCGTTTTTTTATTGTACTATATTTCGCGGATCGTTATCACATAAACGATGGCTACGTCACATCGGCGCTGTCACGTCACCTGGCCATTATGTCATTGCATTTTATGACACGCGACAAACTCGGTCAATGGCCTATGAAACATTTGATTGCATCACACAATTTTCGTAGCAAAATTCTACGCTAAATATCTCCGAATTGCGTTCCGTGCTTAATGAAGTTTTGCTAAGTTCAATCTTAGTAATTTCTAGTGGCATTCCAAGGATACGGCGTGGAATGAATCCTGAATTAACATTTTTGCTGTGCAAGGACAGCCGAAATCGGCGGACTCCTACGATTTGTATAGCACCGAGATTAGTAAAGTTCATTGACGTTTCGCGTAGACGATACGAGGGGATTAGGGGGCCCGCGTGGTCGCTCTTGTTACCCCGCGCGTTAGAGCGAGAGGGTTTCGGTGCCTAGCAAATTGTCGCTCTCGTCTCGTGGTAGCAGGTGGCCATAATTGGCATTTAGTCGGCCGGCTGTTTGAACTTTTGAAGGTCGAAAAATAAACATTTGGCGAGACAGACTTTTTTAGTTCAGCGTTGTTTTCGAACAGAGATATCAAAGTCATTTTTTGAGCGAAATGTTAACAATAAATTATGAATATCCATAATGAAATCTGGTTGTTGAATTCGTGAGATTTCGAATACTTACTTGTAAACAAAGTGAAAGTTCAACGATAAATAACGAAATGTGTATTCGTGTACCTATATGCAAAACGTTGTTGTTTATGAGAGATGTGTCGATATTATCTTTTGCTCGCTTTTTTCGCCATTCTCTCTGTACTGGTGTAGCACTCACCGTTACAATGAAAATAATTCTCAACGGGACTTAAAAGTTTCATAAGTTACACTTTAGCGTCCACGCTTTTTTACACTTTAATGGAGTGTTCGAGAATGGAATTTTAAAATAAAACCTTTTAAAATAGTTTTGGTTGCTTACCAGACAGAATACTACGATATAAAGTATAGATACGTAATTATATAGTGTTGCTTTTTCCTTAACTTCCTATTACGAAGTGCTAATTTTAAAGTTTTAGGGTTCCGTGTCTTTAAAGGATAAAACGTTTGTCTGTTAAGACCCTTTATCTCGATAATGCGTGGAGGTATTGAGCTGAAATTAAAACCCTACCCTACCTATAGGTACTTAGGTCTATAGTCCCTTGAAGCTGTAAAAAAATTAAACTTTTAAATTAATGAAAAAGAAAGATACGATATATTGCGACACTCTCAAGGGAATCAAAATTAAAAGGGTATTTTCCGTTGACCTAGAACTATGAAATTTGTAAGTTCTACCGCAGTATACTACAAGTAGGTAGGTGTAGGAAAAAAACTAAAACTATAAATTTTTAATTATAACAAAAAAGTAGGTAGTAGCTTAAAATCGATTGATAGGTATGCCTATAAATTCGTACGGAACCCTTGATGGCCGAGTTGGATTCGCACTTTTTTAATTATTTTTAACAACGAGATGTTTTTTGTCGATGTGGCATGACGATTCGTCCAGTAATTCTGCTCTTTTCGTAGTTGAGTCAGATATTTGGTCGGTTAAAACATTAAACTAAAATTCGTTTTTTGAATCAAATTACAATATACATCAGAATAATGTGAGCGAGCGGTTGTCTATGTTGTTAGACCACTTTTATGAATACTTGAGTAGGTGGCCTAAAAAAATCTTCGTACATTTTAGCTAAAGAACTGGTTAGTATTAAGAAGGACGCAAAAAAAGTTGTTCAATTAACTAAAACAGTCTGGCTAGCGAAACTTTTCTTACGTAATCAGGCCTTGAGGTATTAGGATAACAAAATTTGAATTCGGAACAGTGGACATGTCATTTACTTAGCTTTTAAATGACTAATCCACCACTTCAATTTATTTCAAATTGAATCTTATTAATATAACTATATGTATAGACGCCAGCACATCCAGCTACCCCAATCGTTGTTCTGAGTCTGGATGTAATTTTTGTCCCTCTATTATATGTTTGTAAAGTACCCCGCTACAAACTTCTATAGCGCGGGCGTTCTCTTTAAAAAAAATCGTGCAAATTTCTTTTATAGATTTTCAACTTTATCACATAAGCATAAGGTTCACTTTCTATTGGGGAAATTTGACAGATTGGGGTAGCTTGATGTGCTGGTGTCTGTACCAAATTCATGATGAGTTTAACTATCGATGATAGTGATACAATCCTATAATCATATTTGCTACGACCGAGAACGCGCCAATATGACTCTCGCCTTCCATAACCTTAGCTTGCAATCGTATCGATGAAATGCCCTCTCCAATTTTAATTGGGTCAGCGACCTGCATCTTTGAGCACTCATCCATCTCCCATACCATCTAACGCGGGTTACGTTCACTGTAGTTTCATTTGCTTGAGCGCTCCATTTTCCTGTGCACGAGTTTAAACAGTATGGACATATTGACATGTTGACGTATTAGACATATTGTAATGTAGATGTAATGTTTACTAGAAAAGCCAATCAATAATATTTTTTAACATCTAGAATTCTAGATGTTAAACCATATTGTGTTTTGGCTTTTCTAGCAAGTTTTGGTAAGAGCGTTGGCATTCTTCTCTACCCTTGCAAACGTTTGCGAAGTTTAATCAAAACAAATTTGTAAAAACAGATATTGTCAGTTCTCCCAATGATAATGAGTTGTTCGCGACACGCTTAGTTTGCCCTCATCTTATTAAAACAATGCCAATTTGTATTCTAGTGGGTAAAAATAAACGTTCTCGGCGCTCTGAAAACATATTTTTTCTCTCGTGATTTTTCTGCGGCTTGGCGGTATCAATTTCTGTCGACATATATTTTAAATAACATGTTTATCTTGATATTTATATGTGGAACAATATGTGGGAACGTGGGAGATATATAAATTGTTTGGACGTATGAATAATATAGATCATTTTCAATGGATTGCCTACTATTAAAGTAGATAAAATATATACATTTATCTAGAATGTTTGTGCCAAAAATAAAGGATGACCTAGAATAGCTGAGAAAAATAAGTACCCTATGTCACGTCAGTGGATCCAGATTTACTACAAAAACTACCCTTATGGCTTTCGTAATAAAGTCGATATCAAGGTCATTAACCGTTTTTACTTAACTAACTTAAACATTTGTTATGTGTTATTTTTTCTAGTTAACTATAATAGATATATCGGGGATTTATTAAATAGTGCAACATGTTATTTTTTTAAATCCAAAATTAAGATTCCTGCTGAAATTGCTTAGATCCAAATAATTTGTATTATTTAGAATTTTCATAAATGCATTTGATAATGTTCTCCAATCCGTGGCGTATTCCAAAGACAAAAAACGAGTTATCAAGAAAAAATAAAAAAAATATTTTCATTATAAACAGGTTGATATTTCAACATTAGGAGATTTCAAACCTGACGTATACATTGAAAGTACCTAATCTACACAACAGACTAAAAAAATCTATGGTTGGAAAAAACAACCCATGCGTTTCGTATTATGTAACCGAGCGTTGGCTGCATAATCTGGAACGCATGTCTGTCAAAAGGTCCACTTTATATTTAGAGTCAGTAATGTCACCAACCAACATCCACCCTTCGAGTGGCCAAGTATTTCTTTTTTCTATGTAAAATGAAGCCGCGAGAAGCCATTAGATAAGATTTAATACATCCATATACATGATCTCGGATCTACCGCCCACATCGCACAAAGCGAGTTTTATAATAAAATTCATTGATTATGCCTCACCGCAGGCGGAAATTAAGCACCGCTTCGAATCTTACTCCATCCCTTTCCTCCATTATGATGACGAAAAAAGACGCATGATCTAAAAGTTAACCGGTCTGTATCCGTTTAGTAACGAATTGTAGGAATCGATTGGAACGCGGGTCTGTGATCGACTAGATTTCCCGTGGGAACCTTAGGTTTTCCCGGAAAGTCTTTTAGGGGAAAGGAAGATTTTTCCCTACCGTACATAACAGTCATCTCAATAGTTTAAGTTGTTACTGACTTTTATATGTCAACATATGGACATAAACTTTATCCGACTCTTTATTGCATTAATGAGATTTTATTATCATAAATATTACACAACGAGTATCATAAATAGTGGCTAAATCTTAAGGACCGCTATATATGCTTAGAAATTAAAGGTAACTTTGTGATATGTGAAAAATAGTCTTCTGTTCTCTATACCAACTGCATCAACTCTATGGGAAATTAATCTTCTTTTTGTGTATATTGCATGTTAATGCCACTCGTCGTTCAGTTTCATAGACAAATTAAGTTCCTTAAGTTATTCCCACTATTTTTGTTACACATTGTATATTAGACATTTGATTTATGACATCTAGATATTAATCAAGCAACAACCTAATCTTTTTGCTTCAATACGAATTAATTGTAGAGTAGAAATAACTATACGTTAATCAAGCAAATGAACTTAAAATAATATACTTAAGAAATACAACCAGTTTAATTAAATGTTGCTCTCATTGTAGTTTTTTCTTGAAATCTGAATTATTTAAATAACATAATACCTTCAAATTGGTAGTTCAGAATCGTTTTCCGAAATCAAAAAATGTATGCTAAAAAAGTGTTAAGTTTATCTTGTTATAATGGCGTTTAAGAACAGCCTATTTTAAGGTTTGTCGCTATTTAATAATAAGTTTTAGACGTAATTCTACTTGGCAGCTTTTTTTATTTTTAAAACCCAAATGTTCACGGGGAAGTGAACACCAATTAATTAAAACTGCGATGGTGCTGCGATAAAAACTAATAAATTTTCCACGTCAGACCATTCCACATGCACATCAACGATTATTCTGTTACATACGAGAGACAGTGAAAGCTGGCATCAAATAATTACCTAATTAAGAACCTCTGCCTATGCATATTCAGAAGTTACCTTCATAATAATATAAAAACACATTAATCTGAAGGAAGTTAAAGGCCACACAAGCAGTTTACGTAACGATTGTTTTCTCTTTCTCACGCTATATGGAATACTTAGTGGGAAAAAGGGATAGATAGAAAAAAGGCTGTCGCGTCCTTAGAAAGGCTTTGCTGGGGAAACTGGTTTCAGTTAAATGCTGCGGGACGTTGATGGTTTTCGGAAAATTCTACTTTATTTATTTGCTGGAAAGTATTTGCCTGAATATTTAAAATATTTGCATACATCAGTAATGAATATATAAAAACATCATAAGGAGTAATAAATATCTGAAGACTTAATATTTAGACTTCAAAACTTACTAATAAATCTTATCATAACGTAATAAACTAAGTTGCGAAAATTATAATAAACGATCTAAATGAAACAATAATTTTGAAAATAAAACATTTTTATTTGTATAAGATATAATTTAATTGTATCTACGTGAAACCTCAAAATTTTTCATTATTCCCATAGGGTATTCGAAAACATTATACTTTTAACATTAATAGCGAGCGCACCCAATCGTATCGTATATATTGTAAATATAAAAAGATAGAGCTATCGTCACAAACTAATAAATAATAGATACGGGTTAAAATACCAAGAGAAAAATGTATACATTGTACTTTATCACACATCCAAAACAAACCCATATAATAAAGAAAACTAAGCTGACACGAAGAAATATTTCCAAAGAAAAACAACGCAACAAAAATATTCTGCTACGTCCCGCAGCATTCGCCTCGGTTTGGAAAAGCCTCCGAGGATTTCGGATAGATGGCGTTAGGCTCCACATAATGGCTTCCTTCCTTTCGTTCCCACTAACTGAACCCGCCCCTATATTTTCCCTTTATTTAAATCGCAAAACTACTAATATCGCGCCCAAAAATGTAAATTTCAAGTATTCAATGAGCTCTACAGCTTGAATTTAGTCCGAATAAATTTGAATATTATTATTTTTGTACATGTTTTTGGGACGAAACTTATCTCAATGCTGTTATTTATTGATATACTTACCTACTTAGCCGATTTAAAATATGTTACTGGCAGTTTGTCCAGAAATATAAAGCGAAATTTATATTATGATAAAAAATAACTGCAACTTTACAAAATGTATTTTATTTTACAACGATCTTCTTATATAAATAGGTATCTTCGCAAATCATATTTTTTATCGCCACGTTACTTTTGATATTGGCGTTATATTTAACCTGTTATTTTAACTTATTGGAGATATTTCATAATCTAATAGCTTTTCTAAAATACATCGACTATCCTCCTCAAAAATCCAATTAGATCAGCCAGATAACTTATAAGCGGTCCGAATCAAAGATGGTCGGTCTCGAAGCTCTGTAGTTTTTTTATTATAGCTGCTGTAGTTTAATAAAAACTTTTTCTAATGATTGGTACGATTTATTGGATGTTTCTAGATCAAACAGTGTTGCATAACGGAGGGCGGTCGGGAATTCCGTCGCCATATTTATAGTAACACACACAGCCGACGGTAGACGCATGCGCAAAATGGAACTCTCTTATTTGTTGGTAAACACCATCGTTGTGTGGTCGATAATATTTTGTGCACCACGTGGAAAACAATTTAGGGCTTGATGGAGAAAATGCGCAGAGGGCGCTGTCGGCTCTGTCCTGAAAAATGAAGCTCTCGTTTAATGGAATCTTTTCGGGCCATTAATTTTGATTTATTGGGCTGTAGGTATTTAGTTTAGACACTTGAAGAGAAATTTTAGACAATAAAGATTTCTCCAAAACGTAGGCTTAGAATTGTAACAGTAGTTTTGAGTAGGTAGGTACTAAAGTAGGTGCGTAGAATCTGTTTGATAGGTTGAAAGTATTATAGATTTAATTACATATTTATAACTATTTATCGTTAATAATAAACAAAAGCTTTATAATTTAACTGCCGATAAGCATATTTTTAACAATTATATTCACTTAACAATACATTTAAGCAGACCGCTAAGTCCGTCCTTTCATTCTGTCTTATAACCGATATTTTATGAAATGCTTAAATAAATAACTAAATATCGAAATAGACGCGCTCATAGCTACATGTTCTCACCGGTGCGTAATTGATCGGCGGGTTAAACCACTAGACTCGCGGTCAATCCATAGAGGGGTGACCGCCAAAGTGATTTAATTTCTGAGTGTATCCGTGCTTCGGACGGCACATTAAGCTGACACTAGGGTACCTAACCACTGCCCATGCAATAAGTAAGTGGTTTTGACACTTTACATAAATATATAAGGTTTTGTTTGATTCAAAACTATTCCAAGGATAACATAAGATCCATCAAGCCATTGAAACTAAGTGGCACATATTTAACACACAATAGTAAAACGATTGCAGCTTAAACTTTTTGGAGCGCCCTGAAGCCTTACTTCAGCGGATGTGTCCGAAATGGAACCTAAATGGATAGAAAAAGATACCTACATCGAAAAAATGTTGAACATTTTAACATCCCTCTTTTTGTTTGCAGCTTTAAAATTATATTAACATACATAAAACGTAGGTACGTACTCGTTATAAGCTTCTATTCGTGTAGAAATATCCATTTGGCGTGCCCTACGGAGCGTTGATTGAATATGTCAATACTTCGGTTAAAACCAAGCTATTTCTGCACCTACCAAAATAAATAAACACACATATATGAAGAAATAAACGGTGAGTTTTGTGGATGAATTAATTTTGTGATGGCATGTGTAAAATTGTTGCTAAACATAGGTTATCTTCAATCAGCAGTTAGGCTAATAGGCGTTTGGGGCACGTGAGTGTTATGACTGCCAATTGTAAAATCAGATTAAAGCCACGCAATGTAGGATCTATTTTAAATCTAAAGTCTTTACTATTTCAGTTGAAAGTCATTTGTCAAATGCAAGGCGCTAGTTTCTTTCTATCTCTTAGTGACTAACATGGCTGTCCCAAGCAGTGTAACTAATCGTAACTTGATTTTAATATTTTAGGTATAACTGTCAGATAACAAAATTGAACGGATGTTATTTCACATAAATCATTCAATAAAAATTATTGATATTAAATAATTGATTTCTTTTATTGCATAATCAATGTTAAGACTGGTAGTTCCTTACCTAGTCATTTGGACTAGGTTAGATTTCGTATTTCAATCAATGTCATTTTTCCTCTATCGGACGAGCGGCCCGCGTTTTGAGGAATAAAAAGAAATGTCCCTAAAAGGACCCTCCCAGGCGTGGGTTACTTAGTTTGTCTTATTTGCTTGATGACTTAAGTAATTGGTGAAGCAGTGACTCGGTTTTAAAATGACTCTTCCCTCAACAAAGCAGATCTCAAAAAGTCTCAACTCTCGCTGTTTAAAAAAATACATCGTTATATTCATCCGGGAACCTTCTATACACAGTAAAGCCCGATCGAACTCCTTCATTACTCGGCAACTGAAGTTACATACTTAAATATTAAGTTCATTATATTTACTGATATGTATTTTGTGTACATAAAAGTATATAAAACATCCAACATGTCACATATTTACTATACTCTATAATTAACGTAGAATGAAATAAACGACATACAAGATAACTAGCAATACATATTTTATAAAGATAGTGTCGGCGCCGCCGGCGCTTGGCACTTCTATCGCGCTTTTATCTGACACCTTCACACTTCTTATATAACTCTAGTCATGTTTGTCTGTATGTCGGCTTGTAACTCAATATTTCTGGCGTAATAAAGAGGTGTTTTTATACTATATGACAGTAAATTGAAAACGTAATACTTATTCTACTTAATGAATCTATGCCAATCTAAAATGTGTCTGCTTAGAACTTGGTTATGCGTATCTCAAATCAGTACCGTTCTTTTAGGTCTTTGAGTGTCCAGTTATTAGGACACGTAAGGCATGATAAAAACGACCCCTTCATTTACGGGACAGTGGTATGTGTATTCCAGTTTACAATACTCAATAGATTTTCTTAACAGATTTTCTTTGCTGCAGTCAACCTGTATATTACTAATATGCATACTTAAATGTAGAGTAACGTAAATTCGATGATAATTATCATATAAATACCTATGTATCACATAATTAAACGCCACTTTATATACTGCCAAGAACTCTTGCTTGTATAAATTGAATGGGGGAAGTGCTTTGAGAATATTTAAAGGAGTAGGTATTATTTATATTTTAAATATGAAAATAACAGAAAATACATATTTTACTAATGAAATTGTGTCTAATAGGTATATATTCTGTTTTTAATTTTATGAGCTAAAATAAAAATAAACACTGTAAAAATGGTTAAAACACTGTAAAACACTGTAAAATTATGTCTTAATTTTAATCTATATATATAAAAATCAATGCCACTTTTCGTTGTAATGTTTTAACTCAACAACGCCTTTACCAATTTGACTAATTTTGGTCTTGAATTATTCGTGGAAGTCCAGGGAAGGTTTGTACGTAGAGAAAAATTAAAAAAAAGTCTTGAACAAATGTAAAGTCAACATCTTTTAGCAATTTAAAATATTGTTTTGTTTCAATAAATGAACTTAATAATATTTTTTTTATTACTATGCCTTATACGTAGCGAAACACGTACCGGGCCGCTAATTACACATATTTGCAAGTACCACAGCCCTAATCATAGCAACATTTGAACAAAATCCTATTGTTAAAGTTAAGTCATCAAATTGGTTTTATTTTACTCTTACAAAAATACTATGTAACACCAGGCTATTTAATTTGGACGTTAACGTCTATTTTCTCATATTTTTCAAAGAAGCAACACCAAAAGCGTTTCATAGTATCCAGTAAAAATAAAGAGCCACAGTTGATATAAACTAATGGAACTCAAGCACGCATTAAGCACCTTACAGTATAAATAAATTTAACACTTTGGCTTTTTGAAAGAAAACTGCATTACTATTATCTCTAGTTTCGAAAGTAATTTTATCGCGTCTAAGTGAAAAAGTTACCTGACTCAACTTTGTATTTATGTATTGAGTTATCGGTAACTAAGATGCTCGTGTTCAGAAATGTATTTTCTATGTAAATGTTACGGTATCGTGAATGTATAATGTAGGTTTATCGAAACAGAAACTTATAAATCTGTCTTAGGTATCGTGTAAGTCTTGAGGTAAGTATCAACCTACAATAACTTACCTTCAAATTCATGTTGTAAACTGTGTTCTATATTATTATGTAAAGTGGTGGCGGTGACACACCCACTATTTGCATTTATATTTTCTATAGATTTCTTGCACATGTAAGTAGGTACGCTATGGTGCATAGTGGGAACGAAAATTAGGGACTGTAATTCTCATATATTCTATGCAGACCACCAATGATATTTTTACGTAGGTACTTTGCAATGCGTCTGAGTAGATTTTCTGGGTCCAGACCACCAGAGCGAATTTTTATTTAAAAATATAAATAATTTTTATGTTATAAATTATATTAAATTTGAAACCAACTCAATAGTTACGTAACTTTTGAGTAGGCGACTATGTAATGTAAAATTATGAGAAATCGAGGCGGGCTTGGGTGCCAATGGTTCCGTACCTTTAATTTAATGTATACCTATTTAAAGTTATAGTCATTATTAAATCACTAAAACCTGGGGCAAATCACTTATATTTTGATGATTATAAAGAAAAAACATTCATAACAAGATGGTCTGTAAGTGATCGGCTAAGTTAAGAAACTAGGTTCGGGATTAATCCATAGATGGGTGACCGTCTAAGTGGTTTAATTTCTGAGGGTCTCCATGCTTCAGAGGGTACGTGTAGCTGTCGGTCGTGGTGGTAGCCATTAGCCAACAGTTGTTAAGCCATGTCAGAGGCCTACTAGGCGGCTTGAACAACTCTGATACTAGGGTAACTACTGCCCATGCGATAAGTAAGTAAGTGAAGAAATTGCGCCAATTAGAAACAATTTTAATAAGCGGTTATTAGTTTATTTTGTAGTGATGACAATCAAGACAGGAACGTTATTATTGTAGATATTATAGAGCACCAGGAAACTATGACAACCATTATCAATATTGTAATTAATCGTAAGTTGAAAACGATGCAACATGAATAAATAAATACTCCATTTCAATTAGTATCATACTACTTTGAAATGTTTAGTTCCTATATCATTTACTTTTGCAAAGAACTTGCAATAAGTTTACTTGCCTGAGTTCGATTACAGTTCGCAAAAAATAATAATGAATCAAAATTAAATCTTACATATCTAGTTGCAAAAATTTTTGTAACAAAAGATTGGGTAGAATTGCACTAGAAAGGTTCTACCAGTTTAATACTTACGTAATCCTAAAAATGAACGCAAACATAAAGACACTAGGGGACAAACTTCCTTAACTACATAAAAACAATACCTACCGACCAACTTATCTACCCACCAAATTAACCTTCTCACACAAGTTTCGCTTCCCGAGGCATTTCGAAACAAACAAACATCGCGCCCCTTCCCCTTGGTCCCGGGTGGGGGAAACTCCCTCAGCTATACAGTATTTCATGATTACCACAGGACCTACGTTGCACCCAGCTAAAGATCTGCATGCGAATAACCAAATTTACGAAATCTCGATTCGATATTCGAAAATGATATCGATTCTAGAACGAGAGTCTCCAAACGAGATGACATTCTGATGGAAACAGGGACGCGTTCCATCTTCGATTTACGTTATCTTTCGAAATGCACTTAGTAAGGGACGTGATCTGTTTCTATTTAACCTTTAATTTGTTTTCTTATTTAGCTTAGGTGTTGACTCCTAGTGGCCGTTGCTTGAGATTTGATCATAGTTAATTTTAAAACTGAAGTTTGAACGTAATTAACGTTCTATTGCCAAACACTGTACTTCTATAATTTTGTTAGACGTATAGTGAAACTATAGACATTAAAGATAAATAATATTAATCTCTTTTTAGTCTGTAACACCACGTACATTGGCGTGGTGTTACCAACGCATAGTAGTGTGTAAAGTTATTTACATTAGTTCAATTTAGTACTAAAGCATATTATGTAAAAATACTGCATTCTTTCTCCATATAATACTCACTCGTTCGTATTTTTTGTAAAAAGGGATACAAAGTTTTTGCTTTACGTATTACCTAATATAACAACAATAATGAAGTCGATGTAGATCAAGTGTATTGATTTTGATCTTGTGTAAAAAATTTAAATCGATTAAACAAAGTCCTTAGCCATTTTTTTTAACTTACGATTAAAACTTTTTTTTCAAATATGCCAAATATTTCTCGCCAGGTCATATTTTAAAAATATGCAAATAAAGGACACAAATCACACCCTAACTCAGAACAAGCACATGAATAAGTAAAGCCCCCCATAATTTCAGCTATGACACGATACACAAAATATATAGTTTTGTTTTGGGAAATTTCGAAACGTTTGATTGACGCTTCCCGTGACCAGAGAGCTGGCCTTTTTTGGGTCAAAGAATCAGCATTGCCATATAGCGTGGTAATGCGGCCAGCCTTCTGGGCACCTTAACTCCCGACGATGCGGAGGAATTCTACGACATCCTATAACTTAGTTACAGTAATTAGTTATTCTAGTTAATTTAGCTGGTAGTTTGCTGTTTCTTATAAGTTAAGTTAATTATTTAAATTTGTATTTCTTTATTAGTCGAATTAAATAAATATCTGAGTTAAGTGAAGGAATTACCTGCCCTTTTAGTTTTTAATTTTAATATATTTTGACTGCCTCAGTGTTCTTGTATTTCGGGTTTTATCCCCGCACAGATCAATTTATGTGACCCATATAGGTTGACATAGTTGTTCTAGGACTGGGTGCGCTTTGTTTACGTGAATTGGATGTTTTTAAAGTGATATGTTTAAAAAATACTAAGCACTTGTTTAAGACATTTAAAACTTTTATGCAATTTAAAGAATCTCCTCAAAATTAATAAACATTATCGCCAAATATGTTACGCTATTTAAAACCTTATTTCAATGACAACAATATATTTTATTTCGCTATTGCGGACGTTGTTTCACGTCCAATTTGCAGAATTATGAGTAGGTACCATTGAAGTAAATGATACATTTAATTTTGATTTTCATTGGAATGAGTTTGAAGTTAGCGTAACATATTTGGCAATTAATGTTTTTAAACTTTCGCGATTTGTACACATTTTTATATAGGTACTGTGGACATTTGATGATTTACCTAAATCTTTATCGCGATGAGACCCGTGTCTACAGTATATAAAAATATTTGGCAATCTTCATTAATTTGGGTTTTCTTTAAATTGTTTACAGATTTAAATCAAATTTGTTTACAGTATCTTGATCGTACTGCCTCTTAAAAGTATTACTTACTTGATTATACTCATAATTCTGCAATGTTTATTTCAAGCTCACGAGACATCCGACGATTAGCATGTAAATGGTATACCGATAATGTTTCAATTATAATTTACATAAATATTATATAAGGTTTAAATACATAGGCCGGATGTTTGAAATTGTATTTATACAATAATGCTCATTTCTTTTTCATTCAAATTTTGCGTATTTATTATAACTTAAAACCTAGTTTGCTACAGATCTGTAGAATAAACTTGGTGCGTAGCTCCAACATATAAACACCTCAAAAATGATACTTAAAATGTTATGTGCCGTCCATTTTATAATTGCGAATATAACATTTTTTTACCTAGCTGCTGTATAATAGGTATGAAATGCTTGAATTCACTTAAGAAATATAGCAAAACTATCATTTGTTGAAGGATCCAATTGCTATTTAAACTCGGGCTAAATGTTTTTCTTATTTATTACTTTGTTTTCATGGCATTTTTTATTCCTAGGCCGACGGACCTACAAAAGAAGACAATTAGGGTGTAATTGACTGCTGCGATCTCCCAAAGGACTTGGATGTTACAGGACTGACTTGAAAAAGCGTTTAGTCGCTTTTTTTTAATTAACAGGGCGCTTACTTAAAAATATTTTGAGTGTATATAGAAACCTAGTAGCCGCGTGAAAACCGGAGTCAAGTAGGTCAGAATGGGCCGAATGCACGTCCTATAAATTTTCACCTTTTTAGCCAGTGACATTTTACTATATTTACCGTAGCCTAGTTGGTAGTGCCCCTGCCTACGAGGCTGGTGGTCCTGGGTTCGAATCCCGGTAAGTGCAAATATTTGTGTGATGAGCACGAATATTTGTTTCTGAGTCATGGATGTTTTCTATGTATTTAAGTATTTATCTATCTATATAAGTATGTATATCGTCGCCTGGTACCCATAGTACAAGCTTTGCTTAGTTTGGGGATAGGATGATTTGTGTGACATTGTCCCCAGATATTTTTATTATTATTATTTATATAGTAGCGCTCTAGACTGAATGTGGAATACGGATGTCAATCTCAATTTAGATAAATAAACTGCGCCGGACATATTATAATATCCTTGCGAATGTATCCGTAACACACAGCTCTAGTACGGATATCCGACAAGACCGATATAAATCGTGTTAATATATAAATAGAATATACTAGGTGGCGCAAAAGTACTGGCACTAAAGAAAATACTTTTTTTTTTTTTATATGACATTTTCTGTCATTCTGTTGTTGAAAATTGTGTAGTGAACAAATGTAAAATACACTGAAAATAAACATGGACCGTTTTACTCCCCAAGAACGTGGAATAATTGTGTCAATGTTCTTACGGAATAATTCATCAGTGATAAGAACACAACGTGAATTTCGTCGACGATTTCCCCACCGTCCGGCACCGATTGGTCGCACAATTCGACGCTTTGCCACACGCCTTGAAGCAACTGGCTCAACATTGGATAGACCTAAGTCTGGGAGACCAAGAACAGGCCGTTCAGCTGAAAATATCGATGCTGTGCGCGAAGATGTGGAAGAGTGTCCAGAAACATCAACGAGGCGACGTGCCACGCAATTGGGCATTTCCAGACGGACCCTGCAGCGTATTTTGGTGAAAGACTTAAAGATGTTCCCGTATAAAACTCAAATGACTCATCAGCTGCTGCCTGCTGACCACCGAGCTCGTCTAGATTACTGCCAGCGCGTCATAAACCTCAACCTTGAAGAGGATGATTTTCCTTCAAAATTGGTTATGAGTGACGAAGCGCATTTCCATCTCTCAGGGCATGTCAATAAGCAGAATACTCGGTTCTGGGGCACTGATAATCCGCGCATTATTCAAGAAACACCTCTACACCCACTAAAAGTTACTGTATGGTGTGGCATCTGTGTTGACAGAGTGATCGGACCCTATTTTTTCGAAGACGCTGGAGGCAATGCGATTACTGTCACTGGAGAACGCTACAGAACCATGTTACGTGAGTTTTTGATACCCAGTTTGGACGAATTGGGGCTGGAGCACATCTGGTTTCAACAAGACGGCGCTACGGCACACACAGCGCGCGACACTATGGACTTAGTGAGGGACGCTTTTCCAGGCCGAGTTATCTCTCGTTTTGGCGATTTGCCTTGGCCTGCAAGATCACCCGATCTGACCAGTCCAGACTTCTTTCTTTGGGGTTTTTTGAAATCTCGGGTGTATGTGAACAAGCCACAGACTCTCGCAGCTCTAAAAGAAAACATTCGTCAAGAAATAACGAACATATCGCAGGAAGTGTTACGGCAAGTTATGCAAAATGTCATAAATAGGGCTCAAATGTGTATCAACTCTGGAGGTCACCATTTAAAAGACATCATCTTTAAATCCTAATGGTACGAAATTTAATGGCACAAATATACATTTAAAAAAATCTAAATCTAGTTTTCTAATTTAGAAAAAATGTTATAGCTGAACCAAATAGGGTCTTTACTTTTGCGCCACCCGTTATAAACAATACTTATATAAACTTTG
This sequence comes from Pseudoips prasinana, assembly GCA_951640165.1. Classification (NCBI taxonomy): domain Eukaryota; kingdom Metazoa; phylum Arthropoda; class Insecta; order Lepidoptera; family Nolidae; genus Pseudoips; species Pseudoips prasinana. Next base: position 14,006,267 of record OX621245.1, on the reverse strand, counting down.
AAATGAGATCCTTCTCTTTATTAAAGCGGTTAAAAGAAAATTTATAATTGTGAAATATACGAGTGCTTTCTTGAAGATATTACAAACAAGATAAGCTAAACCCGATACCATCGTACCTAATATACATATATTTTACCAAAATTATCATGCAAACTAACATACGAAAACAAACTAAGTCCTTTTACATGTTTCTCAAATTACGTGGGAATAAAATTCCTTTTTAATGGACATGTTACATGAATATAAGATATTAGCGTGAATTCCACCATCTTTGTTACTGGTCCCCCGCTGTGTAGGTGTACAACCTTCCATAAATAATTTTCAGCGGACAAATGATTAATAATTTTAATATTTTACGATTTGTACCTAACCGTCTACCTCAAAATCGACAAGTTAGGTTTCAAAAAACGGTGGGTTATATATAATAATTGCAATTGCTTTATAAAGTTTTGTTTGCCACTGTGGGTTCAATGTGTTATTATAACTGCTTAGATCAAATTAACTGTTTGCTCTACACTTGAATTATTACACTACAACATGAAATACCTACTATACAGGCTTGGGTTATTTATTTAAGGGTACACCTAATTTGAGTGAACTATATTATATTGCAAATATAATGTTAACTTTATTAGAAGTCGTTTAAGTTAAGCTACTTGTTGAAATCCTTCTGCGCTAGCCAACAGTCCGGTATCTTAAATTTTTAAATTTTAATATAATGTTACTAAAATTAAAAATTTTAGTTAACTAACTTGTTATTTGTTATTATTTTAAGGAATTAAAAGTAAAATATAATAAGAAGTATGTGACATAATAGCTACGCACGGACGGACTACTTAAAAATTTCACCATTAACCAGTTGAATCATTTCTGTTTTTAAACTTTCCCGATTTGTACACATTTTTATATACTGTGGACACGGGTCTCAATCGCGATAAACATATAGGCAAATCATATCGCGATAAAGATATAGGTAATGATTTGCCTCTATCTTTATCGCTATTCATTTTTTTATACTGTGGACACGGGTCTCAGTGTCCACAGTATAAATAAATGAATCATTTCTGTCATATAAATCCACCACATTATTCTGCTAACTGACGCTACACATTGCTACTTACGTTAATCAAATAAATAAATATCTTGGGGCAACTAACGTACTGCCGACTGATCCCAACTAGGTAGGGCCTGTACTATAGCAACCAGATAACTGATAAACATACTAATGTACTTCTAAATATATATTATAGATTAATAAAGCCCAGACAAAGAACATATTAGTGCTCATCACACAAGTATTTGTCCTAGGTGGGATCGAACACACGACCTCTGGTTTAGCAGCCAGTCAAACCACTAGACCAACAGGCCTGGTTACCTACAAATTATTATACCTACTAATTTTTTATTAAAAAGTTAACATATTATTAAAAATTCATGTAACATTTGCTTAATGTCAAGTGATCATTTATACATATTTTTCATGACATTTTATTTGTTATTTCGGGCGGTAACTATCGATAAAAAAGTAAAATTGAATAGGTGTATATTTATGAGTAGGATAAGATAAACTTTGCCATACATATATGTGATATATAATAATCTTATGACCCCGTCATTTTGAATGGGTAAATACCTACCTATATATACATTTTATAGACTGCGGTACGATAAATAAATTAAATTTGCTTGACCGTGACCATGATTATGATTTGAGCATGACCATAATGTTTCAATTCTATCGCCAAAACAATAGGTATCCAATTAATCTATTATAAAAAAATCCATAACGTCTGACACAGTACAGTAAATGGAATCGTGAAATTTAAACGTGTTTTGAAATAGGAATTCATGTGATATAACCTGTTTCTGTACAACTACTTTTGTATAGATGGGTCGAAATTATTAACGTTCTAATTTCAAAACTCTGTCAAAAAGGTGGCTATTTAAGTTAATCTTGGAGCGCGTCATTTAGAAAAGAAACTCACCTTTTATAGCTTCTTATTTGAATTTGTATATATTAAACCTCTTTTGTTAATTTAAAGAGGCAAGAAAAGAAAAAAATATATATTGACTCAAACCTTAAACAATGTAGGCAGAAGGTATATTTATAAAAAAAAAATAGAATATTTTACAAATCAATTCACAAACCATGAAGAAATCACGTAATATATTTATTGAAATAAAAATAAAAACAATACTTGTATCTTCATATTCTTTATTTTAGTTTAGTGTCTACTATGGAAGTTGAGCTTAAGTAATTTCAGTAATATAACATTAAATTATCACCTTTCATTTAGCATTGGAGGCGTCCATAGGTACACCTTCTAAACTTCTAGAAAATAATTCAGTATTAAGACAATGCTATGTCAAGTTATTTTACCTTACAATTAACTTTAGACTAGTGAACTGGTATGAAAACTATGTAAAAAAACCGCCCATAGTATTTTTTATTTATGGTCTACGTAAGGCATACCATGCGAAATACTTTCCTGGAACTTAATTTACAAGGTTTATAGAAGAGATATTTGTGTACCCTTCCCATAAAGCCCCATTCGTACAGAATGTAGAAGCATTAAGTGGGTCCAGACATCACGCTTGGTTGCGTCAGCATCCAAACCCTAGCGATGTTCAACCCTTAGACGGAGGAACGCTAAACAAGTCTGAGTGGCTCTCTACTTGTTTCGTGTGGTGCATGTTAAAAGAAATTTGAAGTAAAAAGCTTCATCAACTGCACGTCTACTTCGCGGTTTTATAAAAAAAATCTATATTACTACAAAGTTTTATCAAAATCCGTTAGGTAGTCTTTGCATGAAAGAGTAACAAACATACACACTCACAAACTTTCGGCATAATAATATTAGTGAGATTGTCTACTACTAACTAGTTGTATATCTATCTGTTTATATGTCTATGGTTTATCTGCCTATGTTTTATATGACTACCGCAAAGATATTTCCTGAAGGAACTTTTTCTTTCTTTATTTAATTGGCAACGGTAGTGTTTTAACCACAGATAAAGTCTCAGGCTGGTTCAAAATTTAAGAGTGGAACGGCGTACAGCCTAAAGTTGGTCCACCCCCATGCCTCGGAGAAGACGCGAGTTTAATATACTCTATATTAAACTCCCAAAATGTAAATCTAATCGGAGGAACATCGCTTATATCGTGGGAAAAATTACATCTTCTGCGATGAATATGGAAGAATTCATGTATATATGTAGTGATATGTGAATATTTTATAATCAGTTTTGCCTAGTATTTTATATAGTGTTATTTAGTAACATAAGATTTTATTTAGTAATTAATGATTAGTTGTTTCCAATTAGGTTAAAGATTTTTAGGTCTAGAGGAAATTATTTGTTCCCCATATTCTAATGAGTCCTTTGTTAACATTATGCTACCAAGTCGGCAAACAAATAAACGGCCTTCATGATGGCAATCGGGTTATCATAGCGATAGCATAGTTTGTTAGCCTGTGACGTTGACATTAAATATATAACAAGCGTTGCCGACCCTCTGACTACGTCATCCTGGGTGAAAACTCTCAGTATTAATTGATTCAAAGGACGTAAACATACAAAAAAGTGTTTAGCTTGTGACTTCGCGCCCAAAACTTGAAATTTAGTATAAAATGGCTTTTTTGTAGAAAGTGAGCTGTGTAAAGTACCTAACTAAAGTGCTGAAAAAAGCGTTTAGCTTGTTATTTTGCGCCTAAAATATGAAACTTAGGCTAAAATGTCTTTATTTGCAGAAAGTGACCTGTGTAACCTACGTAACTAAACTGCGGAAACATACAAAAAAGCGTTTAGCTTGTGACTTCACGTCCAAACTTTAAATTTTGTACCTAACCAAAAAGTGTATAGATAATTGCTTCGCGTTAAAAATATGTAATGTTGTATAAAATGGCTTTATTTGCAGAATGTGAGCTATGTAACGTACCTATCTAAAGTGCGGAAACATGCAAAAAAGCGTATAGCTTATGACTTCGCGTCCAAACTTCAAATTTTGTATAAAATGGCTTTATGCGCAGATAGGGGGCTGGGTAACGTACCTAACTAAAGTACGGAACGGCGGTCAAACGTTGAACTTTAGAGGAAATGTTGTAAACTACACGCTTAGCATTTGAGGGACCAACACTTTAGCGATATAACCTTTTGTTGGAATGCTCGTTTACTCAACTCGTTCTGCTGCTGTTAAGTGTCGGGTTCTAGTTTTTCTTTTAAAATATTCTGGCATTATGAAACGTAGTTGGTACGGAATGGAATGCTTACAATGTAGTATTAGGTAGCCAGGCAATGATAATTGTAAGAACAGATATTTGCATTAATTATTTTAGTAATATTTTCGGTGAAATTTTTATAGAGTAGTTAGAAGGCATAACTAAAGAATACTTTATTCATAAGGTACGTGTTATTGACTAAATTATTTTATTTTGTGTTTCAAGCTCGAAGGAAGATTTCACATCGAGTGGTATTTTTTGTCATTCCCTAAAGCCTCTAAAACGTGAGTTATTTATTATAAGCTGTCATTAATATTTATATAAGTAACTGATTGTACTAAAACATCAAACATAGACTGAGAATCAATACTTTAGATAACGAATAAATTAATATGGAATATAAAGAATTTTATAACGAAGTAAATAAGCATATAATGTTATTACTCGTTGCTACTTTTTATTAACAACTGTTGACGTGCTACATAATTACTAACAAAATGAATTGTAAACTCTACAATTCTATCCAACAACTACCTAATATAATTAAATAAATAAATTATTTAAGTAATACAATGATTTTATAAGGAAAGTAAAACACGTAACATTTTCTAATGATTTTCTTTTATGAACCCGTCTCTACTTGTAGAGTTTATAATTAATTTTGCAATTGATAACGTAGCACGTCAACAGTAGTCAATACATTGTATTAATGTATTAACTACTGTTGACCTGCTACGCTACCAATTGCAAAATTAATTATAAACTCCACAACCAAAACACAGATGTATTAACAGCATTAATCTCACGAACAGCTACCAAACAAATAAGAGTCCTATTGTAACCTATCCAGGCACCAATTAAACAGTATATTAACAAAATAATTAATGAACAATTATTTCAGTATTGTAACGCTTTGATAACACCAGACCCGTTTGGGGCATCTGTTGCCTGCCACCATTGGATACACCTATACAAAGAGACAAAAAACATTATAAAATCTAACAAGAGCTCTTATGTCTTTAACACAAAGTTTATTTTTGCTTGTCTTTGCCATGAAGGGTTGCAAAACACTTGTGCTATGTTGTAGAGTGTTGTTCTGATCTTAAAATTAATTTCGGCCTCTTGAGACTCCGCTCGGCTGTCGGACGAGATTAAATCAATCTCCAGATAATGAAAATGGTATATATCTAAAAATGTCTAAGAAAACAATGGCGTCAAAAGTAGCGTTCTAAATTAAAATATTAATTAATTTTAAGGAGAAGTTAGGAACGTGGATTAGATGGATGAGTTATGTATATTTATAATATATAAGATTATTTATAAAGATGAGCAAAATGTTATTTAAACTTCTAACAACTGAGTTGACCTGCCTACCAATTTGAAACTAAAAGATGGCTGAGTTTTTACTCCTTAAGAAACGAGTTTAAAATATGCATGGCACCTGCTCCACTTGAAATGCCATATGCAAAACTTTGGCTATGTAGCAGCAGTCATTTGGACTGTTCCACGCTCGGTTCCGGTGGTAGTCTGTTTCATACATACATTGTATTCTTTTTACTTGAATGTTGTTCACCCTTTCATTCTTAATGAGAGGAACAGGCACGTTCTGCTACGTATATCAAAAGTAGTGTGGGATATTTAAGGAGTCTAAATACATTCAGGAAACAAAACTTATTTTACTTAGCTTATTTATTAACATGGCCGATCACCTATCGGTGAGAGATGCCTGTAAGCTGCTCGCCTATTATTCGGTAATTTAATATTATGTGATGATAATGGCAATAATAATAATGATAATAATGTCCTCCTAGACGCATTTCAGCCACGGTGGCCATCTGCGCGGCACATATTATAGTGCACAAGCACACACAGGGGCAATTTCTATTCCATCACTAACTGACGGCTTTACGTGCTCTCCGAGGCACGGAGGCGTAGTGCCACCAACTCCCAGACTACGGGCTGATACTAGGAAATTATCTTAGGAAATATAAAACATTTAGCTTCAAATCCCACTAATATCAAGTGTGTCCGCATACACAGGGGGACTTTCAATTTCATCACTCTCATGATCCGATGGGACGACTAGCGACACGACCAGAAAGAGGTCAGGTACAGGACCGACGGCTTTACGTGCTCTCCGAGGCACGGGGGCTTAATACTGTTAGCTCCCAGACATCGGACTGATACTGACAAATCCCAAAACCAATGTTTGGCCTGACCTTGGATTTGAACTCAGGACTTCATTTTCTGCGGTTGAACATGCTACCGCTAGACGAGGTAGTTGTGGTAGCAACTGGCATGACAGTTTTATGTATGCCTTGTTCTTTTCGTACGAGCTATATTAGAAAGAGATATACCTACTGACATTTAAATTGGTTTAGTGGCGAGAGTTTGTGAGTGTGTATGTTTGTTACTCTTGCACGCAAAAACTACCAGACCGATTTGGATGAAAATTTGTAGTAATATAGCTTATCTATTCCAATAACACATAGGCTTTAACTCATAAAGTTTAACACGGGTAAAACCGCGAGATACAACTAGTATTTAGTACAACGTGTAACTTAGCCAAGCCTTTGCCAACTTTGTACTCATAACCCATCAATTGAGATGGTTTCACTGCTATAACTTTTATAGCAGTGAAACCATCTCACACTCAAACCATCTCAATATATATCCTGGACATTACTTACACACGTCTATCTGATCCCAAACTAAGCAGAGCTTGTACTATGGAAACCAGATAATTGATACCTATACTACATATACTACTTCATTTGTAAATACATTCCTACTTATAAAAAAAATTACACCCTGACTCAGGACAAACAGATATGTTCATGCACACAAATATCTCTCCTAGGTGGGAATCGAACCCACGACCAGCAGCGTGAAAGAGAAGTACTACCAACAACTTCAATCGACCCGTCATTTATTATTTGCATCATAAGTTGGGTCTACGGTCGAACCCAAGGGGAGAAATATAACATTTATCTACAAATATTTTCGCTGAATCATTTAACATCCTATATAAACGTTTACCCTTTGAGTCATACTTGTGTTTTTACTTCCCTACTTACATTAGGTTTACGTACCTGTTGTACAATAAGATCAAGGCGAATGGGATCGCCAGAAAGATTTCGTGTACTAAAATCATTTTATTAATACCTACCTACGTAACTTTTAAAGCTCATAAGTAGGTGCGATAAAATTCGATATAAGGTGTACAAGTTTATTGGCAATACAGTGTAAATAAATACGTGCCTTCGTATGTTAAAAGTATAAAAGCACTTTTAATAAATTAAATTGATCTTAAGTATATACCTACAGGGTTTTACATGGTAGTCAAACACTTGGATTATATAAATGACACTAAGGTTTGGGAGTAAATTGTTAGATAGACTATTTAATTTCATTGCGATGGCCCTGATATTATACAAAATTATTAATGTATTTTAATAATAGATAATAATAGGTACATATATCCTGGGACATTATTTTCACACGGCCATCTGATCCCAAACTAAGTAGAGCTTGTACCTACTATGGAAAGCAGATAACTGATATCTATAATTTCTTTTGTAAATACTTACATACTTATATTAAACCCTGACTCGGGACAAACAGACATGTTCATGCACACAAATATTTGTGCTGGGTGGGAATCGAACCCACGACCTGGCGGGAAAAGCAAGTATTTGCCAACTACGACAACATCATAGAATTGCTCTTAATAATCCTTATGAGAAGGACAAAGCATTAAATAACCATTATTTTTAAAAAGAATTCCTCTGCGATTCTTAGTAGTTCTTCTCAGAGTTACTATGTTCCAAATAAGATGAATGAAAATTAATAGCGAACTATAATACCAATAATTAAAAAACGTTTTAATACATCAACATGAATAAAGAATATTTAGGCTGTGCGTGAGTGTCTAAGTTCCAAATAGGTTAATCACAATCAGTATCACCATAAAAAATAAAAAGGCTTAACAATTAAATTATACGTCAAAAAATTTTTGCGGTAGAAAGTTTAATTACTTAAAACTCTTTATTACGAGAATATTGCGCTCAATACACATTGGTCGTTCTCATGCATATATTTTAATTAAATCCGTGGGTAACATACACCTTATTTATACAAAAATAAGATGATGTCGTAGCTTGCATTTGTTTATGGTGCATATTTCTCGTTTCCTTAATTCGACTTGTAATATAAAAAATGGGAATTTATTTGAGACGTCGCGAGGTTAAACTGTACATAAAATGAATGTTGTATGTTCATGTCACAAAACGGTGGTCCCGAAACAAGCTTATAAGATCCTATCGGCTCAATGTCATTTCATGCTGAGTATACTTAAAATAATTTTGATTTCGCAATGCATTTAAACGACGCCTAATTCGATTATTTCCTCTGTTTTACATAACAACTGCAATTTATTTACAAAATATTATATGAAGTTATTAGAATATGAAGAGTAGGTATTAAGGCAACGATTCGGACTGGCTGTTCAATTTCACTCTCCATTACTAAGCGCTCTAAAGGTATTAAAACTAAATTGAAACATTAGATATTGCGAAACCGAGAAATCACGGCTTAAATTATTGGTCGAAAAAATCGTCGGCCATTTTCAAAATCGTGTTCCATCGGCATTCGATTTTAAAATATGGTGCCGAGTGCACCGAACCCCATGATAGTCTGATATAATCGTCCATTGTAGTGAGAGCTGTGAGAGTGCCCTTATTGCGTTTATGGCATCTATAGGTTAAGGTATAGCGCGAGGGGTAGAAGGTCATATTCGTTTGGGCGTCTGCGAGTACGGCTCAGCCCTTAGGAGTGGGGACGGATCGGTACAGGCAACACGCGAGGGCTTGTCGATGTCAACATAGATCATACGTTTTATGGAGGAGATTCTTGAAAGCAAACCGCTTACATGCGAGGCTGATCCACTATTGCCTCATTTTTGTATTATAATACTGCTATGTAGGTAGAATGTTTATCATAATTCATCAATGTCTTAAAGAATTTTTTGAAGAAAGAGCATCGATGAATAATTTTATCTTAAAGTGAATTCCGGAAGAATATAATAATAATATCCTGAGAAAAATATTGTGAATAATTTCTCAGGATATTATTATTTTATTCGTCCGGAATTTAATAATAAATTCAGTCATCTGATACCAAACTAAGCCGAGCTTGTACTATGGAAATCAGATAACCGATGTATTACACATACTACTTTTGTAATTACACCCAGATTCCGGACAAACAGACATGTTCATGCACACAAATATCTGTCCTCGATGAGAATCCAACTCACGACCTGCGGCGTGAAAGGCAAGCATTTACCAACCACGCCAACAGGCTCGTCAAAAGGCAATTTAGAATATTATGTACTTAAATGAACAAATATTGATAGTATTCGTTTTCCGTAAACCAAAAGGGATGCCAAGCATTCAGACTTAAGTGTGGCTCCGCGTTTGTTGCATTCAAATAAAGTTTCTTTTAGTATGCATGAAAATATATTAAATGTATTTATATATTTTCCAAACATTCCATCCCAAATATTTGTGGACACACGTGCCGTGCGATCAACTAAATATTTTTAAATAATCCTTCAAGCTGACTCAAGCATGATTATATGCCTATGAAAAACATGTAAGAGCATCTAAAATAAGATGGGTTTATTCAAATTTATTTATAATACTGTCTATTTTATACGCCAGTTAACTTGCTCCCGATCTGTGAAATTAGATTATATATAAAGTTCATCTCGAACCAGGATTAGTCACGTTCGAGGGCTTATAGCGTTATCAAAACTTCTATACTCAAAGTCAAAGTATCTAAACTGGTTGGAGCGAAGTAGGTACTACGTAATGTCACCTTCATATCCAATTCGCATATTATCTTGAATCCTACCGAAAATCGGAGGTAGAATCGCAAATAATCGAACGCTGCCGTGCATGTCAAACCCGCAAATACTGTCATATTTTACAAGAACCTCATTCTTAAAAAATGTCGTAACGTTTATCCAGTGTTATTGCAAACTCTGACGTACGCGTAAGGAGAAAAGATTCAAATTGGTTTTACTGTTTTACAGTTTTGTTATCTTTGGGGTGTTGGTAAGGATTTTAGAGATTGGTAGGTAAAACTTTGAATCCCCGTCCAATTTTGAGAGAGTCCATTTGCATCTTTCCTTGCATTAACTAACGGCTCTCTTGAACTTCCCTCTTAGCGAAACTTCTTTTCTGCTTCAACTGTTTTGGTAATACGGTCGTTTCACGGGATGAGAATTAAACTAATTTCATAATATAAAGTTCCCTGGTAATAAACTTTTTCCAACAAATATGACTTTGTACATTTGCAGAAAGTAAAAAACAAACTTAAGCAATAAAGTCTGTGAAACGTTTACATGACTTTGTTCTATCAATTTTTATAATATACTTAGCTAGGTAGTGATATTACCAAATACAGGAAATCTCAAACGGGCTGCTATCTATAAGTTTTTGATGTAGGCAATGGATCGTTCCATTTCGATTTTACGATGTCTCATTATTTAGCCATAAAATAAAATTAACTCGGATCGATTTACTGATATTTTGGATATCATTAGGTTTCTATATTGTTGGGATATCTTTGTGTTTATAGCGAGATGTAATAAACAAGGCTATCATTAAAACGTTACCGCAGCACGCACAACTCTCCCGCTAGTAAATGACTGTGTCAATTGCCTTATCGGCACCCTTCATACAGTCTTATTTCGTGACCAATTGCCTCCGTCTTAGTGTAATCAACGCTTTATTGCACCGAAAAGAAAACGCCAACGAGATAATAACAGTAGAATAGTATGTGTAATAACTGAAAATGTTTGTCGGTATGTACGTGTCGCGCCTAGATACGCCGTGTTTGACACGACACTTAGCACGTTCAACAAATATTGTACTACAGACATAGCAAATACGAGGCGCATGTGTATGCTATAGTATGATACAAACATTGGGGTACAATGCCAGTAAATTGTGCACGTTGATATAAAATTGCGAGTCGTTACGGCGATTGCCAGCAAACACGGCACGTACAGGACTTATCACTTGTTCAGTTTTTCGCGCATTCGCGCATTTTCTGTTATTGGTATGTATTTTGATCAGGATTTTGTTGATACTGAAGAGCTATTCTAAATTTTATGCTGCTACACTATCAGATGAATCATGTCTCTTCGCTGCGATTGCAAATTGAGCTTTCTATCGATTCCTAGATTTCGTTTGGTTAAGACAGTCACCTCGCGACTTCATGACCCGGGTACGATACCCGCGCAGGACAATATTTATGTGACCCATAAAGAGTTGTCTTGAGTCTGGATGTACTTGGAGCCCGTCAATGATGTTTGTTAAGTACCCTGCAACTCAGGAATTTATTTACCTAGTTCAGGTGTGTTTTTTTTAAGATTACAGTTTAATGCTCTTATAGGCCCGAAAGTGTTCGGCAAAGTTATACAGCAAGGCATGCTGTCGTTCTATAAAAGGGTAATATTCATATTGGTTTAATTATTTTGGAATGAATATATTGTCGGTCGTTAGACCACAGTCGAAAACCATGTGCGGCTTAAACAATGAGCTGAAAATTGGGTAAATGCTGTCTATAAAGAAAAATAAATATATAATAAAAGGTACATAGGCAATCTATTTCATGTCCATATTATCTACCTACTACAGCGAGCACAGTATTACTGCAAACAATGAAAGTTAACTGGAGCGCATCTCTAACTTATAATATTTGTACCAGCCATGTCTCGGGAGTCAGTAATTGATATAGCAATGATAATATAAAAATGTCTTATTGTTTCGTCTTCGAGTGCCGGTTGACCTTATTTAGAGTATTTATATAAAATTTTAATACTGTTAGATAATATGATTGAATTCTAAATATGTTGGAGTGATACATATACTTTGTAACGTAAGTTAACCAACGACATTTGTCAACATTACTTCGATTATTCAGGGAACTTTCTTCCGCGTTCGGTATCCAACACAAAAGTAATTGAAAGAATATAGTTAAAAACCTCACCTATATTGTACCACTCTCACTGACCGCAACAATAAATCAATGATAATATAAAAGAAAGCAATTAATAATGACTCTCGTAGACAAAGAAACACATTATCACAATAACACCGAACACCTTCACCACATCACCTGTAATTTTAAACTGATCTCTACCTTCGTAATATTTCATTGTTGGAACGCGGAAGGATTCGGCGTTTTTGTTTATGCTCCAAATTTTTATGGAACCCACTAAAACGCTAACAAAAACGCTTACAATACAAACAATATACTTTCAGTTTCTTTATAAATATACGACAATAGCTCACCGAAGGACGGGGTAAGGTGTTTTTTGATTGTAAAGACAATAGTCTCTTGCATAACTTTTGTTTGTTTGAATGCTCAATTTTTTCGTAGTCTTTGCATGTGATACAATTCCAAGAGTCATTCTTAGAATATTGTTTGTGCATTGCACAGTAAAAAGTGTAGCAAAATGACGTTTTTTAATATCAGAAAAAGTTTAAAATAACCAAATGTGTCCCTGACTAAGCTGTCATTATTTTTGAAGATAAATTCGACTCCAGTTAGTCATTATTGTAATATAAGTATTAGTGCATATCAATACCAAGTTACGACCGAGAGGCGTGATCAAACATCGGATTTTGAGGTAAATGTGGAAATAACAAAAATAATTCCAAGTAAAGAACAAATAGATGATATATCCGATAATTTATTAAGCAATACTCCTATATTTGTTGCGAAACCGAAAAGCATAGAATAAGGATTTGTGGAATATTAACATGAAAATTATGTTGAGGAAGATATTGAAGCGTCTAGTGAGACTTGGTGTTATTATTCGTTCGTCTTATCGAATATATTTGTTTGTATCTATGAGTTTCAAGGTTCGTATCGGAACCGGGACAATCGGTTGTCGAATAAATTACACATTCAAGTGACATATGCGTTCCAAGTCGATGGTCGATACATTCTTACGAATGAGAGTTGGCGTTTACTCGTTTCTGTAGATCTTTGATTCTATTTGTTTTAGTGTAGGATTTTTTATCCTGCTCCTTGTTCATTTCTTATAGTAAAATCAATATAAATTACATTATAGCAAAAGAGTTCTCATTTTATTTTGTTGTTATTAGACTATGGTTTTGTTTTTCGCGTAGAAATACTGTCGTATTTCCGTTGCCTTGTGAAAGTTGAAAGCAGCAAAATTTATGGTCACTCTTGGGCCATTTTTTTTGTTAAACCATTTTAATATTATGTGGTATATAAAGTCTCAAATATAAATAGTCTCGTCTATAAAGTCATTGTAATGCGGAAATTATAATCTAAAATTGTTAACTTAAGAGTTCGTTTATAGTAATGGAACGTAAGCTTAAAAGTAGCCTCCTTGAACATTATCCAAAATACATATATTTTTTAATAAATCCTATAATACCGTCATATCATCCGAAAGGCATCTACTACTGGGAATAGGTCTCCTCAAGAGATCTCCACAATTGCTGGTCTTGCGCTATCCGCATCTAGTGGATTCCAGCAACTCTCACAAGATCATCGGACCATCTTGTAGGGGGCCTCAAGCCACGCTGGGGGACGCAGCGTGGCTTGAGGCCCCCAATCGATGATCGCCACTCAAGAACCAGGAGACTATCGAGTGGCGAACCTTCGAACCTTCCTGCCCCAACGGCCGTCGGTTCTAGGAGCTATGTGCCCCGCCCACTGCCTTTTTTTTGAGATATATTTTACATACGACCATCTGATCCCAAACTAAGCAGAGCTTGTACTTTGAAAACTAGATAACTGATATACTACATATACAACTTTTTTGTGAATACATAGATACTTATATAGATAATTACACCTAGATTCAGGACTAACAGACATGTTCATGCACACAAATATCTGTCCTGAGTGGGAATCGTACCCACGACCTCCGGCGTGAAAAGTGAGCATTTTCCAACCACGCAAACAGGCCCGTCAACATTATTATTATTATATTATACTGCACTTATTATTATTATTATATATAATTATACGTGTATTAGTATCACAAATCTCCATACAAACTAATTGAATCAAGTTAACATGCACGCCATGTATTTCATGTATAAACGTCGACAATACCTCATTACTAGTGAAATATTACATAGGGGTATTAACTTATACCGATTCATTTAAAAACACAACGCACAGTACTTATCTCTATAAATTTCCAGTCAATCTCTATTATTTCAATTATGTATGCAAGTATTCGCCGTATCTTGGCACTCTACACTAGCACTCTACTCCCCATAAATATCATTTAGACATGTAATTTACATAAATTATCTGTATATAACATGTCTACAGCCCGCTAATATAACATTCTGTCATCAATATATACACATTAGCTTGTCAATGTGTTTACTAAATTATATAAAATATCTATGTAGAGATAAGGAACTGTATTTAATTAATATTTATGTGTGGTCTGCATTGACCTTAATAGAAAACCTATCTAAACGTAGTAGCTGCTATATAACGTGTTATATGAATAGTAAAGAAAATATACGATCGAAGGTACGCATGCCGCTGATTAACGTAGTAACCTAGCAACTATCTCAATGCTCAGTTGTTGGTGAGACCCATATGAAATTGTTTTGAGTCTGTATATGCTTTGTGTTTGTGGATTCTAGGTTTGAGTCCTCGGCCATGCAAGAATTTATGTCTATAACTTGTAGCGACAGTCTGGGCTCGATAACTTTACATGTTATCTGACGCACGGGGACGAAAATCCCCCATTACCATTTATTGCCCAGATTTCCAAAAGCAACATGCAAATAATAGTAATATTCTGGGACATTATTCAGACACGGCCAACTGATCCCAAACTAAGGAGAGCTTATACTATGGAAACCAGATAACTGATATAATTACATATACTACTTTTTTTGTAAATACATACTTATATCTATAGATAATTATATCCAGACTCAGCACAAACAAAGATGTTCATGGACACAAATATCTGATCTGAGTGGGAATCGAACCCACGACCAGCGGCGTGAAAAGCAAGCATTTCGAAGTGTACCGACTGTAGATATCTATTAAAACATGTAATTACTTGAAAATATTGAGCTGTTACTAGTGGTCCAATTAGCTAAGTATCGCCGTACATTTGAATTACGCTAATGCTGATTTTCTATTTCATTTGCATTAAGGATAATTGATTTCCCATTTCAGATCGCTAAATTAGTATAGGTATGTATACGCATACCAAGTACGTAGTAATTAGAAAATTACATGTACCGCCTACGAACAGGGCTGTTCACTTACAAAAATAGTGAGAATGTAGTTACATTAGTATGTAAATAGCTTTCATTCACAATAATGTATGCCAAGTCGTAAATGTATTCACAGGTTTAGAGTTAGCTGGGATAATCGGAATTAGCCCAACTAATCCAAAAATAATTATTTATGTCGGCTTATGGCAACTGTTCCTGTGTGGTGACGGCGGCGAATATCAGAATATCATCACCCCATTTCATCTCGTAGGCGTAGAAGCCGACCTGAGGGAGTATATACACGAGGACGTCCCGCAGTTTCTTTCTGAGTACTATGACTATCTTACTGCGATCGCCAACCCGTCTGCCAAGCTTGGCAATTATGGCCTATCCCCTCAAGATTAAGCTTTAGTCCAGCCGTGGACTTCTTGCGGCTGATGAGTGACACCTGTGCAATATCACGTGACTTAGCGGTGATGAGTATTTTACTCTTCTTTTGGGGTGAAAAATAGCACTAGTATTTGCGTGGTGTCAGACTTGCCTTATTTTATTGACTATACCACTTGTTTATATGTCAATAAACTATATAAAAAGCTCTAAGATTCTGCAATAGTATTTCTTAATTGAGTTGCTTGGTCTCTTAACTAAAGTTCCAGAACAGTCTAATAACGAATTATTTCTATATTACTTGCTGTAAATATGTTTTATTTATGATATATTGTTTAAAATTACCCGATTATATGACATTTTGTATGTCAATATGCTACATAAAAGGCTTTGAAGATCTAAGACGGTAGAGTCACGTCATTCCAACTTATATATAGTGGTGATTTTCTTATTTAGGTATGTACCTTAAAAAGGCCAAAACAAATACACCGCCCATGGACACGATCGCAATCAGCCGAAATTGTAATTGCAGAGTCCACACTAAACTCATATTTATGTAGGCAGCCTTATCCTTATTGGGTATCACAAATTGGAAGGCAGATACCTGAGAGTGTAGAGTAGATACCAACAGAGTTGTTATACAAGTAGTTTCTGCCCACAAAATGTAAGAGATGATACGCCACGTAACATTATGTGCATTGAGTAAAACTATTTTCTTTTTACTGTCGAACTAACTGGTTAATTACGAGACGCATAGGTTGATTTATTAGGTTTTCAAAAATACATACGGCGTGATCTACTACAGGTATTACGGTTACGAAACTGAAAATAAAATTGATTTTAATGCTCAGTAAGCGTGGTATTGTGGAGAAGGTTAGTGGAGAATTAAAAAAATATTTTGTATGCAGGCTAGTTGTAAGCAATAAACCACATTTTGAAAAGCTTTTACGTGACTATAAATTTTTTACTCAGCAGTTTCACCATGCCAACAATGAGGTATGAAAAAATTGTCCTCAGTGGACCTCTTATACTTAAAAAATTATTGATACGATATTTAAAACCTAAAAATAATGAAGGGCAGCTATCAGTACTTTAACAGAAAAGAACACATTCTACTGCGATCTCCATAAGCAACTACTCAACGCCGGAGTGCAATGACTCACAAAATGTATCGAGTCCGTTCTCATCGAAAAAAGGAAAATGTCGCGTTCACATGAACATGACGGCAATCCTAATTTGTAACTGATCGATACATATATATTTATAAGGGCTTAACTACATAAGTAGGAAGCGGAATTTGTTACGAAGTAAATGGAATAATTCGGTGTCGTTAAACGTGATGGATTTGACGGCAAAGAGTTGACGACCAAATCACATTTTGTTTTGTGACGGTAGTTCCTCCGGTGATCGAAGTTTTCTAAATTAGTATTTTAATTTATGTACTTAAATCTAATTATATATTTTTTTTATGCTGAATGGGTTTGCACTTGACCACGATCTCACCTGATGGTAAGTGAAGATGTGGTCGAAGATGGACCGCGCGTACCCATAAGATGCCTGTTCACTCTAGCCTTGAAGAAACCCATGTTGTATGAGTCTGGAAACACGTCGTTCGGGAGGCTGTTCCACTGCTTAGCCGTGCGTATGATAAAGGAGGAAGCAAAGCGCTTCGTACGGCAGGATGGGATGTCAACAACAAAGCGGTGAAAACCCTCACGACGCCTAGTAGTCCGATGAAAAAAGGGGGAAGGAGGGATAAGTTCATGAAGGTCTTGAGCGCATTCTATATATAAACTTCAACTTAATTTATCTCAGTGCTACTTATCACAGTATGCATAATATTATTTTTTTATTTATAATTTTTTTTATCTACTTCACATAACATAACATAACATATTTCACTTTTTTTTTGGTTATTATTATGTAAGTAGTGGAATATATAGCAAGCCTTGATCATGTTCTACAGAGTTTTGTTCGATCTGGCTGGTTTTCTCCATATGATACATGTTTTCTCATCTTAAAATAAAACATGTATAATTAATAGGATAGTAACCCAAATATTAGCAAAAGCATCTTTATATACAAGGTGTAGCGTTTATAGTGGACTTAAGGGGGACTCCATTTGCATATGGGGCTGATCAAGATCACATCAACATAAAACTAACCAAAATTATAATAATATATAGGGACAATGTCACACAGATCATCCTAGCCCAAAACTAAGCAAAGCTTGTACTATGGATGCCAGGCGACGATATACATACTTATATAGATAGATTAATACTTAAATACATAGAAAACATCCATGACTCAGAAATAAATATTCGTGCTCATCCCACAAATATTTGCACTTACCGGGATTCGAACCCAGGACCACCAGCTTCGTAGGCAGGAGCACTACCAACTAGGGTACGGTGATCGTAATTAAATTAAATTCTCATACAAAATAACGATCAGCTGGCTTATATTATTTCAACCCAGGATCTTCTGTCGCTAGCTTCTAAAAGCTAGAGACAGCACTTAAGTAAATAAAAAAGTACTACCTAACAGTTTATTTTAATCAATATAGGTTTAACGGTAAAGTTGTATTGTATAAAATAACCCTTATTTTATTACGAAAATACTTATTAAATTTGTATAGATTACAATTTATCTACAACTATCTTGGCTAATAAAAGCGGTATGCCATTACAATAATATATATTATCTAAAGGCCGGATAATATTCCAAGTAGATTGAACAATAAATATTTCACTTTATAGTAACTAATATCATGCATTCATTTAATAGTTCCAGATCATATTATACAAGATGTAACTGAAATAGACAACCCTGATGAAACAACTCTTATAACGCAAAACAGTTCGACTGTGTTGCTAGACACTTCAAAAAATATAAATGTTACGGAACCATTCCCAGCTTAGTACTAGTTAAACGTTCTCCCTTCAATAACGATTAAGTGGATTTTCTGGCCTAAAGAGTAATGGGCTATGCTAGGAGTTTCCCAGGGAGGCCGAAACAGTAAGATCGAAACAGCAAGCGATCAAAATAATTTACCTAAATTTAGCCAGCAAACAAACATACGGTCCACATGATGGCCACAGTGACATACCTACGTTGCTTGCAGCACACATGGCATTTCTCACGCGTTGATCAGACAACAAACATAAAAATAATAAATACATAATAATAATGTCGTCCTAGCCTAGTTTCGGCCATGGCGGCCAGTCTCAATGGAGACTAGCCATGTGCGTGGGACATATTCTAGTGCACAAGTGTGGGCGCAAAATCAGGGCCACTTTTTTTCCATCACTCTCGTGATCCCATGGGACGACTAACGACATGACCAGCAAGAGATCATGTACAGGACCGACGGCTTTACGTGATCTCCGAGGCAGGGGTATAATACCGCTAATTCCCAGACTTCGGGCTGATACTGAATTTTTTTTCTTTTTACACTCCCAAAATGGCTTTTGGGAGTGTAAAAAGAAAAAAATGTCTAGAACATGAATCGTTTTCTGTAAGGTAGAGGTATTACTGCTCCTAGAGAGAAAGAACTCTATACTCAACTTATACTGCTTATATTATTTAGGTTACACATTGTAGACATAATCAATAAAATGGAACAAGCCTTTGTTTTTAATGTTATCTAAATACTTGCATAAAATAAACATGGTTAAATAAAATTACTTCGAAATTATGTTGATACTAAAAGCTTTGAAACCAGCCAATTTTATAATATTCGTGTTGGTTTGAACGGAAACATGGATCACATTTGAATTGATATTTAACTCGCGGCTTGCGTTTTATTTTAATTTTATTGGAATGCCAATTAGCTAAAATAAAGTAGGTGTTTCCACTGAGTTATATTTTTCTATTTGTACCCACATTACATAGGCTGAACTGATTTCAATGAGCGTAACATCTGAAGAATTTAAAATGTTATATAGGATTTAGGTAACTAGTGGCAAACCACATTAAAACCATCCAGCGATTCTAACTAGCGGATTAGATTTTAAACATTCAATGCTCGTCGTAAATCAAACCAAAGGTTAGAAAAAGAAACATTTGAATGTAAGAGGATAATTTACATTTAAATGTTATATAGGTTGACGAACTTTTTGGTATGGTGTGTACCTAATAATAAGGCATAAGTGTAAGGATAAGCCTGTGTTGTAGATAATTTGAAATAATAAAACTAAATATCCTTACCATATGTTTATACCTTCATTTCTATCGTCTTTAACTGGATTATAAATATTGAATCAATGAATAAAATGGTGTAACCATTCATTTTTAATTATAAAATTTTAATTTTATAGCATTATTTGCAATAGACTGTGTAAATCTTAACGATTAAAAAAAAAATGAGAACTCGTTAATTTAATTGTCCGGCGGATCTTGAACCAGCCCCATCTGCCAATCCAGGACATGCGCTTTGCATTAAGCTACGAACGATACACACTAGCAGATCAAATTTAGGACACCCTTTCAAAGGATGAAGATGTTATCCATTGGCTTTGTTTTTAATTTAATAATATTAAGTTTATTTAATATAATATTTTTCCAAATTCCAAAAAAGTTTTTTTTGAAATCGAGATATATATTCAGTGCGGAAATAAACTTAAATATTATATAACTTAAACTCAGATTATTTATCCAACATTTCACTCAATATTGTTCATAAATACGTACCTACTAAACCACCTGAACCTCATTGAATTTTCATTGCATTGTCTTACACTTATACTCTTTACTATTTATACTATTTTATGTCAATAGACATTTGGGTTATTACACAGTATTTTAGAAGTGCAAAAAATCTTTAGGCGCGTTGTGTACTTTTTGGATGAACAAAAATCATTGAACGGCATCGTCCCCGCACGCTTCACATGCCCTATAGGTATACTGTGTACATATACATATATCTACATAGATATACATCCCTGCGTTATTAGGATATATATAAACAGATATACTCTTTGTACATATGTATATACCAATAGTATATCTCAATTTGGAATGTCAACTATTATATTACAGATAATATAGATTAGAAGTGTAAAAATTATTTTTCACTTCTATCGGCAGTCCTCAAAGTCTACCCCGCATATCTTATCATAGCTTACATACATATATGTAGGTCTAATAATAAAAATACTGTAATGTGTAATATGTACGGATAATCCTAAGAATATGTATGTTTGATGTGTTTATTTTCTTTTCCTCCATTTCACTATATTTTCTTGTTATTTAGATAGAAGATAGATTTTAATATGATTTTAAATATAGGTACTACAGTAATTATCTTAGATTTTTTTCTAGTTTTCGCAGCAAGAGAGTCAAAGCTGGTAAAGTTAGTATTATGTATAAAATAGACCAAAATATTGATTCTATCTCTTTTTGTTATCCCTGGTAAAATGGTTTGCAGTGACGTAATGATTTTCCTTTCATCAAATATTCGTCGTCCGATGAGTAGATATACCTACGTGTGTTTTATATTCGTAGTACTTATATACCTACTTCCATTACATATTCAGAATCGGTACAGTATCTGGGTATAGTTTAGTGTTATAACTAACTTTTATGAGAACAGATTTAGTTCAATGTTGGTTTACTTAGCATCAGATTAAACAAAGAATATAAGTTATTAATAGGAATGAAGTGAATGAAGTGTGATTTATAAAAATAATGATACATTAAAATTGGTTTATCAGTTTGCACTTTGGAATCAATTAAGATTCTGTAAATCTTATACACATTTCAATTCGTGCTATGTGAGACAATATTATTCACAATATTTATTCAACGATACGAGATATCAGAATGTATTAAATAATAATCAATATAAAAGAAAAACGATATTTATTATGTTTTTATCATCGCGTTAAGTGGTACAAGGTAATTAAATAATGTCATCTGCCTTTCGTTGCCCTAATTATGGCAAATTATATAAATAAATATGGTTAATAATGGATTTTTGACAAATAAATAAAACTAGGGAATTTAATCCTTGTATGCGGGTCATGCGGAAGGCGCACTTTATGGCACAGAATCAAAAATCTATAAGTGACACAAATATGTGGGACTCGAACTCGGGCGCTGAGGTAGTACCGAGTAGACCACCTTAACTACTGCGCCACACGTGCCATCGAAATTAGGATTGTTCTATAAATGCTTATAGTCACTCTACAAAGACAGGAGAAAGATATCTCAGTAGCGATAAAGACTTACTAATATACATAAGAGTAAAATTTTGTCTAAAATTAAATTCAGCCTTACTTCGTAATAAACTCTCAAGTAATTTTTCATAAAACACTGAACATACACCACAATTCAGTACTAACCACTTAAAAGAACTTAAAATCAAGAAAGTGTTACATAACCATAACAAAAACGCAATTTTTCACGAAATGTCATCAATCACATATGACTACGTACAAAATATAACTCAAAGACTTCGATCGTAGTTTTGTGCCAAATTGGATAACTGCCAATGGGAGCAAAATCACGAGGAAAAGGAAGACTATTCCACAGTTCCGCTGGTAGACGCGTCATAAAAAAGTTTGTATTTTCGGCATCACAAATTGGCTAGTTCTTATTTTGTCAGAATTTATTCAAAGAAGGTTGACGAACACATAGTTGGGTTATTGACGATGTTTAATATACTGGATTTGTGCAAAGTCAGGTGCTTACACCGATTTGTTAACGTTCGATGACGTTAACTACATAGGAGCGAGTTTTGTCCATATGCAGGTGACGGCCTAGCTGGTTAATCCCGGATATTTCCAACCCTATGATCTTTGATTTCTCTAGCTTAGGTACTATCTCGTATAGTGCTAGTAACAAGCCAATAAGTTAAGTGTCTTTGGTCAGCAATAGCTCCAGATATTGACCTCGCTCTATAAATATAACTCAGACTATACGGACATTATGAAATCTGGCTTAACTAGTAACTATTTCTTAAAAATATTCAAGCAATAATGAAAGAGAGATATCGAAAGAGGTCCACTGCTGGACAAAAGCCTCTCGCAAAAATCTCAACTAATGCCGGGTTCGAGCTCCGCGGATCCGCATCCAGGGGTTTCCTTGTAGGAGGTTAATATCATCGGGTTAATTATGGAGTCTAATAATGCTAAGAAGGACAGGTCCTGGCTATAGTAATTAAACAATAGACTTGAACTATGCTTAAGGCATAGGTATCGGGCAGCTTGGACAACTGTGACACATTTTTTTAACGTGCTGAATGTGTGCAAAAACATTTTTATATTTGTACCTAAATCGGCAACATTATTTAAAAATGTAAACTACAGAAAAGTTGCGTAATGAATAGTTATGTCCGAGGTCTACTGCGCGGCCTGAACAGCTCTGACACTAGGGCAACTATTTCCCCATAATAAACTAAGTAAGCAGAAAGCCGCTGGGGCAGAAAGGTTCTCGAGTGGCGACCACGAACCGGAAGACGGAGCGTGGGCATGCCCCCTACAAGATGGACCGATGATCTTGTGCGGGTCGCTGGAAATCGCTGGATGCGGATAGCGCAAGACCATTGTGGAGATCTTTGGGGGAGGCCTTTTTCCAGCAGTGGACGTCTTTCGGCTGATATGATGATGATGATGAAACTAAGTAATAGATGAGTTCTTGTCGTTATACTGCGGTTTTGCGTCCAAGTCAATTCCAATATGGCATTCACTGTAGATACATAACTCAAAATGATTTAATAAAATTACTAACTGATTTCACGGTAATATACCTAGTAGGTATATAGTACTTGCTTTGATTTTTTGTACATTGTGATTGTAATGTTCAATTTATTAGCCGTATAAAATCTGACTAATATTGTTATATACTTAAGTATATAATAAGATAAACTATTTGCTATTAGCTAAGATCACTAAGACTAGTGATTATCTTTAGTTTGTTTGAAGCGCCAACAAATCGGAGAATTTCGATTTAGCCACGATAACTGCGAAGCTTGGTATAAAAATAAATTAGGTAATTTTTTTTACGATTAGTATTAAAAATTTACTGCAAGGCTGTGGGGCTGTGGTTAAGACAGCTGCCTTGCCACTCCATGTTCTTATCGATTCCTGCACAAGACAATTATTCGTGTGACCCATAAGTAGTTGTTCTCAGTCTGGGTGTAGGTACTTTTTGTCCGTCTATTATATTTGTAAGGTAGCGAGACACACAGATTCATTACCCCTCGTGCAGGCGTTGCTTTTTTATAAAACAAATAAATACAATATATTCATTCATTTCAAAAATATTATGGTATTAATTTCATGAGAGTGAAGTAGGCAAAAATGTAGGTGTTCAAAGATGACCGCAGGTAAACAGGGTTCAGTTTAGATAGGTATTTAATTAAAATTAAAAATAATTATGTTAATAAATAAAAGGCGTGGATTAATATTTGATTAAACGCGTGAAGGTATTTTTTACTGTCCATAAACCACATATATTTTGTATAAAACTATTGCCAAAATATTTGTCAACAAAATGCAACTGTGTAACATTTTTTTTATTATTTCACACTAAATTGATCTTTTTATAAAGTATGATTATTATTCAATATACATGAGACAAAAGTATTCGAATATAATAATTAAGAAATAACCTTTGTTTAACGAAATCAAAATAATAACTACTGTTTTAAAGAAATACATTGAAAGAAATTAAGCTTTTCTATATGACAACCAATTTAAACAAATTTTTCGATGGGTCACAAACAACGGAGAAATTGTGGAAAATTTTACATATAAAAATATAACTCCAGTCAAATTGATAGAACCTCCTTCTTTTTGAAGTTACTTAAAATTAATTTTAAGTTCCCTAATAATAAAGTAATCAGAACATTGGTTTTTATAAATATAATAAGTAGATATGAAATAAGTGTTAAATGTTCCCCTTAAATAAAATAAAAACTACTAGTCGGAGCTATTAGAGTAGATACATACAGACAGCCAGTTTCTCACGCAAACGTCCCTATTGCGCAAGTCCACAGTGGCAGCGGTTACCCGGCTCCATAACTAATTGGCCCGGAGCCAACAGGGCGGCTCTTCTTAGTTTTAATATAGCAGCGACTGGTATTAACAACGTGGCTTGTTACTTCTTACTCTATTTTCATGTTGAAAGCCCCTTTGTTTTCAATTTCTAACAAGCTAAGCTTTGAGATTTCAGGAGCAATGGCTCTTGTTAGCGCCGAGTTATCGCCTAGTTATTGGCGGCTAGAAATAATTTAACTAGTTATGAACGGTTCTTGTGTAGGAGTGACTTTTATGGCTAATGAAATAAATGTTTAATGTGCTTTGTAGATAAGTGTGGATGATATAAGTAGATAAGTAGACTTCCAGTTTGTTGTTGTTTTCATTTGATTGAAGTTAAGATGGGGCTCGCTGTGTGATGACGGCGAAGAATATCATCACCCCATTATCATCTTGTGGGGGGCGTAGAAATCTTCCCGATGGAATATCTACCAGAGAACGATCAGCAGCGTTTTTCTGTGAACTATGACGATCAAACTGCGATCGCCCGTCTGCCATGCGCGACGATTATGGCATATCACCCCAATAATTCGCGAGGCTTCTGTCAAGCAGTGGACGTATATTGGCTGACATGATGATGATGATGGAGGGGCCTGTTGGCGTGGTTGGTAGATACGCTGCCCTTCACGCCGGAGGTCGTGGGTTTGATTCCCACCCGGGACAAATATTTGTGTGCATGAACATGTCTGTTTGTCCCGAGTCTGGGTGTAAATTATCTATATAAGTATGTATTTACAACAGAAAAATAGTATATGTAGTATATGAGTTATCTGCTTTCAATAGTACAAGCTCTGCTTAGTTTGGGATGAGATGACCGTGTGTGAATAATGTCCTAGGATATTATATAATGTCCCAGGATATTATGATGATTTGTTGGTTGAGCAGTTGGGCTACCTAGATAAATATTATTTTCCCAGACTTTTTCATTGCAATTACAAAGGTTAATAACTCTATCGTATCAGCTAAAAGACGTCCATAGGTGGACATGGGCCTCCCCTAAAACCTCCACAATTAGCTTACCTATGTTACCCGCATCCAGCGACCCTCACAAGATCAGTCTATCTTGTAGGGGGACTGCCTACGGTGTATCGTCCGATTCGTGGTCGACAGTGAAGTCACTTTCTGCCCAGCGGCCGTCGGTTCTCGATTTATGTATACCTATATTTGGTTTGCCCGCCGAGTTTGACATTTCTTATTCGATGTCGCAGAAAAACTCCAACCATAGGATAAATACATATGAGATATAAAATGCCCTAACTAATTTTATTCATATTCAAAAACTTCGTTATAGTGTCAAAATTAAGGAAAAAACTTAAACTGCCTCGCGTTGCCACTAAATTAACATCTCCTACCCTCCTAAAATCCCGTAGTAATAAGTAGGTATAGGGTACCTACTACGATGTTTTTTGCGAGACACCACTAAATATTGCCGATAAGTAGAAGAAAAGATTAATAAATACGCTTTAAAATGTTGCATGTAGTGATAACCTTCTTCTCACATGAATATTTTCTCAAATGAACTTAAAATATTCAACACTAGTTCTTTAAAATCTGACACATATTTTCAACACAATTTTCTTGTAACAAGTTCATAATTTAGCTTATATATAATTTCAGAGGCAAATTGCGCGTCGGTGTTTATTGGTGTCAAAATTACTAAAGAGAAATGTTTGTAAACAGTCGTAAAAATTGTACACTTTAATGCTCTGAACATACTTTCAATGTTTCGTAGTTATTTTAATAAATAAAATCTAAATAACTAGGAAAGCGTCAACTCACATTTGGGAAAAAGGATTTCATAATAAAGGGAACACAATAGCATGATAGGTAATTTGTACAGAAAACTTGAGTAAGCTTAACAGTAATTGGAAAAAGCTTTCATCCTCAACTCTGCACCCTTCTACATGGGGACGAACTCGTTGAACTCTATGTAGGATGATTGTAGCGTTCTATTCCAGTACTGATCTCACTTGCATTTCCGACGCCATTTTAAAGTATCGACTGCAAAAACTAGACCGTTCTAGCAGATAGATATGAGTGTTTTATTGTAGTCGATATAATGTCGAAAGGTTAATATTGTGTTAGCAAAAATATGTTTTTTGCGGCCATTGTATTTCCCGCGGCAATGAAATGTGTATTGTCTTCATTTGTTTTACAATTCCTTCAAACCTTTAACGTTAAATCGAAAGTCATTATTAAGATTAACTAATATTAAGTAAAGTATATAATGAAAATATAAACTATCTTGCTCATGTAAACGTGACATGAATATTTAAAGTACCTAAGATTAAATGTTGAATAAATTTGCAAATCACGTTCGGAGGTTCCAAACTATATACAAAGAGATCCGACATCCGACAAATTATCAAGATGTACCTTCAAGGAGAACAGATACAAATACCCGTTCTAATGTAGGTACCAATACCCTTCTTACTTATATGTACATAGATATCTTCAAAAATTATATTATCAGAAAATTATTCCAACACGAAAATAACATTGAATAAAATATACAATTTCCATCACTTCTAAGAATCAGTTCAGTCAAGATACAAGAAAACTTGTAAAGGAGTAGATAAATATAGCGTAGGCGACTACTATCCAATCATGCGATTACAAAATAACACAACATGTAACTCTATGTGGATAATCTAATCCATCGATTAAACTGTGAACGGGATTGTGGGCGTGGGCCTTCGTCATTAGATACTAGTTTTATTTACCAAATCTGACATTTAGTAAAAACGTCAATTCATGACAGCCGAACCAACAAAATGTTGAAGTTACTGCCGCAGCTAACTATAAAAATTTAAATTGAGTTTTTTTTATCAAGATAGACCTTCACTGTCGGTAAACGTAAGAACGTAGGTACTTTTATTCCAATTATTCGAGTGGATAGAGGCATTTTCTTAATGAGTAGATGCGAATGAACGGTGTGTTTTATCTCCAACTATCTACATATTTTTATTCTAGTAATAAGCAATGTATGAATTAAAATGTTGAGAGTTTTGGACGCCTCGGTAACTGTGTGTTGATGGCCCTTAAAGTACATTCAAACATGTTATTAAGATACCTACTTATGAGCGAACGTTATGTAATAACATGTGAATTGATGATGGGCTTAGTATAACAACATAGTATAGGAAATCTCTATTACTTTAATGTCTTACTAAGCACCCACATTTATTATTTATTTGTCATTTGACCACATATTACAATCAACACAACCAATTAATAAATATAATATCTTTTATTTGTTTTTAATCAGCATCAATTGAATGTGAAACCAGTCGGTTAATTCGTTGAATATTTATATGGTTCTATAGGTACTCAATTACCTACATGAGCAAAACAAGCACGGATAATATTACCAGTTTTAATTTATTGCAGTAAAAAAAGGTATTACATTTATTGGTTTGGTTTTGCTATCGCTACTCAAGCCACTCACGATCCGCAATCTTAAAGCGCCCTATCTCAAGGGACTACATTATACCTACTCAACTTAAATATAAGATACACGAAACTAAAAACACCTAATGAATGTCGAATTTTATACACCCATTGCAGATTTTGAAAATTCAAAAATATTTACTTGAAAGGAAGGTCGGGGCCTGTCACATAATATTGAAAGTTTTATTCGTACCATTTCAGATTTTTGGCGTTATATGTAATGCACAAATGGTGTTAATATTACATTTTATGGCTTTAGAGAGTCGGTTGCGGTTGATTAAAAATTAGCCGCGCAATTTTTTTTTCAATGTTATTTTTAAGCCGTGTGAATGCTCTTGAAGTAAACGAACTTAAGTCAGCCTGTTTGTTTTTTGTGTATCTTATAAATACCTACTGATATTTTGAGAAACCTTTATAAGATAAGTAACTATTTTGCATTAAATAGTTTTACCCTAAAAATTCGATTCGATCCCTAAAACGTTGATTCTAAATAGACGGCGCGGCGAGATTTAATAATAATAATAAGATTTCATGGTTTCGTGTTCTATACATGTATGTGTATCAGTCATCAGTTAGATTAGGCGGTAAAATTCTGAACGCGGGTAGACCCCACTTATGTAAAGAATTTTAAACAATTATATCTTAAAAAATAATATCGGCCGATATTTCTGTGCTTTCCGAATTATATACCTAAATATTTTATTTCTTTATTACGTCTGCTGTCTTTAGTAATTTTTGCAACAGTCCGATCTGCTATTCTACGGCGTACTGATCCAGTTCCTTATTACATAACTTTCTAGGTGTGCATTTTAGGTTCGATTCGTTCAATTCTTAATCTACAAAGAGCTCCATGTCAAATGTGAAGGTAAACTTCCACTATCAATAATGCAGGACCAACTTACACAATATTCTATCCGAATAAGAAACGAAGATCGAAAAACACGAGGCCTCGCTCTCAGGGACTGATAGGCACGCATAACGCAATAACAAAAATATTTACTGAACCTCCATACGAATAAAAAGATGTCCCTTAATGCGGGCCCAGATGCACTCCACCTATTATTTGTTTCCCCAGAAAAGGTTACCTCCGACCAAATATGAATATAGGTATAATATAATGCAAATTCACCCCACGCACCACTCGCATCAGTCTTGTCACTATTTCCTTTTCGTATTCATCCGGGAGGACCTCAGGGAACAATGTTATTAAAGAAAGATAAGAGGCGAGAAGGATCCTATCTTATCGACCTTTGCAATTTCGATCTAAAGAATTTGAGTGTAAATAGGTAAATAAGGGCGGCCCTCGAATAAGGAAACGAGGCTTTGTGCTATACTGTTTCTTTTTCGTTTTTTGTCAAAACCAAAAATATAGTGTTGTGGTTGTTGATTAAACAATAAAAAATTATAAGAGCTTAATGTATTTTAGTGCCAGGAGTCGGTTAATAGAATACAATTGACGTTTAAGCGATATATCTAATTTACATTATAGCACTCGTTTGGTCACGTGTTAGTAGTTAAATATAGTACCAACACGTTCAAAAATGCATTATCAGTTCATTAGAAATACTTTAAGTTACGGAAACTTTAAAAAGTATGTAATTTATTTCATCATTGATTTAGGTACAGACCAATAAAAAGCAACAAAAATAATACGGGAACAAAATCTAAATAAGTACCTACAGCTTATTTCAATAGAAACTTCTTCCTGCAAACCTTCCAGAGGTGAAATTCTTAAACACACATGACATACCTATAACATGGTGCGTGTCATTTCTAGTTCCTACTACATATAAACACTACCACAAGCGAAAAAAACATAAATAGGTACCTTTAACCACATAGTGTTTTGTAAACAGCGTTAAGGCGACAAGGAATTCGTCTATTTATGTGGGTGTATCTAAAACTGTAAACTTTTACAAATAAAATAATACCAAAGATATCTATGACTTTTCCGAAATATAATTAGAACTAGTTGCATAAAATTATTACTTATTAATAAGACCAGAATTTTAATTAACAAATTTCTCAGACTCTAAAACATATATCGTGAAGAATTCACAAACTCCTTATTCATGAAATCACAGACGAAAAAAGCATTAAGCTGTGGAACAATTACCAATATAGGTATATGGCCACATCATGAGGGCGCTTAGGTAGTAGCCAGTGATTATATTAGCTGCGTCGCCACACGTGCTGTCAGTCATGTCAACGTATATCCTGCAACTGCTACTAGACTTATGAATTCTGAACTGTACTGAACCAAACGTGTATTAGTATATTTAAGAAATCCACAATAGCTTAAATAATATGTAGTAAAGGTTACAAAATCCCTACCAGAAGTACTACGGCGTAGCGCTGTACTTTAGGCATTGAGTTCATTTCTGAAATGCACATTTCTACGTCATGTTAATCCCACCAGTAGGTATTTCTGGAATATCCGTAAATTAAGCCTTGCATGTTTACATGCGAGTATTAATGGTATATGAAAATAGTCGCACGTAAAATGAATACATGTTGAAAATGAAAGTTATCGCATTCTTATGATTCAGTCGTCGTAGTACGCAGATTTATAACCACCACGTCACAGATTACGACGCGCTCGTAAAATTCGTCCGTCCATTGAGCAAAACAATAAAACGCGATTTGGATCAAACGGTGTCACTAGCCCGCCAAGTTCAAGTGCGCTATTAAGTTGCACAACAGGCAATAAACGTTTGAAATAAAAACGTAAATATTCGCGTCGTAAAATGTATATCATTTGTAATGATAGCGTTTGCGAGATGGTTATTTTTATCCGGGTATCGGTCGTAAATTCCGTAGACTAGGAGCAGACGGGTTTTACGGTGCGGGCCGCTGCTGAGGTGATGAGGTGTCTTCTGTTTATGGGCTGCGTGGCCGTTGCATTCACAACCTATAGCATTATGATCGCTCAAATGGAATAACAAAGTCCTTTTTGTATTTCAAAACCTATTATAAGATACAAGTACAGTTATAGGTACTATTTCTCGATAATAAATAATAGCCTCTATGCTATTACGAGTTTTTAATATTGTGAAATAGTATAACTAGAAACAATGATTTATATATTTATGTTAATGTTAAGATTGTCCAGGCGATTATCCTATAAGAGAATCTATTAAAAATAATTTAGTAATTTTAAAACAATACGCAAGGCAATCTGATTTTTTACTTTAAACAATCTCAATCATTTACTTGCTTTGATATACATGAAGAAACATCAGCATAAAATTATGAATGATTGGTTATAAAACTTGTTAAATCAATAAATTAAAATAGAATTAATTGAAATAAAAATGATTTTTCCACCTTGATTAATTTAAAATATCGTATCAATTCAAATAATCTATTTAGTTTTAGATTAAGTTAAGTCAATGTCAAAAATAATTGTAAGTTTTTTAATGCAATAAACAGATAATATATATATTTTTTTTAATTATTTTACAAATGAATATTTAAAGGTATTTCCAACAAATGAATCGTATTTTTTACTTACTTTTTATTAACATAATGATTTTGCCTTGTTACAGATAAATAAAGAATTTGGATGACGTTCATGTTTATTTGGATTTCTCCAGAAGACTTAGGCAGCAAATATATGAGGTAAGTTGCATCATTATTATTGTAATACAGAGTTACCAAGCTGTAATTTTCTAATTCCCAACTATCTACATAATATAACATTTTTCCAATATGCTGACCAACAAATTAATATGATGAAATTCTTGAGATGTCAAGAATTCCTACTTGAAGAAGTGTTCAGCAACTCAGCATAAACTTAATAAGAAGGGGTCTATTCTACCCCGGGCGGACCCTCCATAATGGATAAATAGGACAATGTAGGTCGTTCTAGCTCTTATATTAAGATTTCTTTTCGAAAATTCTGCTCAGGCGTATAATATTATTAAAGTTGAAGTTCCTTTTTTTGGTTCCTTTTGTTGATTCCAGATTTAGAGACCTTAGTCCTTTTTCTGCTGGATTGAATAAAATAATAATATTGTATTAAATAATTGCTAAAGTCTTACACATTTACACTAGAAGATTAAGAATACATCCAATATGTGTGTAAATGATAATATGATTGTAAATTTAAAAAATAAAATAAGCATGACATAACCTAGTTTTAGAAAATCTGTCTTACTTTTCTATTCTTCTTGTAACCGAATTTTAGGATAAATGTTAAAAACATACATTATTATGTATGTTTTTAACAATTATCCATCTATTGATGAAATAATTGAATTGAATAATATATCTTGTAATTAATCTTCATTGGAAACAATCGGATGCATAGAATATATAACTTCTGTTTAAAAACAATAAACTGACTTGAACTTTTCTTTTAGACAACTAACTTAAACAAAAAGTTATACCTATGGAGCTATTCCGAAAGGACTCCACTTACTTCCACTTAAAAAAACAATATTAATAGCGGTTCACAAACAACAGAGAACTCGTATAATGTACATACCAAAAATTATTAAAATGTCAGTAAATATGACATAATTTAAAAGCGGGTAGTTTAATGCTTAATGAATACTCTTAAATAAAAAAATACAGTTTAATTATGTACGTCTCTAAATCCAGATATATTATAATTATGTACCTACATAAGACTATGTAGGGAATAGATACAGGTACTATGATATTTTATTTATAGTAAATGCAACGTAAATGTCCTATGATATGAGAATAAATGAGTGTAGCTAGGTAGTTACAGTTCACTACTTAAAGGAATGTTTAAATGACTGTTGTAAAGACCGGCCTCCAAAATTAACCCTTTGTAAAAAGGTAAAGCACCTGACATCTGACTAAAAGTAGGTAGAAGAATTTTAAGCCTATGTAGGGATTATGAAGGTATTAGGTAAACGCTATTACCTGCCTAAATAATAGAGGTAGGCTATTGTAGAAACTAAGTCGACCCAGTAAAGGAATGTGTTTAGTTACGGAAATGTTCCGGGTCTACCTAATTTGGGTAGGTTATGTTACACGTTAAATACTCACCCACCCGCTAACCGGTATTGTAGTTAGAGTTAAGTTGCTTACAAAGCTGGAAATTGCGAGTACAGTCGCTTGCACAATTTTAATGTAAACAGTGTTAAAAGCGTCGTAACTTTACAATAAGCATTTGTGAGTTATTCTTAAGAGTAGGTACCTATTTATATTCTTGACTTCATCTGCAAATAAATTTAACGTAAGCTGAAATGAAAACAAAATTAATTAGTTTTTTACAATAATTATTCCTACCAGTGGCGTACTTAGATGTATTATAATTTGAGATGTATTTCATAGAAGGTAACGTTGTGTTGTCTAGAATAGTTAGTATAACAAAGTTATTTTATAATAAAACTACTATAACAAACTATAATAAAACTATGTTCTTTTCGTATCAAGTAGTTATCTAGCTATACTATATGTTGATATTATATAATATCTACAATTTACATACTTAGGTACCTATACATTTTTATTTGATGAAAATACAACCTAGACCACACAATAATAAAACTCACCAATAAATACATTCAAACCATATCGTGTCAATAAATCGGTTAATGGTCAAGTAAAACTGCAATAAAATCTTGACATTTATGTAAATATAATTGGTATCATAAAACTATTTGGAAACCACTGCGCCTGTCTAGATTCCGTCTGTCTAGGCACGATCCGAATGACTATTTTATCGGCAATTCAACACTACGTCATCTCATTTTACGGTGGCGCTTGCTTATACGAAATCACATAAAACCAAACACGTCATTGAGACTACTATAATGTTCTATTAGGGGCAATTTAAACAACTCCTTACAATTTTACGATTTCGACGGCGGTTTATGGTATGGCACGCGCTTCAGTTTGCTCGTAAAAACCTACGGTCACCTGTTGTGTGTTATCCTTCCTACAATGTGTCAATAAAATTTTGTCAATGGACGACGTTTTAATGTGCCAATTATGGTTCGATGTTTCATTCACAAGCTCCAGTTTTACGACTTATGACTCCACAGTTTACGGCTCCGCGCTCCCGTGGAAAGTTTCCTACTAACTAAAAGCTTTCAACCGTAAATTAAATAAAGGTTTAATTATTCGTTATTTTTTTTATCTAAACTGACTTGAAATAACTTTGATCATGGAAATAATTTCCTGCCCGTTAAGAGAAAGTGTTTGTGACTGTACCTACCTACAAAATAAATGTAAAGTGTGCCTCTACATATTATTAGGCATTGTACTAGATTGTATGTTGGACGTTTTGCGTGTTACACCTAAATTATTAGTTTAAGAACACCAATAGCAGATATATTTTTCACTCTCAACAATTAAATGCGTGTGAGATTTTTTAATAACAGTATTTAAGTAAAAAAATAGGTCAGTATTAATATTGCATAACCAGATAGGTAATCTTTTTTAATTATAATAGGTACCTAGAAAATAGATAAAGTTGGAGTCACAGTGTATCGACTTGTTTAGCTACCTAGGTTGTTCATTTAAATGCAAACGTGGCCTCAGGGAGATCTCGTGACAGATGAGATAACGTTTGAAAACATCCCCATATGATGTATCTATATTTTTTAAATTGGGTTGTGCTTTGGGATTGTTGTATTTTAGAAGCAGTCTGATAATCTATTTTAATAAGCAGTGGCTACTGCCCGAATAAAAAAAAATACCTATAGGTAGATATACTTTTGGGGGTGATTAAACACCTAGGTTATAAGATTAACTATAAGTTGGCAGTATTTGAAATAACTTACCTAATAAATATTCAAAGCAGCATTTATTTGTACGCTGCTTGTATGCAAAACGTGTGTTGTGACATACCTACTTTTAACATTCACTCAGCTCAGCATTATTTCTGAAAAAAAATACGATAAGCGGGAAAAAGAGGAAATTCAGCAGATTTCTTATAAATACACGTAGTCCTACGCCATCGCCCATAACTCAAATGACTGCATACGTCAGGAATATAAAGGAGGAACTTTATACAAGCCCCACCTAAAATAGCATGGCCGTTCGTTCCGCGAACACCCGCCTCGCGGCGATTGGCGGGATCTCAAAAATACCAGTTTAGCCGCTCTTACTCTGACCAATCAACGTTGTGCATATTTAAAAGGCAATTTAGAAGACATCTTGGGAGGTATTCTTATCTCTGTCATTACGTATGCGAGTGAGTGACATAGAAAACATGTGAATGTAGTAGTGAGAGCAAGGAATGCCCTTGAATATGGATAGATGGCGCGAGTTGCTTAGAAGTTCTCCTCGTGTATCCTAGATGGCGTTGCCGAGTGGTGTTATCTTATGGGAGTCAGCTGTTTCTAATGGGAATATAATGGAATCTGAGCTCGGGAAGAATATTCCAGAAATAAAGCTGAATTTACGTTATTGTACGTCTTAGAAATCACGTAGTACTGAAATGAGTTGGAGATAAAATAGACAATGAGGACAATTAAGGTAACAGGAATTGTGTTTTAGCTAAACGATACCGATATATTGTATGATAATGTATTTACCAAAAAATATAGACGTGTTTTAAAACGTGTAGGCGGAATCTTATTACGTAAGGTCTACTAAAATCATGGATTCATAACTACGATCACATGTAGGTACCTTCCTACCTACGCGAAGACCAAGATTTAGATTTTCTCAAACCTTTATTTAGTATCTATCGATTTATGTTCATATAGAAAATAGGCTTCTTAAATATGAATGAATATTTTAACATCGATCTATTAAAATATTCATTCATATTTTACTAGATAATGGTTTTTTATGAGCTCGTGTGACAATCACTGCAGTTATTTTGCCTGCGTCTCTATATTTTAGTTTTATTCGATGTCCATGCCGATCAGCTGACGCATTTGGTGCGGAGGGCTAATTTTTATTGCATATTCCTCCAGTGATATTTAAAAAGTTGTTCAATTGTATGTGTACATACAAATTTAGATAGGTAGGTAGGTAGGTACCTATATATATTAAAAGTCCAGACCTTTTTATATTTTTGTTATGACAGGGGGAATGCCTACGCATGCCACCTGCAAAATTGTCTACGGTAGGTATGTCGGACCTACTAAACCTATCCTGCCGTGGACTTTTCTTGGCGCCTGATATCCTAAATTGTCTTAAGTAATAGGCTAGGTATATATTGACCTCGATTACCTATATATCTAAACTTTGACAGACTATTAACATAACTTGTTAATTGAATGTAACCTTGAACTTTTTGTAGAGCTCATGTAACTCCCATTCCACGGTACTGGCAGTTTGTTTCTTTTTATTTCTAAATAAGTTTTGCTCAGTCGATATTCAAAGTCTCCACTACGTATTGATTTAAATTTAATACTAAAAATGGATGTATGTTATTATTGTAATTAAATATCTACAGAGTTTTACACAATAATTCAGGTAGGCACAGCATATAAATCCAGCAAAAGACGCCGTTTTGCTAATGATGATGAACATTAAGGTAAGGTAGCGTTTATAGCTTATGGGTAGTTATGTGGGTACCTACCTACTTTTGCCGTCAAGCTGCTTATTCCAAAATATACTCCAGGTAATAATAGCATTGTTACATTGATGTTGTTGTTCTGGCTGTGAATAAGATGAGAGAGAGAATGTGACTAAGTGATCGCCAAAACTCAACGGGTGAAGGTTAGAGTTGGCACCGAGTGAGTGATGCCATATTTATCGCAACTGCTATAGGCTATTATAATAACCGCTGACCAACAGGTGGACCATAGGCTTGTTTGCCAGCATGGTTGTAACAAAAATAAGACGGTATGTCTTATGCAAGTACTTTATTTTATATATACCTACTGAGTACGTAACGAGCAAAATTTTTTTTAAACCTGTAATTCTGAATCGTCTGGTGAGGCAGTGAAGTTCCCTGGGCTAACTGTAAAGGTCATTTTAGAGAAAAAAAAATATAAATAAGGTGATAGTAGGTATTTATTTATGTTCATTATTAGGTATTGTTGCGTAGCAATATGTTATTTTATTTTGTCTGTATTTTTCGTAAGAAGTCTATTATATTAAACACACATATTTTTTTAGTCTGCCTTAGAAATAAGTACTTCCTTTGTGCCCTTTTACTTATCTTTATATAATGTAGGTAGACACATAAAATAGAAATACACATAAAGTTAAATAATTCTAAAAATGCTTTTATTTTCTGAAAAATATTTAACAAATTGGATATATTACCTACTATGTGGAACATTTTGAAATAAGGTGGCTTATAAAAACTACTTTATACTACAAAAAACTACTGATGCAACTCCACACCTTCCTGCTCATATTTAAGTATAAAACGAAACGAATTACAATAAATGTCTTAATAAATAACTGTTATATCTGTTCCGGGTTATAATCGAGTATTTTTATAATCGGCCTTAATTACTCTTTTAAGTTTCCACCGTCCATCCGAATGGAATCTATTTTATAATAGAGAAAGAAGTTTAGTTCAAATGTTCGAACATATATCTAAAATAACACGTAGGTACCTAGTATTTTCTTTATTTAGTTTAATAGAATTTTATATTAGGTCTTTTGGTCTAGTGGTTAGTAAATCGAATTTCGGCGGCCAGTCTCAATAGATAGATAGATAATGTTTTATTGACACCAATATACATACATTCTTACATTTCAATCAATGGAGACTATTTGCGAGGAGATCTGCGAGGGACATATTATAGTAAACAAGTGGGTATGTGTCTACACAGGGGCACTTTCTATTCCATCACTCTCATTATCCGATGGGACGTCTAGGGAACAATTGGGAAGACGTCAGGTGCAGGACCGACGGCCTTTCGTGCTCTCCAAGGCTCGAGATACCGAGAAATGTTTCTTTAACAGAAAAATCCCAAAATCACTTTATGTCTCGACCTGGAATTACTATTCATGAATAAATCACGTATGTTTGCTAATATCTTAATGAATGTGGTTACGTCGCTATTTATCATGAACTTAACCTTCGGAATTAGAATTATGCACAGACACTAGCACATGCAGCTACCCCAATCTGTCAAATTTCTTTTATAGATTTTCAACTTTATCACATAAGCATAAGGTTCACTTTCAATTGGGGAAATTTGAACCTGATGATTTATCTTTACAGAGCTAAACTAATTACATTTCTCTCTCGTATATCTAACTCGAATAAATCAACAGGCTATAAATACTTAGAACTTCTAAAATTGCTTATAATATGTTTGCGCATTGAAAGCATCAAACGTGTTTCTAACTTTCCCTAAGTATTTCGTACCAAAATTGTCACAACAATAGATACCCCGTCCCATTCATAAGAACTGAGTTGGAAAGAAATGCAATGATTTGAACATAAGTCTAGTTGATATTCTAATGCTAGTTTTGATTGTGACTGTAATTCGTTTTATATATTAAGATGCTCTGTTATTACATTAGAAACTACGTGACTATGTATTTCAATGTTCTTATTGAAGCATTCCATGCCTAGCTTTAGCTCAAATAAATATCTTCTGCCCATAATCCAACCATTTCAGATACTTACCGCATTTAGAGGCAATCTAAAAATAAAAAATCAATACACAATCATCAATATAGTAGTCAATCGGCAATAAAATCGATTCTATGTCCGATTATACTCGCTTCTAGTTCAGTAAATCGATTTTTTACTTCTCGAATGACGAAATCGATTGCTTATAGCCACATAGTATGGGCCTAGTACCATTGAGGCGAACTATTACTGTAGGTATAAAAAATCAAGTTCATGGTCGTATTATTTTATTGCTATGATATGTGTTAGTTAAGTTTTAAATAAATTCCTCACATATTCTATGGTTATTCCAATTCTTATCTGAGTCATAAATGTGATTCTGTTAAATATTATAGTACTTTTTCTTACTTAATTGGAAAACTGCTCAAATAATAACTTTAGCTACCTAAAAAATGAATCCCTCAACCTATCTATAATCTCTAGTACAGACGCCAGCACATCAAGCTACCTTAATCTGTCAAATTTCTTTTATAGATTTTCAACTTTATCACAAAAGATGAGGGATTCAATTTTTTAGGTTTTAGGATTCCATTATTTTTCAAAGTATTAGAACACGTCATCCACGACCAACTAAGTTCATTCATCTGTAAGAATATCCTCCTAATCATTTACCATCCGTATTCTGTCCTAGTTACATATAGTCACCGCTCCTGTAAATATTACCTACGATATTCGGCTAGCTACGAAGTGTAGACAGTCCCTTATAGTTTACGTATATTCATGT
This sequence comes from Pseudoips prasinana, assembly GCA_951640165.1. Classification (NCBI taxonomy): domain Eukaryota; kingdom Metazoa; phylum Arthropoda; class Insecta; order Lepidoptera; family Nolidae; genus Pseudoips; species Pseudoips prasinana. The sequence continues at coordinate 13,966,596 of OX621245.1, read as the reverse complement.
TACAATTTATATGTCGTATGTCATGTTACTTCTCGTATGTTTACCCTAGTGTCAGAGTTGTTCAAGTCGCCCATTAGGCCACAGACGTGGGTCCCGCACAGTCTTAACGACTTTTACGTAATGGCAACCGGGACCGACAGCTTAATGTGTTCTCCGAAGCACGTAGACGCTCAGAAATTAAACCACTTTGGCGGTCACCCATCTATGTACTGACCGCGAGCCAAGTTGCTTAACCTCGCCAATCACTTACGGACCGGTGAGAACATCTGGCTATGAGCTATCGGAGGTCACAATAATACTTGTTCTGAGCGGGGAATTCATCATTATCAAGGGCAGTAAGATAGTAGCGAGGAAACCATGTTAATTAGTAGATACACACGGCTACATATCAGGTTATACATTTCCAGTATAAGCTAATCCCGCGTTGTATAGGATTTCCATACAATGAGAGGTGAGCTTACATTGGAAATATATAACTTGATATGTAGCCGTGTGTACGCTACACGAGCACTCCCACAAGGGCTTTAAATTACTACGGTTGCCTTAAATTTCTTAATAATATAATTTTATCCTTCGCTAAGCAATCCTTCCATTTTTTCAGAGGCACATAAACACAGACAATACGTGATGCCTCGCATTTATCTATCTACATAAACTCACTGATATAAGCACTATGAACAACAACAACAAAATGTCAATATTGCTCTTAAAATATTACTGTTACTATCGTGTAAACTTACCTCGCCCTGTATGAAATAAGTGTGTTTTAATTTCAACACCATCAAGGAAAAACCTACTTTATTTTTTATAAACATGAGTTGTATTTCCTTTGTGAGGAAATGGTCTGTGGTTTGCGTGCATATCCCAAAGTCGCAAATTTGTATTCAAAAGATACCTACCATCGAAGTACGCAATAATCATAAAACGAACAATTTAAACTCTGATTTTGTCGAGTTTCGAATATTGCTCTGCCATTGAAACAGTAAATAAGGGGGTAAATAGGCTCTAGTCTACTTAATATACAATTATGTGGCAAGTTCTGTGCATTATGTGTGGGCAGGTTACTACTTACGTACAGACGCCAGCACATCAAGCTACCCCAATCTATCAAATTTGCCCAATTGAAAGTGAACCTTATGCTTATGCGATAAAGTTGAAAATCTATCAAATAAATTTGACAGATTGGGGTAGCTGGATGTGCTGGTGTCTGTACCTAAACACACTCTAAGTGTAGAAATTGTTAGTAATTTAATTTTTATTTATTAATTGGGCTTGCAAACAGGTGCAATAAAGACAATTGTAGATAATGACTAAGACCGGAGCTTATCCCAATTAGGTATAGACATACATGACATTTACAAATAGAAATATATAGCTAATGCTGAGACGGCCCTTCAGCAGGACATGCAGGGAAATCCTTAATAAATATGTAATGGGTCTATTAATTTGAAATAAATAACAATAATAATAATTTATTTATTGACAGACAACAAGGCCCGCTTGTTAGTTACAAATTTTAACTTAAAACTAATGTTAGTAAATACAATTAAAGATATTACACACTCACAATGACACAAACAAGACATTATTACAACAATACCACTGCTAAATGACGCATATGTTTTATACATCATTTATTTATCAGTGGTTCACGTATATACAGTCAAGCCTGCTTGCATACATTTTCAGGATGCTGTTGTTACTGGCTCTAACCCTGCGCACAAGTGACTCGCCACGATTCCTCATTGTAGCATAAAAGCAGTCTACACGAGCGTCCGCAAACATTCCGTAGACGCAACAGCACCCTAAATGCATTATTATACTGAACTGTAAGACTACTAATACTTACCTTAATCATTAACTATATGTATTTCTCTATCTCATCACTAAGCTGTATCTCTATTTACAGTGTATGTTGTTTGTAATCTACAACATGTAACTTAATTAACGCACATCCTGAAAATAGTTTGATCAGAATCGTTTACTGAAACCATTTATATCATTTTTAATACAGGTAACTTTTTATTCCAAAAATAATAAAACTTGAAATTATTGTCATATTAAACCCTGTTCAGTCAAAACAAATTGAAATGGACCGAAAGTCAAAGTAATAAGACTTTATTATCGCAGTTTTATTAGTATTCATACAAATTCCATCATTTAATACAAAATAAAGAAAAATAAACTTTATTCCAAGAACCTAATTTAGTAAATAACAATGCATATACATGTTAAATTAAAAATTCAGTGTATGTATTATGATTACAGCATAATATTCTAATTGGGGTGTCTGTGGGTGTGCGTTAATTACGTTACATATTGTATATCTACTGTATTGGTTTTATTTGATTTCCTGTATGTATCTATTGCTGATTAAATGTATTCTATTCTGTTCTAAAATATGATGTCAGTCAATATACTGGATTGGTAATAGCTCAGGATATTCAATTCAATACACAACTAATTATAATAATACATTAAGAGCCTATATACATAAAAAGTGACATACCTAATCAGTGGAGGAAACTTAAGGAGTTTGTGGAATACGAAAAATATTATTTTTACAAAATTTAATATTTATTATATTATCTATATTAAATTTTTATATTTATTATATTAATATTTATTACCTAATTAAATATTTTTTTACTTAGAATACTGATCAGCTGATCGTTATTCTAGTATGATTTTTTTTTTTTGTAAGTTCTAATAAAGCTCCTAAAGTTACGTCCACTATTTATGTTACATCTACAAGGTGTAACAAAAATATAGTAAGCACCGAAAGTAAAATTATTTAATAAAACTTGATACTAAGATATATAGAACCATTACATCCAGACACAGAACAAATAAGCGTATTCATCACACAATTATTTGTCCCGGGTGGGAATCGAACCCATGATTTAGTAGTCAGGGAGTGACCCTGACTGCTAAGCCAAAAGTCGTGGGTTCATCGTCTATATGTTCTGTGTCTGTATGTTTTTTTTATATATATGAATTTCTTTATATATTTCTACATATAGAGAAAAAATAAATACATATAAAGAAGTAAATAACTAGACCCACAGGCAATATTTATCTATCATACATAGACTATGTGGCTAGTATAGAATTACTTGACTATGGAAAATGTTACAAATGTACGGTCAACAAAAGAGCATATGTAATTTCTTAACACAATGCAAGTTTTTTTAATTTGTTGTTATTATTATTTAAATGAACTGCTTACAAATAAAACAATAAAAACACTAAGTACATTCACAAGATTTTTTTTATACTTAATAACTACGTAATGACTTTTTAATTGGAACGCAAGAGGTAGCTATTCTTTGCAAAATTACAATATTCTTGTCACTTTGTAGTGATGCCAACTGACTAAGATTTATTAGGATAAGTCCACTGAAATGACTCAAAATTACATTACAAATCGGCTCTAATATTATAAAAAAATGTTAAAGGTACATTCTTCTATAGCATAGGTATTTGAGATAAGTATGTTTTTATATTTGAATTCATGGAATTCTGTTTAATGGACTGACAGCAGGAAACACTGAACGTTATGACTCAATCTTTCTTTATATATTTACTTTGCTTTTCATTTTGTTGTAAACGTCCCTATATAATGTGCTAGTTAAAAAAACGATATCAGAAGCCATTGTAGAGTTGATTTTTAGAAGTATGTACGTCCCGCATATTAACAATTTTTGTGTGAATTAAAAATAAATGAACTTAATCATTGTAACGACCTGAAATATAATTATGAATTTAATTGTCGATGTGCCAATTTATGACATTAACTACCGTGGCTTGCTACGTAACGTTTTACGCATGACTCAGATCGCACAACGCAAATATTTGTTTTCATGAACATGTCTATTTATAGGTAATATTTGCTTAGTTTAGGTTATACCTGTTACAAAGTTTAACCTGGATATTTATAAAATAAATAAAAACAAATACAAAAATACATTTCTTCATCGTCAAATCAGCCAAAAAGGCTCCCCAAGAATCTTCACAATGGCCAGTCTTGTGCTGCTCACGTCCACCGGCTTCCTGAGACCCTTGTAAGGTCGACGGTCTACCATGTAGGAGGCCTGCAAGGTGGACAAAAATAAATATATAAGTACAGTGTTAACGTTTTAAAACAAAAATACATCATGTTTAAAATTAAGTTTAAACTTAAAACATTGTTATGTAACAATGTTTTAAGTTTAAACTTCATTTTGAATTATAGTATTAATAAGATTTCTACAAGGAAATAAATATAGTGGAGTTTAAAGTGTTTTACAATCAAACAGCTGTTTCCATGATGTAAACATATAATAGATACTGTAACACTCGCTAATTATTGCTATTGAAAGGGATAGCACCGGGATTTAGTGGGTAATTGTTTATGATAAATATCTTTTAAACAATATTATATGTAATATATTTATGTAAAATAATATAATAATAATATAATACCTCTACTTTATTCTAGGTCCATACATCACCTTCTGTGTTAATAATCATGTTTTAGATAGATCTTTCATAAAATTACAAATTATACGACTGGGGGTCTTATGACTAACATTCAATTTCTTCCACGCTAACAAGGTAGGGGCAGGAATAGGGAGTAACTATGAGGTGGGGGGCAGCTGTCAGTATACTTAGTTCTTGTTAACAGTACCAACGTCCATAATAATATAATATTTTATCTGCCAATCCATGTGTGTTTTAATTGTAAATACAATTAATTTGAAATGTAATGAATTCTCAAACTATAACAATAAGTTGTGCAGAAAATATTATTATTACATTATACATATATCTTTTTATTATTATTTCCTCTTTGTCTCCAAATAAATACTGGTAGCTCTCTTTGATTGGCTATCAATATCAAAATAGTGACGGTCCAACGTTCTCATCAAAAATGGCTACCCTACCCCACTCTACATAATTTTATGAGATTCGATGGCGGCTGTGTTTTAGGAGCGAGATAACTATGAGTTGGCATGGTATCAAGCCAACCATAAAATTATGAAAATATTGTAGATTGGTACATTTGCCATGAAAGTAAAGGCTAATTTATTGTAATGAAGTCCGCGACTCGTTGAGAATTCCTTCGCCGGTCATCCTTTGACCGGTCCGCTGCCATCCTAGAAAAAAAAGTATTAGTAAGGGACAATCAAATATATTATTTATAGTAGATACTCTAAACGTACACTGACTTACGTAATATTATTATTTATTTATGAATAATAGTTACGAGTAGGGTTGGCAAAGCGTGATGCTATATGTAGAAGCGTCATGGGTTACGTTACCGATGAAGTGGTGGAAAGTAGGTATATTCATTTGTCGCCTTAATACCTTGTACAAAAATAATATATTCTTGGATAATAATTATACATGGCGATCTGATCCCAAAGTAAGCAGAGCTTGTACTATGGAAACTAGATAACTGATATAGGTACTAATTTTATATTGTATAAATATGTACATACTTATATAAATAATTACACCTAGACTAAGGACTAAATATCTGTCACACACAATAGTTTTTGAGACAAGCTTGTTCACCATTATATCATCTGAAGGGCCTCCCCCAAGAATTTCATCATCCAAGGCGATATTTTATACGTTTGGCATGACAGGTGAGCGATCGTAATTTGATGGTTATAGAACTTAGAGAAAAGCTGCTGCCCATTTTCTGGTAGCTATTTCTTCTGAACGAATTCTACACACCCACGTGATGAGATTGGTTGATGATACCCCGTCACCTCAAAACCAACGTGTTACTACACAAAAGCTTATTTCTACACTTAAAACCTCACTTATATTACTATTTTTCAATTTAACATTTTTATACTAGTATGTGAGTGTTCGAGCATGTAAAACAATTAATATGGCGTGCAGAAATTATATTAATATAGACATAAACAACGCGAACGGAGTCTCAGAGAGGAGGTAGCTGATTCTTAATTAATTGTATCGTATCTGTAACGTGTTCCGTTTATATCTAGTTAATAGTTAGTGAGGGCGTATAATTGGCTTTTTGTCGACTTTTGTCTGTAACCACTCTTGAAAAAAAAAACCAGTGCTAGGTGTAGGTATCACACGTAACTAATGATGACTTGGTTGCACGCAAGAAATAGGTGAGATTTTCTGTACGACTATCCTTTAAAATGTATTGTTACTTTTTACCATTAGAATGCTGTACTGAAATAGATGTATTTTGTTTTCTAACTTAAGCCGTTATGAAGTCTTATCTGTGTAAGTCTTATAATTATGTGAAAATAAATACCTAAATAAAAAATACTTTTGTTGCACTCTTCCTGACTGAAGGAATTCCTTTATTTATTTTAAGTGACGGAACTCTAAATACAGCTCAGTAAGTTTGAAATTAAAAATGAATTGGTTTAAGATTGACTAATAATAATACTGCTGCTGATCCCATTTCGACAACGATAGCTAACTGATCTTTACGGTGCCTCGATGGCTGCACAAAAAAAGTGCAGTTGTAAGACCAACAGCTCTACGTGCATTCCAATGCACGGGCATATAAAACTGTCAACTTACAGGATTCGGGCTGCTATTGGGTGTTAATCTTCCCACATAAATCCCAATATATAATCTCTTTGACCCGACCGGAGATTTGAACCCAAGGCCTCATCTTCTGTAGTTCAACTAAGCGCGCTATCGATTGGTTCACGAACAGTCTAAGCCAAACGTCAGCCTGAATTGTATTAAAAAGTTGTTCGGTAATAGGATTAATAGATAACATCTAGATGTAGTATACAATGTACTTGCAATTCAAAATACCAAAGTCAAGTTACCCGATAAAAATAAGAAGTTACGGCATTTTTGCCTTTCAGCATTCAATTCTTATCGTAAATTGGAATATGTCAGTATGGAAAAATATGCTCAATATTATCATTGAAATCACATAAAAATTCAGTGTTATTTACTTTTGTCTCGTAGATCAAGCATCTTATTGAAAACGCATGTCGGTTTTTAACACTTGGCTTTTGTTTTTATTTATATTGTTGCACTTGCAAAAGTGACATAGGTCAGCCTCTTGTATGCTCTTTGTATTTATATAGATATACGTACATATACTTATTATAAGGTTTGAAGTAAACGGCTATCACAATATTATTTTTAAGGAATGATAGATAAAAATGTTTTTTTTTATAATATGAGTGAATTCTTGGACCATATAACTCCTGGGACCTTATTCGCAGACGACCATCTGATCCCAAACAACCAGCTTAGACTATGGAAACCGGATAACTGATATATTACATATACCTACTACTTTTTTTGTAAATCGATGCTTAAATATGTAGATAATAGGTAACACCAAACACACAAATATCTATCCTGGGTGGAAACCAAAACCACGACCTGAAAGGCAAACATTTACCAACCACGCCAATAATATAATGTCAATTCTAAATTATATATTGGAACGAAGTTATAACTCTTACATAGATTTTGTTTTTTTTTAATACAACGCCCGCACTAGGATATCTAATCCCTCTGTCGCGGGTTACTTTACAAATATATAACAGACGGACACAAATTACACGCAGACTCAGAACAACTATTTATGGGTTACCCATATAGTTGCCCGGCGCAGGACTCAAACCCGCGACACGAAGCGGTGAGGCGACTGTCTTAGCCGCTGCGCCACACGTGCAGTCACCACATACACCAGGATTTCGACATTTCTGATTCGACCTCGCAGGGAAACTTTGAGCATAGCCCCAAATGATTATCATGCTCAAGTACTGACTAAATCATATTAAAAGCAATTATTATTTAAAATTAACTTGTTAATTATTATAATGCAAAGTTATCAAACCTGGCTAAAAGCCTTTTCTTTGGAATAAAATAAAAATAGCTATTGGAAAACCCCTTATACCTTCATGTATTGAAAAAAATTAAACTAATTATAAAATTTAGATTGTCAGATAAGCTCAGATAACATAATTTAGTTAGCCCACCTCTTTGTATGCGTCTAAAATGAGTCGGAATTTTAATAAACCCGAATTCGTTGAGACAACAACATTAAGTGGTTAAAATTATGTTTAGGCTTTTACAGACCACCTTAATTAAACATAGTAATTTATATTTGAGGCGCATGTATAAAGTGTACAGTACCAAACATGTACTGAGTGATTAAACCTTTTATTTATTTAATTGTAAAGCCTTACTGTAAGCTGAACTGGGATTAGCCGTGTAAACTGTTTGACTTTATGTAAATCCGTATTTTATTTGACATTGTAGGTTGTGTTTGAACACTTGCCATAAGCAGTAGAATGCTACGTATATTTACCTACACTACCAACCTATTTAGATTTGTTTGTGGAAATAGTTTCTTTTGCCCAAATGACGGTTACGGCGGCCATTCACAATCAAGACCAGATAATTAGGCAGCAGATATTAAAATCACTCTCTATGCCTCACTTTCATTTAATCCGATGGCACAGTTATCCAACACGACCAGGAATGGATCAGGTGCAGAATCAACTTCAAATCAGCTTTATGTGCTCTGATTAGCGTAGGTATAACACCGGCGACATCTTTACCCCGGACTTCTATCGCTACTTGTCAGAAGAACCCAATATCATTTTTGTACCTAACCTAGGATTTGAACCCAGTATTTCATTATCTGAAGGCCGTCAACCTGAGTAGATTGGTGTAAAAGAGACTTAAAACAAGAGAGCGCTTCGGTTATTCAGGTCAAAATATATAATATATTTTTGTAACTATATTATATTTTACTAGTAAGGGGATTACTTACAAAATGGCCGTAAACAGATTCCTTACATATATATTTCCATAGATTAGGTTAATTATGACCCGAACATTTTAATCCTTGCTATGTATTTTAATAACGGACTTATCTTATTCCTAACCAAACTTATTATAGATAGTAAAAGTAGATAATATAAAAAGATAACGGCGAAACTGACCACCACATTTGTATCTAGGTGGGTGGATACTGTATCCACGGTATGTTACGTTGAATATTATAAATTTATAATTGTTAATTGTGGCTAAATGATAAAATTGTAATTATTAAAAAAAATAGTTAAGTACAAAATAATGGAAGTGCTTATCATCACCTCATAAAACGTTATAAGTAATGTCAGGTTTGAAATTTTTCCAACGTTTTCTATCCGCTTATGAGGTTGGCTATTATATTTGAATATGGAAGAATTATTATCATTATTTATACAAGCACTTATACGAGTAAGTGAGAACCTGTGATTGGCTAAGTATTTTTATTCCAGTTATTATCCTTTTTGCTGAGTATTTTTATTTCTGTTACCCTTTGTTTTGTTTATCTGTTGAATTACTATGTAAAAATTAAATAAATAATATAAAAGCAAACCCAATTTTAAATAATATTCTATTACGTCTAGATACAGTAGGAATTCCTGTTGAGTGGATAATTCCATAATAGCAGTGCCTACTGGATCTAAAATATTCTATAAAAGATATGCTATTAAGTACCTATTTGATAGGAAAAAGTAACAACTTCAGTCATTTTTATAGCATTTTGGCTCATTTATAATTTTTTTGACTGAAACTTTACAAATATCTAATATAAAATATATTGTAGATTATATTGATAGATTGTCTTTGAGGAACTGTCATATCATTTTGTTTACTTCTGACCAACTAATTGTTGCTGTTCAGACTACTCTTGTTGTTTATTTATTTAAGGAATTAAATATTATTATTAGTATTATGTAGTCAATATAATATATATATATATATATATATATATATATATATATATATATATATATATATATATATATATATATATATATATATATAAGAAGAAGAAGAACACACACACACAGAAGAACTTATTCAATTTTTTTATTACTTTCATGCTGTATTTTACTACGAAGTATGTAGGTACTTGTGGGCTTGACAAGAACAACTTTATGTTAATATCCAAGTGCTGAATAAATTTCATTATTCTATTTCGTTATTATTTAATTTCATAAACCGGTTATCATTAATAAATATGTAAAAATTACTTTAACCGTAACATCTACATATTCAACTCTACCCTCAAGCTAGAGTAACGGTATCTACACCCGTATCAATTCACCCAACTTAAATTAGGGACTTATCAGCGTAGATCTTGACTACACAAACCTCCGACAAACCTCATAAAATCCCCATAGGTTCCTCACAACCCAATTTGAGAATCAAAATGGAATATACCTGTTAACGAACAAACGAAATAATAAGACAATGTTGTCTCTTTATTATTTTGCATAATTGTTTTAACATTTTCGTTATTATTTTTATATTATTAGTTGATATTGTATAAAATAATTTTAAGAATATTTTTGCACGACATATCTATGACAAATAGATATAGTTTAATATAGCATTTTATAACGGATAGCGGACGAGAGGGAGGTTACATCCTGATAGTATCAGAGTTATGTAGGATAGAGGGAGGTCAGCGTTAGGATGGGTCACTTATCATAGACACTTACGTTTAGCCGCTTGCTAGCTTTATAAGTGACAGCAATAGCATTATGACCTTTTACTAGTGTAAAAGGTTATGTCATAATGCATGTAGTGTCTTGGTTAACTAAGACCTAATTTTTAGCATTGCATGGATTCACCGTGCGGAAACCGGCCTAATTTCTAGCCTAAATTTGGTATGATCCTAATAATGCCACTCGTTCTTATATAGAACTTGCGGAAGTTCTTGATAATCCTAAGTCTTTTAATAGGTGATAGAAGGATTTTGCTGGTATACCCCTTGCACCCACTTCCACGGCATATAAATTAACCACAAAGCCGTTTCTGGTTAATTCATTTAATAAGATAATTTTATGTTCATATAAATTAAGTATTGAGCGTAACTTTTCAAGAATGCTCATTACTGAAAATAGATTACATACGAGATAGTACTATTGAACACGCTACCGCTTGACGAACGATGCATTCAAATTGTTATATGGCTGGCTTGATCCAATGTTCAACAACCAGGATAGCAGTAAAAATCATCTTGAAAAATAATAATCATAAGGTAATGATAACTCTAATTTTATAAATGTCTTAAAGAGTTTAGCTTGGCATTGTTTTGGAAAACTACAGTCTTTCTAAGTGAGAGTATATTTTCACTGCTCACACCTGCTGATACCTATATAGGTAGGTTCAAAAATCGCCTAAAACATAAGTTACGTGTTACGAATGCGAGTAGGTGCGTGATATATCTACCAGTACATACCTTAGTTGTACAGTCGTCGCATTCTCTTGCTCTACAAAAACTGCCCTTATTGCCTATGTAGTAAAGGCGGTGTTAATGTGAATGTGTATCTACCGACGTGACATCGACTGTACATTCGGGACCAGAAGTGCAGTTAGGGAATACCACGCGGACTGATACGCTATAAAGTAATGCGTGTCACACGAGACGTTACAACCGACGACGTGTCAAAAGATATGCATCAGTTTAAATCATATTTTGATTGATGCATGGATGGCACATGTCGTAAACAGCATAATCATAGTAAATAACCCCGACTCTAAATAAAAAAATAACTGTTATTTTTAAACGGTGAAACTGATAATATTAATGTAAAATGCTTTAAAACGCTACTTGGTAAAGGGGCTACATTGATGCAGAAAGATACCTACATATATATCAGATATAGGCTTCAGATGCATAAAATCTTTATTGATGTTGAGTTTTGTTTATAGATATGAACAGCTGATTACTACAAATCTATACTTTGAAGTTTTTCATATTCATAATACTAATAATATTATTTACCAAAAGAAAGAAATACAATGGTTGTCGAACAATATTTTTGATACAATTTGTATAAAACAATTACATATTATGTCCGATTTCATATCTGAACTCCCCGCACTAGGTTTGGCCTGTCCTGCAGGGAGTTTCTTTTCCTTTTATTAATTTAATAATTGTAAGTATCAGGACTTTTATATAGAAATAATATTCTTATTAAAAGACCTTGAATTTGTACGTAGGTATCTTATCTATTTACCTAAAACTTCACCATAGTTCATAAAAACTAAAATGTATAGAATCGAAAACATTTAAACGTAATTCTACAATGGAATTAAGAAGATCGATTTTTTGCAAGATCGTTAAGTAAAGAAATACCTTCAAAATCGTTAAAAATTAATCTTAACATGAATATACTTTCCCTACCTATTACATGCATAGATTAATTACAAATTTGGCTCGGTTATCTTAAAACTATTAATGCTTAATTATAATCAACCTTAACACTTCAATCACATTTCGGATGTTACAAGCACTTTATTAACTTTGTACACTGTTGGAAATAGGTATGTATAATTTGGCAATTAGGCATTCTATAATTTGGTAAGGTAGGTACTATATTGAATACTATAAATATTAAATAAATAATATAATTTTTATAGTTTGGTAATTATTTGTTTGTTATTAAATAATTGTATCTAAGTATATATAAATCTGAAAAATTTCAACGTATTTTATACTAAATAACTGATCTATAAATCAATCATTTTTGCTGCACATAGGTATAGATGTACCTATGAATGTTATATTAAATAAGAGAAGTCTGCATTACATTGCATACTACCTTAAGGTATGTTCACTACACTACAGAATCATCTTGTTCACTACAGTCAGAATAAAAAACTAAGTTTTACACTTAATATGTTCATAATACATTGAAAAGAAATTGAATCAGATTGTAATCTAAAATGGCAAAATATTATACAACATTTTCTAATAAATAATAAGGTAAATACAACCAATAAAAACTATATCTTATTGTCTTGAATAAATTCTGTGACCTAATAATAGCATAGGCTTTCCAAAATCTCCTTAAGATTTTTATTATTTTACTGACGTTAGTAAATGTAGAAAATTGTAGGAAAGTAAATGATACCCATTCCATATTTTTATCAAAAGAACTGCAGCGCTCAGAATACAGAGAGATGTATGTAGAAATAAGAAACATTAAATCTAATATTAGCTAGTATATATATTTTTTAATAATTTTAGATTTTAATTAAGAAATTCTTAATTATCATATGAGCCCATTTAAACATTAGGTATGGGCGTGAATGCTTTCTACCAACAATATAATCTTGGGATTAATCACTAACCACTAGCCTTATAGGTATATTTAGTACAGGTATAGTTTTATAAGGTATAACATAAATGTTGGACATAAATTACGGAGCTTAATTGAGATATGAAAGAACTGATGTAAAAATAACAAATGTCTCTCCACACGTTTTCTATAGAGAGCCAAAAAATATTGTTTCGTATCCACAAAGAAATAACCATCATCATCATCATCATCATTACAGCTAAATAAGTCCACTGCTGGACAAGCCTCCCTCAAGAATCGTCTTGGGGGGAAATAACCATATTTGATGCTAATTATTTTCTCTCAATAAAATAGAAAAAGAAAGATATATATTTATTAAGAAAAATATATAATTAATTACATTTTAGAATAGAATAGAATAGAATAGAATAGAATATATTTATTGTCTTAAAGTGTGGTACAGTGAGTTCTTAAATTTAAAATTACAGAGCCATAACACTTTGTCATATTAATGACATGACATAATTAAAAATATAAAAATATGAATAAAAAACAAAAATTCCAAAAAAACACAAAACAACACAACAATATTAATTGACATAATAAAATAATAATAATAATAATGATGAATAAAATTAAAAATAACAAATTAGATTATTCATGATTGAAATAAATTAATAACATTTTACTTTCTTACAATAAAAATATTTTTAGGTGACAGTATAATTAGTACATTTCAGTATCATTATATATTTTTATTTATTTTCTTGTGGTGAAAAGATCCGTTACAGACGTGAAAAGATCCGTTTTTATTATACATGCTTAATTTAAGCAAGTATAGGTAATAAAATGTATTATGATGAATTTAACATTATAATGCCTAAACACAAAAACAAGACATCTGATTATAATAATAATAATATATATTATGTTTGTGTTTAGGAGTTTCATAGCAGACCAGATTATACAACAATCCGCGAATGTACATTACCTAATAATAAATCCATCGTCGGATTTATCCAGCCGCATCATCTCGCGTGGTCTGCTCGGGTTCAATAAAATATGTAGGCAGACGCGACGTGGGCTCCGTCCCTCGGCTTTCCTATAACGAAAGAATTTTTCTATACATTTATTTTCTTACTGAAAATTCTTAATACTTTTTTGTTGTTACAAGTTTCGAACATCATTTTTAATCCGTACAACAGGTAACTGTAGGTGTATTTAATTCGGTTGATGACATAAATTGAATTTATTGTTTGAATTGCCTGTATATGTCTCTCAGTACATGTATGTATATCCAAGGACCTTGTTCTTTTAATAATATTTCCGTATACCGTCGTAAATTAAGGTAAACGTGGGTAGCGCATAAACTTGTGGCCGTCACCACACAGAAAACATTAAAGTGCTAAGTGAAATCTTGCGTAGGTACATTTTGTCCTATTTGTTTTTAAATTATTTGTTATGTTTTAGGGCCTCGAGTAAATATTTGACTGTACGTGTGTCGAAGTGGTTGAGGCGTAAGATTAACGGGTTGTCAACTCGGCGTCCTCGTATTTCGGGTTCGATTCCCCGCATAGCACAACTATTAATTTTCTTAGTACGGCCACTGTTATTTGAAATAATAAAGTCACCACTGCCAGTATGCCTCCCTGTATATGTCATTTTTGCTCTCAAAAATATGTTCCAATTTTATAGTAGTTTATTTCGTATTAAAGTATTTGGATTGAGATAATAGCTGTTTGTTGTTAGCCAATGTTTTGTAATATTCCGTTCAATTGTTAAAACGATTAGTAGAAATTTTGTATTTGCATTGATTTTACGAATAGGTATAATGTTATTATTACACTATAAAGTCTGACATTTACATGAGTAAAATATCCAGATGGTATCAAGTGGTTTACTTTGGAATTCGAAGACGCATATTCGCATTCTTGGGTGTTTATAAATACAAAGTGAAATTATTTAATCTGATATTTACCTACAAAATATTATGACATTTCCTCACATGTTTATGACATAAACAGTGTCATTTCTTATTGTTGGTCGTTTCAAATTATCTTTTATGTTCCTGAAATGTTTCAATTGATTTAGGTCTGTAAGTTGTAATACATATGATGTGTAATGCTGTATAATATTCTAACTATAGGTTGTATGTGGTTTGAGTGTAACGCGGTTCACAAAATGTAGAAATGTTTGTTGGAAGTTCATGGTACACGTAAGTTAGCGTAAAACTTATAAATATAACTAAAGTAGAGAGTCTAAGAAATATTCAAGAAATATTAATACAATGAATCTCTGTATGACATGTTTATGCTCATTAAAATTTGTCATTGATATTCGTTATAATTGCGCTTACATGTATCTTTTATTTAATCAATAAAAATAAAAAATTTGCGAAGCATAATATAATTCGAAAAGGTAACTTGTCTACCTGAAAAGTTTGGATATTTAAAAAAAACTAACGAACAAGCACTTTCTCGTTTAAGAATGTCATATAACGTTAGTCGATTATTAGTACCTATTCCAGAATAAATATGTCAAATTCTACCTAACCAAGAAATTACCGTTTAAAAAACATAGAACCGATTTAAGCTTTTCTATACGGGATCCAATTTGAATAGAATTTATATAGTACCACATGGATAGCATTTACAATGGAATAAAAAAGAATTATCAGATTAAATCAAGTAAAAAATTTAAAAAATTGTTGAATTGATAATCTCCTTGTTTTAAATTTGAATAATAAAACAGAACAAAACTTAAAAGTCATTTTAAATAAAGTAGTAATATTATTTATTAGTTTCTACGCCATTTGAATTAGACTTATTTTGTGCTGAAATAAAGCGTTAAGTTAAGGTTATTTGCTCCGTAACTGTTGTAACCCATAAAGTTGCACCATAAAGACTTTGTCTCATTAAGCAAGATTCTTTGCATTATGTTACAGTGAACTCAACGACATAAAGTAAAACATTTGATGATTGGAAAAGCATTTGGTATTCCTACTCAAGTAGGCACCTATTCCAATATAGGTTATGAAGCAACAGTTCTTTATATCGCAAAATCAACGAAGAACTCTTATCACAGTAAACATCCGCCTATCAGATTAAGGCCGAAATCCAACTCTGATATTTTTGTTACGCGGAATGTTTGACATAAAACGATGCTGTCTCATTAGGCGAGAGGCAGCGCCCGTTCGTGTAAGTTACTATCGACTTGCCGCACTAAAATACCGCACTTGATTGGTGGACAAACATCGACTGCGGCATAAGTTACATAATGGTAGGTTAGGGAGAAATAAGTATCGACATTGCATCGATGTTATCTTTAATGCTAACGACTTATTGAATGAGCATGTGCATCAGTAGCCAATCACTTAATTGGTGTAACTGGTTTCCGAATTACGGATACGTGTCGAATTTCAATGAACTGGTCTCTCGCGTAATTTGGCACAATTATTCTACATGCGTTCTCACTGAGACTGCTCTGTTTACTTATACAAAATCTATCGGGAATTTCATTCATTTGCAATCGTTACTTTAGTTTCTTAGTCAATGAATTGGGAAGTATTATTATCTGCAATTGCAAGTTGCCAAAACATGTCTGATAAACACCATTTGTTTGTTTGTATTTTGTTCATTTTATAAAAATCATTACGCTACATTCCAGAGTAGTAAATATAAAATTTTAAAGTAAACTGTACCTCTTTTAAATCAAATAAATTAAGTCACGATCTAAACGAGGCCTTTACCCCGAGATATGAAGTTTAAAAAGAGAAGATAGCTTACTTAAAACGTTAATATTATAATTTGGTCAAAAACGTTTAAATTAAAATAATCCTATAGGGAGAACTGACAATTTCGAGGCGCACCAGAATTTATCAGGACTATATATTACAAAAAAGAGGTGGTTTATTTCAATCTGCAGTATTTTTACCTACGTTGATAATGTGTCAAATGTAATCTTAATCTGTTAAAATACCTACAAGCTTCATGTGAGTCCGGTCCGACTCAAAACAGGTCTGATAATGCGCAAAGCAGTTAGATACTAATTTTATGAGACATCCCAAGTAAACGCCTCTTTGCTTTCACAGGTAGATACGCCGACTAAATTTACATTGGCCTTCCGCCTTGGTATATTTTTTATCGGAATCGTTGCGTTGGGAAGCCATAGGGAGTATACTATACTTATATTTATCTAAGTACCTCCCAATACGAAATACTTCTCATGTGGAAACATGACCTCCGTGGCCATACTTTCACTACAAATGAGCATATAGGTACTTAACATTTTACAATCAAAATTAAAGTACCTAGTTATAATATTAAAGAAGACTCTTAAAATACGATTAAAGCCGTTACTAAAATATAAAAATAAAAGCGAAACAAATTTTTATATCTCAACCAAAGTATGACGAAATGATCCGTGCATGCGAACAAAATTAAGCTACTGTCAAAATGGAATTTTCACACTCGATAAGGCAAAACTCATTTCTGCGCCGTGATTTACCAGCACTAAATCTTTAATCCCATATCAAATAAGCCAATTTTACAATAAAGAATGATTATTAATTTTTAATTTGTCTTTGTAACTCGAAAAGGCGTTCTTTCACTTGAAATTATTAACACATAATTATGTATTTTTATGGTTTCTTTTAATGGAACGTGGGGCTGAGTGGCCCGGGGTTCGAGATATGGCCTCAATAACGCTTGATGTTAATGGACTCGCCCGATGTAGGTGTGGTATATACTCTGACTAGTATACCTTCGTAATGAGCCTCATCACTGTATAGACATACCGTACTCGTCCGACCGTACGATCTACTGATAAAGCGTATTAAATATAATATTTATCTAATTAGTCAACTATATATCTTACGATTTTATTCTACTTTCAGATCCAGTATCATGTTTTAAAGATCTGTTTATATTGAACTGATAGCACTTTGAATGTCAGCATTCTTGGAACAGATCGTAATAACATTTAATTATAGGTTATCTACTTACATATAGTAGAGAGTTAAATTAAATACAAAATTTTGCATGAATGCTGATTGCCAATAATATACTAGGTATCCAAAAATACCAAAAACCCTGTAAATATTTTTAACTATACCAAAATGAAATAATTTTATCCCACACATATTTTATCGATAGCAACTTTGCACGACGTACGACGACTAAGATTCACTCACTACTTTGATTTACACTAAATTATATTTAGAGTATAAATACATTAAATGTGTTTCAGAAGTTTCATAATTATTGTATTAAATAGATATTATATGTTGTTTGTAATTATAAAACGGTAGATTTGTAATAACCATGGAAAATCTGGCTGTGAAATGGCTAAAAGTATCTTAAAACTCATTTTATGTTGCTATTAACACTTTATGTAACGTGACCAAAATATCGACATGTTTTGTTATGCCTTAACATCTATAATTCAAAGCTGGTGTGGCGCACCATACAAATGGATCTTGAAAAACAACCAGTTATTTTGACAACCGCCAGTACAAAATAGGTCGTAAACGCCTCTATCTCCAAGCGAAAAATCACTTATTTTCGTTTGTTTAGAGTATATTTCACATTGCAATATTTTGGTGAAATATAATTTTCTTTACTTTAGTTACGCTAGACCTTAATTTTAATTTGGAATGAGCTTTTTATAGAGGACTCTCTGAAGAGAAACGATTTTTCATAAATGATGAGGCGGCACTGATTGTGTATATTGGATAAATATTTTTAAGAAAAATCCTCGGGATTGGGAAAAATGTGGAATGTAATAAATATTAAGCAAAAGCGACGTCGACACGTGTAACTAATCTTTAGATTATGTATGTCCGTAATGAATAAACCCCCTCGAGAGATGATCAGTATGGAGGCATGGATTTACATGAATTATTAGCGGTTCAGACAGGTAAATATTAAAAATAATAATATACTATCATATATTACGTAGATACCTACACAATTAAAATTTGGGATCGAAGAGAGGGCGGGCGATATAATCCATGCCTGCCTATCGGATTGGGCTTGGTACTTAGCTCCAGGAACGCAGATGTTTCTAATGATTTAATTTCGCCTAAATCCGGGCCTCCATTGGGATCTTATTCAGTGAATACCTACATTCTGCGAGCTTAATCTACATTTTTCCTTTAGCAAGCTTCAATAAGGAAGTTCTTTTTTTACCATTTTCTTGGCATTATAACTGATTTCCTTGTCATTATCGTCGATGCTGGTTTATTTATGAATATTGAATGAAGTCGGTTGGTGCGTATAAGATGTAAATGGTAAAAATTGCGTTTATAATGTCTCTACCTATTAGTTAGATATAAAGCTAAGCTAATAATGAAGATTTTTGGTCTAGTGGTTATTGTGATCCTGACGGCTGCTATATAAGTATGCTTAACAGTTTTCTGGTTATATATAAATATTGTTAACAGGTATTAACGCGACTAACCTATAGTCAATGTTTATATATAATTATGATACGCGAAAGTTTAAAAGTTTTCTGGTTGCCATTGTGCATGTTTTGCCTACTTTAAATCAGATGGCCGGTGTTAGTTGCCCCAAGATATTATTATTCTTAAATATATGTGTATGTTTCTGCGCGTGCCTAAGGTTGCCAGAGGTACAGTGAAAATTGTTTAAAAAAATGAGGTTGGCAGTGCATAGGCGATTTATTAGTTGTAGTTAGCGTGTATAAAAGATGGTCTGCAGACGCTTTTTTCTTTTGTTTCTTTCGGCCAGACAGGTCGTGTATTTTTTTGCGAAGTTAATGGCATACAAAATACTCTATTATATGAATTACTCGCAGCAACCAAGTTCTACGGCAAAGTGGTTATTAAAAATATAGAATATTACAGACTTATAAGAAATACAAAATGATACACATTATCATAATAAACAAGGGTCTTGGTAATTTACGGCAAACCTCTTAACTGGTGATAACTATCTTAATATTTTTTAAACACTGACAAAAATAATTATCTGTCGCGAGGAGTTTATATAAATGCAACACGGATATAAAAACCAATCCACATCCAGACCTAGAACAATTGTAGTCATATTATTATGGTTCACACTAATAGCTGTTCTTTGCAGAAATTTAACCTCAGACTCACGGACGCTAAAGTTTTAGTAGCTACAGATTTCTTTTTTTTAGCATTAAGTTTTTAGGCTTGGACACTTTGACCGCTGCACTGAACTATAGAGACCAGCGAAACTTAAGCTGACAAGCAAAATAAAACTACAAAATAAGTAACTCGCGTCAGAGAGAACCCCCTTTGGGATTCTAAATTCAACGTAGGGCAGCTCTCAGGTGTCACGACTACCTGATATTGAATAACATCTCATGTATATGTACTTTCTATAATATTTACTCTACTACTACTCTACTCCTTTCCGCCTAACATACGTAATAGTAATACCATCTCCATATTTAATTTAAAAAAGTTAAAAGAACACTACCTTACCTCTTTGCCTTAGATACATGTATTTTATGTAGCTTATTATTTTAAATTATTTATGTATATGTGTATTTTGTTGTATGTATGTATATCATCTTACACACTCATATCTTCCTCTCTTCCAAAATCTCCTCTTGCAGGTCTACTGGAAGAGATTTCTTTAGAAATAAGTAGTACCTTTGTGCAATGTCTTCTCTTATTTTTTATTCTTTCTTTCTTTTATACTTTCAGTGTGTACAAAAAGGAGACGGGGATATCTGGGCCTGACTGTAATAAGTTGAGATATGGTTTAAAAAAAGCGTTATATTTTTTTAATTTAAAAACGGTAAAAAAATGACCCAATTTACAATCTGGAATGGAAAATGTGAAATCTCAAAATAAGTTTAAGATACGAATTAAATTTGGTCGTTGATTGCTATAATCGATTAACGGTAGTGAGTTCAAACAATGTAATATAAAAACTCTTGCACCAGACACCAGATAACCGGTTTAATCATAATAATTATTAAAAACATCAACATAATGTCAACAGTAAAAAATTAAATATCAATAAAATAAATAGAAATTATAATATCGGTTATCGTTCAAATCGATTTATTCGTTATTGGCTAAATAACTATATTTTTAATCTATGCTGACAGTGACTGGTGACAGATTTTGAATCCTAATCTATGATCGGTCACTCGTTTCTCGTATCGTTTAGTGCGTGTGTGATTTCAGTTTTTTTTATTGTTTTGTTTATATATCCCTCGACAACTATATTCTCTCTACGTAGGTACGTCTGATATTGCTTAACGTGTACGACATTTGCTAACATACTGGACATGGATAACTATTAAATAGCAATCGCCCTTAAAATTTGCAGTTTAGTATAGGTTGGTACATAACCTCTCCATTAAGTACTAAATCTTTTATAACTCTGTTCACAGATTGAAAAAAAACATCACCACCACTTTTATCTTTTTACATTCGAGCCCAATATTGTATGAAGACGTATACGGATACGTCTTCATACAATTTATTTTATTTTCAAAGGAGACGGCTCCTTTGAAAATAAAATAAAATAAATAAATAAAATAAAATTTAGAAATATTGGCGAAAGATATATCAATTATCAAGTATTCTTAAAATAGCATTTACCGGAATTTTTACATCAAAATCACGTTTCCGCGTGGAAATATATTAATGACGTATCACTAAAGATACGTTCTGGATAGCTTAGACAAATAGTGTTTAATTTGATTTAATGTTGGTTATGTATCATAAATATAAGTTTTTATGCTTCACTTTTTCTTTAATTGTTTAGAATTTATAAATAATCCATATTTATATAAGTGTGCCCGTTGCTTCACACGCGATGCTATAAAACAGTAAAAGATTTATGTTTCATTACAAGAAATGTATGTTATATATGGGTCAGGTACAACAGAGGACAAATTCCTTCAATTAGATTTTCAGTGAACACCAATTTCAAACCTTTTCACATATCAGGAAAAAAATCTTCTTTTCACATTATGCTTCACGTTTTCAAGTCCTCCAAGTTTCACAATTACAGAGTTTATTCATTCATTATAGCGCAAAAAATAAGATGTGAATATTGTAATATATAACAATCATAACCAC
Source organism: Pseudoips prasinana (assembly GCA_951640165.1). Classification (NCBI taxonomy): domain Eukaryota; kingdom Metazoa; phylum Arthropoda; class Insecta; order Lepidoptera; family Nolidae; genus Pseudoips; species Pseudoips prasinana. The sequence goes on along the minus strand of OX621245.1, from coordinate 13,944,402 downwards.
CCGTTGACGCGTTGGTTTGAAAAATTTGCAACTGGGTGAACAGCCATTTCAAAATTGCCGGCAAAACACCTTCGCTAAATTTAACGGGCACCCATAACTTATATCATGTTAATCTATTTCTCAAATAGGTTTCTACTTAGAAAATGTAACTTACAATTCATCACCACGTCAGGCAGTTTCTCTGACTTAATAGTAAAGGAAAGGCTTTACTTAAAATTAACAAATCATTCAAGTTTTATTATTATAATAATATACAAACCTAAAACACTACTTTTATCAACATAATTAAAAGATAATAGAAATATTATTCAGCTTTACTTATGTTGACACCATTTATATCATATTTACATTAATATTTCGTAATTATTATCCATAGCTAAGACTTTAACAGATCTAAATTACGAAAAAACCTTATGTAATACATAACTTTTAATTTCAATATTTTAGGTAATAAGTTTACGACTTTTGTTTCGATCCATATTATAGACAGTATTCATATTTTTTAATTTCACATAATATCGCGATTTTTATTTTATTCTAATTTATAATCGTATTATTGTTTCTCCCGTCCGCCTATTACAATGAAATAAAGCCCAGTTTCAAGCTCACTTACAGGTTTCATGCAAATAAATTAGTTCAATATTAGTTTTAGATATTAGTTCGATAAACTAAAGATATTTTAATTAAATAAGTAAATTATTTTAATTAAAACGTTTATAAATGAAATATAAATATTATAACATGCAAATAATTCAAAATTGAATATTAGACGCAAACTAAATTCACGACATTCCTATTTTAGTCATTAAGACAACGCCCGCACTAATTTATATATGTACCTACCGCGGGGCATTTTACAAACATGCAATTCATTGACACGAAGCATAATCATACACATAACAACTATAAATGGATCAAACAAATAGATGTCGTAGGTGTCGATCGAACCTGAAGTGCAAGGGCCCCCGAATAGTAGTGAGGAAGTAGAACCTTAACCTCAGTGGCACGCGTACTCTCAGCCATGGATTCCAGTATGGTTTTTATGCTGGGTGTTAACCTACACTTTGAAACAGATGGTTTTCATGTACATATTCGTTGTATTGTTTTTTCTGGTTAAGATGTTCGCCGCAAATAACCTTTAACCCGATATACCTATAGTAAATTGAAATCCTCATTTGCATTTTAATAGCTTTGGATTCTTCACACATGTATTTAGCTAGAATTTACACGGATCGGATTGTCAACGAAAGGCAATTGGAAAAACATAAAAATGCTATAAACTTCGATCGTAAAATAATTGTAAGTCCCGTGCACATTTTTTCGATACTATATCGATTCGAACTGGTCTCTACTTCTGGTTAAATCGTTTAGTTTAATTATTATTATTGTACTTGAAACTTTAAGTTGGGCAGTAAAAGAAAATTACCGCATGGTTGAATTCGATATAGAAACAAAAATTTTATATTCACAGCGTGTCAATTTTCATCGATCGTTTTAGTGTTATTCAACAACATACGTTTTGTTTATAGCTTTTATGCGTTAATACGTATTATCAATATTTAAAAGAAATTTAAATAAATTAATTGAGTTGGTAGTTAATAATATAACTAAGATTTCAAGCATAGAAATAGCGTCAAGAGGTTATAAAATAGGTAAGAGCTGTTCTTCTGTTAACACGAGATGGCGTCTACAGTTTTGCGTTAATAGAAAATCATTCCAATCACTGGTCGAAATAGGGCCAACAACAGCTGTTGTAGTCTTGCACATGAAGGAGTAACGACATACAGACAAACGAGTCAAGAATAATTACTTTGATTTTTGTGTCAAACTTAATCTGTAATTAGAAATAATTAAACATTATTTTTCAAATTATACGAATTACACCTATCTTTTGTTTTTAATTAAGTAGCATCCAAAATTGCTTCGAGATTTTTGTAATAATTTTGAACTCTTAATAGGTCTACAAATATAAAATTCACGGAAGCCAGAAGTAGAAAAATAGAATTGATTCTAGTTTTATATCAAACACTATATCGATTCTCCTTGAATCTTTTTACATTTTTCTCACAAAGAATCGTGAAACGGTGAATGTAATAGAAGTTCCGCCTTTGAATGGGCGTGTTATCAAAGTAAAAGATAAAAGTTTTAAGATTTTATTTAAGAGATGGTACCCGTTCTTACAAACTTTGGCCATAACGAGCCCGGATCCAATGCCAGTGGTATTTCTACTGAGAACATAACTAAAAGATTCTACTTGGGATCTAAGTAATTTAAAACTATCATTCCCATTCCTTTCTCTTTTTAAATATATTGAAATTGTATTACCTACAATGTTTTATAGAGTTGCGTAATATAAAATAAAACCATAACAAAATTCAGTTTTTATTCACGTAGACTTTATAAAAGTCATCATATCCATCGAAAACATCGACTGCTGGACAAAAGCCTCCCCCGAGGTTCACCACAATAGCCAGTTTTGTACTGCCTGCATCCAGTGGCTTCCCGCGATCCTTGCAAGGTTGTCAGTCCACCTTGTAGGAGGCCTCCTAGGCAGAATTCAACGTAATGATGAAAAAAATCGAATTGAAATTTGAATGTTGACTAATTTCTCCAATGATGTTCAAGCCTTGAAGTTTAAAATAGTTTCTGATGTTGTTACTCAACTTTATAGTAAATAAAAAAATTGAGAACATAATATGTTTTAAAATACACCAACGTTTGAGGAAGGTATAGAATCCTCAGTATTGTTATCCTATCTATCTATACTGGCGCGCGACTGCAATTCGAACAGCTGTTTTTTTAGTAAAAATATTTTAAATATATATGTTTAATTGGATCGGTATAAGCAGCATTAGGCACGAGCACGATATATATTCAAGTGAAAAATTATAATTTATGTGCCAAATACAGGAAGCTCTGCACGCAAATTTATCCGTTCTCAGAATTCATTTGATATTTTAATTCGGATGGAACAAAGGACGTAATTGACATTACAAACGCGTGCGGCTCATTACTCTGCCTAATTCAACAAATCTTGAAGCTCCGTGAATGAACATATAAAAAGTAAGTAGCTATATATTCCTCACAAGGGAAAATAAGACAGGTTTACCTGTGTAAGGTAAATTCGGTAGGTAGATAGGGAGGTATATTTCGTGAACTGCGTATCAACGGCCCCACGGCTCACTGGACGCAAACATTCTGTAATGTAAAGGGAAACGGCTACCATATTGTTCTTTCCCTCGCCGGAAACACACACAGATATAGTACGATACAATTTACATCGGTAAATGTTGTGAACTATCACCTAGAACGAGAATTTCGATATTTATATATAACTGCAGCACTACAGTTTGATAGCTTTCAAATTTAATACCTAAATTATGGATAGGATCAGTTCTTCTTTAGTTACTTCTTTATAAAGTAGAAGATATTCTATTGGACGTTGGACTATAGAGTAGTAGTCTCCAGTTCAAAGTCAAGGCGCGCACCTCTAACTTTACGAATTTATTTGCGAATCTATAGGTACAAATAAATAAAATTGAAGTGTCTGTTTGTTATATTGAAATAACCGATTTTTACTACATGTATATGAATATATATACGGTACATACTCCAAAATAATTTTTTTTTCAATTTTTGTCTGTCTGTCTGTCTGTTTGTTCTGGCTAATCTTTGAAATGGCTGGACCGATTTTGACGGGATTTTTATTGGCAGGTAGCTGATGTAATAAGGAGTAACTTAGGCAATTTTTTTTTTAGAAAAGTCATTTAGTTTGGAAAAACCAAAAATAAAACAAAATAAACCAATTAACACGCGGACGAAGTTGCGGGCACCGCTAGTTAGAAATAAAATATCTCGTACTTAAAACTGGAATGGAAAACATCTTAAGAGAACGTATACGGTCTGAGAATTCTCCAAAAATGTTCTTGATGGCACGTAAAGTCCACTAACTCTCACAGCCAGCGTGGTGCATTATGGCCTAAGCCCACTCATTGTGAGATTAGGCCCTTGCCATGTAGTGGGACAGTAATGGATTGCACCATCAAAATAATCTACAAATTAGCGGGTATTTCAATTTTAGCGAGCAACAGCCTTGCTTTAAATTTAGCTTCATCATCATCATATCAGCCGAAAGACGTCCACTGCTGGACAAAGGCCTCCCCCAAAGATCTCCATAATTGCCGGTCTTGCGCTATTCGCATCCAGCAGTTCCCAAAAGAAAATGGCAGAATCCGTATCGCATACTTCCTTTGTTGTTCAGCTATATAATTTGTACCACTTGTTAAGACAACTAAGGTATTGATTTTAATGTAAGTATACTATTTTTAGAACTTGGAATTAATTAATTAAATCAAAAAGAATATTTCAATTATTTTCAATAAATAAACGTAATAAAATCGTAAACTAAACGCAGTTACGTTTACAGAAATTGCCATGTGTAAAATAATATAAAAGTCGAAATTATAATTAATTATTTATAAATGGGAACAACATTACATATAAATCATTTAATTATAGACTTATTTATTATACTTAAGTAAGCACAGTAGTTGCATTACATCGAAATAATTAATGATTTTGAATAGGAACGATTTTCGTCGTCAATATTTTTTTTGTTCATGGCAATTATTTATTGACAGGCAAAGACAATCTGTCAGGTATTTATTGCTGTTGTTTTGATACATGTCATCAATTTAGCAAATTATTTGCAGAAATTACGTGAATTTAGCATCAGTTCCTCCGTGCTATAATATATATCTGTTGACAGTGGATTCACGAAAGGACGCTTTATCATTTAATAAAAATGACGAGTTTGCAATGTGTTAATTGCAACATTCGCTTGCCCCGACTAAGCAGACAAACATTATTCGAAAATAGTGAAGTTCTCAATAAAGCCAATGTTGCTTTGTGCTATGTGATAATTATTGTTTGGTACTTATATGAAGATATTCTTAGATGAAGTTATGATGATGTCTTCCCGGCCGAATTTACGCCACGGCGGCCATTCTCAATGGAGATTAGTCAATTGCGCAGGACATATTATAGTGCACAAGTGTGTGCGCAAACACAGGGGCACTTTCTATTCCATCACTCTCATGATCCGATGGGACGACGACCGACACGACCGGAAAGAAGTCAGGTACAGGACCGACGGCTTTACGTGCTCTCCGAGGCACGGGGGTGTATTACCTCCAACTTCCAGACTTCGGGCTGATTCTGAGAATATTCTTTTTACGGAAAAATCCCAAAATCACTTTTTGGTCCGACCCGAGATATGAACCCTGGACCTCATTTTCTGCGGTTGAACACGCTACCGCTAGACCAATGAGGCAGTCAACGATGAAGTAATACTAAGGATACATTAATAATAATATCAATAAAATTATTGTAGTTACAAAAAACAAAGAATCTATTGTTTTATTTACCTCCACTCAAAACCTCATATATAACCCCTCGCAACCTGACACAAATGTACACTGGGTTATGAACTATGTAATTAATGGAAATAAAGAACTTTTCATTATCTCACCAATTAATAGTATTTTGCATCTTCCTAATCTAACTCTACCCGGTTAGGGTTTCCGGGGCAGGTTCGGAATAAATCCATGTAAAAGACTATAAAAAGAGCTACAACATTTACTTTATCACCATAACAATGTTTATGTAAATATAATATGTAACAATCTTCATTGGTACACTAGTTAACACTAGCATTTCATTGCCACATCAGTAGACACACTTTGATATTTACAGTATCTTTATTACTTAGGCAGTAAGAGTGATTTTCGAACTGCAAAGTTTCCATGGTCATGGGGTTGACCCACAGATTACCAAACATAACCTTAAAATAAAACTGGCTATAACTTTTGTACCCCAAGTTCAAAAAATCTAAGAAATTAAAAATGCCTTTTCTATCACATTAACCACCAATTAAAACATAAAATATCCCGTAACACGAAATTTTACTAGCGGTACAAAAGTCCCATACATTCTTGCCGTTTGCCTTTAGCTTGCTATTACATAATTATATTATGATAACAATAAATATTTTAAGTAATAATAATAGGTCTTTACCTATGAAATTGCCGTTTTGTATGAAAAAATTTAAACGAATTTTTTTCATGAATTTCTTTATTTGTATTAATCGAAGTAATCACCCATGCAATCAATGCATCTTTGCCATCGCAGTGGCAGTTTATTGATGCCCTTCTTAAAGAAATCAGCTGGACGGGAGGCAACAAATTCTTCAAAGGCATTTTGTACTGCCTCTCGGGTATTGAATTTTTTTCCCGCCAAGAAGTTATCCAAATTCTGGAAAAAGTAGTAGTCTGTAGGCGCAAGGTCTGGTGAGTAGGGCGGATGACGGAGAGCTTCCAACCCCAGTTCTTGCAACTTGGAGACCGTCTGCTGTGCAGTATGAGGTCGCGCGTTGTCGTGCAGGAGCAGCGGAGACGAGCGATTGACCAATGCTGGTTGGAGATGCGCCAGCTTCTCCATCATTGTGCTCAGTTCTTCACAGTACACATCTGCAGTAATGCTCACCCCGTTTGGTAAGAAGCTGTGATGAATCACACCGGCGCTAGACCACCAAACAGTGACCATCACTTTTCTAGGGGTAAGTTTTCGTTTAGGGCATTGTTTAGGTGCTGAACCAGGATCCAACCAACTTGCTGAGCGCTTGCGGTTATCAAACAGAATCCATTTTTCATCGCAGGTAACAATGCGGTTCAAAATTCCTTCATTTGTGTGTCTGTTGAGCAGTGCAAGGCACGTCTCGACGCGTACTTCGCGCCGGCGATCATTGAGTTCGTGGGGCACCCATTTGTCAAGCTTTTTTACCTTGCCAATTTGACGCAAATGGACCAATATTGTTTTGACGCTAACGTCGAAAGCTGCTGCTAATTCAGCCGTAGATTGTGTATCATCAGCTTCCACAACCGCCTTTAATTCGTCATTGTCGACCAAAGTCTTCGGACGACCGCGAGGTTCATTTTTCAGGTCGAAATTTCCAGAACGGAAGCGAGCAAACCAATAACAGGTGGTGCGTTGGTTTGTAGTGTTAGCTCCGTAAACGTCGTTGATGTTGCGTGCCGCTTGTGCCGCGTTGCTGCCACGACGGTACTCATATTCCATAATTACTCGAATTTTTAACGTATCCATGATGACGAAAAAGATTGAAATGCGATGAAAATGTAACACTAATCAATAAAGAAATGACTACTTTTGGAAAAAAGAATCCATGTTTTTAAAATAAAATTAATTTGAAATTAGAATTCTTAGCCAAACAAAAATTATTTTGATTTGAAATGGCCAGTACTGCAGAACGGCAATTTCATAGGTAAAGACCTAATATATAGATATGTAAAAAAAAACATTTAAATTAAATAAATTTATATCAAAATAGAGAGTAAACGTTGAAAAGCGATGGGTGGTCAAGCATCAAAAAGCAATGAAGATAGAAAAACATTTTCAATAAATACTTTCCAATAAAATCATTCTACAAAAACATTTAAATGATTTCTTAATCGTTTTTTAAACTATGGCTCCCATACCTACCAAGTACCTATTAAACCTACCAAAACTATCCAACTAACTGTTTATATGGTCGCTGGATACTACCTCAATCATCCATTAAATCGAATGAAGAGTGCACTATAAGTAAAGAAATTACTTATGGACCCTTGAAACTGGCAATTTCCATTAGTTTCATTAAGAAAAGATCCAACAACATGAAAACACGTTGGTATTTAACTTTTAACTGTCCATGCACACATACACGCTGTGTGTTTCTATAACGTTAGGTATGAGCAAACAGATAGAAAAGCATTCTATTTAAATACGAACTTTGTCTGCCTAGTTGCAAGGTTGGTTTTAGATTGTGAACAAAAGGGATTTATGACGTAATATCGCAACGATATCACGTATCGATTGGTAGCGGCAAAGCCGATACAACCGCTTCTATTTACGCTCTTTACCTATTTATAAACCAAGCTATCTTACTCCCTACCTGCGCTCGCTGCCGACGTTCCGATGTAAGTTTTCGATACATTCGATATGTACGTATCCGTATTAGATAGGAATACTATAAAACAAAAAATCGATCTCCTTAGAAGATATGGGAGTATTGAGAAAATAGGGTTGTGGGACTGTTAACCTAGCGAGTGTCATGTGATATTATGTGCAACATGTACACAAATTTTATTGACTATTGAATAGAAATAAATTGAATACGTACAATTAATAAATAGTATGTACCACCACAACTTAAAATTAAAGTTTACGTACTAAAATTAGGTACAATGGACGGTCTTATCGCTACTGGCGATTGCTTCCAAACAACCAAGTTTGGAGTGTATAGATGAAGGAAGGAGAAACTGGGTAGATAGGTGTAATAATAGGTCAACTTATTTTAATCTAACACAAAAATAATAATGACATAGAAGAAATCAAAATAAGAGGAATGCGTGAAAAAACAAAAGGCGGCAGTTGTAAATAAATATACCTAAGAAAGCAATCTACTAGGTACTAGGTCTATAGATTGAGCTTTTCTTGTTGTTATGGTCTATAAATTCACACTAAACGAGATACAATATTAGTTGCACAAAAGCAAAACCTATAGGCGCTGAAATAATTTGCTTGGCTTAGTAAGTTTTAATTAAAAATAACTCCGTCTAAAATTAACGTGCCTAATAGCCGTAACTGTCAGACAGATTTAATGAAATTGGGCGTACAATACGATTGGGTAAAGTAATATCATCGCATCAATTTAAAAATATAGAGACATAAAAGAGAATTACGAATGATAAATTCAATTAAACTGCTGTTACTTTAAATTGGAGAGATTGTAATCTGGACTCTGGCATCAAGACAATTCCATTGAAATATGGCAAACAAATATATGAGTATTAGAACGAAACTTACGTACTGAGTTCACTGACACGAATCATGATGCATCGCCATATGATTGTTACAGACGGACCTAAAATCAAAATCCTCTGAAACGGTCTTTAACCCCGCAAATGTATTCCATGTGATAAATCCAATTTCTAATCTCAAATACCTGTTTTCAACGATAAATTCCATATGATAATGTCTTAATCTAAAATATTGTAATTTAAAACGTGTACTGTAGGTAGGTGAGAAGACGACGTAGTCTCATATATCTTAAATAATCTCTACATCTAAATTTCATTAGTCTAATTATATACAAGTTAAAACCAGCTATTAATTTAAAGCTTTCTAATTTCTGACACGGCCGCGCCACCTGCTTTAAACTTTAAGGAGCTATATATTTCTAGAACCTGGCATTAAGATCTCTGATTTTCTCTAGTTAAACTAAATTTATCAAGTAGCAAATGTCGTGCAAACACACGCGTGCCGACGATTTTACTGACCATAAACCGAAGTGTTAGAGCTCATCTTTCTTGTTAACGAGCACTGGGAATTGTTTATAGTGTAAAAAAATGCCAAATCGCATCCGAGCAGTCGTCGGATTAACGACTAAAAATATTTACGTTCACTGTCGTGCAACACTCGTATAAAGAACAGTGAGTTAACGTCAGCGGCGCCTACAATTCGCACTATTTTTATTTACGAACGTACCTACACAAGTATAACAATGCGATACGTTGCTTCTAAACCACGCCCAAAACCAATATTTACACTAACATTCGCATAAGGCGAAACTAAAGGAAAATTACGTAACGCCCCATATATTATTAAAGTCGGCCATAAAATGCTTGAGTTACCGATTCCATCGACGTTTAGTGTCGAACAATCGGCCATAGTCGATGAGTCAGTTGGCGCCCGAGGACGGACGTCGAACTACGCCTACAAATCGGAAAATATCCCTTGCCATGTGTTACTAAATAAACATAGAGCTCAATGCCTACATAAGCAACGCCCGTCTGGTTCCTCGGCGCACACACAAGCCCATTATCTTTTGAAGTCACGCTCGAATCGAATTCATTATTAAATTTTATACTCATAGAAACCGTAGCGGAGAACTACGCGGAACACACAATATCTGAATTTTGATTAGAATGATTTTATGCCAGCCGTGATTCCTTCAAAGAATCGCAGCATTGTTAAATCCTCGAACAGATGGGACATCCCGCAATGCCAGTTTCGCCTGAACCCTAATTAAATATTTTAATATATTCTCTTCATCCGCTTCGGGTATTATTTTATCTATAGGTAGATACGTATCATACATATGGCATGCTAATTTAAAATGCATTGGTTAATTCTGCTCAATAACATAATTTTGTTGGCGTCTACTCATTTTGCGATCCCTTCTCAAGCTTATAAAAGTCTTCGCATATTTTGGTGTAAAAGACGATCCATAAAATAGGATTTTATATCTTCACATTATCATAATCGACGTAAAAAATACATGGATGGAATGGATAGAGTTCCGTCATTGAACGATCTACTACGAGTATAGTAGTGTGAGATCCACCTAAAAATCGTCTAAAACAATTAAAATACCATAAAGCGCGGTGGTTTCCCACCATAATCATTGAGTAATTCTGTATCGTTACTACGGGATGATAAACACGCCTCTCGTGCCAAGCGTAAAAACAACTTTTGTTACCATTTTATGACAACAATTACGACCTATAAAACGTGTAGCGATTATTCTTCGTACCGATTGTTGTGGTCGCGCTGTCATCAGCCCGTGCGTTGGACTGGCTACTTACTAACACGGCTCCACTTACAAAAAACTTAACAGCGACAAAGTGTTGTAATAAATTAATCCTTATTTTTATCACCAATAAAGTTCAACTTTTATTGCCGCTATCGGTGATATGTTCATCGCTTTAGGAGGCCGTGATCATACCGAGCCTACAAGCCTTGACTTTGTCAGCTGTGTATTTATAATTTCGTCAATCTGTTCATTCTATGGCATGTATAAGTTTTACGAGTTTTGTGAATTATTTGGACGTTTATTTTTATGTATGTTCATTTTAAAGAGACCTATTGATGACTTACCTAATCATATTATTATGTGTATTGAAATGCATGCGTATTTGAGATTTTAGAGATATTATCATCAACAATTTAAGCACAAGAAACATTTTAGTTTGAATTTTTTTTATTTAGTTTACTAGGCTACTTATTTTAGGTTTAAATTGCAGTAATAATGTTTTAGGCAGCACATGCTAACACAATAGGGCAATCTTTTCAATGGTAAAGTATTAAAATCTTGCGTACAAATGCACCCAATTTAGCGAATGGAACAAGGGTTACAATTTGTGTTGATAGTTGTTATCTGTAACACCCATCACCGGGTAAATGTACTGTTTACAAAAAATATGCTACACATATATTTCAACAGATATTAAATTAAATGAAATCTGTTCTGGTCTTGCGACAGTCATGTCTTCATAAAGTAACAAACTATCATTAATTTGCATAGAGATAGCTTCAAAACAAAGAACAATATTATCTCGGGTAATTCTTGGTGCACATGGGCAACTTCGTAGCATTAAGTCGTATAGTAGCTACATGAATATGTAATTTATATTTAAGTTTAAAAAATAATAATAAAAAGTACATTTTATCGAACATAACATCAAGTAACTTGAATCTATTTATGAATAAAATTATGTTTGGTTTAAATATTTACGAGGTATATCATCTTGTAAAGCACGTAATTTCTTTAAAATATGGACAATCTTGAAGTTCACCGCAAGTACAACATGGAGGATCTGAGTTACAAACAACCAAACAGAAATCCTGAAATACATTATTTTAATATGACAGCAGTCTATGGTCTCAAGATATTTTTTTTTTAATCTAGAGTGAATATTTAATACATGATAATTACGATACGTTGATGTCTCTATATAGAAAACGAAGTATTCGAAAAAATCTAATATAATTATTTCTTTAAACGTATACCATATCGGATGTTATTGATGGCTTGAATAGCACGTTTAATTGATTGCAAATTCGAACGTGAATACAAAGCGTGTCTAATAACTTTATAAATTCTAGTGATTTCTTATAAAAATATTTCTTACTTATATATCCGGTTTACCACTCACTTTACATAGTTATATTTATTTGAAACTTTATAAATTATGATGAAAATAGAAAAGTGTGGGTATTTGATTCAAAGCCCATGTTGAGTCAAAACGTGTTACATGATTTTTTATCGGTTATGTTGGAGACCCGCCCCATTGATTAACGTACACCTGCGTTTGCGCAGACAGTTGTGCGTAGTTGACTAGTCTCCATTGGATTGGTTGCTGTAACCCAAATTTGGCCGGGAACACATTATGTAGGTATATATTATAGCAGGACCAAACCGGTTTGATGATTGAGATAGGAGGTAGGTAGCTTCTTATATTAGACGGCTACTCATACTTGGTTTTGAATCTGAGCTTATTAATTTTGTCTTCATCTTATTTCATTGAAAATGACCTGGAAAATTTATCATCATCACCGAGTTCATTCTTAACGAGTCCTAATCATTTCACAAAAAGTAAAGAGTATACAACGAAATAATTATAAAATATGGCTGCATTAACAAATATATATAATGAAATTCGAAAAATTATGTATAGTTTAAATAGAAATTTGCATATTATATCAAATGTAATGTAATGTTCTAAAAGTTATATATTAAAACTTAAATTTAAATGTGCACAGATGATTGCCCAAGCCTACACATGTTTTTTTTATTTCTCTTCTATTAAAAGCCGTCAGGTAGGCGTGTGAACTTCCTACATATCAGGTTTTAAAAACCATTCTCCCATTTAAAATCATGTTTATCGCTTTGTTCGTAAACAGATAATTTAGCTATTTTATGAAGTGTCACACAAATAAACATTATACACACGATGGACCATTACTTATGCTAAAGCCAAAGTAGATGGGACAATATAGGTTCATATATAGTCCCGCTGCGTTGCGTTGCGGTAATATTTTTGGATAACAGAATTTTAAATTTGGTTGATATCATCACATCTTACCATGTAAAATATGTCCTTACTTTTCAGCCGCGAAACAAGTCAGGTGAAAACCAATTTATGATGACATAACGGCATATTACAGAGAAATAATATTCCGTAAGCGTTCACCTAAAACTACATAAAATACGAACAATATCGTCAATTTTCATGCTGTCGAAAGCCAAGTGCAACGACGTGAAGCATTCTAAGCGATGACGGCTAATATCGAACATGTCTGCCCTTTCACAAATACCGTCTGCAACGTATGGCATTTCATTTTATATTCATTGCCTTATTTCATACAACTATAACGACGTCGCAAATTGAAAGGGCGATGAATAACAAAGCAAGGTAATTATAACTAATTGAATTTTCTAATCACTTTTTCTAATGTGCATTCTAAAGTGTATACAAACTACATACTGCATATATATACTTAGTTTGTATATTCTATCAAAAAGTTTATAGAAACATTTTTCATGATTAAAATAGACACTACTAGCATTGACATTAAACCTTTTACTAGTCTGTCGTCCCTTATAAAAGTGTTATAGTATCAAGTGAGTAAATATCATACAAAGAAAAAAATATAAATTACTCTGGCCTTAATATTTAACTGGTTTCAAAAGGAAAAGGACATTAGCGTGAGTGTTTTTTTGTAAAGTATATATATATAGATATATTACCTATATACGTGCTGCCCGATTCTACGTTGTTTGTGATCCTATTTTGATATTTTTAAATCGATATTATCGCTTCATTGAATAGTTCCGTATGTATATTGTTCCAAATTGTTGTTTTTTTTAAAGAATTGACATCAATAGGTTAGGTTAGGTTAGCAACATTTTGGGAAAGGGACATTTTGGGAAAGGGACATTATGGGAAGTTGACATTTTGGTACCAGGGGACATTTTGGGAAGTTGACATTCTGAGCCTCAACGCAGATTTATAGTTTTTAAACACTTACTATTACAGGAATTGTTAAGATTCCTTACATAATAGAAAACTGCGGTGTTTTTTCTAACGCTACCGTATTTCGTATTCGACTCGCGCTCCCCAGCTATATTTTGAATGAGACAGTCTCCAGACCTACGTCCGTCTAGCCCATACACCCATGCATGTTCTACTCTATGATATGCTAACTTTCATACTCCAAACACGTAGCCACCTCCATACAAAAATATAATATCCTACTAATATTATAAACGTGAAAGTTTGTAAGTATGGATGGATGTTTGTTACTCTTTCACGTAAAAATTACTGAATGGATTTTAAAGAAACTTTACAATAATATAGCTTATACATCAGAGTAACACATAGGTTACAATTTTTAAAGATATTGTGTGAATTGTCCAAGATATGACAATAAGTGTCAAGTAACTATGAAAATATCTACCATCTGCGAGTTATACCGGCGTGGACTGCCAAATCCACTAGAAGTACACATCCTACTAATATAAATGCGAAAGTTTGTGTGTATAGATGTTTGTTTGTCAAACGGCGGGACATAGCTAGTGATTTTATAATCATATACAGGGACACTTGTTATTCACATTTTGCCATCTTTAAACCCAACCTACGTTTAATAATACATTTTCTTCAAAACGACTCTGTTAATTTCACGTTAAGATGTATGTTTATAATAATATCTGTCGCGCGGTTTCAAAGGCAAGCTAACAAAGTTTTCAACACTGAAGGCAAGGAATTGGGGTTCGCGATCAATTTATTAAGCGAAGTACGATTTACGCTCGACTTTAAAAAGAAATTCTTTGCGTTATCATTGGATACACGAGAAATTCATAATAATATATAATACCTACATGCAGGATGTTTACTTAATCGTGTAAAAGCTTAAAACTGTGTGGATAAATTAAATTATTTAGCAAATCTTCGCAGGAATACAGAAGTGTCGATTGATAATAGTATAACTATATGACTAAGCGAATAGTAAAATGAAACTATGGTTTATATATATTTAAGGCTGATGTTTTAATTTTGTTCTGAAAGATATTAATGACTGAGGAGATAAAGATATAAAGCATACTTTGTTCTGAAATATCAGCGAGAAAAGGTACCGTAGTACAAATTAATTTGTAAATAAAACAACGTTAATTTGCTAGGTTCTCTTAAAACAAAAATATTTAACTAGTGAAATATTTTTGTTGAGTGCCCGTTATAGAGCGTGAAAGTTAATTTTTATATAATTTAATTTTTTATATAATTAACTGTCGACACAATCCTGCAAAGTTGCGCTCACTAATCTATTTCTGCTAATAAAACATGTATTCTTTCCAATACCAATATATGTTCCGGAGAATAAGTTTAACGATTTTGTAATGCCTTTTGGAGCGTAGAGGTTTTTGACAAAAATCGTATCAGGATTACCATCAAGTTATATACTTTACACGACTAAGGAATCACCTTGTGTTATACACGGATACCTTCTGAAGTTCGCGAGTAAAATTAATTTATTCCCGGCCTTCCAGTTCAGTGCTCGCGTTTAAAGTGTTTGTAATATTTAGATGGATGACTAGGGCGTTGTTTTGTACTGAAATATTCGATGAATTTCTTTAGTTTCTCCTTGTTTAGACTAAAGGTGTTCGTTGAATAAAAGTTAGTATAAAAGCTGGACAGCTTGAGCTCTCGTTCGATAAAACCTATACTAATGCTAACTGGTAACATGGTGGTAAAAGTATCTTACAAATAAAAACAATAATAATATCCTGGGACATTATTCGCACACGGCTATCTGATGCGATGAATGATGAACTAAGCAGAGCTTGTACTATGGAAACCAGATAACTGATATATTAAATATAACTAATAATTTTCTTTTGTAAATTCATACCTACTTAAAAAGTTAATAACACTCAGATATATTATATGTAGCTTTGGGAAATATTTTTGCAGAAAAAAATATTGAAATCTCATTTGGCCATCGATAATATTGTATCAAACACTTGCGTTTCGCTACGTGATATTTTAGCACAGGTACTTATTATTTAATTTACTTGTAATTTAATTAGTAGTACCTACATAAAAATGTCGAATTAATCTTCTATTACAAAAAGTTATATCTTTAAATTGGGGGTCTTATTTAAGAATAAAACCCTAGTTCTGACCATGGTAAACTTCACATTCTGATGGATGAAGTTAAGCAAAACTTCATGGTAAGTTTAATTTCTATATTCGACCCTAAAATAGAAAAGAAATCGATAAACAATACCTCAAGGAAAAAAGTTACGTTGTATTGCCAAACAGTAGGTATCGGAACGGTACGCACACGATATTCATTATTCATATTTGACATACGCACATCGCCCACAAATTCTGTCTTCCCGAGGGAAACATCCCAAAAAAAGATACGTATTTTCTTATTTTTTCAGACACCTGCTTACCTATAGAATATAAGAAAATTTTACTTTCAGAAATTGCAGAGGCCCGCTATCTCAACTTGTGATGTAAATCTTGATAAGTTCAAGAATGTATACATAACATTTGGCTGTATTGTTGTTTTTGCCCTTAAGTCAGCGAAAACGGAAGCTACATAGAACGTAAAAATGTATACGCACACATTACTAGGTAGACGTATGAGAGCGGGCGATGAAGCGAGCGCGGGATGTGAGGTGGGCGCTGTATTATTTATAGCTCTGCGAATGGACATATTATAGATATTTTTCTTATTGAAATAAGGTTGAAAGCGGCTTAAATAAAATATATTTACACTATAACTATTTAATTCGTAAATTTCCCATAACATCAGTTTTTGGTTGAACGTAATTCTATTGAGTAATTTGCATAAGTATTTATTGAACAGATATAAAAAAACAATTTTAGAATTAATTATAATCCAACATTTAACTTCTTGGTAATGTTATCCATTGTTAGTAATTCTGATATATCAATATTAATTCACATTAAGATAATAAAAAGTTTTTTCCAAAATCTAGCCATACACCTGCCTTATGCCTTAACAGATAATTTTCGCGCTTTTTGTACCAATCTACACCGCCCGCTTGCACGCGTATCTCTCTGAGTACTCAAGAAGCAAATATGAAAGTCGTTTCGTCTTTTCCTGTTAAAAGGGACAACCGGGACGAAAGGCTCACACAAAGGCACAATTGTCACATATTTCACGATATTTCATTTAGGTAAAAATAATTTTTCATAGCTTCAATATTATCAAAAACGGTAATATAGAATATTGCTCCTAATTTCACGTAAATAGCTTGTACTAGTTTGAATATAGGTATATAATATTAAAACTAGTACAAGCTATACAACTAGAATAAGTTACTTCCCATACAAGAATATCAATCAGCTGTGGAATTTTGTATGGGGAGTCAAAAATATGTTTTGTTCAAAAACTAGTTTGGTATAATCGATTCGTTCGTTGGGCATTCCTTATGCTCCTCCACTATTACTATACATATTGTTTATATATAACAATGTTTTACACTATCGATAACTAACAATACCTACTTCGAAGTTTCCCTCTCTCATTTAATTTCAACCAGCATTCTCCACACGTACAAAATTTAATATTATTAAAGAGAGAAAATATAATTTTCCCTCACAAGTTGCACCAACACACCCATATGTAGGACTATCTTTAGTCTTTGCTGGTTATACAATGTATGTATGAAAAATGAATTGGGTTTATTATTTAGTATTTTTACTTCGTATACCGCAATTTTTTTACGCGGGGAACATTAGGTACACACATGTTCACGGATTTAAGTGACTCATTGTTTTTAGTAACTTAACTTTAATAAGAATATGACTATATGTTACTTTATTGAATCTTTAAATAACAGTTTATTAAAATGAATAATTATGTTTACAAATAACATTATAATATTTCCTAAAGATATCTATTAATATACCTATAAGTAAAAATTAAAAACTACATTAAACCTACATAGATATAAAATAAACATATTAGATATATTCTTAAATGATTTGTTCATATATGATATATGAACAAATTTTCATGATTATTATTTGTATGTTCTCATTTAAATTCTATGTAAATCGGATAATAATGTACATATACCTAAAGCATAATTTAAATCGTTTGCATGCTATTTAAAACAGTAATTATTTTATATTCTTCAATTATTGTATGCTTAGATTCAAACTTGATTGTGTATAGTTGAGTGCTTGAGATTTTATGTGCCAATCGCCATAAATAATCCACTTTTTTTCTCAAACTATTATTGAAACGAAAACATTTCACTTCACAAATCTTAAATCAAAATTTAACTTCACACTTCGCACATAAGAATACCTATATAAAATATCTGTTTTTAATATACGCGTCATTCGCTATACGAAATCAACTTCTTAAACTAATATTAAAACTTAAAGATTTCACTACACAAATCTTAAATCAAACTGCAACTTCAAACTTTGAACACAATGAGTACCGAATGACAATAATTAACAATTAAACGATAGCCTTCAACTGTAAATTTTCTTTTAAAAATCGTTTTTTTTATCTATTTGAAAATAAAATAATAAGGAATAAAATATACAGATATACAGTCAGATATTACGTGTAAAATACTAAATTATTCTATAAGATTATATGGAAACCATTATACCTACCAATAGAACCTACTAATAACATCTATGTTAACGTTTATAGCCTTGATTCTGAATTATTTATTGCCCATTATAGATAGGTAGGTATGTATGTATTTTTAATACCTTTATAAAATAAGACGATATTATCATTAGTTATTTATTAGCTTATATTTATAAAATAGTTTTATAACCTAACTTGTAATATTTTAATGTACACTGCTTGTGGGTCCTATATAAAATCTCGGGTCCATATTGGCTCACCTAAAGTTCTATACCCGAAATTATTCTTCCTAAAGATTTGTAATCCGAATGATCACTCTTCCCAAAATTTTTAATCCTAAAGTTTCCATTCATACTAATGGTAGTGCTACCGGCGATGTTCACAACACTCATGTTTCCGAAAATTGTAATTAATAACATAAATCATGTAAATATATTTAAACTCCTACTATTTTTTATCATACCGCTTTTATCCCTAAACATAATTACCATAATATTTTCACTCATACTCAGAAATAAACATTTACCAAATGTAATATAGGACCGATTCGGTTCTGGCACATGGCGGCCGCTGCCGCGGCACGCTCGCTTCGCTCGCTCGGCTCGTGCATTGTGGTCACAGTTCTAACCTAACCTAAACGAATAATTATGATAATAGGACCGATTCGTTTCTGGAACTTTACTGAATGAATGACTGGAGCGGGCGCGGGACACTGGATTCGCTCGCTTGGCTCGTGCGTTATGGTCGCAGTTCTTACAAAGAAATCGAAACAAAAAAGATATGACTTTGAATAATAGTGTAAAAGATGATTATGTTCAGAAAATATAGGAAAACAAATAAAAGTATAATAGATATTTATTGCTACTGACATTGTGAATACTGCTACTTGCTACTGACATAATCGACTATAACCAAGACCTTCACGTGCCCTTCGTAGCACGGATACTCACGCACAGAATAATAATATCTCGGGACAATGTCACACAGATCATCCTAGCCCCAAACTAAGCAAAGCTTGTACTATGGGTACCAGGCGACGATATACATACTTATATAGATAGATAAATACTTATATACATAGAAAGCATCCATGACTCAGAAACAAATATTCGTGCTCATCACACAAATATTTGCACTTACCGGGATTCGAACCCAGGACCACCAGCGTCGTAGGCAGGAGCACTACCAACTAGGCTACGGTGACTTGTGAATTTAAACCTCTTTGCTGGTCACCCATCTATAGACAGATCGCGTGCCTAGGTGCCTAACCTCGCCGATCACTTACGGTTCACTAAGAGCAACTAACCGTAAACGCCTCTTGACACGCAATTTAATTTTATTACAAACAACAGTCGTTTTCCATTAAAATTAAATTTATATACCTACGATAAATTCCATTTATTATTAAAGTGTTATAACATTTATATAACTCGAAGCAACCCTTACATATATAAATATAATACGTTCAAACAACACAGGGAAAGGGACGACTAAGCAAAATGTTAGAACAGGGGTCTCGTCCCTTACAAGTGCGGTAGCATAACTTTATTTTGAAATTAACATAATTAGAGTAGGTACGTTGAAGCTCAGGGCTGGGTAAACAGACCCGACTTATTAAGTTAACGAGGACGTGGCCAACTGTAATTATGGAATTGTCTTGAAAACAGGTGTTAAATGGTAAGGATGAGGGTGTTTGTTTAATGAAAATACTAGGGGTAATGGTTGTTTATGTTCATTCTGTTTTCTTTTCCCTATTTATCCTACATGTAACGCTATGACTGCCTCGTGTAAATACCTATGTCTACATTTGTAGCCTGTAGTTAGACAAATAACTGTAATGCCGAGATTATTTAAGACCGACGGTAATGCTGCTCATCTTTTGAATCTTGATCAATAACCAAAATTCAGCCAGAATGACATTATCCTACTAATATTAAAAAAGCAAAAGTTTGTAAGTATGGATGGATGTTTGTTACTCTTTCACGTAAAAACTACTGAATAGATTTTATTGAAACTTTACAATAATATAGCTTACACATCAGAATAACACATAGGCTACAATTTATAAAGATATTGTGTGAATTGTCCAAAATATGACGACAAGTGTCAAGTAAGTAGGAAAAAATCTATTGGCGAGCTATTCCGGCGTGCCAAAACCGCTAGAGGTACACATTCTACTAATATTATAAATGCGAAAGTTTGTGAGTATAGATGTATGTATGTTTGTTTGTTACTCTTTTACGCCGAAACTACTTTAAGGCGGCTGAAACCGCGGGGCGCCGCTTGTTTATAATACTAGTAAATATCTTTGTGGTTATCGGCCTAGAAAGATAAAGATATCAGGTCCACTGTGTACTACTACGGCAATGTTATAGAAACCTTCGGGGGAGCCCTATGACCGTAGACGATAACGGGCTGATGGTGATTATACTAGTTACTGACAGACACTGCTCGGAATATTTTAATAGTGCACAATTTAGAACAGGCCAAATGACACGTTCGGAAATAGGTCAGTGTTGTAGTCATTTGTTCGTTCAGTAGGTACCTAAGTTTTTACTGGGAATTGGTCACCATAGCTGAAATTTGTCTGGGATTACTAGCGTTATTAGCAGAAAAAATATAATTAATAAAACTAAGTTCATATACCCGGATAACAACCAGTATTAAAACATTTTGAACTTACGATGAAACAGTAGGTATAAAAAAATTCAAATTAGGTACCTATTGTCATATTTGTGAGGTTCCTTTATACTAAAGGAATACATTTAAAGTATTGTAGGTATTTATTTAAATTGTATCTATGTGTGGTTCCATTTCACTAAACGACTAGATCCACTCAAGAAATACCAACACATCTTTTTATACCACTTTAGCTACACTTACCTAATATAGAAAAAGTGTTTTGAATCGAAGTATTTAAAGTAGTCTAAATTTATTAAACGACGAGACATTGACACAGAATTTGTTTTGTCTATATGTCGTGTATTAATAAACTAGGTAGGTATATACAGCTATATTAACTAAGCTTTTTTGTTCCGGTCACATAGAACATCAAAGTACTAGAGTTATTTACGAGAAGAACTGTGTAGGATGTATATATTATATAAATTCTTGTTACTCATTAGTGGGTTGATAGGTAGGTACGTACAGTCGGCAGTAATAAAATGAATAATTTAATTAGACATTTTGGGAGCACCTTCATCTCAGAGGGGATAGATTCGTCCGCTCCATTTGTTACGAAGCTATATTATAAATTTAAGAAAATCCCTCGACATCCCTCGAAAAAGGTTCACTGTGGGTATCAGGTGTATCAAACTGATCCCTAAGAATGGTATTATCCGGAACATATTTTCCAAGCGGGGGTCGTACAGACCACTCGGGAAACCCCACTCTGAATAAATTACTTGTCTACATTGATTTTTTATACATTTACATAGTTTAGCGTTATAAGTACGAATATTAGGTTTATCAAAGACTTTTAGCCTTATCGTAATACTATGGGTACTATAGAAATGTCCCGGCTGGATTAAATTGACGCGTTCTAACTTTAACTGGGATCTCCATTTCAAAACTTTAAGCTTGGCTATTTTGCTCTTATCGACATTGTTGGGAGTAAGGGATCGAATGTTATCTAGGAACCTAAAAGCTTGTGCAATATTAGTATTTTTATTTACACTCATTTAGATTACACTGAAGTGAATACAACAAATTGTTGTACGTTGAGATACAATCCTTGTACACCATTTATAATATTGAATAGGAATCATCACATATCACAATATGTTTAAAGATTATGTTTCATTATATAATTGTAAAAAAACCATACAGACAAAATGACCTTAACCTTATTTTTAACCACTTCAAATAAAAGAAGGTTAAAGTTAAGGTTATTTTGACTAGATATTTTTTTATTGATTTAACCAAATATGTAATATATGATATATTTTTATAGGAATACTTTTGAGTTGGTTCCATGTAAATTGGTTGTTACAAAGTAATATTGAATTCGTTTGAATATTTTTAAAACAGAAATAAAACTCATTCTATCTGATCTAAAGCTTTACAAGTCAATTTTTAAGTAGGTAATGATTTTCCATCATAAATTTAGACGGCACTCAATAGACTACAAACTCAAGTCAACCGATTAACGTGGAACATTTGTAAATAAGAACTACATACTCTAGACTTCCAAATTATACAAAATCTCCTTTGAGCATAATCAATTGTCTGTATCGCATGTCAGGTACATGCTGGATGAGAATGAGGAAGGTTCACCATTTGTATCCCAGTTTATTTTTCTACTTTACTATCAAGCCTATAGAAAGAAGACTAAATACTAAGCATTTATCGCACGTTAAATTTTTATAAAATGTTAATAATCACTTAACCTCAAACTTGAAAAAGGACTCTGAACTCTGAACGGCTTTATATAAACTAGAACCATCCCATCCGGTTCCCCGGTATGTAATTAAGAAATCTCGAATAAAAAAGAACAATTTATTTGGAGCTCATTGCTGCGGTTAAACCAACTCCGATCAAGAAACACACCGCACTGTTCATATTTTGGTTCATGCTTTACGAACAACGGTGTTAAAGATAGATTTTCTTCTATATACCTACTAACTTAAAGTAAAAGTGCGCAAGAAATTTCGTAAGTTCATCTCCATTTTAGGAAGTATTACAGATAAGGTATCACAAGTACACACAAGGTAAGAATAAAATCCCGAGGGATAACTTGAATGAAGCCGAGAGTAAAAGAAATTTATGATAATAATAATATCCTGGGACATTATTGACACAAAGCCGTCTGATCCCAAACTAAGCAAAGCTTGTACACACGGCTACATATCAAGCAATATATTTCCAATATAAGCTGACCTCTAATTGTATGGAAACCCTATACAACGCGAGATCAGCTTATAATGTAAATGTATAGCTTGATATGTAGCCGTGTATACTATGGTAACTAGAAAACTAACGTTTGTATTACACACTTATATAGATAATTACACCCAGACTCAGAACAAACAGACATGTACAGACGCCAGCACATCAAGTTACCCCAATCTGTCAAATTTCCCCAATTGAAAGTGAACCTTATGCTTATGTGATAAAGTTGAAAATCTATAAAAGAAATTTGACAGATTGGGTTAGCTGGATGTGCTGGCGTCTGTACCTGCGGCGTGAAAGGCAAATATCTACCAACCACGCTAACCAGCCCGTCAAACCATAGTAAATATTCATTGAAAATAAGTAGTCCCAACAAAAGTCATTCTATTAATCGTAGAAATCCCAAACCCTCTCTTCCATCACCATGTTCTACTAATATAAGGCTCCTATTATTACCTTAGATAACTATGTATATACATATATCTACGAAGATTATTATTCTTGGCCTTCAACAAAGGTTAACCCTCCCTCCGAATCCCGGGCCCTTTCTAGCAAAAGTAGGTTTTCACCCATCGGAATTACCCGCCATTTGTAATCTTGGACATTCTAAGCAGTGTTCAAAGAGCTTAGACCAAGCTTTCCTCATAATGTAAATTCAAATAGGTACGATTAAGGCAATATTAAAATTTTATAGCTAAAAGTGGAATTAATTTTATATTAAATAGACATTTGGTTAATAACGATTGATTTATAGAACGTCACTGGTAAATACCTAATGGTTTGTGTTACTAAACTTTGAATTTTTATTACTTATATTACTTGCTTATTCAACTTTGTTGTTGGAAGGCGTTATAAATGGCGCATAAAAATAATTAAACACAGTTAGTACAGCGTAAATATTAATTAATGAATAAATAAAGGGAGTACGGGCAGTAGCTGGGCCAGCCGTGCTACTCCACTACTGGTCTAGCTCCCATTTTTGTATGTTTCGGTACTTTTATATTTTTGTTGTTGTTGTTGAAAAAAAAATTGGTGTGCGTTTAAATGTTTTCCTTTTTTGAATTCCGTACATATGTTCCAAGTTCAAACACTCATATGAACTGTCTATGGCGTCTCATTTATTTTAAACTAGCTGTGCCCTGCGGTTTTACCCGCGTTAACATTTATCGCTTAGTAAATTATAGCCTATGTGTTAATCCAAGGTGTCAGTTAACTCCATACCAAATTTTATTAAAATCGCTTTAGCCGTTTAGACGTGAAGAAGTCGCAAACACACTCACACATTACATACTCACACACTCACAAACTTTTGCCTTTATAATATTAGAGTCATTTATAATTTAAATATATTTATTTCATATACACGTGTAGATACTTCTCAGAATTTAAATGTAAAAGTTTTACATAAGCTACATATCCATTAATAGGTAACTAACCAGTTGATAGATACATAGAAATGGTACATTTATACCTAGTTAGCTGACTTAATTACAGATGTAAAGTTTATTCATTTTTGAAATAAATTATTATTATACTTCATGTATGTAAATTGACTATTTAATACATTTTTTAGCCGAGATTTGAAAGGAAATTGAGTAAATTATACGTCTTCTAACTCCTTGCTAAATTTTATTGTTATCACTCCAACCGGGACGGGAACAAGTAACAAACATACACACTCACACACTCACAAACTTTCGCCTTTATAATATTAGTAGGATAGTGACTCCACTGATGTGGCATTGAATGTAATTCCACAGACGAGGAGAAAACCGCTTCATTTTGAACTTAATTTTATTATATTATTTTTAGTTAAAGCAGCGTTATAAACATTTATACACTCCGTGAAAATTTAAACTAATTACGGTTCAAGAGATTAGTGAGATATTACTGTGCATCCGCTGTCCGTCCGTCTGTCCTTCTTTCAGTACAGAACAGTACGTACAGCCCACTTACAAATGGACAATCAGCAGAAGGACGGACGGACGTGTAGGGGAAGGTTCCGTGGGTCAAGTACGGAATCCTAAATATAAACATAAATTATCGAGGAAACAACATAGTAATATCTAATATTAATATTTAATGGCATCAGATGTTGTAAAATTCATACTATAATTACTGTCTTAATATTTATTTTCATATAACCTATAATCTACGTGAAAATCAATCTTCAGCAATAGGTATGAGCCGTTTACTAATATATAATAACCTGTAGGTACATACATACTTAACATTGGAGCACGTTTAAAAAACAGGTTCTACTGCCACCGTATCGTGATGCACTTAAACGTACCTATATGCGTGTTCAACCCAAAGACGTTTTAGAGGACACAGTTATGTCTGAATAAATAAATATCCTACCAAAATATTCTGTATATATCCCAAACGAGTATGCCAATATAATTTCTGCTGATTCATATCGTTAGATAAATTACTACATACCTACGTAAACAACAACAAGCGGCTTAATTGAACAGACGACATGTAGGCTCGAATTTCATTTCACTCAACCCCACCAAAAAACAAATTGTAAATGTCACGGTACAGCGTTAGGGGTATTTTCTTTTCAATTCCACGGTGACCTTTCGTCCGGACGTCGAACCACGAACCCCCGTCTAGACGGCTTCCAACTACGCCCCAGTCAGCTGATAAACTGTCGAAAACCGAGGCGAATAATAAGGCGTCTCTTTGCCAAACGTGTTATTTCGTATACAAGCAACTCCAAAGAGATTTGGCACGAGTATTCGCGAAATCAGAATTCAGTGTTGGTGCATTGACGTTAGTGTGTCGCCGGCTTTACTTAACCCTCCACTGCAATGGCTCCCTGCATTTTCCTAGCACTTATTCTTTTATTTTACGACTTGTTATCTACACAAGATATGGTTTAAAGTGCTAGGTTATACGTTTAAAATGTAATGACCTCACAAATACTTTGACGCAGTATTTATCGAAGCTCATGGTGTTTATGACATATTTTAATATATATATTATTGTAATTCACACTTTATTCTATTTTCCCGATGTTTACCGAATGGTTTTACTTTCGTCCCGAAGTAATTATGATAGACTAAAATGTATGGCATTTAAATTATGACGCATCGTAATTCAGAAGCGTTCAATAGATAGCTATTCATAATAGTTGTCCATTTAATAGTTTTCACTAACCTCCAAAATAACGCTTTTTTCCTACTGACAGTTAGAACGCTGTTTACCTCATAATTTCAGAAAAAATATATAAATATTTATGATTGAATTGATTCTACTCTGATTTCTCTAAATATTTCAAAATGTATTTTTCTCTTGTTTCAGGTATGAATCAATGAAAGTTATTTCGGTTACGCCGAGAATGAATATTGTTACAATATCAAACTGGCGAATATTTGTTACCAGAATCCGGGCAAGTATTTTAAATGAAGTAAAAAAACTACTGAAGGGTGTTGGAATAGCTTTACTTTTAAAAAAATGGTGCTTTATTATCAACTATAGGTATGGTTTTTGAATGACATAGTTTAGTAAAAAAAAACTTTAAAGGAAGTATCTACTTATTACAGAATATTTATTAAAAAAATACTTTAGTTTACTACTTATTTATGAAAAATATAATCGAATATAAACCGTACCATATATAATCGATTTTTTTTTAAATAACAAAAACTACGATTCATTTCTGTACATTCTTTCATAAACCTTGTTACCGAGACGTGTCATTACCAAAAGCTTGTCACAAAAATATCTGGTAAAAGAACATTTTTCGTCTGTAATGCTGAAGGGCAGGTAGTAGAATATCGCTTAATCGAGGCGAAAATAGGGTTATCTGCTGAAAACATGTATATATCGATTACTTTAAAAGAATCGATGTCATGCGAATTGGATGCAGTCTGACTGAATAAAAAGGTGGTGTTTTAAACCATACTTTTTAACTTTCCGCACAGAAAGTAGGGAGATAAGGCTACCATTTAAATTATTATCTGCCCCCAGAAGTCAAAAACTTAATATTATACGGTTTAAAAAAAACAATAGGTGTATAATTTAGCATGTTAACATTTTCATTTTGGTATTGATATTTTGTACCTATTTGTGTATAAAATCAAATAACGATGAGAAATAATGCATGGCAAAAAAGAACATTATTAAAACATGCACAGCATTTGGCAACCCTAGCTGGCAAGGCTGTCGGAGTAGCGACATTAATCGGAGGCTTTACGAGGAGAATCCCGCAGACGGCTTTAGCCATATTCACTATATAGAGGTATATAGAGGATAAAATATATTGAAACTGTCAATAATTACATGATATATTGACGTGGCAATTTTTAGCATTTATAATTAAATAATTTTATAAACCTGGTAAAAAAAAGTTTACTTCAAGAGGTTTACCTATTTCGGAGTGACCCTAAGTAAAGTCACAAAATAATACACCAGGTTACACATGACTAATTGTAGAGCATGTTAATGTGGTGATAAACATGTTAATTGTAGTTTAATTTACATTCAATTGAAATGTTTGCATTTCATAAATATTTATATATACCTACAGCAATTGATAGCGACCAATTTAATGTTAATTTAAAATAAAATAAATTTCGTTATATTCATAAGTTAAAAATGGGGCAACCAATGTAGAAAACTCAATCCTATTAAACTCAATACTATTTCCTAACACGACTCTACATAGAGAGAATACTCCCAGGAATCGAAGGAGTTCGACCAAACTGGAAATATAATTTTAAAGATGGCTGCCACTCTCGACCTACCCTCTCCCTGCGCACCGCTACCCGCTCCCTGACGCAGCCTAAAATATTATGCACCCAAAAACCATTGTCTGTTGCCATGACAACGGGCCGCTCGATACCAGGGACTCGCAGTCGCACAATCAAAGTTACAGTCATCTCGCTTACTCTTTAAGTAGTCAGATGCTGGGTCCGGATTTCGACGATCGTCGTATTCACACCGCGATGGCTGGGAGCCAGTGTTCGTAGGGTTAGCATAAAAAGCTCTACGCTGTCGGTTAAGCGAAGCGGTCTTGTTGGAAAGCTTCGGTCGAACAAGAATGTAAATGATATAAGTATGTATATTGAACTGCTCTGACCTACATCGATCTGTACTTTGTATAAAGGTATTAGGTAGAATCAAATGCGATATCGTGTGGAATTTCGTACCTAATTTACAACACAATCGATTGATATGACTGTATTTTAGTTCACTCTATGATTTTAGTCTACTTACTTGGTA
Source organism: Pseudoips prasinana (assembly GCA_951640165.1). Classification (NCBI taxonomy): domain Eukaryota; kingdom Metazoa; phylum Arthropoda; class Insecta; order Lepidoptera; family Nolidae; genus Pseudoips; species Pseudoips prasinana. The sequence goes on along the minus strand of OX621245.1, from coordinate 13,915,728 downwards.
AATCCAGATAGTTTATTGTTGAACCTAATAAATCAATTGTTGGTAATCTTTTTATGATTTTGATACAGGCGATAGGTGAACATAATTCTGAAACACGAATACAATAGACGATTTCATTGTATCACATTTCTTTTAAAAGCACACACTACACGGACGTTTTCTTTGATCACTGATTAATTTTCCACTTGATTATTCTATTAAACTTTAGGCTAGGTTTAATAAGAGCTAAATTAACTTTGTTCCAAAACTAGGTTACGCAACACGATTTTATGACATCTCATCTCCAAAAGCTACCGTGCAAATGACTCCAAAGTTGGGACAATTTCAAAAACAAATTAGAAAGTTCCATTTTCGGCGCCCCTATTGGTCGATTGCACAAATGTTCTATTTTTTTACTTACCTTAAAGTAACTTTCTCTTTTTTGTTACAATTCTTTTTCTTCCTGGTTGTATTTACCTCAACGCGGAAGGGTTTTAAAACTTTCATCCCTGAAACAATAGCGGCCCGGTCGCTTTGACCCTTCTTAGACCTTGAACAATGAGAACAAGTCTTTTGTTCTGTTAAGACATGTTGCTTTTTTATTTTACTATAACAACGTAATATATTTCATCAAATATTATTTATTATGTTATCATCAAAGTTTTATTTTCATATCCTTGTATTTAGATTATGTGTCCATAACATTTTTTACTATGTTGGTAGTGAAGTATCAATAAAGTTGATGGTAACTTTTACGCTTATAGTTGTGTTTATATAACATAAACAAATATGGCGTAACAAAATTATCATTAAATATTTAAGTAGCTTAATCGACCCATTCCGTTGGAAATATTTAAGGCAAACTTTTGGGAAATCTCGAAACTATATTTTTAGTCTTCATACCTCTATAGTCTATAGTCAGTTTTAATCGGTTTCAAAAGTAGGAGGTTTGACAGTTTGTCCATTTTGTATTTTGACATTGTTTGAGAATGGTTTTTGATACTTTTTTTTTAATGATGGAGTATTTATTCGCAGAAGACAATTTTGCCACTAGGAAAATGAATCCCTGTGTCGCAAGATTTATGACCAAAATTTATGTTTGTAAAGTACAAACATAAATTTTGGTCACACTAATAGTTGTCCTATACGGAAATCGAATCCGGGACACGAAATTTTTTGGTCTTGTTTCAATTTATTTACGGTAAATAGAGTTTATTGTATAAAATTAAATTGCATATTATGGTCCCGGCTGTGTGGTGACGGCGGCGAATATCAGAATATCATTCAGAAGTCAGAAGATGAACCGAGCGAATATCTACCAGCGGACGGGCAGCAGCTTCATTCGGATTAATATGACCATCATACTGCGATCACCCACCTGTCTGCCAACCGTGGCGATTAAGGCATATAAGTCGATTCTTGGGGGGCGGGGGGGGGGGCTTCTGTCCAGCAGTGGACTTCTTACAGCTATTATGATGATGGTCCTTATAATCTTTCTAGCCTGCCTTCCTTCTAGTTTAAGCATGTTAATATCTCTACAAATAGATTGTCTACAAATATAAATAAAAACTTAGTCATAGAATTACAAGTACTTCGTAAATATTTCAAAATGTTAACCAGATCAAGTAAAACGTGATATTAATATAGGCCTTCTTTACAAAAATTATGTCGAATCAAAGCTCATCTCTATGTTTGATCCACTCTTCCACGGAGTAAATCATTCTGTCTAGCAATACTTAAATACTCGTTTGAACCCTATTAGTGGGGTGTTTATGAAATAGTCAAATAAAACATTGTTGAGGCGTACGAATTTAATGTTGCCTATGGACCTTTGTATTTTTAATGTTAATTAGTGAGGTTATAACCATTCTTATTCTTTGCTGTGTGATATCATTTACATAGAATATCATCACCCCATCTCATCCTGTGGGGAGCGTAGAAATCGTCCGAGGGAATACCTACCAGAGAACGGGCAGCAGCGTTTTTCTGTGAACTACGACCATTTAACTGCGATCGCCATCCCGTCTGCCAAGCGTGGCGATTATGGCATGTCCCCCCATTAATTTGGGAGGCTTTTGTCCAGCAGTGGACGTAATTTGGCTGACATGATGATGATGAATATAACCATTCTAAACAACTAATTCGTTGCATGGTCATAATTGCCTAAACCTTTTTATAGTACGTCAGCTGATTGGCACGTATTCTACAGGGAGAGGAATCATATTTGACGTATTTTGCATATTGATGTCCTACAAGCTACTTAGTTTAAAGATTAAGTAAAACCTCTTAAATATTTGACATTAAGTATTTTCTTATATCTAATAATGTTATCATCCATGTTTAATTTTTATGTCCTTCTATTTAGAATTTATGTCATTTATAACATATCTACTTTTTACTATGTAGTTAAGGATATCAATAAAGATTATGCTTATTTTTACGCGTATAGTAGTGTTAATATGATATTTAAATACATATACTTACCTAGATGTTTATGCTAATAAAGTCATAAAATACCTTCCTTTGCTTTAAGTATCATAAAGGTTTTTTTGAGAATGAAATCCGTAAACAAACTATAAAAAGAAACAGTAATTGACATCTTAAATAAAACCATTAACTGTATTCCTGAATGAATTTACTTAGCACATAAATACTATAAGTAACATTTTAGATTTATATTTCTCAATCTCAATTAATATAAAATGTATGTTAAATAACCATTCATCATCAATTCTATATCCAAATCAGAACATTGACATTGATGTCTCTCTGAGCTCTCCTCTGGCTCTACATTTACAAAGAAGTTTGGCCTTAGTGACAGAGATGGCGCTTTTGTCGAACTCATAAAAATATACTTACATTGACGAAATTGCGCGGCTTAATCCGATAATAGTCAATTTTGACTTGCCTTGTTACTCAGATCACACGTCTGAAAAAAAAATATTTTACTGAATATATCCTGATAAGTTTCTTAGGTTATGTTACTTCTTCAGACTTCTTGAGCTTTGACATCAAAAATAACAATGAAATTCAATTACAATGTTCAATATTACGTGCCTTTACTTAAAATTTAATAGATCTTGATTTTTTCCAGGCATTTTTTACGCTTAGGTATATTGATTGATTAGTAAGTATATGAGGGCCATATTAAGACTAACATTTTTACGGAATTGGTACACCATTTTAGAGTAACGAGTAATTATTTAGGTAGTATTCGGTTTGTAATGGCGTAGTACAAAAAAAATAGTTAATTTTTTTTATAAGCGCATGTCTAGAATACGTTATTTATTACAATAATTTTCTCCTTATGTGTATGTATACAGGATGGAATAAAACAGTTCACAGCCAGCCTTCACAGGGGACAAGCCAGTGTTGTAAAAGTCATCAAACCTAGTTAAATTGTAGTAGGTTCTACTGATAGATCTGGCTGATCTGCATAGTATAGTGAAAGTTTCTCAGAGCTATTTATACGCTTCTATCGTAGAAACACCAAGTACATAATTTTTTTCCATTAATTTATACTAAACACTATTAAAGTTATAGGTTTATTTATTTTCCGTTTTTTGTTGTGTCCATGGCTTATATTATTTATATTTAAATAGGTAGTAACCGCCGACGCCACGACAGTCAATGCACTAACACTACGACAACCATCCTTACTACATACATCTTAAAGACGTTATTCGGGTCAGTGTATTCACCAAAGTGGCGTCAAGTATACAGAGCCCTTGGCCTTAAGCACGAGCTTTTAAGCTAACATATTATTCCGCTATGTGATGCACTGTATGACTTTCCTTTATAATTGATTCAATAAAATCAAAGAAATATGTGGAATCAAATATACACCTAGTCCCTATTTCTGGGAAGTTTTGCGTAGTAATAAATAATAATTTGAACCTTACTACCCTAATGCTGGAGAATCGATATTAGATAACTTATTAAAAGAAATCGTTAATATAACCGTAATATTTATTGTTACGTTTTTGTATATAATTAAATACTAGATCTTTGTAATATTTAATTTTATTTAATCCAGTATAAATCAAAATCAGACCTTCAGTCAATAGCACAGAAAACTAAATTATTATTTCCTCCTAATAATATATATCTTTTAGTTTTCAATATAGGAGACTTAACCACAATTTTCCATGACCATTAAAGACTTCAGCTATTTATATTATTGATTGGCTCTCAGTTTATCAATTAGCATTATTTAAACAAAAATCCATAACCATATCCACCTTATTAATAAATCGAAGCCTCGAAAATTTAATAATTGGTACAAGGATTAATACTTCACTTTAATTTAGCAGTACGCTCACTTATTTAATTATTCGGCTGTATCTAACTACAGTCGACGCCACGTCAGAAGATAACGAAACTTTGTGCGAACACCACAATTACGGTCTATTTAAAAAATAGCTGCCAGTGTTCACATAGATGTGACGTCGACTGTACTATAGGAGTCATCATGGTTTGATAAGATACTTACGCTTAGTCCTACGCTTAGTACTTACTATGGGCGCCATTCTCGATCCGCCAGAAGAACCATTTTCAACACCGCCAGCGTCAATTTATAATTTGGAAATAGAATAAATAGAGAATAAATAATATAAATATGTTCTTGTTTCGGTCTTCCTTTTATTTTAATTTCTGAAGTATCGAGTAGCTACTCTATCTATGAAATTAAAAATAAATTAGGAACCCCCAAACCTACACCACTGTCAACTGTATAATATGATACTCAAATTAAGCAGAATTTTAGTATCATGAATCCAAGATTACTATCTTCATGTCATCAAAGGTAATTTCTCAAAAATACCTAACATTTGTAATATAAACATTGCTAAAAATTACAAGTACGTCTGAAAGCATTCGCACTTCCTGTTTTTGGGATACATGTTTTTCGTCTTGTTTATAATAATCAATATGAGTTAATTATAATCAGCAGTTAATATTTTAGGTTAAATCAACTAACACAACCTATGTCCCTCCAAATGATGACCTATGCTAGTCATCATTTGGGGTGCAAACATTTCTTTGTATTTTTGTAATAATCTGTGGTTATTACTGAAAATGTATGTGAAGTTGCGCTCACGCATTTAGTATAATCAAGAAAATATATCTGTTGTCGAATCTGTATGTATACCTACTCGCAATGTTGACTTGACATTATTGTAAATTTAGACTGCGAACCAATAAAAAAATTATATGTATATAGGTATATTCTCTCTCAAGTGTGTAATAATGACAAAATAAAAGTTGTAAGTGTTGCCTGTTTTTTTTTTGCTATGCATCTTTCATTGAACTAGTGTTATAATATAATTTCTTGACAATAAATATGTTTACATATACTTAGTCAGACAAGTAGCATTCACTTCTGTGAATGCTACTTGTCATTAGGATTAGCTTCTGCTAATCCTAATGGCTGCCTAAGTTATTTTTTTTTTATTAGGAGGTAGATATATATTTTGGTGATTGTACAAAGTATCAAATTAATTATTAAAACAAATTTGAAGTTGCCTTTTTTCGGCGCTAACATAAAAATACTCCAAAGATGTATAAATGAGAACATTTTTTATTTACAACCGAAGTCGTATCGAGACTTTCCTATATACCTACAAACACGTCAATAATTATGATGAGGTTTAAATATAAAGATTTTTATCGAATAAGTTCAACCAATAGTATCCCGATTGGTATTAACAAATTTTGTTGCAGCTAATATTAGCTAAGAAGGTACAATTACCTACCTAGGCACGTATCAGATCATAGATCAATTTTCTACTTTCATTTCGATACCTACAAGGATTGATATGCATTGTTATAATATCCTAACCGATATTCTTTATTCACCGAGACTATTTTAAGGAGTATTATAAATTTTTGGATTAGCAAAACAAAGACGACTTCGACTTTGTTGGAAAATTATATATTAAAAGTCGAAGTCCTTTTAACGCGACAAACCTTTATTAATATTCCCCCGACGTTTCTATCAAGTTTCTTTGATCGTGATCACTAGCTATCTACCTAGTGATCACGATCAAAGTAACTTGATATATTATGTACTTTGTAAGTCAGTGTGTTATATAAAAAATTAGATTTAATTTAATAAATTAACATGAGATATAAGTCTCTAAAACATCTATTGGCAATTGCTGTCAAAAGGAGAGCCCCATAAATCACTCTAGCAGACCACCTAGTGATGTGAGACGGTTGTCTAATATAGTGTTATGAACTTGAAAATATATATGTTTCTACATTATTACTATCTCCTACAAACAATAAAGAAATACATACGTGTTATTGTTTTTATATTGGTACCTATTTCACCCCTGAGAGGCCTTGCCAACTTTGGAGATCATTATTAGCGTTATGATACTCTATTACGTTTAATATATACCTAGACTACATACAAAGGTTAAACTCATCTGGATATAATGACTGTTAGGAGAAGGAAACTGCTACATTTAGCCTTATCTTAGCTACTCCAATACCTACGCTACGGTGATGTCGCTTAGTTTTAGCCTAAGGCTTCTACAGACTAATTTTGCCAGTCTTTGTTCAACTAGAATACTTTATTGGAACATTTTTGTAAGTTGAACTACAAAAGTACCTTGTGTTTGTAATGTAATAAAGTTACTATATAGTCTTGACTTTGTAAAGTTGGCTTTAAGTGTTAGCATAAAAAGTTTAGATTAAAAGTGAAATGTGTACCTATACCTACTATGTGTGTTTTGGAATATCAAAGTGTATGATAAGGTTGTGTATATTCGTATTTTACAGATATATTAAATAAAACAAAATCATGCTTTATTCAATTTATTTAAAGTTTCAAAGGACATACATAATCAACTACAATTCAGTACCATCAATATGCATGTTAAAGTCTTAATTAAATCTTTACTGTAAAATTACAAAGGTAGTAAAATTTAAGAACATACTTAAACTAAACATTTAATTACATTGAGACATTTATGCAACAAGAAGAACTAGACAATTCAGTTTATCTACATTACAATTAAAATCATACTTAAACAAAATGCTCGGTGATACTGTAATAAATAAATACACACAATAAAATAGTAGGTGTAATTAGAATATGTCGTAATTTTTGTAAATATAATATTTTCAATGTAAATTTATAATTATGCTTTAGTGTACCTATATATTCGAACTGAATAGGTAGGTACGCTATTGAATTATGAAAACGACATGTTCTAAATAATATATCCTGTAAAAATGTGACATGTAAAGAGATAATTAAGCACAGGCAAATAATGACATGAAATAGCAAGAAAATGTCAAGAAATCTTCGAGTCTTCTATCTTCTCTGCAGCATCGTTGATAAGTGTCATCTTCTGTTACGTATACTGAAGGTATACCGGAAAGAATGAGGCACTCAGGATACATTCAGTATACGTACAGAAGGCGACGCGTTTTCTTCTCTTCAGTGATCTTCTCATCTTCAACAGCATCTTACCTGAAACGCTACATTACTTATGTTAAACATTGTTAAAACAAAAACGTGAACCCTTTGTAAACGTGTTAACCCGTACTCGACTCTACCGCTATTACCTTGTAACCCTACTAGATTTAAATATGAACTTCTTAGACAAACCCTCCCAATATCTTAAAAGCTCACCGAACGAAGTTCGCCGGACACCCCACCTCTCCTCTGGGAACACCACCTATAAAAATAAAGCAACCGATTTACAACACGCCTGGGTCTTCAACCGAAAAGGGAAACACTGATAGCTCATGAATTTCTCTATCGTAACTTTGTGAGTGAAACGAGAAAAAATATACTCTATCGTAAATATGCAAAGTAAAATTGTTTTGCAGAAATTCTTAGCAAAACAATCTATTGTCCATGCAGACCAATAAGAGCACCGGGATTTGCGAAAACACGCGATTGGCTTGCAAAAATAATTTTCGCAAGCCTACGAACCGGTAGCGAGACGCTTCTTTGTTTTTTACAGGCTGTCCACCGAGCGGCCAGCGACAGACGCCCGCAGGCCTTTTGTCCATCGGCTATTGTTGCACATAAAAGATAAATTACAAAAGACAGTTTCGACCACCACTCGTAAAGCGATAACTAAAGAATTCCCAGTCTATGTGTGTGTCAGCCGGGGGAATGAATAGAACAAAATGAAAGGGCGTAAGGGTGTATTATATTCGTAATTTACGACGAGAGTCTACATCGCACCGGGCCTGCATTATTGATTCTATTGCACAAACGAAACGTTTTGTATGCACGTAATATAAAATATTCACAAAAATGCAACGCAAAGCACTTGGAGTACGCCGGGAGCGAGCGCGATACGCGAGTCGTGAACGCGGCAGAGAATGAAATAGCACGTGACTTACCGGTCCGGTCGGTCAGCTGTTCACGTCGTCCGATAAGTAAACATTGAAGGATGACGGATGGGGTTGCGCGCGTGGCGGAGGAGCGTGTGATCAGGGACGGCGTCTCCGGGCGTCTGCCGGTCTGGGCGTCGGGGCGCGCGTCCCGGCCCGCCATCGATTGCCGCCCTCGCCGCTCGGCGCGCGCCGCACCACACCACGGCTAATGCCGATGCAAGATTTTCATTACATACGCCATGATCGTTGTTATTTGCACCCCGTAATGTTTTTTGATAGTTTGCTTAGGCCTCGCAACCGTTTACATTACTAATATCATTTATGTTTACATATTATTTGGCTAGAGTCTCGCCGGTAGGTTGTTAAAATATTATTATTACGTATGTAGGAGTACTGATAAAAAAGTCGATATTAAAGAGTAGAGACGGTCTGCGCCACCTGTTCCTGGTCTGGGTGATTACCGCTCCGCCCTGCGGCACGACTCGGGATTTTTAATACCATAGGTCGGCTTTATGTCGCAACGTAATAAGTGGGTAATGTAGATTTCGGCAATTTTATATATACTTAGAAAATATTAAAGACGACGTTGCATGTTGTCTTTTGTATTCGTGGCTGTTTTTTTATATTACAGTGATTTTGTTGCAAGGTCTGCGAACAAAAATGTGATACTGAAACTGTAAATTTCTTAGCTTGGTTTACTATTTTTATGTTATACAGTAAGGAGTTTTTTAAACATAAGAATTACTTTTGGTCCTTTCTAATCCTTCAACAAGGTTTGTCGCTACAAAATGATTGAATTGTAAGGATGTGTTATGGCTGTAGTATTAAGAACTATATATTTGTTATATATAACTTTATGTTACTTGTAAACACTATAAACTGTTACCTACATGCTAAAGCTTAGAAATTAATGTTAATACTTTCCATTTTCACGTTATATAAATTTAACTCATTATATTTTCATCATTGACAATACTAATTTAAAATTATATAAGTGTCTACTAAGGTTCTTATCGCAATAATGTGTGTCGCAATGTGTAATGTATTCTAAGCTTTCCTACATATCCTATTGTAAATATTTAACATACATATCATTGTAAATAGTACTAAATTGTATAGTCATTAAGATTATGTATTCATAAGCATCTTATCCTAATAAAGTGTTCATTTACTAAAAATATCTGTAATTAAGGTTATAACAGAAAGTTATTAATATTTTATTTGAATAAGACCACGCTTGCACTTTGAAAATAAATCCTTTTATGGCGGGAGATTTTTCAAACATGTTATTCACGAACACATAACACACCTAAACGCAAAACTACTATAGGTATTGGAGTTACGTAAATAAATGTCCTGTAAGGGGATCGAACCTGAAACAAGAGTGCCAAAGTAGTAGCGAGGTAATTACGTTAACTAATGTGTCACACTTCACCCCTAAATATTAAGCTTCCACGTCTTTAAATATAGACTCTAACCTCCTTTAAATACACGACAGAACCAAATTCTTAAGCCAGCGTTTATTCGCTGAACAAGAAGGGAGTTATGGTCTTCACTATGATGTCCTACAGTAAATTTTTTTCTTAAATGGGTATGGAAAGTAGGACATACATACCTAGTACCTGATGCTGCTTATGTCGTCTTTAGTTGCCAGGCGAGTGCCATTATAGTAGTTTAATTGACTTTAATATTAAGGGGTTAGCTAGGTAAAGTACCTAAATCAAACCAGTCTGAGTATCAAAAAAAAATAAAACTTCTTCTTATAACTTGAGTTTTAGGCAATTATTGAGTTCCTATTAGTGTTCATTATTTTTTTTATTCATGCTAGCCAAATGAAGTTCACTGTTGGAGAAAAGCCTCCCTAAAAGACTCTACAAGGGAGATGTGCTCATCTTTTGGAGGGATATTCAGTGATCACCACGTTTGGCCGACAGATTGAAATATGTGTAGGTATTTAAAGTCAACTCTTTAACATCTCGATAAGTTCTCATATCCAATTCGTCCTTTAATTGATCTGTATTTGCTCGTTAAGGCCTTCCAAATTTTCTTTTAGCATTAATTTAACGTATACAATATTCAGCCAACAAATTAATGTTTGAACAAAAGAGTCATAGCCATCGCATTTAATTGTTTTTTGATTAATAACATGACTATTCAGAAAAGTATGGTGAGCTATTTTACAAAGAATAATTTGCTTATACTGATATATAGAAAATATTTGCAGCCTTTGATCACGATATATAAACTATTTCACTTTGATCCAAATTCATGTATTTCAATATATCTTTAAATATCTAAAAGTAGATCCGCTTCAATTAATACGCTAACCATTTTATAAACTTTATGGGATTTTAAATAAAATATATTGATGGCGTCATTTTATATATGCTACAAGGAAGTGAATAATCTCATTAATTAAAATATACGCTTAGACTTATATTTACTAGATGAATAATTTAAAAACTATTCAAAACAACACAAATAAAATTGGAACGCCTAAGACCCTATCCTGACTTGGTAGTTTATGCTTACCTTCAAGGCAGGATAGGGTCATAAGCGTTCTAATTTTACTTGTGTTGCTTTTAATAATCATTAGATTACTCACCTAGTCAATATATTACACGTCAATCAAGAAATTTCCTGTAAATACTCTGGCATTTAGCCTTAGGTTAAGCTGGAAGCTAGGTGGCCCTGGCAGCAATAGATGGCCATATTTTCACCTTTCCCTGAGTGCATTTCTTTTTATTTTCATAATATATTAGTTTATGCTCGTTGCATAGGTGATACGATTATTTTATCTAAACGTGACTTACAAGCCAAAAGCAGTCACGACTCCCAGCATATACCATGTAGTCGGTCATGCATCACGAAATTCGCAAAATGACTAATGCCGTTTCGGTTATATCAGACATTCCAACAAGGACGTCGCTAACTACTGGTAGGTAATATTAATGCAGTAGCACTGTTGAATACTTATTCAGTTTGACACAGTCACAATCATTTGACCTTGAATAAGGACACGTTGTTATGGGAAGGTTACTTGAAGAGCATTGGCTTGTAGTGCAAGGGGCTATATTGGAAATCTCTCTTGCAACTAATGTAAAAAGGGTTCTGTTTTAAGAAGTAGTGGTCGCTGTGCGATGACGGTGGTGGATACCAGTAGAAGTCAACCCGAGGAAATATCTATCAGAAGACGGGCAAGAGCTTCTTTCTGAGTACTATGACTATCATACTGCCATCGCCAAACCGTCTGCCAAGCAGGCGGTTATGGCATATCCCCAAAATGTTTCTGCTTTGGTTTTGGGCTATTATCCAGCTGTTGAGTTCTTACAGCTGTTATGTTGATAGCTAAAATACAGTACTCGAAAACCAAAAGGCTGAATAATATGTTTGTTGGGATATTATGAATTTAAGTTCTGGAATAGATTCCAAATACTTTTAAAGACGTCCGTATAGGTAGCTACACAATATTAATGGAGGCCGTGACAATCCAATTAGATCAATTAAACCGAAATGTAGCAATAGGTAAGGCGCTTGACAACGAAATAAACGGTTTCCAAGGCAAGGTAAAATACCTCTCAAGGCCATTGGAAACAATTTATGTCGAAAAATGCTAGGAAGACGTTATCGCAACAAAAACTACGTAATAACATATGTATCTAATTCAAATATTACTAAGAACTATGTCTGCTTAATCTTATATCAAATATATTTGTTGTTTTAAATATGAAATAGGCTCACGTATTTCCTATTTAATCTGAAAATTTTCTGCTACGCTAGTATCAGAAGGTGACTGCTTGTAGGTATAGTGGTAGTATGTTCAACCGTAGATGATAAGTTTGTAGTAAAATAATCTCAGTATCAGACATGACTCAAGAAAGTTATTCGAGAAAGGTGCCGGTGTCCCCTTCTCCATGTCTTTGAGAGCGGATAAACTTATTGAGCGCGTACCTACCTAATTTTTTCTAGTCATTTTGGCTTGATTGACCGAGCAGTCTATAATAAAAAGGGATCCTTAATAGTATGTTGGCGTTAAATTAGCCACCTAGGACTAATTTAGACATGTAGAACATGTATACTAGTAACATTAACACTAGAATCGTGCCACGCTACTCGTGAGCTTGCGTTACTAATTTAAGTACCTATATTTGGATTCTTAAGAAAGTTTTCAAATGGAATACAAAATAGTCTGATGACAGTCTGTTTTGCGTACCTCCGTGAACATATATAAGGTTAGTATGCAAAACTCTACCTTACGTAGCATAGCATAACTCACGTATTGTTACGTCGAGCAAAAAACGCAACGTAACGCCAAAATTAGAACCTAACGCTACAAATCATGATACTACCTGGCGCTACGACCACAAAGCTCTCGTAGAAGATCTCGTAGATCTACGCGAATCGACGAGATGTCACAAAAATTACTAATAAAAAAGGTGACACAATATAATTTAACAAATCTAGTATTATTTGAGAACAATATACATTATTTGGTCCTGTAAGTTAAAACTGTGTTAATATACAATTATCTTATTGTTAGAACCACATTCTAAGATGAATAGTCGGTTATCAGGATAAATTAACTGCTTTTCCATGTAGGTATAGATGAAGACCGTAATGAGAATTGGCTTCCAATCTTTATTAGGTATATTATAGTAACCGTACATATTCATAAGTGGACCAAAAAAGGTAGTGGCTGTACTTTGTCAGATAGTGTAATTCCAGAGCCTGATGCTATGTCAATAAGAGTAGTAGTTTTGCTTATAACTCGCTCATGACAAATTACTCATTAAAAACATACAATTAAAAAAATCTGAAATAAAGTCTTTTTTTATATTTTACACCCAATTCAAAAAAAATTATGGTATTCAGGTGATTTCCATAGACAATATTCGCTCACGACACCCGAAGCGTCGTTCACGCCTTCCACCCTCCCTGAGGAGCAACTCATACCAAATACGTTATACTCTACTTATCTCTGTTTTAATTCTAAGTTATTTATTGGCAATATATGTTCTCCACGCATATTTTTGCCAATGTCAAGTGAGAATATAAGGAATATTCGAAACGGTACAGTGGTTAGTGAACCGGACTACTAAACCAGAGATCGATCCCCATCCAGGACCAATCTTCCGCGTCTGAGTGTAATTTATCTATACCTAATGTGTATGTAATAAATAGATATAAGGTAATAATGATATATATTATTTAGAAATATATAAGTACAGGTAGTACAGGCTGAGAATAGAGAGTGAGTCTGGCTTATTCTCGCCGATAATAATAATAACCTGGGACAATATTCGCACATGGCCACCTAATCCCAAACTAAGCAAATACTAAATATTTGTAATTTTTGTAATGATGAATGCCATATACTTCAGTTTATAATATATTTAATTTTAATTTCTTCTATTTTTGATATTTGTTATTAGATATAATGTTCTAGTCTTAATTAATTCTAAGCTGTAACTAGTGCATGCGGTGTTAACCTATTATTTATTGTTACACCTGATAATTTTCCGTATTTAATGTAATTTATTAATGTATCGTGCAAACAATTGTTGGTTGACCTTAAATAAATAAATAAGCAGACCTATTATGGAAACCAGATATACTACATAATATAATGCTTTTCTTTGGTAAATACATCCTTATATAGACCCAGATAAACAGACATGTTCATGCACACAAATATCCGTCCAGGGTGCGAATCGAACCCACGACCTGCGAAGTGAAATGAAAATATTTACCAACCACACCAACTGCCACGTCTATACATTATAAGTCTCTATTCAGTAGTATTAATAGAAGCTGAGATATACCTAGTATCGTGACATAAATATGGACTAAATCCCAACAAAAGGTTAATTTTTAACATTTTGGTAGGAATCCTAAAACACCTTAAGTTGTATTTTTATTCTTTTATGGTCTAGGATACGTACAACAGAGTAACAAACATCCATACTCACAAACTTTCGCGTTATGAAACATCATCAACTAAAATATATTTATCGCAGCATAACCAGATTATTTTTTCATTCAATAATCTCCCCTTGGATCCTTATGATGTCGGATCAATGATGCTGCTCTTGCTAGGGATCGCCGACAGTACAGTAACTGTGCTTCCAAATATATTGTACAAATAATATTCAATTATGTTTATTCTTCTATTAAAATTGCTATTTGCAATTTTACCTAATATTTAAATATTCTCTAAGTATGTATGAATACTGTATCGAATGTTGTCCGCCACCCAAACTATTAATTACATACATTTAATGTATATTCTTAATTTTAATGTCCAATTAAACCATAATATTGATAGTAAAGTTCATTATGATAACCTTAATTATATTACAGTAATCAGTAAGTATATTAATTTACATAGCTGAATGCTAATACATTTATTTCCTCAAAAGAATCGCCAAAAAGAGACATACCTAACATATTTATTACGTTGTAAAACGTACGTACAATCTCATGTATCAGGTTTCTAATTAGACTAATAAAGATAAAATATTACAGATAAAATATTAGAGAGTCATTGCAGAGAGGTAGACCATTGCGTTCTTTTGCTCTATGAACATGTCGAATGGGGAATTACATCCACCTCACAGGCAGTATAACATTCATATTGTCAGCGGGTGTGGGAATGTGGGTAGAAGGG
Organism: Pseudoips prasinana; assembly: GCA_951640165.1. Taxonomy (NCBI): domain Eukaryota; kingdom Metazoa; phylum Arthropoda; class Insecta; order Lepidoptera; family Nolidae; genus Pseudoips; species Pseudoips prasinana. Next base: position 13,900,718 of record OX621245.1, on the reverse strand, counting down.
TCGGCAACGTGTGTGCCACGTCTTTAATATCCTGGGACATTATTCACACATGGCTACCTGACTTAAAACTAAGCAGAGCTTGTGCTATGGAAACCAGATAACTGATATACTACTTTTCTTTTGGAAATACATACCTACTTATATAGAATTACACCCAAACTCAGGACAAACAGACATGTTCATGCACACAAATACCTATTCTGGGTGAGAATCGAACCCACAACAACGTCTTTAGTTTAACGTATTTTTTTTTTAACATAAGAACAAGACTTCCGAGCAAGCGGGTCGGTAAGTGATCACCGCCGTCTATAGACACTCGCAACACCAGAATAGCTGCAAATGCAGTAACTGTATACCATAAAATACTTGTTTGCGTACTATATAATATCTAAATACATAAACAATTAATAAATTACTAAAGTAAGTAAATAGAAAGAGAAAGTTTATATACCTATTAGCCAAATAGGATAAATCTATATATTATTTCCTACTCGCAAAACAACGAATTCAGAACATAATCTAGAACTCACCTTTTCAAATATGATTATTCCGTCATCAACAAACATATGAGTCTCCGGGGTTACCTTTTTACCATCCTTTCCATTTGTAACTATTCTCTTCGGCGGTCGATGGTCAAATGAATGAATGAATAAACGGCTTCGACCCTACCCAGGGGTGGGGATAAAAAGGAAAAAATAGGGTGGGACCAGACACCAACCCCTGCAACAAAAAATTAAGATTTATTTGCGAATAACACGTTTTGTAATAGGAATGGGTGTAGGTATGCTTGTGTGTGTATGTGTGAACTGTGCATGGTAGTGCGAGCCAAGTTCTTTTTAATCAAGTGGGCTTTGTACCTATCACATTTTTTTACAATAATATATCTTATAAAAGTATTATTTAATTAATTTGATAATAATGATTTCACCGAGACATTATATTATATGTATATCATGTCATTATCTACGGATATAAAATTTGTTTCTGTAACTTACTGGATTTTAATTAGTAAGGAGATAATTACCATAGAAATACTTCAGTATTCAAATACCTACTATTAAACCGGTATTTAACTAATTACTTACGCAAACTGCTGGTCAGCTGTTTTTTTAATAACTTAATTTACGTATTATTACCACTGGTTGCCCCAGAATTACCTATCGATAATTATCCGTTAATGAGAGATAAACTGCTTATAAATGTAACCAAATGTGTCTATAAAACTCATTGCCGGTGTAATATGTGCAAAAGAGTAAATTAACTTTTAGGTTTGGTATGGTAAGTAGCGCATGAAGCATAGACAAGAGGACTCCTGATGATGGCTAACATATTTAACACTTATTTGACTCCTTTAAAACGAACACATTTTTCGCAATCGACAAATAAAGTTCGTACCACAGTTCGTATCAACTTGGATCAAAAATTAGTCGATTTAAAAAGGAAGCCTTTGATCCCACTGTGTTATTCAAGACGCCAAGAAGAACGATAAATTGACAGAATTTAATTGCTGCACGCAGACAATCATAATTCCTTCGAGTCTGAGTTAAATATGAAGATTCATTGGTGATATCTTTATGCGTCTTTAACAATATAATTATGATCGAATGTAGGCATGCAATTGAAATTAATAGCGTCCGGTATATATTAATAAAATTGATATAATTAACACCCACTCACTATCGATGTACAGTACCCAACGATGTAACAGTATACTACGATTGAATGTAGTCGTGCTATCCGGTAGATATTATAAAATATTAATTCACCTTTTGTCAGTTGGGTAAAAAAGAGCGAAACAAAAAGAAGATCTCGGTCTTCGGCAAGCAATAATGCCTTAATAAACCAGGTAAATATTAATTATACTAAATTAATCAATACTTTTTTACTTCCAGTTCACTAAAACATGAATTAAAGTAGCACGTAGGTACATTTAGTTACCGAATAATACCTACATTGAGTTACCTATGAATATTTATTGGTAGAGTTCAGCACTAGAATTTAATATATTAAAAGGAGCCACTATAAATCAATAAATACATTTTTAAAGAATTATGAACAATATCTTATTCTTAGTGGGAAAAATAACAATTATTTAATACAATGGAAATCCAATAAGAAATTGCAATTAAAGTAATATTTAATAAGATTATCATGATATACTAAAATTACAAGCATAAGTAACATTTAGGCTATGCAAACTATTCAGTTGTTTTTGGAATTATTATTTAATATTTCAATTATTTTAAAATTATAAACTTAAGTAAATTTAAAAAAATTAAATCACTCACCTCACCCCTAAGTAATACCACTGAATTTTCACTTTTCTCTATTAAAATTTACTAATTTCACTAGTTAAATACAAGCCCTATACTGGTAAGTACATCTAAAGACTCTAAATAATCATGTTTTGTGCCAAATACTTTATTTATTAAATTTTCTTTTCATGTTTAGGCCTAAACACAACAAAAGCGGCGGCGGCCGGCCGACGGCGGCCATCTTGTGGCGCTGCCGTCGCGTCGCAGGGCGCGCTCATTGGCTGAGTGACGTCAACCGCGCCATGACAGTCCACCATTACTACACACTAACAAACGTCGCTTGCCTATTCGCACAGAATAACAAACACTATGGTAGGGATATATCAGTTAGGAGACCCGCACTATTAACTTTGTAGCTTGTACACGCGCCTATCCTCGTCGGCTCGCATTCTTGCGTTGTGAATTATCGCTTTAGAAGCTTTTAGGATGCACCCTAATCGGGCAAGGGGGAACATTTAAAATTCAAGTGACTCGACACTGATAGGTAGAGAGATTTTAATTGGCTGCTGATTTTTGTCGTGTCAGTTTGACTAGAGTGTTAAATTAAGAGACATTTCCAAAAGTAACGAAGAATTAACATTGAGGTATTATAATAGGCTTTTAACGTAAAATTACAATATCTAACATATATTTACATAACCATAAAAGGAATTCCTAATAAATTGTCTTTGTTGAAGACAGTAATTTTCTTGGAAAATTAATGGAGCGTACTTATACCTACCTAATTCCGTATGCGTTAGTAGATTTTTCCCAACATTTTAAGAACTTTATTGGTTCCAAAAGGTACCTCCTCCTGGATTTTATTACCCAACAAATAGATATGCAAGTAAGTTCACGTGGGTATGCGAGGGCCTTAAAATGTAACGGGGTACCTAAGCATAGGTAATGAATGAGCAACAATGTTGCCTGAATTCATGTAACATAGAAAGGGTTTCTGGTGAAAGGAATTTATGTACCTACTCTCGCAAACTGCGTACGTCAAAGGTGTTTAAATTATAGTTTTAATATAGTAGCGGGTTTAAGTAAGCCGTAATCCGGGTTTAGTTCACCTACCAATTTCATTTTATATCCACGTAAATATAGGGAATGGTTATTTCAATTGTTTGCGTACCTGCTAGAAGCTTTTGTGGGATATTTTAATGAATGTAGAGAAGCGTGAGATTTAATTTTGAGAAAATTTAAGGGTGTAGCTTATACGCTAAGGTAGCGTATGACTAACTTAGGCCATGAGATAGGTATTTTAATGTCTTTCTTGATATGACTAAAGAACTTTCTTTTGTTACAACATAAATGTAGGGGATGTCTTATGTTTAACAAGGGTAAAAAATAAATTATGTAGGTACTACCATATTTTGGCATTGGGTAATGGACTACGGTGTACTTCAAATCGTTAAGACGTCTGTAACAATTTTAATAGAATGTCATACTTAAGTAGGTACTTATAAAAATATATTAATAAGTTTGTATGAAGCGAATTGGATTTCTCTTAATATAAATATTGCATTTGCTTAATATAAATATGAATATTGCATTTATGAAGTTAAATTAATTAAAACTTAAATGCTTTGTACCTATGCATTGACATAATTAAAAACACCGATAAATTATTTCAAATCCTATATTTTTTAAATTAACTCCATAATTTATTTGTAGCAGCTGTTTTAGTAGGGTTCCAATAATTCATATTTACTCATTAGAAAGCGTCACTCGTCATTATTTATTGTAAAGAAAATCACCCAATCTCACTTAATGAAGTACTATCATAATTTTATCTTAAATAATTAAGGACCACCTGACCACCACCGACTCAACATCTATATTATATAACTTCTTTGTGAAGCCGACGGTACACCGCATTTTTTATACGTTTTTCTAAAATTTATTGTTGTAAAATATGAAATTTCGAATAAAAATGTAGGTGGGGCTGCGACTCAGGGTTAACATCTGTTGTTTCCTTTATTTATGTGATTAGTTCATGGATTGGTCCAATGGTTTGGTACGTATAATTTTTATTTAAAATCGCCAATTTATGATTATAATCGCGTGGCTGTCTAAAGTTAAATCGATTTATAGAACGGCTGCGTTGTTTGTTCTCTGACACATATTTATGTTTGTTACTTTTTATTAAGATGCGCAGGTTCGTTTTAATTGGAATCTATGCGGATAGATGGCAGGACTTCAATACCTTAACTTTTCGGCATATAGGCAGGCCTAGATAATGCGACCTTAAAATATAAACTCCTTGTGAATAACCAGTTATATATACCCCTAATTATAATATGTTTTAAAGTCATATAGTCAGTATATTAGGTGGTCATTATATTCGTGTTTTTTTATTAATTTTCTTCCCTTAGTTTAGTTTAATTTTAATACAAAATTACCATTTTGTCTATTAGAAACATATTTTTTGGACCATTAGGACAATTTTAAGTGTGTAGAAGTTTTTAAAATCAATTTTGGACTTTAACGTAAGATATTTTTTGTATATTACTATCTGGCTCCTGTCCTGTAAAGTAGGTCTAGTTACCTATAGATAAGTAAATTAGGTACTAAATAATAGGTATAAAGGTACTGGACCTATGTGATTATTAAATGTTGTTATGGAGTTACATTCCTTTAGTTACAGTCATTCCTCGAAGTAGGTACTTGAATTAAAAAAGTATATAAAAACTGGCATATATACCTACTTATAAACCCTTATAAGTAGGTATATTTGCCAGTTTTTATATACTTTCCAAATCAATTTAAGTACCTACTTCGAGGAATGACTGTAACTAAAGGAATGTAACTCCATAACAACATTTAATAATCACATATGTCCAGTACCTTTATACCTATTATTTAGTACCTAGAAATATATAAGTAAGTTCATCAGATTAGTAGTAAATAGAAAACATATTAATGATAAATGACACCCAGACACACAACATATACCTAATCGTGCTCATCTTACATGGACAATCCTGGGTGGGGCTCGAGAACCCACCTGGCTTAGCAGACAGGGTCATTAAACGCTGGAACAAGAGGCCAGTCAAACAAAACCATAAATATTCGATAAAAAAAAAAAATAACCTCAACCTCGATTGTGTTTTATAATGTGATATATAGGTAATTCGAATACCTATATTTTAGTATCCTACCCATGTGTCAATTATTAATTTTTACATTTTATTTTTTTCAGTTTTGGTCCTTAAATATCTATATACCTACTTATTGTCGTATTCGGTTTATTTATGATGACATTTGACTGGTTTACAATACATATGTTATTATTTTAGCCGTATAACAATAATGTAATAATACGAACAGAATTGTTGAATTTGATTTACTAGAAATATAATTTTATTCTTACCTACATCCACAAATAAAGAAGTGATTATTAGGTTAAGAATAGTCACTAATTTCTAACGCATCAGAACTCAATAAAATTGCTGATTTTTATATTTAGTTTCAAGTATCTTTATTGCACTCTACTGTTTTAGATGTTTTCGCTTACAATAGGTATCAATATGAACATTGTCAGGGCGTAGCAATATAGCTTTACAGCCTTACAATTAGATTTATAAGTATCGTGATTTACTAATAGGAACCAATTAGGTACCTATATTTTTGGACCGACGGTGTTACCTAATAGTAAAGCGAATTATTAGGTGTGCTTTTATTGCATATATATTATTATATATTTTAAAGGAAGTTTATATCAATATTTACTGCAATCCTGATGTCTTCTTGTCAGCCGAGTGACTATCCTCAGCTGGTCAAAGGCCTCTCCAATAGATTTCTACGATGGAGTTACCTTAATTATTATCCACTAGCTGTGCCCCGCGGTTTTACCCGCGTTAAACTTTATAAAATATGGCCTATGTGTTATCCTTACTATAAAAAATAGCCTATGTTCTTTCTCAGGGTCTAGACCATCTGTATACCAAATTTCATTCTATCCGTTCAGTAGTTTTGACGTGAAAGAGTAACAGACAGACAGAGTTACTTTCGCATTTATAATATTAAGTTGGGATAATCCATAATTTGAAGGAATATGCTATAATCGCCACGCTTGGCAGACGGGTTGGCGATCGTGGTCGTTACACAGAGAAACGCTACTGCTCTTTCTCTGGTAGATATTCCCTCGGAACGCCTTCTACGCCCCCCACGAGAAGAGATGGGGTGGCGATTTTCTTTGCCGTCAGCCATACAGTATATGAACTGATGTAAATTTTGGCTACTTAAGCAACTTCAATGGAAACTAACTTCACTTTTCTTCATGTTCGAAAGGCAAGCTACCAAGCATATGGTGGCATTAATCACACTAATATTATAAAGGCGAAAGTTTGTGAGTGTGTATGTTTGTTACTCTTTCACGCACAAACTACCGGACGGATTTGGATGAAACTTTGTAGTAATATAGCTTATATATCTGAATAACACATAGGCTACCTATCTTTCACAAATAATTTCTGATTCTGCTATAATTTATAAAGTATTATGCGGGTAAAACCACGCGGTACAGCTAGTAGTAGTAGCTATATTTAAGGAAAAGGTGGAGGCTTAATAAAACTAACATTGCGTAATGTAGTCCATTATTTATATACTAGCTATTTGATTTCTTAACCACCCAAAATATATTATACTAAATACGTTTTAAAGTATAAATACAGCTGCTTTGCGAGTATTATTTATATAAACAAATTGCTACCCACTTCACGATTGTGTCACTTCTGTTTGTAGGTACTGTCTTTGCAGTATTTTATGCATTTATTTTGTTCAGTGAATTATAATTATTTCCAATTGGGAATTACTGGTTACGACTGTGTTTCTATAAATAAGTACGAACTTTACTTCATAATAATAATAATGTCCTCCTAGCCGAATTTCGGCCACGGTGGCCAGTCTCAACAGAAATTAGCCATCTGCGCGGGACATATTATAGTGCACAAGTGTGTCCGCAAAAACAGGAGCACTTTCTATTCCATTACTCTCATGATCCGATGGGACGCCTATCGACACGATCGGAAAGAGGTCAGGTACAGGATCGACGGCTTTACCTGCTACGGGGGTATAATACCGCCAACTCACAGACTTTGGGCGCTTTTGGAACGTTTCTGTAAAAAGAAAATTAGTCAATTTCATAATAGAATTTAGGTAAGTATGCTGTCTTATTTTAGACTAGGTAACTTTTCTATGTACAGACGCCAGCACATCCAGCGACCCCAATCTGTCAAATTTCTTTTATAGAATTTCAACTTTATCACAAAAGCATAAGGTTCACTTTCAATTGGGGAAATTTGACAGATCGGGGTAGCTTGATTTGCTGGCGTCTGTACTTATATGCAATTTGCAGTTACCAGACAGCAATCATTTAGCCAAACAAGAGGCAGCTTAAAAAACGGTTAATTGAACAAATTATAATAGAGATACCTAACTGAATTTGCATTCAAATTAAAACGTTGACTTTGAACAGTAGTAAATATTATATTCTCCTCCTGAATAGAACGAACAAACAAAATAAGCAGAAATATTCACTTATAACACCACACGGTGAGCACAATATTTGATGTTCCTACATTAAGGGGGTAGATGCCAAAGAGATTGTGGTTGACGACAGCTCGTATGGGATGTCATTATGGGGAGTCAAGTGAGAGTGGGAACACAGAACGTGTACCTATATTACCAATACATATAATGTAGTATTCCATATAATTATAGCTACTAAGCTTCCTATATTAATGCCATAAATGGAGGTACATTCAAGGTATTCGTTTCATAGTTAATAGTGTTGAGTCATAGTACAAAAATAGCTTGAAACTAACCTACTTTTAATATAGGTTTGACTTCGTATGTCTAATAATACTCTTACACTACTCTATACATAACACGTGTAGGTACCCAAAGCTCATGCTATTCATTACAGATCGTATCTATTCGTAACATTTCCGTTGTTACAAACCCACTTTTACTTCCACGGTCAAACTCAAGAAGAATTACATAATTTTACAATGAAATATAACTAACAAACATATATATAACAGTACCTAAGTTTATCAGCATCTAAAATACCAACGAAAGTAACATCTTGAAGCCATACACTGTGAAGGGGTCGATGCACCGACAAATTACATATGTCTTAACACGGTGGTATAAAGTCCCCATTCGCAGTGTAATGCACCACTGGATACATATCAATGTAGACGATCACAGATGCAGATATTCGTGTGACGTGTGACATGAGGCGACGTGACCTTGACCTGCGGATGACGGATTCCGGCCTTGCGGGGTCGCCGAACTGTACATGTAGGTTGCTACACTATCTAGTCAACATCTACACGTTGGAACGTTTAACCTAGTATTTCTCTTATAAAAAATAACACTGCAGCTTTTGGTCATGGTTCTTTAGTTCCGTAGCAATAAATTAAAGACACAAAGAGAAAGACGTAGATAGAGAGTAGGTATCTATCGATCATTTATAGGTAAATGTACTGTGTAGAAATCCTATTGGTACTGTATTATTCGATGTTATCGATAAGTTATTTGACACGACAAAATTATCGGCCAGCTAATAGAATAGATAAATTCTCGATAAGAAATATTCTATAATCAAAAGATAGTGCAGTGAGCCAGATGTTTTATATATACAGATAATCCGATCGTTAACGCTATAGCGTTATGGTTATACAACAATTGTATAGTAAATATATGGTTTAGTTTTGTGTTTACAACGATAGGTAGGTAGGTATGTGTTTGGAATAAAAAACAGTTTGTACTACAAAGCAGATAGCATCGTGGCAAATCGTGGGAGGCGGGACGACGTCTGCTGTTTAACGAAAATATAATGGTAAAACACGGTCTTTGTCCGTAATTGAATGTGCCTTTACATTGAATTTTAAATGTAATACACTCTTTGTTTTCTTAAACTACCAACGTAAAGGATATAAATAATTTATACGTCGAGACGATAATAATCTCACTGGATTATTTAATTTGCAACCTGCCCCTTGCCAAGTAACTTTAGCTGGTATATCTTAGTTCTGTATTGATTAACTTTGGAACGAGATAAGCTCTCATGTTTGTTTAAACAATGAGGGAACATGTATGTATTTACATGGACGGAACATTTAAAATTATTGTGATTTCATGTCACTACCCACTTAAAAATCACTTCATATACATTATCAAATGCATCATTGTATGCTACTGCAAATGAAAATTTACAGAGTTAAACAGAGCTTGCATTCGTGGATGGTCTCTCAAACTACAAAATTATTTATTAACCCCATCAAAGAAACCATTTCGGACAAATAAATAGCACCAAAATACATTGTATTTGATTTAAATCACAGGTATTTGACCGAGTCGCTGGCCGCTGCGAATAATGAGTTTATTTACGACAATAGACGCCTCAGACAGGGCACTTTATTGGCATGATTAGTTGCGATCTCCGACAATTGATCGAGCGAATTTTAAGTGCATAACAAACGAGAATGTTATTTATATAGATGTTACTGTAATGCGAGCAATACTTTTTATTAATTTGACTATTTTATTGTCTATATTGTTTCAAAACTGGGTGAGCAATCGTAGGAACAGTGGCTTCCCAGAGTCCAATAAATCAGTACACACTCAAGATACTCGTGAGGGTTATTTTGGTCGAGCGATCATTGCCGCCGATGCCTTGCATAATGTACGTCGTTAATCGTGTTGTAAATTCGTCGTCCCATCAGCAGTCCGGCAGGGTGACATGACGATGCAGTGACACCGTCGTGGCGATCACAGGATTTGTCCCTTTGCCAAAATATCCCAGCTGTGGACACGATCTTTACGTCCTGAATACTGATTAAATGTACGATATTATTTTTTATTTCACTTTCGGTTTTTGTCTCCCAAAGTAATAAATTTATCATGGTGTATTTTTAAAAGTATTTTCTATACCTACCTAAACTCCAGTGATAGTCGGTGAAGTTACCGTCTAGGTATACTACTTTATGAATAAATTATTCTGCGGGAGGAAGTTTCGTCAATTATATGGAGTCGGCGATGGCATTAGCATACATTTCGCATCCAATTCACCGTTCTTTTATTGGCATTCGAATTGCTTTTATTTGCTAAATAAAAATAAATGAGTCTATAGTCAATGATAATCGATTTCGACCCGTGCATTGCGAATGACAAAAATAACATTTAATTTAATTTAGATAGATCTAATATTGTGGTAGACTCAACAAACCACAGTGCGTCGCATCTCAACATCTGTGTAGGATTAGCCACATGAAAACAAATCGTTACTTTGAAGTACATTTTCGTGGTTCACGAATATAAATGTGTCATAACACTGTCAAATAAACTTGTACTTACATGACAATGCAGATACGAAACCACGTTAAGCTATAGAACGGCATCGACAAAAAGCACTAAAAACGCCAATTAATAGAAAATTTCAACCGACGTGACTGTTGTCGTAGCGCGTTTAAAATACGTGACAATATACAAACTTGGGTTTACAGAATAGGCTCTATCTCTGTCCCTCGTACACGTTTACTCCTTGAAATGAATGAACAGAATATGTGCAGTTCCGTTTATCTACGAAACGCATTCGTAATAGTAAAGTGGATCATTTTACGATAGCTAAAATGCACATTTTTATGGAGGGCGAAAAGGGCGAATATACATATCGAACCGATTCCAATGTTATACGAGTGACTTACATATCTACATAAATCAATTTTGGAAAATTCTGCTTATACCAATTGTAAATTCTGTGCCTACTGTTTATTCCTACGAGCTACGAAAATAAATGCAATAGAAAATTGGAAGTGAGAAATGATTAAACAACAAACAGCGGCATCTTAAGCCACATACCAACGAAAATGTTTATATTGAATCTTGAGAATATGTAATACGCGCTTAATCCTTTTAAGTTATAATTGACGTAACATGTACCACCTGGGTTTTGAACTATATAATGCGTGATACCACCCTGGATACTGGAATTTAAGTGATGTACTTACTTACATTGACAGCGTTTTTAAATCACGTTTTAGGAAAAAAATGTTCGAGATTGGGATCCGAATTTACTGATACTGGCGAATGTAAGTTAAACTCGTGGAAAGTTTAATAACGTTGTTATTGAGTGATAGGATACGTTGGAATATCACTCGTATATCTTTCGATGTGCGATTTATTTTCGTATATCAGTCTATAGGCGTTTATGTCAGTTTCACAGGTTAAGGGAACTGATGTAGGACGTGCAAATAAACACGGTATTTTTATCGCTGCAAACCTTTATATAGTTGCGGTCGATTTCTCCTCTTTATCTCCACAGAGCGGTGTTTGCTTTATCTTGAATAAAAAAAGATACGCCTAGACATCCAGTGTATTTTACACCAAGCGATTACATTGCCTATAATTTTGAAAGACAAAGTGACTTAAGAGCGCTTTTTTCTATAGAATAAACTTCCTCAAGAAAGTTTTCAGTATTCGAAGGTTTAAAATTATATCAGTATTTGAATGAAATACTACGTTAATATATGATCCAAGACGGTTAACCAACCTATCGCTATCTGAAGTTTAATATGCAAAGGTGATATATTTAATGAACAATTAACTGCAATGAATTTTAATATGCTTTGATTGTACCAGCCTTATTACAAAGTTTAACATGCAACATGAACATTTTACGACCTGTAAGATAAAGATAACCTAACATTATAACCATTATAAATATGTTACTACATAGTTCACACATAATTATATAATAAACGATAATTTTATGACAATAATAAAACAATAAGAGCACTCTGTTAACAAAACAAACAAAAATATAAGGTAGTGATCCTATCGTGACGTCTCGGTTGTAATTCAAATTAGCTCTTTATAGAAGTTACACGTTTGTTTGTTCTGAAGAAAATTTTTGATTCGATAAGAGATCGTAAAACACTGCCCCCCGTGTCATAAAATTGAATCGACCCTGTCATGCGAATGTGGTCCTAAATACCAGGTGTTATGTAACTTGAAACCATTTTTTTCGCATGCCCGTGTTGCCTGCATTGTTTTATGACTGTGGAAGGGTTACCAAGTTACGTAATGTTACAATAAACGTTTTGAGGGCAATAAATTTTAATAGAGCAGAAATTTATGGTCAATTTGTGGAGACATTTACAGCTGATGAACAAAAAGTTTATTTTTCATGCCCTTGTTTGTCAGGACATAAATCTTGTATCGGGATCGGCTTTCTGTTACTGTTGCCATAGGTATTTGTGTCACGATGAAATTGGGCTAAGCTTTTTCACATAAGAACAGTAAAATACGAAGTATTCAGTCGCTGAAGCCATATTGGAAATTATTTTTAACTAAACGAAGTTGTCTGAAAAGAAATAACGAATTGTTGTTTGAAAGAACTGTCGTTTGAGCTACCTATATCTGTGGCTTAGCCTTGATATAAATCCAAAGATTAAGTATATTCAAATTTGGAACTTTTGTATTAAAGCTGTGCCAAAATATTTGTCGAAAGCATTTTATATAGCAGGCTTGATTATAACGTCAATTTTTTAATCTTCCACTGCATTGCTTAAGTAATATAGGTATGTAATGTTAAGTATGTTTGTGTATTCTTATTTGTATTTACTACTAACGTTAGAATCATGTGTACTATTCCCTAACATCCGTGTTTTTATATCCAAACTATATCAAAGAAAAAAGGAATAGAGAATACGTGGCGAAACGAACGCTACTAAGCCAATATATTGAAATTGCAATAGAGACGAGGCAAGTTCTTTCATTAGGGTTGGAAAATAAAAACAATACAAGTGAAAAGGGTATCGGATACTGTGCGCATATTCGCCAGAGAAAATTTCCTATTATGATCCCTTCCCTAAAGTCAACTACGTACCTATAGGTAGGTACCTAAACTTGTATAGCAATTGTCTGCCGTCCGCGCTAGGGACGCAACTCCTATCGAAAATAATAATGCTATAGAATTCTCAAACATATAACTAATTCTTTTGGAAAGATTTGAATATGAATAATAATACACTCTCATCATAAAAGTGAGTGAAGATTAATAGCTTCCTGATATCGGTAGCATCTATAAAAGAAATATGAAGTATCGATTTATTGCTTTCCAATTAATCGGTAATTGTCATGGTAGTAGTTATAATGATAAACCTGTTACCGTATGGATTATTATTAAATATAAATCAGATAAAAACAGATATTTAAATGGTCTAAACAGAGAACTGAAAATGAAGAAGCTATATTGGAAAAGTAATTGGGTGCAGTCGTGCAGATTAAATGTTTATTTTAGATACCTACTATGCATTTAAGTCTTTAATAATAAAGGTTCCTTATTCGGTATATCATGTGTACTTATAGTCATCTCATACAATTCAAAGTCAAATCAAACTATAATTTCAGAATTTGAATCTTAAACTAGACCACCAGAAGTGAGTAGGCGACAAGTTCATTCCGTCGATGTGTCATACAAGTTACTCATACATACAAAGGTCCAATAGTGTTTTTACATTAGACATTAGGAATCCGTAGGAGTTACATGGTGTTCTACAGCTATATTTAAACAATGGTCATAAACTGCTTTCACTCAATTTGTACGTTACAGTTAAAATATATAATTATAGCATAGTTTTACCAACATATTTTAATTATTTTCTGGAGAAAATATAGTGATTGATATAACAAAGATTAGATGGTTTATAATGTAACTGTCAAATTTTGGATGACGTGATACTATTGTTTAAAACATGCAATGTAGACAACAACAACATTCCGCCAATGAATACATCGAGACAATAAAAACATTTTTTTAATACATTTAAAATTTTATATGGCTAATCCCAATTTTTTTCTTAATGTAACTTGAAAATTCCATGTAACGTACATGGAATTTTTGTTGTCTACATTGCATGTTTTAAACAATAGTATCACGTCATCCAAAATTAAGATTTGACAGTTACATTATAAACCATCTGATCATGAATTTAGTACAGTATGAGATAAAGGGTTATTTGTTAAGAATAGCATCATATCGACAATTGCTAATAGCTGCGTGGGAGCGTATATATCTACCCCCGCATGCTCTCAACCAGTGCACAGCAACACGACTAGTATACAAAGCTTAAGGTACAAACGTATTTAGAGACATAGTTTCATCCACGACCAAGAGTGGAAATTTCAATAAAAATGCAAATTTTTTCCAAGCAATTTCCTTCTCACTACCGCTGCCTCCGTTATTGGGTCCTACCGCATTATGTTCGGGTTTGCAGCGTTATAACGTACCTACAGCCGTGGATTATCCAGCTACGTTCACCTCTAGGTACCTGCGTACTTCAAATGACTTCAATTTACTTGTTAATGTTGTAAGCCATTAAATTACGGTTATTTCACGCGCAAGAAGTGAGTGTAATCCCCCTTAAATCGACAGTCAGTTAACTTAAACGGAATTGTAAACAGTTTTTACTGAAAAACGAGAAGCTATTACTTGCTATAGACGTTATTGCTCGTATTTATTTATGTTTTAAATACAGAAATGTATTTTTTTTATAAACGTTGAAGGCGAACTAAACTATACGAGCGTCTATTACCACCGTCTATTAACAAAGTGGAAAATTGTACTCCGTGTAATGTTGAATTGCTTTTTGCGACGAATACTCTCAATGTGAATAAGCAACTTAATATATCCTGATCCATAAACTTCTAAAATATGAGAATATGTTGTTATAGTATAGTATTATCTAGATCGAAGTGTGAGTTTAGTTAAGTTATTGTATTCACTCGTTCTTTTAATTAAAGCGCCGAACTTGTGAGGCATCGTTATCATGCAATCTACCTAATTCGCGCAATAAAAACAAGTACTTAAAATCTGCATAAATACAGTGTTTTTAAACTTTCCGCTTAGTTGGGGCGCGGCCGGGGGTCGGAGAAAGGGTGGGGGCAAACAGGCCAGATTAAGGACACTGGAAGCGAGGAAAGAATACACAATTAGCTTTCTGCTACCTGCTGCAGATAACGTATCCAGTTTAATATGAACTCCTTTGACACTTATCCGACGTTGAGTTTCGTACTGTTTTTATGTTGGTTGGCCAGGACGAGGGTCCTAGGTTATGTTGGTCGGTTTCAGTTGGGGATTTTAAAAACGCTCTCCGAGTTTTAGCTGCGACCGGAACCGTGGGGGCCGGGATCGATCAGCGGAACTCGGATCCTCGTTGGCTTTGTTGAAAAATCAAAATTAGATGCTTAGTATTCACGTGCGTAGTGGATGAAATAGATAGCCTCCTTGTGTCGGGGGAAGGTCACGATTTCTTAAGTTGCCTAGTCGATTTAAAAAAGATTGGCTGACAATATTTTAAAAGATTTTAATTTGAAGGATTTTTCTTAAATGGAACATATAGCAAATAGCAAAATTAAATACCTAGAAGCAACTAAATATTTTTATTATATAAGGGTATTCGATATTGATAGATAGACATATGAAAGTGTGGTAACCACATTTTAAGTTTTGTACGATAATTAGCAATATAAATTAAAATGTAAACTGTAGAAAAGTAGTGCAACAGGTTTGTACGACTTTTGATGATTTAAGTATTTTTTAAATTAAAAATAAGGCTACAGTTTGTTAACGAGTAGTTATTTTATAGCAAATTCTAGCACAATCGTGCAAATCTATTGCAAATTTTTCTATAGCTTACATATCTATATACCTGATGTTATATACCTACTAATTTTAGTTAAATAAGAAAATATATTTTCCACACATTCAGCCTAAACAATACACTTAACTCAGAATTCCAACTTCGCAACGTTTAAATCAGGGATCATATCAGCGATGCCTTTCTTGTTCTGAGAACTATAATGAAACAAAAAGTGTTATAGGTATGTAAGGTAGAAGAAGAGTACTATTTATTGTTTAAGAATAGGTAATAACCAGTAGACTTTGAAAAACTGCGCAAAACACAGGTCGCCATACAAAACCCCGCAACCGACATTTCCACATAAAACTGCGTGAGCACACACAACATTACACAGCACGGAACCCTATGTTTGCCAGTAATACTTTACAACATATGTGTACAAAACAAACACCAAAACGGTGCATCATATTCATTATGTACTAAATAATAAAGTCGAAAATTCAACACAAAACCGTTTAAGCGTATGCAAATAGCATGTAAATATTTTGTGTTTATTTTCAGCGTTGAAGCAACGAGATAAAATTCGCGGCAGTAAAATAATATAGCACGGCAAGAAAGAGTACCTATATTGTTCGTTGTATTATAGAGCCTGTTTGCGTCGTACTTAGTTCATTCTGTAGCAATTCTAAACACTCTTTGTTATGCATTTATGAGTGATTAAAGTTGATGAGAAATGAATACTTGCGGCCGTATCTATTGGACATTGTAAAGTTTATATTCACCACGAGTTTTATAGCAATGTTCGTTAGTATGTAATAACAGGGTTGGTATTTATTAACTCTCGTATGTTACATGGTTGGAGAGGGAGTAGTTATTTACTGTATTATGTTTGTTACTTGTATGAGGCTTAATAAAATTGGTTAGCTAAACTTGACGGGAATACCTATGAGGTACCAATAATAGATTGCAATGAAATTCATCACAGATACAATTAAACTATTTCTTATTGTTTTAAACGCAAGGTGAATTACACCGATATTTTACTATTCCTCTTCTCATACTGTCGCTTTCTGACCCTGGCCTGGTCTAATATGGATTAATTCCGGAACTGAACTCGAGACTTTATTACTTGTGCTAACACACGCTACCGTTAAACCAGCGAGTCAATAACAGTCAGTGCCAATACAAAAGATGCAGCTAGCTAAAATATCGTTCCCTGTACATCTAAAAGTTCTACAAAACGGTGCTTATGCTACAAAAGCTGAAATTCCTTAATACCTCCAGTGGGGGCCACCCTCGGTAATAAGCCAACGGTCCATGGGGAGGATCCACAAGTGATTTAAAGAGATTGTCAGTTAATGAGCCAGTGTCCGCCACAAATTCAGCCCTTTCCCTTTACCTACCGAGCTAATGGACCCTTTAAGAGATCCGCGTCTTAGCTAAGGGTTATATGATTTTATATTGAATGTAGACACAAAATAATAACGAACGCTTCGCTGGTTAATTAGCTTTAGTCGGCAACCTTCAGCCAATCTGCGTCTCGATATTATAAAAATTATATCTGTCCCACAATTTTATACTTTCATTTCTCGGGATGCAAAAAAAAGTATTAATTGAAACTCGTGTACTGAGAGTAAAACTTTAATTTACCGGTTTGTTAATTCTTAATGTTAATGTTTGTTTTTAAAAGCATTTAGTACTTTCAGTGACCATTGACAATTCTCCACATTGACACGTGATATATTGTTAATTTAAGAATCCTACGGAACTCAGATATTCAATTACTTTTTATATCAGTTTTAAAAGAGAAATAAAATAAACGTCACCGTATAGTGTTACTGGTAATGGTAAAAACATGTTAAATATACTATGATAATCTTCGAACTGACTGCGAATTAAACCACAAAAATAATTACCTATCATCTGTTGTATGCTCCGGGGTTTAAATGGATAAGTTAAGATACGCGCGTCTATCTACATAACTGGTTTGGTGCAGACTGCACTTTAAAGGTGCCTCTCGCCCTTATGTGTATCAGTAAATGGGTTTGTAGAAGATTCCTTGTTCCATACAATTTATCTTTGTTCGATTGAGAGTGCGAGCGCCTCGACGATCATCCCAGTTTCCCACCCGTTACCTGCCTCCAATACCAACAATACAAAAAAGAAACATATCGTTCGAACACTTTCGTTCACGCGGCACTAGAATAAAGTTATTCCATTCTAACATTCTATATGAACATTGATGGCTCTTATGAACTGAATTAATGTCATAATTGCGGCAGTTTTGGATAAAATAAATCGATATGGCCTGCTTATATAATACCACCTGTAGTTTAGCTGTAGAACGAATGTCTATAACCATTTATTCTTGGTCTCTTTGATTACGATGAATTTCATATATTTTTAGTGTTTTGTTGAACTTCGGTTTGGTTTGGAGGGGTCTTTCAATGTGAATAGATTATGAGCTACATTTTTAAGTAAAACTTCTTATCTAAATCCGTTGATATATGAATGTCTATTACAATCTATTATCGAACGGAAAAATGTACTTTCATATACTGTCTCAATTCCTATATTGTCGGTGCATAGCTTTATATTAATATGCTAAGTGTTAGTTACATCATTAACCAAATTATTTTTTTATGCATATTACCTAAAGATTAAAATCTATATTTATGTGCATTTTAATTATATCCACTATAGGGTAATCCGATAAAACTTACATTTTTCTTGTTGTAGTTTTTCGTACAAAAATAAAACGACGAGGTAATTTATCTACATTCAAGTTTAACATTAAAATAACTCATGAAGATTGGAGATGATTTCCTGGTTAAGATAACCGTCGGAAATGAAACTAAAGAGGCTTATATTATTTGTTATAAATAAGGTTATAGGTACATCTTTAAAGGATAATAAATAGTATATAATATTCAGAAGTTCTCTTAAAGTTCTAGACACAATTAGCGGAAGCTAAAAGCTCCCGAGAATATTCTAATTTTGTTTCTGTCTGTCTAGTTATTTCCGTCTACTAACTTGTCCATTTAAATGTGAACTGTGGACGATACTTTAATCCCTTTCTCCTTTTACTTTGAACTAGGAAGATGGGGGATCACAGTATGTTTGTTGGTATTATAGTACGTACCTACATTATGTACGTGTATCGCATTTTGTGAAATTGCGAAGAAGCTAGCAGTGTTCCCGGCGTACCCTGGGGAGAGCGCTTGGACTAAACACCTCGTTTTTCTTTACCTTTTATATGTAGTTGTATTTGAATCTAGTCTAGGTCCAGTAAGATATTAAGTTAAAACTATAGTCTTACCTAATAACTAACAATAATTTAATTTCCTTCAATTTAATATTAACAAATAATAAAATAAGACAACTAGGTATGATATTATGTATGTATATGCTATTTATTTTGAATTTAAATTAAGCTGATATAAAGTAATTTCATAGTGCAAAGTGACATAAAATAGGCATATTATAAAAATTCTTAAGTAAATTTTTATTAACATATTTGAATATATTTTATTTACATCAGGCTGGTTGGCGTGGTTGGTAAATACTTGCCTTTATCGACGCTGGTCGTAGGTTCGATTCCCACCCGAGACAGATATTTCTGTGCATGAACATGTCTCTTTGTCCTGACTCTGGGTGTAATTATCTATATCAGTATGTAAAATAAAAGTAGTATATGTTGTATATTAGGTCCCCTATTTTCCATAGTACAAACTCTGCTAAGTTTGGGACCAGATGGCCGTGGGTAAATAATGTCCCGTGTTATATTATTAATATTAAGGGCGTTTTGTGCAGCTGTAGCTTTACGTTAATATGCAAAAATAGGAGCCTATTTTCTGTTTGAGGATCGCAGAGGGTATACAAGTTGGTATGAAGGCAAGCAAAGGTTTATGGAGACCGCTTGTTCAATACCTCTCATTTCTATGAAGTAACATTTTCTAATTTATTCTAACCCAATAAGTTATACTATCTAACTACAAATATATTTTAAAATGGATCAGAATATACGTACTCATAGGTATAAGTAGATTTGATAACGTACCAAGCAGCTTCTTTCTGTAAATCCCATTTTTAAGATCTATGCCATTAAGATTATTATGATTTAAGTATTGTAATTTATTTTGATACCTCTCGTTTTAATCCTCTTATTTTCGTTGAAATAAATCACTACACAATTTTATTCTAAGATGCATTCAAATATCTAAGAAGAAAATTGACTAGAGCCACAATTAAATTCCACAAGTTTCCGAGAACGAGTTGGTTCAATAGAAAACAAGGGACGTCCATGCGCTGCGTACTAATGCTTACATTTATATTGTAATATATTTCATTATAAATTATAATATAAAGCCAGACAACTCTTAATAAGATGAGATAAAGTAACCAGTTGTACACAAAAGAAAACTTTTCAGGTACCCGCAAACAAAACGAACACAAAAGAGGCCTGCAACGTAATTCAACCAGTTTCAACCGCATACATTAAATAAGCAATTTATTGTGACACCCTTGTATCGCACCTTATACAGAATGAATACCTGTTTATTCTAGAAATACTCCGCTGGGCCATATAAAAAGATTTTCATCTGATTGAAATAGATAATATAGTCACAGAACTCCAATACTAAGATAAGAAGCTTCCAAACATTATTTATTCCCCCATTTACATATTTTTAATGACATATAAATATGCAACGATGTCGTAATTTTGAAAATTGAACACGCCTTTAACTAATGGTCATTTAAAATTAAAATTTGTCGAATATAATTCAATATTTGTCATTCTAATACATTGCTTATGTACCAGAAATATATTTTGATTGTCTTAAATATTCATAATTGTACTTAACTAACATAATTTAACTCATTAAACTTTATACGCTGAATAATGTTATGATCACATGTAAATGATATTAAGACCCAGACTTCAGCGCGCAGCCGTCTCTCTCGCACATTTGTATTACATCATCGTCATCATTATAATATCAGCTGATAGAAGTCCACTGATGGACAAAGACCTCCCCAAAGGGCTCTGAATTTGCCGGTCTTGCACTACCCGCAACCAGCCGCTTCCAGACCCTCACAAGATCATCGGTCCATCGTATAAAGGGCATCGTATTGCATCCTACAAAATATTATTTTGCACTTTCTTAAAATATGTTTCGGTCGTCGATGTGCTCAAAATCTGTGTGATATAAATTTTTCTAGAAAAAGTAATGATTTCGTTTTTTTTAATGACTTAATTTGGGTAAACAGGTTTTCCTATTTCTTTTGGTTAGTAAAAATATATACCCCGTGTTGTTTTTGATTTCCCAAAACGCTAGGGTATGAATGATCATATGAAAGAATCAACTAGTATATGAATTATATTTCAAATATCACAATCGCGTTTTATTAGCTTTCAATATGAATTAATATTATTTATCAATGAAATGAACAAAGTATGAGTGTATGTTTACAACCTACGAGCGCTATCCCGCTACATGCTTTATTCGCTAGGTACTGCGAGCGAAGTTTGCCACGTTGCAAAAGACCATTTTTAGCCTAAATTAATTATAATTGATGATATCTTAGAAACGATGTGTTTTTGGACCTATTCTAGCACATAGAGTTATAAAAAATAATGTAATTAAAAAAAAAAATTATGAATTAGATATTTTTTATTATTCTGACAATAAAGCGTCTAAACGCGCGAGCGATAGAGCTGCATTCTGGGCCTTAAGACAAGTTTATGGAAATTATGCCCAAAATATATACAAGAGATCTTAATATTTGGGACGTAGCATCAAAGGGCAGTCGTTAACAAAATCGCAAGACATTACACCCGTAACGTTACGATCGTCAACGCTACGCATTACCCTTAATTATTGTCCACACAATTGTTACGCCATTCCACGCGGTATACTACAACATTAGCGACTCTCATAACACTATATCTGCTATGAAATATGCTTGTGACTCTCCAATGGGGCTTATTCAAGCGATATTGCTCTTTCTTTATAGTATTTAAGAGTGAGTATTGTTTGACGCACGATGTAAAAGTAGTATTGTGGGGACAATTTTGTTTTAAAAGGGAGGGTTCTAATGTCTGGTCATCCGACTCTCGCTTGACCGTAGGGGTAATTTGGAGGCAGACAGCGGACACATTTGCATCACAATGACAGTCGGATCTCGTGGTGGCCGAGGGGGGCTTCCGTTCATGGATAAGCCCACGTTTATATGTATAAAAGTGTGTAAGTCTGTTGGTTCGCTGAATACTTGAATATTAATTGTTCTTGGTAAAATAATTGTTGTGCTGTTAACGTGAATACAATACATGATTTAATAGTACATTATAGATATTGATGTTCTTATTTGTAGTGGATTATATATAACTTATTGACTATTATGTTATTATATTAGATCTTATATCACCTGAGTAGTATTAATAATGGCTTTTAATAGCTATATACATAACGGATGACCAATTTAAATTTATGAGAACAAAACAGTATTGGTATAGGATAATAGTATAAGTTTTGTAGACAAAATAAGTGACAGTTTAACATTCTTTTTAAAACGAAATGAGGTCAAGAATCATAAATAAAGAAAAACAAAACTGACTTTTGTTTCTATCCGTTTGTACTTTTGTACCCGTTTTATGTTACATCTTGACACAACAGGAAGTATGGGTATAAAAAATGGGAGTGGAAACAGGGCCAAGTCACAACAGGTTTTGTCTGTAGTTCAACGACTCTACTAAGAAGTATACAGCGTTGTAGATAATTAGTGTTCTCGGTACAAATTGGCTCTTTCAAATTAAGTTAAGATAAGTATTTAAATCACAGATTGTACAAAAATAAGTTTGATTATTCGCGCTACAAACGTCCAGTAAGTGTTTAGGAAGTCAAAAAAACGTAATTATTCAACGAAAAAATGGATCTAAACGTTCTAAAGGATGGTTAACAATTTTCTGATTAAAATATGTTATTAGATAAGCATTATTTGACACTAAGACAGTGTCTATCTAGTACTTGTCATAACAAAATGAGAAAACGTGTTTTTATTACTTCGTAGATAGGTACTGCCTAATCATTTGACTAAACAGTGAGATTTGAATATAAATATCAGTAAATAAATTTGAATTATATGTAATTAAGATGGTAATTGCTGTATGGTGATGGCATAGAATATCATCGCCCCAACTCATTCCGTGGGGGGCGTAGAAATCGTCCGAGGGAGAACCTACCAGAGAACAAGCAGCAGCGTTTTACTGTGAACTATGACCATCAAACTGCGATCGCCAACCGTGTCATGGCGATTATGGCAATTCCCTCATTCTTTGGGGAGGCTTTTGTTCAGTAGTGGACGTACTATGGCTTACATGATGGAGATGGTAATTTATCTAGTACTTATCAGTATAAAAAAGAAAACGTTTTTTACTCCGTAGTATTGTTTAATCGTTGAACAATTAAATACGAGACATAAACGCTTTTCATTATTTTTAATTCGTAATCATATAATAAAGACAATTAAAATATGAAAATCTATACCTAAGCCTACTTTGGTACTCTCTTTACTTAAGTAAAATAAAAAATTAATAATGTCAGAATAACATTTCCTATTTTTGTGTTGAAAAATTTGGGTAGACTGTGGTAGACATGACATTACCAATCAGAGTGTGCCTTAAGACTCTGATTGGTAATGTCAATCATCATCTCACTTATTAGTTTAATGAATAGGCTAGAAAACAATATAAATCTGAGATTGATCGCTCTCTTAAAAGTAGACTAGTTTCTACTAATCTACCTAAA
This sequence comes from Pseudoips prasinana, assembly GCA_951640165.1. NCBI lineage: Eukaryota > Metazoa > Arthropoda > Insecta > Lepidoptera > Nolidae > Pseudoips > Pseudoips prasinana. Next base: position 13,876,961 of record OX621245.1, on the reverse strand, counting down.
AAGAGCGATCAATCCCAGATTTATATCTATATATTCTAAGTCAGACTCTGATTGCTAATGTCAATCAATAATCAGATCAGATGAAAAATATAAAAAATTTCATCTCACATCTGATCATTCTTAAAGTTTCACATTCGCATTGTACCTACTTATTATGGTATTAACTAATCCCATGTTTAGATTCTTTAGAAGAAATCTACCCTAAGCCATTGGTCTACTAACTAATGGGTCGTATATTATATAACTTTCATACTTTTCACGTCTAGACAATCTCTTAATCAATGTATTTTGTGAGCCAATTGCTTATATACTTTATTATTATCACTCCAATCTGAAGAATAGATTCTGACTCACGAAGATTATTGGGTTATTTCGTATGTGACTTAAAAGTTTTGATTTTGTGTAAATTATTTCTTAACTTATGAATACAAATGTAACTATATTAATATATGTTTCGTTGGTCTAGCGGTAGCGTGTTCAACCGCAGATAATGAGTTCCTGGGGTTAAATCCCGGGACGGGCCAAAAAGTGATTTTGGGATTGTTCTGTTAAGAAAATTTATCAGTAGGTATCAGCCAGAGGTCTGAAAGTTGACGGTATTCTTTGGTCCTATACCTAACCTCTTGTTGTGTCGCTAGTCGTTCCATCGGATTATGAGAATGATAGAACAGAAAGTGCCCATGTGTTTGAGCAGACACTTGTGCACTGTAATATGTCCCGTCTCCATTGAGACTGGCCGCCGTGGCCGAAACTCGCCTAAATGGACATTATTATTTATTAATAATGTATGAAACTTTAATTTATATAAGAAGGCAGCATTAATATATCTAAATATGTCTATCAATCTAATTTTAACTACATATATAGCATCCGAGAACAATAGAAGGAAGTGATCCGAATAAAATTTCGATCAACTATTAAAATCCGTCCTATTCTAATAGCAGGAAATTACACCTTTGCATTCATAATGTGATTTGCATACATTATATGATTCAAATATAATTATATATATTCCTACTTTGTTTATATAGGTATTTTGGTATGTTAACTCGCGGCTTATGAGATCCTTATTACTTATCTATCATAAAAAGCCTCTTAATAGCGAAAATCAACATGCAATGGACTGCCATTGCATGTTAATTTTAATCGGTACTGACCGATGAGCGATTCATTATATATATTCCCAATTAAAAAGATTCAGTGTTTAAGTTTTTCTTTGTATAAGCGATACATAATACAAATCTGCAACATAATTATTGATCAAAATCTGCTATGCTCGGGCTATTAGCATGTCTAGAGGAGCAAGTAATTTCATCCACTACTGGGGAAATGGAATTGCACCTAAGTTTGCAATTATACTAGCTTATTTGTCTTCCCGCAATTGATCAAACAATATGGAAATTTCTAAATTTGTAGCCAAATATTTCTTAGCCTATAAATTCTCCATTGCTGGTCTTGTTTCTTCATTCAACTCAGCCCGTGGAAGGCCGGAATCAGGCTTAATTTGACATAAATTTGTTAAAACATCGAAGTATTTCAAGATACCACGGTCAAGATCCAAGTTCAAGCCAACAATGTGAGAACTTGATCCAGTTCATTAATAAAATATATCGCGTCGGCTCTTACGTCAAACTAGATGCTTCCCAAAGGCGCCAACGCATCGAATGCGAGACAAATACCAATATATTGCACTAAAGTGCATTACGACGTGTTCCGAATGTAGTACAGACAGAAGTCGGGTGGCCATGGCGATCTTAAGTCCAAGACTGATTTAATGAACTAAGTAAAATAATTGAGTATATACTTGGTAATAATGACAATTTTTGTGTTGGACGGTGCGAATATCACCACCCTATGTTAGGGACTCCATGGGAGGCATAGGAGTCGGCCCGAGGAAATAGTGCCCAGAGGACTAGCTACTCAACTGCTACTAGCTGCTAGCTAGTAGCAGTTGAGCCTCTCTGAGTAGATGACCATCAAATGATGTGATTATCAGCCACACCAATGATGGAGACGTTCTATTATAGAGATCCTTAGCTTTTGCAGTGGACTTTTTTCTGCTGACAGATGAAAACTTTTTTAAAATTCATTATTAATAAGTTCCTTGAATGCTCTGACTTTAACTTAATAGAATGACTTAAAATTAAAAAATCTGTAGATAGAAAATAATACCCAAAAACACTATATTGAGAAATGGTTTTAAATGTAGGTATACAATGATTTCACAAATCATCCAATATCTCCGGATGTTCATGGATATTATGTTTCTTACAAATTAAATAATAAAGGTTCCTCAAGCCAGTGCTTGGGCATTGGTACTAGTGTTACCTATACAAAAAATATATTTTGTACAACTAATGAAAAACACATAATTAATGGTGTAAATATCGATGTTACGCAATTTTCAATATTATTTTAATAAAATTAACTACGTGTTTTTACCACGCCTTAAATTTTAACGTGTTCTATTCTGAATTGCCATTTTGTAGGGTGGCCACTCATTTCCTAAAACCTATAAATATATTTTTGTGGCTAATGTAAAAGACCCTTGATTACAAAGTGCTATTTAATATGATTGGTAGATAATATACCAAAATTATTCTAGTCAAATTATTAGTCAAAGGCGTTTAAAGATTCTTTTTATAAAAATATTTCTATAATCTGAAAACTTCAAATCTATTTTTGACTTTAATCACGTTAATACTGTTGGATTGGTATGTATTTTTTTTAACGCAGTGGTTATCCAAAAATGTATGTATCTACCAATATTTACCGAATTTGGCTTAAAATAGTACTAGTACGTTTCGTAGTAATAACTGCGAACTCTATACTCTATATGTACTAAAATAAGTTATTAAAAGTTAAAAAGTCTGGTCGAGTATGCGCACCCGTGGATTTCAGGTTCGAATACCACTCTTCAAGTTTAACAAATGCGTTAACTGTTAGTTTATAAAGCCTTACGTAGACAAGTTATACACATACAAAGTCCCCATACTTTATTTTCTCCGTGGATTTTTTTTACTCGCAGATAAACGATACCGGAAATAAGAAAAACTATCTGCCAACAGGTAACATGTCATTGAAAACTGTTTAGATATTGAAATCGATAACACCGTGAGCTTCAAGAGCGTGATAACATAAAATAATGTTGGAGCGTTTCAGCCAAAATACGGAAGCTAAACATTGAGAAATTTTCGGGTAAAATGAACACCTTACGTGCGAGTATGATACAAGTAGGTATTTTTGTATCAATATCAAACAAACATGTTTGATACATTCATAAGATAGAAGTTTTTTTTAATACGTTGACAATTTTCATAAAACTGGCCAAAGATTTCTATGCCGCTGTAGGTAGTATTAGACGATTACTGTATATTTGTGGCATAGACCATAGTCGACAACGCTGGCCTAGTCCATGTTGGCAGACTTCACGTGCCGTTTCGTCAATATTTTCCTTACCTTTTTTCAAGTACGAGATAATTAAATTTTGAATACGCACATGGATTCGTAAACTCGGTAGAGAGCGCCAGACCACTGAATCAACAGTCCAATGGTTCAACGACAAAGCTATATAAAATCTAATTGCGTAAATTTACTATCTGAAAAGATGGAGTAAATTTTTACATCGTTGACTGGTTCCTAAACTATTAGTATTAGTTATTATTAAATTAATATTGATTAGTCATTTTCTATAGTCAAAGTCTAAAAAGCTCAATTAGGTATATGAAAACACTCAGAACTAAAGTCCCAGACAGCAAAATCAGATGGAGCCTCTACGATTCACCTGAGTCACCAACTGACCATCTAAATCTAAATTAAGTCTTATTATTATGTACGTAGAACTCAATCTTGAGCAAACTTAAAAATTTTTGCAGTCTGGGCGTCAATTTGACAACTAATAATTATAGCCTCCGTGTAATAGCATATAGTAGTTAATGGAAGCTGGTGTTATATTGTAATGCTACAAGTGTCTGATACATTGCATCTTTTTTAGAGCACTTGATTGTATGCAGATATAATCTGACCTGCCAATATATAAGGTTCCTGCCCCCAAGTGAAGGAATTATTGCTTTGTTTTTCTGAAATTTAGCCCGATTAAATTTTAGTATGCTTTGTAAAAGGATTGTATGTTATACTAAATATAAATAATTGTTAGGCAGTAGTTATGTTTGCAGTAAAGTAATTACAGGTTGTAATTTATGTACGTGGTAAAAAATATTGGAAGTTGGAAACATAATTCAATTTTCATATTGTATGGGCAGCGGTTACCCTAGTGTTAAAGTTGTTAAAGCCGCACAGTAGACCTCTGACATGGCTAAACGACTGTTGTCTAATGGGTACATCTGACATACAACCGACAGGTTAACGTGCCCTCCGAAGCACAAAGACGCTGAAAATTAAACCACTTCAGCGGTAATCAATTACAGCTTGGTGAGAGCATCTCATCTGGACGTGGGCGCCTCAATTTTTTTTTTACAATTAGTTATCTAAAATATCTTCATTTTTCACATATAATTAAAAAGCTTTTAATTGTCATTTGAATTTTTAAATTAGCAGTATATATAAGGCTCGAATTCAAGTAGTTTTATCGCAGTTTTTACTTATCATTAAAAATGTCAGTGGCTTCAAAGTTTGTAGGTAATAGAAATCATTAACAAAATAATTAGATATTAACATACATTTGATACGAAAATAGAGTACTTAGTTGTATGAGAACATTTGTTAAAACATATCCCAATATTAGCTATACATATAACAAGTAAGTATCTTCATTTGTATTTTAAAAGTAGAAGACTTAGTTGCACTATCATATTAAAATTGATGACCTGCCTAGTACGTACAACAATTCTGGGCTTTAAACTTATTCATCATACAACATTGTAAGGGCGTCTGGCCTTCCTTAATCAATGCAACCAGCGTTTCAAAATCAGCCGTAATGGGCTGATGTACGGTCTGAATGGATATATTAGCAATCGCAGTACCAACACAAGGTTTGTAAGCTACCAGAGGATCAGTACAAGAAAAATTCCCGCTTTTCATACAACGGGTGACGAAACGAGTCCAATCTAAATATAGCAGAGAGAATATAATGTTATTTATATTTTGGCAGGTCATTTATTACACAATCGTCTTTTTATCGTCGTCATCATTATCATCATCATATCAGCCGAAAGACGTTCCTTGATGGATATCTTTCCCCAAAGATCTCCACAATTTCGTGTCTTGTACCACCCGCATACAGCGGATTCCAGAGACCCTCACAAGATCATTGGTTCATCTTGTAATCTTGTAAATTATTAATTAATTTTGTAATAATTTACACTTCACACACTTTTTTTTGGTAATTTACAAACTGAAATTTTGTAGATTGATTAAGTCCTCTAATTATTACTGACTTATTGATATATATATTAGGTACAATTATGATCAACATAAAGGAATGTGTAGCGGTTTGTACTAAAAATATTTAATATAAATTACTTAAAAATTTCACTACACTAATAAAATTAAACAATTTAAATAAAATATCACTTTTGCCACAGACTTAACTGTTTTGTTTAACTTCACTTTTGACACAGTTAACTGACTTAAAATTAAATTAGACTAGTATATTATAGTGATAGTGTTCTAAATAATGTGCACTACACGCTTTAAAAGATTAATATGGATAGCAACGTCCCAAGCCCTCACTTCTTGATACCCACTAATTTCTTTTGCTTATGTGTGAGGGCAGTGAAATCGGGGAGTGTTCGCGACTTTCATTCTATAGTTTATCTATTCATGTTGAACTGGGCGTACAATACGGATGCATTGATGGCTCGCAAATGAACGTGGGCCCGTCTGCACTGGTCAGATATAGGTACTATGTAAGTATCTAATAACAGTACATAATAATATGTTGAGTTGAAGGTACGAAGGAAATAATGCAATATGAATTTATATGTTAGAGGAGAAATCAGATACGTATAGGTAAGTGCCTACTTACAGTGATGATAATTACATGGAAGGATGAGACTTTCTAGGAATTTAAGAAACTCTACGACCCAAGGATTTTATGGTTATCAGTAATTACGAAACGTTATTTTTAAGTGACATTTGCATTGGCAAGGAGCTCTCCTTACCAATGCCATTGTCACTTAAAAATAACATTTTGGTAAGTTGAGATTAAACGGAGAGAGTAACGATTGGTGACAGTTGCCTTTGTTCTAAGTTCAACCCTAGGGGGAAAATTCTATATGGACTTCAACTTTAAGCTTTAATATGATAGATCCTGCTTTATAGGTCTGGGGAACTATCCATTGGATAGTATTAATCAAATAAATTGTAATGACGTAACATTTTGCAATAAATAATCCTTAAGACATCGTTAATTATTTTAATGACTTTTTCTGACATTATTAACTCTAATTATATACAGACTAATTCATATAATAAAGCTTCAAATAAAATGGTATATAATTTTAGTTTTTTACGACTCATTTTGTATGATGTTACTTAATAATATTGAAATTTGACATTTTTTCTAATTTAATTTATTGACATTGTGATTTAATTACTGTATGCCCGAAACGGCTCGACAGGGCTGATATAAAAATATTGTAGACCATCTTATTTTAGATACACAATAAAAAAATTCAATCTGATTTAATCGGTTCTCGATTACTTATATGCCTTAGGTAGGTAATGAAAATACCAAAATCAACTGAAGGTATGTCTTTCTGTACCATATAGTTAAAGTTTTTTTGAACAATATAGGTACAAATCGAACCTCGTAGCCTTTTTAACTTATACCACTTCAGTCCAATCCTTATTGTTATAGAGATTCGTCTTAAAAACTTGGCAACGTAGTGTATCAACTATTGAAATGAAGGCACTGTGTAGTTACCAATTATACAATGAAGCTATTCAAATTACTAAGCTTTGTATAATTAATTCGATGCTTAAACTTTTCGCGCAAATAAATTATGGCGTTAATTAAGAAACTTTCGAGTATTTAATTACATGCAATAAGTTTAATATACTATGTAGAGTACGTTTAGTAGAGAGTTAGAAGTTGATTTTCCCATATACCTATAGCTACCAACAATAAGATGGCTCGATGATCTTAAAAGCCGCTGGATGCGGGTAGCATAAGACTGGCTATTGTTGAGATCTTTGTCTAGTCTCATTTCGGCTTATATCTTGAATATGATGATATAGCTACCGATAGTTTTTATCAAAGAATCATACCTACACTCGACGTGGACGTGAGCGGTGTCTAAGATATTATTTCTCTAATATTAGAAACTGAGACTACGTCGCGTTAATTACGATCATAAGGGTAGATAAAATCGAAAAACGAGTTCCTCATATTTTGAATTTTTCACACCTTTAAAGGGAGCTTTTTTATTTTATATAACATATTTATTTAGTAACTGAATTATATATGTGCATATCTTCAAAGATAAAGCTATTTCACTGCAAAAGTATGTATATACTAAATACGGAATGTTCAAAGGGACCATTTTTCTATAACTGCACATGCACAAGCTTAAATGGTTTAAAGAATTTTGATAAGACAAATAAGATCTAGCTTTTAAATACCTATAACCTAACCGGCAAAAGCACCGGACTGGAATTAATATGTTGTCATGTGGCACAGCGGTTAAGACAGCTGATTCGCCACTTCGTATCTCTGGTTCGATTCCCGATCAGGAAATCTGATTTGTGTGAGTCAGTAATAGTTGTTCTGAGTCTGGATGTAATTTGTGTCCGTCAATTACATGTTTGTAAAGTACCACGAGACATACGAGGACGAGAACGCCCGCACAAGGTTAACTTAATCCTGAGCTAACGAAGTGCGAGTAGTCTCTTTTAAAAATGGCTATATTGATTTTATAACATATCTAATAAACACCGCTACAACTAGTACCCAGACAAATAAGCTTTATTGATTTTTCGCCATCTGTTTGAAGGCTATGATATGTTAGACGGATACAAACGTTAAACTAATAATACCCCTATATTTGCGTCGAAGGCTAAAAATGATTACGTTCATATTTTAAAAAGGTAATTCTCACTCACAATGCAAGATAAAACGTCGCAACTATAAAAATACATTCAAAACCCATTCCTTCTTTCAAATCACATAACAAAAAGCACTTCAGAATTATAAAAACAAATAATAAAACATTGGAAACAGAAACAATAGACACCAAACAATGACACACGGACGTTAAAATAGTCAACAAAAGTAAAAAAGTTACAAAAGACACAATATACTATTCAACCCTTTCCTCAAAATATGAGTCGGAGTTACACTTCCTTATTGCTCTGTAAATTTAAGCGACGTCATAGAAATCTTCGGAGACAATGACAACCATTTTTGTTACCGAACTATAATAATATGTTACCAGTATTTAAAGAACCAGTATACTGACAGAGTACGTGCTTAAAATAAAATTACACCTAATTTTATATTTAAAGTGGTAAAGTCAATATATACGACGTATTGTGCTTTCTAGATACTTGAATATAAGCCAAGGATAATGGCTCGACTAGCTCCAGGGATGTGTACATCACCACAAGAGAGATGGAAATATATTGACTGAAACAAAAAATGACAATATCTATTATGGAAACAATTTACAGGAAAGGCCAAGTAAGTGGGTTTCTGGTTATATCATAATATTAGAAAGCAATCTAGAAGAAAGCAAAAATTATATACTGAGTTTTAAAGGTATCATCATATCAGCAGTAAGACGTCAACTGCTCAAAGGCCTCCCCCAAAGAACTCCACAATTGGTCTTGTACAGACGCCAGCACATCAAGCTACCCCAAGCTGTCAAATTTCCCCAATTGAAAGTGAACCTTATGCTTTAGTGATAAAGTTGAAGATATATAAAAGAAATTTGACAGATTGGGGTAGCTGGATGTGCTGGCGTCTGTACTACCCGCGTTTAGCGGCTTCCAGCAACCGTCACATGTCATACGCCCAAAAAAAATTACAGCATCCCAAAAACTAATATATTTTTTGGATCTCATCATCATCAGTCTGTTATTGTTCACTGCTGGACATAGGCCTCCCCTAAAAGTTTGCAAGACATTGCCATTTGCCGTAGTCAGCTGGTGATCTCAGTTACGTAGTAGTTAATACACAGGAGGCGCTGCGCCTTTTACGACACCCACGGAATGATATGGGGTGGCCCTGTAAATAATCTTTCTGGGCTGGCAACTACACGGATCTTGATCCACAATTGCCGGTCTTGCGCTATCCGCATCCAGCGATTTCATTACATCAGTTATGCCATGGTCACCAACTCATATGCCAAGCGCGGTGACTACGGCAAACCCCTTCAAATGGCAACGTCTTAGAAACCTTTAATAATAATAATAATATCTGGGGACAATGTCACACAGATCATCCTAGCCCCAAACTAAGCAAAGCTTGTACTTTGGGTACCAGGCGACGACATACATACTTAGGTATATAGATAGATAAATACATCTATACATAGAAAACATCCATGACTCAGAAATAAATATTTGTGCTCATCACACAAATATTTGCACTTACCGGGATTCGAACCCAGAACCACCAGCTTCGTAGGCAGGAGTACTACCAACTAGGCTACGGTGACCGTCTTTACATGTTAATCAACCATATATTTGTAGTTTATGTTAACCTTTGCAAACATTTTTAGTGAAATCAATTTATTTTATTTTATTATTGTAACTTTCTATTGCAATACTAACAAGCAGACCATGGATGTATTGCTTGCTTATCGTATGGGTAGTGGTAACCCTAGTGTCAGAGTTGCTCAAGCCGCCCTGTAGGCCTCTGACATGGCTTTACGACTGTTGTCTAATGACTACAACCGGGACCGACAGCTTAACGTGCCCTCCGAAGCACGGAGACGCTTAGAAATTAAACCGCTTTGGCGGTCACCCATCTATGGACTGACCGCGAGCCTAGTTGCTTAACCTCGCCGATCGCTTACGGACCGGTGAGAGCATCTAGCTATGAGCGCCTCATGAATGTATTGTAGGTACTATCTCATATACAAGGTGTGTCATAAACAGTGGAGATAACTAACAGAGTTTGTCTATAAAACGAAACAACGTATAACAAGTCAACATGCAAATTACACAAAAAATAGATTAACTTCTCATACAATATTGGCGTAGTTGGTAGATACTTGCTTTCACGCGCAGGTCATGGGTTTGATTCCCACACAGTACAGATATTTGTGTGCATGAACCAGGACAGGACAGATATTGTCCTGAGTCTGGCAGACTATGTATTTACAAAAGAAATTTAGTACATGTAGTATTTCAGTAATCTGGATTCCATAGCAGAAGCTCTGCTTAGTTTGGGATCAGATGGCCGTGTGTGAATAAGGTAGCTAGATAAGCTAATTATAAAGTGCATATACCTAGTTATGTTATTGATAAACCGTTTGAAGTCAAATTAAACACTTAAATGTCTAGAACCATGTATCTACTGGATAAATATCTAGTAGTTTTCCCTCTGAAATTCTCTATTCATTTTAATCATAAATAATATTGATATCCTCTCAGAACAATGGTTTCATTTGCATGCATCACCCTATCTATTTCCATAATACTATGCAGTAGAAATAATACTAATATTTAATGTTTAGTGCGCATAAACATAAATATAAACGAAACGACTCTTGTTTAGTAATGAGAACATTGGACTGCTAACAATTTTGTGTAATAGATATTACTACTGAAAATATCATACTGGCACTCGAAGCCCAGTGGATTTACCCACTCGGCCACAAGTGCTCGGTGACCTAGTGTATTGGGTTTGATTCCATAACTGGACAAACATTTGTGTGTTTTCAATATATAGTTGTTTTAAGTGTGGATGTTCTTTGTGTGTGTGCTTTACATGTTTGTAAAATATAGGGATTTATTTAAAAAGTGCGAGCGAGGACATAGAGAACATGTATTTTAACTTTACATGTTAATCAACCATATATTAAAAATAAAAATAAAAAAGGTTTTTATTCACGTAGACTTTAGAAAAGCGCTTGTAAATAGTCAGAACATGTTTGTAGTAATATAGTTGTATACATTATTATTTCTAGTTACATAGATATTTAAGTACACGGATTGTATGAAAACATTTATAAAATTTATTTTATAATAGCAATTATATTTAGCTAGCTTGTATTAAGTAATTGTATATATAAGTATTGTATGTAGTTTATGTTATTCTTTTGCAATCATTTATAATATTCTTGCTTCAAGGCAATCGGCCTAGACATCGATGAAGTAAAGTACAATATTAGAGACACTGTTGATAATGAAAACATCTTTTATTTTACTGGATCGAACGTTAAAACGAATTACAAGAGATCATACATACGAGTAAGTGTGCGAAATTTTGGTGGCATCGCCACGCTGTATGGCTAGAGATTGGTCAGCCCTCTGGTCCCGTGTAGCATCCACCAGATGCCATAGATTTCAAACTACCCATCAGAGGAATACGACAACATCACTATTGCGAGGAAATAAGTGGTGTTTTCCTAGAGCAAGTGTATCCTCTGTTGTAGCGTCGGCTTTATGAGCTTGATGCTGGTAAGTAGGTAATTACCAGCATCAAGCTCATAAAGCCCCGAACCATTTAATAATCCTCCATAATTACTCTCGGTGATTAATTTTCACACGTCCATTAAATCTCAAAGCACTTTGGAAACATTATAATCATAATTAGTTTTTATCTGGCCTGTTGTTCTAGTCTTTAGTAACCCTGACTGTTTAACTAGAGTTCGCGGGTTTGATACCCACCCAGGACTTAATTGTTAAATTTGGATTATGGCTGCGATTTCTCAACGTTTTATTAAACCAATTAATAAACAAGTAACATTTAGATAACAAATTGTTCCGCCAGTGGTATAAGACAGGGTAATCTAATAGCCCCACATCGATTCTAAAGTCGGTAAATTTTGTCCCCCGTAGACAAATGTGTGAAAAATATGCAATGTACCTATCTTTTACGCTTTTGAGAGGAGCAGCGAAAATCTAAGCTCAATACAAAACGTGATGAGCTGAAAGCTCGACAACCCGCGACTATTCAATACAATTATGTCGATAAGAAACTCACGTGCGCGCTACACTTTACGAATTAAATTAGCTATGGCAGCCATCTTCGGATGCACCAAGGAGTTGAAGTGGTCGCCATGACCGAATACGGTCGGACCAATCATCATCATCCCTTACGATTTTACAATATGTATATAGATGTCATAATACTAATAAAATATCCTGGGACATTATTTACACATGGCCATATGATCCCAAACTAAGCAGAGCTTGTACTAAGGAAACCAGATAACAGATATACTTACTACATACACTACTTTTCTTTTGTAAATACATACTTATATAGATAACTAGCTGTGCCCCGCGGTTTTACCCGCGTTAAAATTTATAAATTGTTACAGCTGCTCCACCGTACGTGATACCGTGATAATATGTAGGTACCCTATATGTTGACCCGACCTCTTAGTAATATTCATGCAAAATTTGAAGTAAATCCATGGAGTAGGTACTTTTTGAGTTTAGCCTGGACATACATACAGACAAACAGACACACAGACAAAAATTCTAAAAACTATATTTTTGGCTTCGATATCCATTGTAGATGACGCCTTAAGTATCCTTTTAAAAAAATATTCAATGTACAGTTTTGACTTTCCTACGATTTGTATGTATAGATTACCCCCAGGAAAAACAGACATGTTCATGCATACAAATATCTGTCTTGGGAGGGAATCAAACCCACGACCTCTGGCGTGAAAAGCAAGCATTTGCCAAGCACGCCAACAGGCCCGTCAAAAATAAATAATATCTAAAACATAAATGAAGATTTAAAATAACAAAACCATATTTAATAACATAGTAGGTAGTTAAAAGTACACACGGCTACCTATCATGCTATACATTTTCAGTATAAGCTGATCTCGCGTTGTATAGGATTTCCATACACTGAGAGATCAGCTTATATATCACATACCACCGTCCGTGAGTCCCTCACAGGGTTGCCAACTGAAAACCAGTGCTAGGTGCACCTCACCTAGCTTTTGCTGAGATGGTGACCTTTCGACAGAACGTACAGGAGCTATTGTACTTTCTTTATTTTATTGTTTATTCTTTCGATATTTATTATTTTTTGTGTTTGTATTATGCTATACCTTGTAACTACTCATTTCTTGTGTGTTCGTGTTGATTAAATGTATTTCTGTTCTATTCTATATGCTTATATTGGAAATGTATTGCTTGATATTTAGCCGCGTGTACTATTTAATTATTAAATACTAGCTGTGCCCCGCGGTTTCACCCGCGCGTTAAGCTTTATACATTTTAGCCTATGTGTTAATCCAAGGTATCAGCTAACTCCATACCAATTTTTATTAAAATCGCTCCAGCCGTTTAGACGTGAAGAAGTAACAAACATACACACTCACACAGTCACACACTTACAAACTTTCGCCTTTATAATATTAGTGTGATTACTTTTCGATATATTGTAGCCCAACACTATTGTAGCTGTAGTTGTCGTGAGCATATTTTAAAACCTGTCAAGCCAATATGGCGCCCTACCAGTATTCCAAACTTGTAGTACTAAAATTGAGGGTGAGTTGCTTTTGAAACTGTTGTTTGAAGCTATAATTACACTGCTTTGACAATAATATGCGTTAGGTGAAATTTTAAGTTGTGTTTTGTCGCGACAAAACTGCTTTAAGAAACTTCAGCGTTGGATAAAAAGAAGAATTACAACAAAATATTACCATAAAAGATCATCTTACTCTTTTGACAATTAGGTGTTATTATCGTTAATGTAATCGTTACTAAGCTTTTAAAGATAAAAGCTAAAGTTTGCCGGACTGAAATAAATATTGACGTATGAAATAAAAGGGAAATATACTTATCCCGCAAGACGCATCGTAAGCAAGCCTCCTACAAGAAGGACCGATGATCTTGTGAGGGTCACTCGAACCCGCTGGATGTGGGTATCGCAAGACCGGCAATTGTGGAGATGTTTCGGGGACGAGAGAGAGATTTTTTTGTAGAGCAGTGCAGACTACCCTCCTTCTTTCGTCCGATATGATGATCCCCCATTACATACTTACATTAAAATTGTGTTGAATTAAATGAAATTAAATTAAATAATTCTATTGTGGTACATAGGTGTCATAGATGTTACAGAATGAGTTGTGCCGCTATGACCCGCCAAATTGGCATACAATAGGTTAGATACGAATAATATACAAATTTATAATAAAAAAATACACAAATCACTTCCCTACTAATCAGAATCATTCAGATATTCATGTAAGCTATAGTAACATTTGTCAATAAGAAATTTATACAAAGCTTTTTTAAAATTATAATTGTCACTTAAACCTAAAATACTATTGGGTAATTTATTATAAATGTCAGGGATAACATAATATAAACGAATGATTTATTTTTGAAGCTGACGTTTTATTTAATACTAACGCCCAGTCCCTGATTCACATGGCTAAATAGATAGAAAGATAAATTAACTAATTAGAGTTAAAAATTAGATATATTATCTCAAGGATTTTTTTCTGGGTCATGATGGGTACAACAACATGTAATTAGGTACTTTTTTAAACCCCATATCTTTAGCAGCGGGCGCCAATTAATGACTTTTACACGCAAACTTTTGATCGGCCGGTTTTGAGTTTTTTTTTATTACAATCAATCAATATAATATACCTACTCGTCTGCCCAGCGGCTAAGACCGCCGCTCCATGTCGCGGGTTCGAGTCCCGCGCCGGATAACTATTTGTGTGACCTATAAAATAATTCTGAGTCTGGATGTAATTTGCGTCCGTCTATTATGTTTGTAAATTACCCCGCGACACAGGGATTAGATCCATTAGCAAGCGCGTTGTCTTTAAAAAAAATACAATAATGCGAATAATAAATAAATAAAATTCAATTCTGGAAACTGCTGGATGCGAATAGCGCAAGACCGGCAATTGTGGAGATCTTTGGGGTAGGCCTTTGTCCAGCAGTGGAAGTCTTTCGGCTGTATGATGATGATGATGAAAATTCAGTCATATTTTTATTCTTTGGGTTTATTTTAATAAATTCGTTAAACAGATTCAAGACTGAATCTACAATTTGTATTGTATTCACAAAGTAATTGAACGCTAGCAACACTACTTCTATATTCAATTATAGAACCCAGTTCAAAAGTAGAATTGTCAATAAACCATGAGAAAAGTTGCACTACAATTCACGATTATAATGATGTCTATTATATTACGTAGGTACTGTCGAATTCCTTGAAATTCTGTCCTCCTGGTAAGGACAAAATAAAACAAATCATGTATTAAATGACATAAATGCATAATAAAGAAATAAAAACAACGGTTTATTGTAAAACTCCAGCCTACAATGTAATTGTAAGCAAGTTACATACCTCGGTATTTAATACCTACTTAATTTTCTATGAAACACTAATTTTCTTTATACAGTGGTCATCCATAGTCCATCTTAATAGAATATATTAAGATGGACTATGGATGACCACTGTATAAAGAAAATTAGTGTTTCATAGAAAATTAAGTAGGTATTACAGTATTTAATTCCAACATCTCATGTTTCAGTATTCATCATTTATACATACAATAAAAGTTTATTAAAATTTAAACACTACTACGTAAATCCTTTACCTACTGAAAAGTATTGGAGTATTTTAGTGGTCCCTTCATATGTAACTAAACTAAGATAAATAAATGATTTATTATTACCTATTTACCTATTTATCAGTTGTCTGATTGCCATAGTAAAAGGCTCTGCCTGTTTTAGGATCAGATGGCAGTGTAGGTATTAGTTGCCCCAAGATAGGCATTTATCCTAAGTTATCCTGATAGTATAAATTAAGAAAAAAATACAGATTACATCATCTTATTATTTATTAGTTACATTAATTTCAGCCATTTTTTGTCATCAATGAGATATTTATCTCATATAGGTATTATTTAATATTTATTCCTCATATAATAACGATTCTGATTAATCAATTTGAAGTAATGATGTGATACCTAAAATTCTTTGACGTTGAGTATTTAGAAGGCAAACTATGATATTTTTTATTAATATCAAAATCTAAATTTATTTGCAGATACAAACTAAACCAGTATCTGGCCATAGAAAAGCAAAGATAAACTAGAAGGGAAACTTTATTAATTGCTAAAAGTTTATGATACCAGCATGTTTCACACTTTTTCATCGTTTGTGTCATTGGTTTATTATAACGGTGATTAAATATGAGAAAAGCACATAATTTTTATTTTGGACTAGCTGTGACCCACGGTTTTACCCGCGTTATACTTTATAAATTTTAGCATATGTGTTAATCCTGGGTATCAGCTAACTCCATACCAAATTTAAAAAAAGTCCAACCGTTTATAAGTGTATAAGTAACAAAAATACACACCCTCACACTCATAAACTTTTATAATATTAGTCGATTCTCTATGTGTTTAACATTTATTTATATTCATATTTTTCACATTTTTAATAGTAAAAGTAATAGCTTTGTGTTTATAGACCCAGAAAATGACCGAGATTTATAAGATACCTCTAGTATGTATACTATGTACTCCCCACGTGTCTTTTTAGTGTACAATAAAGAGTAACATAAAAGCAAATATGGCGCTAGACGCAACCCTTAATGCGATGTACATTTACGCCAAATCGACACAATTGTTAAGCAAAAAGTTGGACCGAAATTTAGCTTCTATTTAAGCTTAAGCAAGTATATAAATATTTCATTATCGTACATTGATCAAGTACTTAAGTTCACATACTGTATGATGAGGGGTACATTGTTTCTGTGGCGCTATGTGTGCAGTACAGTTATTATAAACATACCACAACATGGTCCGGTCAGTGTAGGTCATTGAAGGAATGGGCTCAACAAATTGAAAATGGTTAACAATAAACATCAATTGATACTAACAACGGCTCGTTAACTGTGAAAAGTACTGCAGTAGTTTTAATAAAAGTTAATAGTTCTATTATATACGTATTAAGACATTATTGTTATTATTTAACAAGTGTTTATTAATATAGTTCTGTTCTTAGTCTAGGATGAAGTAGTTGATTACTGAAATAGGAACGTCTCGAAGCCCTGATCTAATTTATATTTATTTTAGTATTTTATCTTTTATGTATTGTGATTGAAAATAACAACGCATGCGCAATAGCAAGACATTAATATCACAAGTTAAATACTCCAAAAATTCTCACAACAAAATCAAATAATGTTAGTCGCAATATTTCTTAAAGCACTAAACGCAAACCAATTAATATTAGTATTTTTATTATTAAAGGCGACTCTTTTTTTAAATTTGTTGTTAAAATTAACTAAGCCGTAGTAAAGAGTTTATTTACTAAGGAATTTCACCGAGTTCAGTCACGCTGGCGGTCTATAAGAAATATATACCCACACTGATCGAATTTTTATCACTATTAACATTTAGTTAAGTTAATGAACTCCGTGATCTAAGGTATACCTATTTACCGGTAAGTTTTCATAGCCCGCGGTTTCTTCAGGTGCCGGCAGCCAATCTCAATAGAGACTTATCAACTAGGTACATACGAAAGATAAGTAATAGTGCGAGAGTGTGTACGCAAACACAAGTACACTATCTAATCCCTTAATCTCATTATCCACTGGGACAGCTATCACGACATCAAGCTCAGTACCAACCGCAGATAACTGATAAGTTGCATATACTATTATTATTTTCTTTTGTAGGTAATTACGTAGCTACTTATATAGATAATTACACTAAGACTCAGGACAAACAGACACGTTCATGAACCCAAATACCTGTCCTGGGTGAGAATCGAACCCACAGCCTGCGGTCTGAAAGGCAAGCATTTACCAACCATACCATCCGGCCTGTCTCACACTAACTACACAGAAAGATGCTTCTGCCCGTTCTCTGGTAGATATTCCCTCGGGTATACTTTTACGCCCCCAACGAGATGAGATGGTTTGGCCATATTAATTACAAATACATCTATTTTATCTTATCCTGGCCAAAAGTGTGGATATTCAACTTCACCTTTGTAATGCCGAAATGTATATTTGCATTTGTAAACTACCTACCGAGCTTTTAGCTACTACTGCCTACTAAATATCGTTCTAATAGCATAATTAATTTAACTTACGTCCATAATATTTTTGTTGTAGGCATAATAATGGACAGGCAAGTCCGATGTTATCGAGATAATTTATTTGATTGCTATATTTAGTTTCAGTAATAGGCGCAATGTTAATAATATATTAGGTTTATTTTGTAACCTGAAGTGTCATTGTTAACAGACTTTCAAGATTATTATATGTTATATATATCTACCTACTATATTTGGAATTGTTATGTATTGTTGTGTATTATGCATAAAGGTATTTTTCTTTCGTTTTTATATATATTTTTATATACTCCAAATAGGTCCACAATTAGGTACACACGGCTACATATCAAGCTACACACTTCCAGTATAAACTGATCTCGCGTTGTATAGGATGTCCATACAATGAGAAATCAGCTTATATTGGAAATTGCTAGCTTGATATGTAGCCGTGTGTACATATATCCGATGAATATGTATAGTAGGTATCAGGACCAAGTATCTAGAACTCTATATAATTATCACCCACATAATCATAACCCATTAATTGGCGACCCTACAACATCCTTGATGAACTCCAATGATAGAGAGACTAGACTCACAACATTAATACAATAATATTAGTATGCTATGTTGTGTAGTATGACTATTTTATGTAAGATGAAGGCGCTACTAAGTGAGAGCTCATGCTACTACTGGTTTGCTCTACCTAGAGGTAACATGTAGTTACTGTAGCTTAAACGTTCGGACGCGTTCATATTTGGCCTTATCTATATCTATGTATTTCTGTTCTCCTAATTGTACAGACCTTGTCATGAATAACGAAATAAAGAATGACTTTGGCTATACACACCGGCTTCTCGTCGCGACTATTGGCAATAATACCCTAAGCCACATTTATATGGTAATCCTAATTGACGTACTGATACCTATAAATCATAATTCCTGTAAGGAACACAATTTATATTAATCTAGTTGCATAAACCGCAGTTTTAAATAATAAATAAAGCATCAATAAAATAAGTTTAATTTGCAAAAAGCTCTCAGCATTTGCACAAAACCAAACGTACGACGAAAGGCATAATTATATAAACTAAGGTATAATAATAATATCCTGGGACATTATTTACACACGGCCATCTGATTCCAAACTAAGCAGAGCATGTGTACTATGGAAACCAGATAATTGAAAAAAGAAAAGAAAGATTAAAAATAAAGTATATGTAGTATATACTACATATACTATTTTTTTTGTAAATACAAACTTATAAAGATAACTAGCTGTGCCCCGCGGTTTTACCTGCATTAAATTTTATAAATTATCATAGCTCCTCTCCCGTAGGTGATAATATGTAGCGTATATGTTGACCCGACTTCTTAGTAATATTAATGCAAAATTTGAAGTAAATCCATGCAGTACTTTTTGAGTTTAGCCCGGACATACATACAGACAAACACAAAAATTCTAAAAACTATAGTTTTGGCTTCCATATCGATTGAAGATCCAATAATCCTTTTTAAAAATATTCAATGTACAGTTTTGACGTTCCTACGATTTTGTTATATGTATAGATTACCCCCAGACTCAGGACAAACAGACATGTTCATGCACACTAATATTAGCCCTGGGTGGGAATCGAACCCACGATCAATAATAATTATTTTTATTACTGTTATAAGATTTTCCTACGGCGAACAAACTAATCAGGCACACACACGCACACACTCACATCATCACACACAGTGTATACTTTTGTATTAACTTGCCTTATGCTATTATGGTATAATTACCCCAATTACCTTACGGTATAATTACTTATAGACATTGTACTGATTACATTGTAAATTGAAATAAGGGGTTTGGGACTGAAACACACGCATTGCTATGAGATCAGTAGGTACTTCACCCACCGAATTGTAGTTATATGACGGTACGACTCTGTAACATAGGTATATAGATAGAATACGCTTTATTCTACACTAGCTGTGCCCCGCGGTTTTACCCGCCTTAAATTTTATAAATTATCATAGCTCCTCGCCCGTAGGCGATAGCGTGATAATATGTAGCCTATATGTTGACCCGACCTCTTAGTAATATTCATGCAAAATTTGAAGTAAATCCATGCTGTACTTTTTGAGTTTAGCCCGGACATACATACAGACCAACAGACACACAGACAAAAATTCTAAAAAGTATATTTTTGGCTTCGATTTCCATTGTAGAGCACGCCCCAAGTATCCTTTTAAAAAAATATTCAATGTACAGTTTTGACTTTCCTATGATTTTATTATATGTATAGATACTCAAACGGAACGAAGATAAAATACATTGAATATAAGAAACTTATGTTCCTTATATGCAATGTATTTTATCTTCTTAGTTACATTATTGTACTGCAGGTAGAGGACTCCTCTACCTACAGCTTAAGCGCCTTCTCTAAAAATGAAAGTGAACAGGCCATAGTCCAGCACGCTGGAAGGCGGGTCTAGTGTGGGTTGGCAGACTTCACATGCCACTAAGATCATTTAGGGGAACTTTCAAGCATGCAGGTTTCTTACCTATTAGTAAGTAACCAAACCATATCTTCGTAACTTAAAAGATACAAATGTAACCATGTTATTTAAATGGTAACTGGAAAATGGTATTTCTTTATGGTGACCTCGTACAAAAAGATTTAACTTTTTACCGGAAGTTATATATATGTAGTTGTTATATGTATCAAACAAAAGTTTACGAAAACGCTCTAAAACGCGCTATTAACACCTTTTTTTGAAGATGCTCAAGAGGCATTCCAGAATAGGTATATTTAAATAACATGAATACTCCGTAATTTCATGAATAATTGTGGCGACATAACATTAAGTAAGCCGTTGCATGGTCTACTTAACAGTATCGCCTCAGTGACAGCAACCCGGATCACTGTCTAGCCAGAGTCATCCATAAAGGTCTCATATTCACTGTTCGTAAAGGTATACTGGATAGGTTCTTTTAATTAAACCTCCGGCTTATAGGCGCATGCCGTAATTAAACGATTATTTGCATGAAAAATTACTTAATTCATATTTTATTCAACATTACAACAACTGGAGTTGTGAACTACGGTTTTTATTATCACGTCATTCTTTTATTAAGGTAGCTTTGTCAGATTAATACTGCTGTTGTATTATGCAAAGTAATTAAGGCCTTAATTTTTGTGTACTAAATATTATAGTAAACAAATTTTATGGCGTTAATTACTACGAGGGTTAATATTTTTACGCAATAAGCATGTTTAATTACTGTATTAATTAATGACCAGTCAATATTGGAGACACATTATTTATGTAGTTATTTTTAAACGTCATTTATTGTTTACAAATACAAGAAAAGACTTTACATTATACCTTATTTTAACTTTTTCATAACGTATAAGAACTTAACACACAAAAAATAATTTTACTTTGAAAGTCTTCCCTAGTCTATAATGTAGCCGATTCTAAACCTATGAACCGATTTAGTTCATCGGTATTTTTTATAAATTCCACTCTCTAGGAGAAGGCATTACAAATATTCTTATGATTAAATACATCATCGTCATTATACCAGATGAAAGTAGTCCACTGCTGAACAAATAAAAATAATATAACCAAAAACTTTTTCTTTCCAAACCAATACCAACGTGTAGGAACCTAACTCTGACACAAAATAATAATATGATTTGCTTTGAAACTCTTCCCATGTCTGTAATATCGCCGATTCTAAACTGATGAACCGATTTGGCTCATCCGTTCTTTTCATAAATTAGTTCTATTTAAACGAGAAGTTCTTGTATGGATTATAAGTGTATTCAATTAAACTAGATAAAAATAATAGATAATATATAAAAAACATTCTCTGACCAAATCGTATACGTTCTTAAGAAAGGGCAGGTCAGAAGTACCCTAAACCGGCGAGCATATATGAAGAATATAATGACTGAAATCGAGGCAAAAGAGGTGTTCAAAGATTGTGACAAATAGAAATCAGTTGCCTACCGCTCTGGGAAACAGGCGTGAGTCTATGTAGGTATGTATAAACAATGGTTATATCAATAAGGGTTATCATTAAAAATAAATCATCATACTTATATCATAAAAGCGAAAGCTGTGACTTGTGAGTATGAATGTTTGTTATTCTTTCACGCAAATACTACAGAACGGATTTTGGTGAAACTTCGTAGTACCTAATAAAGCTTATATCAGAATAACACATAGGCTACAATTTATAAAGTGTAACGCGGGTGAAACTACAAAGCACACCTAAAATATACTTAACAATTAAAGAGATAAGCTAATAATTTTAATTTTTACATACAATTCTAAGGCGCCTAAAACATATTCGACTTGAGAAACCCGTCCGATTAATTATAATTAAAATCTGTAATGGATGAGTTTATTGACATTGATACACTTTATACGTCTATAAAATTTGTATGTGCTAAATATAATGTTACATTAAAATTTTATGATTACAAGACTAATTTTGAATGGAACTGAATGGATATGGGAAATCATTTGATATTTATACATTAATCAATAGTATGATTATTACGATTTTGATAAATAATTTGAATGCTTCCAGCTAACACATGTTTTTGTTCAAAATTAGCATTAGCATTTGAAATCATCATACTTTAACTTAGTGATGCGGTATATACTATACCTATGGGGTAGATAATTTGGTTGGAGTTGCTTAATAAAATTTAACACGTAAAAGAAAGATATCACGATACTATATCTTAAATACTATTGTTTAATGTCTATAGCCGAGCCCGACTGCTTAAGAGGCTGACAACACCTAATTTTATCACACAAGTCTCACCCGTATAAACAGTACCAATTACGGGACAAAATAGCTGAACAAAATTATCAAAATACATTAAACAACAGGATGAAATATAGCAAAATCATTAATTGTGAGAGAAATATTAGTTAATCATAAAGTGGACCACACATTGAGTGATTATCCAGATTATTTTATATCAAGCCTTTAGAAGTGACTTTGTGATTATTTTTAATCGAGCGAAAGGAGTTGAATCGTATTTTGCATTACTTTAAAAAAATTGTCAAATTCGGCGTATATTAATAAGCGTATTTAAACAAGCATAACCGCGTAGTGGGCTAAAAACTTGCGGAAAAACATGATTATCGCTGATGTCAGTGCGTTAAACCAACGGTCATGCATCCATAGTCTGGCTACATACCTAGGTGATGAAACCCCTAACTGTTTAGCGGCTGACTGGCGATGAGCGGGATTGCTAATTATTTATAGATATCACTTTATTCAAGTGGAGTTTAAACAAAAAGAAAATTAAAGGAACTCGCACCCAAAAGCATCTTTAGGTATTACATTAAGATTCCATTCCAAAGCGAACATTCCACGAAAATCCTATTTGACATTTGTTAAGTCTTCGTGAGACGAAGACTTACAAAAATGTATTCGATCGAGTAAATAGCTAAAGTTTAGCAATTTAATAGTGTTGAACCCAGTCGGCTCCATCGCAGACACTTAATTACAGTCGGTAATTGAAAGTTGGGAGCTTATCGTGTCTAAGAACTGTATAGAAGTTGTAGGTATGAGGGGAGGGTGTATGTATGTGCGGAATAATAATAGGCACCTACTGAACCTGGTGAGGTACCGTGTGCATGCTTGTTATTGATTCTTGTTAGTTTAGTTTTCCAGCCGTCTTATCCCTAACATCAACCGTCAGGTCACTAAAACTTTTGGGGTGGGAAGGTCTTCTTTGCGGATGGCTATTGAAGGAATTTCCGCTATTTGGGAACCATAACCGGACAGAAATAAATGCTTTTCTTTTTCTTTCAGACGGTTACTTAAAGGCATTTTTTTATTTCTTCGTTGTATGATATAAGATATGCGCGATATCTATTTCTATTAAATACGTATGTGTACACGTATTTAATAGAAATAGACAGAGAAAAAGATTGAAAGAAAAAGTCGTTAAGTTTATTATTTATATGACATAACGCTTTTTCCTCATGTGAAAGAAATAACTCAGTCAACTTCTACCGCAAGCTACGACAAAGAACTACTTTCCTGCTATTTCCTTGTTTATTATGTATTATAACAGTGCCTATGTATTCAAGTAAAATGTGTTGAAAGTTGTTGGCTTTCATTAATTTGGGTATCCCATCGTCGTAATTGTTCTCGGTTCGCGAGGAGCCTCTAAAGTTTCTTAATAACATCATTTGGTAGCTATGAGGCAACCACGATGTGCCCTAATTATAAACTTTTCTAATTTTCTTTAATCACCTCACTGTCCTATGTGTTCAATGTCTTTTGTAGACATTAAGGCCAAATACTTCGCAGAATATTAATTTTGTAAAGGAATTTACACTATTATTAAACGGTTAGGTACAGAAATTTGGAGGTATGTAGGTACCTATGTACAATGAAAATTGAAGATCAATTGTAACAAAACCGGGCAAAAATGATACCTAGTACTAAATTCCAATGTTTTTAAGTCTGATTATTTGTTTAAATGTCAAATAAAAATTATGTATATATATTGTTTTTATATGGCTATGTATTTATACTTGATACGGAGACGGATGCTGAATATGGATCAATAATATCACATGGAACCAATAGTGGGTATGCAATTTATATTAAACTAGCTGTGCCCCGCGGTTTTACCTGCATTTAATTTTATAAATTACTAGCTGTGCCCGCGACTTCGTCCACGTGTTAATTAGTTAATTTAGTTTTTTTTTGTAAAATAAAAGACTTTTCTAAAATAAAAGTAGCCTAAGTTACTCCTTATTACATCAGCTACCTGCCAATAAAAGTCCCGTTAAAATCAGTCCAGCCATTTCAGAGATTAGCCGGAACAATCAGACAGACAAAAATTGTAAAAAATGTTATTTTGGTGTATGTACCGTATATATATTCATATGTATGTAGTAAAAACCGGTTATTTCAATATTACAAACAGACACTCCAATTTTATTTATTTGTATAGATTATAGCCTATGTGTTAATCTAGGGTGCGAGCTAACTCTACACAAAATGTTATTAAAATCGCTCCAGTTGTTGAGACGTGAAGAAGTAACACTCACACACTTACAAAGTTTCGCCTTTATAATTTCAGATATTAAAAAGTACCTATTAGAGATCGCACTTGTTCGCAATTCGACCAGTAAGGTGGTATTGTCAAAGTAATAGACATTAAAAACAAATAATATTAATCTGCTCTCAGTTTTGACATTCATTTTGTCAGTGTGTCAAAAAGATGGTAATGTGTATTATGTTTTTTTTATCAAAATAATTTACTGCCCATAATAATTATTAAAAATATTAGCTTTTAGAAATTCGGAACAGTTTTTTTTTTGATATCTAGGGACAATGTCACACAGATCATCCTAGCCCCAAACAAAGCAAAGCTTGTACTATGGGTACCAGGCGACGATATACACGCTTATATAGATAGATAAATACTTATATACATAGAAAACATCCATGACTCAGAAACAAATATTCGTGCTCATCACACAAATATTTGCACTTACCGGGATTCGAACCCAGGACCACCAGCTTCTTAGGCAGGAGCACTACCAACTAGGCTACGGTGACCGTCAGTTAAAGCTCATATGGAGAAAGGATGCATCCTTCTCCATATGACCTTTAACCGTTCCAAATTTCAGACTCCTGCGTCCGCGAAATATTAGTAAAAAAGGGTACAAAGTTTTTGTTTCACGTATTAATATTATGATAAGGTTAGAGTTCATTGTTTACGGTTCGTTTCTTCCCGCGTGAGAGATTGGACTAATCTAATGAATCTGATGATAGTTTTTGAAATATTTAAAGGTCAGGTATGCTACACGTGCGCATATGAAGTATGACCAATTTATTTAGATTCGTTTTACGTCATTATGATAATGCACCTATGTTGAACAAACCATTAAAAGAAGATTTCTGAAACTCCGTGATGTGTAAAGAATGAAAGTTTACAGTTTATATATACAAATCTAAAAATCAATTTTGAATTAAAATATCAAGAATAACGCCAAAATCAATCTCGAATTTAAATTTTACTTCAGCATACAGATAAAGTCACGAGTTGTAGCTAATATAAAATATACTTTACGTTTGTCCGCCATCTTAAGCTTTTTAAACCTGTAGTCGTTATGTAGATGGTTTAATCAGCTCAATACCGCGTAGAAAATACTGCATAGGTATCCATTTTCCTATCTATGTTCACGTTACATAAATACTTAAATATTGCATAGTGAATGACTTTACATTCATAATTATCTTTTGCGATAGCTATGCTCTATATCCTTATTTATTTTAATATGCGTTAAAAAGCAGAAATAATGGTGTATTCCACATTGGGCACAAAAATATTCAGCACCAAATGTATGGCACTACAGTGGTGGTACATTTGACAACGCTCGTATTTTTGTTTTTGGTTGAAGAGGTCGTCTTTAAAGCCTATTTAATATTTTTCCTTTTTAGGCACCTGCTTAACTTTTATTTCCTGTGATAGAGTATTTAAATTGTCATTTTTACGCGATGAGTAGTTGTACTATGGCTTTTATCATTTTCAAACTTTAGCTAACTATCTATTTTGTTTGCTTCTTGAATGAATAAATATGTCGTATACATTTTTTTTAATTTATGTAAACAGAAAACCAGACAAGTAAACTTGAGCATAGCTATGATGTGTATAGATTTTTTTTTAATCAGCGGTATCAAACCACCGTCATTTTGCAAATCTGATAAGATCTAATTTTATGGATTAAAATAGAGCTGCTTTCTCTTTTTCTATTGAGGGCTTTTTCCACTCACTTACAACAATTGTCAAATAAATATTCACGGGACTAAAATAGATATGTAAAACGATGCATATTTTTTTAGCCTAGGAAGTTTTTAATACGTTACCGGATAATGAAAGGAAGTGTGAATTCACTTCATCGGTAAAATTTTTACTACAAACTTTGTAGTAAAAATTTTACCGATGAAGTGAATTTACACTTCCTTTCATCCGGGACAAACTTAACAGTCCTTTGGGATTCTAACCTCGAATCAGGGCGATTACTGATGGTGAAATGCATGAGAGACTTTTGGGGACGCTTTGTGCTACTGTTGCTCTGCATTAATACACAAAGATATCGCTAATTTCTCTTTTATCGCACAATGCTATCTATGTTAGAAATGAGTACTGCAAGAGGACATTTCCGTTTGTTTTTCTCGAGCACTTTAGTCAATATTAAATAATCAATTATAACGGATAACAAGTCAGTAAAGTGATATTTGGACATGTCTGCATTGACAGTGGTCATGAGAGAACCCAATATATGGCCGTTTATGTAATAGAGTTCTAAATTTACGAAGTATTAGAAGTTAGATATAGAAAACCAATTTAGCTTAGTTTTATTTGTAAAATCTCGTTTTCGTAAGCTATGATATTAGTTATTTTATGCGAAAGTTTAAAAGCAGGTGAAAATAACCAATATTCATTTCATTCATATCATCTTCTATAAGCCTAATAATAATGTCCTCTAGCCGAATTTCGGCCACGGCATCCAGTCTTAATAGAGATTAGCCATCTGCGCGGCACATATTATAGTGCACAAGTGTGTGCGCAAACACAGTAGCACTTTTTATTCCATCACTCTCATTATACGATGGGACGCCTAGCGACACGACTGGAAAGAGGTCCGGTACAGGACCGACGGCTTTACGTGCTCTCTGAGGCACGGGGATAGAATACGGCCAACTCCCAGACTTCGGGCTGAAACTGAGAATTTTTCTTTTTACAGAAAAGTCCCAAAATCACTTTTGGCCGACCCAGGATTTGAACCCAGGACCTTGTTTTCTGCGGGTGAATACGCTACCGCTAGACCAACGAGGCAGTCATAAGCCTATTAGTAGTATAAGCCTTAGATGAGTGCCTGAAGTCATTATTAAGTATTTTAGAGTTGTGAGAATCTAATTTTGATATTACTAATTATGAACGAACGCATTAGGCGTAAAAACCAATTTTATACTACCCTCTAAATTGGTAGGTCTTATCTATACCCAGTACATCACTACCGCGTTGATGACATTCAAGAAAGAACATTGAACATTTTTTCATTACTTTAGTATGTTGGTAAAATTATGGCACAAAGCTATGCTTACTTGACTTACTGACCTAGTTAAAAATGTGTTATTTGACAACTTTCTGTAAATTCAGCCTTTAATATTATTAAATAGGGTTTTATAAAATATGAATTAGTTAACTGGATGTAATGACAAATCTAGTAGAAAATTGAATCGAAGTTATCTTATTGGATTAGCCATCAGTAAATAGAAGTGCCAAAAGTGGAATAATATTTTATAAGTGGACTTTGGGCACAAAAGGATGTTTCATTGGACATCGTAAATCTACCTTTGGTGTCATATTTTGTTTGGGAACCGATTATGTGTTGGTGCCAAGTGTGGAATACATCGAATAATGTATAAAATTTAACGCTAAAATATTTTTATTACTTTTTATTTTGAATCTAATATCATTATCATGTATTGTAGAAGT
Organism: Pseudoips prasinana; assembly: GCA_951640165.1. Classification (NCBI taxonomy): domain Eukaryota; kingdom Metazoa; phylum Arthropoda; class Insecta; order Lepidoptera; family Nolidae; genus Pseudoips; species Pseudoips prasinana. Next base: position 13,848,210 of record OX621245.1, on the reverse strand, counting down.
TAAATCAGTAGAAAACGCATCTATAATGAACTAGATGCACCAATAAATATCCAATGGCCTCTTTTACAGCATAATTAATTACGATTGCGTTCAAATTCTGTGATTGGTCAAAAAATATCTTTACTTTGATCAGGGGATAGAACAATATATAACAGAGTAATACTTATAGCTATTGCATCGCAGTAGTTAGAAATAGTTCTCTAGAAAATAAATGAAGCGAATCTTCTAAATGTATATATTTTGGGATATGTTTATTAATGAGAAAATATTATGTCATTAGTATGCACGTTTGTTATTGTTATATGTATAAGACTAGGTTTTAAATATCAACACATTCCTCGACAGTCTGCGAATGTCATTGTCGCAATGACATTGTCTAATGGAATTTAGTCAAGGTCATGTAGAAATATCATACAGAACTATGACTAATGTAAGGTTTTGTAGTTCTAAATAAGACTACTATTTGTGTAACTTTAAAAAAAAATGTTATTACAGCGTGTCGCTTCTCGTCTGTCTAGTACTCCACCACCCCTAAAATTTTTGTTTAGGTAAGTATGTTGGTAGTCTTATTTAAGTCTTGCTTGTTCGTTACATACTTATACATTAGTAATTAAAATATAGGTGCGTTCAAAACCACTAAACTAAATTAACTACAGTTATCTCCTTTTCCACATAGTTAGCCGTTTGAGGTTTGCGAAACGTGCGTAGGTATAGTCGGCTACATAAAAGTGTTACAATTAAACATTTAACATTACTTTACGAGGACACTAACCTCCATATAAAGAAATTAATTATATACATACATGCTTAATTAATATCAAGTACATCCCATTTAGTGTAATTAAAGAGCAATAATATTTTTCATTGCCACTTTAATCATAGGCGCGATAGCGACTTTTTTTCCGGCCTTTAACTGTTAAGTGGCTGTTCTTGGGCAATTCTTCTATTTTATTGTTTTGACTGTATCTGATTAAAATATATGGAGTGTAGCAAAAATAGTATAATAAGATAATTTTTTCTCCCGAATTTCACTTAGCAAAAAAGCGAAACGCTACAAATTGTCTAAGCTTCGCAAATATGATTGCGAACTGTACAGCGTTTCGCATGATGGCCGACGGTCGTAAAGAGCCGGAGTTGTAAAATAAGTAAAAATAAAGGGCTCGCCGGCGGCACGACGGGTAAAGTTCAAAAGGAACTTTTGCTTTTTAACCAGTTGGTCGCCAAGTTTAAATTGGTTTCCACCATCACCTACCCTCTAGCGAGAGAATGGGGAAACTAGTAACGAGAAAATTTTACTCAGTTAGTTGAGTATATACGTATTTATTGAGTAGATAAACGTTGGTCTGTTCATTTGTCATTTAAACATCTGCCATATTGTAAGTTGAGAATCGTGCTATAATTAAATTATCGTTCATTATTATCAATAAATAAGTAAAATAGAGCTTTACTATTTAGTATATGGACACCTTCCTGCATTTAAATTTATATAATGTGTTAATAAACAAATTAATCATAAGAGAAGCAATTAAATGCATTTTGTGACTGTTGATAATTGATAAATTATTTGAACGAATGGAGAGCGATGCTGTCCAATGTAATTGACCATTAAATACCTAAGTAACTACCTAGCAAAACAAACAAAATACTTTTCTTAAATGATTGTTCATCAAGATAATTTAAAAAAAACATCTGCGGTCAATTAACACTTTTTAAACTATTTTATGCAATGTTTTGCACGACTTTATTGAAAATATTTCTTATAGGTCAACCGCACTTCTAAATTTAAATCACTTTAATGTTATTTTTTGCATTCATTACGTCGCGTTTGGATACTGGTGCCAATAATTTCGCCCTGTCTCCTCCACCCGGCCCGATTAACGCCTCAAACATCCGACATCCAAATGGACGATTAATAGTAAGAATAATGATATAATTTTTGTGTAGTATCAAATCATTTGTACTCTATAAAATAAACTTACATATTTGAAATCTTTATGATGTGTATAATATACCAAAGAACTGTTATTACTAAGATACCGTAATGATATCACGCGGAGTTCACTATTTTAAGTTTGATGACGTATTTATTCAGGTTCGCGCTATTTTTATAAAGATTGCCATAGGCGCCATCTGGTCATAAATCACTCATTCGTTACCTACAATTTATGTGCACATTTTGATAAGCAACAATGTAAAGATGATTTAAACAATAAAGGAAACCTAAATCACTTACCATGTAAATTTGATTCATGTGCAATAAAATTTGCGTAAGACAATCTCAAGGTCGTTAAATGTCATAAAATTATTTACTCGGCCAAACCCTTGCAGCGTTTGTTTATAACGTATATTAATCATGATTTATTGTAATACATATCTGTTTAATGTGTGTATGTATGGGCTATAAAACGTTTTATGGGACAGTTTAGTGCGTTGCAACCTCAGAAATGCTTTTATTGGTATCTAAGCGCCGTACAAAATTGATATAGGTAGGTTAAGTTGAGAGAAGTGGTTCAGTACTGCTTATATGGTGTTTCCGATGGTAGTTAAGATGATTGCTATTACTTTCTAAAGTCGGAACTAATGGAAAAGAAGACACGCACAGAATATTAATGTTATTTTAACTCTTGTATTTCAATTTATACACTAGCCGTTCGATTCTTTTTCATTAGTAATCTGATTTTGATGCTATATTTAATTAAAGTTTATATATTTTGGACAATATTGATATATCATGGATTACTGATGTATGGTTTTAAACTAGTTTTAATAATAAATTCATGCATAGCCGACAATAACAGTAGGAAACTGACAGCCAACGGCCAAAATAAGAGAGTTACTTTCCGATTTCATCTAGAGGCGGTAAAAATAGAACAAATTGTAGGATAATTGTTGTGTTACTACAATGCTTATCGCTTTACAAAACGAGGAAGAAGCAGGTACCTACGTTTAAATTGATGTTTCTCCTTTCTATAATGAAATCGATATAGAGGTGAATTTGTCCCGTTTACTACAATTTTCTTATTAAATAACTGAAAAGTATTCCTTGAAAAGGATTTTACTCATATAATCCTCTTAACAATAGGCCAAGTTTCCAGTCACTGCATATGAAACTTACCGGATAAATTTTGCTCTACATCAACTCTGGTTGAAGGGAGAATCATCAGTCTAAATGAACTTGCTTGCTTTTTCTATAATCATCACGGACAATAAATTATTTTTTATTAACTCTTATAACTTATATATGAGTTATGTGTTATTTATTAGCCTATTTTAATAATTATATGTGATATCAGCTATTTGTAGAAGTCCGTCTAAATCACTTGGCTTTGACGGCACGACGGAAAAACGGAGGCTTGCAAGTATCAAATTTTATCCTCATCTGATGGTCAAGTTAGACTCGGGGTGGGTATGTTCTTTGTATAATCCAATGTTTGGAACCGACACCAAAAGAAATCAATACATAAAAAAATCGCTTTCCTTCTCTATAAGATCTTAATGGTTTTTTATCATTACTTGTATCCTTATCTTTTCATGGATGAGATAGTAGGTGCCAACATTTTTGAACTAAGACACAAGCTGTAATGAAATACTACTACAGGCTGCTAATCAATATAATAACCCAACTGTCTTATCTCGTTGTCCCCTATCGGTCCTCGACTAGCACACTAGCCTGCGTTCCCACCGCCAGCGGCATCTTTAGTGTGAACGCAAACTGCACAATACGCCTCTACAAACCTGGTATGGGTCAAATTTAGACAAAAATACCCTACAAAATTCACACACAATTTGTGTCATAAATTGTGATTTTTATTCATATAATATATAAAAGAAAAAAGTTCATGTACCTAATATTTGTGACCCGCGGCTACCTTATTTGATATATAACCTACTAACAATAATAAGCTTTTAAGAATATATATATATACAAGACGGAGAAAATTATTATACTATACAAACAATATCTGTAAAACAATAAAAGCTGTTTTCTTTATAATATTAGTTTAAAAGTAACTAAATGTTTGTTTTCATGTGTAAAACACCTTAGCACCTATTGTGACTGATATTATAAATATTTTAAAGAATATATCTTCATGTAAATACGACTTAGTACCTATGAGAGTAATATTATGAGTAGTTATCTAACATTTTACTGAACATTTGCAAATAACACATCAGCATCATCCATTTAACTAATATTTTACCTACCTGTTACCGTTACATGTCTGATAAATTATGAAATTTGTATTTTAAAGCTTTAAAATAACACAATTTTCACGCACACTACTTCATTTTCACTATATTCACACTCACATGCATAATGGTAACATTTTATTTTTATCTCGGCTACATCCAAATCGTTGAGTAACCAAAATAACACTGCAGAAAATCGACTTTTTTAACCCTCTAATGCTAGTGATTATTACTTTTACTCACACCTTTGTGCAATAATTACCTTCACAGTTAAGTTTTTACAATAGTCAAATCTGTCATTAAAAAAACAACTTTATTTTTATCTTCATAGAGTCGTATTTTGAATGCTGTACGAATTTTAGCACATAGAAAGGCATTGACAGAAATATTTATTGCACCTCAAAGGGTTGGTATATCTTGATGGTTTTATGGTTCTACGTTATGCAATTTTCCTGTATTATGCATCTCTAATATATTATTAGATACTACATCGAACATTATTGATACTTGAAAATAGGTATCGATAAACGACGGGTATACATAAATTATAAGAGACATGTAGTCTTGATAATCTTATGCATTTATTAGAATATTCAAATAGTAATTCAATTTTATAACAGTAAAGGTTTGATTATATAATGAGGTTATGTATGGACTATAAATATAGTAGGTAGAAGTAAATTATTATGGAAACAATGAATAGTAATTTATATTAGTTGATAAGAATTATTATAAACCTAACATTTTTAATTAACATTTTGACCTATATAAACATATATTACAACATTTTTGTATTATAAAGATGCCCATTGAATCGTTCATTATTGTTTGTATATAAAATTACATTCCGATGAATCTAATAAACTTCTCTTATTGCGTAGCGAAGTGTTTGCCTTTATAACGGTACATTTAGATAGGGTCTAAGTCCCTCTCTAGGATATAATACATTTACCAATAACAAAAAATATCACATAACGGCATAATTTTGTCTAGTATTACTTAATCAAACTATATTGTGTTGATACTTAGGTATACTATTCTTAAGAAATGTGCTAATTATAAAACCTACTAGTAATAATATTATAGGTAAAAGATGTTATATTTTATTATTCCAATAGAAGGATGTATCTGATAAAACAATTTTATTGATATTATACGACTTGAATGGTTTGTTTCCATGTTTCGACACATATAGCGTGACTTTTATAAGTATTTTAATTTTATTTCGTCATAAAATTATATTTTTAACACCTCGTTAAGTAAATTATGCCGTAAGTTACTTAATAGTTTCACAAACAATATTTGCTAGGTGAGTAGATATTTTTTAAACCACTTTCTTTTTTTGTTTTACTTTCCAAAGTAAAGTAACATTAATATTAATTATTTTAATTAAAGCTTAGTTTTGGTTGTTCCCACCATTTGTATTATATTAATTCTCAACAAAATTCATCATTCTCACATTTTCTCTTCCTCTTTTAGCTATAATAATTATTTTATAAAAATATGCATAAATAATATGCGCAATTCTTGTTTCTATTTATAACGAAGTCCATTAATTCGCTTTAACGTACACAAATTACACTAACTATAAAGAATCCTGAATAGAGAAATATTCAGGATTGTTTATGTATCCGGTGTGAATTATGCAAGCATTTTCAAAGTAAATTTTTGTAATGCATAGAAAACGAAACTTTAAGCAATACATTTAACAATGTTCATTACGTTTTTGTTTTCATGAAGCCAAAAATCAACCAAATATAAATACATATTAGGGTAATACCCATTAAAAGTAGAAAATGACATACAAGAATTCATTTATTTACATTGTAATACAATTTATAATGACTTATTATTGTATACTATTGATAATTTGTCTTAATCCTTTAGTGCGTAAAAAGGTTAAATTGTTTTAGTTTTACTGAAATAATTATATACTTATTTATTCTGGTCATTTTAATGAAACTTAAACGTAGTTTTTGTTATTAAAATACCTATCTACCTTTTTCTTGTTACAATCAGTAAATTAACCAAAATCAAAATGTATTGGTCGCAGTACATGTTTGTTTTAACCTACAATTAACCGCTGGACCATCAATAAACCGTGTTAAGCAAACGGACATTGCAAAGCCTCTATTGTCCGTTAACGCAACCCTTTCTTCAAAAATAGTTACACCTAGACCTGCCGTAATGTCACTGTATAACGGCATTCTTCCCTATTGTTTGTACAACCGTGATTTAAGTATTTTAAGTTCGTCTATTGCGGTATTTACCTGAGTCTTTTACAGTTAATTTTTAAAGGTTGGGTAATAACCGCTATGTTTGCCGTCGTAATTATCATTGGAGAAATTAAAATATCCTCATCATATTAATACGTGAAGCAAAAGAATTGTACCTCTTTTTAATAAAATTATGCGGACGGAGGAGTATGAAATTTGGAAGTTCATATGAAGAAGGAGTGCAGAAACATTATATTTTTATGTGTTGTTTGTTTATTAAAATAATTTACTTCCAATGCACACTATTAGGAGTAAATTATTTTAATAATCAAATCATTTACACACACTACTATGCTATCGACACACTCACAAACTGAGTCTTTGACTATAGAACCTTTATGGTCAAATTTCGAGCAAGTCCTCTAGTTTACTTTTAATAATTTAATAACTTAATTGAACCTTCAATAATCGTCAACTTCTGCTCGACGGGTTTTATTAAAACATGTCTAAACCTATTACGATAAACGAATCAACTTACAGGTGTAATTATGCCGAAATGAGAATGAAAGAAAAAACTTTTAATAGAGACAACATAAAAGCGTACAAGTTTAAAAGTATTCAAATAAAGATAAAGTAACACGCATACATAATAGGTACTACCATTAAAATTATATGAACAATAACACTGACGACAAGTATAGATTAGTACATAAAACGTACTATATATAAGTTAAAAGGCTGCAGCTCAGTATATCGTTAAGGCTTATAGTGACTGTAACACAAATTTTCTTCGTTCATCCCTTTAAGAACTTCTATACCAATGGTATTTACAGACGCCAGTACATCAAGCTATCTCAATCTGTAAAATTTCCCCAATTGAAAGTGAACCTTATGCTTATGGGATAACGTTGAACATATATAAAAGAAATTTGACAGCTTAGCATAGCTGGATGTGCTAGCGTCTGTACCTAGATGCGGTGATAGACTTCACATGTAAAATGTTACCATTAGTATTAGTAAATTTTGCACTATGCAACAGATCACAGTGTATTTTGGCTCGATAAGCAGCAACTCAAGGGATAAGTCAGCAACCCGTTAGTGTTGCTAGTGTCAAAGGTTACGTAAGGCAACCGATTGACATTAGATGAGTTATGTAGTCGTTTGTTACAAAAACAAAAAAAGATCGCGTCTTTTTACGGATAATAATTAAACCCAAAAAGTAGTAGTAAGTAGACAAGGCACCTGCGTGTGCGGTCAAAATAGTATTTTTTTGTACCTTTGCTTAATTTGGCGTTAGACTAACGGTTTCGACAACAGTAATTAAGCCATATCAGAAGCCTACTAGATGGCTTAAAGAACCTGGACATAATGAAAACCAGTGACCATACCAATGAATAATTTATAAACAGCTATCAGTTTTGCTTTTTGCCTTAATAAAGTGTTTACAGCAGAACATAAAAATAATTAAAACTGTTTTAATTCAGATACTTACCTACGTACATATCTACATAAGTTAAGTGGATTATAATAATAACAAGAAGAATAAAAGCATGAATATAACCAGTAGAGTAATCACTTTTATGGAATCGCGTTTGGCCGAGTTTCATGTTTACTATCATTATGCTCGTATTCATAATAGTAGTCGGTTAAAAATTAATTATAACTAACTTCGCTACTATTCTTTTACAAAATTTGTAGTGTTCTTATGCAGCACCATCTGTGTATCAAAAGGCGAACTAACTTCAAGTAGTGCGAGATACAGTAGCACCATCTTTAGGGACAGACGGTGTTTGCAATAATGCGCCACCCCTTGCAGCCCGTCTGCACACAGGGGTGACAAACATGCGGCCAAAATACGTAACGCAGTTGCTATGTCTACACAAATTCCTAATAGTCTCTATCATCAAGACTTGCTTCCATTCATTCAAATTTGTTAACAACTAATAAGCCCGTAATTGTATTTGGATTTACGACACTTTTTTTGGGACTAGCACCTCTTTCTTACCCAACATTGCAACTCCTGTAACAGTGGCATATGATCTAATGGCACTGGGCGCTGAAGAACAGCCTTTTCTCAGGGTAATGCTTCCATTGTCTTGGATCCCGCAAGGAATTTAATTACAAAGAAACAAGGAGTGAATATGTGGCTAGAGTCAGCTGCAAAAGCACTAAGGTTAAATTTTAAGGGTCCCATCAAGTGAGCGTTATATTTGAATTCACATAAATGCGCGTTGTCCTCGTTGCTACTAAATCTGTATACTCATATATAATCGTATATAAGTATAGTAGTTGCAATTGATTTACGACATAAAAATATATAATATCTTGATTATTGATCAGAACTGCATATAAATATTCCAAAAGCTATCACTAAAGCAAAACATCTCCAATAACCTTTAAGTTATCCAGACGAATGAATTGTATGCCCATGACGCGGAAATGAATTGTGACCATATTTTCTGAAACGATTTTCATCCATGTACGCTTCGTTGGGTTTGTCTTGTGTTCAAATCTGGGTCGTACTAAATGTTGTATACGATATGTGCTGATAACTTGACTGCGAGTTGGGAGGCAGTTGGGACACGTCGTAACACATACATTTTCATTTTATGACAAAAATACTTTCCTTTTTTCACATTTTACGTGGTAACTTTGATCTTGAGTAAAGTAAAAACTTTTTAAAGTGTCGCATCTGCACATTTTATTATTTAAGTACTTAATTACGAACACATTTCGTAAATAAAGTAGTTAAGGCTATAAAGGCCATTTATGAGCTAAATAGAGCACATCTGCCATTTTTTTCCACACTTAATCGAATAATCTATTTGTACAGCATGTCACGCTCCGGCTTTGCACGGGTCTTAATCAAGAAATATCATAGAAATTTGTGAAAAAAGGAATGTCCAATGGATTTAAAAAAAACATCTCAGTCATTTGCAAACATACAAAAATTCAGTGAAATCGGTCGAGCTTTGTCATATATGTGGCATAATTATTTATTCATTTAGTAATATAGAAAAGCACGTTAGTGATCTAGTTTACTTCAAACTGAATCGATAAGAGGATTAATACAACAAAAAGGTTAATTACTGTAATGCTGCGTCTTGAACAGAATTTTGATTTTAAATTAATCACTAGCATTAACATATACTGCTTTTCTTTTGTATTTATATTTTATAAATAAACCCAGACTCGGGGTAAATGGGCAAATTCATGCACACATATATCTGTCCTGGGTGGGAATCGAACCTACAACCTGCGGCGTGAAAGGCAAGCATTTACAAACCACGCCAACCTGTCCGTCCGTTTAAAAAAATATAAATATCTATTTCATTGCTTCTTGTTTTGATATAGCTACCAATAGAAATTTCAATGTTTATCAGAAGTGGGTACACGTAACAGGTGACTTTATAAGTGTGACTGTACCTAATGACCTTTAAAGCATCTCCACTTTACCTTTCTACCCTATATAGACAACAACAAATTCAAAATCTCTGGTGGACTGGAGTGCTTTTCCTTAAAAACTAAATTAATTACGTCTCCCAATTAGGTATATGAGGTAGGTAAAGAACTGCGCCTTTTCACCTCTAAAAGGAAATTAATTGGGAAAATATCTCTTGGTAACAAAATATAAGTACCCTTCCCCTATTCCCGCTACCTGTTAAGGGCGTGGGAATTGGTCAGCAAATAATGACTGATTTAACTTTATCGCGTGGGTAGGTAGGTACTCTAGTGTCCGACTTGATCAAGCCACCTAGGAGGCCTCAGACATGGGTTAATGACAACAACGGGGACCGCATTGCTTAACGTACCCTCCAAAGCACGTAAACACAAAGCAATGAAACCCATCTATACTGTGTCTAACGTCGTCAAATCTTTATACAAATAAATATATACATAGGTACGTATATATTTAAAGCTTTTTTATGAATATTCTCTATATCTGCAAATTATTAATTTTTATCTCCTAGGCATACGGGGTAGTAATTTTTATTTTTAATTACGTAGAATAAATTCAATACACGTAACTGACAACTACAACGAGTAGTTGTAAATTTATTCAGGATATTTCAATTAACTTTGTTATTGCGATATTCCAGTGTACCCAGATATTATTTTACGATATAAAATGCCTAGATCAAGCCCGTATATATTAAACTAGAAGAAATAACCGGTGATAAGTAACTATTAAATTAGAATTCAAATAGTCCTTAGTCGTTTATTATGTGTATTGCGATATAGATAAGTATTAGGTATATACCCACCAATGAATAAATTAGTAAGAGTTTGAGGCAAAATGCCAACAAATATAATAATTTACTTTGTTACCATAACAATGTATATTACTATATTATTAAAGGCTCTTATTTACACAACTTTCTTTCTACCCTAGTTGTAACAATTTTCCTTTTCCCTTTTCTATGCCGCATTACCTCGCCATTAACAATACGATATACGACTTTTCCGACTATAACTTTACTAAAATACGCCTTGTAAATCAATGTTCCCAATCTCCTTTTAACGTGCCATCGTCCAATAAATTGGGTATAATTGACACACAATCGACTCTGCTTCCCACAGAACAAAGAACACCGATCTATGAAAATTCAAAATTCAAACGAACAAGAAATTGCGTGACAGAAATAAATACTTTCCCTATATACAAGCAATATATAAATATATTGAAACACGTGTTCGTGAGGAAACGAGTGGTGCGTACAGAATGACAATAGGGATTTCCCTTTCAAGCAGAAAATTTACGTGATAAAAATTCTAATGGTTGCGTGTGAAAAAAATTGTATAAGGTCCAAAATAAAGTGGCTGCGGTAGGTGTCATTATACAGTCTTATAGCGGTTTTGTGTGCGGCCGTAAATCAGAGGAGAACGTGAGAATGGATTCATTATTTAGACAATATACGATACGTGGTCGGGCGTTTACGTAGATGAGCTCCGTAACTCCGTACCCCGTAGTATACAGGGCTGTCTTAACGTTCCTTTGCACGGATTTGGCAAACTTTGCCGACGTGTCGAAACCACTGAGATTTAAACTTGGATATACAGACAATTTGCTTCAAAACTTCGTCTTGATTCCTTTATGGACAAGGTGCTCAAAGCCAGTTGGCCTTACAAGTCCGTAAACGATTGACGTGGTAAAGCTCCTCTAAAGCTCCTTGTCAGTCTTGAGATAAATAAGTCACCACATGAGTGATTTAATTTCTAAGAGTTTACGTGCTTCTGACTGCACACTACACGACAATCGCTAGCCAAGTCAGAGGGCATTTTTTGATAAGACGGTGGGAATGCCTTCGTATGCCACCCGCAAAAAGTATCTGCGGGTGCGTATGTCGGACCCGGCTAAATATAACCTACCGTGGATCTCTTAGCACCTCAAAGTCAGAGGCCTAGTACAACTTGAACACTCTTACACCACGCAGGGTTACCACTGCCCACAAGAATAAATAAGAAAAAAATAGAAGCGTACGGCTATCATAAGAAGAATGTGAGGCAATCATTTTATCTACACAACAAAAAATGTGTTGAACTTGAGATGTTCTTAAAATGTTTTCAGCTAATGACTTTTGTCATTGACATTGTCATCGTGTGACCTCGATGATAAGAACGCCAGCCCTAGCGCGGTGCCAACCTACCTAGTTACAACTACGACCCGTTGGGTCGTTGATTCCTGGCAGATAGAAATCTCTCAGAGTTTTGCGTAAACTTGTTTGGTTATGTAAACGCGTATTAGATTCTGATTAAGCGATTTACTAAAACGTTGGCTTGCGGAACGTTATCTTTTCGTTTTAGGCAATCGTGAGTTGTACGTCATAGTGACGTAGCGATGAGTCAAGTTCACGATGCGCCAATTATATTTATAAAAACATTGATATTTAAATCAATGAAAATTTTATCTGTTTTTAATTGCGTTTGCATAGGTGGTCGTGTAACTCACTGAAATATTATTATTAGACATTATGATATTACTTAGCAATAAGTTTGATCTGAGCATGATAAATAGTAGATTATTGGTAATCTTATATATAGAAAAAACCTAGGCTTTACACTTGGACGGATGGACACAATGTAATGCAATCGAATTACATTGCGTACTAGCTACGCCCCACAAATTTAGAAATATATCGTAGTATTTAATCAGGTATGACCTATTCTTTTTTTAAATATGTTCATGTTTTTACGTTAACGTCTATTAACAAATAGGTACATCCAACCATTCATCACGTTCTTTTTTACATTTTTCTACCTCTTTACAATTACTAAAAACATAAATAGGAATGAAATAATAGTTCAAATTGGATAAAAATAATTAAATAAATATAATGCTAGCTATGGTATATAAGTGACAGTCTAAATATTGATATACATTTCAGAAAGACTTTACATTTGTACAATAGGTTAGGGTTACTTATAGATACTAGAAATTCAATGTATTAATAAATTTGTTCCTACATATATATATAAATATAGAAGATTTTCAACATTTCACCTCAAGAATGGTATACCTACCTACGTCCCAAATAGTACCTACATATGTTCGAAAGTAGTAAGAAATAGAAATAGTAAGCAAACTCTTGTAGTGGTGCATGCCGATTGGGGGCGCATCATGCATTCACCGATGCAATCTCAACCCCTTCGCATAAACAGTTCTCCCACCCTAAGAGAGATGGCGTTGCGTTTTTGCAACCTAGATTTCACTTTAAAATTTTCCACGAAACTCTCCTGTTTACTACATTCTACATCCGAATACAAATATTGTTACTAACCTAAATGTATTCTAATAGATAAGAGACGAAGAAAAAAGTAAAAACATCGGTCGCTGAATAGTTCAGAGGTCGGCAGTTGACCTTGCCAAATAGTTGGCATGCAAAATCATAGATGGCTCTAAGTTCGCGAAAACGTAAGCGGTCTGCCAAAAATAAAACTAGATATTTTGCCACTAAATGTTATCTACGCCAAAAATTGGTAATCATTACTCTATTGTTGTGATAACTAATATTCATTAGACTCATTTTATTAAGTATTTAAGTTCTTTATTGCATTCATGTGCTACAAAGCTGGTGGTTTTAAAAATTGGTATTGGACATGAACCCTATTAGAGTGCCGCAAATATAAATACTTTTTTTTATGCCTTCGTATGTTATATATGTAGGTATATAAGCTATCAAATTAATAGGTACTGCCTCCCTGGTCTAGCGGGAGCATGATTAACCGCAGGATTTAAATTATATATGAATTTATCAGTAAAGTAAAATACTCATCTAGTATCAGTCAGGACTCTGACAGATGGCTATATAACACTTCCTTGCCACGGTGAGCATTCACCATTCATAAATCATACTAACATTATAAAGGCGAAAGTTTGTGTGTGAGTGTGTATGTACTCAAACCAAACTTTTTGTTTTTTGACATTTGTTTTAATTATGATTGTATTCCTATTATTGCTTTATTATTTAATTTGTATAATTTTACACTAAAATTAGTCGAGAGTCTAAAAATATTAAGTATTATAATTTATTTTTACTAAACAAATATTTGCACGACGTAAATGTCGAATATGGTGGAACCTCACTCATTTATATCAACAATTTGTAAACCTATATTCTAGCAAATAAAAAGAGATTCATTCATTCATTCATTCATTTGTTACTTCTTCACGTCTAAACGACTGGTTCGATTTTGATAAAATTTGGTATGGAGTTAGCTGACACCCTGAGTTAACACATAGGCTATAATTTATAAAGTTATCGCGGGTAAAACCCCGGGGCACAGCTAGTTAGTAATATTGTCGCTCCTATGCGTGCGCTTTTCCAACTCGTGATAACTAGATCACCATCCTTTCAATTTGGTAGCGAGGGAAGAGAGAGTGTACAAGTTTACGCCCACACATGAGCACTATAATATTTCATACGTTGTGACTAGTCAAACACAAACAAGCGTGGCATAAAAATGCCCAGGCAAAAATGTATAGTGATACAAAGATATATAGGTATGTTTTAGTTTATAGGTGCAATACAGCTAATCATATAAAATATATACATAATTTATATTAGTATTCATCACATAGTCAATTGTGTCTATTATTAGAAATATTGTGGGTAAATTTAGTCAGTACGCAGCTTACTCATATATTTGTTAAACATTGATTAAAATTCCAAGATGTTTATATAAGTCAAGATTTGAATACGTTTTCGCTGTTTACAAGATCTTCGTAAAAGATTTTCTAGTAGATCCGTAGTGAAATAAATACTGTTAATTTATAGGGAAGTGAGTGCGTAGTTATCTCCCATTTCCAACGAGAGGGATACGGCACTTATCAAAGCTGTAGCACTTAAGTGCCCGGTTAAAGTTCACGATAAATAATGCCAAGAGACAACGTTTACCCTTTTCTTTCATTCGTTTTTCTTTCTCTTATCGAATGAATACTAGATCTGTATTGTAGGTTAATATTCTACACTTATCTGCACACCGCATATAACTCTTAGCTCTAGCAGACTTCTATCGAGAAAAACTGGGCATAACAAGCCTGTTGGTCTAGAGGGTAGTGACCCTGACTAGAAAGCCAGTGGTTGTGGGTTCCATCCCTACAAATCTTTATTTGTCTTGGGTAGGGATCGAACCCACAATCTTTCTCTTCTTACTTTTTGGGAGGCTTTCTCGCTCATCATCCTGAGCTGAGATGAACAAGGTTATTTGTTCTGTTCAAAAAAAATGTCAAGCAGAAAACCAGAGGCGAAGACCCTTTGTCTCTGGTTATTTGGGATCAGATGTGTCAAGTGTCCCAAGACATATATTTATTTAAATGTAATGTACGTATGTAATGTTCTATTTGCAGTGGTTAAAGAATATTGCTGATAAAATAAACCCTTTTTAGCAGTAATTTTACAAAAGTGTAATACCAAATCTAGAAGATTGATAATTGACTAGTAGGTACTTGATATACGATTCAATTGCATAAAAATTGTAGGTCATACAAAGGAAAATTAGTAAGGGAGATTCATGATCTACCTTATTATTCCTTTATTATTCCTTTATTATTCCTTAAAAATATATAATATCATAAATATATATAAATATATTCTACCATGTTTAAGTAATGCATTGTGAGCTTGACAAATACAAGTGTATGTTAATACCCAAGTGCTGAATAATTTTCATTACTTATTTCATTTCATTTCATTATATATTTTTCTGTTATAAATATAATAAAAAATATTAAAATAATTGAATAGTATAAAAAATATGAATTAACAAATATAGCAGGAATGTGGTGCTACCACACATTTTACGTTTAATTATTTCCGTCCACCTTACATAATTCGAAACAGGTAACATAATACGATATAAAACTTATCACAACATCTTCTAATCAGTAACCACCCAGAGTAGAGGTTCGAACCCCGCCTTCCGGCGCGGGTAATTAGTTTGTAGTTTTAATTGCGAGATGGCTTCAGCCATCGATCGCCTCTATCGTTCGGTGAAGCAGTGAAAGCCTCCTGGGTTAACCGTAAAGGTCATATTAAAAAAGTACTGACCGATTAAGGAATTAATAATTATAGGTTTACTAACAACGGAGAAATCATGTGACAGTCAATTAATAATCGATTTAATAACCTCCTTGTTTTGAAGTCGCCTAGTCGGTCAAAAATGTCGGTAAGTGACCTATTACACTTACAACACTAACGGCATATGGTTACTGTATTATCAATTAGGTGGGCTGTCAGTACGTATGCATATTCATATGTTTGTATTTAAAATTATAACCAACAGTTACAACAATATCGCATGCTTCAAATTAGATTAAAAAAGATGTTTGATTTTCCCTTTCTACACGATACTTACGATAATATAGACGCCTTGATCACACGTCGGTCGATTGCTGCGAGACTTTTATAAGAGACCACATGAACATCTTACAGCATATTTCGCTAAATAAGAAATACCTCGATCATCGTCTTCCCCTTTATACCCTCAAATGACATCAACGAACGTTCGGAACGCGCGTCTATCAAAAACTATATTTTTCACCTTCCGAACACAAAGGGAAAAATGACGTACATACTCAACGTAAGCCTCTAAATGTCCCGTAAAAGTATTGAGTGCGAAAAGTCGCTAAATTTGAGGCGTTCTCTAAGGCTTTTTGAGGAAAGCCCCGATGCTGGTGTTATAGGCTATGAGAGGGCCGGGAGGGAGGCTCTATAGGCACTTTACACGCTCTACCGCAGCTAACCTCCGCCCAAACGTAATAACACTCCGCCAGCTCTCTGTTTCAATTTGGGAACAAATTGAAATTGTTTTTATTTGAATAATATTACTGTGCAGTTCTGTTATATCTACAAATGGCCAGTTATGATATTATATTATTTTACAACGATATAAAGTTGGCGTTCTTGTTGAAAACGATACTGATCGTTATCTTAGACGTGAGAAATAGTAGTTTCGTAGAAGAAGACTTTTAACATCTTATGTTTATTTTCAATACAAATTTATTGCTGCAAGTGGCGAGTAATTACATATTCTTACAATTCTATTCTACATTTAGTATTAATGTGAAAGTTTGTATGTTTGGATGTCTGTTATTCAATTACGCAAAAAAGGCTGAACGGATTTAGATATACTTTGGCAAACATATTGTTTATTCATCTTCATCATCATATCAGCTGAAAGGCCGCCATGGAACGTTCATTGCTGGACAACGGCCTCCCCAAACATATACACATATTAAATTAATTGTATATTTACTTTAATGAAATTCTATACTTACTTTTACCTATACTTCAAACCAGAACCATATTGCTGCCTCCATCTGTGTCTCGAATTCAATTAAACGACAATGAAAGAGTGTTCCATACATTTAGATGGCTTTTTTTATTAATTTGGTAATGGGAGAAATATATGTTTTATTATTTTGGAACTAAGAATTTCCACATATTATGTAACATAATATGCAACTGTATCAAGCTACAAGTAAACATGAAAACAGTAAACTTTGACAAAAACCATCAAATATCTTTTTAGGCACAGATTTTCTATGTTAGATGCGTATTGTGTGTGTACCAAACTCTAATAGACGCTCGACTCGCTCTTGACAAGATTTATTTCAACTTGTAATAGTTATCACAATGCTGAGGTTTGAGTAAAAATTCCATACAAATATTTGTATAGAAAGTTCAAATTCAACATCTGAGTTAAATTTAAAATAAAAATATGATCTTTGTTTTATTGATATGATGAAACACGTAAACTCAAGTATAAGGAATGAATGAGCTAATTGGTAATTTTCTTACTTGGACAATCCCCATTAATATCCTACCTAGGCTATAGTCAAGAAGCCAGTGTTTATTGAATTGGACTTAACAAACATCCACGGACAGAAGCACACCCAGACGGAACAACTATGTGTGGATCACATGTGTATTTGTCCTGTGCGGGGATCGAATCCAAAACACGAGAGTGCCGAGGAAGCAGCGAGGTTACTGCGTTAACTACCGCGCCACGTGACTTGGAAAGGACTATTGGATTACGAAACTAAGAGACTAAGCCGTGCACCCGTTTGTATTGGTTGAAAATATATGGATATTTTTCCGAAATAAATAATTTGAATTTGAATTAGCTGGAATATGACCGCAAGGACATTGAAATAGTGTAGACCGGAACTATAGTAAATAAACGGCCAAGTGCGAGTCGGACTCACCCATGAAGGGTTCCGTAGCAGCAAGTATTTCATTTGATTAAATGAAAGCAAATTGCGGTTTACGATTTATGACGTATTAAAAAAAACTAGTTGCTAGATCTCGTTCAAACCAATTTTCGTTGTTAGTTTGCATGGTAATGTACCTACATCATATATTTTTTTTAGTTTTATCATTCTCTTATTTTAAAAGTTACAGGGGGGGGGGTCATTCATTTTACCACTTTGGAAGTGTCTCTCACGCAAACTATTCAGTTAGAAAAAATGATATTAGGAACTTCAATATCATTTTTGAAGACCTATCCATGGACACACCACAAGTATGGATAAGATGAAAAAAAAACTTGTGTGTACATAAGTACACACAAGTTTTTTTTTCATGATGCCCGCGCATCGTAAAAATTCACTCTCATACCACCTAGAACTAACTTCATGCTGTTAAATTTTTTGGTGTCGGTGTGCGCGCGCATCATAAAAATTCACTTTCATCATTTTTCTCCATCGCGCCAAAAATAGGATAACTTCAAAAAAATATTTGAGTTTCAGTTCTATGTATGGGACCCCCCAAAATTATTGCTCTTTTTCTATTTTTGTGTAAAAATCATAATGCGGTTCCCCGAATACATCTACTTACCAAGTTTCAACAGTATAGCTCTTATAGTTTCGGAAAAAAGTGGCTGTGATATACGGATGGACAGACAGACATGACGAATCTAGTAGGGTTCCGTTTTTTGCCATTTGGCTACGGAACCCTAAAAATGCTTGTGGGCGGGCAAAAAATCTTGTTAGTAATCTCATGTCTGACTGGTACGACAAAACTGATATCCATTTTAGGTAGTAAGTTATCTCCACTCGGCTGTCGATTCACATTCAAGTCTTGTACAAAATAATTCCTATTAATAAAATTATTATAAACGGTGTTCATTGTTACGCAATTCAGCGTGCTTCGGGTTGGGCGTTGCATCCTTTATCACGAGGGGGCGCTGGAAAAATTGCACATAAATATTGAAGCTGCCACTTACACGTGCGCCCGCTGACTGCCGCTGGAATAGTGTGGATGCGACTTTTGAACTATTTCAGAAATAAAGTATAACATTTTTATATATTGTGGATACGGGTATCAATCGCGATAACAATTTAAGGCTAGGCTTTAGGTTACCAGACGAGTCGACCCAAGACCACGACTGGTGCAATTCGATCCAATTTTTTGGTTTTTTTTTTTTAGTTTTTAATCTTAGTTTTTTGGGACTTGGTTTTTGAGTAAAGATAATTTTAGAGGTAAGACGCTGCAGACTGTGGCACAGTTTATACTAGTACAGTCATGAACGAAATCTCTATCTTAAATAAAATTTTCATTGTTGTATTTATATTAAGAATAAGAGAATTTTATGTATGTCGGGAAGAAGGTCACCATCATTATAATAAAATGTAGAAAAAAATAATAAATTCCGAAACGTATAAAAATGTGAACATATCGCGAAAGTTTAAAAACATTAAGGTACCTATAACATTATGCGTACGAGATGTAAGAAAGCATATGATCTTTCCTGAAGTTATATAATAATAATAATATTTAGGGACAATGTCACACAGATCATCTTAGCCCCAAACTAAGCAAAGCTTGTACTATGGGTACCAGGCGACGATATACATACTTATATAGATAGATAAATACTTATATACATAGAAAACATCCATGACTCAGAAACAAATATTCGTGCTCATCACACAAATATTTGCATTTACCGGGATTCGAACCCAGGACCACCAGCTTCGTAGGCAGGAGCACTACCAACTAGGCTATCAACGGTGACCGTCAGTCAGTCAGTTAAAAGAATCTTCTCTATATTTCATAATTTATTTAACAAATGACCAATTTGCTGTTCATTAAATGGAATACAACTTATAAACAAATAACAAACGAAACTTAAACTCTATTCCACAAATAAACCGTAAACGTACTATTTTGTTATGTTTAGTAGATATAGTTAGGCACTGCTGCCAGTAATCGTAGGGTAAAAACATGAGAAAGCCGGTATACCAATTTTTTTTACATTGGAAGTAATGTTCTTTTTACATTCCATCCGTGTTAAAATTTTATAGCAAATCATCATCCCTCGAGGACAATAATTATTTTACTATAAAACTAACATTCAAATCGATAAACTCTTATCCTATTTAGATCTAATCAATCTGATCAAACAATGAATTACATTTATATAATTGTAATTCAATGTAAGGGTTTCTGAAACACACAAGAGTATAAAAGCCAGTGTCCGTAAAAAAAATGTATCCCCCTATTATGATCTTTTTATTTCTTTACCTTGTCTTAACATCGTAGGTAAAGCTAGGTAGTGCCTCATGCTACAAATATTGAGGCACTACTACTAAAATACAAATATCTCTCAACACTATTCTTTTTTTATCTAGACATCTTTTTCCCACGACTTACTCACACAATAACATAACAGCATTTATTGTAGGCACACCATAAATCTTAATAAAGATCTATCTTTTTTAAGATTTAGGTATGCGATTTCTTCCTGACTACTTTTGATTATAAAACATTTAAAAAACTGAAAACATGAGACAAAGATAAAATAAGGATATAATTTATAATAATAAGATGATAGAAACGATTTTTTTATAAAAAAATTGTGAAATTACAAGTACTAGAAAGCAAAAATATTTTTTACATTTATTTACTCCGCATACTGTTATACTTTATAGTACCGGAAATATATTTTTAAATACATTCGGTAAAGCCATATTATTCATATCCACGTTATCTCAACGCTGTTGCGATGGAAGCCCTCGTTCTTTTTCTTGTAGCAAATTTCGCAACAATCTCACTTATTATGCCACACAAATTTCCGCTCCCGCCCGACTCCAGACCTGAAATTAAAATTTCCTACTTACCCCCCTTTTTGTATACGATACGAGCCGAATAGCTAAATAAATATTGCTACTTAAGAGCCTTTAGTACGCCGAGTACGTTATCTTTTTATGAAGATTTGTACTTATTAGTTTTGAGTTGAGAAATTAGGTTCTTGGGTATTCCGCTAGGATTTGGAGTTTAATTTTAAGGGACGTGCTTATTAGAAAGTTTGATACTTACTTGTTGGTTTAAAGCTACAATTTTATGTTAAGAAAAGTTAAAACGAAGATTAATAATATATTTTAGAAACCTATGGTATTTATTAATGTGTGATATTTTCTTTATTTGAACATTATATTTCGTGTTTCATGCACGCAATCGTTTATTGAACTTTTTCCGACTTGAAATATGACTAACCCAACCTAACCTACCAATCGTCGTATAAATCATAAACAGATTTTTAATGAATTCAATATATTAATCTTTTTTTTTTGTTTTCAGGTGACGATGGCTCCAATTTGGGTGAGTAACATAGTAAGAAGGGAAATAGCAAAGAAAACTAACAGCACAGTAATAGAATTGTTTACAAACATCTAATATTGTTTGAATATTTAACAAATTATTCTTTTCAGAATCGTCGATGATATGTTTTTATGAAATATATGTCATCTGTGGAAAAAAGAAATCTTAACTTACTTCCCATAAACTCGTCTACCTTTTTATTTTGTAATAGGTAGAACCACTACGTTACATTAAGGACCAAGTAAACTTCTTCTTTTGCGTGAATTGTGGTTAAATTATACTTAGATTTGGAACTTCTATAATTACTTTACTCAATTATACCTAGCCATATGTTACTGTTCGTACTTAGTTAGACCGCCTCATTACTTCATTTTCTAGAATTATTTCGGAGGATAGGATTGAGGTTACAAACATAGTCTAGCTATGTCTTTTAACCATCTAAGATAATAACATTAATATCATAGGGAGATGGATAGAATATTTTTTAATTTACATATCACATACGGAAAATGCATAGGATACTAATTTTATATTTCACAATGGGCAGCCTAATTGTATTAAACGGTCTCTTCCATAGAAACTTTAGATGTAGATATAGAGCCAAAGTTCAACTTTGAAAGTAGAGTAAAGTAGAGAGAGAGAGGTGCAACAAATAGTAATACTAAGGGAATGTGTTGTAAATATATTAGATACCATTACATTTAAAGAGTGCAATCTGACTTTAAGAATCTACGCTACATAAAAGATCGTGGTTTTGTATGGCAACTGAATATATGTATGCTTTTCATCTATGAGTTTGGAGATTATTCTCCATACTCATACTTTAAAATTTGTCCAGATGCGTCAGTTGATAGAGTTTAACTAGCACTCATTTCTACTTCAACCTAATCGATCTTCTGGTATCAGTTAACTTTAGGCTAATGTGCTAACATTATATAATCTTTCACCCTCTGTCTAAACAGCCAATTAAATTGGAACCGTAAAAAAGTTTAACCATTTTTGGTGATTATTTTGTCATACAACAATCTCATAATAATTTAAGTTATTACACAAGAGTCTAAATCTATTTGTGACGGTATGGAATATATTTAACCAACCGGATGGTAGATACAGTTGTTTTAAAATCATAAAGCATGTTTTCTAAGCTTCATTAATATGTATTCACCTAAACTGTATGAAAACAAGATTTTTATATTCCAAACTTATACAGAGTTCTTGGTAACTGCATTGCTGGTATTTGAACGTTTATTTGGAAAACAAATTGAAATTAATTATGTTATTCACGTGTGTTTACACATCTACTTAATCTTTTCTAGTTTTCGGAACTATTTTTATGACTTTTATTTAATTGTCTATGCTTATTATCTGTCTAGGGTTCGGTTTTGTCAAATACAATACATGAAAATGTAATATTAATTCGTTTTAATTAGTTAATATATAAATATATATATATATATATATATATATGTATATATATAAATTCATGTTATTCGTTCGGTTTTGTCAAATACCTACAATACATGAAAATGTAATATTAATTAGTTAATATATATATATATATATATATGAATTTATTGTGGTATTATCATTTAAGAAATGTCTAACTCTACATTAATAATAGAAAAGCTATGAAATTTCTGTTTGTATAATCCAACTACCATCGTTGATTTTCAGTTCCAATCAGGGTAAAGTGGGTTCCATATGACCTTAAAACCTTACTGGAAACTGTATACAAGATAAACTTGGTAGCAACTTGTGTTTGGCTCTACCTATAATTATTGTTACGTTTGTACTGCTTAACAAACGAAGAGCCAATTACAATGTGAAATGAAGTTTAACAAAATGAGCTTAAGATTTTAAATCAAGCTACTAGCAATAGTGTAATGACTATGTTTCAAGCTCCTGGCCGAAATTGTGTTCTTATATAACTACTATAAAACTTAGCTGGTCTGCTCTTTTATGTACCCTCAAATACGCTAACAGTACACTTTCTTCGTTTCAAATGTGCAAGGATAGCGGCTGAACGTTGGGACACCGTTCCTTAATAATAATGATACATATAATATTTGATGTAGTTTACTTAAGTTAGGAGTGTAGATATTATCTGTTTATATACAACAGGAAGAATTAATATCCATTATGTGTAACAATGGATGTCTTTGTGTAACAATACTAAAAATGTGCAACTATTAATACAGGGAGAACCTTGTGAATGTGTGTCTTTTGGAAATCAACTTATACAACATGTAACTTAATTAACGCACACCCTGAAAATAGTTTGTTCAGAATCGTTTATTATTAAATAAAAGGTCAGCTCAACTGTACAACAGAATTAATAAAATAATTTACATATATTCAAAAACTTATTATGACTGTAGGAAAACTTTAACAAATTGGATTAAGTCACTTACATATGAAGACACGGAGGCACTTCTGGAATACATAAAATAAGAGGGGCACACACACAGCACTCACTCAAGCACACACACACACACACACGCACACACATACGCACACGGCCATTTGATTCGCTGTCACCTGATATTTTGTAATTTTTAGTAATACCTATTGTTAGAATTAGAATTAGTATTGAAGTACGTACTTGTGATACACTAAATATGAACAACTGTTTTTGAAGAGCGAAGTCTCCTAACACAAGCATTATATGCTTAAAAGGAGGCTTCCGATACTTTTTATATTGTTTTATACTGTTTGAAGCTAATAAATTATAAAAAAAAAAAAAAAAAAAAAAAAGAATCGATTTATAGGTATCATTTTTAATATGGGTCATTTCTTATTCCAAAATAATTAAAAATTCGGAAATTATTGTCACATTAATCCTTTACAGTCAAAACAAATTGAAATGGACCGTAAGTCAAAGACTTTTAAAATCGCAGTTTTATTTTATTCACACAAATTCCATCATTCAATACAAAATAATAAAAAAAAAACTATATTCCAAGAAACTAATTTAGTAAATAACAATGCATATACATGTTAAATTAAAAACTCAGTGATCAGTATTATGATTACAACATATATATTCTAATTGGGGTGTTTGAGGGTGTGCGTTAATTACGTTACATGTTGTATATAGTACTTGGCATGGCGTCAAACTATATGACAGACGCTTATCAGAAATATGGAATGTATTAAATAATTTTAGCAGTATTTGTTTGATTTCGTAATACTAAGGTGTGACTACGAGTACTTAGTTACAGATTTTAGCAATGATAAGTAAAGTTGCAAATGTCCGAATTATCGTTTTATTTAGATTTTACGTCGAACTAAAGTTGTATATTGTGGCATAATATCATGACTTCCAAGGTTTGTGTACGATTCGTCTTTCTTTTGCTTAGTTAATAAAATGTATAATATGTGTGTATAAACGATTTATCTTTACTCTTACTATTACCATCGATGGACTCTATAGGTCTGTTTACAATACTAAATGATCACTTATTATTATATTGTACTGCAAAATAAAATCACTGATCTCCTTGACTGTAAAGATTTTATTTTTCTACTACATATCATATACCTAAGCTGAAAGGGCAGTGGGGAGTGCATATATCCCGTATGACTAAAGAAGGCCTCTGGGGCAGAAAAGTTTTCGAGTGACGACCATGAACCGGACGACGCAGCGTGGGTAGACCTACTACTAGATAGACTGATGATCTATGATTATGAGGGTTATTCTTCTTGTTACATGAGGGTCGCTGGAAACTGCTGGATGCGGGTAGCGCATGACCGGTAATTGTGGAGCTCTTAAGGGGAGGCCTTTGTTCAGCAGTGGACATCTTTTTACTGATATTAGGGCTATATATAGACCTAATTTCATATAAGAAGCGTGACTTCATAATAAATAGGCAATTTTTATCTATGCTTTTAAAGAATTGTGATGAAAATGTAAGAAAATTTAAAAGCATCTTTATGATTGTTGATGATTGTTACGCTGTCGTTTAAAGCTTTCGGTATCGTGTAACCTTTTTTTTTAAATAGACTGCTACAATTTTCTGACAAAATAATAGTTAAGAGTTTTATTTTATTAATTTCCATTCCACTAGGCTTGTTCCTATTATTCCCAGGTACTTACTAAAGGCATACTTTAAACGTGTCACTTTAAATCCACCTACCTACATATCCTTCTAACCAAATTGACCCACATCGTTTGATGTTACCACTCGATATTTTTCAGACCACTCTTTACAAAACCGTTAGCCATAATAAACACAAGTGCCAATTACTAGTGTAACTGGCACATTTGTCACTTTGATAGCTGTTTCATTGAGACAAAGCAAGTTTATATCGAATTTAAAAGCGTCGGATCTATAAACTGGTCGTTAAATCTCAAAAGCGATAGTTGTAAATTTTCCAAAGAGTCGAAACACTTTTACGATGGACGTAGCTCCGCCCACCGGCGACTTTGCGGCTTGCAAGATAGTCTTCGTATACCGATACATCTATAAAATAAGGGTGATTGCGCCAACGCTCTTTTTTCTCTTAAAGGAACTTAACTCCTTATACAGAACTTTACTCCTTATAGACTTAGATGGTTAGTAGATAGCGTTAGCATAAAATAGAACAAAGTGTGTTCTAGTCTATGCAAACGTTACTAAGAATTCTTCAAAAGAACTAAGTGATTATATTCTGAATTTACAAGGTCTTAGTAACCACTTAATTCCACCAAAATCTGTCAAAAGTATCTACTGTTGATAGATACAAGCATAAGTTCTGAAGTATCTACTTCAGAACTTATGCTTGTATAGCAACAGTCTTTACCTTAGAGTGAAATACCCTTTCTCTAATTCACTCTATTAAGCACTCTAAGCACTAATGCTTCCAGCATTCTCTTATTTTCAGAGCCGTAGACAGTTTGAGTTAGAACTGAACGTCACTGGAGATATCGACTACATAGGAAGCTCTTAAAGCTCTCAGAGATGGTGGCAACTACTATATCCTGGCTTGAGAACCACAGAAAATGGTTACGCATGGTTCTGGCCCAATTTGGGGTTTCGACCCAACCAACCAGCAAGACGGTGATACAAATGTTTATGGTCATTACATCAAAATATCAAATATGGCTTACACCGCTACGGCATAGAGGTCGTCCAAGAATTGCAGAAGAACTGGCTAGAAAAACATTTAACATATGGTGTTGAGCAAAATATGATACCTACCCGTACTTCTAGTTTGTAAACAACTCATACACACATAAAATTCCATACAAATTGGAATATAGATAGCCAATATATGATGTTCTTATCGTGTCAATTGGTAGATGTATGTTTTTCCTAACCAAATTTGGTCAAAACTGACAGCTTCGGTTGATGATTTATACTTCTCCTGGACTTACATGAGCTTGATAGTTATGGAAATGAGCCATTCTTTGAGGGAAACTACAAACAGTTTCACATATTTTCTTTGCGTCTACTAACCTAGGTCTATATTGAGAGTTCTCTCAATATTTTCCATAACTTCTAATACATTGGGTATAATATACAAATCAAAAGCTCTATTAAGATTTTTTCGACTTGTTGTGAAATACATTAGTCCCAATTTTAAGTCAAAAGTTTACTTTGTTCTTTCATTAATTGAATATTAGCTTCTGTCTGCCAATTCGAACACGGCAACTTTACTCAACTAAATTGGAAATAGAGACATTTTTTTATGATTCTTCTATATTTCTTGCGGAACAAAAAGTATACTGTGTAATATAATATGTGGGTGCCAAATTGCATCCAAATTCGTTTGTGTTTTATGATGCGTGATTAAATAGCAAACATTTAGACATTCAAGCACACAAACATTAACATTTATGACGTTAGTAAGATTCTTATGAGAACCTGTGATCCCTCTTTTTCTAATAAGTCTTACCATTTGCGAGCGTGGTTAAGAGATTCTTATTAGCAATAGTTTCACTAGGCTGTTAAGTTACATATTTAGATTATGATCTATAAAATAAAAACGTTGGTTTTGTGTATTACTTCAATGCTAATTGGCTTTTAAAATTTGATCTTTATTGGTTAATATCTGCTAACTAGTTAACTTTTAAAAGACACGAAGGAAGGTCGACATTCTTAAGATAATGGGTATCAATTGACTGAAGACTGACCGAAATGGGCGGAATTGTAGATTGTTGAAGGAAGTTTACACAACTATGACTTAATTATAAACTTTTTTAACAAGCTGTTAGAATTATATTTGCATTTCTTGTGAATATTAGAGTTACGCTATTCTGTAAATTTGTCTTTTCGTATTTATGGAAGCCATTGGACTCTGTAGAACAAATCCAAAGGTATGAATTGAAACGACGAAGTGGATAGATCATTGAAGAATAAACTCTTATTGAGTTCTTGGTAAATTTGGCAGTAGACATTTAGTCTTGGAGTAAGAACATGAATCAAATCAACTTACCTATTTGATAAACATTTAAAATAATAACTGTATTTTACTATTTTTTTTTCTGCATTACCTAGTATGACGTCTTTTTTAAATGAGCCATGTATTCCGAAAGTACCTTTAGGATCTTGGGTATGTATATGAACAGTGGAGAGCTACTAGCTATATGTAGATGGTAGAGCTCTTATAATAGACCAGTGTGTTAGTTATACATTATTATTTAGCTTCATATACCTTCTAATAAGCTCTTATGCATCATACTTTGTGCTTATTAGACTCCAAATGTGTACGGCACAAAGATTTTTTATGCTGTTGTAATAATGACTAAGGACAAAACTATTAAAACAAATTCATACGTAAGATTTTTGATTTATATTCTAATATAATCTACATCCAAACACATGTTATTTAAGAGATCATGTCAAAACCATTAAAAAACTCCAGGCTCAATTAAATTTGTAATAGCAATCAGTGTAAATTAAATTATTGTATAGAAATTAGGTAGAGTGAGATCAAGCCTATATAATACTTTCAAGCTTCGGTAAATTGTATTGGTTTACATTGTACCTTAAGCAACATGTCTATTTGGGATGCTAATTGAAGGCCAAAATATATTTTAAATAAGAATTTTTATAATAACATTAATATTTAACTTTATCCAATAAGTACCTAACATAAGTACACACGGCTACATATCAAACTATACATTTCCAATATAAGCTGACCTCTCATTGTATCGAAATCCTATACAACGCGGGATCAGCTTATACTGGAAATGTATAGCTTGATATGTAGCCGTGTGTACCAATAGCATTAATTACGAAGAAATAAGTTTTGTTAAATTTGCCACATGTTTTTACTGAACGTAAAATACAGCCGCTTGCTGTGGGCTAAACTTTTAGAACCGAGTATTGACCACGAATCCATAAGCTTTCAAAGTATGTCACTTGCGCGGTATGTTTGTAAGGGAATTGTTATTATTTAACAGATAAAAAAAATACGTTTATTAATATTTTATAACGTTTTAGTAATAGTGTATTTTTATACCGTTCTTAATATTATTGTGCTTTATTTTACCTTAAAGTGTAGTCTTAAGAAATTAACAGTTTAGGTTGAGTGTGCTACATACTTTTGAGCAATATATTGAATCGAGTAAATGCCCATTCTTCAAAGTAGGTACTTTTTAGGTATTTTTTAGAAGTTGTTAATTTAAGTGTTGAATAGTTTATAACTTTTTTTAATATTTTCGTAGTATTTTTACTTAAAAAATTTATAGTGGTTTAAGTTGGGTGTAGTTCGTGTTTTTAGCGAACGTACAGCCGCTTGCGGCGAGCAAGACTCTTTGAAGCGAGTCTCGGCCAAGAATAAGACCGACAGTCATTTGCCCATACAAGTTCGTATGCTATGTAGTATGCTTGTATCTATGCATAACGCATAGAATTGAGTACTGAGTAAGGATGAGACCTTTAAGTCTTTTCTTCATATAAAGTGCGTAAGAAGTAAGATTTACTTGTATTGAAATTGTTAATCCTTTTTATAATTTAGGAGAAGATTTTTTTTCTTTATGACATTGCTCCTGGTTTCTATATTTTCTTATTAGTCTAGAATTGCAGTCTTAATGCATTTTATTAAGTTTAAGTCAAATGTGCAACAGATTTTAACGAGTGTTTTTAAAAGCACACCCGCTTACAGCCTGCAACACATATACCTAATTGAGTATTGACCGAGAATACGGCCATCAGCAGTTTTTTCATACATAGTCCGTGAGCTGATTTATGTATTTGATTTTTTTTTTATTTGACGTTTACAGTAGGTAAGTCTAGGGGGCTTTTCCTGCTATACCGAATAATAGAGGTGAGTGGAGACTCAAGCGTTGTATGGGAAGTGTTAGAGTTTATTAAAGTTGATATTTAATAAGTTTCTAGATATTCTTTTATCATTGTTATACATATGCTTTAAGAAGCCTATACATGTAGTTATAATTATTTAAAAGTAATTTGAATAATTTAGTGTGCCACATGGTTTTTCATTGTGTACCATAATATCTTGCGGTGTATAATATTGGGCATTAACCAAAGCTGTAAACCGTTTCTTCGTTAAAAGTGCTAGATCTGATTAATATGCGTATAAAGGAAATCTTAGTAATTCCCTATTTATTTTAATTGTTAATATCCGAGTTTCTCATATATTTTAGAATACTTTAAGTACCCTCGTAAGCTCATAATTGTGTCATAGTCTTGTCGAGTCTATCTATGATGTGTTACGGCTAGGTCTGGCCTACCCGTAGCACAGGTTCACTCCTAGCACGGGGATGGGAGGGACAAGACTTGCCCAACGCTGCGGATAGTCATAGTTTTAGTTTATTGCTGTAAAGTGGTTTATGTCTTTTTTTTTATATCAATAAAGAGGAGTCATACATTTATTTCATGTTAATACAAAGGATTTAAATTATCTAATAAACTTAAATTATCAACTATGGAAACGTAAAACTATATTAAAAACTAAATTAAACTACTAAAAATATATACTTATATTTAAATTAAAATAAATCAATAAAGATATTATTATTATTATCTATGTTCTTAATATGAGTGTATTTTTATTAGCATATACGTGCAATTAAAATAAATGAAAATTTATTGGAGTTGAGTGCTTTTTACCAAGTGTACTTATTTAAAGAACAGCAGCTTCCAACTCGCAAACGGCATCATATTTAATCGATTGCCCGGTAGGTGATTGTAATTGGAAGTATAAGTACATCCTACTTTTTTTAATAATGACAGTATTAATGTTCTTGATATATCTACATGAGTTTTCACTAGCCTATAAGTGTAGTTTAAAGAAATGTAAATAAATTTAATTTATTTATATTTTTTATTTTTTATTTATAGATATTTACAGTAACATGTTTTTTTTCCGAATTTAGGAATCTAAAGTACAGCCGCTTCCAGTGTGCGAACCAGTGTGTATAAGATATCGTTAGCTGATTGAAATAGGCAGTATTAGTCTGTTTTATATGGATGTTCTTGTGTTCTTTATATATAAGGTTTCACTAGTGTATACAAACGCCCAAACGAATACAGTCATACTCCGTCTCTACATACAAAGTGCGTCAGCTAAGATGTTAGTTCTTGTTTACAAATTGATAAGGATTATTGAATTATTGACTTAGATCCTATATTAGTTCTTTTTTACAAATAGATAATTTACAAATTCCTTATCAGAGTACGAGTAATGTAGTTGTAATGGGGACTCTACTGTGTTGAGAAAATATTTACTTAGATCCTATATTTCCTAGTTATTGTTTACACATTGATAATTTACCAATTCCTTATCAGAGTGCGAGTAGTAATAGGGGACTCTACTGTGATGAGAAATTATAGACTTCGTTCTTATCCTCGTAGGTACATGCTTATAAAGAATAACATTTCTAGTTAAAATTTGTAATGTCAAATTTCTTTGACAAAGTCTACCATTACAAAAAAAATGGCTTATTTGTCAAATGAATTTCCAATTGATGAATAAATTGGCGGTAAAGTATAAAGGTAAGTTTTTAGTATCTAAAATTATATTATATGATGATAACTTATCTGTTTATCACTTGTTACATTAATAGTCGTAAAGATTTAAATCTATCAATAAACATATCAATACCTACTTAAGATTCTATTTCACAAATATCCTCGAAAGGTTGCTCAGCTTCATATAAGTACGGATATTTGGCTCTATAATTGTAATACGCTGTAGTTTCATTGTACATACCTACTTATTTGAATGTGAGGTAATAGTATGGATGCTATTTTGAAAAAAAACGGTAGAGTGTATCGTTCGTACAGTCAGAAATTGTATAGTTACAACTTTGATGGACCGTTGTCATATTGACATCGATTTAACAATATACAGTCTTTGACTGATCTTAGCTTAGTACCTACCTAGGTACTACGCTAAGATCAGTCAAAGATCCATATAAGTACCTGCATAAATTAAATTATTTATGACACGTACCTATCTACCTACTTCCAATGTCGGTACCTACCTACTAGCATCAATATCTAGAAGATAATTCTGTTTAATGTTTGATGTATCAGAATACAATTACAAACTTTAAACAACGCAGCTCAAAACGTCCCCTCACACCAAACTACATTAAAGTGTCATTAACCTCATTAAAAATCGATAAAAAATCACCCATATCGCAAAATAAACGGCTCTAACTGGCCATATCATACATTCCATACGTTTACGGCGAAAACATCACAATAACAACATAAAACCTATACTTATGCAATGTTCTACTGCCTCACAGTCGTACCACCGACCTGATAAAGCTGAAAAGGCAACTTAAGCCTATAAAAACCATGCACTAAACACGTTTAACAATCAAAAGTGTAACAAATAAATAAACCACTCACGCAATAAACGGTTTTATTTTAACAATGGTAAAGTTTGTTATTGCACATGTGCTTTGTGTAGTTACGACCGACGGGTATGAATGAAATGTGAGACAAAGAGAGAGATATTCAAAGAAACGAGATAGATATTACTCGTCCGTCCACGTGGCCGGCGTAACACAGCTTAGAGCAATTCACGTTAAGATTTTTTTGATTATTTATATTTAGTTTTATTCCTTGTGACATTATATGATTTGGAAATTTCAAATGTCAAGAGTACGTAAACGCAGATAATTATAATGTATGATTTTATTTGCAAAAACATATTTTCACATTTTTTTAAAATTATTACACTTTTGTGAAAGGTATTCAGACTAACTATTCAAGCTAACCTACTTCCACTTGGGGCTATTTGGAACTTTAAACTTGAACCGACCTTAAAAATAAATTACCTGAAATATGTTATTATACTTAACTAGAATAAGAAATTAAATGTAAGTATGTATTATTTTTTATTTTTATATCAACATCTGTATACCTCGATTTAACTGTGTTTATATAGAAGACTAAATTTATGTAGGTAGGTATATATAATTATTTACATATTATTTTAGTACTACTGTACTACAAAAACGGTAAGATAAATTAACAATATAATTATGTATTAATAATAACAATATAAGTTTGTCCCTCCTAAAAGTGACGAAAGTTCCAGAATAATCTAAATACAGTAGTATACTAAATACAGTATTATACACGTTCATTTAGAAATACAATATAAATATAATATAATGCAAAATAAATAGTTCTGAGTAGATCTTTTTTCATTGGTACTTTAGACTGAAGCTAAAAAAACAATGTTCTGAAGTATGTGTATTAATATTAGCAATTATAAATATTTTAACATACACAATTCATTATATTAAAAAAAATACCATCAACAGCTGATGAAAGGACATTATAGACAAAATTTGCTACAAATATTGAATATAAATGTTTAAATGCTATTTTGTTGAATTTATAACAAAATGATATGATTTTTTAGTACGAGATAATTACACAAAATAACACTTAAATTAATATAAAAATAATGTTGCAATACTGTTTAAAGCCATTCAGTTTGACAGCTAGAAGTGCCGGAATGGTTTGTGATTGGCGGTGAATGTTCTGCACCGGATCACTATTGGTGTAGACGAGGTCGACGCGGGGGTGCGCGGGGCCCGGCGCCATTACGAACAATGGCCGTCAGAATGGTCGTTAGCGAATATCTTTTATCTCTTTCTAATATAAGCCACGCAGGTAGGAATTAATGAGACGGAGAGGGTTCCGCCGGGTCGACTCAGTATATCGTCGCGTCTCGCTCACACGCACGTGGCGCGTTTCGCCGTCTCGAAAGCAGCGCGCGGCAGCGGTAACGCTCGCCACGACGGGGAATTCGGAGTCGTAGAGCCTCATACGCGGGTCATAAACGATCCGCGGCCATAGTAGAGGTGCACGCGCGAGAATCGATCCGAATCGCCGGCGATAAACGCATCTCCCGCGAGGCGATCGTCGCGCGCCGCGTCGCCGCCGAGCGATGAGTTCCAAGTTCATCATCGATAGCATGCTCCCGAAATACCACCAGCAGTTCCACCACCAGAATTTGTTCGCGGGTGCTGGGGCGTCGCCTATAGAGGCGTCGCTGTCATCTTCGCTGTCGTCGTCTCTATCGACGTCGCTGTCAAGTTCGCTGTCAGGCGGACTGGGAGCGGCAGCGCTGGGGGCAGGCTCACCGGGTGCCGGGAGCCCGCAACGGTCTTCTTCCTCATCGTCGGCGTCGCCGGGTGCGCCGACGAGGATGTATCCATACGTGTCACACCACCAGCAGTTCGGGGGTTCGGTGCCGTTTTCTGCCGCGGGAGGTTTGTCTGCAGCGGACGATAAAAGTTGTCGGTACCCAGCAGCAGTAGGAGGTGACCCGATGGTGAACTACGCATTGGGTCAGCACAACGGTGGAGCGGCGGTGTCAGCTGCATCAGCCAGCATGGCGGCCGCAGCGCAGTTCTACCACCAAGCCGCAGCATCAGCGGCATCGGCTGCTTCAGCCGCCACCGTGGACGCCATGGGAGCGGCATGCTCGCAGCCGGGAGCGGCTCAACCCTTACCCGACATACCGCGGTACCCCTGGATGTCCATCACTGGTAAATGTTTCACTCCATCCCTGCATGCGTTGTCTTTACAATTTTACCTGTAAAAGAATAGGTCGATTATGTTTGCTTATAAAACTCATACATTTGTAGGTGAAGTTTTGGTTTGTATAATTATGTAGTCATTGTTGTTATGTGATAAGCAATAAAATAGTTGGCTTTTATTTCTTTTTAAACAGCTCTACATTTGTGTAGATATTAATATTATTATTTGCTTTACCGTTCGTTAAATAGCATTACAATTTTATATTTGAGATTGTGTACTTTATTTTTCTTTGATCTAATTAAGTAGTTGAATTTGATTTAAACGACTTTATTATATAGTTAAACAAACTATTAATTAAAATAAAAACTTAAATTAAAAGCAGAGACGATGTTAACCTGAATTAACATTTCCAATAAGAAATAAGTTATTCATTTCTTATGTTCTTATGTCTAATTCGATTCTATCTCTCACTTAACAATGAAATATTTTAAACAGTGCTATATAAATACCATAAAATCGGCCATTATTATGTTTATTATCAATGAGTCATTGAAAAAATAGATACCTAACGGAATATTAATAATTTAGGCATTATGTTCAGATTAGATATGTATTAAAAGTTTAAAATGTGATTTAATTACATAGGTTTTGAATACCAATACGGCAATTAAAAAAAGTATAAGGATATAATGATATAAACAGGTAATAAAACATTGTAGAGGTCGTAAAGCGCGATGCCTCGGGTGTTATCGGCCGCCGCCGCGTCGGTAGGACCGCCCTACGCCCGCCGACGGCATATGGGCGGGACGGCATCAGACATATTTACTTACGATCAATTTAATTATATATTAATGACTTTAACTTTTATTTCATTAGTAAAATACTACAATATCAATCAGAGACATCTATTAACATGTTATTTTACTCTATTTTAGTATAGTAGCTAAAACAATCAGATGTTATAGAAAATTTAAATACTTAGGTACTTATTTCACAATGACATAATTTGTAACTCATTTTAATAAAATATTTTTTTTATTGCTAATTAACATATATTATTTATTCCTAATGATCTTTAAACATTGAAATTGTATTGATGGCTTTGGCGTCATTTCATGGAAATTTAAATAGTAAATAGACTTTTAAATGCCTAAAATTGTATATTAAAAACAGGCAACCGAATTCTCAAAATAAGTTGCAATTTTTGGAATTGGGTATTTCAAGAAATATGTTTAAAAAATATATTATGCATAATATCGTACACGTACTTACATATGCAGATAGGTATATATGTAACTCTCTTTTTAAACATACATCTGCAATTCAATATAGGTAGGTATATGGCCTATCATAATTACGAAAAGCCACTTAGGTTATTATAAATAATAATAACGTATAACATTAAGTGCAATTTATATACTTCTGTGGGGCCTACTTAGTACCCGAAAAAGGCGAAGCATTACAAAAAACTAACGGCCTGTATGTTTAGCATACAATAGTGCAATCATTTTTATTGGCTGCTTTATTGTGTACCGATTAGTCTTCAGTAAATGAATTACAGAATGAAACCATTTTAATATAGACTTAATCGCCCATTACCAAACAAACATACAATTAAATAATATTTTATTAACTTTGTTTAACTACTAAACTACAAAAATTAATAAATTATATCTAAGTTGTCTAGGTTAGTTATAGGTAACAAATACATAACGCATAAGATCAAACCCTAAGCACAAACAATATGTCAACTACTGAATGGTTAGGTCGAATATTGGTAGTTAATATGATGGTATCCGTTTTCTCAACAGAAAATTTCACACTGATAGAACCAAAGCGCAATGTAGAGCGCAGTAATCATCCAAACAAGAGAGCAATTATTTACAATAATTGTACAATTATTGTCTTTTTATTTAGTTATAAAGATTATCTGCACTAAGTAATTAAACCTAAATAAAAGATTTTATTATCATTAAATAAAATTACACCTAGACAACAAGTAACTCAGGCCCAGGATATTTAAATTCAGTCAATCAACATTTTATTTTATGAATTCCATTTTACTTATAATTGGATAATGACAGGATCTAACTGTTAATACGGTAATAATATCTTTCAACAAGGCTATTGTTTCGATACTTGAACAGGAACGATTGAATAATTAATTAACAAAGCATAATGGATTTTATACCAATTAACACCTTATTAAAGCTGGATCCTAGATAGTATCGGAATTTATTAAAGAAAAACAACGCAACAAAATCATTGAAGCATGAATCCGAATAGTTGCATGTAAATAAGCCACTTATAGGTATACAATGAGTTTTCATACAGCAAACCAATTACAATCTATATAAGGGAAATATTTAGAAACAATGTATTGCCACTTGCAATAATAATTCATAAAAATACAATAACAAATTTCAATCATATCCTTATAAAATATTAATAAAATAAAACTATAAATATATAGGTAATTTTAATAAAAATAATTATACCTATCACAAATTTAATATGAGGCAGTAAAAAGTTTTACACCGTATTCGTTGCGTTACGGTTAAAGTATATAAAATATAGAGTTAATTTTTATTTGGTATATAGGAGCCCCCTTAATGTGAGTAAAAAGCATGACAGTTTAATGAATACTAATAAAATAATATTAAAAACAGAACAATCGTTTAGCAATGACGCATTTATTTGCTAAATAATATATAATTTTATTTTCATCAAATTCTCATTCCATGCACTACGACAGAATTTTGTACTTATTCCTAAAATCATAAAGATCTATCTCATTTTAATATGAAATGAAGATAAACAGTTAAATAAAGATTATAAAATAGTAAGC
Source organism: Pseudoips prasinana (assembly GCA_951640165.1). Taxonomy (NCBI): domain Eukaryota; kingdom Metazoa; phylum Arthropoda; class Insecta; order Lepidoptera; family Nolidae; genus Pseudoips; species Pseudoips prasinana. Next base: position 13,810,886 of record OX621245.1, on the reverse strand, counting down.
CAAAAGTATTGACGCCAATGCGCCAATTAAGGTTTAATAGTAAGAATTATTGTTTTGGGATACACCACTCCCAACTACTTTAACTAACTCATTAAATACTTAAATAGCAAAGGGTTTATAAAAACTAAAAAATTTACAAAGAACTAAATTAAAAACTCATTGCTCTAGAAACAATAACATCAATAAATTTTGGCCTTGCTAAATAAATGTTTGTTATGTAAATGTTAATTTTCATCAGTTGTACTTTTACATATTATAATATATTAGGTTCATTTATCAAAAGCTTAAAATAGATGGATGACACATAACAACTAGCGGGAAATTATGAGTATTAAATACATCAGCTTCATCAGCTACATATGAAGGCGCGGCAGAAGTATGTAGTCCCAAATACATATAAATAAATTATTTCATAATCCATTTACGTTTATTTATTTATTATTCTAGAAATAAAGTAAGGTTTCTTAATTAATGTCACCTTGAAAAATCATTCTACTTAACCACGTTAATGTAAATCATTTGATGTTTTAATAGATATAGTTTATTTCTGTCGCTATATCGGCACGAGCAATATGATGCCTAATTTATAATCAATAACGTATTAAACATATATTTATTACTAATTTAGTGTCATAAAATACATCAAACCTTTATAAAAATAATAAAACTGCTTCCATATAAATCAATTATGGTGATGATATAATTTTTATTCTTTTTACATCTAAATAATCATACGTAGAAGTTTTAAAATTCAATCTTCCCATAAAATTTATTAAATATTATAGCAAATGCTTTTTTGTTAAATTTAATAAGAAAGAACATGAGTTAGCAGTAATATTAATTAGTAACAATTTACAATCAATTACTTAAGGAACATGTATTTATTTTATTAATTTACCATTATCAAATACATTAACCCTTTATAAATATTACGAAATTTCTTCCATAATAATCAATTATGATAATTAAATAACTTTATTAACTCTAACGAGGTATTTTTCAAGTTAATACTAACATTTAAACAAATATATTTATATACGAATTGCTTAGATTCCTGCTTATCTATGTTGAATATTATTTAAGTTTAATCAAATAAATAGGACATAGTTACTCTTTATATATTATTATTTAGGATAGAGTTACTCTTTATCAGAAGCATGAGTTATAATTTATAATCAATAATTAAATATTTATTGCTAATTTCCTTTTATAAAATACATCAAAACATTATAAAAAATTATAAAACTTTTGAAAAATTATAAAATTATGATGATCATACAATTTTTCTTTGCCCTTACTCTATCTATGCTTATGTATAATCGTATGTGTGATACGTAATTCAGACATTCTCAGTATAAAAAATAATAATAGGTATATTAACCACTTAGTTTCTTATCTTTGTTTAATATTAATAAAGGTTAGGTATATAGTCAGCAGTTATCTAAAAATTTAAAATTAATATCCTAATACGTGATTGATTACTAAATTAATGTCATAAACACAATAAACATTCATAAAAATAAGAAAACCTTAGCTATTTAAATAAATTTAATGGTTAAATTGTTAATAAATTTGCCTTTTCATCGTAGATTGAGGTTTTAAAAGTTAATCTTGATATTTTAAAAATTAATGTCTTAAAAAATTATAAGCTTATTATTAAAATCAATAAGATACGACAAAAGAGTCAGCAGTCAATTTAGTTAGAGACCACAGGTACATAAATAATAACTCTTAATTAAAGATGCTTAGTTAGGCAGTTAGTGTAGAACAAAATATCGCCAAAAAGCCACTAATAACAAGTTAAATCTAATTGTTTATTCGTATTTTTGTGTATTTCGCAATTTTATTTTCTATAAGCTGCTCAATGTAATAGTTATGTTGGTAAATCTAATAATCCGACCACAAAAAAAATACAAATTATATTTGTATTTTAAATTAGTTTTTTTTATTTAATAATGTCAAGATGAACATAATATTTAAATAAAAGATTATGATAGATATAACTTAACAATTATATACTTGCCAATCTTCATACCAAAGTACCTACCAACCAAGAGACTATATTTTCTTCGAAGAACTATTACAAAACAAATATCTATCACAATTCGATAACATAGAATAAAATAAATAATTGTAACAAATATGATGACACATATTGTAGTTAAATATAAACTACTTTGTTAAAAACAATTATCTATTTATAATTCGCTTTAACAAGTGAGTTTTGATTAAATCGATGTGTGGATTATGTCGCGGACGCTCAAACCCAAGCAAATTTCAAACATTTAAGCAAAGAAAATGTCACATATGATAACCAAAGGTACTTTATATCATAGGTATACCTATATAGAAAACCAAAAACCGTAGGTACTTATAAATACCGCACATAATATTTCAACATTAAACTACGTTAGAGATAAGTATTAAATAGTTTCTTGACTCACAGCCTTGGCACATACGGCTGACGAATTATATGCCGTTGCCAGACAAAAAAAAATCAAAGCCAATGTACCATCATAACAGCGTCGTACATCACAGAAATTATATAAAATGACCTATAATCATCTTGTTTTGTTTAGGAATTGACTATTTCCGTGATTTGTCGGCAATGTTGGCGTATAAAAATGTCCGGGCTGATGTACGTGAAAATTTGTCTCGAGTAGACAAAAATAACGTGGCAGGTACTTTGGCGCGCGCGCACACAAAATTAAAATGGCGGACTTGTCAGTAGGCGACAGTTATTCGTCGTAATACGGAACATTCTACTTGAATTTGACAGAATAAGAGTTTGAGTATTACGTTAAACTACTAGAGTAATAGTTTGAATGAACTTGTGATTCAATGGTTTTGTTTTTAGACTGCATTGATTTGTAAAACTAAACGTAGTAGAGTATCTAGGTATCTAGATATGCCTACAGGTCTATGAACTCTCAATTTTTGGATGAATCTGTTGCAATTACAATACTATTTTGCTATAAATACTATATCTAGTTGACGGATCCATCTATATAAAATTATGGATACTAATAGATATCTAATTAATCTCTATTAAATATTTAATTTAAAGCAATAATTTTAAATATAATTATTATTAAATTAATTCTTTAATATCGATGTTTCTACACAAATATTCAATGAAATAAAAAGAAATCATTACAATTATAACAGCAAATATCAACAAACAATTTCGTATCAAAATATCTAAATCCAAATGCGGTACCTATTGACAGTAAACATCGTACCGCGGAAAAGAGCGGCAGTCACATGTGTGCACCGAATAGAGCGCATGCGTGAACAAATATGGCCGGCGTCCACAACCAATCAGAGCACGCCGTGTTCAATCGGAACCCACATGCTATCAAAAGCCCTTTATATTATTGATTGCTATTTGTAGCACGATATTTAATTTAATTGTTATAATTGTATTGTATGTAGGTAAAACTCATCAATAGACTACCAAAACAGCTAATTTGTAAGCGGTGCAGTATTACCTAAATATTTTATACACATTTTGGTACTTCATTTAGGTACAAAGAACCGGTGTATCCTTCTTGCAGATATTTACGACCTCTACATTGTTGTAGGGTTACCAAAAAAAAAACAATAAAAACATTAAACGTAAAAAATAACATCATTATCTTGGCTCAGTGAAATATGGCACAGATACAAAACTCTCAGCCTTTTCCATTTTAGGGTTATACTTTGCCGTTCGAAAGTCGATTATTAAAGTTCAAACCACGTTCAAAACCCTGTTGTTATCTCAAAATGAGTTGTGAATTCGAGTATGTTTACCGGTCTATCCTATACAGGTAGATATGGTGTAATCGAATTTTTATACATTTATCGAGTAATTAACGATTGCACTCGAGCAAGACAATTTAAATGTGTCCGATCAGTAAAACTCGTTAAATTTAAATGTTTCCAGAGTACCGGAGTAGCTCAATGGGCGTTCTTAATTGGCTATAAATTTATTTGCGATGATACCTACGAGAGTATTTTAGAAATATTTTTTTTCGTCCATGGCTATTTTATTTAGCTTCTTAGTCAGTAATCATTTTATTTTGTTTTGATGAAATGCCAGAAAATTTTCGTAGGCTGGTAATCCGACAGTCACACGTCTTTCTTCTTTTAAATGTTTTAAAAGCCAGACTTTTTATTACTTTGTGGAGTTTTGTTGAATTATAACATATTTCTCTTTTGTCCCTTAAATACTTCAATAAAGCGAAGAAATAATGCCCTGAAATAATATCCAACTATTAAACTCACGCAATTTAATCACAAATTATTGGATATTGGTAAATATATATTTCGGTTATCGTATGATATTAATCTTGGTCTAACTTTCCATATTAATATGTTTGTAATAACAACAGTCGTCAATCGTCCGAAGTATATTAAAAGTAAAATCTTAATACGAAATATTTATTTTATTACTCATAATAGAAGTGTATTTTTTGAACAATATAGTATAAGAACCTATATAGTATAGTATAATATTGTGGAGTAACAATAGGTTTAAATCTCATAAAACATCGAATGCGCAATTGGGATAGCTGTACCTATGATGCCAAAACTCTATTATGAAAATATTTGCGATGACTAAATATGACATTTGTAATCAAAACATACCTAATTTAAATTATGTTTTAATTACATTTTTAATATTATACTAATAGTAACAATTACATTTATTCATATAAAAGCTTATATGAATTATTTTATGTTCAATGTGTAAACGTTTTTTGCCTAATTACAATTTTATAAACTGAGAGCGTTACATTTTCACTTCAGAAGATATAGCAGCACTTACTTACTAGTATGCGCTATATAGTACAATGCTATTATAGATTTTAGGTAGGAATTTCTATCTAATTCATTTAAAGAGACCACTTTGTTCCGAATAATTGATTACTCTATAGCAGTCGGTATTCTAATCAACATTGTTTATCAAAAAGCATAAAAATACAAATACAAGTAAGTTTTAATTGATAAAAGGCAATTATACATGTTTCATTGGTAATTTACATCCGCTTCAAAGTGTAATTAACAATTATAGTAGCGGTAGTTGAAGCTTTATACAATGTTGTAGTAACATCCACTACTGAAGTGATTAGCCATCTCTTACAATTTTATAACAATTTTAATTGATCGAGTTGCAATTATTAAGTGCTAGTACATTATAAAAAGAAATATATCTGTTGTATTATGTCTTACTCTAGTTTATTATTACCCATGAGATACATTGTATACCTACTGTTATATCTGATTCTTCTCTTTATATTTTTTTTAATATAACAATGGAGGTCGGTGTTTTATTTTATAAATTAGCTGTGCCCCGCGGTTTTACCCGCGTTAAACTTTATAAATTATCAGAGCTCCTCCCCCGTAGGTGATAGCGTGATAATATGTAGCATATATGTTGACCTGACCTCTTAGTAATATTCATACAAAATTTGAAGTAAATTCATGCAGTACTTTTTGAGTTTAGCCTGGACATACATACAGACAAACAGACAAAAATTCTAAATACTATATTTTTGGTTTCGATATCGTTTGTAAATCACGCCCCAAATATCCTTTTTTTTAAATATTCAATACACAGTTTTGACTTTCCTTATATGTATAGATAAATGGAGCCGATATAAAAACGTAGCTATGTAGGTAGTTAAGATTGAAATAGATATAAAATGACTAACTGCCTAAAATTTGTGTGCTTCATTTATCTTACTATTATTGAACTGATCTACTGGATTAAGAATAGTACACATTTCCATACTCTGTAGTGATGATATACTTGAATCATTTTATTATCTAAGCGGTAACTAATTAAAAATGTTAAATTATAAACATAATTTAAAAAAATGTGTTACTAAGATTATATATCTTAGTAACACATTTTTTTAAATTATGTTTATAATTTTTATAGCAATCTATAGTTGTGAAGGAAGATACGATCATACTACACTTTAATGAAAATTCGTGCGGCATCGTGCTCTTAATAGAATTGAAGCCGAGAAGAATCGTATTATATAAACCTCCACCATTTTAAAACTCTACTATTGAAACGTGTTTTTTTACCGTAGGTACTATCCCACTAGATTTTTTTTTATTCTAGATATATTCAAATAATATGTTTTTTATCATGTATAAATTTCAACTATTACATACATATAACCTAAATATAAAACCCGAACTCAGATAGACTGTTGACATTGACCAGCTGAAGGAATTATCATAAAACATAGCTGTGAAGAAAATGGCTCTGAAAACAGTTCATCCGCCGTGTTTTGTGGTTACCCGCCACTGACACACAGACATACATACATACTCGTACATAAATGCCTATAGAAACCCAGTAGATAACTGGCTTTAAAGCAATATAACCCCTCATTTTGCATTACAATTTAAATTTTATCAACATAATTATTGTTATTATTTTATATAACTTTGCTTTTTTGTTTTGCTTATGTATTTTGTATGGTAATACGGCATCTAATTAAATATTTATTACTGTTTATTCGCCTTTATTATATATGTATTTACTATATTTTATTTAACGTGAAAACAAATACTTCGATGGTTTTCTCTTAATTTAAAAATATTTTAGGTAAAACATTTGTGTAAAATAACAGTTGAATATACCTAACCATTTTATTTTGTGCATAATTATGTATATTGGTAGTCCATATGAACAAATCTATAAGTCTGTCACGGCAAATAAATAATTATATAGGAAGGATTGGTGTGTAAATTCACATATATTGTATTGAGGCAAGATTTTATCTTGGCTCTACAATTTATGTCACTGACTGAAATACGGAATGTTTGTTTTCAAGTCAAAACAACTATGTGATTTACAATCGAAATAGGCTAAAGTTGCAGAGCAATTTATAATGAATAAAAATTTATTTCCACGCAATGTATGCCATGACTAATGATTATTAGTATTTGCGAGATATTTACATATTATTAAATCACTGGGATTTCAAAAATATACTTATTGTTAAGGATGGTAAGGATTTTTAGAGGCACTCATGTGTATGAGTGCTTATGTCACGGGTAATGGACTGAAATTAGATAAACTACAATTAACCGCATATAATTATATTTTTCCTAAACTTACGTGAAACTGGTTCTGGTGGTGAGTAAGCTAGGTCAATTTTAACATAGATAACGTTAGATAAAATAAAATCGGTAACAATTTTACTGATTCAATCTTTATTTAGTCACGAAGTATGTACTAGCACAAGTTAGGAATACTGGTGATGTCCATATTAATGTATACATTTGAGCTCGAAATAGCTCTACCTACTCCGATCATTGGCCATAACAGTTTGAGTAAAAACTTAAAACTCCGTTGCAGGGTAACTATGCATCAATATATTGCACGAGTAAGCGTGGCTGGTATAGGCTGCAATGTGTGCAAAATATATTTTTCTTTTCCTACCAAAATTAGCAATATGCATTCAAAATGTAAACATGTAACGTAAAAGCTCCTATTACCGCCAGTTTTAGCTGTCTTAGGATTCACTTTAAAAAAATAGATATAAGCTGTTATGTTAGAAAAGATGTTATAATTTTTAATTAATCTCAACAAAGTATTATTTGCAATTCAGTACTTAAATTCAATATTCAATAACGCAATAATTACTAAATAATTATTTAATCCAAAAGAGTAGTTGATTCTATTACCGACCCATAGTATGCGGCAAGATTCTATTACCGATTTTTCTACTTCTTTTACCGACCGCTACGAAGATGGCACTTCTTCTCTACTATTAAATTAAATAAAAAATGTTTTTTGAGGTATATATTATATAATAACAATAGTTATGAGATCACCATTATTATAATATGAACATATTTATTTATTGCAAAGCTTAGAGAACTTACTTTTTGTTATTTTAATTAATTAAAAATGTAACCAATCTCAGAAAACAGTCTTCAAATAATTAAAAGCTTACTTTTTCATTACCTACATACTAATTAGATATTATAAATCAATAACAAAAATATTTTTATCTGTAATACAATCACAAAATACCTTTATAATAGGTTAATTTTATAATAACACATTTATAATTCGCTCAATACAGAAGCCGGCCCCAAGATGCTTGGGATTAATAAGGCTAGGAGAAGAGAGAGAGAGAGACATTAATCAACGATATAGAATTTAATTCTTCGAAAGAAAGAAGATTTAAAAAGTTACATGGCCCTCAATCCGTCCCGCCATTTTATTTGATTTGAAAACATATGAAATATAGCCAATGCCATGAAGCCATGAATGAAACTGGATAGCAAATATTATTTTACATTAATAATATGGCCTGTGACAAAATCTCTCAAAACGTCACGTTAGCAAGAAATAAGCCAATTTGTTCAAAAATATACATTTTGTTTTTGTGTACTGTAATACTACCAAAAATATCGTCATAGCTGTCAGTCGGTAAAAGAATCACGTATGAAGGAATCAATATTCTATTAGCGACCAATAAAATTAATAATAAACAGATAAAATATCCGTTTTATGGAATACTGTTAAATTCGATCTCATTACTATATTTTTTTTTAAGTCTCAGTTAGTCTTTAATTCAGATAATAATGGTTATTTACAGTATAATATCGTTATAATAATAGGGATAGTGTCTAACGTTGAGTCGAGTTTTACACAAAAACTTTAAGAAATAGCTGTGTCGTTAATAGAGCTAACGAACTAAAATAATTTTAAGAATTGAACAAGATAAAAGTAAAATCGAATGAGGTAGTTTATAATAGATATTATTAAAAAATATTAAATGTACTCAAAATTTAACAACGCCATGGGTCGTTGTTAGAATCAAGTTTTTAATTCGGGTTCTATTACCGCCTTAAATTAAAACATAATTTATAACCCAAAAAACCAATAAGAAGTATTATATCAAGAGTTAATTTAGAAAACAAATATATACGTTACAGTTGTAATGTGATAGCAAGAAGACCAATCCATTCTTAGTGTGTTATTTTCCTTAAGTAATATTTAGGTGTACTTACGTGGCCGGAGACGCGACACTATGAAACGTGCGTCAATTTCGGGTGCGTCCCACTCATTGTCAAATTATTTCTTTCACTGACTATTTACACACATAAACTTTACTCTTTTTGCTGCCCAACAAAAATAAATAACTAATTTTTAAGGTATCACATTCTGGAACCCTATATTATGTCTAATATGAGTTATTTAAAAATTAGATCGTTAATAGAGTACACTTTTTAGGGGGTCGTTAATAGGAGCTTTTACGTTAATAGAGAAGTTGGGTAATAGATTTTTATGTTTTAAGTTCAGATATTTATATAAACTGCAGATTGGTCTATGATTTGCTATAAAACAACCGACTTGTTAGTAAATTGTAGCATAATTCAATGGTTTCAAAGTAAACCTAAAATCATCGAAAGTCATACAAATATTGCACAACTTTACTTACTGTTTACTTTTATTTTTATTTAATTTTGCTGAACCTGGTACTAAAAGAAAACAAAGTTATGCATAAATTCAGCCTATACAATGCCCTTAAGGTAGTTACTTTGCTACTACCACAACGTTCTCATGTAGAGTATGAAGATCTGATGTAATATGTAGAGTAGGTCTGCTAATTTGCTTTTTTATCGTAAAGATTATTTGCGTAGAAAAAAGTAAATATGTTTATGGATATGATACTAATAATGTAATTATTATGAGCCATAAACTGTGTGTTCTCAATTCTCAACAATTTTAGTTTTAACATGTATATATATAATATATATATATAGTTTTGCATTTTCATTTCAAGAACATGTGTTTTTTCGCTGCTTTTAGCATTTAAATGTGGCTTAAAGTTATTTTTAAATTAATTGTGATTCAAGGCACGTATATTGTATTTTATTGGTTCGTTTTTCTTTGTAATACTTATGTAGATACGTACTAGGTGGATTTTATGTTGTTTTAAACAGTAGTGGAGCGAGTAACGCACATAATGCTGCTACCCCGGGGATTTTCGGGTTCGAGTCCCTCCCGCACTTACTTTTAGAGAACTCGTTGTAAAAGATATGTAAAACATTTTTTTTTTCATTTTGTGCATGTAACCTGGCCGAAACAAAGAACTTCAATACGATTGATAATAGATTTTCCATTTCCAGATTGGATGAGCCCCTTCGATCGGGTGGTCTGCGGTGAGTTTAATGGTACTTATCGTTTCAAATTTATTTTCTTTTAGTTTTAAGTATATTTAGTTTAGGTGGAGGAATCTTAACACACATGCAACTAACACGATACTAATGGCGTATCCAAGCTTAGATATACATTAATTTTGAAACTGAATTATTTATAGCCGTTAATAGAAGAAACGCTTTTAATTCACTTTGAAATAAGTAAGGAGATAAGTAACTTTTGATACTAAATTTTCTTTCGTGAATCAGTTCTCTTATACCAGCTAATGAGATAGTCCAAACTGCTTCATTATTATTCTTAAAGGCGCTCATTGCCAGTTGCTATAACCAGTCCGTTACTGTCCGTAATTGACTTGGTTAAGCACCTAGGCTCGCGGTCAGCCTTAATATATCTGACCCTCTCCGTGCTTTGAGAGCATGTTAAGCTATGAGTTCGTAGAAGGCAAGGCAGTGGCCTGCTGGATGGCTAGAAGAACTCTTGCGCAAGGCGACTACAGCCCACATGATAAAGTCAATTTTGAAGAAAAATAACTGCTATCTAATGTACATAAACCATATACCTACATATGTTTAGTATAAAATTGGACAACATAATGAAAATACTTTTTAAATAAGTGCAAAATTGCACAACTTTAAGAAAGAAAGCAATTGTTAGAACAGAGATGTATTTAATTATTATTTTTTAGGCTAAAAGATTGAATGTTAGCGCATGTGTGGTAAGATTTAATTCAAATAATTGCTGACGTAAAATTGTTTTGCAATTATTAATTTAACATCGCTTTGTCGAATTATTGCCATGAAGTAAACCTTTTAGATTGAAAATATATTTGTGTTCTTTCCTCTTTTTAGAATTAAACATTTAGCCTTCAATATTTCATCTTGATTGTAATTTTGTGTACCTTTAACCGTCGACTATTTATAAAAAACTAAAATGTCCTTTTTACGTCCGATAAATGCTACCTGTTTTTAGCATCATGTATCACGGTAACAACGAATTTGAATAGTTTTTGCCAAACAATTTCTCCGGCTCATTGTAAGATTTTTTACCATTTGCCATTTTAACAATTGAGATTCTATTGTTATACTGCAAAAAAGTGCCAATAAAGGGTTTAAAAGGATTCGCTACAAACAAACATTCATCAAGAACAAAAGAGTAAATGGGTCAATATTATGCAACCGACCACTAAGGTACTAAGATTCGAAATCGTTGACCATTTTGTCAACGATTTCGAATTTTCGACTACTGTTCCGTATAAATTATTCATTATAGTCTTCTTGGCCGTTCCTTTTTCCCTATGTTTATGCTAGAATCAAGGTATCCTACTGGTTAATCGTATAAACTGTGAAGTGAGTGGTCTCAAGTTCCATCCCAATGCACGCACCACTGTCTTCTCTAAAACAAGAACGTAAAAGAAATACTTTATCTCGTACTTAAAAAGACATTGTGAAGAGATCATCATGCCTGATAGTTCTCCAAAAATATTCTTGATTCCATGCGAAGTCGGTTAATCCTTTCTAGACCAACCTAAAATCCAACTTCGACCTTGTAACAATATAGCGCTCATAGACATTTGCCTTTACTCGCCCGTAAGTGATTGGCGAGGCCACAGAGGCACCGGTCAGTCTACAGATGGGTGACCACCATGGTGTACCTATTAGGGAAATAAAGTTAACCACAAAAAAAACGCATATTAAATAATATATCTCACTTTTTAAACCTCTTAAAAATAACGTAAGCGATCAAAGTCTAATTATGAAAAAGTAAAATTATAACATATTTTCTTAGTATCTAAATATATTTAGAAGGTATTTTTGTGGTAAGACAATTTCATAAAAGGTTAATTTAAAATATTTTGACACTCTGGTTCACTTAATATTATTACTGAACCCAAAAAAGACCGACAGACGACGTGCTACTTTCACATTTTTTTGCAAATTTATTAAAGAATCTAAACAAAGGGTTCACGGCAATAGGGTTGTGCAAATTCTCGTTTTTCTTGTAAACAAAGATCCTTTGTGCTTACAAGATGTTTACAAATAAGTTATAAGTCAAAGGGTTTTAAATCACGGCGTCGAAAGCTTTTAAAACAAGCTTAGAAAGGGGTCCATTGTTTTGTTAGCACGCTCGCAAATTGCTTTATTACGGACATTTTGCGGCTGCGTTGCGAAAGTCGATATCGCCAAAATCGTAGTCAAAACATCGTTTGTTATCATATAATACGCTGGAGTAAGGGCCAAACTCGTACTCTTGGCACAATAAACATGCCCATATGACGTTCGCCGACGTTTATCTTGCAAGCTCGAAAGAAACGTGCACATTTCAAAGCATAAATCTATCATTTTGGAATTCATTTAACATACATTATACGACTGTGAAATTGCGATTTTAAGACAATTTTATCATCGGTAGGTAATATACACAAGCAATATTTTAACGTGAAAAAATGGATAATCATAACACTCTCGGCGTATATAAAAGTGAATTTTATAGCATCATAACAATTAAGGTTTAATCACTGTCAATCGTAACTCCACTGTTGTAAACTGATTGACGCTAGTGCTGTAAAAAAAGTTTGCCCGCGAACAATAACTGTTGAGAATTGACCATAAAGTGGCGACCTTGTGGCAATAAAAATTTAACGAGCCAAGCCCGTGTAGTAGTACGAACACATTGTCAGATTCGTGAACGTGACTGTCATAGAAACAGCTGGTCGGGCATCTGGGTTTGTCTCGCCGCGTCAGTGACAGACACACCAACATTTATAATACACCCATTAAAAAAGTAAAGAGTTTTTAAACTGACGCATGACGCTTGATTTATGCACGCTACGTAATTTTTTTTCGTCAGCTTGTTATAGGTGAAACCAATCTATGATTTATTGTTTTATTTTTTATATGATTGAATAACAATTGACGACGATTAAACTTAACATCTTAACGGTAGATGGTACGTTAATTGACTTTGTACTTGATGACGTCAGCTATCATAGATGTCTTTGATATACGAGTATTCTCTATTATGAGTAGTTAATGTTTATGACTTGTAGGCGCCAAGGTATTTCAGGCGGAAATTAATTTCCATAATGGTCTATTTGACCACCAAGTAGCATTGTCGTGTTGTGCATTGCAAATGCGTAGATGCACGACGCGACGTTCAAGTCGCCAAATAAGTGAATTCAGTCCGTGTACATTCGCCTTATACTGCTTATCTCAACTTACTCCACAGTGTTGATATTTTAATGTATGCTTTTTAATGTTAAGATGTCTTATTTTGCATTAACTTATTCACAGTTCTTATTAAAGAGAGCATAGCCTTTTGCTTTAGGTATGCGATTTATGTTGTTTTTTATTTATACCTCGGAGCGTTATTTATTTCGGTCTAAATAATTACATGCATATTTGAAGGTTAACTGGTTTTTTAATTAATTAAAATAAATAATAAAACCTAGATATAGATGCTTGGACACAGCTGTTTCCTTAAAAAATCTTTTAACTACTTCATTTTTATATTTATATAAGTATGTATTTACAAAAGAAGAAGTAGTATGTACTATATCTGTTATCTGATTTCCATAGTACTGTACTGCTCTACTGAACTTGTGATCAGATGGACGTGTGTTAATAATGTCCCTGGTTATTATTATTATATTAAAAGTACTTCATGAAATATCTACTTCATAGTCTTTAGCCTACTGCAAAAGAAAGAGTTGTTTAATTGAACTGATATTTTACTCGATTGGAAATTTGGAAACAAAGTGATCCCATATTTAACAAATTTTATTCAAAAAAAATCCGAGATGAGTATGTTATAACATTATAAAATAAATTTAGTTTCAAGTTCATTCAATGAATAATGTCAATGCTAACTTATACAACACCGTGGCCTGGATCTAGACGCCTGTTCATTAGGCAACATGACAATTGAGCACATGCCTACATTGTGATACTCAACCAAGGTTGTATTTGTTGATACTAGTGTTACGCAACTTACTATTTTTGGCTATAACACGGGGTTGTCGACCTCTTAATTTTTAGTGCAAGTTGTATAATACGGAGCTAGTAAAATTTTAAACGTGTTTAGTTGTAGTAAAGCTTAATAGGCTTTAGTTTGTTCCTAGATTTATGTTCTGTTTACTGAGTGTTATTAATTATTTTGTAACGATACTTATTGTTCTTTAATCAGAATCTAAGTGTCATTAATTTGAGCGTTAAGTTAGTTAATTAGATTTTATAGCGAACAAGCAAGTTACGTAAAAAAATTGACGTAATATTTTAATACCTTACAAAAACTGAAAAACGAAGCAAACAAGCATATTATGGCCTTTACTGATAGTGCTACTGTAAGGTAAGGATACAACATCCAGCATATGCCTTGCACTGTTCCAATCCATTAGAAACTTTATTACTCCAAACGCTCCTTGCTATAGCCAATTGGGAAAGCCATGACAGGTTTATTATACTTCATTGGCGTGGAAGGAAACTTCGTTGATACAGTGACGTATGAGATCATAAAAGTGCTAGGATGTGAGGATAACCTCCTTGCCGCTGGCCGGTAGAGTGATAATATGTGGCCGGGTAGAGTGGTAATATGTGGCCTTATTCATTTTGACGTTTACATTTAGTTTCCCTGCTTCATCGGATTTATAAATTTCCGTAGAAAACAAACTATACCGTTCTGAACATCGTTACCTACAGCTGAAAGAAGTCCACTGCTGGACAAACCTCCCCCAAGGATCATTTTCGCCACGCTTGGTATGATGATGAGATAGGTTGGCGACCGCAATAAGATGGTCATAGTACTCATAAGGAAGCTGCCCGTCCTTTGGTAGATATTCCCGCGGGTTGACTTCTACGCCCCCGACAGGATGAGATGGGGTGATGATATTCTGATATTCGCCGGCGTGAAAATAGCCGTAATTAACTTAATTTTTTAGAATCTCGTTAATAATAGGCTTTTATTATTGCCCCTTCATTTTTAAAAACAAGAGTTTCATCTCTTCCCCTATTTACTGCGACGATTTAAATCTTATAACCTAAATCTGTCGTTACGTTTTTTTGGGAACAGCATCTAAATCTCTTACATAGTATTGACGTAAAGTTCGAATACACGACAGACAAACAAATATATACAGTCAAAAAAATTGTACCTACAGTTTTTGTCTTCGGCAACCTGTTTCAAGAACGCGTACCTAATAATTTAAAAAAAACTTCAATATACAGGTTTTCCTTCTTTATGACCTCGTTATATGTATATCTATTTTGATTCTGTCATTTAGATTTATGTCGTCTTGTCTTGCATTAGAAGTTGTTCTTATTGCTCATAGATTCAAAATTTGGTTGAAGTAAACTGATTCAGTCAGGAATGTCTTATTAATATCTTTGAAACGTCCCATTTAAATAATTTATTATATCCGTTTTGCGACATGATTAAATGTCCGATTTGATAGATATATGCAATCACAAGTTCTAAAAAAACGTCCGTAATTAAACATAAATTTGTTAAGGCCCGGAATTCAGTGCGCTGCTATCTCGCTTTCGTATTAAGATATTTTATAAGATATAAAATAATTTTATGTATGAAACTCTTAAAAGTGTGCTTTGGTCATTCTTTTCGATAAATATTCCAAAAACTTTAAGACTAGTAAGTAGGAAAAACAAAAACTTGTTTTTTCTACTTTTTGTGGTCTTTATTAAAAATATAAAAATAGATTCGGTTCCTATATTATTTTAATTACATCCTATCCAATAAAATAAGTTCACTGTTTATCCGTTGTTTGATCAGTGATTTTAAAAATTATTTTACCTTACCTGACATCCTGCCCCGCCTGCCGTGCCACATGCTTATGTCAGGATACCAAGAATGCCACAAGATGGGCAATAAGTGGGGGCACGTTCTAGGCTACAATAATTTAGTTAGTTTGCCATTGACATGCAAAGAAGAAGATTTTTGTTTAAGTCATTCTTAACAAACCTAGGATTTATACAAGAAAAACATATAATCCAGTTCATAATGTTCTGTTATATGCGTCGTTTATGACTCATACGAATTGTACGTAAGTTAGTGCAATTAAAGCTTATGTTCTAAATATGTTTCAAAATCGATCTTATTAAATTGCCTCTTTTTTAAAAGTGGTAACGATTATTTTATATACTTTATAATGTTTAAATGTGTGAACGAGATGGCTGTGCCATGAATTCCGGGCCTTAATACTAGCTGTCTTCACAATACTTTATGATAACTTATTTCGATATTATAGGTATTATAATTTAGATTTCGGAGTGTATTGGAGTACTAGTACATAACATTTAAGTTTGATTTGGATAGTTCCCAATGGGTAATTTAAAATCGTTATTAGAACGATAAATAAACACAGCTCTCAATCATTTATTCTACTAACTCCAAGTCATTTGGTTATAATTATAATCAAAGAAACGTAGAACATATTATTACATAATTATTTCATAACATTATAAATTTAGTGTTGGAATTAAAATCATGACGTGTAGCTACCTAATTTATCGGTTGTTATGATTAATAAATCTTTATATAAACGTTAAATTGATTCCAAAAGTATTTCCTATCAAATCCAAGAACAATTTTCATTATCACCCCCTAAATAACTGATAAAATATTATTACGCATAAAATTATATTATGTCGCGTTCATGAACACCTCCTGCTTTTTTATGGGTTAAATATTTTAGACTACACTAAATAATCCTTCCAATTTGAATAGAGTATATCTATTATAAAAAATCGATGGCAATATTAATATGGTTAAATTTTCAGCTTTCTTTCTTCTGTATCGTATGAGCAGTGGTTACCCTTGTGTCCCTCCCTCTTACCCACCACTACAACTCCTGTAAGCCAGGATCGACAGTGGCAAACAATGAAATGACACTGAGCGGTGAGGCTCAGGCATGTCCCCGGAATCGCTTTAACTGTCTTGGATCCCGCAAGGGATTTAATCAGAAAGAAACAAGGAACAGTTCCACTACAAATCAACTGTTTTCTAATGAAAACAACCGGGTCCGACAGCTCAACGTGCTCTCCGACGTAGAGAGGCGCCCAGAAATTAAAACAATTTAACGGTCAATCTATGGACTGACCGGGTCCCTAGGTGCTTTACATCGACGATCACTTACAGCCAGGTGAGTACAACTGGCTTAAATAATAATAATTAATGAAAAAATTCTAATAAATAATGTAGAACTATTTTAACGATACAAGTCGGTATATTGTCATTTTTTTAGTTTCACTTATTTAGGTATTTTATTAAGTAATTATATTAGGATATTTTAATGATTTTAAACACGTTTTTTTATTTACCTAACCTGGAAGTAAAATTTAAAATTAATGAAATGAAATGAAATTTTATTCAGCACTTGGGTATTAACATACAATTGTACTTGTCAAGGTCACAATGCAGTACATAAACATAGTGGATAGTAAAAAGTTACAAAAAAAATTAATTAGTCAGTCCGTGCGGTTTGTTTTATCACATATATTTTCTAAAATCCTTAAATAAATAACAATTATTTTGAAATTTAGTTCTACACTTGATATTAAAATTAAAGAATTGAAGACTAAAGCAAAGACGAAATTCTAAATGAGGGTGTGATCACATGCACGGGATTACCGATCACGCGTTAATGAGCCAAAGCAAATGCTTAATACTTCGTCAACTATCACATGAATAAAGATTAGTTGGAGTACAGTGATGCTTGTTCCTAAACTACCTACGTGATTGGTTCACTAAGTAACTTTGAATCTGCTAAGCAAGAATAAAAAAAAGTTCCTTTCACTATTTTCTTATTTTTTTGTGTAAAATGGAAGTACTCATATTCCGAATGGAGATGAACGGAAATAATGCCAACTGCTGTCAACTCCATTTCGTGTCTTTCAATCACTAAGAAAAACAAAATTAATATTCAAATTAGCATACATTTAAATTAACTTATATTACTGTACTATACTTGGCTGACGGCCATAAAGAATATCGTCACCCCATCTCATCCCATGGGGCGAATAGAAGTCGTCCTGAGGTAATATATACCGGAGAATGGACAGCAGCGTTCTCCTGAGTACTATGACTATCTTACTGCGATCGCCAACCCGACTGCCAAGCGTGGTGATTATGAGATATCCCCCCCTCACCCACAAAATAAGACCCGTAAGACTTCCACAATGGAATTGTATCCATACACAATTCCATTGTGGAAGTTTTACGGGAAAGCCGTTACTCAGCAGTGGATGTCATTAGGATGACGTGATAACTGTACTATACCTATGTACTTATAACGAAGCATAGCATCCTAATTTAGAAATCATAATTCAAACTCTACAAATTAAACAGAGGGCTGACAAACCACTCGTATATAGTATATACGTTACAATTCCGCAAATCATACTTAAATAAGAAACTAAAATCATGCATACATAAATCTTAGAATTCATAAATGTAATTTCAATAAGTATTTACCAATTGATTAAAAAAATTTACTTGTGTTTAAGTAAGTTTAGTTTTTAAGCTGGAATGGAAACCGCTGGATGTGAAAAGCGCAAGACCGGTAATTTTGGAGATCTTAGGAGGAGGCCTTTGTCCAGCAGTGGACGTTTTTCAGCTGATATGATGATGATGATAAAGAAAGTAAGCTTAGTTAGTTACAGTAACAAAGTCCATTTAGAAACCTACTTTTATTAGTTTATCTAACAACACATAAAACTATGGGATTTATATCTCATATTAAAATATATATATTATATAGATTTTGAATCTATGGCGAATGCTTTGTAAACTAAGATGCTGAGTCATATCATTGATAGAACATTATTAGATGCAACATTCCCCACAACGAACTTTTAAAACAAACAAACCAAAGATACCTAAGAGTTTATTATTTTTGTAAATGGAACTCGTTTTCTTTAATTACATAAACCCACTGAATTTACTAAGGCCTCGTATATCAAAGCCTTCTGGGAAATACTAATGATTTTATTAATACTGCAAGTTGGCCACGTAAAGTGTTACCAGTTTTTGGTGTTACTGTTTCTTGGTATAACTCCAGAACGAAATTGTCTTTATTTTTAAGTACCCATATAATTTATATACTTTGAATGGTGCGGTATTCAGTTTCATTTCAGTTTTAGTAAAAAATCCGCTTGACAGTTCGATAGATTGCTGTACTAATAAGTGTTGGTAGGTAATCCTGAGATGTGAGCTGAGGGATCTGGGTATCTATATGGATTTCTACTTATTCTAGCTTCTAAAGTATGTATATATTTTATTGTTAAAATTTGTAGCCTTCATATTATGTTGGTATACGTTTAAATTTATATAAACGATAAATCTACCTAATCATTACTACCTTCCTTGTTGTAGATTATAGACAGATTGTTTTTTAGTATTCGGATCCGTACACTACAGCCGTTATAATGACTAGTTACTGTAATTCCTTTCTTTAATAATTAATAAAAATAAATACATCTCGAATAGTAACATTTATTAGGTTGAGACCTCTTATCTGCCACAATAAATACAACCTTGCGGTACATTTTCCAAAGAATATATAATATATCCAATATACACACATTGCAGTAAAAAGTTGAACAGTTAATTGTAATTGTATATTATTTATTATAAGTAGTATTCATAAATAAAAAACACAAAGAAAGTAAAAAGTAAAAGAATGATTTTTAATTCTTATATGTAAGCAAATTCAAACTCAAAGCTTCTTTCTTTCTATAAAAACTGAACGAAATACATATTTAGAACGTCAAAATTTACATGACTATATTTCAATTGTACGTGTGCGAGTGATTTCCACTTATATGTCTTCATTGTTTTAAAATAACTAAGGCATAAAAAGGGTCTTAACCCCGTAACTACTTCCTAAATTAGGCTACATGCATCCAGATCCAATCTGTATAAGGATATTATTATCTATAGGTATTATATGTTTGATTATTTCTGTATTGTCTTATAAATGTCTTCTATGCTTAAGTGAAGGAAATGTAGTTTTCTTTTTTTTATGTCTAAAGTGCCAAGTGCCAAATTAAATATTTTTATTTTGTTATGTAGTTGTTGGCTGATTGATACCTATCTTTGGCATGCGTGTTATATTTGGCTCACAAATATAAAATAGTAGAACAAAATTCCCACGAATAATGTAAATACAGTGTTTATTTTTAAACAGTCAGGTGAATATTGAATGGTATCACAGAATTGTCGTTTCACAATATTAATGGACATCCTGTTGACATAAAACTATAATTTTATTGCCTATCAATCGCTAAATAATACATTTGTACTGGAATTCACAAGAGTGATGGGAATAAGCAATCGTTTGTGTTGTGATCGAATATCTTTCGATAAATTGAAATGTATGGCTAGCTGATATTTCTTTAAAATTGGCGCTATGACTGGTTTTTGGATAAATTTAATTTAAGTATCATGTTTTTCAAAACCTGCTCAAATAAGCATGTACCGTAGCCTATTACACATGCAACACCTATGACATCAGTCACACAACATCAAATGAATAATTAAATTACTCCTTAAGTCAAGCCGCTCATAGAACAAAATATATCCTATGATCTACCTCAACTCCATTATGATTACTCAATATATTAATAATAAATAAATTTTACTTATAATAAATGTAATTTTTTAATTTAAGAAGCTTAGTTTTTATGCGGTCCCACGGCACTTCACGTTTTAATTTCGAAGCATAGATATAAAACTCAATACGAATACCTTGGAATATTTGTGTTTGCTATAATAGAATAGTAATACCGCCATAAAACCATACACAGCCAAACCTTAATTGGCTAGTTTTCGCGCAAGGTGGACGCTGGGCGACTGCGGAGAGGTTTATGAATGTGATTTTGCATAAATATGGTGGGCTTCATATTTGAAACTTACACGGCCTCGTACCTAAGCACATTGCGAAACCCGTTCATATCTAATAGTTACATCCAGCACTTATAAGCAATTCCTTTCTAAACGAAAATAGAGTTCAATTTGCGATAACATCCAAAATTTCTGAAGTTCCGTAGTCAGCCAATAATTGGTGGTTACTTATACAAGATCATCATTAATTATTATTAGTAACATGCAAACCTTCTGACTGTGTCATCTTCTTCATACGTCTTCTATATTAAGTCACTACTCTAGCAACATGTTAAGGCGACGTGTACTATTCTAAAAAAAGGTTGTTTTTTACTTTAAATTAACGGAAATTATTAATGGAATACTAACAAAATACTGCAATCGACAAGAATGGAGAGAATTTAAAGGCCGGAATATACACAATTACACATGCTTCAGATATGCACATGACTCGATAGAATTTAGTTATCACGTTCAAAATATCCGGATATTCGCAATTATACGATATTATAAGCTAGTTGAACGTGAATGAATATTCTTCTTTATATTTGCTTATATTAGATGTAGCTAGCTGGCTAGCTAACTACATCTAATACAAGCTCACCTATCTCTGCAACGCTTTTAGGGTGAGAGAATACCTTTCGCATTGACAATAGTGGCACTATTGTCAATGCGAATGTAGGTAAAGTAAAATAAATATAATAAAAATACCTACCTTATTTCCCTACCATACTAATGTATAACTATTTTCCCTACCACTAAGTAAGAACTCCAGAGCTCTAGCAGTGTCTTTATGTGAATTTGTTATGGATTAAACGTACCATTTATAAAAGATTTTCCGGTGCTTTATAATCACAAAATTTAGATGTTATATTTTTTTAAATAGGAAGATTTTATAGTTTTTTTTCCTTTAAATATCTCCTGCACTAAAATATTTTATATAGATAGAATTTACTTAAAATCTTAATCTTGACCACAGAGTGTGCAATGCAGTTTTGGAAAGAACAATCAAAAGTCTAGTGCTTAACTGATAATTGGATGAAAATTACGAGTGCCACCTCAAATATTGTTATACATTTTAATTAAAAGCTCAATAAAGATACATAAATTAAACTCAAAAGATAACGTACTTGGATGCACAATAAGACCAGGTGGGTGACCCTCTCTAAAGCAATAGGTAGACTATTTCAATATGATTCAACTTTTCGTACCAATAAAAATGCACCTTATATTAATCGTATGAAGATTGATATTGAGTCAGTTGAAGTCAATGAAAAGATAAAGTAAGACCAATGACATGCAATAACTGTTCAGTATTAGGTCTTAGGGGCACTCCGAGCTGAGCGGGAGAACGCGAAGGAAACCACATAATTTGTAGGATGATTTGTGCAATGATTTGTGCAATGATAGTGTTGTGTTTCCCTGTTCGAATTACGGCAAAGGCCCAATGAATACTAGCCATCTGTGTACTTTCACAAGTTTGTGCGCAAACACAGGTGTATTTAAGAGTGATAGAATATCACTATATATTCATAAATCATTTCATCATCAATTCATAAAATATCACTACCAACATCTGAAAACGGGTTACTATTAAATAGACTAAATATTTAGTCTCTTAGAGTTTTTTATAGACTGGAATGCGTTTGATTCCAGGCTAGCCAGATGTTAAGTACAGAAAAAATTAAACCCCATATTTAGGAGTTAAACTCAGCTCGAAGTCATGTGTCGCACTTGTCGGTGATCTTTGAATTTGATCGTTTAATCCACTCCTGAAAAGTGAGTTTGGTTTATAAATACGAAACTGAGATGGAAGACGAAAACTCGAGCAATCATACGATCAATCTACCAGGTCTCAAACAGATTAGACGTACAATAAATTTATTTATTTAGCATATCAACAGTATAAACACCGAGTTGTTATAGACAGGTGCTTTTCATAGTTATAGTGTAATAAATCTCTATGTGTAGGTAACAAATACATATTTATGGGAACATATATAAGCGAATATGATAAATATACGCAATTAATACCTTTTTTTGACACCACCTTTTCCTAACAATCCAGAACCAAGTACCGATCTATTCGGTTCGACTACCTGTCAAACGTAACCGCTTGGTGTTCTCATATATAATTATTATAAATAATGGTAATGATTATTTAGTAAAACGCTACGAGTCTAATTGCTACCGTAATTAAAAAGCAAATACCGCTGACTTTAAGGGTCCCATACAATGTGCCGAGCACTTCTTAACCTAACCTTGAATATAGAATCACAATCAAGTAGGTACTTATATTTAATAGTCAAGACACTGTCCAACAACTAAATAATTCTTAAGTTTCCATTGAAAACGCAGAAGAGTTCAAAAATTAGCTATTTTTATAAACAAAACGCGACGTATTCTGCATTAATATTGAACTGTAATTCTCTTGCTATTGTCTAATTGAAATATTGTATCAAATTTTAATGAACCCATGAATAATGTATGCCATTGTTCACATAAAACGGGCCATATATTTGGTATAGTGTTGTTTTACAAGTTGATGGGTTTCATGGGTCAGTTATGCTCCTTCAAAGATACCTAACTTTACTAGCTAACGCAAATTTCACTCTTATGTTCAAACACATACGGTTAATATTAAATTGTATAGAAAACAATTAAAATGTGTTCATAAACAGGACACTGAAACTAAAGATGTCTTTAGATTTAGACTTACCTACCTAAGAAATTTAACCTGTTAACCTCATCATATTATTATCAGCGGAAAAACGTCCACTGCTGGACAAAGGCTTCCCCAAGGATCACCAAAACTGCCTTGTCTCGAGCTACTGGTATCCAGAGGCTTCCACGCACCCTCTCAAGATCATCAGTTTATCTTGTAGGGTCCTGTCCACGCTGCGTCTTCAAGTTCGTGGAAACCTGAACCTTTATATATAATGTAAACATATCGGTGAAAAAAGATGCAAATTTATTTGATATAGTCAGTTTGAAAGCCTTTGAATAGATCGGTAAAGGTTAAGCGTATATTATAGCTAAATCTTTCTAGTAAAGTGTTAGCTATTTAAAATAAATAACTTCTATTTATGTTACACGTTGTACAGACGCTAGCACATCAAGCTACCCCAATCTGTCAAATTTCCCCAATTGAAAGTGAACCTTAGCTTATGTGATAAAGTTGAAAATCTATAAAGGTAGCTGGATGTTCTGGCGTCTGTACCTACATTATGATTTCAAAGTTAAGATTAGGTTTTCCACATACCAATAAAAGACAATGGTTTGCAAATTTAACTAATAATTCGTGATTAGAATAACTAATAAACATTAAACGATCAACTCGCTCAATTATTCGTTCAATTCAAGTTCCGTATCGTTTTATGTCAAATCAGTAACTAGCTGGGAACCGCTGTTTTACCTGCGTTAAACTTGATAAATTATATCCAATGTGTTATTCGGATATATAAGCCATAACTCATAATATTTTTACAATTCTGAGTTAAAAGCCACTTAAATGTGTATCACTGAATAATAATAATCTTCATAAACCTTAACAACTAATACTCATTTTCGGAAACATAATAACCAAAGAGCAAATATTACTGTTATCTGTCTGACCACGAATATTTAAGCCACCTATTTAATAGTCTATAAATTTACTCGGTACTCCAGATAATACCAATACATTATTCGATTGGATTAATGATACCTACTTCAACAGCTCCCACGATAGTGTGAAAGAGATAATTTTAATACAGCAATATGAAGACATTACAACCGAGTAGTACTGAACTAATATTACATAGTACTATGTACGTTATACAGCATGTTATTAGTACATAACGCGCACAGACGTGACTCAATAGCTACAAGAATGCGAGTGGAGGCATTGTTCACCAGTCCGTCGAACTTTCTGAAAGCTTTACTTTGCTCCGTTTATGCCAACTACGTTATGCTAATATTGATACGTTGTCGTCTGCTACTGCGCTACGAATTTATTTTATTCGTCTACTATGACTTGAACTTAGATACAAAATAATGCTAATGTTCAGAACGAGACAGTTTATTGGATGTTCCGAAATTGTGGCTCTCATTAGTTTCTACTACGAATAAGCTATGTGGTGTATGAACATTATGAACACAAGTGTTAGTTTAGGATATGTTTGGTAAATACTCTGGGGTTTGATCTGACGTTTGTTTCACACAACCGAGGCTTTAAGACGACAAGTCCACATATAAAGAACATAGTATTCGCGTAGTACGTCTGTTCTCTCCGATAACGCCTCGTTTCGTAATGTTATAGGCGATGATTGCTCTCAAAGGGATTAAATGGAATGCGTACAATTTATATCTCTATTAACGTTGAGTATTGTTTACACACGTCTGACCGCGGCCTCGGAGGCCAAACGCAGACGCTTGTGAAAACATTCGCTTCGAGATTAAAGGTAGACCTGGCCACCAGTTCCAACTAATTTTGACCCGCGTCAAGCCGCCGAAATCTTAGCGCGTCCTGCTTCTGTAGAGGTCTACGTATAATGGTCTCGTTTAAGTTTGTTTACAGCGGGCTCAGCGTTTCCGACCAGTTTGCATAACTCGAGGGTAGTCTCAATAAAAACAAATTGGCTCGCTGACCAGAGTTGCACATTACACACGTACGAGGAAGCGGGGCGACATGCCCGGAGGTGATTTACTGACATTTCATGCCACTGAGCTTGTTCGAATATGGAAAACAGACTTAAACTATGAATATGCACCTAAAAGTTTATATACGAGAGATTAAAATTAAACACTTCAACTAAATCATTTTAAAATCAGGAAATTGTGTATATCGTTAAACTAACACACCCAGAAAGGCCTTCTAAATATTCAAAGGCGCTTTATCATCTCAATATCTGCCATTTATTCTGTCATATTATAATGACTGTACTGCCTTATTCGGTTAGCGGTAACGTAATCGACCATAGATGAGGACCTGGGTTCGATTTCTGGGTCGGACCAAATAGTGTCAGTAATGTTATACCCCTGCGTCTCGGAGAGCTTTAAAACCATCGGTCCTATGATTGATCTTGATATCGACGTATCTGAATGCCGTTGTGGTAGATAAAAAAATTGAAATTGTATCTCCTGCGTAATTTCTGTTTGAAGGCCAATTTCAATGAAGACTATCCTTTGCCTTTGTGACCATAGGCTCTATCGATCGACGCTCAGTTCCTACTAATACCTTTATAGTTTATACATTTGATTTACGAACTTACTCTTAATATTATTATCTTGAGATTAAATAAATGTAGGTATCTATTTACATTCAGGTAAGTAAGTACTTATTTGATATTTATAATGGACGGTGAGACAGCCAAGTTATCTTCTACCATCAAGTCCGTAACACTGAAAAACAGTGAATAAGGTGTAGAAAGAAACAGGTAATGTTACCTACAGGCAGTTAGGAGCCTACGACACTCTTGCGCATTAATCTAAAAGATACCATCGGACGGCGTGCTCGGTAAATCTCAGATACGGATCTTGATATATGGTGGGGAGAGTGGGGGTACGTTTTACCTTTGTAAGACCTTTTGCGGAATGGGCGACACCTTGATACGGGCAGCATTGTTCGGATCGTATCGTATTAGATTCGTTGTTTTGTTTGTTTACGATAGAGTCGAATGGACCTTTAGGCGTCGTGATGTTTATTTTTACCGGATATATTTAGGTAGGTATTAAAAAGAAGTATGTATCTTGATGCACATGGGTAGGTTTAACAAGAAGTATATATGGGTGAATTTTATTCTTTTTAATGTTTTTATTGTTATCCTAGGAGACTTTGAGTGCTTCCTTATAAAATTTCCTTGGCTGAAAGAGTTTTAGTTTTTTATCATTTTTTTTACTCAAGTATAGTATCTATATACCTATACTGGGGTATATAGACTTATACAAGGTACATCCTTTTTCATTGTGAGAGGAGACTATTGCCATGAAGTGGGAACGCAATGGGCTACATTATGATATGAAATGTCCCGGATATTTATTCTTTTATGTTACCCTAAGATAGTCGTCTAATTATTTCTGAACAGTAAGTTAGCAGGGAAATCCGGGATTGTCCCGAAATTACGTTTCTTGTACCATGTCCAGGAATTACACCCTATAGTGCCGGATTTCAAGTACCTACCACTACTCTTTTTAGTTGTTGTAGCAATAGGCATGATACACATTGTTTTCTAAGTAATATAGGTAGGTAAGATAGATTTTACCATATCTATAATAAATAGTATGTTTGTAAAATATCATAAGAAAAGCGATTTACGAAAAAAAAACTATAATTATATTTTCTTACCAACGAAATTCGTCATCCTCAAATTGTCTGGTAAATGAAATGAATCTGGCAACCCTAGATGAGACATGATCAATATTTTTATTTCCGAAAACCAATATTCCGTAAACTATAATTGTATCTACAACTTGAACGGTATTTGGGAATATTATTGTATTTTATCGCAAACGAGTTACTATACACAATTTATTGCTAGGAAGTTACCTTTGTAACTAATGTATTGTTAAGAGATTGATAGCAGATAAAAAAGAAGTAGAAGATACTTAGACTTCAATAAAAGTTAAGTTAAAGAAGCTAGTTATTCAAATTTAGTATCGAATAAAAATACTCACAAACGTATTCTTATTTTATCTTTTATCGCCACATAAACTACAGTAGCAAGTCAATAGCTAACCGTGCTACTAGATTTATCCTTTTATAAAATACTGTCTAGAACATTATTTCTATTTATAACCTCTGACTACAAATAAAATATTTTTTATTCAAAGTTACGTCTTTCCAGAGAACCCTATAAAAATTAATGCGCACATTCATTTCAGATTTATAGGAAAAGTTTTGTAAAATCAAACAGTTCCGTTGATATGCATGTTAAAGTATTATGAAACTATATACAACAACTTTTATGACGTTTTCACACCGTCAAATAGTCTACTTGCTCGTTATATGTAATAAATGACGTCATAATTAACAGGGTTTCGTGTGGCCCAGATATTTATATACCAGCGCAACAAAAAACAAAAGGTCTTAAGGACATTTTTGTTTTTTTCTGTAAGAAACATTTTAAGGACTTGGCCTGCTCTTCCAATTACGGTGACATTAAAGTAATTTAATCACTTCAAATAAGAAATTAAAACGTAATTTTATTATAAAGAAACGGAGGCTTAATTGTGTACGGGGATTTTTGTATCGTACCTTTTGAGGTCATCAGACTATGAGTAGTCGGCATGCTTTCGAAACGAATTAATAATTAAAACAATTTAATGGCTTTATCTAGGTATACGGCATCTGCAATGTCATTCTCGTGTAGATTTCATGTTGCGAACATGAATAATGGATATAATCTGGACCTCGCTCGTATAGCCTACGTTTTATGGAAATGAGGCTTGGAAAACTGTAGTCGAGAATTGTTAATTACATGCGGTTACCACCCACGACTTGCGCTTATAAGTATTTGTTATTATTTATAGGTAAGATGTTTTATTCAGCCCGGATATTCTCGATATAGTTCGATACCTTCGCCTTTTATATCTTAAGGATCCATTATATAAGAGTGTTAACTAGGGTTATATAAAAGTAAACATGTTTCCGGAATACTTAATTTGGACCAGCCTTTGCTATCGGAGAGACAGAAAAACAACTTCTTATTTACTTATTGACTTTAAACAGTACTTTAGGATTATCAAAGAAATGGAATTAAGATTGCATTTCTGTTTACGCATCATAATAATATGTATATTGTCGCAGATTAGTCTTCCTTGATACTGACCACCGCAATCAAATGTCAGCCAGAAGAAATCTGCTGAAATTAAATAAATCTATTTAGAGCCGGAAACCGTTCTTACGTTAATCTCTAATATTGGGATATTTTCTTATGAAATCTTCTATCTAAAGATTGACATTTTAGCTAGGATAAGCACTTCATTCCCTTACTCCGTAACTTATATGTTTGTTCAATACAAAACTTAGTTATTGCTAGAAAAAAAGACACTGTATATTTTCTTGAAGAGTAGTTAAACACGCGTGCTGCAGCTCAATCGATCGGTATAAATAGTATTGCTTACATTCATCTGCAATCTTAAAATACGCTTTGTTTGATAATCGATAATGTAAACGATTTTATACATCAATGGACCACGCTTTTGCCCGCGTTGAGTTGCCAGCCCTTTCGTAATTAAGGCGATATATCAACGTTTTTAATAATAGCCACCAGTTACTTAGCATATTTCTGAGTAGTTCTTAGTATTCACCGACCGGATACTGGACTTGCGATAAATTCCATGTTTACATTATGATACGTATCTACGTTATGGACGACAAGATTTCAATGAGGCGGTAGATAAGCGTCGCTTTTAAACTATGGAAATGTCGACAGCAAAATTAAAAAGTTGCCATTCAACCCTTCTGATGGCGATTGGTATACGAGGTGTCGAATTTGAAATTGTAATTCAACAATAAAATCCTTGCCATTGATATAATTTTATACAGCCGTTAGCATTCGAGTGGTGTAGTGTAATGTATGTTGGAGGAATACGGAGGGGCATCAGGGGTTTAGGGGATCAGGGGACAGCGCAGGGTGCGTCTGACATTGAAGAAGTGCCAATAACGGAGGTATAAATAGCGGGGGCCGCCGGCGGAGGGCGTTACTTCGCTACGAGATCAGAATATTTTGTTTGTTCCTCCGTATACTATCCTAAACGGCGGATTAGAATGCGGGAAGGCCTTTGATATCTACAGATATGTATCTCCTTGATAAATTGTAAAGTTAAAACAAATTTATAGGTTTACGTGTCTTTTCACACCTAATCCACATTTGCGTATGAATACGAACGGTAGGCGTAATCATAAATTACCGACCTTTGTTTCACACGAACGTAGTTGTTTAAAAATATGTTTTACACATCACTAATAAAACCGAGTGCAGTTTACCATCATCATACCTACCCACATTTGTTAACAAATTAATTTAAAAGGTGACCATAAAAACCTTTTAATAATTTTACAAATAATTTGAGCAGGTTTAGTAAATATTATGTGTTCGTATATGCTACATGGAGCTAGTTTTAAGATGATATTAGCTCCAAAAAAGTCATAATAATACCCATAAATTCTCCCCTAAAATTTGGTCACCCCTGAAGTAGACAAAAATGACCAGAATAAATTGGAATGGTAGTGGCAGCCAATAAAACATTCAGTTTATGGGGTGTCATATTTACATTCGGGAACGTATCGACGTGGGAATACAGATAAGTACTTATTTTAGAGAATACAGTCCGCACAATGTCACATTTTTATCCTTACATTTTATTTTGAGATAATATTTCTATGAACGCCAAAAAATAAACCACAGGGAGTATAAAAAGGCACATTACATAGGCATCGGTAGAAATTTTTCTGAGCGTACCTAAGGTACTTTTACGTTGGCCATTCATTACTTACGGTAGTAATAAGGGCTAGCGCACATTGAGCCTCTAATCCAATCACGGTAGCACTTCAATTAAACTAAGCCCTCTGGCTGGTGCTAATCGATTGGCAATAAATTGGGATTCGAGCGAACTCCGAACGCATAATTTCTTGCACCCTGCGGCTTTGTAATGTGATGTAACCTTAGGGTGTAAACGCTTGTAAATCTATACATTATGCTGGGTGGCTGCGAGAAAACTGATAAATGAAATGATTGTAATGGCTTAGGCATCTAATAAATGTGCTCAGGAGTTAACATAAAATTACCTTTATTGTCATTATGCTGTTCGTGTCTCGAAAAATTTTATGCCGTTAAATTTCTTCTATATCTTGTTAAGTCACAATAGCCCATGCAACTTGTAATCCACCAACCTTATTTATACGAAAATGTGCGTAAACGCCCATTTAACGACAGCTTAAGATTAGTGGACGCCATTCCAGCACGTTTCGTGAATAGCGAATCTACTAAATAAAATGTTTAGGGTCATTTTGACCGACAACGACCGTGGCTAGCTCACCCAAATGCCAATAGGTCTATTTTACCCCCACACTCGAGGGGAGCTGTACTCTCCTGTATGGCCATCATAAATTGTAGGCCGCAAATTTGCAATCCTATCTTTTTTGGCCCGGTGAGGGAGGTCCGACATTAACATAACTGTATGTTGGGCAATTTCACGTGTAGCTTTATGAACATAACAGCTTACCCGCGCGCCTATGTGCGCTTCAAATTCCCCGCTAAGGGCCTTATATCACTACGCCGTAATGTAAGCAAAGGTGCGCCTTAAATAACTGGCGAAATTTGAATTTCTCTATCATTTTTGCATATTTCGAGTACACAGTAAATAAGAAAAATGTTGATAGGCTAGATAAATTTTGAGAGGTTATTTAGCTGAAGTTGTTTATGTATACTGGCTTAAATTTATCTACTCCGGTAGACTTGCATAAGAAACGAGTTCCTAAACCATTTTCATTCATATTAATGCCTTGATTTAGCACAGAAAATTTTACAAAGGAGAATTTTAATGAAACTTTTCATGAATCAGGATTAATTTTTAATTATAATTGCGGCATTGCAAATGGCGGACGTCGGGCGTCTCTAGAATGCGTGAGAGGCTCGATTTAATCACTCGTCTTATAACGAGGGTGGGGGCCAGGGGGAAATATTAAGCGCATTCTTGAGTTATTAAAGCCCCTTAATTGCGCTTAGATATTTTCTGGTTCATTAAATACTTAAGATTTATAAGAAGATACTTGAAGGAAGAAGATTAAGTAACGTGTTGGGAATGAGGTATTTTATGTGACGATTAATATCAACATTGGTGTTAATTTTGCATAATCTGAGCTTTCTATCGTGGTGGAGAAGGAAAGAAAAATCTTAGAATTATTTCATCTGACGTGTAATTTTGAAATAAATTATGAAAATGAAGGTAAAATAATTATACATTCATACATATGTAGATATACATAGACTCACGCCTGTTTCCCTAAGGGGTAGGCAGAGACAATGGATTTCCATGTGTCACGATCTTTGCAGACCTCTTTTGCCTCGTTTACTGTCATTATACTTTTACAGTTAAGGTACTTCTGACCTGGCCTTTCATGAGAACGTCTCCGATTTGGTCAGATAATATTCTACGAGGTCTTCCCCTTCCGGTTGTCTCATTCACGTACTTATATATAAGGTAAATAATTGGTCGTTAGGTATAATTTACTGAGTACACTGTGACCGTTTAACACTGTAATACAAACACGAAACTGGCCCATTTAAGCGGCAACATACGTGGAACGTGGGCCTATCATAGTTTACAAGCACATAAGGGAGGCTGCCGTCGTTGGACGCTTAAGGGCGCATTACACCCTTGGAATAGCGCCTCCGTAATTAAAACGCTTTAAACTGACTATTATGAAGTACCTATGAAAATAACACGGCCGCTTCGTATAAGCTTTTCAGCGACTTGAGATGGATAATGGCAATGACATTTTGTCGTAGGGTAACCGCGTTACTTAGATAGTGGAGTACAAATCCCATTGCAAGGTCTTATGAAAATACCTCTCTTTAATATACTCTTTTCATACATCAATAAATCGTAATTTGTGATAGTTCTTTGTACAGTAGTGGACGGCTTTCAGCTGATATGTTGAACGTTGAACATAAATAAAATCGATTGTTGATGACATTGATTTCATTAATAATAATTTGTTTTTATAGGAAAGGCTAAGTAACTTGACTCTAGTAATCATATCGACATTCCCGAATTCAATGATGGCATGAGTCCCCCGCTCGCCTCTGAGTGTCCGGTGGAGCAGAGAAACCTCCTGGACTAACTCTAGGGCTAAAAAAATGAGGACAGTAACAGAACTTGGTTGAAACATAGTGGTGTTTACGTAAAAGTACTTAATAGAGTTTTTGTTTATTTCAATTTGAGTACCTATAAGTTGATTATTTGACGTTGCTTTATCATAAAATATAAAATTTTGCGTACCGATTGTGTAGGAGTTGTTGCCTTTAGAATTCTATATATAACTATGTACATAGGTATTCTGTTTTAACCACATTTTAAACATATTTATATAAGTACAGAACCATATACTGATATCAAATCTCGCTAATATCAACCAAAAATGGGTAGGATGCATTTTGTGAAACATTTTCTATCAGATATATTTTTTTATTTTCTTTTAGAATAATCTTTGTTGGATTATAAAAGAGAGTTGAATAATGCATAACCATATTTGGAACAGTAGATGTATGGTAATATGTGTGTTCATGCATCACATAAACCATAATTACTTCTTATATTAAATCCTGGCAATACCAACAAAAATGCGTAGGAGTTATGTAAAATTTTGATGCATTTCGTGAATCGATTTATTATTTAGATCTATTTATAAGAGATCACATAAAACAGTTATGCTTTCATCTATTTTTCTTTTATGCTCTTAGTAAAGTATCTTGTGAGTTATTTTGTTTGTTCTAATAAGTTGTAAAAGCTGTGTTTGATCTAAACACATAAATAACATATAGACACATTTTGGTTGGATATTATCAGTAGCCTATTTGAAATGAGCAGACAGATATTTTATCCCCTTCGTACGTGACTATTCCTTAATTAAAACTAGAAGATAAACAATATTAAACGAGTATATCTGTACTTATATATCTTATCACCAATTCCACATATCTAACCCGCATTAAGTTTCAATTAAAACAATTTATGCACCCAAACGTACTGTGCTCTGCCGTTGAAAACTGTTTTGCTATAAATTATACAGTTGAATTAATAAGTGTACAATAGAGGAACTAACGAGCACGGTTGGCGACGACCGCCTGCGTTGCATAGAAGCAAATTAAATTTGCATGTTTGCAACCCCATAACACCCCTTTAGAGCTCCGCCCTGTCCGGCCAGTGCGGGAGTTATTAGCAGCCGCCATTTTTAGGCCGTTTGACCGTGGGGTGAACCACTGGGGGATAATGCGGTTTACAAGCAATTTGTTGTCGGATTTAGTTTTGTAATTGGAAACGTTTCACACACGCCTATTATAAGTGCCTATTGCTGGAAAGATGAAGTATAAAAAGACCGACAAGAAGCGGCACAAAGTAGTAAAATATGGTTACTTTGTAACCAGGCTAAGATCTTATT
Organism: Pseudoips prasinana; assembly: GCA_951640165.1. NCBI lineage: Eukaryota > Metazoa > Arthropoda > Insecta > Lepidoptera > Nolidae > Pseudoips > Pseudoips prasinana. The sequence continues at coordinate 13,776,669 of OX621245.1, read as the reverse complement.
CAGATGGCTGAGAAAGAGAAATAAATATACTAATAGATAATCTATTCGTTGATTATATATAATTATAAAATGTCAGTAAACGAAGAGGTATGCAAGGATCGTGACAAATGGAAGTCCGTTGTCTCTGCCTACCACTCTGGGAAATAGGCGTGAGTCTATGTATAAAATGGCATATTGTAAAGTATGTAATTTTATATAACCCCTATCTATAGATAATATATTTGTTCAGTTAGAAACAGAAATATTAGGTAAAGTGAGTAGTATTCTCTTACTCAAAGAGTCAAGCCATTTAATAGTCGTATTCTGCAACACTATCAGACGAAAAACATTTTTTCGAGAGATAAAAGCGGTAATTTTTGTGCAAAAGCTCTCTACCTAGACATTTAGTACATTAGAGGGGGTATATTCTAAAAAAACATTTGCGTTCTTCGCAATGGGTAGGGCGGGATTGAAATTATAAAATATAACAACATTCCTCCCTTTGTTTTTTAAAGGTATCGTACCTATTTGATGGGGCGCGAGCATCCATGCAGTATTCAAATTCTGGGAGCTCGGCAGGGGTAAACTAATTCGTTTTAAATTACGTTACGATATTGCATTTGGAGTTAAAATATAGCTGATATAAACAAGCGGGAGAGGGTTCGAATAATATATTACCAGGCACTCAGGTTCGCAACGTAATTAGATTACCCATTAGATACGCACTCACGTATGCCAATTCGGCTGAGTCCATGATAGTAAATTCTTTAATAACTTTTGATGTATTCAAATGAGAAGCAATATCTATGTGATTTATTTTGTATTAAACATTTATATTCATTGTATGCATACGTCGTAAAATCATAACTGAAACATATTTATTTACGTTATGTGTTGTAATTATTTATATAAATTGTTATTTTTAGTGGATTACGTACCGACTTGCAAAACAATCCACTTACAAACGAACATAAAGTAAAACACACAACAGTTACGTTAAAACGATTTGCGAATTAGCCTTTCTTCATTCAAACTTCAATTGAAATTGCCCACTCATCAATTTTGTACATTCTATGGCTTTATCATTCATCTAATTTAAAACTGGTGTTGAAAATCTTTAAGACATCGCACCGTCTAAATTCTGATTTAAAATATTCCAAGTTATCCACCCACCTACATAATTTATAACTAGCATGGTAGAGTGGAGCCCTGTTATCGCAACATGTTCGCACTGGTATTTATTAGACAGGTGCATATTTTATTAGCTTTCGAACATAAAACAAAACATAAAAACTATCACTCTGACGCTCGCCGAACGAGACCGGAACACAAATCTTATTCGCAATAAACGAGACGAAACGAAACGCGAACGCTGATAAAGATATAATAATAAATATTCGGAGGAAAACCTTTCGGGATTCGAATTAAACTAAGGGTAGGAAAATTGCGAGAGTCCCCAAGGAGGTGGGCGAGCGACAGCTGTGAGCCTAATGTCCTTTCTATTTATCTGTGATCGGGGAAATGCCGCTGTATAGATATATACTACGTCATAACACTAAAATGTATGATATTCCCAATTCGATGCCGCCCGCGCTCCAAATACGACAGATGTGTCGATATAAAACAGAGGCGATTAATAATCTCATCGACGCCCTTGTCTATGACATACTAAGACACGTCTCTTAGAAATCGTGCCAAATTCAAACGTTTAGTAAATATTCATGGAAACATATCCGGTGCTTATGATTTACTGTCGATAAAACTATTCAGCAAACAAAAACGAATTAATTCGACATGATCGCCTATTCGCACTGATATTGCGTAAGTCTCGATGACAATCTCTGTTTTATGGTGTAGACCTCGTAAATGTCTATTAATATGAATGGGCTCCAATTACTTTTACGATTCGCGTTTTGTCGAGAGATGTTCTAAAAAACTTTACGATCTTCCGCGCCCCTGGTTTGTTTGAGTTTATGTCTAACTGAGGGTGTGAGGCCATTGAGAACGGCAAGAAGCGTGGACAATCGGCTTTAAGGCAGATGGCGCACGGACACCATCACCTGTCCTGCATAGTCTTTATTTGGACACATCCTTATAAGGGCTTCCATATTATTTAATCTTAAATCCAATTAGCAAAAACATAGCGTAGACATTTCCATAACTGCCGACAACATCAAAGAAAATGTAATTAATTGTATGCAGTTTCAACACAATATTATTTCCTAAACGGAGAAACGGATATCAAACTCGGAACACATGAATGGTGTGTTTACTATACGTATAGGTGTTTCTCAAACACGACGATGAAGCAATTACGATGCAACATGCGCCCTGTGAAGTGGCGAACGATTTTATTACAATTTGAATTCATGTTTATTTACCTCTCTGAATTATTTTATGAACTCGGTAATTTGCTTTTAATGTGCAACTTCTTTCTCAACGGCATCCCTTTTATATTGTTACCAAATATAATACTTTAGGTACAAAATGAACGTGTGTGGTACAAAATCTGAATCAGCATAATTTTAGTTAAACATACCAGTAGATGCCATTGAGCTTTGGAAACCACATGAACCATATGAGACTATGGAATTTCTGAAATGTGTAATACTGACTACCATTTAGTGAATCAGGGTGCGTTGAACCGAGTGCCTGTGGACCTATAACGGAGTACCAACTTCCTCTAGTGTGGCAGCGTGCCGGGCCGGGACGTCTATCAAATCATATGACCCGCTGAATGCGTCTTATTACACTTTTATCGGTCGTATCAGTCATAAAATGCTAATGAACGAGCGTTTCGGACCAAACATCCGAGCGAGAGATTCAAATGACGGTATAAAACGTAACCCGAAGTCGACACTTCGCTGGAAACGTAATCGTAATCGTCTATGCGCTTTCAAAACAATGCGTAACACGAGCGTTTGTATGGCCGCTAAGATACCACACGATGTTTTTAAAAGCTCTTTTATTGTGCGACCGATATACCTACCTAACTAACAAAAACATAGGCTCCGACTCGTGCTTTCATATTCTGAACTCAATAAACGGAGCGATAAAAACGAAATTTGTTCGTAGCTACTGCGAACATCAGTGATTCATAACTCCTTTTTGATTTTAACAACGTTCAGTGGCATTAAGTACTAATATTTTTAATATATATGAGACGATTATATTTTTAATTACAATAAACTACTGTTATGTTAACAATAATTGGATATAACACATTGGTTTATTGTATGAGCTCTCGTGTTTTCTGTTTTCCTTATACCTATATTGTATATGTTGAGGATATATATGTGGTAAGTAATATTAATCCATTTTATATTACTTTTCATAATTTTACTAAATAATATAGTAAATACATAAATCATTATCCATTTTCTTTTTGGGTCTGCAAGAGTATGGTTGACGATCATTGAGATATAATGTAGTAGGTAGTATATTATATCTCAATGTTGACGATTCATGTATTTAGTAATAGTGGTTCGTAATCAAAATAGAGTCATATTAACTGAACTATATGAATCAATTTCAAGCAAATTGGCATGACTGCAAGAAATACTGCTAGAATTAGTTTCCATTTCGGCATTGAGCATTATATAATAATATGTTAATTTAACAATTTGAATTCAATTTCATATAAAGACATTAATCATTAGTTCAACAAAAAATCTGCATAAAATAGTTTAGATGTAAATATTTTATCTTTTATGAATGCTAAAGATAATTTTGTTGTCAAATATAAAATGTTATTCGATTAAGAAGAGGTGAAAAATGTGGTCTAGCTAGAAGTGTTGAACATTTTATTTTTGTTGTCTCATATTAAATAACATTATTATAAATTGCAGTGATTTCCTATTAAATAAATCAATTATCATCGTGCGTCTCAGTAGGAGGAACGTAAAATAGCATCATTAAAATACCCAGAGGACGCTGAACAATATTTAGTTACTTTAAAATTGTACGTGTCACGTATTACGAATCATTACAGTTTTTGTGACGCCCCAGGAACGTTATCTGTGACTGATGGAGTCATTTTCAAAAATAAAACGGCCCTCTCCTCTTGTGATGAGAATATACGACCACTTCACATTAATATATTATCAAAATAACGCTTTCAGAGCCACGGCAGCGCTTACGGACTAGCGGCTTATCTACAAACACGAATACTCACAAATAATATCTAATAGGAAATGAAGTATGTACTTAGCGTAGCGATTTGGAACATCAAACATCCTGTTATAGTGTTAACACGTGGGTTCCTAATATAAATAATGACGACGAAAAAATTAAAGCAATGTAGTCAATTGTTTCCGGGACCAATAGTTCAAACACTCGACACTAAGCTTATTTACACAAATATTTTTAAACACTTACCTTAGTAAGTACAAAGTATAAGCTGATAAGATATTGTCGACTGCAATTGAAGACCAACTGCAACTTTTTAGTAGAAACTTGGATATGAAACAGCCGTATATAAATACGACAGGCATATGAGTAAGAATCCTACTGTATCTTTATAGGGAAAACCCACTAGAAATAAAATTAGTGTGAAAAACATGATGGGGACCATTCTTGACATCTTTATGCTCAACTAAAGAATTGGATACCGAAATTTCGTCATCGATGATAGAAACAGAAGGGCTATAGGCACGCCGAAATGACAAACAGTGGATCACGGCAATAGCTACATGATAGTATAGGAAGAAGACTGGTAGAAGTGCCCTGCAATTGTCAGACAACATTGTTTTTTTATGGTCGAAATTGGTTAAGACTAGTTGGCAAAAAATGGCGGAACAGAGAGGAGACATACAATTAATAATAGTTAGGTATTGCCTAAATACAGGTATATATTGCTTATATATACATAGAACCTATGTTTCTGAACGAGAGCTATCTGTACCCGAATGCAAAAAGTTCTTAATTAAAACATTGCAGGAAAACTGAATTAATCCCTTCACTGCGGTGGGCGGCAGACTGCACCTACTTTATTCGTGTCACTAACGTATATTTTAGACTAAGCTTAAAGGGGGACATCCTTGCTGAAAATTCCCTATTATTTTTATCACTAGGAAAATGATCTTTATGTATAGACGATAGGGGCTGAAGTCGTGTAAATGTTGGACGGAGGTTTGACTTTTGTCAGGTGAGCGGCGTCTGTGCAGACTTTGTATAATTACGTTCGGTGGGATTTGGCATTTGGAAGCAATGTAATTATAACTTGTACACAATATGTACTCACAGTGTAACATTTTTCTGAATGTAAACTTAATTTATGTACTTAATTGCGGGGCTATTTCGGTCCAATATAGAATGAATTATATTTAAATGTATCTACGATGAAAATGTTCGTTAAAAATATCCAACATCTTAATTAATTGGCCGGGATTCATTCGTTTAGTTTGTGAGAACCCTAAAAATTATTTTCTCCGTATATCAGACCTATATATAGAGTGTTGAACAGCAGATAATGAGGTCTTGGGTTCAAATTTTGGGTGCTATATGTCCCGCGCAGATGGCTATTCTCCACTGAGACTGGCCGCCTAGGTTTAATCGAAAAAAAAATAATTCCAGACATATTATGATATAAACCTGGAATCAGCTATAATAATCCGGTATATAGGTATTATAGCTCGTTTAAAAATACCTTCATTCGTTTTGCTCGCAGCACTGAAAACGGACGTAAGTAACTAAATAATAAATATAGTAAATATCTTAGGACAACTAAGGCACTGTCATCTGATCCCTTACTAAGCAGAGCTGGTACTATGGCAACCAAACAACTGTTAAACATATAATAGATTAATTACCCTGAGACACAGAACAAATAATCGTGTTCACTGCACAAAGATTTGACCTAGGTGGGGATCGAACTTACAACCTTTGGCTTAGTACTCAGGATCACTACACTACCAATAGGTTCACTAACAACTAGATGGATTTTTGACTCTTCCTGTGAATTTAATTGAAATCATTACAGCCGTCATCCAGCACACGACTACATAATATATGTTTACTTAAAATATATTGCTCGTTACATAGATTTACGACTCAGAAACGAACTTTATCACCTAGGTAGGTATATATATTTTAATTATCACTTCAATAAACGTATTATTTATTTTCAACTCGACTACAATGTAATATAATTAAAGTAAACATTAAATTCTAAGTTTTACGACAATTTTAAATTGATACTTGCAAAAAGGTCGATTGCTTTTCATAATCTACTTTTGTGTAATAGTCTAAATAATATTGTATGAATTATAATTTTCAACATTTGTTGCAATGGAAAGGTAGTTAAATTCATATGTACCTTGTAGTGGGCAAGTTAACTCTGTCAGTTTTGGGCTCATAAGTATTTAAGATGTTGATTTGGAAAGATGTCGTTTTGGTAACTTTTTGCCCATAACAACTTTACCCGAAACGCTTACCTCTAAACCGTTTTTGGGCCGTTTGTAAGGAGTAGTTCTCTAATTGTAAGGAGAGAGTTTGATTCTGTTCCTATCGCTTAGCCATCATCACCTATATAAGTGACAGTGCATATATTATACAACCAATCATAATATTCTATTGTTTTTTTTATAATTCCATGGCATAAAGTACTAACTAACTAGATATTGTGTCTGTAGCTTAAGTAGCATAAAACTTTCACATAAGCACTTCACATTTGTGGAATTTACGGGTAACCCTTTCTCAATGGATTAAACATGCTTTTTTACAGACAGTTCATAATAAAATATTTTGTATAAAATATTTAACTATATTGATAATCATGGCCATATAAACCATCTTTTTAAAAATACCACTAGGTATATCTCTATATTTTCCAAATAACTATTTATACAATCATAAGAAAATAAAATTATTGCTATCAATCAAATTTTAACATTTATATTCTTATTAATTTATTAGCTTGAAAGTGGTTTCAGTAGGTGGTATCGATTAGATCCTTACCATACAATAATTTAAATTATCATATCATACAAACAATTAAAATTGTAGGCAATCATGTCCATGAGTCATGTCAATATTTTCATAACTTCACAAATCAATTTAAGAACATTTTTAAATTACAATTTTAATGTCTACGTATCTTGGTAATCATTATAAGGCTATTATTATAACATTTGACTTAAAAACTACTAGGCATTCATAAGGCTAATATCAGTAGTGTATTTGATTTTATAATTACTTTTAAGACTAGTACCCACCCTCGTAAATTATCTATCCCTTGGGAAATTACTTTTAGACGGTCGACTAATTTACGTGGGTGGAGCTAAGGGTAGAAGCTAGTATTATATCACACCTTCTAATATCTGCTATCTGCCAGGCACAGCCCTACTGAAATCGCTTCAGCCGTTATGGAGATTAGCTATAACATACATAAAGACAAAAAAAATATTTTAACGTTGTGTTGTGTGTTGTTGTGTGTTTTATGTTCATAATGATGTGAATTTTGTAATACGTTGTTATTTTGATATTGCAAACAGACTACAATTTTATCATATTATACCTAACAATATAAATTTCTCGGTTCGTTGTGAGTTTGGTAACTTTGTCCACTTGGTAACTTACTACATTCAATGTGAGTACGGCTCTACATTCAAACCCGTTTGGCCGGCTACCGAGAAATACCGTCGTGACAATGATCTATGCTTCTGCGATGACTTTCTTTAAGTAAAACGCTTTTAGCCCTTTGTGATTTAAATGGGACGTCTGAATATCTGAAATATCTGAGACGGTTCTATTTATTGCTAATTCTTGTATTAACATTGGTTTACGTTTATATTTGCTTTCGATATTTATTTGAAGGAAGCTTTTGAGTAAAGGAGTGGCTTTGCGATTATGTTATTAGTTATTTAAAAAATAACCTTTCTCCTCGATCCTCGCAAATACATTTACTTCTTACATTGAGACCATTTCTGGAATACCTAAGTTTTGGAACCAAACACCAATATAACATACTCCGTACTAATATGATGAATGTGAAATTTTGTATGTTTGGATGTTTTTTATTCTATAACGCCAATACGACTCAACGGATTTGGATGATATTTGGCAAATTTATTAACTTGTTTAACTTTTAAGATTGTTATTCCGGAAATAAGTCAGGTTCTTGCAGAATTATCAAAACAGCGCACGTGAAGTTTTTTGTTACTCGCGCATAGTTGAATTATCTTTGGAACCAATTCTAAATTCAAAGAGAATGAAGTCGCGGGCAGAAAATAGTACAAAAATAAAACTTCGACTACCGTCATCTAATCCTGATCTACTGGTTTATTCAAAAATAAGTATACTGATGTCATTTCTAAAATATTAGTAGGATTTAAACCCAAGGTTATCCCTGTGAAGTCTTATTATATTTATTACGTAAAGGAATTAATAGGAATTTTCTAAAGTAAGATGACTCCATGCTTTTTCGTGCCAGGATGAGCTGTAAGATTTATGAGTGAATTCTATAAACATGCGTTCACATTATGTTAAGAGACTGTTCTGAAATATGTTATTATCATTGCGTACGTATCCCTTTACAGTATAATAAATCGAGGGTTAAGCAGCTGTACGATGTTTACCTTCTACCATTCAACAAAGAAAAAAAAAGGTATTGGCTTTTGATTTGTAATATAAATTGGGAATCAACCTAGCTTTGCAATGATACACTTCAAAATTTATTTTCCCTTAGAAAGCTATATATTTTAGCACTCAATAAAGGTCTTACCTAAAACAAAATCAATTTCTTATATTACTTAACAAAATGAATGAAAACATATGAAATACCGATAAATTGCTTTAAAAAAAATATATTTTAATGTCAAGCTCTCTATTTATGTTTAAATGTCTCGATATATTATTTTTATTCTACTGATACGATATTTACTTACTCCGCAGGAAAAATGACATTGTTTAACAATTATCATCTATAAGGTCTCTTCTTCATCTTAACGTAAAATCGATTCCGAACAACCAATACGGGAGACGAATGTAAAATAACTGAAACTCTACACAATTTAGCGATGTACCTAAATAAGAATTTGTACCATCAGTTCCTTACTTTAATCATAAGGTTGTATTTCATGACTTTTGTCTATTACGATGATTCGAAAATCAAAGCTTGTAAATTGTTTTGTTTTCTTCTACATCAGCAAACAAGTACCTATACTATGGTAAGTTTAACGAGGCGTGTGACTCTCGTGTCACATCTGACATCACTCACAATCATGAGCTCACTCTGGTAACTTTATTGACACATAGGACCACAAACTTATCAATAAAATGCTATTACCTGGACCGTATACTGTAAGGAAGAGGTGCTAGCAGCTCATAGAGTTAAATAATACTATGGTCTACTCAGCTTACATATTGTTGTAATTTAGCGCTACCCAGAGGTCTCAGAGTAATGACTGCACATGTAGCGCAGCGCTTAAGACAGTCACCTCACCTCCTCTATTTGTGTGAGTATAGTATACATAAGTAGTTATTCTGAGTCTGGATGTACTTTGCATCCATTCATTTATATGTCTGTGAAATACCCCGTGACACAGGGATTAATTTCCTTAGCGTGGGCGTTGTCTTTTTTACAAAACAAAGCAAAAGAATAGAAAAGCATAGATAGCAAACATGATCGTAGCCAAAACTAGTTTAGTAACAAGCAGTTGCTAAATGCCATGTTCAGTTAGTAGGTATAATTAGATAGGAATAGATGCCGCCTAATGACATAAGTAGGTAATTAGCAGATTACTAGCAATATAATATTGTGACAGATGTGCAGTTTCCCCTTGTGAAATTTCCATTTCTGGTGTTTGTATTTGCATAAATACTTGCGTTTGCGCCGGTCTCCCGTAGGGATACCGAACCGGGATTCCCATTTACTACTAAAATTCTAGTCGGCCTATTTGCAATAATCAATTTAATCATCTATTAGTTCATAGTTGATACGATAATGATATTTATATATTATCGTTATCGTAAATGTAGGTAAGTACTGTTAAAGTATGCGTAAATGTATTTATGCAAATATATAACCAAATCGAATATTATATTATTGATAATTACAGTGCCGTAAAGATAGTTTCACTAACAACAGCCGAATACTATTTTTCCACACTACCTAATAAAGTATTCTATATTACAAAACAATATTGAATTATTTTGAAGAGACTCATTGATCCTTAAACAAGATTCAGCGTACTTTTCTTTTGTATAAAGAAATATCACCTCAACAAAATGGTTTAAAATAACCTCGTATCAAATTAAATCAAAATTACAGTTTACAGTTATGTGGAATCGTGATTTTGTTTTACCCTACCGTGCAGTGAATGACGTGGCAGCTACTGAGAAACAATGCCATTAAAGTCAGTAGTAATCCTTTTTTTAGTATATAAAAAAGAGTTCAATTTCAACCCAATTTTAATTACCATATTCCTATTGCATTTTATGTTAAGGAGAAGTTATCATGACTTAACTCTGTTCACAAGAAATTTTAGTCTGTTTTACTCGACCTGATAGTTTTCTGTTCACTCTATTTCGATCCGTACTTATAAGCTTATACGGTCTTAGTATTAAATGACAAAATTGGGATATGTCAGCTTCTTAATTAATGAAAAGAAATCAGGTGGTGCTCCACCAAAGTCATTTTCAGCGCACTTTAAATGAGCATCTCATACAATTATATCTTCTATTATACGTAAAACTAAACTAAACATATTATAATTTAAATTACTTTACATTTGAAAATTTACTTTCTTTTTAACCTATATATTTTGCGAACGCCGGAGTCCATTATTTGCACATAGCAATAGTAGGTACATATGTGTCAAATATGTAAGTAGGTATCTACAGTCAAATCGATAATGGAAACATTCAGGCTAATTAAATCGAGCATTATATGTAGTTTGCGATACCATTTGACCTATTTATCTTGAATAAAGTCATCCATTTCAATATTAGATGTCATAATACTCACAATGTATGACCGTTATACGAATACAGAATCTGCAAACCTCTTGTGTTGTTCATTATTATGTATAATTGAGTCATTGACGATGTTTATATGATTTTATCGTTTATTTACTTACCTACGTGGTATTTTATTTATGTTTAATTAGTTGTCTGTGACAACAATTAACATTGTAGGTCTGGTTATATGCTTTGGTCTGTCCTGTCTCGGTATTCCTTAGAAGTTATCTGCCGTTGTTAATATTGTAAAAAAGGTATTAGGTAATATACCTAATATGTATTATAAATAGTGTTATATCATGTGATGTTCTTAAGAATATATTAAGAAGAAACATAATTGATATTAGGTATCTTAGGGATCGATTTATCGTAACGAGTCACATCACTAGCAAGTATGTCACTTATAAATTCTAAAATGAAAACAACCATTCGTTATGAGTAGAACTTTCCAATTACATAGATAGTCGGATGGTCAATATTATCAAGTAAGAGAAACGTCCCCTTTAAGCATTTGACAAACGTGCGTTCTTAAGTGGCGAGGGAGCATCGACCTTGCCTTAAATCAGGTTGTCTGCAGTAGTTTGTGCGTCTGCGAGATGCAGCTGCACTTAAGACTTGCTTATATGTACATTTTATGAATGCACTGTCCGTTTTAACCCTCTCTTCAACCAACAAAAAGACCGTTTCTATGCAATGAATGAAAAAAGGGAAAGGGTTTGAGATCGCTTTATAAAGATACCTATAGGCATGGAAAGTAAAATTGTTAAGTTATTTTTGGAAAGTCGTTGTTTATTAAAAATGTTGTAGATAATCGTAAAATTTTATCTACAAAGTGATAGAAAAGAATAACGTTGATACTTAATATAAACCACTCAAATTTGGACTCTATATCAAAGGAATAAGGTTGCTTGTTTTTTACTATCCGTATCAAAAATATTTCCGTACGAACTTACGGTCTATGTATAAAATTACGCTCGTGCCGTTCCCAGCTCTTGCTTATATTTTGTGATGGCTCGCAAGGGACAAGTCAATATATAAGAAACCGGTCATGTGTGAATCGGGATTACGATAAACTCCCATATGTTGTAAATACGTTTGATATAATCATTTACTATCAATTCAATTCGAATAGAGCTCTCCAAATGTAGAATCTTTGTATAAATACCTATATATTCTGAAAACTGAAGGATTTTTTACATTCGTCATCTCGATAGTAGTCACTATTTTATGATGTATTATTTTCTTAAATGGGAAAATCCTTCTGTCTATGAGTAATACATAAACAAATAAACTTGTCTTTTATATTACATCGTATGATTTAACATTCAAAGAATGACTGTAAGGTAAAAATAAATTATTCAACAGTACCTACATAATGGCGGCGTACAAAGCGCATTTGTGAGAACTTAATAGATATGTGAGAGAGAATTTTTTTTAGTGACAATGTTTATGAATTCAAATGCGTGTTTTGCTTTGAACCAATGAAGAGTTCCCTGGACGATCCCAATAAATTCGGAAACAATTCCAAAATAATTACATTTGTCGGTTAGTGGGCTCATTTACGCTTTCCTCTGGAGTCTACCTGCGTTACACTAACACTAATAATCGTCATTACCAAATGATAATGACGTTTCTTTAAGTGTTGCTACTGTCAATAATAGGTACCTATGCTTGTAAAATATAATATGAATTCTTGGCAACACCTAAGAATTATAGAGCAATCGGTTTTGGCGCCAACGCGGAAAAAGACGCATCGGGGCCTTGTTTCATTTTCAAAAACTGGTGTAAATTCGAGTTTGTTTGTGTAAACATGGTGGACTTTTAGACATAACATCTTCGATAACGTACACAAGTTAAGAAAAATGCGATATGGCCGTGAATTGCGAGGAGTAGTAGGACAAGGACTATGTATGACTTGACTGTGACGGACTTTAGCTTGACATCGTCTCAATGGCGAAATTAAATGATATAAAAATATATTTACTGAAGGCTCAAAAGGCCGAGGAAGCCAAAGCCGTAAAACGGAATTTAAAAAAAAATAGAGCAATCCTAGTAAACTAGTGTTACATTTTGAATAATCTCATTTGTTACTTACAAGTGATAAATTTGATTTATATTTTATATGATGTTATATTTTGTTTTTGCTCTTTATTATATTTATTTCTGGTATAATTATCGTTTGACTTTGTTTAGTTATTATTATGAACAACGCAATTTTTTTTTGAGAAATACCCATTTGTACGTTTTGGTTTCTCTATTTTTTTATTATAAGAGCAAGAGTTTTTTTTATTTGCATTCTTTGAAGTGTAATTTTTATGGTTAAAGTTAAATTGACCTTATATACCAGAAAAGTAGACTGCTCTTAACGACCTTATTCTAACTTTGCATGATAATTGTGATTCGTTATAATCATCCTTAAAGACGCTGTTTTTAATAATGTATTTAATTAGAACATATCACTCTTGTAAAACAGCAATTGCCTCGATTTTATAGAACCAACTACGCCTATGTCCTATGTTTCAATAGAATTGCATTACCGGTATGACGTCTTTTCAGGTGTGGCTGCCGTTTAATCTTATAAATGCATTGAAAAAAGCTATGTCTATATCCATTACTTTAGAAAATTTGCTGTCAAATACATTTGACAGCCTATTTTTGCAATTAGCCTGCACATGTAATGGATATACGACTGATAAAATAAAAGCAGGATCAGGTCGTATAGTTGTACACTTCATAACATTACAATTAAGTGAGTTAGTAAGATGGCGAGTTTTCTTTTGACGTCATGATGTCCTCTGGGCCGAATTTCGGTCCCGGTGACTAGTCTCAATTGGGACTAGTCACTTCCGCGGGACATACTGACAGACAACACCTACACAAATATGTGTGGAATTCCAGGGGCAGTATCTATTCCATCACTCCCATGATCCGATGGGATGAATATCGACATGAATGTAAAGAGATAAGGTACAGGGCCGTCGGTTTTATTTACTCAAGGAGACACGGAGGTGTAATACTAGCAACCCCTAGACTTCGAATTGATACTAAGAAATTGTTACTACAGAAAAATCCCAAAATCACTTTCTGTCCGACCCGGGGTTTAAACCCAGAACTTACTACTAGACCAACTTATGTACCCAAAAACAAACAAAATAAAAATTACTGGTAATGATTGAAATACTCATATTTTTGGAATAAATTAGACCCCAAGTTTAGATTGTATGTATGTAGGTTTCATCTAAATAATTATCAAAGATATAGTAATTAATTACGTATGCTGTCAGTTGGACACTACACATAATTTGTAAGATATTTGATTTGAAGTCTAGTTAATATACACGAGTTGATATATTCTTTAAGAATTCAGTACTAACAAGATTTAGTATGTACAGACGCCAGCACATCAAGCTACGCCAATCTGTCAAATTTCCACAATTGAAAGTGAACCTTATGCTTATGTGATAAAGTTAAAAATGTTAAAAAAGCAGATATTGATGAATTTATAGTTTTACATCGTAAGGGATCCCATTCCTGTATCGCGTGGCCTTTACAAATATGCAATTACGGACCCAAAGCAATTATATGGGGGTCACGAATATAAAGTCCTGTACGGGAATCAAGCCAGGTGACCTTAGCCACGTGCACGTAATTGCTTGATACACTAAAACTCATTCTCACTAAACTGCTCACAAATCCATAAACATAGTTACAGGTAATAACTAGCTGCACCTGCAAATTCGCAGTAAAATTAACATGATACAGTAAATATTGCAAAAAACTTACTTTCAAAACAGCCTCCATAAAAAGCTAAATATTATTATATAATTTCATCTTGTGAGATATGAAACGCTAGTATTTAATTACATAGTATTGTAATTAAGTTAACCCTTTCATAATTCAAAAGATCAAATCACCAGCGCAAATTTAAATAAATATTACTTTACATATAGAAACTGAATTCTACATTGTATCAAATGAATGTAACCTAAACATAATTTAGCATTTGCAATTATGCAAATACACATGACTACCAGTTTGACAAGGACCTGATCAGTTGCAAAATATCTGATAAACAACTATATAAGTACTTGTTTTACCAAACGTATCAAAACGGTTAATTCAAAATAAATAAAAAATCCTTTACTGATCTATGTAGTAGACTCGTTAATTCTATAGAAAATACAAAAACACGGAACCTTCCGTTATTATAAAATGTATTTTTATACGTTTCGCTCCTCCAGACGTCATAACAGTAGGTGGAAGTGACGTATTGCTGATTGTCTCCTTGACTAGAAAACAGTGAGGGAGACGGCGGCTGAACCACATTGTGAACTTATGAAACTGCACGTAACCAGTTCTTAATCTTTTTTTAGTTACTTCTGAAGTCAATATTCGAGATACTGACTTCAGCAGTAAGTACAATGTGGAGAAATGATTATGAACTATTCACGTGTAGTTTGATATTTATTCGTAATAAAAAATACAATACCTAGAGCAGTTTTACTATCATTTATGATTAAGGTCAAATGAGAAAGCAAGAATTATAATTTTAAGCTGTTATATAGAGAAAAAATAACCAGCTAGGTTTAAATACTTAAAGATGGCAGAAACTTACGTATTACGTATTTTAAAAGCAGTTTCTTTAGTGGTATCTAATTATTTTTATGTATTTTAGGATATTGAGAGCTTCACGACTAAACGCTAAGAGCCAACAGACTACCACAAACTAAACCCACTTCTGCACTTGTCGTTCCCATATTTGGTGTAAAGGAGCTGTGTTGGTGGTTCAAAATGGCATTTTGAATTGGAATTAAAAAAAACCATGCATGTCATATAGTACTACGAAGCTACGCGCCGTAGCGTCATTGTGTTATTTTTGGACTAGGTAGTATATTAAAATTGTAGTACAGGGGCTAGGGCTACAATTTTGATATACCTTTTGTTATTATTACTAAAGTCAACCACAACATTTTTAAACAATGGGTATTTAAATAAGCTAAATACTGCTCTATTTCTTAACTAAAACAAATATTGTCTGAATAAGAATATAATTATGTATATAGTAATATAATTCTTACAATTAGAAATTATCCCTATTCTAAAATAATTCCTGGAAGTTCAAGTAAATATTTTTGTTTTATTTATATACTTTGACTAACTAATAATATATTATATTTCTAAACAAAATTATAAAATTTTATATTTAGTTTTCTTAGCGATATTTAGCTTTTTAATGTAAATTGAAACTTGAAAGAAATTATTACTTACTTATGAAACTGTTGAAAACCCACGACAAAAATCAACTAATATTAGTTTATATAAAACAATACTTGAAAGTTCTACTAGTATACATGCAAAGCTAAGAAGCTAATATACGAGGACTATCGTATCAATCTATCTGTCTATTATCAGTAGGTGTCTTTCTCAGAGTATTTTTTTCATGCGACCAGATGGAGAAATTATGTATTTTTAAGTGAATAAAATTTTTTCCTTATCACGATGTAAGTGATTGCTTTTGGAGTTAATCAATTTAAAAACCACGTACCCACATTGTGGGCGCTTTGTTTATTATTATTCTCAGAACAGTACCTACCTACTTATAGGTACTGTACTATATTCGCATAAGTTACAAGACAGAAACTTGTTTCGCTCTCTGGCTAGGTGATGATAATTTTATTCAACGGTTTACACACATGTTTTAAGCACTAAATGTTTGTTTAATTGTTAGGGATTATAATTTCTAAATGTATGTACACGTCCTGGAAGTAATTTATGAAATCTCTTGAGCTAGGATGTAAACACATTAAACCGGAGAATTAGTTAGAATCAATCTACGAATATAGAGATCAATTGCACTACAAAAGGAAACCGATTTTGTATACAAGTAATTTGTTAAACAGACATAATAATATACTAATATAATACATACATATACACACTACAGAAAATTAAACGAATGAACGAATTCAAGTTACTCGATGGGAACTAAGTATTGTCATTAACTAAACTTGCCTGATCATAACAGTACCCAATCATATCAACCAACAGCACACGGAACAGCAACGGAAAACGGATCGAACTAGCACCCTTTACTGACCCATGTTAAGCACGCTATCATATCACTAAGCAATAGTATACAAACGGCAGGTCAAATTTCCCTTGGTAATCTTATTATGGAGGATGTTGACGCTGTCAATCCGTTTTGCTTCTAGAAGCATTGGTGCCTGAAATGTATTTCGTTATTCTGTAGGTATGCTTTGCAGTATCTTCTCCCTACATGATGACCCCAATTGAGAAAGTCACTAGAGCTCACACACAAGAACACAGTATTTAAGTTATCAGGGAGGGGCATTTCGTATGGTTGAGTTTTAGAAAAACCCTTCCCTTGACCAAAAAACATGTTTGAATAAAAAAAATATTCATCAACCATTAGCTCGTGACACATAATCGATACTTTCACATAGATAACGTAGGCGCAAGATTTCCATGACCTCTTTTCCCCTATTCATTTTAATACTAACAATAGATAATAATCTATAAAAGTACCCACATTAAAAGGTTGACTAAAATGTTATATTCCTACTAAAATTTCGTCACGCGACTGATTTCACACTGTGTACAATCCAGATTAAAACAAAACTTTAGTACGCAGTAGGTGCAATTAATTACTGGCTTAGTAATTAGAGTGAACAAGGTTTCCATTTATTAATTAATTAATATTGTTCGTTTTGTGGGTGTAGTCGAGAATGGCTCATAAAAATGACCAAGTGTTGTTGTGCACCAAACACAATTCAAAGCGGAACGTAGCATTGGTAAGTAACATTACTTTAAAACAAATGTGACAGATTACAGGATTTTTTTTAATCAGGAAAGAAACGAAACTAATATCAATTGAGATGCAAAGAATGATGATGATGTAACTGTTCTAAAATTGTAGTAATTCCAAAATTGCATGTAATGTATTGCTAACCCCGTAAAACAATCCCTGTGTAACGTTTTACACATATACTATAGAAATTTAGATTTAAAACAGTAAATTAATATGATGTCGTAATATGGTAACGTTCCGCCTTTGACGCATAGCAACGCAAATTTTTTGCAGCAAAGCTTTTCTTCAAATATGAAATTAATTAAATTTGCGCAGATGGCTTCATGAAAAAATATTGCCGCTTCTGAACCTGTTTGGACTAAGACATGGTTTGTTTGGTTGCAATAGTCTGTTAATTGGCATATTTAATGCTTTTTATAATTTCTTTGTTGAATATTATTACTGCAATGCTACGACATGATATAGTTTTGGCTTTTATAAAAGGATGCAAAGTTACTGAACTTTTTAAATCTTTGAACTTTAGTCTACATGCTACTTAACTGGAATTACTCATATAATATGAACCATTACCAGAATTAACAATAGTATAGTACTTTAGCTGTCTCAAAAAGTGAGAAACTTATACTATATTAAGATATTTAACTGTCAGTATTCGTTAAATAACAAGATCGAAATTTCGAAATAACCGCATTAACAAGTAGAAAACAAGTTGCGACCAGTTGCGCGGAGTGCGCTTGATGTATAGCTTATACATGCCGAGAGCACAGTGATTCAGTGTAAGGTATGAGGGGAGCGCGGGGGTTAACTTGACCAACCCACTAGAAGTTGAACTGAGGGATTTGTATTTCGCTCGGCTGAGTACATACTTGGCGTGTGTTTAATGAGCACACGGCTGATCTACTGATGCACCATACTACTTAGTCCGCATAATTTATGCGTAAAAATTAACACAAATATAAAGTACACTAATTCGTATTAACAGGAATTAAAATTAAACTTTATGATTATACTTCACAACGAATAGCTATATATCTTTTCTATTAATTTCCTACTTACCCATGATTATGTTCCCATACCTTCTTAAGCGGCGTTATAGCCTGATTTCCTTACCGGTTCGTAAACGATCAGTGTAATAGATGGGTACTATACAATTGATTAAATATTAAATTTTATAAATGATATTTAAGGGATATTTATTTAACAAAAATCTAGCACCCATACAAATGAGAGTTGCTCCAAACCAGTAAATAGTACTTACTTGTATTCTCTAAACCAGCTATTTAACTCATATCAAACCTATTTGGCATATTGAATTCACTTTAGAATTGAATTGAATTGCCACAACAAGACGTCTTGCAACTTGGTTAAAGTCTTCTCGTAAATATTACTTCAGCTGAGAGATGAAACAAGCTAAATATTCTATTGTAAGACTAGCAAACATACGCTGACTGCACAGTTAGCTGCAATTCGCTGCAATTCCTAGACCACTAAACTGATATGATGAGATAAGTATTATTTATTATCAACAAAAACACTCTTAAAAAGGTATAAAACTTCGAATAACTTCTCTAAAATATTCGGACCAAAATAAAACTAGCCCAGCAATTCTGCCATGTCTCCCCTATGTACAAATTATATTATGTTATTATCAGCCTGCGACTGGGATGAATATATGGTGACGTCACCGGCGCGCCCCTGGATCGAAGATCGTTTCGCTTCAACACATCACAGTGCGTGAGCGCAACTGACATAAGGATGTCACGCTACTAAAATCGATACGCAAGAAAAAAATACATAATTATCAACATGTTACTAGTCAATTATTATGCAGAAGAGAAGGTTTATTCAATCTAAAGGATTTATATAATGAATTTTATTTGTTCGTTTAATTTCGAACCGTGCTACCTTCTGAACGGAGGCCATTAGGAGTGGCAGATATGTGTCATTTCATCAATATTATACCTAACTCAGAATCAAATTTCATATTCTTACATATATATGAATTTCTGAGAAAAATCTCTACCATAGATGAAACGATAAGTTGCAATTTTCCTTGTTGAGCAGGTCAAGTAGCTGTTATTTTTTTAATAAAATATTTTGGCCGAGACTTGTTTCTCACTGTACCCATCTAATTTAATATTTAACTCTGAATATTAAGGTTAGCTGGTGAAATATACTCACTAAAGCATTCAAACATGCATTTCATCATTTTGATGACATGCGTTTTATATTTAATCAAATTTCGACAAAATAAGGGGACACGCGACTTGTACAAACGTCAAGTCGTGCGTCGCCTTGTTCTGTGGAACAAAGTATCTTCAAAGGAGATTGTATGAATATGTTAGAACGTCGTTCATTCGGTTTTAGATTTTCCCATTTAGTCAACATTTACAATATTTTCCTCTTAGTAATTTTACTCTTAAATATGTTAAAACTAGTAGTCGAGTAACCGCATTTTTTTTTATTAAGTAATTTAATTTTGCTAACAATATTGTGTTGGTGTGTATTTTTATCTAATCAGAAAACATAATTAACTATTTTAAAAAAATATACCTAACATTATTCACGAAGAATAAATCTATTAAGTATGTAAACAAAATTATTAAAAAAATATTAGTTTATTCTAATAGCTTATCTCGTTTCGCCTTCAAATGTAGTTAGGTACCTACTTATGAAGGTAGGGGCCTAGTCAAAGGGCACGGTTTCTCTCAGTACCAAGCCGGTTCACGATTCTGTCACAAGATTCGTGACATAACTGTTGTACAGCGTAGTTCCTTTTTTAAGGCTCTGTGCAGACAAACTTAATTTACATAGATTAGGTACTTAAGTGGATATTTGTATTAACCCATTCCAATGTTGACAGTTTTTTTAAATTCAACCTAGACGGACGAAACTATCAATGAGCCTGCATAACAAGCTCGATGTTTCTTATTTTTTTTTCGTTTTTTTTAGTTTTTACTTAAGTACTTGTTACAGCGGGAGATTTTACATACGTCTGTTAAATGCTTAAATACATAAAACATACTCTTGCTCAGAACTACCATTTATGGGTCAAATATCACGAAGGCGCCGATGCACTAGCAAACCACAACCATTGCGCCATACGAGCTAGCAAATTACCTTTGTAATCAATTTTTCTATATGATTAATAAAATATTTTTAGACTGCAAGATAGATAGAGTCGAGATAGCCTGATCGTTAGGCCGTTGGACTTTCGAGTCAGTGGTTTTAAGATCAAACCCAAGGCACTAACTAAAACACACAGACGAACCACTAACTTTTCGAATTCATGTTTGTATTAGAAAATAAATAGACCTATTTTATTCTTAAAAACGTGAAGAAACCTGTAAAAATTTCTCCAAAAATGTTCTTAATGTGAAGTCTGGCAACCCACACTGACCTAGTGTGGGTTGGCAGACTTGTGTGCCAGACCTTTAATTGTGAGACAGTAATTGGTATGACGCAGCCCATGTCAAGCAGCTAGGACTCTGGTAGGTACAGTAATTGCTTATTTTCTTGGTTACGAATGCAAGTAACCAAGAAATTAATTAGGTACTGATTAATCAGCAAGACTGCAACAAGCTGCCCTTGATATTTCGTGAGTTAACTAGTGGCTACTTAATTAATTCAAGCTTTTATATTTGTTCTAGTTTACCAAATGAACCTGGTCATAGGTACTCGCACATAATTTATATAAAAAAAATAATTATTTAGTATATACTACACTATGATATTATAAATTAACTAATACATAAATATACGTGTATTGAGGTAAAAAAAATGATTTAGAAACTAGTCGTCGACTGGAGATCGCGATTATTAGTATTAACTGTCACCTTCCAAATGTACCTACGTTTTTTGTAGCCAACTTTATCGATCTTAAAAATTGTATGTATTTAATATGAAAATATATATCTATATTTATAATTATTTTATGCACAATCGGTACATCCTTACATTTTCAATTTAATTTCATTCCGATTCTACTGTTTATTTTGTTTATAATTTTGCTAGTTAAAAGTCCCATAAATCGGTACATCCTTACATTTTCTATTTAATTTAATTCCGATTCTACTGTTTATTTTGTTTATAATTTTGCTAGTTAAAAGTCCCATAACCTAAAATATAAGACGATTATCTATCTTTTATCTCTATCAATACTTTAAAAGATCAAATTAAATATAATTTAGCGTTCTTTACTTGGGGTGAATAATGTTAAATATTTAATATATTCGTACGAAATAAATTTGTTCCAAATTATTCTTGAAGAAAATCAAAAATATATTTTAATATTTACATAGGTATCTAATTAAGCTTCAGTTTAAAGTATAACTAGTTTATTTAGCATTTCTTTCCAATCTGAATACCTACTTATCTTTCATACAAATAAGCATTGACGCATGCAAAGAATAATTTGGAGCCGTATTATATATCAAATAAAATATTTTAAACCTATTTTGATCCAACAAAAATCGGTAGCTTCCATGTGACCTTAACAATAATAGTAACAAACAGTTTGAGACAGTAGGTAAATAAATACACATTAAAATGCTTGTCACGAAATGAGTGGTATGACAGCCCTATACAAAGGCAATGTCCTGCCGAGTGGGGCACAGGAACATCATAGTGATGATTTAACAACGCAGACAATAAGCGAAAATAGTTATTTCCGATAAATTAAAACATGAGATACGATAATTATACAATTAGTTCTTAAAATATATGAGAGCGTTGTAAATATCGATGTAAATTTTACGTGGTAGTGATTATATAAACCGACTTAAAAAAATAGAGGGTATCAATTTGACGTAAATGTTTTAAAAGCAAAATTTCTATACCGACGGTTGATTTGGGAAGTAAGCTGGTGAATGTGGGACGAGAGCGTTACAAAAATTGTGATCGGGAGGATCAAGGAGGGAGATATAAGTTAAGGAAGATAGAAACAGAAGTGATAACGTTTCTTATAGGTATAGTTATATACGAAACGTAACAAACGTAACTATCTGTAGTAGGGCAAAAGTGCGAGCACATTTTCTTTCTCCCTTTCTCTTATAGCCTTTTTACTTAGTTACATTTCGTGTATCTAAGTTTTGCTACAGTCGTGTACACTAGATTTTTTTTCTAGTGTTCTGCGAAAAATAAACCTATTTTATTGTTTTTAATGTTCGTTTTTATGAAGTTGTTAAGAATGCTTACTATTTTATGTTCTGAAAATTTATGTCTGGCAAATAAATTTCTCAAATTAAAAGTAAAAAAATGAGACGGAAAGTATTTTGTTTAGTTCGTAAAAAATGAAATCCCGTCCAGTTTTGGACAAAAAAAATCCAAACTTCAGCAACACTTTGAATTTTGAATTTGGTAATATTCCTGACTGGCTCTAAATACCTATATAGATATCTATAGGCGTGGTTGAAGAGAGTTTTGACTGGGTCAATTCCTGTTAACTCTACCGCAACTAAACAATTTTAATATGCTTATTGAGATTTTGTCTACGTGCGTGTCTCGTCATAATTTAGCTAGAATCTTATACACCAAATGTACCTATAGTATTTTACAAAAAAAAATGAATGGTATCGTTACTTAGATAAGGCTTGAAGAAACAAATTACCAGTGAAAAATTGTTAATTGATTGTCATGCATTTTAATGCCAAATAATTTTCATTTGTCCCGCTTTAAATCGCGTGCAATATAAAGACGAGTGATGATAATTAAATCGAGGTTGTTTTTCTGCCAAACTGGCAGGAAACGTAATGATGCATATTAATCTACCAAGTTCTTTACGTACATACCTACATATCTATACGTGGAGCATATAAGTTATAAAACTACAAATAGATCAAAAGATAATTTTGTATTTCGAATTGTATTCAAAACTACAGCGCGCTAGTGGACTTAAAAGCGCAGGAAACGGCACTTCACAACACTACACGACGTCAAACATCGATCCAGCAACAATAGAGACTCTGCGTTTGAATTTTGAACACGAACTATTTTAAGATGGCGTCCCGAGCGCTCCCGACAGTTTACGACAATTCGCGAATTATGAGCCAATAAAGTGCGGTGTCGGCGACACGCCGCTACAGCCCTTAAAGCTTTTAATGTCCGTTTAATTGATATAAACTATACTTAATAATGCAATCGATTTCTTTTACAGACCGCTTTATTGCCAGTAGTTAATTATATAAGCCATTTTATCTTTAAATTATTTACGCTCACTTGCATTACTCAAAACGTGCTGCGAACATAATTTTGCCAAGACATAATGTATCACGCTCGACACAGAGATAACAAGTAACTCGGACATTATTTGCCCGGCCTCGGCTAAATGCACGTCTTCCAAAATATCTGAGACAGTGACCGAACCTTACTCGTTTCATAAATAATCCTCTTACTGGACAAAGTTCTGTTATAATTCACAATCAGACCTTTAATATCCCAATCCGACGGGTGAGCATTAATCAAATACATGGAACGGGTTTATACAAAGGCGGGCAAGTTAAATAAAATAATAAATAAGCAACATTCCATGAGATTTATTTCGAAGAAAAAAGCGAGGCGGGGTAAGAGCCGGGTCATGTCGCAGTATATTTATTGTCTGCACCGGTGTCGGCCCTCGATGTACGGCTCTAATTAATGCTGCATCTCGCCCGGAGATATATCGTATCGAAGCCATCCTCTTTTAAACTCATGATGTTCCTTTTCTAATCTCGAGATTAGGTAAGTACATACAATTTATTATCTCGACTCTCAAAAATATATTAAAACAACCTTTTAATCTTAAATAATGTTATCAGATCAGATGCCAATTACCAAAAACAATGCAAATGAGGTTAAATTATGTGTATCCTGCCGATGCGATTGTTATCTCATATCTATGGGAAACTTACAGAAGTTCCCATTAAAAGATGAGCTCGTACAGGTACTATACGACGGCAAGTCAAACCTCTTCGTGACAACAATACGGTGTAAAGAATAATAATGCCAGCCAGCTGACGGGAGGTGCCTTAACGTCCGTTGTCATGGCGACTATACGAAGGGTGAACCTGCCTGCCTGCCTAACATATTACAATCCCGGACAAAAAAGGTCGAACTCACCCCTCGGCTATCAGATTTTAGACTTTACCTCATAAAGCAGAAGGGTCCTTTGACGCGTCATCGGACATCAGTTACGACCTTTCACTCGAGACGCATTATTGGGATGTGTGTATTGTGTTTCGGGATCCATCTTTGATTTTTAAAATTAGAATGTCTATCGTCGTCTCTTTCACTCGCAGGAGCTTAATCTATCGGCGCTTGTCTAACCGCACTTGTATAATTATTCCATTGTCTGTTTATGACATTTTAAACAGTTTTAAGTTTTTGTTGAAATAAGCACAGACCATAAATGTTATTTCGGCAATAAAAATGCAGTTTCGGTAATTTATAGCTCATGTAAACGTAGTACCAAAGATTCGGGCAAGTCGCGTGATTTATATCGTCGTTGTATATTTTTACATTGTAATGAGGACTGCAAAATGTAGACACATTATTATTTTACTTGTGGTAGGTACTATAATGAGTAAAATCATAGTGCTCTACATAGGTAATATATTGGTAAATCCGATAAATGGTTCCGTAATTAGTTAAATATTTAAACGTTACTTATTTCTATATATAATATTATATTCAAACTAGAACAAGTTAATTCCAAAATTAACGATTTAATTAATCGATTGATGTATTTTTATTATTTAACAAAATAGATCAACAACATAGATTCTATAATCAGTTCAATATTCTAATAGAATAATATGAACAATGGCACCATATGTAGATCACTTTATTCAGACACCTATTGTTTTTGACAATATATTAAACTAATATGAGAACAGAATGAAGAGGAAATGAATGAAATTACCACGTAATATATATAACATTTTCACATTCTAGACACAATTAAAATAAACTTTTAAGTAACTACTTAATTAAGCTACATTTCAAAATGCTTACTCAAACTCACCGCTGAACAATTTAAAGTGTCTGTACACCAATTAAAATAACCCATTAGTGGTATCGTATCCACATTATTTAAAGCGATCAGGTAACCAAGGTCCGGCCTACACGGCCGGGCATTCCAAGACGCTGTTGGTCCGCTATCAATTTTATACACGGTGGGAAGGCTATTTATCTTGCATTATTTATTGGCTGACTCTGAAACCAGTCTTGGGACTCGAACGCCGTGTGGATTGTGGAACTCAGTATTTACTTGTCAATGTATAACTACCTCTACAACATGCGTATGTTGGATGTCAGATATAGCCGTTTGAGACCGTAGATATTATAATTAAATGAACCGTTAAACTTGAAATGAGTACGTACGAGATTTTTACGCCACAAGAGGGTAAACTTTCACAAATTCTAAGAAAACGTTCTCTTCAGGAACGGAATAAAAGGACACCTTACAAAGCATTAGAAAGTTGCGCAACCCTTTTTTACGCATCCCTGACTTTTTGTAGCGATTTCTTTTTAGAAAAGACACTCTATTGTTCGCGGACCATTTGCTTCTAACCCTTTCCGTTACTTTTTCTTTGACGATATTGTTTTTACTTATTTTATTGTAAGCAAAAGCTCAAGGAACAATGTCAATCCGTGTCCTTAAGACTGCTCTGCGGCGTATCTACGCTGATGTGATTAATTTACATCGATGTTGGTCTCAGTAGCGGATAACTCTAAAATTAAGTTTACTGCGCAATAAAATATTAATGAGTCATTAAAATCTAAAATGGTATAAAAGTGAAATTTAATGGTCTCTCTCCAAGCCTTTTGCGAATCCGAGTTGTTGAACGTGATATATGATGCTATAAATCGATTTCAGAATTTTCAAATGTAACTGTTAAAAATAATTTATTTCAGATTAATGCCATTTTTATGTCGCGTTTGTGATATAAAAATGCCGTTCGTAATAAATGTGACATATTAAAACAGAATTTTTAATAATAAAACTCATTTGTTTGTTTCCAGGACCAAACGGATGTCCACGAAGGCGAGGCCGACAGACGTACACAAGATTCCAAACATTAGAGCTAGAAAAGGAATTCCACTTCAACCACTACCTGACGCGCCGGCGCAGGATAGAGATAGCACACGCGCTATGCCTCACAGAGAGACAGATCAAAATCTGGTTTCAGAATCGTCGAATGAAGTTAAAGAAAGAACTTCGAGCTGTGAAAGAGATAAACGAGCAGGCTCGCAGAGACAGAGAAGAACAGGAAAGAATGAAGCAGCAACAACAAGAGAAACAAGCCAAGCTGGAGAACCAGCACCACGGGCACCACGTGACCCATCATCACGACCCGATGAAGATGCCCATCGACAAGGGCTCCAACGACCTACTCAAAGTGAACAAAGTCCCTACGTAAGGTGTCCGTGACGCCAAATAGGAAATCTTGACTGATTCTGTATCATATAGTGTGAGAGGAAGTGTTACGTCCATAAGGACCTGCGGGCGTTAGTCGATTCGTATCCACTAGTTTTATGTTTTCGCGTGTGAGAGGCTCCTCGTTGTGGAGGAGTTCACTCGTATCGTTTATGTAATAATGTTCCTTTAGTGCGAAGGACTTGCCTCGGTGTCGTTCGCTGGGTGGACAGGCTGGTGATGTGCTTTAAGCATTTATTTTGTTGCCATAACCACACCTTGTATTGCAATAATATTTTACTAAAATATACAAAAACTCGTTAGAATCACTCTAAGGTTTACATAGGAGCCCGAGTGAACTTCGGTATTGTTAGTTAAGATTTAAAATCTGTGAATCTCATAGTATTTATTGCTACCACTTATTCTTAATCCATTATGTTATATTTTTTATTAATAGATATTATATTATGTACATTTTGATGTATATTTTATTATTTGTCCGCTGTTAGCGGACTGGTTATGTTTTGACGGTCACATTTTTTATGATTGTAAAATTTGTTGTATTTTATCAGTTGATTTGGAAAAGTTACTACTTTATTTTCTTTTTGACCAGATTGTGATTCACTTCAGTAGTTTAAGTCGGTAAATTGTTGTTTGAGTTCATCTGATTTCGATATTATATTAAGTATTATCGAGGAATATTAAAAATACCTTCATAGCTAATTCCATAAGAACTTAAAATGTATATTTATAACAAAATACGTATGGAAGTACAATTGCAAATAGGTCTTCGCCGTGACGAGCGTAGTGTTTTATATTTTCGTCTTCAGTAATAATGGATATTTAAATGTAGACGGTATTTTTTGATAATTCTAGTAAAAAGTACCATGTCCATGAAATAGCAAAAGAACAAAAAGAACAAGATTATGGATGGGTAGGTACTGCAAATGACGTGTTGTCCATGATACCCGAGTCATCTGATGTTCAAAATTATATACGTAACGATGATACATATAATAAATTACAATAATGTGACTAAATATAAATTTTACACGTAATATTAAAAGTTATGTAGTTTAAGTGTATAATACATAGGTAAATAGGTTCGACTTTGTATGAAGTATTGGTAAGACTAGGTACCTACTACATAAACAATGTATGGCGGAATAAACAGTGGTCGCACTTTATCATTGCGCAGAGTCAGTATGATTAAGTTCTTTCTGTTTTTAAAAGAAGTTAAAAGTCATTTTCGCTTACAAAATTATGGCAAAATTATGTTTCTTGCGATTTTATGTACTCATATGCACATTTGAATTTTCCAGCTCGGTAATTTAATACATAAAATGCCAGCAAACGGCGTTACAAAATCGAGCTTCGAGGAAACAAGAAACGTAACTGCGAATTTTGAGAAAGCGTGAGCTTATTTTAACAAACTGATTTTAAATGATTCCACAATATAGTCGCTTTCAATTCCACGTTGTGCCAAAATACATAATTAAAATACTTTACTAACACGTACTCGTACATTGCAATATATATTCCGCGTCCAAAATGTTCTATAATTTTATTTTAAATCTATACGTAATAACTGAGCAAAAATTAGAATTTTAAAACTTAGTCTTGATAGTCACCATTATACGTAAATTAATGTCAGGGTAGAATTAAAGAGATAAATTAATAATTAACGGTATTAAAATTGAAGTCTTCGCTTAATTTTTATATAAAAATCACCTTCTCAATATCTGTCCACTGTGTTACTCAAAAATGTTGTTTATCTATAGCTGTGTAAAATATAAAAGAAAAAAGTGTCGTGATATCATTAGAAAAGATTTAAGTCGTCAATAAATATAAATCATACCATCAAACATATATAAAAATAAAACAAATTTGAAATATAATGTCGAACAAAACTACTGAGCAAAAATGGTTTCCTAAATTTCATTATACAGTGACATGGGTGAGACTTTTTAACTCTCTTCAATTTGATAGAATAGATTGCTATCGCATTTGCAAATGAAAAAAGTAAATTTACCATTATGGTAAATTTGATTATTTCATTGCTAATAAATTTTAAGCAATAAACAGAAAATAAATCAAGACACACTATATTACAACAATTAATATTATAAATTTAACAAATGACTGTAAAAATGAAGGTAACAATTTTATTTTACATATTAAATCTACAATTGTATTACATTGATCGCTTGTTACTAATAAATCTATTTGCAAGTAATATACGTCAAGCAATGGATATGTAGTTAGATTATGAGATTTTATATTGATTTCCATAAAATATACCCCAGTACATGTGCAATAACTTCAATTCACATTATTTCATAAAACCGTAGTCTCTTAAGATTACGTACATAATAAGGTTGTCGTTAGTAATATAACTTTATCCCATCTTATTTTTAAATATATATAAAAATCGAGAATGAAAAATCGAACAAAATGTACTTAAGTAACTTCGAGTTAAGTAGGCTTTATAAATTATAAAATGCATAGTTATTAAAAATATCGTAGACACTTGTAATAAAAATTAAGCGTAAATCCGATGGTTAGTAATGAATTAAAAACGCTTAAAAATTATTTAGTATCGTCCGTAGTTGGTTATTTGAGAGGTGAATGGTAAAAAGCTTCTGAAAGGACGTACACACTACAAACTGATAAGCTGTTGACAGTTGGACATTTTTACACAATTGGTGTATACGATTTAAATTGTTATAATTCTACATTTGAAAACCTCTGAAAATTCAATCGTCACTTATTACCCGCGTATAAACCCGCGCAACTGATTTTGAAGTCATTGGCAAAGGGTAATTTTACTAGCGTAAAACGTGAAACAGTTTTTGACATTTTTTTCATCATTGCTAACAACATCATGAGGCTTTTGAATTGGTGTTCAACATTAATTAAAAACATATAGTTTCACAGTTTAAGTGACCTTTTAATATTCAGCTGTTAGATTTGTAGTTACTTTAGCGGTTTTTTTTATTATTGTTTGGGACTGTGCAAAATTACTACAGTAGTGTGTTTAGCATCTTCCTCTTAACTATCCATTAAGTTTCGCGTGTAACAATAGGTAAATTTTGTAACATAGTAATGATATGTGTGTGTATGTACGTCCAATGATTTATGTCAGGTACACTTTATTGTTTTTGCGTCGTAAAGTACTGTAATCCACGGTGAAACAAAGAGCAATTTGTTAAATAGATTATATATGTCCTCCATCCGTAATGCTGTCTTGCCATATTGCTAGTATTTTGTAGACTGTAGGTATGAATATACCTAACCGAACATATATCTATATATATTAATATTAATTAAATTAACTTTCCACATTAGTTATACAGCCTTTTTGTACGCATCTATTCAAAAAAATACGTTAAAACGTATAATTACTTGGTTTGGCGTTTCAGTTTTATTAAGTTTTGTCCTTGTTTGTTGTCCATAGTTAGTATTTTCATTTTGATGTTTATTTCTACTTTAAATAGTAACAAGACTTCCGTTCTATTAGTTATTATGCCCTAAAACGATCAATTTTTATCTTTAATATAAATGTAGCTATGTATCTATGTACCTATATCTATATTTTTGAATATAGTAATTAAAATCGTCTTTAAAGTTAAGTAATTGTAAATAGTTGTGAAAGTTTTATGTGGCGCATTATTTTTGGTTATTTTTTTTGTTTTATGTTATGTATTTATGTATTGAGATATTGTGTCGTATGCTTCTGCAATTTGGCCACGTTGGTGGGCTACCTGATTTTTAAGTACAATAGTGTGTTGAACTAAGGTTATGTTGTGTTTTGGACATTGGTTGTGATTGAATGCAACTTGTGAGAGGTCAGGATAAAATGGATGGTGTATTGTAATCACTGTCTGGGCACACTGGTGGTCCTTTCATAACGTGGTCAAGTGTGAGCTAAAGGTACGATTCAACGTGACTGTGTCGTGGTATATAAGCAAATAGTTGGGTGATTGTATATGAAGCCCGCATTCAATATTGTAATATTAATTTCAAAAACTTCAAGAGAATAAAGAGTTAATAAAATAATGGATTTTTTAATTTGTTGTGTTAGACTCCTTACATTTACTATATTATATAGTTTTGAGGTGAATACTTTATGACATGAAGCTTCAAGAAAACATTTTGAAACATAATTACATGATTAGCTTTAAAACTTAAATTACGTTTATTGCATTACACTTATAATGAAACTGTTCAATGATACATTTTAAATATATCAACGGCCAAATCATTATAATAGTTATAAAAGTCTAATGCCCATAATATATATAAATGGATACTGTCATGTTCCATTAAATATTTCGCGTACCATAAACGTTAACGTCTTAAGTAATTATTACTATCGACATAACATTATTTTCCACCAACAAAAACTTTTATCTAATTTTTGTAATAACACATTTAGAATGTCATAACTAACACATAATTAAAAGTTAAATACTATTAATATTAAATACCTATAAATAAAAATACTGAATTTAAATCGTCGCATGCGGACAAGGAGCCAAAAAGCTGGCAACATTACCCCGTTGAATAGTGAGTCTAATACGTTGTTCTAAGTACGAGCCAGCTCTCTGGTCACCTGACGACTTGATAAGGCGCCTCCACAGCTCCCTAACGTAACCCCGTGCTTCTGGGCCCCAGGGACCCATTGCTTCCACCCCAAAGGGAAGAAAAATATATCCTTCACCGATGGATATATATTGTAATAATGGCGAGTATTGCACATCCATGCCTCTCATAATCAAGGAAACAGAATTATTCAGAGTTAAGGGTCTTTTTTAAGCTAATGTTTCCTATGGAGTTTCCTGTTGAATTGACCGATACAAACAATATTTGAGCTAAATCTACAATATCAGCGAGTAGCATAGGTTGGACTTTACTTTCAAAAAATTTATTGGCCCACCAAAATTACTATAATTTATCCCTAAGTATCGAAAATTCCCTATAAAAGTCATTGTTCGGCGTGCGTTGCGATAACTATTGATGCTACATAAAATAATGTATGATAGTACTCAGGTAAGTATCAGTACCCAAAAATTTATATATTACCCAAGAACTAATTATATTTAAGTATAACTGCATGAGTATGTGTACCGTGGACGATCCTTAAATAAATAAATAAAAATAATAATACGGAAGGTATAATATATCTAACTATTGTATATAAATTGTATAGAAAGTCACAAACCGTTTTAGTTGAAATTATCGTGTGAAACCGTATCACAAAATCTCACAAGTTAGAAGTTAATATTATAATTAATATTAACTTCTTATCATCATCATATCAGCCGAAAGACGTCCACTGCTGGACAAAGGCCTCCCCCAAAGATCTCCACAATTGCCGGTCTTGCGCTATTCGCATCCAGCAGTTTCCAGCGATCCGCACAAGATCATCGGTCCATCTTGTAGGGGGCCTGCCCACGCTGCGTCTTCCGGTTCGTGGTCGCCACTCAAGAACCTTTCTGCCCCAACGACCATCGGTTCTACTATTATATTAACTTAGAGATAGATGTATTTTTTGATAATATTGAAATGGCACTATCATGTAAACTTTTTACTATAATAGAGAGAAGTTTTTATTTAGATACTAGACAAAATTAGTAGTTTCATCTATTTGACTATTAAAATAAAAAATATAACCTTAATTTTCAGTCCAGTAGTAGTTGTAGAGTAAAATATAATATGCTTTTCCTAAGCAGATTAAGGATATACATATTTTTTTGGTGAACATTAAGAAATTGTACAACTTTTGAATATATTCCCAAAACCGCCTCTATATAGGTGGTCCGTTGAAGTAGTCAAAGGCTACGTGTTTACAAGGGTAATTTTAAAAACCTGTACATTTTTTGTCACATACAAAGGTATATTTTATCTGCGTCCAATATTTTTCTTTATTAAACCAAAAATAAAATTCAACCTTGAAACAAACTGTTTAAATTATACAGGAAAGTAATGTATCAAATATAATAAAATTAAACTGATGCCTTCTGAAAAAAACCGACTAAGTGCGAGTCGGACTCGCCCATGAAGGGTTACGTAGCAACAAGTATTTCAGTTCAGAAAGGTAAATTGCAGTTTACGATGTATGACGTATTAATAAAAATACTTAATAGATCTCGTTCAAACCAATTTTCGTTGTTAGTTTGCATGGTAATGTAAGTACCTACATCATATATTTTTTTTCTTTTTATCATTCTCTTATTTTAGAAGTTACAGGGGGGGACACTCATTTTACCACTTTGGAAGTGTCTCTCGCGCAAACTATTCAGTTTAGAACAAAATTATATTAGAAACCTCAATATCATTTTTGAAGAACATCCATAAATACCCACAAGTATGGGTACAATGAAAACAAAAAATTTGAGTTTCAGTTCTATGTATGAGGAACCCCCAAAATTATTGTTTTTTTTCTATTTTTGTGTCAAAATCTTAATGCGGTTCACAGAATACATCTACTTACCAAGTTTCAACAGTACAGCTCTTATAGTTACGGAAACGCCGTTTTTTGCTATTCGGCTACGGAACCCTAAAAATAGTTTTGTTTCTACTGTTATGAAAACATGTCATATTTTTCAGGATTACTGTTTCGTAAAAATCATACTCACATGAAAAAACAGAATTCTTAATATTCAAATTGCAATAAAACTCTCTTACTTCGTGATGTATCCGTAGGGTATAATAAGTTCTAACTAAAAATAATACCGACTTAATGCGAGTCTGACTTGCACCGAGGGTCCAAATTAAATATTAGTATCAAAAGTTATTTAGTTATCTATATCTTACACTTAGCATAAACAAGTTTATGAATATGAGAAAATTTAATGATAATTAAAACAAGAACTAAAATTCAGTTATATGGAAACATTTTTGTTGCTTGCTCGTTGATTTTTCTTGTAGTACCTTCATATGAATTCTTCAACTTCATTCTTCTTGGAAATAACAAGAGATTTTATTAGCAGTATTTTAATCGTTAGTCGTATTAAAAATCATAAACATAGTTTTGTAATATCGGAATAAAATTTTTGGTCATAGTATTTGCAAACGACACAAAAATATTTCATCACTTTCTTTTCTGATAAAAGTGGTATAAGTAATTCAATTCACTTCAAATATTTTATTTCAGATAAAAATATAATATCCATATAAGTAATAGTATATATATATTTCTTCTCTTAGATACTAATGATAGCATGAGGTATTACGGAGAAACCGATACACGGTAGCAATTACTATGGTTGTCTCATTTTTTTTTTGCAAAACTCCCACGATGATTGATTACCTGTCTATCCTGCAGTTTAACGCTTTCAATGCGGTGACCGAGATATCTACCAAAATGTCCATTCAATTACTAATGACGAGATAATGCGTCCTCCAGAAACTCTCCCAGATAGGACCAGCTCAACTTGTACCAACGGTTCTGTCTTCTTCTCAAAATAAAGTATGTGGTATCACTTAATAACCAGTGTTTCAGAATGCTTAGTTATCGAGTCACAAACAAATCAGTTTACACTCAATATCATAAAAAATTACTACACTTGACGAGCATTATTGTAGCAACACTACCTTCCATTTTGAAATATTAGTTATATATGGTTTTGACGAAATTAATCGTCAATAGTACTACGGGAAGGTAATTCCTGGCGAGATAACACGTCAACCGTTTATAGCGTAAGATTTTGTCAGTCGATATAATATCTCGTCGAAAGTACATAAATGTAGATTTGGTTTCGTTATAGCCGTACAGGGCAGTCATTGTATAAAAGCCGATATAAAGAATTTTTCATTTATAATAATTAGTCAACACATATCAGATTTACATACTACAATGTAAGTACCCACTTACATAAAAAGACCTTGAAAATATACAAATCCAAGGATTAACTTCAATCTTGTTGTATTTATAATGGAGCGAAGCGAGCTCTCCGAATCGGACAAATCGACACTTACATGCTTGTATGTTTGTCCGAAGATAATCAATTGCGGTAAAATTTCGTGATAAGATGATAGTCTTGAGTAGCCACACATTATTAGTTTATAGTTAATTCATTAATAATAATGTACTAAGGGCTTCGAAAATTTAAGGCGACGGTTTGATAAAACAAAATAACGACATACAGTGAGCGGCACTTTCCTACTTAAAAATCCGCATGCGATCTAGTTCGTTCGCGTTATTTGTAAATTATAATAAAGAGAGTTTAATTTTGTAAAAATTAACGAATCACCTAAATAACAATTGCCCTACCGCCGATAACTTCGATGCATCGCCTTAAATGGTGATAAAGAAAACTCTTTGTGAACAGGAGTTTACACTTATCGTACATATTGCTCTAATCCAATTAAATACTTTGACCAATCACCATCATCATTCCTTTTAAACTGATAAAAAACCTCTATTTTGTTAAACAAATTTTTGTTAAAGGTAGTTGGCTGTATTTTTGCGCAGTATGAGAATCTAATGAAAAAGTCAGTTTTATTTATAACTAGCTGTGCCCGCGACTTCGTCCGCGTGTTAATTAGTTTATTTTGTTTTTTAGTAAAATAAATGACTTTTTCTAAAATAAAAGTAGCCTAAGTTACTCCTTATTACATCAGCTACCTGCCAATAAAAGTCCCGTCAAAATCGGTCCAGCCGTTTCAGAGATTAACCGGAACAAACAGACAGACAGACAAAAATTGTAAAAATGTTATTTTGGTGTATGTACCTAATATATATTCATATTTATGTAGTAAAAACCGGTTATATCAATATTACAAACAGACACTCCAATTTTATTTATTTGTATAGATATGGTATGGGAATCGCTGATCATAAATGTAATCTTTAACATAAAATTTATTTCAAATTTCAATCAGTTGTTTGGTGGTACTCGTCTAATCGATTTGTAACTTTAATAATTTTCTATCTTAGTATATACGTAGGGTACATTTTATTTTATAAATTACATACATACACACATAGACTCATGCCTGTTTCCCAGAGGGGTAGGCAGAGACAACGGACTTCCATTTGTCACGATCCTTGCACACCTCTCACGCCTCGTTTCCTGTAATTATATTCTTCATACATCATATTCTATCACCGGTTTCGGTACTTCTGACTTTATAAATTACTCTATTTTATTATTTAAACAAAAGCATCAAGCAATACAATGATAATTAAAAATATCTAGCAGTGTAAGAATAAATGAAGAACTTTTGTTTTAAGAGGTCTTTCCTGAATCACTGTACGTACAGTATTTCTCTTTTCAGAGGTAGATTCTTGACTTATTGTTTTAGAAGGTGCATTTAAGATAACAGAGATATGAACGTCAAGAATATATAGGTAAATGTATTAAATTGGCACTTCACACGCATATAACAATACCTACGCCAACATTTATGTAACCAATAAATGATTTTCATCTTTTTCTTCAACTTCAGAATGGCGTTAATATTTACGATTCACGAATAATTTATTATTCAATAGGAATTTATTATCTATGCATTGACGCTATGTAAGTAGCACAGATTAGGTGAATATATTTAATAAATATTTCTTAAACACTCAGATTAACATTATTACGTTTCAATACATGCTGCATGCAGCTGCTCGTTTATTTCTACTAGTTTTCAATCAGAATCTGAAGGTTAATTTGAGGGCCGTCGTGTGATATTAAGGGCCGTCTACTCGAAGCGTTTTTTCTCGCTTTCTTTTCTCTTTTCGAAAGAATAGAACAACTTGTAAAGTCACATCATTAAAATTCAAATTATAACGTATAAAGTGGATATTTTACTTACATACAGACACAGACAAAGGTCCAAAAATAATTTATGCCCTTAAAATTACTATCTGTTAATAAACTTATAGATAAATTATTTACCTAAATATTATGCGATTAAACTGTTGTAAACTTTTACATTTTTAGTGCAGTCGACAGTAAAATTGAACAGAGGGGGAGAATTAAGGTCAATTGTTCGGGGTAGCGCCTTAATCATAGTCATATTCTTTGTTTTACGATTACGCACATTCCTATGACTCTTTGTAAACTGCTATTAATTTCAGATACTTGGTAAATTCAAAAGTTCGTATTCGAAAATGGAATGTCTGCATGTTACGTAACAAGAGGCACATATATTTGGCTTATATAATTATTAAACAATCCTCTTTTTCATCGTGACGTATTTGTAGGCATCTTATCGAAATTACTTCTGAAACCCTTTAAATGTTTGATCAACTACTAGATTATTCATGGAACATATGTTCGTCTGTATCTTCTGCTGATAGATATCCCATTTATCATTTATATATAGTAGTGAGAGATGCTTCTTTAAGTTTTTAAAATGATAAGTGAGACAGGAACAGAAGTATGGTAAGTAATAAGTCAGGTATAATAGTAGCATCATGACACATTTTTCGTGAAAATGATACCTACATAATTGATAATTTAACCACATTTTTTTAAATTGCATAGTGTCGAAATACACTGTTATGCAACAAAATAGCGTCACTATTATAAATAGCGTAGCGTAACGTATTTTTAAATTTACTGAACACATTTTTTTTACGACACCTTTTTATTATGCATAACTCTGACCTAATGTGTTTAAAATTGCCGCACTGCCATCCTGACTTCCATAATATTTGTGGGAATCTGTTTTCTTTAGTCCTTCTTTCTTAGCTAAGTTTTAATTTGTTAATAAAACTAGTATCAATTACTATGTCAAATATAAATATATCTTTCTTCCAAGTGTGAACCGTATTACTAAAACTCTACTAACCATATTACTTTGAATGCTGTGGTCGTTTTTAAATGTTTCAACACAAATTCCTAAACATTTCATATTCCTGTTTGTAAGTGTTAGCAATATTGGAAAGTCTAAAATAAAAAAAATCATACACTTCATTACTTCATTGTATTCTAACTAACTATTATTAGTGATTTAAAGTCACCTGAATATAAACATAATCAAATTAAGCAACAAATATAGAAAACAATATAAACCAACAAGAGGCTTATATAATAATATAAGCTATATTTAAATTTCCCCAAAACATAAATCACCTGGACTAAATAAGTAAAAGATTTGAACAAAAAATAATTTATGAACAACATGTTATTAATAAAACCACAGTTGAGATTTTTCCCATCTCTTATCTATTCGCAATACTTAAGACAATATTAATTCCCACCGTAACGAATAAGCGGCCTGTCGGCCACTCTCTCATATATCAATAACAAAAGAAAAAACATAACCCCTAATAGTTAAATGGCCTAAATACCAATAACGTTTGTCGGATCCTCGCTAAAAACAAACCATGAGTTATGTCCATAATGTATTCTGCCATTCCGCCATTTCCTATTCTCCACAGACACTGGGACTGTCAAATAAATTTCAGACCTACGGAATTCACAATAGGTGGGACCGATCCACTCTGAATCGAAAATCGCTTAGCAAACTACTTTAGTTTTAATACAAAAAATGCGGGAAGATACTTGTAGTTGCAAGCGATTGTTGGCTTTACTTGCCAAACATTTTTTTACACCAGCCTTTCATCTCATACTTTGCCTTTATAGTTTCTGTTGATAGTTTTTTTTGGAGTGCTATCGTGGATATTACCTTTAAGGCGCCTGATATCTATGGGGGCAATCGTAACAAATTCTAATGGGTATTAAAACCCGCTAAAATTGTTAGTTACTATCACAACAAATTCCATTACTATTATCGTAACTGCTATTGGTATATGAGTTTGAGTGTCTCTATTTCTACTTTTGATATGAAGGTAAAAGGGGCTCACGTTACATTTTAAGAAGGAATGTTTAGGGGTAGGTACAATGCTTTATTAAAATACAGAAATTTGAGAATTTATGCAGCTTCTCGATCGTTGGTATATTTTTTGCGAGTAAAAATTTCGAAATAGTCGTAGTCATTTTTAGTTTTGCGGTTTTAGTATTGTTTGTATAGCCGTGATACCCGTGTGGTTCCCGACCCAGATAGCCGTGTAGTTTCTGGCCCAGAAAGAATAACGGGGCAACCCCATCCATTTTGTAGCTCTTTTAAAAGGCAACTGAAGGATACAGCAGGTTGTCGGGCAGCAGCGTCACCTATTTACTAGCTACCACCTAACTGCGGTCGCTAACACATATGCCAAGCGTGGTGACTACATTAAACCTCTCTAAATGGCAACGTTGTACAAACCTTTGGGGAGGCCTATGTCCAGCAGTGGACGATTTCAGGCTGATGACGAGTGTTTTTTGTTTATACTAGTACATTTTCGTTGCTTTGTCCAATAAATATAGAAATGTCTGGTTACCTATTTGAAAGTGTAAAAATAGCATTGATATACAGTAATACAGTTTTCAAATGTAAACTTCATGCAACTACACCATCATGTTAAACTCATATGAAATATATCAAACATGACTCGTTTTGATTAATTAGTGAAACGCATCAAAATTATAAGCTAAACGAGAATCACTTGTATTCTCCATTTGGCTCACCTTCTAATTATGCCCCTAAAATGCATTAAATTCGGCCCTCTCCAAACATATTAACGTGATTTGACTTGAGTAACAGCAATTTTATGCATAAGCATCTATTTAAAAGTAAATATTGTTAGGACAACATCATTTAAATGTAACTGCACTTAATCAGCTCAGAAATATCCTCCTCCTTGTCAAGCTTCCACCATGGCGGCCAGTCTCAATAGATGCTAGCCATTTGCCCGGTACATACTATAGTGCTCAAATGTGTGTGCAAACACAGGAGCACTTTCTATTGCAGCACTCTCATCATCCAATTCCCATTGGATCATCCAGTGGGATCACCAGCGACGTGACCAGAAAATTATCAGGTACAGGACCATTCTTATTATTCTAATTCTTCTGGTGGCGGCTATTTCCAGTCCCCGGAGGTAACACTGCGTCCAGCGATGAATTATTGTGCTCGCCGTTCCAACTAAACTTCCCTGTCCAACCCTGCAACATAGATAACTTGCAGAATCTTTTTGGCAGGGGTATCGATAACATCGTCCTGGTGCAAGAAGTATTGGTGTTACGTTTATAGATCAGTGGTTCACAATGGCAGAGCAGGTGTAGAGGTGTTTCGTCCGCATTATTGCAAAACCTACACACCATAGTCTTCGATGCCCACCATAGTTAGGTGTTTCCTGAGACGGCAATGTCCCGTTAACACCCTAGTTATGATGCATAAATTCCTCCTTTTAAGCGCGAAGGCTTCATTTGCAGTTTTGCGGTCGTAGCCCTTGATAGCTTTTTTGGAGTGAGTTAAACGTGTGCCAGCATTTAATATCTTCCTGCTGGCAATGGTTCCTTAGGATGAGTTGGAATGTGCTTTTTGGTAGTCAGGGCCGTATTGGACCAATTTAGCTCCAGCCCGTGCAAGTTCGTCGGCACTTTCGTTGCCCTCGATAGCCGCATGACCCGGTATCCATCGAAGTATCACCTTGCTCCTAAGGCACAGGACCGTTACGTGCTCTCTGTGACACCACCAACTTCCAGACTTCGGGCTGATACTAAATCAATTTCTTAAAGGAAACATTTCTAAATGACTTTGAGGCCCAACCCAAGAAGCTAACCTCATTATTTGCGATTGAATACGCTTCCGGCAAAGATGCATTCAAATGAGAAAACCAGCTAATTAAAACAACGTAGGCACACAGGGCTAAGTGTTTATTTATTATGCACTAGCATAATAAATTGTTAAATACAGAAAGATTGCCGTCGTGACTGTTACATTGTAACACAATGTAACAAATAAGCTTATTAGAAAGGTAACAAGGGGAACTGGTAGTAAATGTTAGTTGATGAAAATTACTTCAAAGTAAATACATAAATACTTGCTAAGCTTTGATTGATCGGTGCTTTGTGTAAATTAGTAAATGTGTTCTAACATTTAACTGAGCTCTTGAATGTATACCAACTTGAATGTTCACGCTAGCACATCCAGCCCGATGTGACAAATTTCTTTTATAGATTTTCAACTTCATCACATTAGCATAAGGTTCACTTTCAATTGGGGAAATTTGACAGATTGGGGTAGCTTGATGTGCTGGCGTCTGTACTTAGTTACACTACCAATAAATTATTGTTTATGGGCAAAACAATTAGCAATGTTGGTATCGGACGCTGATCGCCTCTATTTCGTATAATGCTGAAACCAAGCGATAACTAACTAAGGTTTTTCAATAATTTCTGTTTAATTTCAAATTCTTATTGTTTATTGCTGATCATCGTCACCATGTCAGCCGAATGACACTATTTAATAGCGACAGCTAGTTAAAACTAGACGGGCCCGTTAGCGTGGTTGGCAAAAGCTTACTTTTCCGCCGGAGGTCGTGGGTTCGATTCCCACCCAGGACAGATATTTAGGTGCATGAACATGTCTGTTTGTCCTCAGTCTGGGTGTAATTATTTATATAAGTATGTATTTACAAAAGAAAAGTAGTATGTGTAGTATATCAGTTATCTGGTTTCCATAGTACTCTGCTTATTTTGGGATCAGGTGGCCGTGTAAAGAATGTCCCAGGATGTTATTATTATAACGAATCAAAACGAAATAAGCTATATCATATGAACATTTGTTCAGCTGTTCAAAACTTTAACCACTTTATATCAAATAATAATGATTTTATGGTGTGAAATCACGTGCAAAAACTAGTATAAGTTACTGGGTTGTCGGACACGAATATTATGCAATATATAACTACGTCCCGTTTCTACCTTATTATTGACGGTCACCGTAGCCTAGTTGGTAGTGCTCCTGCCTACGAAGCTGGTGGTCCTAGGTTCGAATCCCGGTAAGTGCAAATATTTGTGTGATGAGCACGAATATTTGTTTCTGAGTCATGGATGTTTTCTATATATATATAAGTATGTATCTATCTATATAACTATGTATATCGTCGCCTGGTACAAGCTTTGCTTAGTTTGGGGCTAGGATGATTGATCTGTGTGACATTGTCCCCAGATATTATATATTATTATTGGTAAGTAAGACAATAAACCAAGCGGAAATAATTGTGACATTATGAAAAAATTATCTAATAACTTTTAAATTTATAAATTATTTCGCTTATATGTGATATTGAAATGATGGCACACACCGGACGAATTTCATTGTCTAATAGTGAGTCTATCCCTGCATTCAGTTTGTTGAGGACAAACCCTATGCTATAAATGTCTATTGTATTTATATATGTACATAATATATATTCTGATCACTCTGGCACTTACGAAATATGTGATAGAGTAATTATCAGCGAGATATTTATTGCCTTCATCTAACGAGCGGACACAATTGCAAACTCTCCAATAACTTCTGAATTAAATAGATATTTAGTTCATACGTGAAATCCGTTTGACTGGTTGACAATTAAATACCAATGTGTTGCTCTGATGACACAGACCGGACCAATTTCATGGTCTAACGCTCTCTCCCTGCTTTCAAATTATTCTAGATACAATACGTATTATTTCCTTGCAACGCAACAAATGTCTATTGCCTTGTAATTGTATATAAAATTAAGATAATAAATGTGTATAGAATTTTATACAATTTGTGGCCACCGATTTAGAATATTTATAAGATCAAAGTGCTATTGCTATTGATGTTTATAATGATCTAACGATACTCGACAACATAGTTACATAAAACCCTATATTTGTCCGAAATGGCAACAACAAATTCTATAGATTTTCAAAATAAGTGCTACCTACGTGTTTGCTAATATCTACTCGTTATTATGAGTAAAAAAAGAAATACTAAAAATCTGTCGCTCTCTACTAACATATGAAACTTCTACTACTCTGTTAACATATATGTCTACCAACATATGACATAACTACTACTTCGTTAAGATATTAGGTCTTTACCTATGAAATTGCCGTTCTGCAGTACTGGCCATTTCAAATCAAAATAATTTTTGTTTGGCTAAGAATTCTAGTTTCAAATTAATTTTATTTTAAAAACATGGATTCTTTTTTCCAAAAGTAGTCATTTCTTTATTGATTAGTGTTACATTTTCATCGCATTTCAATCTTTTTCGTCATCATGGATACGTTAAAAATTCGAGTAATTATGGAATATGAGTACCGTCGTGGCAGCAACGCGGCACAAGCGGCACGCAACATCAACGACGTTTACGGAGCTAACACTACAAACCAACGCACCACCTGTTATTGGTTTGCTCGCTTCCGTTCTGGAAATTTCGACCTGAAAAATGAACCTCGCGGTCGTCCGAAGACTTTGGTCGACAATGACGAATTAAAGGCGGTTGTGGAAGCTGATGATACACAATCTACGGCTGAATTAGCAGCAGCTTTCGACGTTAGCGTCAAAACAATATTGGTCCATTTGCGTCAAATTGGCAAGGTAAAAAAGCTTGACAAATGGGTGCCCCACGAACTCAATGATCGCCAGCGCGAAGTACGCGTCGAGACGTGCCTTGCACTGCTCAACAGACACACAAATGAAGGAATTTTGAACCGCATTGTTACCTGCGATGAAAAATGGATTCTGTTTGATAACCGCAAGCGCTCAGCAAGTTGGTTGGATCCTGGTTCAGCACCTAAACAATGCCCTAAACGAAAACTTACCCCTAGAAAAGTGATGGTCACTGTTTGGTGGTCTAGCGCCGGTGTGATTCATCACAGCTTCTTACCAAACGGGGTGAGCATTACTGCAGATGTGTACTGTGAAGAACTGAGCACAATGATGGAGAAGCTGGCGCATCTCCAACCAGCATTGGTCAATCGCTCGTCTCCGCTGCTCCTGCACGACAACGCGCGACCTCATACTGCACAGCAGACGGTCTCCAAGTTGCAAGAACTGGGGTTGGAAGCTCTCCGTCATCCGCCCTACTCACCAGACCTTGCGCCTACAGACTACTACTTTTTCCAGAATTTGGATAACTTCTTGGCGGGAAAAAAATTCAATACCCGAGAGGCAGTACAAAATGCCTTTGAAGAATTTGTTGCCTCCCGTCCAGCTGATTTCTTTAAGAAGGGCATCAATAAACTGCCACTGCGATGGCAAAGATGCATTGATTGCATGGGTGATTACTTCGATTAATACAAATAAAAAAATTCATGAAAAAAATTCGTTTAAATTTTTTCATACAAAACGGCAATTTCATAGGTAAAGACCTATTATATCTTTACTAACATAAGAAACTATTAGTACTATAAGTATAGTATAATGAAAGCAACTATAACATAACAGCTTGATCGCTATTTCTTAAGAATTAAGATGCAATTTCGTAAATATTCTTTAACAGATACTCTATATATACGCTATAGAAAGTAATATACTTTAGGTACTTGTGAAATCGTATAAAAAGTTATGATGCATCGTAAAATAAAATGCCTCTCTGATTGCTAATATGTATATCATATAAACTAACTCCGTACGTAATAAGTGCCCATTGGAATTGAACACGGCGACTGCGATCTGCTCGCAAACTATTGCGGATGCGATAGAAAACTCTATCCTTTTATTTTATTCGCTTTTATGCTTTTGTTCTATTGAGAAAATTGTCGAGTTTCACAATAGGTATAAA
Organism: Pseudoips prasinana; assembly: GCA_951640165.1. Taxonomy (NCBI): domain Eukaryota; kingdom Metazoa; phylum Arthropoda; class Insecta; order Lepidoptera; family Nolidae; genus Pseudoips; species Pseudoips prasinana. The sequence goes on along the minus strand of OX621245.1, from coordinate 13,731,915 downwards.
GTATAAAGTTTTTACAGTTTCAATGCCGTGATTTACGAGTTGGTGTTTATTGAGCCAGCATTTCATCCGTCCAGAATATGGGCCCAACAGTGGGCTTCCAGCCCAAAGTGAAGGAACAATATATCGTTCACCAATGGATATATATTTCCTTCCCTTAAGGGCCTCCGTGGATTCAGCCACCGATCTTGCCGCCCTCAAGCACATTTTCATAGCAATTTAAACGATTCTTACGTGACACAGCGAGTATAAATAGGAATATGAAAATTAAAGTAACCCTTCATCAACACCAAGATTAACAGACCTTACTGCCTCTCAAATTTACACCTTGGCGTCATAGCGTTGAACTTAAATGTAATGCTGGATGCTAGCCTAGTTAGTGATTGAATGGATCCCAACAACAAAATTTGTACATTTTCTCAACCTACCCACTGCAGGTCCAACTAGCGCCTATCCTGTGGAAGTGATACCAATAAGTTACCAAGTCGGTATGTCTACGGGATTCGCAAAGAAATGATTTGCTTCCGGCCAAGGGCACTTCTTAGTCTATCGTCGTAACTGTTCAAGTTATCTGTAGTAGAGATACTTACCAATAAGTTTCCAAGACGGTATATCTATTGGGATACGCAAAAAACTGATTTGCTTCCAGCCAAGGCCACTCTTTAGTCTATTATCGTATTTGTTCACGTTGCGTATAGAAACGGTACTTACCAATAAGTTTCCAAGTCGGTATGTCTATGGGATACGCAAAGAACTGATTTGCTTCCGGCCAAGGATACTTCTTAGACTATCATCGTATCTATTCAAGTTGTCTGTAGAAGAGATGCTTACCAATAAGTTTCTAAGTCAGTAGGTATGTTTTACGGAGTTGCCTCATATTCTCCGCAAAAACCATACGGAAAGAACTTATTTGGTTGCGGCCGGGGACACAGTTCGTAACATTCCCTCAACATTTCTGTTGCTTCCTTCCTTATTTTCTATTGCACAAAAACTCAACGTGATCTTTAACGTTTCTTATTAGATAATACACATTCTGTCCGGAACGTTGGCCATTATTTTTATTCCCAGTTAGTAACGTTTACCCCGGCCAATTTTGTTAATGAGAAAATTTCCTCCTTTCTTTTGCCTTAATCTTTTAGTGTTGTTATTAACTGTGACGATATTATTTTACAGATGATTGGAGAAATGGGTTAAGTTTTATTCTACAATATAGAAATACTCTATATTACAATATAGAAAAATGTTGGTATCTTCACAATTATAACCTTACCGTAAACACGACGGTAAAACAGCTGGCAAGAATATGCTATATAGCTCATTTCGATCACACTAGATTTCAGAGAAAAAATCAGTCATGAAATGAGTGTGTCTGTTTGGAAACTACGATTCCACAGTAAAACACGAAAATTTATTTTTTGTTTCGGGAATGAATAAAACAGTAACAACAGGGTGCCTGTACATTGAAGAGATTTACCAACTGAATAAATGGTCATAGTTACACATAAAAACCAATTAAGCCTGACGCCAAAACATCAAAATTAAGATTTTTCCGTCCCGAAAAAGGTTATACATATGAATTATTAAAACATTATCAAAAACTTATTGCCTTTTATTACAAAACGAAGTTTGAAATGAGTCCACAGATGCTCATCGTTTTATTTCATTCATAGTGCGACTGTAGAGTTCTTCTACAAAAGTGCTATGGCTACCTACTGTTGACAGTTGACTAATAAGACTGAAACATGTTTTGTATATTGTGTTAAATAAGTTTATGATTTCTCAACCCCCGTAAGGGTTAAAAATGTCTTATTTGTTATAATTAAGGTTTAGAGTACGATGAGGTGGTCATGGGACAAACTGCTATAAATATAATACAAATTAAGAGAAATATTCGTTTTGCTTAAAAAGTGCGTAAGCTAAATGTCATGTCATGTCATGTTAATTTAAGAAGTTAGTTTTTTTTCTTGTTTTGTAATCGTATTCTTCAAGCTGTACAGAGTCAGGAATATATTGAGGACATTACGTATTTTACCCTATTTACATTGTGTGTTATTTCTAAAAAAGTTGTAATAATACTGCTAGTCATTTAGATGAAGAACAGTATTTTATTGTTAGAGTCAAACTACTTATATTTTTTCCAATATTTTAAGAGACGATAATAACACAGTTATCGTATTATAGTATTATCTAACTTCCTCTTTTTGAACTATTATTTGGGCAACAGAGTTCAGGTTTTGCTCATAAATCGGAAAACTTTTTTACCAGACTTGAGACCCGAAATTCAACACGACTACAATAAAAATATTTTTCCTTCAATTGGACCAACAGAATAAAAATAAAAGAAATTAAATTCATCAACATTATACTACCACGTATTTTAATATATTCTTAAATTTCACACTAAAACACTATGTCTTTTTGTAATTTGCCATGTTCTTAAGTTTTTTTCATGATTTTCTTTGTAACTTGACATAGAAGTAGGTATATTTTATACTTACTAACTAAGAGACACAAATAAATTTAGTGATAATTTCATATGACGGCCGAAGTGGATAAGAGGTCTGCTTAGGTACCTCTTGAATATCTTAAAAGTTATCTTTTGAAGCATATTTTTTTGTAGCCATACCCTTGTTTTAAGTTTTACATATTGACATCGACTTTGCTATAAATCTTGACACAGCCAGCATGGATTAAATATAATAATGATAATATCCTGGGACATTATTCACACACGGCCATCTGATCTAAAACTAAGCAGAGCTTGTACTATGGAAACCAGATAACTGATAAGTCATCAGTAGTACATATACTAAATTTTTAATGCATACTTTTATAGATAATTAATACCCAGACTCAAGACAAACAGACATGTTCATGCACACAAATATCTGTCCCGGATGGGGTTCGAACACACGACCTCCGGCGTGAAAGGCAGCGAAAGAAAGCAGTATCTACCAACCACCCCAACAGTGAGTGTAATTTATTAAAAAGTAAGTGTATTAGTTTAAAAAGTAAGTGTAATTTATTTGTTGTTTGTGCTGGGTAGCTCACAGCGACGAATAGAACCATGGGGGGCGTAGATCTCATCCCGAGGGAATACCTACTAGTAAAACCGGCAGAAGCGTCTATCTAGCTATGAGTCATTATATTGCAATCGCCAATATGTCTGCCAAGCTTGGCAATCATAGCATATCCCTATAGTTGGGAGAGGATTATGCAGCAGAGGACGTCCTTCGGCTGCGAACATAATGATTATTTATTTTAGTCTTTACTCAGCAATTATGTAATGTTTCTATGTTGATTAATGTAATTGGTTATAATTAACACTTTTAATTAACTATAAATGACTAAATGAAAGTATTATGCCCGTATTTATAAATCACATGTACTTTTGGAGACAATTTAATAGTCAGCCCTCTTAAGAGTGAAATTAAGAACGACTCATGGGTGTGATCTGTGTTAAAAATCTTGTGATTCTTCTTAATTAATTAAATATAATTATCTTTCCGACCATAAATATGAATCATCAAAATAGACTTAACAAAAAAAAAATGATACACCTACACACCTACACCGCATTTAATTTTTACATAAATATGTGAACATTTATGGCAAGCATACAAATCATACATACTTAGTACACACGGCAACATATCAAGCTATACATATCAAGCTGATCTCGCGTAGTATAGGATTTCTATACAATAAGAGGTCAGCTTATATTGGAAATGTATAGCTTGATGTAGCCGTGTGTACATTTTTACAAGAGTAGCGATATTAAAGTCAGTCTATACTTGTATTAAATTTGCTAGGCCCAAACATCGGTATCGGTACTTTGGAATATAAAAATATCCAGAGAAGCAGTGAGTGAAATCGTCCTAAGCTTAGTAGTTAATATAGTTGTAAACGTCACGTCTAAAAACATGAAAAATATACTATACAATTAATGAAATCTGGCTCTAACCATTAACTATTCATCAACGCGCTATATTAATAAGTTTTAAAACGGTTCCGCCAGAAATATACGCCGACTTTAAAATAAGTGCGAATTTACCTCATTCGAGTGAGAGCAAAACGGCGCGGCGTCGTGCAGTATCGATTCAAGCACCGTTTATTGGTCCACATCCCTCCGTCCGTGCCGAGCAACCAAATGCACAACCACCTATATAAATGGAGGTACCTACGTAGTCGTACTGAAAAGCGCTCTCCTAAAATATTTATACACAGAACAAACTTACACTTTTTGTTGGCTGGTGTAAAATAAATCTTAGGCAAGTGAGAACATTTATAAATAACTAGCTGCGCCCCGCGGTGCTGCCCGCGATTTAGCATATTATTGTAGCTTATGTGTTAATACAGTGTAAACCGGCTGAACGACTTTGCATGAAATTTGGAATAGCGATATCCGTTTCAAATTTCATGCTGGTCTGCCGTTTTCTAAGTAACATATGTATGTATTCAGACTTACACACTTACGCATTAATAATATTGATAGGATATTGTGATTATTAAAACGTTAAGAAGCACACGTTACAGATACAACAGTTAAGCGATAGCATCTGCATTTCATTGCCATGTTCTCAGCGTATGGGTTATGTGATAGTTCCGCGGACACTTACACGCATTCAATGAAACCACTTATTGTTTAATCAATATGTAATTGTATCTGAATATACCAATATATGATTACTATAGTTTAATTAACAAAAAAGTGCAATATGGAATTCGTGAGAACACAAAATTCTGTCTCTATCTCATTCTATCCCCCGCCTGACTTCATGAGCATATCATAATTAATTAACGGTAATAAATAAAAAAAACAATGCAAATGCAATGGAAATAAAAAGAATGCAAATGGCAATATTGCCATCATATTCGTTATGAAAAATCGGCAAAGTATGTAAACGCTATAGTCATTATTCAGTAAATATTGACTTTTTTTTTATTGTCACCTTTTAATGACAGTTATACGTTGCTTAGAATACTAAGATTTGATTACATAGCAAGGTAGATTCGTTAAAAAGACTTTTTTTTTAATGTCTATATGGTACGGATGGCAGGTAGGTACTAATCTTTAACTAAAAATATTACCGATGGCTTGAACTTTAGCTAGTCCGCTATCATTTATAAATTTATATTGAATATATTAACAAGAGAGTAAAGCTAAGTATTTAATGATGATCAACAACCTGTACATATGTAGAGCTTGCATACAGACTCGTTGTTCTAGCTCTAGCGTATTCAACCACAGATAATGGAGATTTGAGTTCATATTCTGGGCATGCCATGAGCGATTTTAAAAGATTTATTTGTTAAGAAAATTTCCCATTGTCAGTTTGAAGTCTGGAGGATGGCGATTTTACGCCACCGTGCCTCGGATAGCACGTAAAGCCGTCGGTCCTGTACCTGACTTCTTTTAGGTCGTGTCGTAATTCATCCCCAGATTATGAGAGTGACGAATAGAATGTACCCCTACGCACACTATTCTGCAAATGACTAGTCTCTATTGGAAAAAATACTCCTGCTCCTGCCTACGAAGCTGGTGGTCCTGGGTTCGAATCCCGGTAAGTGCAAATATTTGTGTGATGAGCACGAATATTTGTTTCTGATATTTTTTTTTTTTTAATAATAATATCTGGGGACAATGTCTCACAGATCATCCTAGCCCCAAACTAAGCAAAGCTTGTACTATGGGTACCAGGCGACAATATACATACTTATATAGATAGATAAATACTTACATACATAGAAAACATCCATGGATGTTTTCTATGTATATAACATTGTCCCCAGATATTATTATAAAAAAAAATACAATAAATAAAAAAAAAATTATATAGAGTTATCTATGTTAAGTTACTCAAATATTACCAACAGCTCAAGTTACCCTGCGGCCTCTTAAAAAGTCTTGTAGTAACAAGTGGGTTTAAGACCATCTATTTCTGAACTTACCCAAACATTACAATCTCCCGGCAACAACAAGAAAAAGTTTTCATTTTTGTAAGTATCAAAAACCATGCATCAAACCAGCCATCAAATATATCATCTACATTAAAATCGTGCTATACATATTATTATGTTTATCTGTTCCGATTCAAAACACGAACATAGTAGGATTACGTATTTGCAGCATTTAAAATGAACTGTTAGAAGTTGAAAAGCAATTGCTACTTCCCACAATTTTCATGTTGACAGTCAATAGGCACTTCCTACATGCACTGAAGAAAATAGAAGTGTTGTCGTGTAAACTGCGGGTATTGGTCAATGTTTAAAGCTATGAGTCTCTCACATTACAATAACTAATACACAAACAAATAACAGATTTGTGATTGTTTGTAGGGTACCTAATTCCCTTTTAACTATTTTTATACATATGTATATAGAAATAATATGTATGGCACCAATCACTGGGGCCATCTAAAATACCCGTGCTACAGTAATTTTTGCTGTAGCTTATGCTGAAGTTGGCACTCATTTATGGTACAGACACCAGCACGTCAAGCTACCCCAATCTGTCAAATTTCCCCAATTGAAAGTGAACCTTATGCTTTAGTGATAAAGTTGAAAATCTATAAAAGAAATTTGACAGATTGGAGTAACTGGATGTGCTGGCGTCTGTACACAGCAATTTGTTCTGTTTTTAAGCACCTTTTAACTAATTTGTATGTATGTGTATAATAAATAAAAGTATTTCTTTCTTTCTATTTAATTAGAATGTAAATGACAATCAATGACAAAAACATTCACAGAAAACACAACAAATAATATATATTTATATTTTATGCCTGTTGTTCTTTTCCCTTCTCATGAAATTGAATCTGCGTTTTTAAATAAAATGAGGGTATTTATATTTAACACAACAAAATCCTTCGGTTTATTGAAAATCAATCTACCTACAAACGAATAAAAGTATATTTTATACCACGTAGTCTACCCATTACAACCATCTTAGACATCTTCTCTGATATAAATTCCGTTTATGACTTCAAATATTCATTAATAACATAAGAAAGAAAATTAGACTAAGAAAGCTTTAAAAGTAACAGATAATTTTATGAAATTAAAATTAAATAATGTCCATACGTCTTTCAACTTGAGTTAAAAGTATATGAACACAGTCTTATAACCAATTAAAACTTACTAGTTTAAGTTCTTATTGAGTCTTCTTAAACTTACAGCTTCATTCAAATTACTCGATTCTGAGCAGTTTTTAATATCTAATTAATTCTACACGACTTAATGGTACTAAATGTTTTTATGGTTTTATTTTTACTTGCACTTTACAATAAGTAGATAGGTATGTATATTTTGTTAATTTCACATTTCAGGACTTTATACCACAAAAGTGGGATCCTAGACGGGCCGGTTGGCGTGGTTGGTAGAAACATGCCTTTCAGGCCGCAGGTCGTGGGTTCGATTCCCACCCAGGACAAATATTTGGGCGTGATGAACATGTCTGTTTGTCCTGAATCTGACTGTAATTATCTATGTAAGTATTTACAAAAGAAATGTAGTATATCTAATATAATTATTAGTTATCTGGTTTCCATAATCAGTAGTTTGTGTTCAGATGGCCGTGTGTGCAAAATATCCCAGGATTATAATTATAGCTTAGTTGAACCCGTTTCCACCTGTGCCATGCTATATGGAGCAATGAATATGATAGGTGGTTATTTTTCTTTATATCGGTGGAGGTTCATCACTATAATATAATTAAATATTACCACTGGTACACACATATACCGATGGTCCTATTTAAATGTAGGTACACCATCCTGCCAGGATTGGTCCAGGCATCCTAATTCACGCTTGCTTTGTTGGTCACACAAATATCTGCCCTGGATGGGAATCGAGCCCACGACCTGCGGCGTGAAAGGCAAGCATTTACCAACCACGTCAATCAGCCCGTCAATGCTATGCTTTTATATGGATGGATGCGTGCTCTGGATGCGTGCTATGGATGCGTGTGTGTGGATGGACGTTTGTGATATAGCTATATGCAGAGAGGAATAACTACGGGAGTCGCAAGCAAGCTCGCAAGAGTTTCCTCGCGGCTGCGTACAATAGCACATATTACTCCCACTGCTAAATAGCTTAGCATCAGTGGGAACTGTAACATAGTTTCGTAGCTTAGCTTCCACATTCTCGTAACTTCGCTGCATACCATATTACTAGTAGAAAAGCACCCTTAACGTCATGTTAAAAATAATATAATGAAATAAAAATGTACATCGCGCTTCAGGGTATAAACTACAGATAACAATGCTTCTTTAATGACAATTGACATATAGACCAAATTAAAAAATGATCGACTGTTTATTTGTTGCGTTACCAATAAGTTTATTGGCAATACATACATTTATATATAGAAATATAAATGTATGTATTGCCAATAAACTTATTGGTAATAATGGTTTATAATTTTAATGTATGTATCTTTTATCATGTATCTACTAAATTGAATACGTACCTAGGTACTGTTAACTAATATGATAGTCGCAAGTGGAACTCTGTTGTATCTGCCTACCCAGAAGGGTATATAGAATCACCGTTGTTTCCCTTCTGGGAAAGTGATTCTATGTATGTGTGTATGAAGTGTTTTTGCTAAGATAACTCTCAGTATCAGCCCAGAGTCTGGAAGTTAGCGGCGCCATGCACGCAACCTCGGAGAGTACGATTAGCCTGACTAACCTGACCTCCCTCCGGTCGGGACGACCAGCCGTTTGGCGACGACCGGATCATCTGATAATTAAATACTTGTTTACGCATATACTTTGCACATGTAATATGTCTCGCACTTCAGTGTCGTCATCATAGATATCGAGTCTCAATTGAGATAGGCCGCTTTGAACAATATTCGGCCGTTCGACATTTTTTTTTAAAGACAGCTCTGTATACTTAATCCCTCTGTTGCGCGGTACTTTACACACATGTAATGGACGGACACAAAGTACATCCAGACTCAGAAAAATGCATGGGTCACGCAAATATTTGTCCTGCGCGGGAATCGAACCCGGGACACGAAGTGGCTAGGTGACTGTCTTAACCACTGTGCAACACGCGTAGTCAATTTATATTGTCCGTCAACGACGTAACGCCGAGAGGTACCAGGCGAACATAAGCCAACATAAGGTTAGTGCAACTAAGGTGTGGTGAAGGAGGATAGCAACTACTGAGACAAGCATAATTACACCTTGCGTCAGCTGTCATCTGTCATACGTAATCTGTCATACGTCATCTGTCATACGTCATCTGTCAAACATCATCTGTCATACGTCACCTGTCATACGTCATCCGAACCTTTGCCTTGGGGTGGCCAGCAACAGGGAGATTGTGCCATTTATACCAATTTATTTGACTAACGTCAACTAACAAATTATAATACGATGTCTCTTTCTCGTACACCCCCGAAAGGAGTTTCTAAGTCTGCGTCTTCTCCGGCTCATCATGCTTCCGACTCGGCGCTTTATACCCAAGAAAGACAAGATTTCGCAGATCTTAATGTTACTAGAAGAAATAAGCGCAGAAAGGACAACTCACCGGACACCACTGATGTCACATTATGCGACTTAATGAAGAGGATGGACGAAATCAAAAACCAACAAGATGCGAAATTCACTTCCCTGGAGTCATCTATAACAACCCTTACAAACCAGTACACCGAAATAAAAGCGACAATGATGTTACTGTCAGCTAATTACGATGATGTTCTTAGTGACCTAAAAAAAGTTCAACAGGAAAATAATTTTCTCAAAAATCACACTAAAAATTTAGAAAAGAAGCTGGAGCAGTTTGAGAAAAATGCACGTTCTACCTCGATTGAGTTTAGAAATATCACAACGTTGGATTTCGAAACTAAGGAAAATCTAGTCGAACTGACAAAGAAAATTGGTGCATTTATCAATGTCCCCATTCAAGAATCAGATATTCGGGATGTATCCCGAATGAAAATAAAAGACAAATCTACCGGCCCTATTATCGTGGATTTTACCTCCACTTTAAAACGGGAAAAATTCTTAAGTGCCACTAGAGCATATAATAAGAATAACCACGAAAAGCGCCTTAGTACTACTAGTATAAATATGGCTGGCCCCACTAAACCCATATATGTGGCAGAATCTCTTACTGCTTTGGCTAGACGCCTATTCTATTTGGCAAGAGTCTTTGCTAAGGATTACAAATATGAACACTGCTGGATATCTTTTGGCAAAGTATATGTAAGGCGAAATGCCAATGAGCCACGAATTCATTTGGGGTCTGAAGAGGATATTGAAAAACTTAAAAGAAGTATTTGACTAGTCTGTTTAGTTAAAATGTACAAAATTACTTACTATTTTATTGCATGCATCTCTTTTTATCTTCTTATACCGAGTGTCTCTTATGTTACTTTAATCAAAAACGTGGCACGTCCGTGCATCTACACACCTTATCTCCGCAATACAAACACACTTAAACACCAAATTTTAGCCTCCAATTACATAACACACACAAGTATCAAAAATCTCATATCTCATTGCCTATTTAATTCAGGAAAATATGTGTGCAATAGGGCACTGGAGTCAGCTATATATTGCAAAACTAGAATTTTATTTACGGTTGTTTTAATCTCGTACAATTTCGTTCTTCTTACCTGGGAGTATGGTACTGTTAACAACTCTATACGTAAAATTCAATGAAGTATTGAACATTCAAAAAGAAATTGACACCTATAATGTAGCCGACTCTAATGTCTGCGATGCTGACGAATGTAAAGCATTTCTACCCAATTCGAAAAAACGTCTAAATATTTTCCAACAAAACATTCGTAGCCTAAAATGCAACTTCACAGGGCTCTTACCAATTCTTGTCAGAACTGGGATAAACTGGGACTGTATAGTTCTTACGGAATGTTGGCTGCCCTCGACTCATTCCATACCACATCTAGACGGTTACGAGAACTTTGCTTCCTCGAACAACCAAACGCAGAATGAAGGTGTAGTGCTATATTACAAAAAGGACTTGCTTGTCACAGTTGAAGAACCCGTAATAAATGATGCGAACTGTCTTGTAATCACGTTAAATAATGATACGGTTGCACTTGCAATTTATAGAACCCCTGGGTATAAAAATATCAATAATTTTCTTCTATCTCTCAATCAAATCTTATTAAAATACACAAATAAACCAAACCTTATATTGTTAGGAGATATAAATATTAACATAGCAGAGCATAGTACAGACTCGAATCTCTCACCATACCTAGATATGGTTGCATTTCATGGAATGATGCCCGCCTACACAACCGCAACGCGGAATAAAACTTGTTTAGATCATGTACTTTTGAGAACTCGACTAACAGCCCGCTGTCTTATTCTTGAGACATCGCTGACTGATCATAATAGTGTGGCCCTTTTTATTGCCGCATGTTCTAGTCATAAGCCATTAAAAGTAATCAGACGCATTAATAATGAACTTTTAAATTTAGAACTTAGTAAAGTTGATTTTAGTTATTTATATACAGTTAGGGATGTGAATGAAGCTAACACATTTTTCCAAAATATACTTCAAACAGCTATAATTAACAACTCTAAAGAGATAAAAGTATCCAACCGGAAGAAAATTCTAAAACCTTGGATTACCCCGGGTGTATTGAAATGTCTTAGAAATCGCGATAACCTATATAAAAAATTCAAAAAGGATCCAGAAAATGAGATTTTGAAAACAACCTATAAAAGGTATAGAAACTATTGTTCATCTTTATTAAAAAAATTAAAAAGAAATTTCGACAAACTTAACCTTCAGAACGCAGGAAAGGATAGTAAGAAACTCTGGCAAATAGTTAAAAAAATTACCTACACTAATAAACAGAAAGTAGCTCCATTAGAATTAATATGCACAAACAATCCGCAAAAATCTGTAAATGATGTATATAACTATTTTGCAAATATAGGCCATAGTTTAGCTGATAATATTATTAAAAATAATCCCCATTCTGAATTACCCTCTCTAAATTCCAGTTGCCATTCATTTGTCCTTCTTCCAACTGACGAAGAGGAAATCAAAATACTGATTTCAAACTTGAAAAGTGACTGCGCCGTTGGACTTGACATGATATCTGCCAATATTCTTAAGGCAAACATGGACACCCTTGCCCTTCCAATTTCATACATTTGTAACTTATCCCTTGCAACCGGAGCATTCCCAAAAAGTTACAAAAAATCACGTATTCATCCAATTCACAAGAATGGGGACAGAGACTGTGTCAGTAACTACCGACCGATATCCATACTTAGTACGCTCTCAAAGATTTTGGAACGGATTATAAACAAAAGATTAGTAAATTACTTAGAGACTAAAAACCTTTTATCAACAGCACAATACGGATTCAGAGCTAATAGATCGACGTCGGATGCTGTGCTTGATCTAACAAATTATATTGTTAAGCATTTAGACGATAAAAAGAAAGTCATAGGTATATTTTTAGATCTTGCAAAAGCTTTCGACACGGTCTCTGTCCCGATTCTGGTAAAAAAACTTGAATACTTGGGCATCCGCGACCTACAGCTGAAATTGCTGCAGGATTACCTGACAGATAGAACACAGTGTGTGGGAATTGGGGATATCATAAGCGAGGAGGCCCCTGTAACTTTTGGAGTCCCACAGGGAAGTATCCTGGGCCCTACTCTCTTTCTCGTTTATATAAACGACTTATGCCAAATGGAAATTCCTAATACCAAAATTGTAACATTTGCAGATGACACGGCCTTGCTTTTTACTGGTAGCACCTGGAATGAAGTTTTTTCTCATGCTCAGATTGGAATGAACTGTGTAACTGACTGGCTAAATAAAAATATTTTAACGCTTAATGTGGCTAAGACTAATTATATAGCCTTTGCTATCAAATCCAACGATAATCCTGATTCTTCGTTTCACATTACTTCGCATTCATGTTTCGGTAAACCGACTATAAACTGTTCTTGCCCTAATCTCACACAGACAGAAAAAGTAAAGTACCTTGGTGTAATGATCGACCGAAATCTAAACTTCCACCAACATATTGACCTTCTTACTGCCAGAATACGAAAATTGATGGTAATCTTTAAATCAATTAGACATGTAGCTGAATTAAGTGTCGTTAAGTCCATATATTATGCTCTCTGCCAGTCACAATTAATATACTGTATCACCTCTTGGGGAGGTGCCTCTAAGTCTCATTTCCTCAAATTAGAAAGAGCGCAGAGGGCAATACTTAAAGTTAGTGCAATCCTACCCTTCTATCATCCTACTGTGGACCTGTACAAACATTGGAAAGTATTAACTGTCCGTCAACTTTTTATTCTCTTTACAGTAACTAAACAACATTCACTGTTAATATATGAACCTGATAAATATAATTATCAAAGACGCAAGGATCGAATCTGTAATACAACTTTATTTAAAACTAGTCTAGCACATAGATTCTTCTGTCACTTTAGTTCTAAATTATATAATAAATTAAATAGGGTGTTATCGATATATTCTTTACCAAAAAACAAATGCAAAGCTATACTTACCGAGTGGTTAATGAAGCTAGATTATAACCTTACAGAAAACTTACTGCAAGCAGGCTAAATATATCAATACTAACACATATAATACCAATACATTAGATGCACACACACATAACACACACATACATAACAAACACACACACACACACACACACACACACACATACATAACAAACACTCACATACACACTCTATAAAGGCACCTTTTGGTTGATTTCAATATTTAATTATTGTTTTTTCTTTTTGTAATTACCCTCCTATAAATATTATTCTTGTACAATATATAATTATGTAAACAGTGTATCGTCGGCCTTTGTTTACCGTGGGGTGGGGGCCTGGTGATCTGAAATACAGGCATTTTTATACCTAACTCAGACACCAGCTCCTCACATATCATAGACCAAATAAAATTTGTAAACTAGTTATAAGTAAAATTGTAATATTGTAAGTCTGTTTTTGTGAGGAGGAAATAAACATTATTATTATATTATTATTATTGTAGGTATTATGTAGGAATATATATATACCTATAACATAAATTTGTAGCATCTTGTTTACCTATATTATAGCACTTACATATTAATAAAAATGTAATATATACTAAAACCCAACACATTTCTTCCTTACTACTCAAGACTCAAAAAAATTCTTTCCCTCGCATATTAAGGAAACAAAGAACAGCAATTTATATATTATTCTCAAGTAGGCATAAGTATTAGCATTTTTATCGTCAAAAGGCCGTATCGTGCGTCGCAGGTACGTTATCTTCATTGATATTGTTATTTTATGCTAAAATTAGTGGGTGACATAATCAAATCTACTAACTACGAGAAGATGACGCTATAGAAACATTTCATTCAAGAAATATATAATGGTTTTTATAATTTTCATTTCCGGATTGAGATTATTATTTAAAAACCTGCTTTATACTAGAGTATTATAAATAAAAAGCAGTATCTGCATAGTAAGTTGGTGCGCGCTGTAACTTCTGACCGGTAGCGTTTCGTGAACGTTTTGCGACTGCGCGAAAACTTGCTAATAGCCACATTGATTTTGCAGATAGAAGCCAGGTCGGAGCGTACAATCCTACCTCTCGTTCCCCAAACGTTCCGCTCATTCACCCCTCAGCTGCAATTGTTATCTATCGAACTCAAACTACGCTACTTTACGCCCTCAACTCCTTATACGCACGCAATGTAAACTGTAAAATTCGAAATGTTCATACGATTGTACGAAATCGGTGCTCTCGATACAAGGCTTAGGTTAAGGGAAGGTATAACAATAACTATATTATTATTACCTATGTTCGTTTCAACTGAAGCCACCGTTCGTTCTTACTTTACGTCCAATAACGACGAATTGCCATTGGGAAGGAAAATCGTTATTATATAACAAAATGTAATATTACTGTCCTCGGTCGATTACGTTTTCCGAGGGAAAAATACAGGAATATTGAAAGAAACGGTCAAATTGTCCTTTCCTATTGAGATGATTGTAATAATTTGAAGACTCCTAGCAATTTTATGCACTGTCGGCTAGGCAAACTTCATTGAAATAAAATGGAAATATAAAAGGTTATGTGGCTGGTTATTCGTTGATAAAGTTAAGCACCAAATGTGATTCTCGATTATTTTCTTTTAGAAACTCTCACTAATTTGTAGTGATTGGAGAGGTAATCATATAGGCACCTTGTCAGTATATTGATGGTTTAATATCTGAGCTTCTGCATACTTCGAAGGACACGTGAAGCAACATTTATAATCGATGGACAGACACTAAGTCATGCCAGAGGCTTATTGGGCGGCATCAACGAATCTGACATAAAAGTAACATCTGTCCATACAATAAAGTAAAAATTTCCTTTATAACTTCTTTCGTAAGAGGCCTTTCAAATCCACGAGCCGTTTTCATTACCATAGATGAGTCAATTGCATAAAAAATGTACGTCATACAAAGAGAATTCATAAAGTAGATTCATAATCTCGCTTATAATTTCCTGAATAAAATATGGAGCAGCACTGGACAAGAATTGTGGACTATTCGAAATAAAAGATCCACTTGTTTCATCCTCTGTGTGAAATTCTAAAAGAAATCCCTTATTAAGAACACCTTTGCAGCACCGCATTGCTATCAGGCTGTTCAAATCAACAGGAAATCAAATTTGTTCAAGGATTCTTTGAGATAAAGTTATTACCCTGTGTTTCGTTTCGGAAATGCTATCTGGAAGATAAAATAAAAAAGTTCACGAAGTATGAATCATCTTTATTTAAATTTCCTGTTACCTAAAACAAAAATTGGAGCTGAAATATTTTTTTGGACAAACCACGTCTAACATATTATTAAAGGACTTTACATGCAATTAACAGAAACAAAGCACACCCAGTATCAGGACCAATATTTATGGGTCATACAAATAGATAGTTTTCATCTACAAAAATCGAACCCTCGACCGGAACTATGGCGCCCGCACCGTGGTGGTATCATAGCAAATACACTAAGCACTGCGCTCCGCGTATAGTGAATAATAGTTATATTGCTGCAGCATTACGAGTTGATTACATATTATTAATTATAGGTAGAGTTTTCAAATCATTACTTTGCCTTCAAGCAATGTTCCAGTTAAAATTTCCTTATACATCTCAAAATTCCTAGTTGAACCAGATATACCAAGCCCTCTTTTATCCTTTAGAATAAAAATCAATCATCAAAATTGGTTCATATCAAGTCTAATTTATTTTATGAGGTAGTGACTTATAGATCTCAAATAGGCTATCCAAATACAAATTTTATAAAGGGAGGAAGTAATTAATTCGAATACATACTTATTGTAACTAGGGTTTAGGTTACACCATCCAAATTGATAAAACAGAGTGATATTAGATCAATTTAAAAATTTTGAAAAGAGATAATTCGTCAAAAAATATCAGTTCTATTGACTGTAGTACTTAAGTTCAGTTTTTGCATAATAGGTTGATTGAAGGGTAAAGATAAATTAAATGTGCAAGTCCAAAAATATTAAAAAAATGTATGGTGTGGGAACAGAGCGGTTTTCTGTTTTTATGTTGCGGATAGAACTTACAGGCAAATATAAGAATAAAATACCGAATTTCGTTCGTGTTTAAGTTGTAATCGACAAATTAAAAGACAGAACGTGTAATCTTTTTAATATTTTTTTATTATAAAATTTTTATTTGCACTTTATTATTCTAGTCCACCATTTTGGAAGGAGAACTCTGATTACCTAAAACCCTGTAAACGCAAAAAAACAAACGACTATTCAGATTAAACACCTCCTCTTTTTCTAAAGTTGGTATGTCAAAATAGACATATTCGACAAACCAGTACTCTCACAAATCCTTCAACAACATTCGGTCCCAATCCGAACCCAACAAGGCTGGCTGGCAATGTCGTATCGATTACAAAACGTATCTAACTCCCATTACCCGGTCGTTTATTAAAACAAACGAAATTAAGGACACCTCAGGGCGTGTAGTGTACACACATAAATTCGTAGCAATTTAATTGGATCGTATTACGTGGTGTATGGCGGTACGGAGCCGCGGGCGCAATATGGGACGTTATTCGTACACTTAACTATCTCGCCGCGAGTTACGACTAGCCAGCTCGTTTTTGTTGTGTGGCAGGGTGGCGCATTCTAGTTTACTGGCAAGTCACTCGAGGCAAGTAAACAGAGATACCAGACATTGTCTATCGTTTGAATGGTGGCAATTTGATTTATATTGTTAGGGCCGAGTCGCTTACAAAGGTACAATTCAATAGGTTATCTGGAGTGGAATCAATAACTTAATGCAGATATATTAAGTTATTGATTCGACTCCAGATCTTTTAAAATTATACTTTACAGACTATGGAGAGGTGGGTACCTCAGCATCTTCGTCTTCCGGGTTCGATCCCTGCACAGGGAAACTTTTGTTGACGTTAGGTGCGATTTATGTCCCTGAATTACATGTTAGTAAAGTTCCCGCGAAACAGGGATTTATTTCAGGTAGATTAGGTACAATACAGTGTTTGTATTGTATTATCTTTAAGTATAACCTAAGTTGAGCCTTTGGTACAAGTACCCCACAAATTTACTTTTGAAAATCTCTTAAAATTGATCTTCGTTGCTTTTGCTGGCTTCTCTAGCGGCAATTCTCTCGTTTTATGAGGCGTCAGTTCATTTCAGACATTATTTAGTCATTAATAAACCGTTTAAACTGGTATATTTTTATTCTAATATGTCATTAACAGTTAGGAGGTTTTCACTGCGTCACTGGACAATAACGGCGAACGTAGGCTCAAGCCGTCTAACGAAAAACTGTATGTATTTTTTAGCTTGTACAAT
This sequence comes from Pseudoips prasinana, assembly GCA_951640165.1. Taxonomy (NCBI): domain Eukaryota; kingdom Metazoa; phylum Arthropoda; class Insecta; order Lepidoptera; family Nolidae; genus Pseudoips; species Pseudoips prasinana. The sequence goes on along the minus strand of OX621245.1, from coordinate 13,714,044 downwards.
AATCCCTCTAATATTACAAATGTGAAACTTTGCGAATATGGATGTATGAATGTAGGTATAGGAGTAGGTACGGACGTTTGTTACTCTATCACGCAAATAGGTAACTACCGAATAGATTTTGATGACACTGATAAACATACTTATACATCTTTATATACATAGGTACGTATATATTCCTAAATACATACATTTTATAGATAAATAATCGTGATCATCGCACAAGATCTGCCCAGGGTGAGGAACGAACCCTCAACCCTCTGGTTTAGCAGTCAGGGTCGATTAACCAGGAGGTAGACCAACAGGCTAGCTATGTGTACTTATTAACATGCCTAGATATCTACTACCTACTATCAGTCCAAAGGTCGTCAGTTTACAAAATGTACCGGAACTTGAAAGTAGATACTATCGAAAACTAGCAGCACGATCTATTGTTTATTAGACATTAATATATGAAATATAAACGTGAATGAAAAAGACGGCATCATGAAGGCTCCAAGCTCTTAATTACGTAATTAATGATACTTATAGGTATATTATGCTAGTTAGTATTGAATCTAAAAACCGCAGCACAAGCTAGATATTCTCATTGTTAAATATAGTAAATATATACTATACAACAAAGCTGAACTTTAATTGCCTGACTAAATCAAAACAAATAGTGCTATGACTTTTTAGGACTAAGAATTTCTCGCAGTTCCCACGGGACGCGGAAAATTTTACATGCACGAAGTCATGAAAAAAGCTTGCGAAACATGTATTGCCTCAATTTTATGTCTCTCCCATATATCAACTAATACCAAGATACACACACAGGGTATACAAAATGGCATCGCGAAAGGCAATGCGCTCCCGCCCAATTAGTGTCGACAGTTTTAATTATTTTCAAAGTGAGTTTTAATATTTCCGTACTAAAGTCTACTTTCCATTACTTAGTCTGGTTGTTAGGGACTTTATGATTCAATGATTCATTTGAGAAATCGGATTAGTTATTAAAGTGAAATTTATAGTTACCTAATAGGAAGTCTAGGGATTATTAATACGTTAACATGTGCTATGCTGCTAGACAGTGAATGCACTTTCCAGCTAATTTATAACGGATGGGCATAGTTTTTAATTTAATTATATCCGACCTGCACTGCTATGGGATAAATTAAATATTATATTACATTTTTCTTCAGACAAACTCTTTTGACAAAAAAACGGCACTGCACCACTACTTTTTAGGCTTTTGTCTATGTCTTACTTTATGGGCTGTTATTTTTTTAATGACTAAAGTATGAGTACTTACGTACCTAGTATGTTTGTTATTCGATAAACTAAATATTAAATAATGCTTTTATTCAGACTCGTTTGATGAAGTATCGACTACCTATACTATAGATCTAATATCGAGTTACAACAATTTGTCGAATAACCAACATTGAATCGGTCGTAAGTTGTACGGTTTATTGACTATGGTCTCTTTGTGAGTCAACTTTTGAAGCCTTTCAATTGATTCTGAGTTATTTTAAGCCAGATGAGTTACAGAATAAGGAGTGACTAAGATTCAATTTCAACACTGCATTTGTGGAGATAATGTATAGATTTTTACAAGTGGATCACAAATTTTATAGATTTATTTTTAATCGTGTTGACCTGATGTTGATTTTACTTATTTAGCAGACATAATAAAAAAAATCAAATACAGTAAGCAAAATCCTTGGTGGAGACTTTTGTACAGCTGTGATCCTCTTTCGGCTGATATGATGATGGTGATGATGAAGCAAAAATGTATTCAAAATCGGCTGATAATACGCTAATTACGGTAGGTAACTCCTATACCTTTATATATAATTTGGAAATAGTATTTTTTATTTCTACCACTCTGGCTGGTCATCATACCTATTACATTTAAAACTGACATTTAATGATAAAAAACTCATCTTCCACTGATTTTACCTAATGAAATATATCATTCAGAATTGGTTGATATTCTATAATCTCCCCTTGCAATCAGGCTGTACCTCTAGCAGTGGTAGCCGGCGATTGTAACAACAAACCATGGGAAAAAGGATATACCCAAGAAAATTTCTTTGGTATAGAATATGCTGAAATAAATATTATAAACAAATCCACCTTTTCTGCCACCTTTCCACTACCTACAGTCAAGAAATATTCGTTTGAAGTATTCAGCAGTTATTTGTATTGGGAAGTTAGAAAGATGCTGCGTGTTGACATTTTGTTCGTACTTGGACATCAGTTGTCATGAACAGCAAGTAGCTTGAATCACTAAAGAGAGCTTCACAAACCACCTTCCATGTATTCTATTTACTTTGATCTTAGATGGAATACCTCAATTCCCTTCTTTGTCCTATTTTATTTAGAGTCAGACGGGTGGGGAAGGTCTTGTAACCTGGTTTGGTTATTTTAAGCATGTGTGAGTGGAATGCAGTAGTATATGAATAGTTACGTCATAGTGGGAGTGCAGTGCATCGTCTCAGTCTTTATCTTTATTCTGTACATTTGAAGAACAATGGGACAGTTCATCGGAAAACTTGAATTGCTAATACGTACACGTCATTTGTAATAAAATGTATCATAAAACCAACCTTATTTCTTCTGAAATATAGTTGAAAGCTTTAAAAATAAATCTGTATTTATTACATTTCCTGTCCGCGTGGAAAGTTCACGGAAAACTGAAAAATATGCCAATATGATTAGCAATTAGCATTCTTTGTGATATAATGGATTAATATAGTTCTTTAGTATTTCAAATATACTACCTAAATACAGATGGAGATTGTTTAAATACCATTTAAACTACATTTATAAAATCTTAGACACAATTAATAGGCATATTAAATTAAACTTACGATGAACCAAATCGCTAATTTAATCACAAAATTTAGCGTAAGAAATTTTGTAAAAGCAGTTCTAATAATACTTCTAACATTTTGACTTTACATTTACTAGCGCCCTTAATGGGTTTTTGAGAATAAAACCTTTATTAATTTCACACAAATTTCATGCAATTCTATTCAGAAATTGAGGTATAAACCAATAAAAGTCACTTTCTAAGTTATGCTATTCATGTGTACTTATGAGTATAATGGATAAAGAAATCCAATCACTGTATTTACTACGTCGATTAAAACCAAAATTAGCTCAATTACCGAACGTCACAACTATATACCATTTACATTTAAGCCACCTGCTTAATAGTGTTTTCCGATTTTTCAAACAGGAAAGTTATCGCTGTGGAATACAATATGCGATACTTCTCGAAACGATTGTACTAGACGAGGGTCCGTTCATCGAACGAGTTGCATGTTCCATTTCAAAACGTCGTATAACAATCCTACATACACCAAACAAAAGCGTTTTCACCCTCTGAAATGAAAACAATTCTTCTTCAAACAGAAAAGACGGAACTCCCATTTTACTACATCAACACTTACGGCCCTTTTGCTCTGAGTACCTAGAAAATGTCTCAACCCAAAACCAAAACGTTATAAGTTACTGCTTTCTCCAAACTCATACGACATTTGGAAATGGAATGTATACAGCCTTATCTCGCCCGTAGCAAGGTGATTTACTATAATTAGAAAGATAGCGGTAGATGCCTTTTGTTATAATTTTCCAGGCTCGCTCACGAGCGTTTTCCCGCGCAGACTCATGAAATAGGCGGCCATTTTGTAATGTGCCTTGTTTTTTGATAAGGGTATTAAAATAATGGGGCGTTCGGACGGTTCTTTAGTCTACAGTGGAAGGTATTTGTGTAGGCGCCTAGGTACGTGATCGCACATTTTAAATGCAAATTGGAAGAGTTGCTAATGAAATTTAAGGAAATTAATTGTTTGAGATATCGCCTTTGTTTAAACCTGCTTGTATACCTACTGTGTCAAGATAGGAAAGTATCTAAATAAACATGCCGTTATATTTAGGTACATAATAACTGTTACAGTATATTACAAAAAGTTTCGTCCAAATGCGTAGTTGCGCACCCTTAGTGAGCATGTTGTGTCTTATACGACAATGGGTGTAATATTTTGTTTCAAATGTGCGTACTTTCGCAGAAGCTTGTGTCAAACGACTTTGCCAAATTAGAATTACATACTTAGTTCTAATTACTCCAAAGTCGTGGAGAACAGACCTTCTAAGACGAAAATACCAATAGAAAATTACAGTTAAACTAACTAGATTTTCTCTGCAAAGGGATGATGGTGGCTTAGTAAGAAATGGCATTGGGATTCGTATGGGCTGTATTCTTTTATGATACCTTAGAACTCGTTGATTTTGTGACACTACATCATCATACTATGTGTTCGAAAGATGGGATGGTGACATTTGACGCTGTCAAAGCATAGATTGCCACATTGATCATGTAAGTTAAGTAAACTTTTGAAACATTTGTGCAGATATCTACCAGTCGAAGGGCAGCATCTTCTCTTTAAGTACAGACGCCAGCACATCAACCCCCATCTGTCAATTTTCCCCAATTGAAAGTGAACCTTATGCTTCTGTGATAAAGTTGCAAGTCTATAAAAGGAATTTGACAGATTGGGGTAGCTGGATGTGCTGGCGTCTGTACAAAGTCAAGCCAGCCAAGTCAAGCTTAGCGATTATGTAATATCCCCAAAATTAAGACATCATTGCAGCAGTCGACATTCTTCAGCTGGTGTGATGATTGTGGTATTACTTGAATGTGCAAGCTAAAAGAGGATGAGTTAGGAAAAAGTTGGCTAAGAAGACTGTTTTATTTATAAATACCTATATAATACTTTATTACGGCTATGAGAGATTTATTGTTCAAGCGAAAGTATAGCTTAGGTAGCGTATTCTGCCGTAAATACCAAACAATAATCTAGGTTTTGAGTCGTGCCAGTCCGAAATGTTGTACCTATCAGGCAATAAAATATTGCAGTGGCTGAAAACTTGAAGTCGATAAGAAGAAAATGTTTATTGTACAGACGCCAGCACAGCAAGCTACCCTAATCTGTCAAATTTCCCCAATTGAAAGTGAACCTTACGCGTATGTGATAAAGTTGAAAATCTGGTAGCTTGATGTGCTGGCGTCTGTACAAACTTCCCAGGTCTCGGAGAACAGGTATAAACTGTCAACGCTGCGCCTGATCTGTGTCTAGTCTTGTCAGATTTCTGTCACATAATTTGTCACTTAAGTGCTTTAATTTCTTCTGCGCTGGCTATTCTCTGCTATTTCTGTAGAAATTCACTATATTTTTGCATGGAGACTATGGAGATTCTTCATGTTTGTCTGTCCGCCCGTATGTCACCACAGTCACATTTTTCCGAAAATATAAGAACTATGCTGTTGAATTTTGGTAAGTACCTAAATGTATTCTGTGAACGCATTAAGATTTTCACATAAAAATTGAAAAAAAAAACTATAAATTCTGGGGGTTTCCCCATACTTAGAACTGAAACTCAAAATAAAACTTTTTCTTCAAACCCATACATGTGGGGTAGGTACCTATGGTTAGGTCTTCATAAATGATGTTGAAGTTTCTGATATATTTTTTTTTCTAAACTGAATAGTTTGCGCGAGAGACACTTTCAAACCGGTAAAATGTGTGTCCCTCCACCCCTATAACGTCTAATATCAGAGAATCATTAAACTAAAAAATATATATAACATACATTATGATATAAACTCCCACCAAAAATTGGTTAGAACGAAATCTAGTAAGTAGTTTTTTCAATATGTCATGAATCGTAAACCGCAATTTACCTTTCATTCAATCAACTACTACAAGTAAAGACTTTATATTATGTTATTTGCTGCTACTGAACCCTTTATGGGCGAGTCAGACTCGCACTTGGTCGCTTTTTCACTAAGCATTTAGATCGAACTGGGGTTTCTTGGATGCCATTAAGATGTAGCCGTACAATACCTTCTCGTCATTCTCTTCTTTCCTCGAACTTGCCGATGCCGATTATGGTGTGATGATTAGAGGGGCTTTAATACACATAGACATATAACAAGGATGCTACTCGCTGGATACTCCTGACTCAAAATTTTAGCCACGGTATTTTTCTACGGACAGGACATCATAACATGTGCGCAGCCACAAAGCCTACTCTCTTTTTACCTTTTCCTGTTAACTTCCAATATCTGAGCGATATATCACTTAGAGATTTTATTCCCAGATAAATATGATGACTATAGCATTTTACCCGCCCTTGAATTTGAAGATCATGTTATTTTTAGACCGTGGAGCCTGCAATGGAGCAATGGACCTGATATTTGACAACTATAGAGCTATAACTATTAAAAAGTAGGTCATCCTTGATTTTTCAAGTTTCATATTGTAGTTTTTTTTTTGAAGATAGCCTTTTTCTTTAAACATTATTAAAATGTAAGAAATAAAACAAATAAACGATACCTACCCAAGTGAACTCGTAAAAACCTACTATCGATGCATAATGTCGTTTCTTTCTTTTCTCAGCCCTTCTAATTGGAAAAAAATATCAGTAAGGGTTTTTGCGTCGAATTAAATTGCTTGAAAATTCCAAGGCTAGCTCTCTCCGAATGCCCGAACCTCATTGTTGGGTTGATCGACTTAAATGGGCCGAATGGATAAGCTTAGAATACAGTATGAAACTGTAAGATATTCCGGACGATAATTGCATTTTTGTCTTGATCTAAATGGACATTGAACATCTAAATTACCACTTAGGACCTATTATTAATATGTTTGATTGAATTAACGATTAAGTAGTTTTTAACATTCATATATTTGAACGTCGACCATGATCACGATGATCGGTGATGGACACTGCCACCCTGTCGATTTCTACCTAGTTACTCCTATTTGTACACGTGTAGCCCGTGTACCGAAACTCGAAAGCGCATAGTGTTCTCCCTACGTAATATAATAATGTGCTTAGAGTGGGTTTTTGCGGCTGCTTCGGTGCTGTAGTGCATATGGCACGTTCACAGGGATACAAATCAATTACTTCTACACTACTCTGAACAAAGTGCGGGCTAACACGGTTCAGCTATTGTAAACAGTTTATTATATGGATGTATTTGATGTACAGACGCCAGCATATCCAGCTACCCCAATCTGACAATTTTTTTTATAGATTCTCAACTTTCTCACATTATCATAAGGGTCACTTTCAATTGGAGAAATTTTATAGATCGGGGTAGCTTGATGTGCTGGCGTCTGTACTACCCACTTCAAAAAAAAATGAGTTTATTAGGTAAATTAATAATTTATTATTAATTTAAGCTAACTACATAGTATGTTGCAGTTTTTATTTTGTAAAGTTTATTGGACCAAATTTAGAAATATGTTTAAATGTTATTACAGTTAAAATTATATGCATGTTGTGTATTTACTTAATTATATTTCTATTCTTATAGATCTAAGAAACCATGTAAGAACTGCTAATAATCAATGTACTTATTTACGAGTAGGTATATAAGTAGAGTTCTTATAATGTTATAGCCGTGTAGTTCCCAGCCCAGAAAGATTCGAATCAATGAAATGCCCTCTTCGGACCGAAACCGAAAGAGCGGCCCGCGTCGCGTATTAACGTAGAGCGCAAGTTGCACAAAACATCCCTAAAACGATACGCCCTCTTGCATCTCCCCGCCAGTACCTAACCGCCCTGAGTCGCGGTTCGAACCCCAAAGGGGGTGCCCTCCAGCTCGGGTACTTATTTTGAAGTTTTATATTTGCTAGACGGTTCGAGCCCACGCTCACCTCTATAGTCCGGTGAAGCAGTGAAAGCCGCAAGGCTCAGAAAGAATAAAAGGGCCATTATGTCCCGTGGGTGTCGTAAAACGCGTCAAAAGTATACTGCAGGTACCACCTAACTGCGGCTCCAGTTACCTGACACAACTAAGAGGACATCCGACGCAGAACTCCTCTTAGAGACACGGGCGTAATTCCAAATCTTGGGCTAAATCTGAGCAGAGAGAGGTAAGGCACAGCGTTCATTCAGAGCAGCCCGACTGGGGAAGTACCTCCACCTTACAGAAGACATTCCTTAATAATAACATTAATAATTTAATGTTGTGTTTCTGAGTATGAGTAAGGTCGCTCATCGGGGTGGGAGGGAAGGGTCAGCAACACTTGTTTGCTGACTCATAAAGGCTGGCAACGCACCCGCGACTCCTCTGGTGTTGCGAGTGTCCATGGGCGGCGGTGATCACTTACCATCAGGTGACCCACTTGCTCGTTTGTCGAACTCTGACATAAAAAAAGCATCTTTCTTGCTAAAAAACCCACAATAATATATTGGGGCATTTGAACCTCGAACATCATTATCTGCGCTTAATCACGCTACCACTACCCCAATGAGGCAGACTCAGGTGATTACAATCACTCTGACTTATAATAACTCGAAGCAATAATATATGAAAATTGTTTATGGTACGAAGGCTATCGAGCAGTCAGAAACGAATTCGATATCTCACCGCGGCGCGGTGCGGTCGAAATACAACATTATTTTTACAAAAAGCCATACTGACTGTCATAGCCAATCAGCTCGTTAGTGCGTAGATACTTGAGTCTCTGGACCAGTTGTGTGGGTTCGCTTCCCACCCAGGACAGATACCTATGTGTGTGCATAAACATGTCTGCATGTTTGTCCTGACTCTGGGTGTAATTATCTATATAGGTAGGTATGTATTTACAAAAGAAAAGTAGTATATGTAGTACCTATATCAGTTATCTGGTTTCCATAGCACACGCTCTGCTTAGTTTAGGATCAGATGATTATTATTAGTGTTTGTTACAATGGAGATTGCTACAGTACACCCACACAAGAAACCGAATATTTTTATAAACATTATTACTCCTATTTATAACATATTTGTAAGCTTTAAGTTCCTAAGATAATTATTGATTTAATAAACATATGTACAACTGACTTAAATATGTCTTTAGGAATTCTGAGTTACTGTTTTTGACTGACCTATTAGTCTAGTAGTTAGTGAGTGTAGTAGTGAGCCCAAAACCAGAGGTTGTAGGTACGATTCCCACACAGAACAACTCTTTGTGTGATGAGCACGATAATTTTTTCACCTATAATATGTATGTATTAGAAATGAATAAGTATGTTCATCAGTTATCTAGTTGTTCTGCCTAGTTTGATTTTCCCAAAATATTTTTTTTTATTTATTTATTTAGGACTTACCTATTTAATTAAATGATTTGTACACTAATAACGGGGAAGCCGCGTAACATATAGTAAAAATTAATAAAAACCGCCTTCGTTAAAGTCGGTAAGAATTAATTGAGTTGTATGATAAGTTATTCTTAATATCAGATGAACGAACAAACTTACTTATAATCGGTTATGAAAACTATCATTGTCATCAACTTAAAGACTCCAAATACAAATTTCATATTAATACCATTTTTACCCTTTTTTTGGGGAAAAGAAACCGATAAATTAACTCAACGCACATTATCTCCGAAACTCCTTACCACAAAAATATACTCCCATATCAATAACCACAACAAAAGTCTATGATGTTTTTATATAACCATCGTATTAATATTGCGATAATGCAAATACCGTCAGTGAACGGCGTCGAGCCGCGTTATGGTAGCTATTACTGAAAATTTCGCCACCTCCCGCCTCCTGGGTTCTCCACACTCGCTATCAACTGCTTTTTGTTTTAATTTTAATAAAATTTTACGATATGTCTGTGCGAAAACATCGCAACGTTTGAAATTTAACAACTCGACGGTTGGGTGTGTGAGTAAGCTAATTGCAGAGGACAATATCATAAAATTCAATAGGTATGGATCTTTAGTCGATAATTTCGTAGTTTAAATCCATTTTGTTAGAGTTTTCTCTCTTTCTCTCTTCTGGAAGTTGATTCTTTATTCTTTATTGGACACAGAAAATACGTTCATTCTAAAGCTATTGTACAGAGGCAAGCTTAATTCAATAAGAGTTTTCTGCCAGAAAACTCTTTTTTGAGTAAGACTCATGTGAAGGTCAAGTTAGTGCTTATTTTAATAATTACACATGCCGTACTAATTGAGCTCAGTTTAAACCAGCCCTAAGACCGGGGTGAGGTGTGAGTTTTTATTAATTAAAAAGTGAACAGCATCAGAACAATCATATAGGCTTGGAACTTTGGTATAGGTACTTCAATTTCATAGCAACTACATCACAGATTCATACTTTTAATACAAAGAAGGAAGGAAGCCAAATGAAAAAAATTACGTCGTTTTTAATTTGTTGGGTCTGTGACTCTACCTCCTCCTCCGGCATTATGTATTTTTGGTGTTATAATTATTAAAATTCAGTGTTTTATTTGAATAAATAAATATATATAATAATACATAAATTAGTAATATTACCTACTCTATATTCAAATAGAATTTCAATTTATAACTTCTTAGTCATTCTTGTAAGGCTAGTTTTCAAAACTACTAGCTAGCTAATAAACTAGTAAAAACACACCTACCTTCAACAACATTTTGACAAAAAGTTTTTGTAAAAATGCACGGAAACTTAGTTTTTATAGTTTTAAGTTGCTCATAGTTCCATATAATGGTTTTTAGCTGAAAACTTACATTGAAATTTGACTATAGAATTATCTATGATTCAACAGGGCGCAAACGTAAATATGCAAAAAGGTAAAACCGTGCAATTTCAGACTTCTAGAAGTTTAAAAATCTAAATCACCGATATTTTAATATCGGTTATAACGGACTTCACAATACAAACTTGACAAAACTCTATTTTTAATTTTCCTTTACTTGTTTGATTATCTTAATTTTAACGATTTCACCATTTAATTTTAATTATTGTAATAATTTATTGTAAAATACTTATATGTATGTACATACGCCAGCACATCAAGCTACCCCAATCTGTCAAATTTCCCCAATTGAAAGTAAATCTTATCTTTTGTGATAAAGTTGAAAATCTATAAACGAAATTTGACAGATTGGGTTAGCTGGATGTCCTGGCGTCTGTACCAAAACGAACAGTTTAGTTGAAGAACACTTTAGAAAATTTAAAATAGTGACAACTATTGTAAACATATTGGCATTGGTTGTATGGCATTGTCTATCAGGTCCAACAGTAGTTAGGTAAAACCTACTTAGTTGGCAGAAAACAATGTGGAGCGATTTGGCTTAAACAAACTTAAATGGAATCATTTATTCTTATTCTACTACATAAACGATCTTCCGCACACCTTGCCAAGTATAGGTCTTTAACTATAATCTGTTACTGAGAATTACTAATTTGAATTAAATATATAAAAATTAAATTGAAATTATTATTTCAAAGTCTAATATTATTACATTCTTCGTTCCGGAGAGAACAAATAGTGCCGAAAAATCCATGACCAACAAAACGTCTAATTCGCACACTCACTTTTCATATATATTTAAAAAAGTGTTTCCTATTTTTTATTCATATATTTGTCACCTTTTCCTGACAATAACGAACACATAAAATAAAGATTTATCCAAATTGGTGCAGTCGTTTGGAATTTATGAACGTACAAAAATTTCGGCGATTCATTTTTATTTCTATAGATTGGGAAAATAAATAAATAAATCCATAGTTTACTTATTTTACTAATATAACAAATATTTTGAAAAATCAAAATAGAAAATTAACCATGTTCCAACAATGATAGTTCAAACGATGTTTTACAAATCAAAATAAAACATTAAATTTATATAATATATATTTGATAATATATTTGATAAAAACATTGTATGGTTGAAATGATTACAATTTTTTTAAATTTTTATTTTACTCTAAAAAAGAATGTTTTTCAGATTACATAGTCATAAACATCATGTACTTTAATATTTTATTTTCAGGAACTCACGTTTGCACCCTGTAGACAGGTATATCGATTAAATCTAACACACGTACCAAGTAGATATGGTATTCAATTGCAAAGAGCTTTAGAGTCTAAAAACCAGCCTGATTTTCTGTTTCTGTTAAAAAGACTTTATTGAACATTACGACATTGTTCATTACGACATAAGAATGATTGATTTTAATAGGAATTATAGTATAATATCTCGTTGGACTAACGGTAGCATATTCTACCGTACTGTGAGTATTTATTTATTTATTTTTACTTTATTGGGACATAAAACAGTTACACATTAGGTATAGTTAAATTATTTAAATATAAATTTTAAGAATAGGGAAACGTGTAACCCACACCAATGTCCGCGAATTAATGTTAAAAATAGGTAGTAATAAATGCGTGCATTAATTAAGCAGAGAAGACTAGTACCTATGTAGGTACTAGTGAGTAGGTAACTATAACTATTTTAGTAGTTCAGTAGCCATTTTTTTGAACTTAAAGTGCGATAGTGCAAAAATGTCCAAATCGTGGAAGTGTGTGTTATACGTTTCCACAATGCGTCGGAGAGGCACCCGTGCGCCAGCGTGAGTTCTGCACCGCGCGGTGTGGAACAGCCGGGGCACGCGTGCCTCTCGACGCATTACAGTTCTAGGTACAATATAACATAAGTTGTTAGTGATGTCAGTGCAATCAAACTTGTTATTACAAAGACCATGAAGCATCATGACCATCAGTAAACTACGTCTGGACTGTAAGCTCTGAAGTTTATAGCGTTCCAATAAATCTGTGTATGGTATTCTAGACTTAGTGCATCTATAGTGCATAGATCGTAGAAATTTTTTTTGAACAATTTCTAGTTTTTTTATGTAAACGTCAAAAATAGGGCTCGAAATCGGGACTGCGTATTCCAATTGAGAACGTACTAAGGTTTTATATAAAAGTAAAAATGTCGACGGTCTTTTAAAGTCAGATGACGATCTCATTATAAATCCAAACATACGATACGCTTTATTAATGACATTATCTATGTGACAGTCGAAGTGTAATTTTGAGTCGATTAAGACCCCAAGATCTCTAATACGGTCGACTCTTTGTAGACTGATATCATATAGATTATAATCGAATGTTATAATGTTTCTGTTTTTTGTGAAAGTAATTATATTGCATTTGGGTAAGCTGAGCTGATGTTTATTTTGTAAACAGTATCGAGAAAGTCTAACTAGGTCTTCCTGTAAAAGTAGGCAATCTTGTATGGTTTTGCATGTCTTGTAAATTTTGATATCGTCGGCGTACATTAGAAATTGGGAATGGATGAAACATGTTTTAATGTCATTAACGAATAAAGTATACAATAGTAGAGTATAGTACAGACGCCAGCACATCAAGCTACCCCAATCTATCAAATTTCCCCAATTGAATGTGAACCTTATGCTTTTGTGATAAAGTTGAAAATTATAAAATATTTTTTTTAAAAAGTGTACTGGGGCAAGTTGTCACAAGAACTTTTGGTTTGGTTGTCACATGTGACAACCAGCCCTTGGTATGCGCTTTTGTTTCTATTGGTATTTCGTTTGTTTTAAATAGACTTGTATTTAAGCTTCAACATGCCACGAGTCCACTAGAGGAAGACCAATCGAGGGCTTGTTTCAGCATCATTGGGAAGTTAAAATTTATGCCAAGTGCTTAAGATCTGTTGCGAAGGATTTTGGAATTCATTACCGTACTTTAACTAGATATTGTAAAAAGTTTACTTCTGAAGAGACCAGCAACACAGCCATTTCAAGACCATCCACAATAGTAGGCTACCAAAGGAATCGACAATTTTTTACTGATAAACAAGATTCCTCTTGTTTATCAGTAACTGGAAAAATACTTCTGGCTTCAAGTGACTATTTCGGGTTGTCTCCGAAGGAGGTTTGTAAAATAGCATTCCAGTTTGCAATGTCTAACAACTTAAAAGTCATTAAGGCTTGGGAATTGAGCAAGTGGCTGGCTTTGATTGGTTCACGAGATTTTTGAAGAGACACCCAGCTTTGTCAATAAGAACTCCTGAAGCCTAGATCTTTAATGCCACGAGCTTTAATCCACATAATGTTAAAAGCTTTTACGATAACCTAGAATCGGTAATTAAACGGAAAAATATTCAACCACAAGACATATTCAGGTTAGCTAGGGTAGGCTCCTCAGCGGCGAGGATCGCTTTGGCCCCGTAACGCGTCATCGGTGATCCCGTGCAACTGATCACACCCTCTCTTAGAATTCTGACCTTTTGCTTCAGCGGCCCCCTGAGCTGTGGCCCGAACCCCAAACGGGTGGCCTCGGGTATTAGTCGTTTAATTTAAGCTACTGGTTAAGAGCCTTCTACGGTAGCCAAATGCTCATTGCCTTCAAATCTTAAATTTTAATATTGTACAACTAAATTTCAAAATAATAGATTAGTAACTTGTTATTTATTTTAAGATTTAAGAAAATATATCTGATAAAACAGACCGCATGGACAGACTAATTAATTTTTTGTAATGTTTATACTGTATTCGACTATGTTTATGTACTGCATTGTGAACTTGACAAGTACAAGTGTATGTTAATACCCAACTGTTGAATAAATTTCATCATTTCATTTCATTATGGAACATGGACGAAGCTGGGGTAACTAGAGTGCAAAAACCATCCAAAGTTGTTGCTAGAAAGGGATTTAAGCAAGTTGTTCTCATTACTTCGGCTGAAAGAGGCACATTAGTCACGTTAGCAGCTAAACAAGACGCAGATAAAAAAAGTATGTAAACGTGTGTTGAGTGAGAAGAATGGAAAGAAAAAGGTAACCAAACGAAATAAAAAGAAGAAACTTGTTGACGATGAAGAAAACGAGGATGAGGAGGAAGCTTATGGCTTAGTCTGCTTGTCGCCCTCTTCTTCTAGCAAATCTAGAGAAGTTTGGATCCAGTGCCAAGATTGCAAACTTTGGGCGAAGCATGCACACCTGAACTACCTAATTACCTACATACCTATGGCAAAATTCTGATGCTGCATATTCTGACGGATTCTGTGATCTCACTAAGTTACAAATTTTTAGTTTTAATTAAAAGCAGGTATGGCCTAAGAGATTATTGACTGATAAAGATATTAATGACTGATTGAGAAAACATAGAGTCCAAACAAATAAGTTATCTTTTGAATTAATGATTATAGTATAGTTCTTTTTTGTTAGCTACCAGATTTATACAACATACCTACTATTCGCTTGAAGCAAGTTTTTGTTATTCTTTCTTTCATATACAAATTACAAGATTTCTATTTTCTAATAAAATGATAACTTAGTTATGATTAGTGTTTATTTTTGTGACCTGCCCTCACCTTCATTATGTGACTACTTACCCCAAATGTACTCAACTTTTTAAATAAGAAAATTTTTTTGAAGATTAAATAATTAAATGACACGCTTTAAATTGTTTTAACATAATGTATATCTTATAAAAATAATTTTATTAAAGTAATTGTATAACTGACTGTAATTAAATAAATATTGTACGCCTAAATGGCTGGACATAGCTGAACAAATATATATTTGTGACTGTAACAACTTTTGACCTATGGACCACAGTAGAAAGTTTTGTATTTGTATTTGCAAATACTGTGACAACCATCCCTGATCCGGGGTTAGAAGTCACACTTCTCTTCTTAACGAAATAAAAATATATTTTCACGAAATGTAACATTAGAGAAAAATTCGTTCTTTTCCTTTAAAACTAGTATATTATACACTATACATTAATAAAAAAATGTCAAGTCTAAACAAGATAGTTGGATAAACACATGCAAAATTAAAAAAAATGTGACTTCCAACCCCGGTCTCCCCTAATGGAGACAGTGGTAGTTACAATTTTACACCAAATTTCTACGAACTCGTGGAAAATTTTGTAAGTAATTTTCTACATTCGGACGAAAGTAAATGAGTGGAAGCTTAGCCAGGCACATAATATGGTATATTTTTATGAATCTCTTTGTTCGAATCAAAAAACGAATTCGAAAATATTAAAAAACAATCCTAAAAATATGTGTAATCTGAATAAACCCACCATCTCAAAATCATATCACAAGGACTGCTTATAAAAAAAGAATAAACAAAATTTGTCGTTTATTAAAATAAATGATGATTTCACCCTCAGTCTAAAAATACTTCTAGAGAAACACACAGGAATAACCATTAAAACAAACACTTGCAAAACAAACACATTTGACTGCACGTTTGGCGCAGCGGCTAAGACAGTCGCCTCGCTGCTTCGTATCGCGGGTTCGAGTCCCGCGCCATACAACTATTTGTGTGAGCCATAAATAGTTATTCTGAGTCTGGATATAATTTGTGTCCGTCTATTAAATGTTTGTAAAGTACCCCGCGACACAGGGATTAGAATCCCTAGTGCGGGCGTTGTCCTTTAAAAAATAGAGCTTTAGGTCTGACTGTATTAGTTTCTGTGGTTTTAAATAATGCTAGAACTTAAAATAACAAGTTAAATTAGATTCAGGAACATGACGTTCCGTGTTTACTTTAACTTGTTATTTTAAGTCAGAACTAAGCTTTATCCATGACTTCTTAAGTAAACGGTCTGGAAATTTAACATTCAGCATTTACGAAGTTTGTTTAGCATATTGTCCTTTAAAACTATTTGTGAAATTGTTATAATCACTAGTTCAAACTTATGCTACATTTTGTTGGCATCTCTCGGCCTATTTGCTGAAATAGGCGTAAGAATTTCATTCTTTAATTTAGAACTAATTGTTGGGACTTTTTGGGTTTGATCGCGCAAAAAATTCAAAGCCACGTCAGAGTGTAAATACACTTGAAGTATAAAAATCAAGCTTGTTCCTTTTAAGTCTACGATAAGATATATTTTTATATTAGCTGTGTATAAGTAAGGTGTTGATTCTCAGTTACTTAAAAGCTTCACAGTCCATGTAGAATAATAGTAATAAATAATAAGAATATCCTGGGATTGTTCACACACGACCATCTGATTCCAAACTAATCAGAGCTTGTACTATGGAAACCGGATAACTGATATTCTACATATACAAATTTAATTTTTTAAAAACATACTTTTATAGTTAATTGCAACCATACTCAGGACAAAAAGACATGTTCATGCACACAAATATCTGTCCTTGGTGGGAATTGAACCCACGACCTGCGGCGTAAAAAGCAAGTAAGTACCTACCGACCTATCTACCTATCTACCCGAACCGACATCAATGGACATTAACGCTTAATGGTACAATGTTTTTTTACAATTAATCTCTCCTGTGTTGTAATAAGAGAAATGAATTAAAACAAATGAATTATGAACATACGCTATGACCTATTAAGGGTTTAAGTTTATCTTTTTAACGAAGAGCGACAGTTGCACAAAATGACTCTCAAAATCGACCCATAAATATATTTCCACGTCTCCCCTGCATTGCTTAGGTTATATTCTTATTTTTTTGGTCCGGTTGCTTGCTTATCGTATGGGCATTGGTAACCCTAGTGTCAGAGTTGCTCAAGTCGCCCAGTAGGCCTCTGACATGGCTTAACGACTGTTGTCTAATGACTACAACCGGGACCGACAGCTTAACGTGCCCTCAGAAGCACGGAAACGCTCAGAAATTAAACCACTTTGGCGGTCACCCATCTATGGACTGACCGCGAGCCTAGTTGCTTAACCTCGCCGATCGCTTACAGACCGTTGAGAGCATCTAGCTATGAGCGCTTTGGTCCGGTAAAGCAGTGAAAGCTTATCACGACATTACAGTTGGGGAGGGGGCCTAACTGTAACTTAGGAAATAAAAAACCTTTTCTTTCATGGACTTGTTAAATATACGGACAAACTTTGTAGTTTGTCCATACTAAATCCTGCAATAAATGGCCTAAGCGTCATACCTAGTATGGAAGAAGGCCATCTATGGCGAACGATTCATTCCGATCAGGATTAACTTATTTAACGTGCCTTTAGATTTTGTTTGTGAAGTTTATTTAATTCTCGAGTGGCGACCACGAACCGGAAGACGCAGCGTGGGCAGGCCCCCTACAAGATGGACCGATGATCTTGTGCGGGTCGCTGCAAATCGCTGGATGCGGATAGCGCATACCTACCGGCAATTGTGGAGATCTTTGGAGGAGGCCTTTGTCCAGCAGTGGACGTCTTTCGGCTGGTATGATGATGATGATGATAATTCATGAAATTACGGAACAGAAACGTGTTCGCTCACTATGGGTCTCATAAGAAGGCTCAAGGTCAACCAAAGAGCATTGGAGAGGGCTATCTTTGAAGTATCCCGGCGTGATTGAATCAGAGTAGGGTAGGGTAAAAGAAATGACGATTCCACATAAATGTATTATTTACGGAATAAATGAATTTTGACTTTGACTTGGCAGTAATGTCGAAATCTACAGGCGAACTAAACCGACATAGCCTTTAGGATTGCCAACATGAAATGGTAGTGGCGAGTTACATATCTAGCAAAACTGATGGCCGCTAGCCAGAAAGGTTTTCGAGTGGCGACCTCGACAGGCCTCCTATATGATGGATCCATGACCTTGTGAAGGCCGCTGGAAGAAGCTGGATACGAGTAGCGCAAAACCGGCTATTGTGGAGACTGTTAGGAGAGACCTTTGTCCAGCAGTGGATATCTTTCGACTGTTATGCTGATAATGATGAAAAGTCTTTTTTCGCCAGAATATTTAGTGACTGTAATATGTCTGTTGACTTATGGATAATAATTATGTTTTGAAAGTGTTACCTACAATAATAATTTTGCATTGTCATCCAATGGACAAATTTCAAGTCAATCGGTAACCGGGTAGTGGATTAAATTTAACTTGCAGATTTGATGATAGATACACACCGGGAGAGGTGAAACTAAATAAAAGCTTGTAATAAAAGCTTGTAAAAGTATTGTAACACTTTCAAAGATGAGGAGGAAATAGAAATCAACCTTTACAAAGTATAACATAAATACTTATTTCAGATAGTAGCAGCTAGACGCTCTCACCGGTCCGTAAGCGATTGGCGAGGTTAAGCAACAAGGCTCGCGGTCATTCCATAGATGGGTGACCGCCAAAGTGGTATAGTTTCTGAGCATCTCCGTGCTTCGGAGGGCAAGTTAAGCTGTCGGTCCCGGTGGTAGTCATTAGACAACAGTCGTTAAGCCATGTCAGAGGCCTACTGAGCGGCTTGAACAACTCTGACACTAGGGTAACCACTGCCCATACGATAATTAAGTAAGTAATTGACGGACACAAATTACACCCAGACTCAGGACAACTATTTATGGGTGCCACTAATAGTCGTCCGGCACGGGACTCGAACCCGCGACACGACACGGCGAGGCGACTGTCTTAGCCGCTGCGCCACATGTGCAGTCCATAAACATAAATTTATACTTATTTTAGATAGTTAAGAAGCCTAAACTGAGCCACTGATCTTGATGGTCGAATGGTACCGTGTCTGAAAGCTTCAGCTCCAGTGACCGTACCTACCTATATGTGGCCCGTGGGTATCACTAAATGTTAGCAGCATTTAGATAAGGTAGAACATATGTGTGAATAGTGGAAGTATTCATTTTCTAACTCCTACATTTCTTTCTTTCTGATTAAATTTGTTGCGGGATCCAAGACAGTTAAAGCGATTCCCCGGGACATGCCTGAGCCTCACCGCTCAGTGTCATTTCATTGTGTGCTACTGTTGATCGAAGCTTACAAGAGTTGCATTGATAGGTAAGAGGGAGGAGTTAGTCCCGATTAAAAAAAAAGAGTGTGTGTGTACTTATGTACACGCGTTAGAAGTTATACTTCTTAATCAAAAAGATTTTATTTAAATAAAAATACTAGAATATACAACTTGAACATAGTTATCAATTTTGATACCACCTAGAACTAACTTCATGCTGTTAAATTTAGGTGTCGGTGTGCGCGCGCATCGTAAAAATTCACTCTCATCTAGAACTAACTTCATGCTGTTAAATTTAGGTGTCGGTGTGCGCGCGCATCGTAAAAATTCACTCTCATCTAGAACTAACTTCATGCTGTTAAATTTAGGTGTCGGTGTGCGCGCGCATCGTAAAAATTCACTCTCATCATTTTTCTCCATCGCGCCAAAAGCAGTATAACTTCGAAAAGGTAGAACATAGCGTTCATTCAAACTCAGCTGTGGGAGCACGTCCACCTTACGCAATAAGGCTTAGCTGGAATCTAATAGTATTACTATTTCAACTTTGTGGTTATAACTAAGGTCACCAAAGTTCAACAAGAACAGGTGAAGGGCGATACAGATCGCGTAAGTGATACTATGTGCGTTAAGTACAGACGCCAGCACATCCAGCTACACCAATCTGTCAAATTTCTTTTATAGATTTTCTGCTTTATTACATAAGCATAAGGTTCACTTTCAATTGGGGAAATTTGACAGATTGGGGTAGCTTGATGTGCTGGCGTCTGTACCTTATATTGAACTTAAGGTTGTATCATGATTCCGAAGTACCTAGTAGGTAGTACTAAGTTTGCGACATCACGAAAAAAATCCTTCAACTTCGCATACGGACTCCGACTGAATGAAGAGCCCTATTTATTCCGCAAACTGACGTACCGTAACATGGGGCGACTTTAGAACGACGGGGCGACTTTGATGATAACTTAAAAATATTACTTTTATGTTAATATTTCAAAAAGTATCCGAACGCGTCCAAATTTTTTTTTAGTATTGTTAACACTGATATTTCGGCCATCTTGTCATTCACTCACAAAGCGCTGGCGCATCTGTGTCCGTGGAAAATAATTATTGAAAGTGAATCCTAATTAATATAAGTAATTCATGCTCATATAACTTCTTATGTACCAAAATAACCATGTATATTTATCTTATGAGCTTTGAGTATATATATTTCATGGTTTATTGTAAATTTATTCCGAATTTCTGTTTTTTTATTTTTGCAAGATTTTTGAGGTTATTATCGTTTAAGTTGTCGGGGTTACTTTGATTTTTTCACCAGGGCGAATTTGAGAGGAATCAAAGTCACCCCGTTCTCGCCGTCTTTGATTTGTAAAGGTTTTATATTGTTTTTGATTTGTAAAGGTTTTTACTATCAAAGTCGCCCCTGTTCAGGAACAACCATAGTGCGCAATTACAAATAGACTCCGGGCACAAGGAATTATAGAAATTACACTACTGAAGTGCTAGAAGAAGCCATTGAAAGAATAACTGACAATGAAATGTCCATAAGTCAAGCTTCACAAACCTACAATATACCCTTCGGGACGTTGTATCATCTCGAACTCAAATATGGTTGCTATATCTTTCCAATTAAGGTTCCTGTTAAAGAAATGTAAAATTTAATATTTACTGTTGATGTGAAACATGTATAGCCGCACGTAAAACAGATTTCTGGCGAGGCGACGCATGCCGTGGCGCATGCGCAATCGACTTTTTATTTTATCATTATGACATATTTAGTTCCTATCGCAATATGTTCTTTACTTTTACAAAATAATGTCGATGTTTCACATCTGCCAGGCGTCCCGTGACGGCTCATTATTCCTAACTCTTTAGGTCGATTTATTTTTTACTTTTTAAGTTTGATTATTGTGCCTAACCTAATTAGTATAATCATTAAGTTCGGTACAAATCTGTTTTGCTACATTTTGAAATATTATAAAAGTTTAAATAAATGTTTTTGTGATTTGAAACTTGTTATTTCGTCAATCAAATTAGCCCCTGTAATCAATGCCACCCCAAATTCATAGAAGTATTAATAACTCTTAAAGTGTACAGAGGAAAAAAAATTTTTTTTTCTATGATTTGCTCCTTATAGGGGTTACTTTCAAATACGATTGCAAAAACAGGTGTTATCAAAGTCGCCCCAAACTCAGTTCGAAGTTGATAAGGAACATTTTGTTTTTTTTCTCGGAAACGATAGCTAGTTGATTTTTTTTTAGGTGTATATGTAATCTACACAAAAAACCGATATTTCAGTTTTTTTTTCAGGGCATTAACTTTAAAATACAAAGTAATAGAGAACAATTTAATCCGAAACCTAATCAAAGCCGCCCCATTTTACGGTACCTAATACTTGTTGTCTAGTTTCCTAATTGTGTTCTAGGCGTAGGTATACCTAATGTTATGACTCCATTTTAGGGAGGAAACAGGACTTATAGTCCAAGTCGTTTGTACATACTCCCTAAAATGGGGTCCTCTAAGGCTTTAGTATAGACTTGAAAGCTGACTTTTAAATTCAATTGGGTAATCCGTTTCTCAAGAGTGAAAATATAACAGGTTCAGAGTTGAGATTTGTTTATAAAAACAGTCTTAGGTAGGTCCTTTTATTGAGACCTGTTACCTAAGATTGAAATTAGATCAGGTGCCGACTAAACGCTAACACAGACGCACATTCTACGCTTAACTGTCATACTCCGATGGACAGCAAACTAACCCGATTGGAAAGAGTTCATTCAGGTACAGGACCGACGGCTTTACGTGTTCTCTGAGGCACGGGGGTGTAACACCGCCTACATCCAGACTCCTGACGGCTGATACAAAGATTTTTTCTTGGCAGAAGAACGACATATACCTAATTTTTTTGGCATCAGGGATGTATTGGGAGGATGCGGGATTTGAACTTAAGACCTTATTATGTGGGATTGAACACGCTACCCCAACGAGACAGTCTTCATATAGGGAGATTAACATAACTTAAGTAGATATAATATGCCGAATATTTTGTAACCCACCTGAGCTTCTCATAAAGCAACAATAGGTACCAAGTCCGCTATTCTCTTACTATGCTGGCTGAACCACAAGGTCCTAAGTTAAACATAAAACTACTTGTACAGTTACAGAAATGATGTGTAAACTCTTGCAAACCCAGAATAGGTACCTACCTACAACACTTGTGTTGAAGTAAAAATGGAGATATGTTTTGAACTTTTATATCTACTCACTTGGGAATGTTGATATATAAAATACCTAGCAGATAAACTTCAAGTAGCTAAGTATACCTACCAATATACCAAATGTAGTCCTTAAAACCAAGCAATCTAAACCTACCTATATGTATAAGTAGGTGTAAAGTTTAGGTACCTACCCATCAGCTTTATTTACCAATTTGTCTCTCGTATTATTTTAAGTTCTCTACAAAACAAGGCACCTCTTGTGCAAAATGCTACCATAAAAACATGTTTAAGGCGTCATAAAAGTGAATACTATTATCTAAACATAGGTCGCGTTCGTTTTTATAATGCCACAAAGTTATAAATGCCATCAAACGATAGCACAACACACCTGCGGTCAACTTAAAACAAATACTTTGGGTACTACATTCACCTGCCAGGACTTTATGCCCCTATAAAGCTCACAAGCACCCATAAAAGCATTATTACCTATTAATTTCACACCACATTAGCGAAACACACAATAAAACTTTAACATTTGGTTCGGTGACAGTGATTTGAAGTTTTGTGTTTAGCGCCATCTATCTGCTGGAGGTGGAGTCTCGCGGAAAAAGATTATAGGCATTATACGGCCGAGTTTACGACGTCGTAAAAGTATGTCGTAAAAGCGAAGGGCACGCACGCCCTCTGTTAATCGTTCAGAAACCGATATTGCGGTGAGGCCTCGAGATAGATTACTTTTAGGAACGTTAGGAATAACTTCTTGGCGTTTGTCTATTTATGGGCGCGTGCTGAATTGCGTAAGTACCATAACTCACTCAAGGGTAGTAAAATGTGTAATGGGTTGTTTATGTAACCAGTCAAATGAGGTCATGAGATTAGGATGCGTGAAAAATAAGTTATCAGGAAGTCAAAATATGTCAGATGACAAACATGACTTGGCACGAGTCGGTGAGCTCCATGAAACCCAATTTGTTGCCAAAATAATAAATAAAATTTCTAAACATGTCTGACATATTAATGCCAATACCTAATTATCTAGTTCATAAGTTACAATTATTGCACACATAAATACCTAAACACAAAAAATAGCCACAAACCGTACAATGCGTAACAATTTCATTCGTGCACCCTCGCAGTCGTTAAATTTTTATTGACTCCAAACTGCGTGACTTTAAAAATACACAAATTTATGGTCACTCAAACTGGAAACGATTATTCAACACGTCGTAACTATTTTATTGCATCAATGTAAACAAAGCATCAATTTTGCTCTCTAGTTAAATAAAACCTTTTTTGTAAAGTTATATAATAAAATTAGAATTATTAAGCAGTTAGTAGATTTTAATTTTTATAGAGATGTAATTTGTCGCTCATTTATATAATAATGATCTGCCTAGGTACCATCAACGCCGATTTATTATTTAAATAGATACCTACCTGGCTATTATACTAATATTTACCAGAATACGGACTCATTTTAATTAGCAATAAATACTGCTAACAATTAACGCTTGCTTTTCTGTAACATAAGTTTATCATCTCATGTTACAAACGAAATAATTAAAACTATTATTTGGTGTCGGTTGCTCAACTTTACAACACTATCAGCATCTTTCGAGTCATATGAACACTAACTAGTTAGCGCGGTGCATCGGTTGCCTTCATGTGCAAATAATACTCGCGCATGCCCATAGATGGCAGGCATTTAAATAAAGCCCTTAGTTCAAAAGTAGTAAACCTATGGTCATTTTAAATATTGTATATCATAACAGATGGAGTTATTCTTAAGTAGTACCGCTGTAACAAAAATAAGAATGGTCCAAAATGTGTACCAAAAATATCTATTTAGCTAGTTTTTATATCTACAAAAAAATTGTATAATCTCTTACCGGATATTAAAACGAAGAATATCCTTCCTTGTTTTATTTCATAGCACTAAAATAATGCACATATTTTTCTTTTAATGATTTTGATACTATAAGTATTTCTTGCACATACCTAGTAGATTTTTGTTTACTTTACTTTAATTATAACTTTCAAGCAAATTAACTATTACAACACTCACGTTCAATATCAACACTAAACTAAATAAAAATACACAAAATATTATCCGTAGGTACAGTGTGAAACGGTAAATTGTTGGTAGAAGGGTTTATTGTGCAATAATATTTATTACCCAGATACTTGGGTAAATACCGCAATAAACTATCTTTGTAGTAGGCCGACATGCCTCACTACTAGAAATCTTTAGAATGACTTGTCCGTAAAAAAAGCGCCAAGTGTTACTCTATCAGGGTTCCGTACTTATATTTTCATAGTTATTTGACGTTTCCCGCAGAAATTGAATGACCTGCATTATTCGTTGTACAGACGCCGGCACATCAAGTTACCCCAATCTATCAAAATTCTCCAATTGAAAGTGAACCTTATGCTTTACTGATAAAGTTGAAAATCTATAAAAGAAAATTGACAGATTGGGGTAGCTGGATGTGCTGGCGTCTGTACATTTTTGTATGAATCAAGTCCGATATTCTGTGTTTATTACTTATTAAACTGATAATACCATGGTTTCAGGATAGAGACGGTTTTTGTAGGAAGGTAGGTACCAACGATATGTTTAAAATCTTTTTAACTTCCAAAGCTTTATATAATTTTACCTAAAAATGAATAATTTCTGTGACTAATTCAGTGCCTTTCCCACAATTTCCCCCTTAAAGTTTACTTAATGGTAGGTAACATATGACAGTCTTTTCGCTACTTACATGTCCTTGATTTGGTCATATTATTTTATAACAAGATAGGTACCTATAACATAAATACTTCGTGGAGAAAATTTAAGAAGCGCTATCTACCTAAGAATCTGAACCAAACCAACTAATTTGGGAAATAGGAAAAATATTTATGGGGCTCCTCGTATAGAATGAATCAGCCTGGACAAGTTGGACACCAGTAGGTATAGCATATCCCCATATGATAAAGAAAGAAGAAATATGAAATTGAAGTCCTTGGATCCTGTGCTAGGTTATTAAACCTGTGTTACAGAATACAGTGCCCTCCCCGCTTTTGGTATGACAACAATAATTCATGCAACAAAGTAAATTAAAATTAAATAAATAAAATTACACTAAAAGAAAGTTATTATTGATATTAAAACATTATTACAATAAAATAAAGACCTTATTCAAAAACGATGTGGCAGATGTGGACGAATATCACTAGCCCATCTCTCATTGGGCCAATGCCACGGCATTGGGCGCTTAGAATTCGTACCGAGTGGATACCTAAAGCCTTAGCCGTGTAGTTTCCGGCCCAAGACGAATAACATGGCCGCACTCCATACCATACCATCGGTGACGTAAAATGCGTCTGAGGGATACGCAAGCTTATCGGTTTTCTACAGGCTGTTTCATGGAGAATGCGCTCAAGACCTCCATGAACTTATCCCTCCATCTCCTTTTTTTCATCGGACTACAAGGCGTCGGGAGGCTCTCCACCGCTATGTCGTTGACATCCCATTATGCCGTACGAAGTGTTTTGCTTCCTCTTTCATCATACGCACGGCTAAGCTGTGGAACAACCTTCCAAACGACGTGTTTCCAGACTCATATAACATGGGTTTATTCAATGTTAGAGTGAACAGACATCTTATGGGTACGCGCGGTTCACCTTCGACCACATCTTCACTTACCATCAGGTGAGATCGTGGGCAAGCGCAAACCCATTATGCATAAAAAAAAAGTTTGTCGGGCACCAGCGCCTCTTGTAGTAGATACACTCGCTAACATAACGATGACATTTGGAGGAGTTTGGGGTAGCTAGTACCTAGACAAGAGGCGCTACCTACTGCCTGACTAGTTGGTGTATTCCTAAGTCGCCTTCTACGTCAAACCGGAAACTACACGGCTAAGGCTTTAGGTATCCGCTCGGGACGAATTACGCCCCTGGGTTGGCTAATGCTGAACTGGACACCTACTAGCTGCAGTTGTCAGACATGTACCCACTTGAATATTAACTATTTTTATTTAATATTGACAAGACGTATACCTATGTATTTGTGTGTAAAGTGTGTCTTTCAATGTTAGCAATAAATTTTCTTTTCTTTTCATTGGTTTTGGACCGGAAAACAAAACCTTTGGGGGAGGTCTATATCTAGCAGTGGACAATATCAGGCGCGTAGAGTTCTATACCTAAAACGGCCAGCAGCGTCTCTCTGTTAAATATCACTACTATACAGCGATCCTGTCCTGCAACATATTTGCCAAGGGTAGGTAGTTCGGTATGTACTCCGTTCTTGGCTTGTCCAGCAGAGGATATCGTTTGGTTGGATTTCTTGTGTAAGTACTCAGACAGAGAGGCATATGAGTGATCTTATAAGGGTTTCGTTTGTGCGCCGGATGTACGGAACCCTAAAAGTGAAAACAAAACTTTACCTACGCCTATTTATGCTTTAACATAGTGAAAGCGAATTCTTTTTGTTGTTACAGATTATATACCACGCCAGCCTCAGCGGGTCCTTCTATAAGATAGGTAGGTAACCACGGAAGCGGTTCTTCACAATCTAGTCAATATCCTCTATGTACAGACGCCAGCACATCCAGCTACCCCAATCTGTCAAACTTATTTTATAGATTTTCAACTTTATTACAAAAGCATAAGGTTCACTTTGCATTGGCGAAAGTTGACAGATTGTGGTAGCTTGATGTGCTGGCGTCTATACACAAACTGTTTACGTCAATGACATTCTATACACATATAATTATATAGAATATCATTAGTTCACCTATAAGACAATGATCTAAAGTTTTGCTGTTATATGTAGCTGTTCTTATACATATATTTATGTTGTGCATTTAATTTATTTTTCCTAATTAATTATTCCAATAGAATACTTAACATTATTACATAACACCTTCCGCGAGTTACTTACAGGGTTGCCAACTGAAAACCAGTGCTAGGTGCAAGCTGCAACCCACCAATTGAGAGATGTTAACCTTTCGACAGGGCATGCAGCTTTTGTAGATCTTTCTTAATTATTATTTTTTTTGTATTCTTATTATGCTGATACCTTGTACTTAATACTTTATTGTGTGATCGTGTCAAATTAAAAGTAGGTATTTTTATTCTATGACGAAGGGGCTAACAGTATTGACTGCACGTGTGGCGCAGAGGTTAAGTCTATTGCCTCGTCACTGTGTCCGTCATTATATGTTTGTAAAGTGCCCCATAATGCAGGGATTTATTACCCTAGTGCGGGTGTCCTAAAAAATCATCTAAATTTGTTTCTTTTCGCATGTTTTCAGCCCATAGGTACAACTTGGTCTAGCTTGCTGAAATAATGGTAACCCTATCGAATTGCAGACTCCGGGCTGATAATGCAAAGTTTTCTTAACGGAATATTCCAATGTCACTATTTGGCCCGAGCCGGGATTTAAACCCAAGATCTCATTATCTGCTGTAGATGCTGTAGAACATGCTGTTACTGCTGCTACTGTATAGGTAGGTATCATCATATCATCCGAAAGACGTCCACTGCTGGACAAAGGCCTCCCCCAAGGATCTCCACTATAGCCGGTCCTGCGCTGCCCGCATCCAGCGGCTTCCCGCGACCCGCACAAGATCATCGGTCCACCGTGTAGGGGGCCAGCACACGCTGCGTCTTCCGGTTCGTGGTCGCCACTCGAGAACCTTTCTGCCCCTTCGGCCGTCAGTTCTACGAACTATGTGCCCTACCCACTGCCACTTCAGTTTCGCAATACTTTGGGCTATGTCAGCTACTTTGGTTCGCCTGCGGATCTCAGCATTTCTGATTCAATCTCGCAGGTAGGTATAGACTGTATATAAGTGGTGCATTCTATAATTAGGAGCAAACGCTTTGCGGTCTTAGGTAGATTTATTAATTTCCAATTATTTAATTTATATATATAATAATATCTACTATAACTATCAAATTCTTAAATTTAAAAAGTTTAGTTTAGTCATTGGCGTGGATGGCAAATGCTTGCTTTTCACGCCGGAGGTCGTGGGTTCAATCCCCACCCATGACAGATATTTGTGTGCATGAACAAGTCTGTTTGTCCTGAGTCTGGGTGTAATTATCTATATAAGTACTTATGTATTTACAAAAGAAAAGTAGTATATCATCAGTTATCTGGTTTCCATAGTAGGTACACGCCTCGTTAGTCTAGCGGTAGCGTTTTCAACCGTAGATAATGATGTCCTGGGTTCAAATCCCGGGTCGGGCCAAAAGCTGATTTTGGGACTTTTCAGTTAAAAGAAATTTCTCAGTATCATCTCGAAGTCTGGGAATTGGCGGTATTATATCGCCGTGCCTCGGAGAGCACGTGAAGCCGTCGGTCCTGTGCCTTTCCGGTCGTGTCGATAGTCGTTCCATCGGAACAAGAGAGTGATGGAATAGAAAGTGCCCCTATGTTTGCGCACACACTTGTGCACTATAATATGTCCCGCGCTCTTGCAGTCTCCATTGAGACTGGCCGCCGTGGTTGAAATTCGGCCTGGAGGACACAAACAAACAAGCTCTCCTTAGTTTGGGATTAGATGGCCGTGTGTAAATAATGTCCCAGAATATTATTATTCTTTAGGCGCTCAAAGCTAGCTGTCCTTTACGATCCGATAACGAACAAAGAGGATAAGGAAACCTAGTGCTATATGCGCAAGCTGATGATCCCAGTCGTAATTAGATACCTACTGCAATAATTGCATACCTACTGGTTAAGGCACCTTCATATTTCGGGTTCGAGTCCCTTACACGACTACATGGGTGACCCATACCTACCTAAGTTGTTGTTCTGAATGTGGGTATGTTAAGTGTCCGTAAATTGCTTGTCATTAAAAAAATAAGTACCATAAAAAAATACGGTCATTGAGTGATCTCAGAGGCTACTTAACAACTCTGAAATTACGGTAACCACTACTCATACGTATGAAGCTTTGTTTAAATAAATTAATAAATAAGGTTTTTTATTCACGTAGACTTTAAAAAAGCGCTTGTAAATAGTCAGAACATATTCGTAGTAATATATAGGTAATTAATTTATAATTATTTCTAGGTACCTACATATAGATATTTAGGTACACGGATTGTAGGAAATAATTTACAATAAGATTTATTTTATAACAGTAACGGTATTTAACTAACTTAAATTAAGTTATTGTCAAGGATCATGTGTACGTTTAATTATCAAAATTTTAAATTTTAGCTATATTTTTACTACATATTGTCGAATGGTTCTGTCTATATTAAGTTATTATTATGTTTTATTTTAAACTTGTTTTACAACTATGATCCGTTTTTAAGGGCAAATACGGGCGTGACTGGCGTAAAGCGATTAAGTCTTGTAAAATCTCTAGCTAAGTTCATTATCTTATAAGTTGATAAGAAATCTTGTCAGTTTATCATCTTTATATATTAATTTTAAGATTCTTTTTTATATCATAGCCTACATATTTTTGGAGGTGTCGATTTGCAGACTAATAAATTAACTTAGTGCGAATCTATTACAAAAAATCAATATTATTGAAAAGAGTCGATTCGCACGTTTCGTGCGAGTTAATTCGTGCGAATCGTCCAATAAGCCAATTTCTGTTACCACTGTAACAAAAAATAGATACCGAAAAAAAAGAAAAAAAAAATTGTATGGGAGCCCATACTACAAATGTGATCTTTTTATAAATAATTGTAAACCCTTCGTGCGCAAGTCCGACTCCCACTTGGCCGGCTTTTTGTGAGTTTAGTTGACTATTTATGTTACACCTTGGTTATAATAATTCATATATTTTTTCCTTCAAGCAAACCAAACGTAGGGTCAAGTTTTATTTCGTACTTTTGTAAATAAATACACAGGTGTCATTATTATTACGATATTCCTAGGCACATATTTTCAATATGGTTAAGTGCTTGTTTAATTATTTATTCATAACAAGATAACCCTTAAGAGGCCTATTACAGTCCACTAGGGCCGCCAATCGAAAAAATGTCATAACTCGTAAATAGAATCAAAAATACAATATATGTTCTATTATTACAGTGGAAAAGGCAATAACGTAATTGTATAACACCTTATCAACACTTGAAATATAGCTGTTTAGCTAAATCGTGCATTCAAAACATAAACGGCCGTTTTTGTTACAAATGCACGATTTAGCTAAACAGCTATATTTCAAGTGTTGACAATGTGTTATAAAATTACGTTATTGCCTTTTCTACAGTAATAATAGACCACATTTTGTATTTTTGATTCTATTTACGAGTTATGACATTTTTTCGATTGGCGGCGCTAGTGGACTGTAAAAGGCCTCTTAAGTGTCCTCTTGCATAATTTTGTATCTATAAAACTACCATATTAACAAGCTTCTGTACTTCATACGGCCATTTAAGTGAAAACTTAATTTAATTATTTTAATTAAGTACTTAAAAGGTATAATTAAAAGTTATTAACCCATATGTTCTGTTAACAAGATAGTAAATAGCCATTTAATTATATTTTTCTTAGTCTGAAGGCCATTCAAATCTAGTTTGGCGTTATAACAATCCATTTATTCTCACATTTTTGTACGCACGGCTACATAACTGTACACATCCAATATAAGCCGACCTCTCGTTGTATCGAAATCCTATACAACGCGGGATCAGGTTATATTGGATATGTATAGCTTGATATGTGGCCGCGTTTACAGTTTTATCTTAAAGCCATCAAACGACCATGAAACACATCCTTTAGATTTGTATATCTGTCGTTACCATTATTTAAATCTAATTTAGATAACAATTTATACAGCACGTTGGAATTAAGTAAGACTCAGTCAGTGTAGCTTATTCCTTTGGTTTTTGTCTATGTTGGTCTCTTTGGTCTAACGGTAGAAGAAGAAGAAGAAGAAGAAACACATTTATTCGACATAAAGAAACAAGAAATATACAAACAAAACGTTTAATTTATTTATGTATATAATTTACATTTTCGTGTATATTCATAAGTTTATTTAGGTTCTTTGTTATTAAGTTAAGTTAAATACTTGTATTATTATAATAAAATAAACAGAACTTAACTAAAGAGCGAGTGCTTATATTAACAAAACTAAATACATATCAAAAACAAACAATAACATAATTTAAAATTACGCAATAGGTCATGTATGTCCTGCCGGTAGCGTAAAACGAGGTCCTGAGTTCAAAACCCGAGTGATTTTGGGACCTATCTGTAAAAAGAAAATTTCTCAGCATCAGCCCGAAGTCTGGGAGTTGGCGGTACTATACCCCCGTGCCGCGGAGAGCACGTTAATCCGTCGGTCCTGTACCTGACCTCTTTCCGGTCGTGTCGCTATGCGTCCCATCGGATCATGAGAGTGATAGAATAGAAAGTGCTCCTGTGTTTGCGCACACACTTGTGCTCTATAATATGTCCCGCGTAGATGGCTAATCTCTGTTGAGACTGGCCGCCGTGGGCGATAGTTGGCTAGGAGATTAGGTACTTATATATGTTTTTGTACATGACAGGTGGGCTATGATATTGAGGTAAGTTGAAACAATTTTTGTAAGTAATAATTGCCTTTCACGCCGCAGGTCGTGTGTCCAATTCCCTCCCAGGACAGATATGTGTGTGCATAAACATGTCTGTGTGTCCTGAGTGTAATTAGATATCTATATAAGTATGTAAAAGATAAATGGTTACATATACATTTATCTTTTGTAATTTAACTCTGAAAAGCATAGTGTCTATACTGAGGCCTTATTTAGAAATGGAAGCATCTATATGATAAAAATCTAAATAATAACTATGACTTCATTTCCATAATATTACCAAATTAATTAATAAAACCGGCCAAGTGCGAGTCGGACTCGCCCATGAAGGGTTCCCCAGCAGCAAGTATTTCAGTTGATTAAATTAAAGGTAAATTGCGGTTTGCATGGTAATGTACAGACGCCAGCACATCCAGCTACCCCATCAAATTTCTTTTACAGATTTTCAACTTTATCACATAAGCGTAAGGTTCACTTTCAATTGGGGAAATTTGACAGATTGGCTGGCGTGCACCCGCTGTGCTCGCATTCTTAAAACGAAGATTGGCTATTTCAGTCATATGAGGGCCCACGAAAGAGCTGACCAACTACGCTCCTGATGTCATTTTATATACAAATACAAATCAATTTAAAAATGGGTGGCTTCATGTGCTGGCGTCTGTACATCATATATTTTTTTTACTTTTATCATTCTCTTATTTTAGAAGTTACACTCATTTTACCACTTAGGAAGTGTCTCTCGCGCAAACTATTCAGTTTAGAAAAAATGTATTAGAAACCTCAATATCATTTTTGAAGAATTACCCATAGATATTCCAAGTATGGGTACGATGAAAAAAAAAATCTGTTTCAGTTCTATGTATGGGGAATTTTTCTATTTTTGTTTGAAAATCTTAATGCGGTTTACAGAATACATCTACTTACCAAGTTTCAACAGTATCTACAGCTCTTATAGTTTCGGAAAAAGTGGCTGTGACATACAGACAGACAGACATGACGAATCTATAAGGGTTACATTTTTTGCCATTAGGCTACGGAACCCTAAAAATACCATTCTGTATTCTGAAAGAAGTAGAATTTTCGAATCACAATAAAATCTGTAATAAAACTAACCCTAATCACCTAAATCTATCAACTATTTTGGTAGTTATTAGATAATAATATAGAATTAATGAATTTTATTACAATATAATCTTCAATATATTAGAATTTATTAATGTTTAATCTCACAGGCTAGCACAGGCAAAATTAATAAATTCAAACTAAAACTTAAATTTATGGCAGAGTAGTTGGACATACGAATGTTTATTAGAACGATAATTTAATTCAGTATGTAGTTTGATAGCCTTAGGACATTACGAATGATTCATTAATTAAGATTATATTTGTCTCTTAGCTTAGAATTTGATTTTAAGTAATAGAAAGAAGTAAAGATAATCCTGCAAATCTCGCTTGACAAAATATTGGCTAAAATAGAAAATAGAATATCTTTGTGTAACTACCTATCAATTAATTAATTTAATTCCATCGAATAGTGTACCTGTTCTCCCAATATGGATACGATATTATAATAACATTTATATCACTATAAATTAGGTTTGTAATACCTAAGTTAGTTATGATATCTTTCCTGGCTGATTTCGACCACAGCGACTGCGTATATTTCAATTTTAATTATTTTAAGATGACATCAGGAGCATAGTTGGTCAGCTCTTTCATGGGCCCTCATTTGACTGCAATAGCCAATCTTCGTTTTAAGAATGCGAGCACAGCGGGTGCACACCAGGACACCGTAATTGTACTGTTTTGCCGAAGATGGTTGAGCTTTTAGAGCGTCACGCCTAGCGTCTAACTCAGCCCGTCTCCCATCCTCAAAGTCAGAAATCTTCTGATGTACAAGGTGTCTTATAGCCATTCAAGCCGTTTTAGAACCTGGTTTTCCCATCTAGCTGGATCTATGCCACACCTCTTGATGTGACGCTTTTGCACATCATTAAAACGGAGAAACTGGCCGCCATGCTTTTGCTTGCCTGTCTGCAATGCGGAAAAAAAGATGCGCTTAGCGATTTTCTCTTCAGGCATTCTTGAGAGATGGCCACACCACCGTAGCTGCCGCCTCATTAAATATACCGCAATCCCGCAGACATTGGCACGTCGTAGTACGTCGGTTTTACGAACACGATCGTGTTCATGATATCGCGGAGACACTCGAGATGGAAGCGATGTAGCGTGCGGATGTGCTTACGGTACAGGACCTACGTTTCCGAGTAGTATAAAATGTTTGGGAGTACAACAGATATGTACACAGAAATTTTAGTAGCCACTTTAATATCATGGCTGCGGCAAACTCTGGAACGGCACTACCAAAGGCAGCAGCTGCCGCACCTATTTGGTGGTTGATTTCCGTTTCAAGGTCGCATCCAGATGTTACGAAACTGCCCAAATATCTGAACTTCTGCACCAGCCTCCGCTCAACTTGACCTAATATTATACTTAAAACTCAGAGGTGTTGCCTGAGACAGTCGTCATCACTTCGGTTATTTTTAGGCCAAAAGGTCGACAATTCTCGTCGAAACAGTTCATCAGGCACTGAAGTTCAGCTGAGCTATTAACCATGAAGCACAAGTCATCGGCATACATTATTTCCGCGATCACGGCATGCGAAACCCTGGTAATCGCTCTGAGTCGGGCCAAATTAAAAACACTACTTTCAGTGCGGAAGCGAATGTGTATGCCAAAAGAGGTCAGCTGTAAAGTTTCTTGGATTGCAACGGCGAAATAGAGGGCAAATAGTGTAGGTGCGAGAACACAACCATGTTTTACACCACAAGTCACAGGAAAGAATATGTTAGTAGTCACTTATCGTATAGGCAGTGGTTAACATACTGTCAGAGTGGTTCACGCCGCAGCTAGCGTCTGACATGGCTCAACGATGTTACCTAATGACTGGGTTACAACAAGCACAAAGATGCTTGAAAATTAAATCACATTGGTGGTCAACCATCTATGGACTGACCGCGCACCTAGACGCTTAACCTGGCAGAGCACTTATAGGCCTGTGTGAACAACTAACTAGCTATGAGTATCGAACGAAGTTCCTTATCGCGCGTTGCGAAAGGGGGCTAGACGGAAAAAATTAAGACGAAAAGTTGTAACGACACTTTTTGCTTTTTTTTTATTACTAAAATTTAGCCTACTGATTAAGTTTATATTACATTATATTAGTTAATAATAAAAAAAAATATTATTATAACTTAAAAAAAAAGTATTACAATTCCTTCACTAATTAATCGAAAGGAACTTCGTTCCATCCGGGTGTCCCTTGACACCTCTCAAGTATTTCTTATTACTACTTAGTAATAAATAATATTTCAAGTAGCTATGAACTGATGGTAAAAATTAACATAACAAAAATTGCCTATACCTAGGTAGGTACTTGTTTAACGTTCAGATGATCGAATAAACATATTTCCATTAAATTTATTCATTATTGTACATAGAAATCACATTTATAAATTATAGATAACCTATTTGCCTAATTCAAAGATTTCTTCCAGCAAACCTTCGACAGAGTGGAACTTTTTTATGCTTACCTTCATTATGCATGCTAATATTACACACTATAAATATATAAAGCATACCTACACATTATGTAACTATTTAATAATAATATCATGGGTCATTATTTACACACGGCCATCGGATCGCAAACTAACTAAGCAGAGCTTGTACCTACTATGGAAACCAGACGACTGATATACTACATATACTACTTTTCTTTTTAAACAATTCTTTTAAAATCTTTTAAACAATACTTATATAGATAATTACACCCAGACTCAGGACAACCAGACATGTTCATGTACACAAATATCTGTCCTGGGTGGGAATCTAACCCACGACCTCCGGCGTGAATAGCAAGCATTGGCCAACCACGCTAATAGGCCCGTTATTTAATAATACACCCATAGAACTTATTTAAGTTTAGCTTAAAGCAATGTTATACTTTTATATAATGAAGGAAGTCCTCAGTCTTACTCATGCATAATCACATCACCGGACAACAATCATTAACAACATTTCTGAGTTGTTTCCGCTTCTCATATTGCGTTCACTGTCACATAATTATGTAGATGAGCCATTTATATGTAGATAAAGCTGTTATTGCCAACAATATTGCTCACAGCAAAAAAAACATACAAAATATTAAGTCCTTTGCCAGGAGCCAGTTGGTATCTGGTCCCGCCATCTAGCGAGGCTGCTCGACAACTTTTATCGGTTGATTAAATCGTTCCTAGCTACTACCCCTTTATGGTTCAGCCGCGCATGTATCCAGTTGTTTGTTTTTGAGAGGGAGATATAATCTGTAGGTGTTTTGCTGCATATCAGGTTAATAAATCAGGGAAATATATACCTTTAATGGCAAAAATATATAAAAAATATATATAAGTAGATAATATATATGTAATGAACCAAATGTTAAGTATTTCAGCAGGCGAATTCTTCTGCCTTCGAAGGCATTAGCTAAAATAAACCTATCGTCGTGACCTCAAAGCAACGTTTAATGACAGCGATAATCGTTTTTCATTAAATAAAGTGCATTTGCTCTAAGTGAAGCATAACTGAGGGAGTACCTCTACCTCATAGAATACATTTTAGGTAAATGCTCTCACCGGTCCGAAAGTGATTGGCGAGGTTAAGCAACTAGGCTTGCGGTCATTTCAAAGATGGGTGACCGCTAAAGTGGTTTAATTTCTGAACGTCTCCGTACTTCGGAGGGCACGTTAAGCTGTCGGTCCCAGATGTAGCCATTATGTGACAGTCGTTAGGCCATGACAGGGCTTGAACAACTCTGACACTAGGGTAACCACTGCCCATACTATAAGCAAGTAAGTATGGTCTTAGGAGGGGGTATGGTCGCCAGAGCTCATTGGGGGCTGGAAGGGTAGGCAATGATTTACTAGTGTCACGCGTCTAGCAAGAGTCATAGACGGTAACTTCTTACCATCAGATAATTTTCTGATTAAATTCGTAATGGGGTCCAAGCGATTTAGAAGCGATTCCCCAGGACTGACATGAACCTTACTACTCAGTGTCATTATAATAATATAATAATAATAATAATATCTAGGGACAATGTCACACGGATCAACCTAGCCCCAAACTAAGCAAAGCTTGTACTATGGGTACCAGGCGACGATATACATACTTATATAGATAGATAAATACTTATATACATAGACTCAGAAACAAATATTCGTACTCATCACACAAATATGCACTTACCGGGATTCGAACCCAGGACCACCAGCTTCGTAGGCAGGAGCCCTACCAACTAGGCTACGGTGACATTTTATTGTGTCATTGTTGATACTGATAAAAGAAACATAGGTATGTTTAGTGGCGCGGCAGTATAAAACAAATTTTATTATATTTAACCTTAGCATAATTATAAAACCTGTTTCTGTCATTATTGAATATTTTATTAATTGTTTCCAAACTTACAAAATCAAATTCAAAATAGCATTGACATATTTTTGTATAGTAATGTCAAGCATCCTCTGATATCAACTAGATAATTTATAATATTTAAATTTCAATTAAGTTATAATTACAATTTTATTTAAATGGACGTTTAAATCAATACGTTGAATATATAAATCAGTATTATGACTTTATTTTCCAAGATACATGATTATTTAATGGTATGGACGGTATTTGACTAATTTGTAATGTCAAAACTGTGAAAGGTTAACGAATATTTAATTTTTTTTTGAGGGGTTCAAATCATGGTTTATCCTATATCATTAGAAATGAAAACAAACAGAACATAAATTCAACTTTTTTATTATTTCATTATTATTATTAAATTGTGTAATAAATTATAACCTATAATTAAGTATATTTATTTGGTCTTATAGCTTTTAAATAAAATACTTGGCTTTTTACTGATCACAATAGCGAATAAATTTATCATTTTAACTTTGTTATGCACAATAGTAGTACATGATTATTTGATGGCAGAGTATTTGACTAATAATCTAATAATGCAATTGCTGTGTAAATAAAAATACTTATATTTATACTAATCAATAATAATATGTCGTTGAAATAAATCAGTTTCATAACTTAATTTAGCAAGTAAGTACACGATTATTTGGCTCATAAATGTAATTTATGTCTTATGGAAGTATTTGACTAATAAATGTAATATAAAACGAATGAATATTAAATTATGTAATTAAGATAAAATACATACCTGTATTTATACTCATCAATACATTGATTAAATAAATCAATTTTATTACTCTATTTTAAAAGATACTTACATGACTATTCGATTTTAGAGGATGAGACGATTCACTATTTTTGACTCATAGTGGCAAATCTGTGAAAATTTAATGAAATTTAAATTATTCTTCGAGCTTTTCAAATCGTGGTTAACTAACCCCAACCTAAAACTACAAAGAGGTAAAACAATTCATCTTATCACTAACGTCTATATCTAAGTGTACCTATACATTATATAAGTATTGCAACTTATAACAAATTTACAGATATTGAACAACTTTTATATGAAACCTACTATTATAAACTCTGTATCATATAACAACCATGTTATACATTCAAATTTAAACATACTACAACTTGTTACAGATTACAAGAAGAGTAATCTGTAATATAAAGATAAAATTGACTGGTTTATAAGTAAAATGATTTTTTTAACATGACGTTTACAGTTAACCTAGAAGGCTTTCACTCCTTCAACAGACAATAAAAGACAACTTAACAGACTACTTAATGGCTTGGGCTAGCTCCAAGCCGTTAAGCCAATAAAGTTACAAAATCTAAAACAATGGCATTTATTTCGGACATTATTAATAAAATATTCTACACATACTATTTTTTTAACGTTTGCAAACAAATTGATCAAAGAAGACTATAAGGTATGTAATCCATCATATTTTTATTAAACAATACACGTATATAATAACCATCAAATAAAATACAAAATGAACGGAATAATAGTCTTCTGTATGGCATGATGAACATAACAATCTACAAACAAACACAAAATCCAAATATCCGTTAAAAGTTTGTTGATAAATCCATATTTCAGGAGCGATCTATACAATAAATACATCAGCACCACAGTATCTGAACGTTAAACAGGTTCTTTATAAAAAACAGAAGCTGCAAATGACGCAGAGTAAATAAACATTGTACAGCGAATGTAACATCATTATCCAATGAAATACCTACCTGATAATTCCATTAAAGAAATGGAAGACGTATGCAGACGATAACGCGCCCTACATCCGCAATATATCAGCTTTGGAAAAGGGAGAATCTTTGTTTTAAAGCTGTTGTACACTTGGTTTGTATGACATATGTTTTTGAAAAATCATTAATACACCAAACAGTATACATTCTAGAAACAGTTAAATGAATAAATACAATAGAATGGGATGCCTTATACACTAATTCAAAATATTTTTGTTGCTTTAATTACTGTAATAAACTATGTTTATGTATTGCATTGTGAGCTTGACAAGTAGATACAAGTGTATGTAAATACCCAAGTGCTGAATAAATTTCATTATTTCATTTCACTGCCATGATCCCAAACTAGGCAGAGCCAGAGAGATATGTGAAAAACTTTTATACATTTGTAAGTATCTAATTAGTTCTTAACAGAAACTTGGTTTCTTATTGGTATACTTGTTCTTATAAACATGAGTGTTTATACATACATATGTACATATATATATTATTGTATGTATTTTAGGTTAGTTTTATTGTCTCTTAGCACTTTTATAACTAATTGTGAGTCATACTAAAATGGGATTGTATTCACCAATGTATTGATTGCTATTTTTAGTCCAGGTTAGCTGAAATAAATGGCGGCAGCTAAGAGACACTTTTTATCGTTTAGGCAGGGGGGATGCATAGGTATTC
Source organism: Pseudoips prasinana (assembly GCA_951640165.1). Taxonomy (NCBI): domain Eukaryota; kingdom Metazoa; phylum Arthropoda; class Insecta; order Lepidoptera; family Nolidae; genus Pseudoips; species Pseudoips prasinana. Next base: position 13,673,817 of record OX621245.1, on the reverse strand, counting down.
CCCCTGCCAAAACTAAAAAAAATGCCACGCACAAAAAGTGTCTGCAGGTGGGTATGTCGGACTCGCGCCGACTAAACCTAAACTGCTGTGGATTTCTCTTGGCGCCTGATGGGAGGAGCCCCGAGAACGCGGTTATGCTGCTCCAATTCCCCCCATTTGCACCATGTCTCTGATGGTTTGGACACGTACCCTGTGATGGCTCTGGGTGGCCCTCCCCTATTGCCGACTCCTGCCAGTCTGGCACAGCGACTGCGCCACAAACAGATCGCTGTATTCCCGGAGCTGCTAGCACGTGGCGGCAGTAGAGGATACTTCTCTTACTGCCACCGCAGCCCCGAGGGGAGTTGGGCTACCGGCTGCCACTGCCGCCCCGACGCCTCCTCCTGCGAGCGGTATCGCCTCATTGCCGAGCCAGCTCGGCGGCCTCCTTCTGGAGCGTGATTGCTTCACAGAAGGAGACCGTAGCGTTCCATTTGCCAGCATCGAAAAAATGACTGCTGGCGGCGAAAGCTCCCGTCAGCGAAGAGTCTTACCCTAAAAAGCTAAATTAGCTATATTTTTAACGGACGCAAATTCAAATGCTAAAATATTATATGATAATATTAAAATATTTCGTAACTATAAATTGAAGTAAAATACTTTGTAAATTTTTTCCTGTTGCGAAGAGACCCTAAAGGAAAAATTTGCTTCAAATATGGCTAATTAAGCTTGGTACTTGCGCCACATGTCCTAAGTGTGCAGACAGCTTTAACCAAAGATTTGTATGGCGCACGTATAAACAGAGGCTATTAAGGGGCGTTCGTCGATTTACGACCAATTAAAATCTATATCGTGGAGCCAATTAAACCTCTAGTGGTTTATTAGTATTGAACCTTGTGTTTATCGAGTCTGTGGCATTTGTACCGGTCTGGTACTTACCTAGAGATGTCGGGAGCAGACTTATTGAATTATCTTCACTTAATTAAGCTTCGCCTACTGAAGTATGTAACTGCAGTGACTATATGGGAGATATCTATCGCCCGTTTTTATTTTGTGCAATTTAATATAGTTTTGTAAAATACGTTTTGTTTTTATTTACAGTAACATTCGTTAAAGTATGCTTTTATCGTATTTATTTATGATACATAGATAAGACTTTTATTGTAAAATGATAAAAGTAATTTTACTTAAGCTTTTGTAAAATTGCGACTAATTTGTAGAACTTTATTAATCATAACTTAGTATACGACTGGTATGATTAAGTGTTTATTGATATGCTTTACTATTAATAGATTTTGGCATAGTGATATTTTAAGGCAATAACAATGTTTTTCCATTTGGATCGGAGTTAGAAAACGAATTGGCCGGTGGAACATCAATATCTGAAATTAAACATGTATTTTAATGAACTCATATTTAATAATCCTATTAGAATCTATATAAGTTCCAACTAGAAATCTTATTTTTAATAAATTGGGATTAACCTTATAAAACTCAATATAAGTTGTATAAAAATAATAAAATGTATTTTCTACTCTAACCTCCATAAAAAACCCCAAAATTTGGGAAAAAAACACACAAAACTAATCACTTAAACTTTCAATCCCCATCGTAGGCTATCCAGGGTCAATACAACAAATTTTCAATTACCCTCAATGGTAGCAAATTCAGCTGAAATGTAAATTATTTCAGCGTGTGCATTATAAATATAATTGTAGGTGTTTGAGGGCGGGGAATGCGAGGTTGTATGAGCCAATCGCGAGGCTGTATGAAAGTAGGGCGCCGCCCGCCGCAAGACTGATGTTTTGCCGGCGAAGCCTTCGTAACGAACGCTACACTCGCACGGAAAATGTTACTTTTGTCGTGTTTTGAATGTATTCATGGGATGCTTAGTATCGAAGTTCTTTGTTTAGTCGTTATTCTGTAATTTGATATAAATTATTATATTACTCTTCATTGGCATATTTGTTGAAAATTTACCTAATACATTGTTATAGGTAGTTATCTGCTTTTTACAAACACTCTCTTGAAAATTTTATTCAATCTGGCAAAATTTCCATTAATATATTAATTACTTACTACTTACTTACTTGTCGTATAGGCAGTGTTTACTTTAGTGCCAGAATTTTGAAAGCCGCCCTGCAAGCCGTGACATGGCTTTAAGCTGTTGGCGATGTACGAAATAATGAGAACCTAAACCAACAGCTTAACGTGACCTCCGAAGCACGGAGACGGACCGAAATTAAACCACTTAAGAAGTCGCCCATCTTTAAATTGGCCACTGGCTTGCTTGGTTGATTCGCTGATCACTTATGAATAGTTATGAAATAATTGTATAAACATGTTCCGACTATTTACAAGCGCTTTTTTAAAGTTTACCTGAATAAAAATTATTTATTAATATTATATTTATAAATTTTACGTCCATGTTGATTCATAATATTTGTTTTTTGATTTAGTGTCAAAGAATACATGGAAAAAATATATATTCTGTACAACCTACATAATAACAATGACGGTATCGCTAACGTACATACATATTACATGCATATTATGTACATTAAACATATATTTTTTTAAACCAGTACAAGAAACTAAAAAGCTTATAATAACGTATTTAGGTTAAATGATGACTACAATATCACAGTGTTCGGTAATCTTTAAATTTAAGATTATATTTTATCCAGATAAATTCTTCCTATTATTTTGTTCCTGTGTCTCTCCGTCTGCGTTTGGCCTAATTTTATAATATCAATACTATTTAATGATGTTTGTAACTAAACTTTAATGTTTCTTCAGTTGTAAAATATAATAGAATTGATAAAAAATATTATTCTAAATCTTCTCTAACAAAGATATAAAAAAGGTATATTATTTACATTGACATAAAGTCTTGTGACACATACAAATTCATTTCAGTAGCATTATTTACTCAAACACAGCAATTTAATACAACTAAACTTCACATAGACATTTAATATTCTCAAATGAGTCATAAAATTGCCTAAATATCCCAAACAGCATAAATTTAACACCGAACTCTCATTCACCTCGTAAAAGCGTCGTGGAGCCATTCCCGAGGCTCTCATGTCAATCATTAACGTCAAACAAAGTATAAAAATCAATTCACAGTGACATCGACACCATTATGCGGTAGTGGAAACCGCTTCATTACCACTCATATTCCCCATAAAAGTCCTCATATCGTCGTTCACAATGGCCGCTATGATTTAACACGCGAATTTATCTCTATATGTAATAATAGTTTGTTCATTGTTAATTCGTACCGCTCCGTGCCCCAGAACAATAAATTTGCGATTAGATATAAAGCAGAAATGTGTCTAGAATGATTTAAGCGACAAGGGAAGACCCCGTCGCTATTTACCTGAAGTGTATTGAGTTTTCAAGGTGATATAATATGGACCACAATGTAGCGAAAATAACTATCTTTTTTTGTGTGTGTGAAATTTGATTCTGCACGTTCATTATAATAGTGCATTTCTTTTGTTAGAGCCGACAGAATAGGTCAGGATTCCTTTTTTTGTAGACGGTGAAATGGTACATTTTGTAACTACGCAAAAAACTTTTAAAAACTCTTAATACTTTATGATGTTTTTAACTGCAATTGGTATAAACACATTAAATTTGATTGTGCTCTGTGGGAGAAATGTTTGCGCAAAGTTTTTAGTTGGGTAGGTAATCTATTATTCTATGTTGAATAACTTTCTCAGAAAACATTGGAGAAAGGTGTGTTCATAAAATTTTAATGATTTCATTGTTATATAAATTAAAAGAAAGAAACACTTTTATTTATAAAGATCTAAATATGAATAACCTGTTTGTGGGCAAGTAAAATGTTAAAATATTTCTTAAAAAAGATTCAGAGTTTAACTATTAATTGAATAATAGATCCGAAATTGGCACTAAATTAGTCTTGAAATGCGGATTTATATATTCCATTCCTAAATAAAGATAATTGTCGTTGTTTCTTAACTTTTTCTATTTAATTTTTATTTCTATTTAAATTAACGCATTGTGATGAGAAATAACAATATCATGTTAAATTTTAAACCTACTTCATCAAATTGTATAATAATATGTTAAATTGGAAATATATGAAGATAGATAAATATAAAATCAGTGAGTTTAGGCACATAGGTACGCGGTCAGTTTATAGATAAGTGATCGCCAGAATGTTTTAATAGTTGAGAGTCCTCGTGCCTCGGAGGGCACGTTAACTGGTCGGTCCTGATTGTGGTAGTTAGACATCAGTAGTTCAACGGTGCCAGAAGTCTACTGGATGGGTTGAACAACTCTACTACTAAGCTAACCACCGATAAACTAAAACCAATAGAATTGTGTTCCAAATACAAAATTTATTATATTAATTTAATATAAGCCTTTATATATATATAATATAGCCTTATATTTAATATAAGGCTTCTATTTTCAAATTTGCATTCTTCATGTGCAAATAATCACTGATTACACTTCTTCTATCAAGCGACTTACCTATTATATAGGTAATAATTCTATAAAACATTGAATATATTGAAATTTCATCTTGATTTCTTTATTTTGTGTCTCAATCAGCAAACTCCTTGAAAACACCGCCTAAAAGACAGTTTACGACTTCAAATTGTATCCAAAAACCTTATTTAAACATAGACTTCGGTGAAAACAAAAGATTCTGAAGTAACCCTTCAGATTTATTACAAATAAACGGCCATAGAGCCATACTTGAATTTCAACATAATCTTTATGTGGCCATTAATATATTCCTGGACTTATTTATTGAGTCCCAAAGGAAGGTCCAAGCAGGTGGTCCATACTTAATCAAGACGTTACCGAAAAGAAAAAACTTGTACTCATAATTTGTTTTTTGCCTGAATTATTGTTTGGTTCGACATAAGTTATTGGCAGAGGCCTAGGCCCCGTTTTGTATTATTTATATAATGTATTTTAATAGGATGGGAAAGATGTATCTACCTACGTTATAATGAATATATTAGCAATAAAGTGGAGTCTACCCGGTAACCAGTCGTGTGCAATAAAGTTACGTTACGACATGTTAATAACGTTAATGTAATGTACATTTAATAGTGAACACCGGTTATTATGATCTATGGTAACGAAAATTTGGGTGAAAGGTGCTTATTATATTAATGCTTTGATTTAAGGACACATGGTAAACTTGAATTAAAATTTCTTAAATAAACGTTTTATTTTATTACTTCTTTTGCATAAACTACTTGCTAGGCAAGTCCGTAAGCGATCGGCGAGGTTAAGCAACTAGGCTCCCGGTCACCGTCAAGATGGGTGACCGCCAAAGTGGTTTAATTTCTGAGCGTCTACGTAGACACTCAGAAATTAAACCACTTTGTACTATCGTGCTTAAGTTGCCGGTCCTGGTTGTAGTCAGTAGACAATAGTCGTTAAGCTATGTCAGAGGCCTACTGGAAGGCTTGAATAACTCTGACACTAACAACTAACCACTGCGATACCACCAAAGAGAATTATTTAATAGGTCTTTGGATACCACCGATACGATACGAAGTAAGCAAGTCCCTTCCCTAGCGATAAGGCCACCAAACTAGATTTCTAAATTCGATTGCGTTCTATTCTTCTATTCTTTTCTGTTTATCAGAATTAAGAGAAATAGAACGTTGACAGAAATATGAAACTTAGTTTGGCGTTTCATTATAGCTAGGGGCTTTAGTTCACTACTACTTTTAGCCCCTAGCTATAAAGCCACAGTCACAATTTGTAAAATGTTTGCATAAGAATATATAACTTATATAGACAGTATACCTCTATTTAATTGGTTAATCGTTCATACTAACTACTTAAGTTACAAAATCTTATGAAACATATACCTTATGACTGTTCTTCTAGTTTTATCATTCAAGGAATTTTACTGCATTATTCTATTAACGATAGCTGGGCAACAACTGCATTACCTAAAGTTGAACAACTTGAACATCATTAGGTAATAAGTCCCGGGTTGAATATCTGGGCTACGGCAAAGTGTGTGTAATTTTTTTTCTTAGAAAGTAACAACATAAATTCAGGATGGTCGCAGTGTCGTAACTCGCATAACCTCTGATAGGACGAGAAGTGGAAGAATGTAAAGCCGTTAGTCCTGCATCTCATCCATTTCTTGTTGGCTTTCTCAATCCAGTGTATTAAAGAATTGGAGAGTCCACCTGAATTTCCTCACCTTACTTTTTTTATTTCACATTTTAAAATACATAATTAAAATAAGTACCTATCATAGCATTCGTAAACCACTAAGGTTTGTAATTAATGCTATACTGGTGATACGTCTATATCTTTAATAAACAGACAGAACTTATAAATTAATATTAAAAATAAAGTTAAAGTTAGAACTTGGAAGATACATCTCACTCATACAAAAAAAAATCATGTTTCAATGTGCTGTAGGAAATGGGACTTAAGATTTTCTTTAAGTGTAAATAAACAGAATATATTTTTCACAAAGATAACGCCTCAATTAATCTCCGTTTGGTCACTACGACCAAAATTCAGCTAGTAAATCGTAATTATTATCAAAGCACGTTCTCAGTTTTGGTATGCATTCAAACGATGAATATAAGTCAAGTGTCCAAGTAAACACTAAGAGGTATGTTAGTTCATTGTAGCTATATTATTTTATATTTAATTTGCACTTAAACTTGTAAATAGCATTATTGAACTCCCACCTTTAAGTATGTTAGCAACTGCAAACTACGCCCTTAAAATAGTTTCCAGAAACAAAAGCGACACAAAACAAAGTTGTACCAGAGTCGTATAAACCACCATCCTACAGAGATCCGACTTGAGATAGCGCCTGATTTAGCCATCTCACGGCTAAGATTTACTTACCGCTGGGATTAGCTTTATGAAGGCATTAAGCCATTATGTACGCTGGACACGGCTATATACTACTCCTTGTTTTCGTGTTAAAATAGATAGAAGCTGGGTAATGTTTTGTTATTAAGTTACGAGGAATTCTTATAAGATTGGCGTTGTACTCGTAATACATCGGTTGAGCCGCTTATATATCTTACCTATTGGTCCGTAAACATCTACTCTTAAGTGCGAAATCAGGTTATCGATGGGTGACCACCAAAGTGAATTAACTTCTGAGTGTTTCGGAGAACATGTTAAGCTATCGGTGCCGGTAGATATGGAACGTTTTAAGCCTAATAAAAAAGGTTGAATAACTTTAACAGAATGGCAACCAATGTCAAAACGAATAAATTATTAAAACAAAATTGTTAACATAAAATGATAAAAAGTTACTAATTAAGATATTTACTGACTAATATATAGGAGCGCTTTTTGATTACTCTTAAAAGTATATTATTTTTTAGATTTCTTTTTGAAACCGCATCAACTGAGTTAAGTTCGCTCTTAACATCGTTTTAATTGATTCAAAATGTATCAGATGCTAATTCCATGAATGAGCATAAAATAACTACAGTTAAAAGAAAGTATATATGTACATTTAAAATTAATATGGATAAGATGGATACAAAGGACAATATATGATTGTAGCGACGATACATCGGTGCTACGACCAAATCTTATCCTTTTTGTCTTGTTACTTTGCAATTTAACGTATTGAAAACTAACTGCCATTGACGAAATGTGAAAAATGGGAGCCCTAATTTATTAGTTGAAACACTCATTCGCCATTAATAATATTGGAAATAGACCATAGTAACTTAGTCCCGTATTTATTAATTAATCACAGCTCATAAGCATGCTTAACGAATCGGACTTAAGAAACGAACACCATAATATGACGACCTTCTTAAGTGATCAAGCACGCCGTCCAGCTAAGTCTCATTTCTAAATACAGACCTTCATTTCACTGAAAAATCTTATGCTGATGGTATCTAATGTCCATTTTTTTTGTTTATTTTACAGTTATGGTAAAAATATAAATCTGTCGAGTCCATGAAAAATTCGCGGACATACTAAGTACGCATCCGACAAACTATCCCTAACGTTTTGCCCATTCGCAATCAAGGATATCGGCCACTCTCACAATCCGTTTAAAAAAAGCCCTTCGGCTTGATCCTCAGAGGGCGAGGGCGAGCCAACAAAAGATAAAAGAGATATATAAGTAGCCCTTGGCAGTGCCATCAAGTCGTTACAACACCAGTAAAATATTTCAAATTGTGCCCAATGCCTCGGAAAACGGAAGTTACGCGTTTTCCTCGGAGCGAAAAACGAACACTATGTGTTTTTAATTTCGATCTCCATTACGTTATGTTATTGGGAGTATGATGTAATTACAGTGAAGTATTATTTTTATGCGGTTAATGTAGAATAAATGAGGGAAATGCGTCATAGTGTATTTTGGGAATAATACATATTTAATTTTGTATTACGAAGATATTATACTATTTAAGCATTGAGCTATTATACAACTTAAGTAGTATTGTGTACTTACTGACTCGAATAGATTTCAATTTATTATGTGAAAGAATTTTTAAAGTCAGTTATGTAGTTGATTGTAAGAAAACATACAAAAAATCCAATCATTTCTCATTAATATGTAAGTATTTCCAGATAATTATGAAATTGTTAAGCAAGGGTGCCGCTGGCATAGAAATATAATTGACTAGCGGTGGCACACGTTTCATCCATGTTAAACTATATAACTTATAGCCTAGGTATGTGTTATTCCAATATATAAGCTATATAACTACAAAGTTTCAACAAAATCCGTTCAGTAAATTTTGCGAGCAATAGTATCAAACGTCTACACATCCATATCCACAAACATTCGCATTTATAATATTAGTAGGATAATAGAATTTTGCTACAATGTTTACACACAAAGCTTAATTAGGCTTTACATTTTACTAATTATAATATCAAACCATTGGTTACAAATTACTATAGTGACAGCCTAACTAATTTTATAATTCAATAAAGTAATTGTATTTTATCTAACCATTCATTTGGTACATGGCACACAAATAACAAAAACATAGATACAGTAAAATTTCATTCCCATGATACAACAATGGTTTACAATTAGATGCAAATATTATTTGAATGGCGAATATTAACAGGGTAACGTATCTATAGGGTCAGCGCTCATGCAAATGGACCAACATACAACGGTGGATTTCCCTAGCGACGGCCCCTACCCTGTAAAGTAATAACTTTTGCTGCGTACTTATTTGTATGTCCATCGACTATAGGGTGATGGGGTGCAGAAGGGTTCGGACAATAGTTTGACAGGGATGGATGATTATGAAATAAAATTCTAGAGAGGCACTGTTTGGTGGTAAGATCACATTTTTATAAGTTTCTTTCTTCAAATATACGCCAGCCGGATATATTTGTAATTAGTCAACTTAGGGCCAGCGCAGATAGAGAGAAGCGCAGCGGAGAGGATTTTATTAAGGCACTAGAAAATCAACTTTAAAATTATTTTAATAAAGGGTGTAGGGTAAAACCCGGATAGTAGCCTCGGACGGATACATGCCTCAGTTTCAAATGCTCTATGTTAGACGCATTGACAGTGTTTCTTTTTGATCATAATTAAAAGCGTCCCCCGCGGAGGCCTCAGTGCCGCATAAGCCGTTGAAGTAGGCGCACGTGTTTTGTCCGTGTGAGAAAAAATCTTCCGCGGCGATACTTTGACGAGCGCCAGAATTATATTGGTAAGTAATCTCTGTTAAATATTTTTATAACTGATTGCGATTTCAGTCAAAAATATATTTCTTTGAGTGCATTAGAGTTTAAATTGCACTGTTTATTAGGTTTTATTGTTAAATATGTTTTATTTATTTCGTAAATAAAAAGGGCAAGTATCCGTATCAAATCGGATAGTTGCCCTACTGTCTTTTGCGGATTGTTGCCCTGCGGCAACTATCCTTAACTATACATTTTTAACAAGCAAAGACAGTTTTTTTTCATTTGCTTTTACTATTTTTTCTTGGTGATCTTTCATTTGGTTTTACTATAGTTTATCTAAATAAAATAAATACTCAACAGCAAAATGCCTCGCAAGTATAAACGAAAGCCAGGCGTGGTGCCGCGCCACATCAACTGGACAGGAGATAGTTTAACACTTGCGTTCGAAGAACTAAATAAAAAACAAAAAAGTATCAACGAAATATCCCGGATTTATGGCATATCCTCTCGAACCTTATGAAGACGGTATGAAAAAAGAAACCAGCTGCTGGAAACCCAAGGTATGTCAAGGATTTAAAATTGTATATTTAGCTTATAAATATAATAATCTATTTACATACTTGCCTACTTATCTAATTGTATTTTAACACTTCTAGGAAAATACCCCGCCCTTGGCTTTGAAAATGAAAAAAGACTAGTTTCCCACATATTGAAGCTTGGAGACGCAGGATTTCCTCCTGAAAGAAGTTAAATTCGCCAATTAGCCTATCAGTTTGCCGAAAAATTAGGATTGAAGCACAATTTTAATAATGAAACTAAAATGGCTGGACCGCAATGGTTGAAAAGCTTCCTTGAAAGAAATCCCGAAATAGTTATGAGGCAAGCTGAGGGCTTATCAATTCAAAGAGCGAAGGGTCTAAGCAGGGCCGAAGTAGCCAAATTTTTTGATCTGCTCATAACCGTCTTAACTGATAATGATTTGCTAGATAAGCCGGAGCGAATTTTCAATATGGATGAAAGCGGTGTCCAACTCAACAATAAACCCGGCAAGGTATTGGCCAAGAAAGGTACTAGAACAGTGAAATCACTTATACTTCCGGTAAAAAGGCGAAACACTTACCGTTGTTGCTTGTTGCAACGCTATTGGCAATTTTCTCCCACCTGTTCTGATTATCAAGGGGGTAAATAAAAAGCCATAATTTGAAGAAGGACTTCCTCCTGGTTCAAAAGTTTATATGTAAAAGAAATCAGCATATATTTCCTCAGAACTTTTTACAAGTGGCTGACCGAACATTTTATACCCCGCAAGCCTCCAGGAAAGGTATTACTAATTTTAGATGGTCATTCATCTCATTCCAGTGCTGTCAATATGCTAGAAACTTCTCGTGACAATGATGTGATACTGCTTTGTTTACCTAGTCTACTACTTCTGCTTTACAACCATTAGACGTATCTGTATTCGGACCATTAAAAAGATACTATTATGCGGAGACAAACAATTTTATTCGCACCAATCCACAAAAAAAACTGAACCGGTACAATTCTGGTCAACTGATAGCAAGGATTATATATAGGATATAGCGTGGATTCAAGCAACGACACCTGCCAATGCAATAAGTGGTTTTCGCGGCAGCGGAATCTATCCAGTCAATTCAAATGCTCTGTCTGATGCTGAATTTGCTATATCAGATATTGCAGTGGGGGAGCTTACGCAGGAACAAGAGTTTGAAACTATAAAAGATCAATTACCAGGCGCTTCTGAAGAACTTGCGTTACGTGAACGGATACAGGAATCTGAATATGACCGAGGTAATGTATTAAGTCGACAGAACAAAGTAACTTTTCAAGGCGATGAAGTCCCAAGCTGCTGTGATAAAAATAACCCAGAAACTATCATAAATGAAGCTGAGCAGAACAGTGTGAACCAGAGATGCACGCCACCAAGGCCGTCGTCGAGTCTTTTGGCTCTTTCTCATGATTGTTTAGCCCTAGGAGATGGTGAGATTGAAAATTACATTTTAGATAATACTGAACTATCATTGCCATCGCTGATATCTTTAAATGAGTCACAGAACAAAGATCAACAAAAAGAAACACCATCGAAATTTTTACATCAATCATCTCCTATACCAAAAATTCCGCTGAGTATCTCTAAAAGGGCTAAACAATCAGCACAAATTCTAAACTCAAATGATAAAATAATCGAGAAGAAGAATAAAACTGAGAAAGTAAAGAAAACAAGCGTAATGAAACAAACGAAAGAAACAAAAAACAAACCAGTTGGTAGCAAAGAAACGACTACGAAGAAAAAAGGGCGACTTCCAAAAAAATAAAAAATCAAAACAATATAGAGATATTACTAGCAGTGAATCAGAATCAGATAGCACAGATTTTATTGAACTAACTGAAGGAAGAGCTATAAGGAAAAGAAAAACTCTTATCTACAGTTCTAGCAGTGAAAATGAAGAAAATGTTATAAGTTCAAAAATATCTAAAGGAAAAGCAACTAAAGGGTTATTAATCAAAGCCAAAAAAATCGAATTATCTATTGGAGACACTGAAAATATATTAAAAGAAAAAAATGTTAATTCAAAAATGGAAAATGCCAAATTAGAAGTTCAGTTCATGATTATTGTGTAGAATGTTTTGAAAATTATAATTTAACTAAATCGAAATCAGATTGGATAGAATGTCAGATGTGTCGAATGTGGTTGCATGAAAATTGTTCAACACTCAAAAACCATTGCATGAGATGTGGCAAGTTGAAAAGCTTGACTTCTGGTGATAATCAATGCTAACTCCAAAGTTGATTACCATATTTTTAATATTTAAGATAAATACTAATATTTCATTAAAAAATTACATGTTCACTAATTTACAATTTAAGACCTTAGTATTTTTAAGTGTTGATTAGGTAATAATTTAACTTCCCTTAGTACTTAGTACATAATAAAAGATCTCAGTAAGTTATAAAGACTGAATACTTACTTAATAGAAGCTAATGCCAAAGTTAATTCTAATTTTGTTTATTGTTCTATCTTCAAAATAAATAATAACATTACTAATTCATTTTGGACTCTTATTTACTATTTTGGAGTCTATTGTTGTTATAATTTTATAATTATAATTTAACTTTAATTAATACTAAATAAAAGATTGTATTTAATCATAAAAACTGATTATTTAAATTACTACAAGTTCATTTTTATTGGAAAAAATACAGACGGGCATCTATCCTCACATTGGGCAAGTATCCCCCCAACCACTTTTAACGTTAGGCTAGTATCCGCTATAGTTGGCAACTATCCTCTTTTTTAGAGGTCATTTTAAACTGGATTTACTTAAAATTTATAATATTTATAATTTTTTTATAGATGGGGTATGTTAGAATATTAATGAACTATGTTTGAGAATACACTTTGAATAAAAAATGTATTGTTACACATTTTTTAAAGGAGCTTTTTAAAAAGTGTGGCAACTATCCGGCTTTTACCCTATGCTTGAACATTATAATGCGCGAAACTGCGCAAGCATTTTGTGAGGTTCAAGCATATATGCACTTTATTGCTTATAGTTCTAAAGTTGATTTTCTAGTGCCTTAATAAAATCCTTTCCGCTACGCTCCTCTCTGTCTGCGCTGACCCTTAGGCACAAGAGATGTTCAAAGGTCGTGACAAATGGAAATCAGTTGTCTCTGCCTACCCCTCCATGTGAGTGACGTGAGTCTATGTTTGTATGTAGTTAACTTACCCGTGGACTTACAAGTTACTTACAAGTTGGACTGACAATCTTGCAAGAGTCCCTGGAAGCCACTGGATGCGGGCAACACAAGACCGGCCACTGTGGAGATCCTTGGGGAGGCCTTTGTCCAGTTGTGGACGTGTTTCGGCTGATATGATGATGATGATGATTATGTCGAACTTACCCCTCTTTATGAAAATAATTTTCCTATGTTTGTCTGATTAAGTGTTGAAACTAGACAAGAGGCTATCAATAAAATATGTCGCTTCAATACCTGGTTTCAACCTTTTTTGTAAACCTCAGAAATTAAATTTATTTTAAATGACACAAAACAATTTTCTTGTAATAACGACACACAGTGAGGCTTATTAGGCCCTTCATTTCGTGCTTGGCTATGGCCTGAAAGAATCAGCTTGAGACAGGAACAGTATTCTGCAAAGAGATCGTAAAGCCGTCGGCCGTGCGCTTGATCTTAAGCGGCGTCTTAACTAGTGAAAGTAAATAAAGTGTTAAAGTTTTGATGGTGTTTAATAACACATTTGTGTTCTATATATACGTCGCAAGTATACTGGGTCATAAAATACCGATGAAGTACCACCACCAATCCTCAATGATCCTGAAAACGTCACTATAGTAGTCAAAACTCTCATGCATTCCGAAGTAAATAACCGCCCAGAATTGATGAGTGGAAACTATAGGATTAGTTTGTATTTATATTTGGCTGGATGGCTTGGGCCTGCGCTCTACCCTATTACCCGGTGAAGAAGTGTAAACCTCCTAGAAAACATTATAAGGAAATAAAAAACATTCCTTACACCCAAAGTTCTCTATATGTCAAGAACTGACTCATGATGGAGAGGTTAGAGGAGGATAGATTAGTTTATTGTAGTTTTTATTGTTTAGCTATGTAATTTACGAGTGCTTTGCTTTGCACATGAGTGTAATTTAAATTATGTAAAAACATAATTTTAATTACACTCATGTGCAAAGCATTATTAAAATTTTCTTAAACGTCTCACCTGATGTTAAGCGGCTAACTTCCCCTAGACGCTTTTGACACAAACCGTCCTTTTACCAAGAACTGTGGCTAACTTACTCACACTCAGAACTACAATATTAACATTATAATTCCATTCCATTCCACGGGGCACGTAGCTCGTAGAACCGACGGCCCCTGGGGCACAAAAGTTCTCGAGTGGTGACAACGAACTGGAAGACAAATCGACGATCTTGTAAGTGTCGCGGGAAGCCTCTGGATGCGGGCAGCACGAGGCCGGTCCTTGTGGAGATCCTTGGAGAGGCTTTTGTTCAGCAATGGATGTCTTTCGGCTAATATAATGTTTATGAATTCCATTACCAGTAGTAAAAGTGATTGTTTAGCAGCGCGACAGAACGCTATGCTCTTAGTTATTTAAAAAATAGTTATAGATAATAAACGGTTATGAATAGCTTCAGTATTATAATAACCGACAGTTTGTACGTGGACTAAGCTGATACATTAGTACACGTAGGTACAGTCACGTGAAACATAGCTATATGTAAGCTATATAGCTATACAATAGAGATGTTCATGTTCAACGGGCCGAGAGTAGTTTCACGCATGGACGCTATCGCTACTGTTTGTTTTGCTATAGAGTTATATTTTATGTATGCTTTTATGTACGAGTGTACATTGTAAACGAAATTAAAGGAGCTGGAGAAAATGGTTGTCTATTAACGTGATATATAAATGGAGTGAGATAAGAAACTCAATTTACCTAGGAAGCTGAACAACATCTCGACAAAAAATACCGATCAATTCGCATTAGGTTTGTAAAATGGTTTTCTTTGCATGTGTTATTATGTAATATATTAATAATAATAATAATATCTAGGGACAATGTCACACAGATCTTCCTAGCCCCAAACTAAGCAAAACTTGTACTATGGGCACCAGGCGATGATATACATACTTATTTAGATAGATAAATACTTATATGCATAGAAAACATCCATGACTCAGAAACAAATATTCGTGCTCATCCTCCAAATATTTGCACTTACCGGGATTCGAACCCAGGACCACCAGCTTCGTAGGCAGGAGCACTACCAACTAAGCTACGGTGACCGTAATATATTGTTATACACTAGACCTGCCATTGAAAATGATGAAAAATTTTTGCCGGTGGCCGGTACCTACAATGTTAAAAATTAGTAATATTTTTAATTTTATAACGTATAGTTTACAGGACTGCTATTCAATATCTATCAATAGTAACTCAAATTGTTTAAACCTCTCATCATGTGAGCTTAAAGACGTCCACTGCTGGATAAAGGCCTCTTCAAAGATCTTGCGAGGGTCGCTACATGCCGCTGGGTAGCGTAAGCCTTTGTGAAATGGCTTAAGCAGCCCAGTGACTTCCACCTACCCGCATAAAATCGTCAGTCCACCTTGTTGAATGTCTGCCCACGCTTCATCTTCTGCTTCCTGTTCGCCACTAAAAACCTTTCTGTAATGTATAGGAAATTCTGAAATGATATCTACACATAAAAATTTACAACTTATAGAAAATATGATTTCAAAATTCCCATTTAATAAAAATCAATTTTCATAAAAATATATTATTTTGATTTATAAACTTTTACTTAAAATTGAACTAATCATTTAAATATAGGTACAGCGTTCTAATAAAAAAATTGGTTTCAAGTCACCGTTGGCGTCAGTCAAGTTATCAAAAGTGTTAGCGACCAAACCTCGTGGCCAACTGTTGTTTTTCTCTCAGAGCATTCTATTTCGCAAATTGGATTATAGTTCATTATCTGTTCCATAGGATTTTACATTTTCCAAGTGTATATTCATCTATTTGTTAACAAATAAACGAATATATACTTATGTTTATACATCTATTAGTTAACAAACTTCAAAAAGATAAAGTTCAAATAAAATCAGCTCACTATTATTAATTATTATCATAGTCAATGACTAATTTCTAACCATACCATAAAAATTACCTAAATTATCAAAATATGTTCGATTATGTCGTGTACTATTACATTCCTAAATTTCCCAAGTTGCGTGCGAAGGCTACGTAAATTTCGGAAGCTCCCCTTGTTTATGTAACCACCTAATAGATGGCGTTACGTGCCACAAGTTAGATCGATACGTGGAAATAAATACTTTCAGTTTGGAACCCTCTTTTCTGTGTAAACTTTATCAGAACTTAGATTTTGTTTTGTTTCTTTATTCTACATATACCTAGAAACTCTTCGAGTAAAAATAGATAAGGTGTAATCTGTACTACAGTTTTTTCTGTTTGGACAAAATGTAACAGTATAGGTATATATATCTTCTCACTGTGCGTGTTTCGTTAATAGCTAGTGGCCTTCATCGATTCAAAAACTAATAACCAGGTTATGCGCCTATGGGCCTCGTCTCTGTCCTCCTAACCTAAATGGGTAGCTGCAAAAGTGAGTTCATTGCTACCCTGGTCAAAAAGGCACGATTGAGCCCATTTCACCAAAAAACAATAATTTGGAAATCAATACGCTTCAGTATATACGACGTATATATGACGGTCACCGTAGCCTAGTTGGTAATGCTCCTGCCTACGAAGCTGGTGGTCCTGGGTTCGAATCCCGGTAAGTGTAAATATTTGTGTGATGAGCACGAATATTTGTTTCTGGTTCATGGATGTTTTCCATGTATTATCTATCTATATAAGTATGTATATCGTCGCTTGGTACCCATAGTACAAGCTTTGCTTAGTTTGGGGCTAGGATGATCTGTGTGACATTGATTATATAATTTAATCATCAATTACGTAGCCAGCTCAATGTAAGCAATCATATCAATGCCGCTGGTCAAGTGACACCGGTCGGTACCAATGTACCGACTAAAACTCCTTGATGTTTCCTCGACTAACTTTACCCTGGGCCACTGTTCTCACTAGCAATATAACCTGTGCCTCGTTTACTGGAATCAAAGGGCAAAAACCTTTTCTTATCGGTCTACTGTCTAAATATCAGTCCGTATTGGTGACATACGTAGTAGTGAAATGAAATCTGCACCAAAGTTTAGGATTCAAAATACCCCCTTATTCTAATTAATAATAAGATTAGTTTAATTATTTAATATATAGGTATTTAGATTTTATTTTTATTAATATCTGGGCCATATCCCACAGCACTACACACAAAGCAAAACTACTACTAGAGAAGAGATAGAAATACTTATTTACTTTTTTCGACAATCGCATGTCGCATTACAGGCGCTGCCGCCAATATGGCGTTCATAAACACAAATATTTGTCCGAGGCTCTACCGGCTAAGTCACCGTACATCGATTTCTTAAATGGTTTTCAAATAAATAAAGGTTAAAAATGACTTAATCAATCGTTAAATCGGCTTCCATGAGCACATGTGACGTCATAAATGGTCCGGAATCGATTGTCAACGTTGAAGCCAATTTAACGATTGATTAAGTCATTTTTCACCTTTATTTATTTGAAAGCCATTTAAGAAATCGATGTTCGGCGAATTAGCTGGTAGAGCCCCTGGGCGAGTATTGAATCCGCAACCATTGAATCAGAAGGCAGGTTCACAATTAATTGAATCAGTTAATATCAGAAATATTCAATAGCAAACAGTAGAAACAACCGCCACGGCGCCGTAGCGGCACTTGTTACTGGTTACGTCAATATCGAAATTAATATATGTCAAATACTACGAAATTACAATACTACACGTATGTGTGTATCCTTGTCTTAAATAAAAGTCTTGTTAGAAATAATAATTCCTTACCTAAATCAGTAGAAATAGCTGCCAGCAAACATTTTCAGGCGTTTTGATATGAGCTATTGGTTAAAAACCATAAGCTACTTACGGAATATTCCAGCTAACATTACACATTATTCAGAATTAAGTTTTCTTAAATAATTTTCTCACATATTTAGATGAACACCAATACATCCTTTCACAGGTAATCTTGGCAACCTTTGAACCAGTTATCATAAATCCAACATACCTACGTGCTCACATTATGCATGTAAATACTTTTAGGTGTTCGCCGCTAGAATAATTCTTGGGAAGCATTAAGTTTGACGTTTATATCTCTGTTGAATAATGCTTTATTGTTATGTTAGGGATAAAACAAGGTAAAACCATGCACGTATTCGATACCTGTGACATGATTTTCAAGTTTATAATAAATATTAAGGACGCTTTTTCTTATACGGCTACAACTAAGAGTATGAGTTTTTCAATATTCATCAAACATACAAACTTACACATTATTAATAATAATTAAAATTTTAAGACCTATTTAAGTACACAATACTGACATTACGGACTAAGTTAATTGATAACGCATATATATCGGATATTATTGACCTACTTAGCATTCAAGACGCCCACTACTGGACAAAGGCCTAAAGGATCTACTTGTGCTGCCCTTGCAAGCCCTTTTCCATGACCCTTCCAAAATCGACGGTCCACCTTGTAGGGGGCCTGCCCACGCTGGGTCTTGCGGTACGTGGTCACCACTCGAGAACTTTTCTGCCCCATCGGCCGTCGGTTCTACGAGCTATGTGCCACTTCAGTTCGGAAATTTTTACTTAGCATTACTTCAGATAAAATTGACTGTCCGGAACTTCTCCACAAATTGGGGTTATATATTCCCACAAAACTCTCGATATACTATAAGCCTATGCACCTTCCATTAGTATCTTCCAACTATACAACATGTAACGTAATTAACACACACCCTCAAACACCCCAATTAGAATATTATGTTGTAATCATAATACATATACTGAATTTTTAATTTTACATGTACCTATATGAATTGTTATTTACTAAATTAGTTTCTTGGAATAAAGTTTATTTTTATTTATTTTGTATTGAATGGTGGAATTTATATGAATACAAATAAAACTGCGATTTTAAAAGTATGACAATAATTTCCGTAGCGTTAATTATTTTGTAATAAAAATTACCTATATTAAAAATGATATAAATTGATTCAGTAAACGATTCTGAACTAACTATATTCAGGATGTGCGTTAATTAAGTTGCATATTGTATATATTCACACTTCACACACTTCGACAAGTTAGATATTGACATATTCTGTAGTAAACCTGAGGCAGCGAGACGCGTCCTCAGCCTAGATTTCTTCTCAAAATTTAATATCAGCCATTCATAATATGATAAAAATAAAACATATTTATCATATCAATATGACAACACCACCTAACTTATACCTACAGTAGTTTATTTGTGGAGATCTATAATTGGCCTACGGTTTCATCTGTTTTCAAAATAAAATACGAATATTCTCTCTATAATAAAATATATTTTAGTTAAGTATTGTTCTGACTTTTATCGTCAACATATTCCAACTATATCGAACCCTTCGTACCCTTCACTCAAATGGCTAGTTTCCTTACACAATGTACTAAAATAAATACACTGCCTATGCATAAGGATCCTTTGTGTCGTTGTTATTGAAATAAGGTGTCTCAGGCAACATCCGATCGTGGTTATCGATATAGCTTTATCCATTATCCCTGCCTTCCTACCTTGTTTACTTCCCCTATGATATCGCGTTGTAAAACTTGGCAATATTTGTTTTGAATGCTCGGCAACTGTCGTGCCGAATATTTTGTGAGAAAAGTACCTATAGCTTAAATAGGTAAACATTATTCTCTCAATCTTAGCCAATGATAACATTATATTCCATTTTTAAAGACTCTAGTGGTCCTTTAAGGTGGAACAAAATGTCCAAAGTATTCTTATCACAACATTGATTGAACCATTCAGATATGATATCATCATCATATCAGACGAAAGACGTCCACTGCTGGATAAAGGCCAGACATGATATAGTTGTTGAAACAATGTTGCTGCAATAAAATAGCAGCAGTGAGCCGTCGGAGGCTAATTATCCCACCAATAAAAAAAAATAAAAAGAAGACATGATATAGTTAAATATATTTAAAACTTTAAATATTCATAATCAGCATTCAAACTTTGAATAACAATTTAACAATAACTTAAATAAATCAGCTATATAACTAAACTAACCTCGCTTATGTTGTGGTGCGGTTCACTGTGTGGTGACGGCAAAGAATATCGTCATCCCATTTCATCCCGTGGGGGGCGTAAAAATCGGACAGCAGCGTTTTCTGTGAACTATGACCACCAAACTGCGATCGCCAACCAGTCTACCGACATATTTACCGGTTATGGCATATCTCCCCATTCTATGGGGAGGCTTTTGTTCAGCGGTGGACGTGTCGCGCAGCTGACATGATGCTGGCCTGGTTTATTTTTCTATTTTATCCTTTCATTAAAAATACAACTCCCGTACTATACGAAGACCCGAGACACGAAGTGGCGAGGCGACTATCTTAACCGCTTTGCCACACGTGCAGTCTAGTTAATAAGTGCGCAATAAACATTTGTACACCATACAAAAAGAGTTGACCATAGCGAACAAATTGCTTATAATTGTACTGTATTTATAAATTAAATTAAAATAAATTTATTGCTCAAGTCGCTCAGTACACGTGGCTAACGACTGCTGACTATAAAGGGCAGATTAACATGTTTAAATTTAAACATTAAGGTGATGAGAGATATACATAAGGTGATGATAAACCACCAGCACAACGACGGGAACGACGTCTTTAGGCTGATATGATGATGATGATGATGATAAACCAAACTGCCCGCGCATCTCCGTGGTCGCCTTCTGTGAGGCAGTCATGCTCCAAAAAGAGGCCACCCGCCGATCCCGCTCGCAAACGGAGGAGACGTCGGGGCGGCGGCGGCAGCCGGTAGCCCAACTCCCCTCAGGGTTGCGGTGGCAGTATGAGAAGTGTCCTTTACTGCCGCCGCGTGCATTGAGCTCCGGGACGACAGCGAAAAACGAAAGACTCTCCGCGCGTCTAGGTGCTCAACTTGGCCCGCCACTTAGGGAATGACCATGAGCGTCTCATTTTGTAACTTATAAATACACAACAATTTATTTTTCCTTAGTCATATGGAAGGTACAAAGATATTATAATACTAGCGTAATAGCTATACACAATATAATGATTAACCACAATATGAATTACTACAAAGAACGGAATACAAGATGCGTTCTTTGTTAATCACCAAATATAAATAATGATTTAATTACGTACAATCACATAAGCACAGTTACTATTTTAAGTCTATAACTAATGTTTTAACAACTTTGTGCGGTACAAATGTCGGTACCTAACAAAATTGTGCTTTGAGTCCAAAAACCGGTACCCTCTTGCGCGTGTTATTTAGTTTATATTTTCATTCTTTAGATTGTCTATATTGTCTAATTAAGCAATACAAACCTCCTAGGCCAACTGAAAACGTCAACAAAATAGATAATGTATAAGTAAATACAACTATGATGTCCTTATTAAACGTCGAATATAATAATAAAAAAAACCTAAATACCAAAACACTACTTAATCATTAAACAACCATTTATAATGAAGCCATATATTTAGGAAGTATTTTAATGAATATATTTTCAAAAAACGTAGCACGCATGGCGGTAAGATTAACGTGGCTTTATCACGCGAAACGAAATAATCTGCTAATGAACTCGATGCTTTTAACTTTATTTAACGAGGAGTTTGGTTAACCCTGGCAGTGGGAAAATGGGAAATATACAGCCCATATAATAATATGGTTGATATGAATAAGATGGTAAAATGGCTGAAAACTCACATCTCAATTATAAATACGAATTGTGAGTGAATTTTCAGTCTTCTACAACCTATCGTCTAATTACTACTCAACGGAACTACTTTTTTCTAACTCCTCCTTAATTATTTCTTACTAGCTATGCCCCGCGGTTTTACCCTATGTTAAACTTTATATATTATCACAGCTCCTCTCCCGTAGGTGATAGCGTGATAATATGTAGCCTATATGTTGACCCGATCTCATGCAAAATTTGAAGTAAATCCATGCAGTACTTTTTGAGTTTAGCCCGGACATACATACAGACAAAAATTCTAAAAACTTTATTTTTTGCTTCGATATCGGTTGTAGATCACGCCCCAAGTATCCTTTTAAAAAAATATTCAATGTACAGTTTTGACTTTCCTATAATTTTATTATATGTATAGATTTATATTCGTTGCGGAATCTAACGGGACAGTTAAAGCGATTCCCAAGGACATCCATGAGCCTAAGCGCTCAGTATCATTTCATTTGAGTGGCTGGTTGGCGTGGTTTGTAGATACTTGCCTTTCATGCCGCAGGTCGTGGGTTCGATGCCCACCCAGTACAGATATTTGTGTGCATGAACATGTCTGGGTCTAATTAAACTAAATAAGTATGTTTTTACTAAAGAAAAGTACCTAGCATATGTAGTATATCACTTATCTGCTTTCCATAGTCCAAGGTCTTCTTAGATTGAGATCCGATGGCCGTGTGTGAATATTCGAGTATTCTTGTCCCAGGATATTATATTATCCCGGTTTACAGGAGTTGCAGTAGTGGTTACAAGGGAGGGAATTTTATCGTCTAATGGCCACAACCGGGACCGACAACTTAACGTGCCCTCCGAAGCAATGAAACGATTAGAAATTAAATCACTGTGGTGATCACTCATGTGTAGACTGATTGCGCATCTAGTTCCTTAACTTCACCTATCCGATTAGTTTAGATATACAACACAATGGCAGTATAATACTACTACTAATTTTAATTTAACTTATTGGAAGTTTTTATGAGGCTTATTAATATCGGAAACGTGGATAGCATAATGTTAAACAAACGAACTGAACGTGATAGTGTATGTATTGTATTACTACTTACCAACAAAATTACGTATTTGGTAAAGAAACAGTGCTTTTTTTATTTTTGTTATTCTGTTATATGTATATTACTTTGCTGTATTGTTTTTCTTTATTTTTTTCTTATTCTACTAGAAGCTTAGTAAAGCAGCTATTAGGGGCATTTAGCTCGACTACTGTTAAGTATCTCTAATCTAGTAACAGATGGATTGAATTGGAATGACAATCTATCCCCATATTAAGCTATATTAAGCTCACGTTATGTTATATAAACAAGCGTAACCTCCGTTTCAGCAAGTTGCTTCTTATATAAGGATTTAAATTCATGTACTCACTCAATTATTTAATTTAAATAATACGGTGTTTATTATCACCTAATTATTTTTCACGGGTAGTGAACGAGCAATTACTATCAGATATCTACATCCGATCTGGTATTGTTCTATTATATAAAGAGGTTATCACGTTTACCATAACAAAGCCTATCGAACCTTTTTCAGCTAGTTGAAATCAATAGCCAATAGCTAGCATTTCCATCAAACAATAATACAAACTAACAACAATACGAAGTCGTAATAACACAACAACTCACACCGACTCGCTACAACCGAAATACGTTTTCGGCAATAACTGGGCAACATTCAAACAATTTAATACAGCATAAACAATAGAAATGCTCGCCGGTTGTACCCCAGTTGAACTCCACCGAAGGCAAAATAAACTAGACTTTGTAAAATTCTATACTTGTCAATCATAAGATCTAATAATCTAATGCCTGGGCACAATGCTTCAGTTACGTCTGCCGGCTGAGTATCGGATTGATAACTATAACAAGATAACTATTAGAAGAAGTTTGATCACCAATACCATATTGATCACCCTTCTGTGTCTTGCAACATCATTAGCATCAATCCTTTTTACTCCCACTCTTGAGACAAGTCCTTATCTTTATTGCCAAATTCAATTTACACTCTACATTGATTCTTTGTTTGTAATCTGTCGCTCATAGATGATATGACTGCAATTATTACATTTTATGCTGTCACCAGAGCCTATCCATTAAACCCCGATTTTTATAAATTTGGAACATGTGTAAGAGGCGTCTATGACCGTGTTGTGCGTCGGAACGTATGTAAGCGTACGCGTCGTATTTATTGCGTATAGTATTGTGGTGCGATCGTTACCGTATATCTGAGAGTGGGGGCGTATGGGCGCGTATCATGAATCCTGATACACGACGACCGCTTTATTGGGAGCTGCGAGCTTTTTAACGATGTCTACGAGGATGTACTCTCTATTGTAACTATATTTCAATAGAAAGTCCATCCTCTAGACATAGTTAGTATACCTATGTATTTTTTCAAAAAACTTTATACAAAATTTATTATATATACCTACTCGATATATTGATTTTATGGATCACTCCAGAATCAATAACTTCATATCCCAGAAATGATGCACAGAATTTTGTCTTTGAAAGGTATATAACTGAACATCATCTTCTATTATAAAAAGGAACATTACTTTTATTGCTCACATCACTAACTACTATAAATTTTAAGTGCATCCTTGGACTACGTTAAATTTGTGGGTGAAATATTGCCAATTCCTAGACATCGCATCACGTTCTAACATCATACTAGGAACTGCTTCCAATTCCTTAAACAAAATATTACGCCACAAAGTCACAAGCTGCCATCTGAAGGAATGGAAACTAGACTTTGATATTCAAGCTTTACAGGCTTTTTCGCACCGCGAAAAGAGCGCAATACACTCTCTTCGCGGTGCTTAAAATTCTTACTCTGCGTGTCTTAGTATTAAAAAGTAGGAGTCCACCTGTTAACAAAAATAATAAGACATTATTTTGAGTAGCGCTCCTAAGGTTTTGTGTTTTTTTTTACCCAATAAATTAGTTATAGTATTTTTACCTAATATAGAAAACTATGTGACGTCCCTCATGAAGTCATCAGAGTAACTTAAAATGTATGTATAAAATTTTAACCCTTATCCAAAAATGTGTAATCCTCCAAATACATCAATACGTTCAAGTAGCAATAACTGTACAGTAGCCGAAAAACACCAGTACCAAGCTACGTTGGCGGCGCTGAAAGGGTTTGTTGATTGGACCGGCCGGTCCCCATGACCCGCGCACCATGTTAATGGGTTTAATCGTCCGAATAGTCCGTCCGAACAATTTATGTATCATTTTCGATCGCGTTATGCACGCCGGATTATGCGTACGGGCGACCCTCCCGTTCCAAATTCGTAATGGTGATGGCTCGAGATATGTGAATTTATAATGTTATATCAACACGGTGTAGTTGGTTGTTTTAGGGTTAGTTATGTATTGGTTAATAAGTGCTGAGTCTTTGTAGTAGAGTTATTATGATAATGAGTAGGCAATATTTGCTGGTTCTAGTGCCTGTTGTATTGTTTATACAGGCTGTTATATAAGCAAGAACGAACAGTGTTTATATAGCTACTATTAAATTAAGGGATATAAAAAGAAATTGGAAACATACTCTTTCTCAAAAGGAAAAAGAAGGAAATTAAAATGTTCCAATTCGCTTTGAGTGAGATTAATTGTATTCCCATAATTTTACCAGAGGTATAAAAAGTACCTACAAATCAAATTTGTAGGTACTTTTTATACCTCTAGCTTTCTGTTGATATGGATTAAAGGAACCTTGTGAAAGACTTTTTGTATTTCAATGCGGCCTTTTCTCCTGACCGTGTCTGAATGTATCATGGTGTTTCATTAAAAAGTATTCAAACATTCTAATGTTACTTTTTTAATTTTGATTTGCAATTATCAGCTGTCATAATATGTCAGTTCTAATAACGAGTCGTATAATTTTCTCGAATCTAGTGCTAAAGTTCGTAGCTACCAACTAGAAAATTCAGCAACATTAAAGGCGCCAACAAAATACCAGGTACGGCTTTTATCAGAATTTAAAATAGGGATTAACAGAGCACTAGGCCGGGAGCGTATCGCCCGCGCCACGCCCGGCCATGCCGGATCCCGTCGTATTTACCGGGTTTAAACCGGATTAATCCGCCCCGATGTCGCTGCCAGCGCTTTGTGTAGATATCACATTGTTTATTTCTCGTTTAAAATTGCAAATGGATGGTTTTAATTAGGTATATTGTTTGAGGTGTTATGTGCTGTTTCGTTAGTTACTTGAGATCAAAAAAAGTTAATAACGTTTCAATGTTTTATATTTATGTGCAATGAATAACTAATTACTACCAACATCTCATGATAAATACAAATATATTTTTAGACAAAATATATTTGTAGAACATATAATTTTTAAATATGTTTCGTGCAATGTGCGCAAATAAAAAAGATATTATAAATTGAAAACTCCTAGTTAGTAGTACTCCGTAGTTTGACGGCTTATTACACAAATACTAAGGTAACATAAACACAAACAATCTCCATATATCTAATCATCTAGGTATTTAAAGGAAAGTAATAATATCAATTAAACTTCAAATCTCTAGACTAAACAGTAAATTTGTATGATAGACAAAATTATTCCAAAGTAAAACTGCATAGATAGAGCAATATAAATGAAACCAATAAGCATTCATAAAACTTCGGCATACAATCTCTCGAATCCGGCCCCCGCTGCTACGTAGACCCGCTACGGCGTGGCGTAGCACTAACATATAATCCTTTTCGCTACAATAGCAATTTCAAACTTCCTTAGGGGCTTCGGATAATCTTTCTTTATATCGAGCTACGACTCTACGAGTCGCAAGCGGGCCCATACTCCGTCTTTTTTTATCACCCACTTCAACAATGTGTTAGATAAAGACAAAGTATGCCGAGGACTGAAGAAAGCAGACTTCTCAATAAAAAGGGGAGAACAGTAATGTGTATTTAAATTTTGGTTCAAGTGTAATAAGTTTGTTTTTTAATTTAATTTCTAATGGTGTTATAAATCAGTGTGGGGTGAGAGTGAAAATATAAATCTTATTGGTGATCTTTTATATTTATTTCGAAGAGGCTGGGGAGCTTTTGGCGAAATTCATATTATGAGATGTAGATTTTTTAATGGCAACACAAAGAAAAAATAGGTTTGAGTAACAGTACAATAATTAATAGCGAATTGACTTGTGGTGCTTTTAATATTAAAAATTACATACAAACCGCATTTTTGTAATGAATTACTTTCTTTTCATTTCAAATTTATATGTCTTAAAAATATAATTGAGAATAATGGGACCAATACACTTATCAGCGCTGCAGCAATTCTTGCTATATTTAATGCTGATTTGGTACACAGATAATAATAATATTTCGAATTGTAATAAGTTAATTTAATGTTTGTCGATCATAAATGAGCGCCGGTTTTAGCGCTTAGGCCCTAATGATGGTGGCTTACAAGCAATGTTATAAGATAGTATGATAATGCTACTTACGTGTCTATTACCATGTATGTCATCTACTGTGTTTTATAATTATTATAGATCATTTATTGAAATCAAGTAATTATTCGAATGGAAGTAGAAATATGATTCCAAAAGTAGTATCAAATATGAAAGAAACTTTTTTTTATAGACAACCCCGCACTAGGGAATTGAATCCCTGTGTCGCGGGGTACTTTACAAACATATAATAGAGGAACCAAATTACATTCAAACTCAGAACCACTATTCATGGGTCACACAAATAGTTGTCCGGCGCGGGACTCGTACCCGCGACACGAAGCGGCGAGGCGACTATCTTAGCCGCTGCGCCACACGTGCAGTCAAACTGTATAAAGTCAAAGAAAATTATTAATTTAATGAAAGTCAAACAATAAAAAAGTAAACAAAAATTCACATTAAGGGCATAATTACCGCATAAATTTACTTAAAATGTACAAATATTTAAAGTACATATGCGAATACGTAAATTGGTACACATTTCAGACATATAGAACTATTCATATCATAAAATACTCAATTATCTCTCATTCATTTTGTTACATTAGCATGTTTTTTGAGTCATATTTTACTTTATGTATAGACGGCAGCACATCAATCTGAAATTTCGTAAAAACTGATAATTACGTTTAACTTCAAATGTATTTATGTTAACACATAATTAGAGATTATTATATTTTACAATACTTACAATGTCTCTGTACAAGTAAAAAAATTTTCTATGCAAATTACACGTCCTATCGATCGCTTCGAATACGAGCGCCAAATGCGACCTAAAAATAATCTATATCAATTTCCTTATTAATTTCGGGAGTGGCAAAAGCGTTACTTTCATAGCCACTTTAATGGGTAATTTTCATAAACAAAGTTGAGGATCCCCGAAGATGGGGAGAGAGGGGTGGGGACGGGATGGCGCGGGTTCCTTTCCGAGATAGAAAACAGCTCCAGAGCTCGTATAATGGGTTTTTGGAATGGCGTCGTCCGTCTTGCCTCCCTCCCCTCGCCCTCTGCCACCCCGGGGCGAGAAAGGATGAATTCTTATTTCCTCATCTCGAGGCGTCCGGTGCGAACCCTCCATGTAGATTGCCTTTTTCTCGTAGAACCTTCGTATAACATAACAATGGCTTGTTTTCAATTTTGTTGGTGTTATTTCTTTTTTCTTTATTTATCGTGTATTGAACACGCATTAGATGTCTCGTTTCACTATAGAGGTGTGTTTTGCCTACACAAGGCTAACGAAGTTCCTTTGTATATGCTTTATTTAGTCTGATCCGCAGGCGAACCAAAGTCACCGACATAGCCCGAAGAATTGCCAAGCTGAAGTGGCAGTGGGCAGGGCACATAGCTCGTAGAGCCGACGGCCGTTGGGGCAGAAAGGTTCTCGAGTGGCGACCACGAACCGGAAGACGCAGCGTGGGCAGGCCCCCTACAAGATGGACTGATGATCTTGTGCGGATCGCTGGAAATCGCTGGATGCGGATAGCGCAAGACCGGCAATTGTGGAGGTCTTTGGGGGAGGCCTTTGTCCAGCAGTGGACGTCTTTCGGCTGATATGATGATGATGATGATGAGTCTGATCCTTAGTAAACTTATTCTTCCTTATCCTTTCTTATTAATCTTCTTTTATCCCTTTGGTTAAAATCTGTAAAAAGAACACTTGATTAGTTTTTACACTGTCTCAGAAGGAACAGTCAATGATTACTCGAAATTCTTAAACCCTAGTTACTTTTTTCAATAATTTAATATTTTAGTACAATGTACATAATTATAATATATCCGATGGCAATAGCAACTGCATTCATGAAGTTCTGCGAGCCAAAAATACTTTGATACGATGCCAAAACTTGCAAACATTCACATAAAATATAACAACTAACAAAATTAACTGAGCACACTTTAATAATTCATTGATTTACTGCAAGAACACAATGCTGAATAACATAAGTCGTCATAATACTTGCTATTTGTGTGGCTTACTATTATATTTATAGAGATGCGAACCTGTGTTTTTAGCTCAACAGGAAGCAAATAAGCATAGACGCGGAACGAGGGGTACGCATTGAAAAAGCCAATTCTAACGCTTTGACACCGCTGAGTTCTAGTTTTTGTAATAATTTGTCATGACTGATGGTGTCAAGACAAATTATTGCAAATACTAGAACTCAGCGGTGTCAAAGCACTTGACATTTTTAAATCATATATGGAGAACCGTAAACAAATAGTAAAAATAGGTCAGTATGAGAGCAATCCTCAACTAAAGTATTCACTATACAACTCAACAATTTCATTAATATCCATATTTAAACCCTTACAGTCTTATTTAAAAACGCTACTTAAATTTAAGCCGGCCGCTCAACCATGGTTTATCAAATTTTTCATTTAAAAACACGATTTAACTTTGACCCGCGGTTGAGCCATGTCAAAATTTAAACCACGTCGGCCCCTGGTTTAAAGCTTGCTCAAATATGGCGGATTTTATTTGCATCAGCTAACGTTTTGTTTGACGTTTGTTTGTGAATGGAGGTTTTATTGAAGTTACTAACCGTTTTAATTTTTAAATAAATACTGAATTCCAGTGGGAATCTTATCACAAACTTCAAAATCCACCGAAGAAAATCAATAGTCCTTGAAAATGCACTGTTACGATCATAAATCTATCATTCCATGTCTACCATAGAGCAAAAATCATAAAGTTTTGATAAATAATCCGATTTAGTCGATTAATTTTGGTCAAGCTCTATACCAGTCTCAGAAATGTTGACAGTGTTAAATAAAATGACGTTACTTAGCTGAGAAACCTTTAAGTAGGGTTTTTAAATAAAGAAATAGTTGAGCGGGGTTTAAGTGGTTGAGCAGGGTTTAGCTGAGACATGGTTAAGCGGCGGATCAAGGAATTATTTTAAATAAGAGTGTAAATCTTGAAACATACGTGTTAGAATAATTAATTTAAATTCTGTGCCAACGGACTTACATAATGTTACGTAAAAACGAGAGCTACCTGGATGAGCCTTTAAATAAATAATGATCTTGGGACAACTATTACATAAAACAAACCAAAACATCATTAACATTACCATCTGATCCCACACTAGTCGGAGCCTGTATGGCAACCGGATAACTGATAAAGATACTTATTATTTCTAAATACATACTTGTTATTAAACCCTGACAAAGAAAAAATAATGGGTCTCATCACACAAAGATGTGTCCTGTGTGGAAATCGAACCCACGACCTCTAGCTTACCAGTCAGCTCTCTGCCCGCTAGACCAACAGGTGAGTTATTAGGCTCTATAAAGTGTTTATGCTATATTTTGTTGAATTTCCCAATATATTTAATAAATAAAGTGTAAAAAAAGAAAATATAAATTAAAAGAAAATATAAACAATTCTTAAAGTTTTGTCAATTTTCTTACTGTTTTGATTGTGAGGTATGGTTGTTAAATAATCATTAATAATGTCTTGATTGTTTATAACAATGTGTACATTATCTAACCATGTAACAATCCCATAAAATCTTTAAATGATGACAACTACTTTTGTTAGATAGCATATAAAACTCAACCGCTAGGTTATGATATAGTTTCTAATTTACGTCACTGTGTCGCCCTAAGTATAATACAATGTGTTATTGTTTAGCAAAACGCTATATAAATCACAGATAATCGAGGTAAATAATTTTTCAGGTTTAAAATAATGTGGCATGGAATAATTTGAAGAACAGCTGTTGAGGGCATAGAATAATTACAAACTGGCAAGTCATAAAATTTTCTTTAGTCACTGATCAAGAAAATTATACTGCTCGTGAGGTGGAATGGTTAAGGTAGTCTTCAGGTTCGGTCCCAAAATAGTACCACTATATGTGTGTCCACAATTAATTGTTCTGATGCCGAATGACCTTTGTGTCCGTAAATTGAATGTTTGTCCCTGTCCCCCGCTAGGTACATATGAATTTATATCACTAATGCGACAAAAAATAAATGGTATGTCTGAATAAATATTTATATTTTAAGGTTAAATATATTTTTTATAAATATATAGTTAATTTTACCAAGATAAACTCAGCATATACCTACTAACTATGCGGATATTGCGGTACGTAAATTTATTGAGAATATAGTATCGTGGAATAGATTTCAACTATGGGAAGGAATTTTCTCACACGAATGTCGGTTTATTTAATATTGAGGTGATATTTACAAACCAACCAGTGAAATTAGATAAACACGCTATAACAAACTGGTTAACATAACAAACTAACATAACGAAACATATTACGACTCATAATCAGTTGCCGAAAATCTGCTTTCATTCGTGAGACGCTATTACGAAAACGCCTAACGTTGCAACCATTCGTACACGACCTCTGGATTTCTTTTACGTGCTACTTTTTTCGTCCAATTTAGGAGTTTTAGGGGGACTGCGGTAGGTCATGTCATACTGGCGATTATATAGCAATCATAGCAGTTGTGTGAAATGAGAAGTCTCCCTTAAAAGGATAAACAAAAGTGGCGTGTGTGCGAAACAACCGAAACGCGCAGAATTCATATTTTACTCCAACCTCCCTTTAGTATGCCGTACTGTTATAAGAAAACTGAATACGGAAGAAAATATGCTCTACTTTAAATAATAGTAACATACCTATGTTAAGAATCTCAAACGCAAAATACTTATAAACAAATTTAATAGTATTCAGCTATAAATTAATCGTTACAATTGAAATTTTAATTACAAGCTTAGTTTATTTACTTGTTACTGAAGAAATACAACGTTAACGTAAAAAACTATTTAATAATTATCCACTCTGTATGAGCAATAATTTAGCTAGTTTGACAGATTTTTTTATTATTATATTTATTATAATTTTTATAATTAATTCATATACGAGCTATGATAGAAACATGAAATAAATGAAATTTAAATTATTTGCCGACTTGTGCAAAATTCGTAATTTTTACCATCATCATCATCATCAAATCAGCCAAAAGACGTCCACCGCTGGACAAAGGCCTCCCCCAAATATCTCCACAATTGCCGGTCTTGCGCTATTCGCATCCAGCAGTTTCCAGCGACCCGCACAAGATCATCGGTCCATCTTACTCAATTTTTACCAACTAACAATATTTGATGTATCAATTAGAATTAATCAAACAACAAAATAGTCTAAGCTATATGTGGAACCCAAACGTGATTTTTTACATAGTACCTAATCAAATTAAATGGAATTTGACGTAGAGCATCTTCCTTTCGAATCTTTTTAAAAGTAACGCACCAAAATGTACCAGTTGTAGCGTTCTACCATCAAAATTGCTTCTCTTATATCTTCAATAAATGTTTAAAACATTCCGGCAAGCATGTGTTTTATAGGCTTTAGGGCTTGTTATATTAATTTTACTGGTTTCTGTAGGTGCTTTGTTAGGGATGAAAGATATTCTTGAATTGTAACTTTTATATTTGAAGGTATTCATGTTGCAGTGAAAATGCTTTATATTTTAAGGTCATGTAACGTTTTATATAATAACACAAAATATTATAGAAATAAGTAGTAATTTAAGGTACAATTATAATAGCTGATATATAAAAAATATTAAAACTTGAATAACTTTATGAGTTGGAAAGGTAACATTTGTGGATATACGTTCCTATTTTAATCCATTTATATAATGTCCTCCCGGCTAAATTTCGGCCACGGCGGCCATTCTGAATGGAGATTAGGCAACACAACACAACGCAACACTCTGCGCAAACTCAAAGGCACTTTCTATTCCATCACTTTCATGATGGGGCGACTAGCAACACAACCGGAAAGAGGTCAGGTTCAGGACCGACGGCTTTACGTGCTCTCCGAGGCACGGGGTTGTAATAACGCCAACTCCCAGACTTCCGGCTGACACAGAGCAATTTCTTTGTACGGAAAAATCCCAATATCACTTTTTGGCCCGTCCCGGGATTCAAATCCAGGACTTTATTATCTGCAGTTGAACACGCTAGCGCTAAACCAATATATATTATACACTAAAAATAATTTCGGTCTTTTCACTTGAGTGGCTTTGAAATAAAATAATTGAATAGTTGTTCTGAGTCTGGATGTAGTTTGTGTCCGTCTATTATATGTTTGTAAAGTACTCCGCGACACAGGCATTAGATTCCCTAGTGGGGCGTTGTCTTAAAAAAAACAAACAAAAAAACTATGTATAACAATCGTTTTCGTGTACCTAGTGAATATAAAAGCCCCTCATAATTACTGGGTCTGACCAACATTTTTGTATTGTATGTAAGTATATAATTAAAAATATATATATAAGCACAAGCTTTTCTTAGTTTGGGCTAGATGGCGCTGTGTTATCACACAGCGCCATCTAGCCAGGATATTTATTTAAATTATGATAATCAACTGAAGATTAAATGCATATATTACGGTTCTCTAGTGCATTTGAAAATAGTCTTATTGCATTTCTCATTCACTGAAATATTTTTATATGAGAGAGAAAATGTCATACGAGCGACGATATTTTAATTTTCTAGCACGAATAATAAGTTCTCAACAGACATGTATCACACACATCTATGTGTGTGATACATGTCACATTTATGCACGACATAACATATTTATGTTATTTTGCAATTTAATTCCCATTTTGTGTTAATAATATTAACATCAATAAAAAATTGAAAGAACAGTACAATATATCATTTAATGTCCTCCTAGCCGAATTTCGACCACGGCGGCCAGTCTCAACAGAGATTAGCCATCTGCGCGGGACATATTATAGTGCTCAAGTGTGTGCGCGCAAACACAGGAGCACTTTCTACTCCATCACTCTCATGATCCGATGGGACGCCTATGCGACACGACCGGAAAGAGGTCAGGTACAGGACCGACGGCTTTACGTGCTCTCCGAGGCACGGGGGTATAATACCGCCAACTCCCAGACTTCGGGCTGATGCTGAGAATTTTTTCTTTTTACAGAAAAGTCCCAAAATCACTTTTTGGCCCGACCCGGGATTTGAACCCAGGACCTCGTTTTCTGCGGGTAAACACGCTACCGCTAGACCAACGAGGCAATATATCATTTAAAATGTTACTGATTTGATTAAATATTGAGAAAGTATAAACCGTATAGGTACCTATATATACCATATACATTGAATTAATTGCGGTCCTTCAAAAAGGGGATGTAAGGTTTCTAAAGTTGAAAGCGTCCATAGGCTACGGTGACCACTTACCATCAGGTGGGCCGTTTGCTTGTTTGCCTACTTAACTGTTTAAAAAAAAAATCATATATACATTTTTTTTGAAACGTAGTGTACGTCTGTTTATATATGATTCATATGACTTACAGACAATAATATGACATCTATAAATATAATTATATAACTTTAAAATATGTAGTTTGAAAAATAAATCTTATATGACTAAGGAAAGTCGGTGGACTGATTCTTAGAATTAATTATGTTTATGTAGACGTTTAGGTTAATATAAAATTACTTAATAGTCTTTAGACAAGATCGTAATACATATGAAGTACTATACTTGGTACTTTATTTAATAAAATAAAACCGGCCAAGTACGAGTCGTCACGTTTGTTGTATGGGAGCCACCTTAAATATTTATTTTATTTTGTAGGTATTTCATGTTATAGCGGCCACAGAAATACATCATCTGTCAATTTTTTTACTGTCTAACTATCACGGTTCATGAGATACAGCCTGGTGACAGACGGACAGACAGACAGACAGATAGACAGACAATGAAGTCTTAGTAATAGGGTCTCGTTTTACCCTTTTGGGTACGGAACCCTAAAAATTAATGAAAGACCTATTATTTTTAAAGCAAAAAAAATCTCTCGTTTATTGTTCTTTAATTGCCAATTAGTATGATATAATAGTGATGCAGATATATACTGCATAAATTATCACCGTGTTTTTGCAAAATACGTAATAAGACAGCGGTTTTTTTAGGGTTCCGTAGCCAAATGGCAAAAAACGAACCCTTATAGATTCGTCATGTCTGTCTGTCTGTCCGTCCGTATGTCACAGCCACTTTTTTCCGAAAGTATAAGAGCTGTACTGCTGAAACTTTTTTTTTTTATTTATTTATTGATTCCTTCATATGTAAACACAAGTCCAGAAAAATACCCCACAAAACCGATCAGTCGGTTTGACTGCGGGAGAAAAGTCTCAATAAACAAGAAAACAACAACAATATATATACTAAAAATAACTAATAACTATTATTAATCACAGTTGATATTATGGCACTATTTTTTGTATTAACAATATCTCTATTATCTATCTAATCTAATTTGGTAAGTAAGTATTTATATAATTTGTTTTTAAATATATATTTTTTTGGTTCACTTCTAATGTCAGCCGGTAGGCTTGGTAATTAGATGTATTCTGTGAACCGCATTAAGATTTTTACACAAAAATAGAAAAAGAACAATAATTTTGGGGGGTCGCCATACATATAACTGAAACTCAAAATGTTTGTTTTTTCATTGAACCCATACATGTGGAGTGTCTATGGATAGGTCTTGAGTGAATGAGTGTCCCCCCCCCCCCCCCCTGTAACTTCAATTAAGAGAATGATAAAACTAAAAAAAATATATGATGTATATTACCATGGAAACTAACAACGAAAATTGGTTTGAACGAGATATAGCAAGTAGCTTTTTTTTGATACGTCATAAACCGCAAATTGCTTTCTTTTGATCAACTGAAATACTTGCTGCTACGAAACCCTTCATGTGCGAGTCCGACTCGCACTTGGCCGGTTGTTTTTAATTGTAATTGAAAATACAACTCTCACACTAGTCTAGGAAATTAGTCCCAGTATCCCGGGGGACTTTACAAACTTGTAATTAACAGACATAAAGCACATCCAGACCCCGCGCAAAAATAAATGGATCACATTTTTTATTTTTTTTTATTTTAGTTTATTAGGTTCACCAACAACAAGATTATACAAGCTCATTTTAAACATAATTATATAAGTAACAATCTCAGTATAACTTATTACTTATAGGTAAACTCTACATGTACAAAAAATGGCACATAAATGATTGTCCTGTACCGTACTACCGTGGTTACAGTACGGCACCACACTTGCTGTGCAATTGTACTGGAATACAAGCATTAGGTACCCACGGCTACACATCAAGTTATACATTTCCAATATAAGCTGACCTGTCACTGTATGGAAATCCTATACAACGCGAGGTCAGCTTATGATGGAAATGTATAGCTTGAAGTGAAGCCGTGTGTACCTATTATACGTCTTCTTACGTAAAGATATCTCAAAGCTAGTTGAAAGCAAATACATAATTCATCAAGCGACCTAAAATTACTGAACAATATATCTCAAAGGTATCAGTCCACGTTTAGATGTGGACCATAAATAAATAGCGAGATATAATAAAGCTGGAGATACGTCGAGGTCCGCCTACTGAGATTTATACTTATCTCAGAGTCATAAAGGCGGTATTAATGTATATAAATATATTAGGAGGTAGGGTGGACATTGGTTTTCTTGTTATTGCTAGTGAATTTGTAAATAAAGTACCTGTGAGCCCAAAAATACTTAAGAAACATCTATTGTTTAATGTACCGAAAATGTAGTATTTCTTAAAGATTATGTAAAATATATATTAAAGATAAACTTTAGTTCTCCAAAAGTTATATTCGGAATAATCGAAAAATCATGCACAGAATTCACATATAAATTTGCTAGTTATATGCAGATAGAGAACATAATTACTGATTTATTAAAATATATCAGGAGGTAGGGTGGACATTGTTTTTCTTGTTAGTTACTGGTAAAGTTGTAAATAAAGTACGTTCGACCTGTGAGCCTAAAAATACTTAAGAAACATATTCTATTTATGCTACAGAAAATAATGTAGGTATTTCTTAAATATTGTGTGAAAAATAAATTTAAGATATAAATTTTACTTCTCGGCAAGTTAATCTCGCATAATACTACGATAAGCGGCGTGAAACGCCACCATTTGCCAACCAGCCCGTCAGAAGTCAAGCTTATCGTAGGTTCGATTCCCACCCAGGACAGATATTTGTAGATATGTCATATTCTTTATCTACTTTTTTCCATCCTTCATAACCCTGTTGCTCCCATCTATCTCCGTGAACGCTTTGAGTATCTGGTGCCCAGTGGCAAACCTTGCCGCACTGCTACATCTCTTCTTCTCAGGACTCCTTCCCATACTTCCAGCCGCTATAATGGTTCATTTACTGTACGTGCAGTACGCCTTTGGAATTCCTTACCACATTCCATACGTGATAGCTCGTCATTGAGTATTTTTAAGAGCAGAACTAAGAATCACTTCTTATCTCTGTAACTTACGTATATATAAGGTATGTAGGTTTATGTAGTTTATTAAATAGATATATATTTTTATAAGGTATCGTATGTAATTATTAGTGTGTATTTTATCAATATATTTACCCGACAAGGTACTTAATTATAATAGTTTGTTGTACACTGCCTATACCCATAATTTTGAAAATCTCTCTTTCCTGATGGTTTGTTGGAAGAAAATTCAATAATGAATTAAGCTCGCCTATGTACATGCCTTTTCTTTTGTTACTTCTAACTTATGTATTTATTTTCTGTGTGCAATAAAGAATAAAGAATATGTATGTACACGTGTGTTTGTCCTTAGTCTGGGTGTAAGTTATATACAGATAACATATTTTAAAGTTTAATTTATTTAATGACACTACGTTATCCTTTTTTTTTGCTCGTTTTGCGTATATTACACATTTTATTAGATTAGAAATTTGTGTTGTTCGTTTGTAAAAATCTAACGACTTGTCTGAAGTTTCCGAAATGGTTTTAACCGGAATACTTGTATTTAACATTTTCGGATACTTGTATCCGAAAAGGTTAAAACCATTTCGGAAACTTGTGGTTAGATCTACGATCATTATATTTTTCGTAATCCATACAAAAACTCATGAAAAAATCACATGTCCATTCTACCCAAAAAAATACAGTTACCCCATTTCAAACGGATACCCGATCTCCCTTTTGCCGGTTGTACGGAAAAGTTCCCCGGATCCGTTTCCTGTGTTTGCCAACCTCCTACCCCCGACTGTTTCCACAAATAAATACGATTACCCTCCGAAATAAATCTGTTGCCACGAAAAATAACGGTAGACAACAGTTATATATTTTTGAATGGTGATGTAGGAGTTGGTTATGAAAATAAATGGCCATAGCTGGAACAGAATGATAAAAATAATGTAATACAGGTTATTATAATATCTTAGAATTGTGTTTTCTAAATAGTGGAAAATGCTGGCATACAAAATACACTTTAAAAACCATCGTTCAAAGATGAAAGAGATAGAATATTATCACCCCATCTCACCCCGCGTGGAGCGTAGAAATTTACCGAAGAAATACCTACCAGAAACTGCGATCGCCAACCCGTCTGCCAAGCGTGGCGATTATGGCATGTCCCCCATTTCTTGGGGAGGCATTTGTCCAGCGGTGGACGTACCTTGGCTGTCATGATGATGAAAGATGAAAAGATTATCTCTTTTCCAATTTAATAATAAAATTAGTATCTTTAGCCAAGTAGTCAAGGGATTTGGATCAAACGACTCACACTTCATCACATCGCTTTGACCACGGTGCCATGGCCCCTGATTATTCAAAATTTAAATTTAAAATTATATACTTTAAAATTTAAATTTAATTAAAAAAGAAAATCCTTCGTCCTTCTTTATTCATCCAACCCATCCCCCATTTGTAGACCAAACGGCGCTGTTGCCGCCAAGTATTAAAAAAATTGCATCAATGAAGACCAATGTTCAATGTTGAAAGGTCGTATTTTAAAGACAATTTGAAATATATTCTTTTTGTATTTATTGATATAAGATTAGCTTAAAATGTACTTGTATATTATGGTATGTACTATAATGTGCTTATATACATATGTTTATATGTGGTCTTCATTTGTAATTTCTAATCCTTATTGACTGAAATATAATATAATAACATTATGTTTTTAGCTACAACGCAGTGTTACCGCGCCGAACAATATGCTCTGGCGCATCGCCACCGCGCCGCCGTCGGGACATTAAAATTGCACACACGTGATCTAATAACAAATTAAAGCACATTTGAAATGAGTAAAAAATCCTATGCAGAAGTATAAATTCAGGTCCTAATAAACTAATACTATTGGTATTCGAAATATATCTACACTCGCAACGTAAAAGTGAAAATGTTCATGTTGTTAAACCCATAAAGTAGATTTACATTTATTACTGCAATCGTCTCTGATAATTGTCAGTTGGCATTTAAAATGAAATCCAATAAATAAAATGCAACCATTTTTCACTTTCTTACACTATTATTGTGTAATAACTTGTTGTTTGGAAAAATTACTACTGAATAGTGGTTTTGAAGATAAAGAATAAATTTATTCTACTTGTATATTTATTTATACGACTTAATACGTCATAGCCTAGTGTTTAGAACGTTGGACTGTGGAGTTGTAGTCTTGACTTCAAACCCAAAGCACACCACTATCGTACCAATGTAATGTGCGTATTAGAAATAATTATCTCTTACTTCAAATTGTGAAGGAATGCACTGTGAAGAAATCTACATGACTGATACTTGTCCGAAATGTTCTAGATGGCATGTGAAGTCCGCCAAACTGCAATTGGCCTCCTTGGTGGACTGTGGCCTAACCCTCTTATTGTAAGAGGAGGCCTTGCAGCACCGATGTTTCTAAATTTTATTTTCCGCGTATCACACTAATATTATAAAAGCGAAAGTTTGTGAGTGTGTATGTTTGTGAAACCAGATAACTAATATACTACATATACTACTTTTCTCTTTGTAAATCCATACTTATATAGGTAACTAGCTGTGCCTCGCGGTTTTACCCGCGATAAACGTTATAAATTACCACAGCTCCTCCCCCGTAGGTGATAGCGTGATAATATGTACACTATATGTTGACCCTACATGCAAAATTTGAAGTATCCGATGTCAATCTACACATCCCAAGTTTCCTTTTAAAAAAATATTCAACGTACGGTTTTTACTTTCCTACGATTTTATTATATGTAAAGATTACACCCAGACTCAGGACAAACAGACATGTTCATGCACACAAATATAGAACCCATGACCTCCGACGTGAAAAGCAAGCATTTGCTAACCACGCCAACAGGCCCGTCGAGTATATAGTATACTAGCTCTGCCCCGCGATTTTACCCGCGTTAAACTTTATAAATTATCACAGCTCCTCTCCCGTAGGTGATAGCGTGATAATATGTACCCTATATTTTGACTCGACCTCTTAGTAATATTCATGCAAAATTTTAAGTAAATCCATGCAGTACTTTTTGAGTTTAGCCCGGACATACATACAGACAAACAGACAAAAATCTTAAAACTATATTTTTGGCTTCGATATCGATTGTAGATAATATCCCAAGTATCCTTTAAAAAAATATTCAATGAACAGTTTTGACTTTCCAACGATTTTATTATATGTATAGATTACTATATACTCGACGGGCCTGTTTAATCAGATAATATTTTCATCATAACTTTGGTATACTCATTTTCAACATAATTTTGTTATACTACTGTATACCAAAGTTAAGTTGAAAATATTATCTGATTAAACAAATGAAGACTCCTACAATTGTAAAAGCTGTTAATTTGCTTATAAAATATATTAAGGTGAATAACCCATAACAGTTTTTGTCACACCATTGTGTGCCCATGAATTTTAATATTAGCATATCATAATTATATGCATGATGAAGGAAATATTAAAATACGGTTATTAACATACAAATTGGTGCTCATTATAACATTAACGTATAACGCATTTTGTGTTAAACGTAAATTAAGTGAATTTTAATTCTTTACTAAGATTTTGTAGTGCGTAATAGTGTATAGACGGGCAATGTCACTTCTAAAAAACCCGAACATATTAGTTTATTTGGGCGAGACCAGTACTATAGGATAAAATGTTGAATTTTCGGCCTCTTAGAGGAGTTCATTAGATTCTCCATTAGTCTCGTGTGTCAGAGTTGTTCAATGTCTTTGAATGGTATTAGACATTGTGATAGTAACGCAAGGTTTTTAGGGTATCTGTGCCTTTGCCCATCTGTGGACTGGCTGGAACAGAATGATAAAAATAATGTAATACTGGTTATTATATTATCTAAAATTTGTGTTTTCTAAAAAGTATATATAGGTATGAGGTATGGAAAATGATAGAATACAAAATACACTTTAAAAACCATCGTTTAAAGATGAAAGAGATAG
Organism: Pseudoips prasinana; assembly: GCA_951640165.1. Lineage (NCBI taxonomy): Eukaryota > Metazoa > Arthropoda > Insecta > Lepidoptera > Nolidae > Pseudoips > Pseudoips prasinana. The sequence continues at coordinate 13,631,861 of OX621245.1, read as the reverse complement.
CATATTAATTATCACCCCATCTCATCCCGTGGCGTGTGGAACGTAGAAATCGACCGAAGGAATACCTACCAGAGAACGGACAGCAGCGTTTTTCTGTGAACTATGTACTCGTAAGTATTGTATGACCATCAAACTGCGATCGCTAACCCATCTGGGTTGCCAGGCGTCTGGGCAGATGCCAAGCGTGGTGATTATGGCATATCCCCCATTCCTTGTGGAGGCTTTTGTCCAGCAGTGGACGTACTTTGGTTGACATGATGATGAAAGCTTAAAACTTGGAACATTATGAGCTACAACATTTTTATCGTATTACTGCTGCGGTGGCCAATTTGAGAGACTTGCCAACTGTGCAGGACATATTATATGCATTAGTGTGTCCACAAACACATGTGCACTCACTATTCCTGATTCGTATAACCCGATGAGACAGCGGCAGCGGTCTGATATGACTGAGGTCAGATAACTCAGAGTAACAACATAATTTTTAAGAGGTACAGCGGTTCATATCTCCTAGTTACTAACTCCGGGTTGCAACTGGGTTATTTTGATGTCCGATAAAGCCCAATAACAGTTTTTGGCCCGATCTGGTTCTTATTTGTTTTTAACTCAAGATCCACCTATATATGACGCTCAATCTTACTACTACATTATTTTTTTCATGTGCACATACATTTTATATAGGTATAGCTCATATCCACACACCGGACCCTCATATACACACAAACATACGTACAAAATAAGGCAACTATTTATGAAATTTTTATTAGGACCTAAACCGGTAGCGAGGCCCGGGTTGCGCATTAACGTAGAGCGGCAGTTGCACAAAATCCCCTAAAATCATGATATCTCGCCCTCTCCACGTCAGTATCCGCCCAGAGCCGAGGTTCGAGCCCCACAGGGGGCGCCCTCCGGCGCGGGTACTTAGTTTGTAGTTTGAATTTTGCTAGGCGGTTAGAGCCCACGCTCACCCCTACTGTCCGGTGAAGCAGTAAAAGCCGAGAGGCTAACTGCACGCATCAAGATAAAAAAAAAATTAGTTTTAACTATTAAATAGAAGTAAGTTTTTTAACTATTGTGTCTTAGTAGAAGAGCGGAACCTTCCAATACAGGTATTGCGTGCTTAAAGGAAGGGTCCAATCGATCACCCTTTGTAAAACTGTTGAAATAAACTTTTTACTTACTTTACTACTATAAATATTACTCTGGTTAAACAATATACAGATTTTTACTATAGCTACTTTTAATATTTACGATAATGTAGGCATGTAGATACATGCAATTTCAGTACGGGACCCTACTTTACTTAAACCAGTATAGTTCTAGTCATGCTTTCTATTATAAAGTAATTTGGTTATCATAAAATGAGATCAAAGGATGCGGTTGGTTATAAAAATTAATGGTTACAAACACTCCATTTTAGAAACGTAACTTGAGGCGAATCTCGACTAGAGTCAAATACAAAGAGTTAAGGCTAATTCGCCTAGAAATGGCATAAAAGACTGGTAACAATCAACCCTAAAATTTATTTTGTTCCGGAAAAAAGCAGTGTTGATATTACCGAAGAAACAGATTTCTTTTAACGTCACTACAGTTACGTTACTTTATTTACAGTTTGGCTTTCATTACTTCACCGTACAATCGAGGCGAACGTGGTTACAAGCCATCTAGCAAAGGTCCTGTATACATATTCTAATTAATAGTAAGTAATCAATCTTTATGACGCTCAAAATGTGGTACACATAAGATTCTATAGTCATCACACTAACAGTTTCACATATTTTAAAAGGATAAAATATATCATTAATCTGTAGTACACATTTTTATATACCTGCAACAATAAATAACCCTCACAGTTACTCACGACAACAACTAAGACATTGTTTTTATCAGTTATGGTGGTCGCGGCGAGTTTGCAGTCGTTCGCAGTCGCCCTTTCATGTCAGCAAGTGCACTATCAGATTGTGTACAGTGACATGACAATTTCTAATAACCTTGAGTTGTTATAGGTAAGTTGAGGTACTGTTGAGGATTGCCTGAGGTGAGGATGATCGGGATGTATTAGATGTGAAGGTTTTTATTGAACACATTTCACAGGACCATCACGGTATGTCAGATAAACTGATTTTGAAGCGTTAAGGTGGGTATAGTAACCTAGTAGGAGCGTGTGGGAACACAACACTCGTATACGTCATCGGTCATAATGGGCCGTATGCACGTGGTATAAATTTTGACTATGTTTGCCAGGGACTTTTACTGAGCACCTTTACGAGATTTGAAGTGGACTAAGAGAAAAAGAAATGATACGCTAATGCTAGCTGTTCAACTTTCTGCCAAGTTCATTAGTTATTGTCGCAGTAGGCTTTTTTGAGTTCTTAATTATAATAAAAGTTTTATAATACAATTTTACTCTTTGCGTTTTTAGTTCATCCATCATTCCTATGGCCTTACAAATCACTATATGAATGTATTTATTGCACCATACCATAATACATTGTATAAGATGCTTGCCCCCATGTCTCTTCTACATCACCTACATCGAGGTATTCAAAGCTACGTTGCAGTCAACAATGGCGCCCGATAGTGCCACAATAAACCGCCTTAAATGGCCCGGAACTTTTTCTCTAATGGTTTATTTAAAAAATCTCACAATTTTCATTCCAAGTTTCCTTTAGGGAGGATAAATCTCCTTTATTCGCCTTCTGAGACATTCAGCTTTTGATCGGAATTGCTTTTATGTGATGTTTGTGCTCTTTCTTAGTATCTTTGTGATTTAATGTTATCGTCTGGTCGACGTGTCCTTCTTTCATAGATATGATTCTTCGGGAGTAGAACCTTATACAATGGTATTGAATAAGTAAAGAATCCTTTTTATTGACTAATATTTTGTATTAATAGAGTGTAGAAACGTTCCGGATTTGGGTCAGGTGGTGAAATAAAGAGGTAAATATTTTTTGATGCGCGTAGCCTATTAGTTATTAGTATTATGTATATGTGTGGCAGTGGGAACCTTCCTGTCAGGCCATCAAGCCACTGAATATGTCTCTCCGGCATAACTTGACTACTGTTCTCAATGACGATATCTGATATTAACAAATTAATGCACCCTCTGAAGAACGGAGATCATCACTTGTCATGAATATATCCAACCTTCTTGATATTACGGAAAAATGTGGAAGTAAATGCTTCAGAGACATCTAACAAGAAAAACATATACGGATATAATAGTTAAATAATGGGATTTCACCTTTTTTTAGAATTGTTTACTTTTCAACCAGCCATACTTACTTAATTATTTTGTGTAAATTCTAAAAATATTCAGTTACTATATTATTATGTTTTTTGTAATAAACTCCACAACAATATTCAGATTCAGAAATTTAAGGTTTATTTCGCTTAGCTAATAAAATATTTTTAGTAGATTAAGCTTAAAGATACATAAAATACTTATTTATAATTAATCTTATTTTTTTGCGTTCTTCTCAATCGTAAGCTCCTTTAACCATTGACGGCTGGGGCGCGCGGTCCCCACAAAGCGCGGTATCCAAGTCGTCAGGGTCTACAGACAATCGCGTTTACGACGCATAAAAGTTAGTCTTTATAGGCTCTCCGTGTATAAAAGTGGCGTTTATGCCTTTTTAATTAATTGTCGCACCGTTAAAAGCCATATCAGCTTTGTCGTTGATGCCTGATGGCCGGGAAATTGTTAACGAATAGTGATTTAATAATAAAACGTATTTGATGGTCGGACAGTTCATAAAAGTCTCGTAAAATGTAAGTTGTAAATCGTTAAGTTCGTAAACTTTACCACAGCTGTGATTTATTATTATGTCGACTGATATGTTACAGTAAAAGGATTTTATGAGCTTAACTTGATAGTTAGTACTTGGGACGACCGAACTCCACTCGTTTCGATCATAAATGGGAAAGTGAGGTTTTCCAAGGAGGAATCGATACTGAATCACCTTTCTGTAATTGGTTATAGAAATATGATAATATACATATACATAAGACGAAACAATAAAGCGTAGATAATAAATTATTTAAAAAAATATGTCATAGCGTTGTTCAAATTTTTATTTAATCGTATCTTATACATAGTTTTATTTAATTTTTAAATTAAATTAGCTATTCAAAATTCACAAAAAATTTAGGTATCGATACTAATCGAAGTTTGTATCATAGTGTATTTAATAACCGATTGTGAAGCGTGAACGAAGGTGCTAAATTTAACGGCTATTTTTTCATGTACATATGTATAACAATTATTTCATCAGTTAATTTTGATTAAATATTTTATACAATTGGGCTAACTTGTGGTCTCATTTAAAAAATGTTAAAATGCGATAATAGTTTAAGGAATTCTAAGAAAAACTATATTTCTTAATATATAAAATTCAATAGTTGAGTTTAGAGTGAAACAAACTATTTATATATATTATACAGTTTATTAAAAACAAAACATCTACTTCAAATAACTACAAAAGTATAAAATAATTTCACTTGCACACTAAATTATACCATTTAAAGTTGGTGCCAATAACCATGTTCATCCGTTCCCTATTCTAGTTTGCAGTAACTTTAAATGGAAGAATGTAGCGTATTGGTGAAATTATTTTGTACTTTAAGGGTACTTATTTTGAAGTCGGCGTTATGCTTTTCAAAACAGTTTTTCTCATATGATCAAAATTTACCGATAATACTCTTAAGTTTCTTAGTAATTCCTATGACTTTCATCATTAGTATAATTCAGACCACCATCAATTTTAAGATTACTCATTCATCAGATATAATAGGATTGCTCAGGATCTTAAAATCGCCCCACTAATTTATAATTATTACGATTTCCTGGGATCGATAAAACATCTTTATTAACATGTTAAATTCATCGATATACTTATATATAATAAATTACATGTTCAGTAAGTCCCGAATTAAGGTTTTATAAGATAAAACACCCAATTAAATGTTTTTGGTGGGCGGGGTTGAGATATCTTCATTGTTCGATAAATTAAAACTAATGTTAACTTACACAAGATGTTATAAAAGCGACTCCATTAGTCACAGCTTGAAGCCCCATCTATTCTTGCTTACTGCTCGTTCTATCCGTGCAATAAATAAAAAGATTCTCCAAATATATTTCCAATACTCACTCACGTTTTCTCAGTTCAACCTTATTACCTTCATCGTTAATATTAAAATCCTTTGATGTATACGAAAACATTTCAAATTTATTAGGAATACATTATAGTATACACGCTCTTACGGAGAGTTATTAATAATAACGAAGTGACATTCGATGTAGGTACATACATATCTACGTATTTATACGTATTTTCTTAAGAAAATAAATTCACCAAGATGGGAGTTTCTTATTTATGACAATTTCAGACATTCTTTTACTTTAGAAGTTCATCGCTCATTGAAAGCAACGGCTATGCCACGGCCTTATATCCTACTGATCACACTAATATTATAAAGGCGAAAGTTGGTGAGTGCGTGAGTGACTATGTTTGTTACTCTTTCACGAGAAAACTACTGGACCGATTTTCATAAAACTTTGTAGCATAGCTTATATATCCGAATAACACATAGGCTATAATTTATAAAGATTAATGCGGAAAAATATCGCCGGCCACAGCTAAGCGAAAGTTTCTATGGTTGTATGGATGTTTGTTACTGTTTCACACAAAATCTCCCGAACGGATTTTGATGAAAATTTGTAGTAATATAGCTGAAATATCCTACTAAAACATAGGTTATAATTTATAATATTTGACACGGGTGATACCGTAGACCACAGCTAGTATTCCATAAGGACAGGCAATTACTTGATGCAGAGCTGGTTGTTATTTAATAAAATACGTTAAGTAATATTTTTTGGTACTGCATTTAAATGCCATACTGCTTAGAATATGTCAAAAGTATACTACTGTACAGCATAGATTAATCTGAATCGATGAAATGTCCCCTTCATGTCTGAGCTCGACGAGCTATTGTCAAAACACTCGAGACCACACTCGCCGCTATTGCCCGGTGCAGCAATGAAAGCCTCCTAGACTAACTGTAAAGTTAACATAAACTTTAAAAATTTAAATAAAAAAAGTTTAATTTGAATTGTATGGTTTTTAGTACGTGTATTTGCGGGATTTCTACATTGATTGTTTTTATATCGGTTCCACCAGCAATTGTTATAATAATTTGATTCGTCTTAGTTTTATTTTGTTGGTCGTACTTTTATGGATATATATTCCATTTGAATTAATGATATTCAAGGTATTAATTAACTAAGCTTTTGCCAAAAAACAAAAAGGCTAACATTCCCATAAAAGCCATAAAAACACTCGATGCCCTCGTACAAAAGTCAACCCTGCGTTACCGCTGACTGTATTTACGACCCGTACCAATTAATTTTTCCCGTTCTTTTTTACTCCGTCAACAGTAAAGAGTACATAATGCCCATAGACACAAATACAAGTGGCTATAAAATGAATGTAGCCGAGTCAGTAGCTTTGGGTGTCTCCAATGCGCATGTGCGGTACATTCTGGTACTTTTATTGATTTCAGTAGCACTAACGGTCCATAAAGCCGACGCGGCGACGTGCCGGACTGGAGGCTCCACTCTATGCCCCTTATTAGGTACTCACGATTTTCACGAGCTCTACTTGTTAACTTTTTAAATAGGTAATTACTTCTTTAAGTTTCTTTTTTCGTTGGGGTCTTTTTCGATTGTGAAGTTGATAAAACTAGTTAGGATTAAGATCTTGTGACATGATTAGGTTTATAATAGACGATTAAGACTTAATAGCGAGATAGGTTTAGATGTAGCTAAGCGGGAGTTTTAATAAAGATTTATAAATATTAAATTTGTATATTTTCATTAATATTATGAATTAAGTACGACACAAGATATAACGATATTTTTTTACACTCATAAGTTTTTTAATGCTTATTTTCTAGGTATTATTATTGGCATGACTTTTGAATTAGTGTTAGGCGAACTCATTTAATGCTGTGTGTAAAGGGCGGGATTATCAGAATATCATCACCCCATCTCATCCCGGGGGGGGTGTAGAACTCGACCCGAGAACGGGTAGCAGCTTCCTTAGTATTAATTATTTTTAATATAAATAGATATAAATTTTGTAGACATTTTTGAATAAATTTATTTATTTATTTATTCTGAATACTGTGACCATCTTACTGCGATCGCCAACCTGTCTGCCAAGCGTGGCAACTATGGCATATCCCCAACGATGATTCTTGGGGAGGCTTGTCCAGTAGTGGATTTTTTCCAGCTGTAATGATGATGAACTCATTTGTGCCGGTTTGCATTTCATAATACCATTATTTGTGTACGATCAATTTGTATATAACAGTCACAAGGTCTTTAAAATACATCAGTAAATTTCGTAGGTCTTAATACTAAAATGCTGTCAAAGCAAAATATTTATAGTCGGGTCCTTAAATACCAACCACCCAATAGGAACTTAATTAAATAAAATGTCATAAAGCCCTTTTATACTATTACTTTCCTATGGTCAAAATTACATCAGAAATATCAAAAAATTTAAGTAAAGTAACGTAATTCTCTATCATAATTATGGAAAAATGCGTTTCAATTAAGAAAACTGACTATGACCGAAAAGTCTCGGTGGATCTTGTTCTATTAAGTAATGTCCATTTAATGTAGAGGGGTCTGGGTGATTTTCTATAAGCTATACGATAAACCCTCATTTTTCTTCATAAAATAAACTAACCCGTAAATGCCGACGGCAGTCAATAAACACCCAACACACGTATTTTTGGATTAACTACGTAGGGAGTCGCCAATCTTAATTGCCAACATTCTCTGCGGACACAACACGCGGTGGTCATTGTGACCTACGGACCTGCACTACATTATTTTGTTTTTGGCTCATTTACGAGGGTTGGCTAAATGTTTCAGTATGTGTGGTTGCAGTTAATGCTTCTACTACGTTTCCTACATATACAGTTTAACTGTGAATTATAAGTATTACACAAAAATAACAAAGCTAATATTCACAACATAATTGTCTGTTATTGGCAAATTTAAGACTGTTAAAATATACAAGTAGAATATTAGCTCATAATTCCTAACTTTGATCTCAGACATGGCATAAGCCAGAGATTGTCAACCCTAAGCACATAATAATGCTTCAGCGTAATATGAAAGAGGACATTAGTGGGTGTTCGTTGTCTGTAATACCAGCGAAGCGACGGCTGCGGTGGTCGCAATGGGGCCTTTATTAAAACAAAATTTCTCGCCGCAAAATGTCCACAAGCGTTGTCGGAACATTTCTACTGTCAGACTTGGAATATTTGAATTTAAATTATTAAAAAGCTCTAAATATTTGTTTGCACTTTTGAAATTATATTTCTTTTATTGTAACTTGCGTTTTAATGTTAGCTTTGAGTTTCTTTGTCTAACGAAATACAGTATTTTTCTGTAACATCTGTGGCTGCTATTATAGCAATAGAAATAACACAGTAGAATAATTCTGAGTAAATTGATGTAGTGAATAACTTTATATTGAATCGAAACCAGTACGATGACACAGATAAAGTTCACCGGCGAACAGCTCATATAAATAAAAGTCAAACACATTTTGTCCAAACTAACAAAAAGAATTCACACAGAACCAACTCGGAGCATACAAACATCCCGTACAAGTTACTTAGTGATTTCATTCCGGAAGCAAAAGTCCAAATTGAATCAAATACCCTACTATCTACTTATTACAATATCTACTAGGTTAGGTACAATATGTCCGTACACCGCACCGACCGGCGTTCGGCACTGAAGCGATGATTTCGGTACATTTGCCGAGACCGTAACGATGCTTGGAATCGTCTTGATGGACGCTATGAATGAGCTCTCACAACATAAAGAAATCCCCTTAAAAAGGGTAGCGTTGGGGTGGTATAAAAGAAGCCAGCGACGCTCAAAAATGTTCTTTCAAAGAAAATTAAATAGGAAATGTTTGTTACGAGGAATGAAAGGCTCGGCGTTTAATTTTCTTATGAGAGTAATAACAATGAGTACGATTCTATATCTTTCTGTGCTTAGATTACGTATTTTTTTCTTCTTTTCGTGCAGTAAAGAATGTAAATTATATTTTCCACCCCAAAACTGGTTGACACGATTGGCGTTAAACAAAATCCCATACTCCTCCTGGAAATGAAGATGGGGATAGGCAGATAGCAGATGGATATTAGTATAAGATAATATGAAACAATATCATATAATATTCGTAACGAAGAGGTTTAGCCTTAAGGGCATTGGATAAGCTGAATGTGTTGAAAATAACATTACTCTATTTGAGCCAAAATTGGTAGCATTAATTAAAAATGTAAACAATAGAAAAGTAGTTGTTGATTATAAATATTTGTTTACTAAATAATTTCTATAGCAAATAGCAACCCATGTTTTATTTACTTCTTAAAACTTAATCTATCATTAGTCGTGCAAATGTATTGCACAATTTTATTATTGTTTACATTTTCAAATAATGTTGCCAATTTTAGTACAAACAGAAAAATGTGTTATGTCCAAATTCAACGCATTTAATGCACTTAAATACAGACGCCAGCACATCAAGCTACCCCAATCTGTCAAATTTAGCCAATTGAAACTGAACCTTATGATTTTATAATAAAGTTGAAAATCTATAAAAGAAATTTGATAGATTGGAGTAGTTTGATGTGCTGGCGTCTGTACATACTCATGATTGGCTTTACCTCTTCAAGTGACGCATACCATCTCCCTATACGTACCGAGTACACAAAAAAACATTTGTTAGGACAGCAAGTCGAAAACGTAGACAAGTGTTCTACGTTACTAACTTACTGTTACTTACACAAGAATGGCAAAACATTTAACTATTTTATAGTGCAACATGTTGAGAAACAGTGTGAGGTAAGATAAGAATGAAGACGACGAGACAGAGCTTGGTTAAGCTGAGAATGCAGTTTCATTCCGCCGCACTCGCCTAGGAGAGTTAGTTTCAAATCATACTAAATACCCCTGATGAAATTCGTTTGAAGACTCGAGAACTAGAAATGAGATTGAAAGCATTTCCACTTTTACAAAATGCAATATTGAGAACATTTTAAAAGGAAACCAGAAAGCAATATCTTTCTACACTTTAGTAAAGTAATATCAGTACAAAAGTACATTTCGATTTTTCCATTTTCCTCGTGGGCTAGTAAAATAATTTCAGAAAGAACCTATAAATATCTGTTCAAGCTAAAATATGATTGTTCGAGCATTTTCTTTACGTTCTTAGCATAAAACTAGAGAGATAACGCCGTGAGTTAATGCTGTGTTTACACCGTCGGCAACTTAACCTATTAAACGCCTCAGTGGTAAATAAACGCACCAAGAAACTATTTAATATTTATATTTATTCGTGGATTTATTATTAAAATTACCTGCTTAGCATGAGTTTTAATTAAGTCTATGACTCAATAAAACTGTAACAGAGGTAAGTAAGTTATGCTTTAAGCAACTTATAGTGCCATTACCGATTATAATAACGGACCGTAGTCATGAGGTGAATAATTATAGCGGTCTGGAACGACGTAAAAATATGTCATTAGTGGGATGGATTTTGTTTTCTTCCATTAAAATAGAAGGCTCGTATATTTTTTCCCGACTATTAAATAAGGCATATAAAAGGCAAACTTAAGCAAACTTGGACTATTACATTACATTATTCATTTTGTAGTATCGAAACAAACAAAAATCTTCTTGCGTTACATAATAAATCGGTAGAGATCTCCTGAAGCTTATTTCTGACCTCCCTGCGATGGGGAGTAAACAAAACAACATTTTTTCCAACTCGGATGAATAAATAAGACAAGGAGGGTCGCAGTTCGTAGGGGCCATCCCCGATGTTGGAAAGTACTTGTTTGATTTGCATGTTTTAATCCTTTCTAAATCCGCTCTCGAGCGGTTTGTTTTAAAGCAGATTCAGAATTAATGTTATTGTTAATTTATGAAAATGTAATTCATTTCAGTATGTTACTTTTTTATTCAAATAAGTATATAATCCGAATATGTAGGTACAGGTTTACGTACTGAGTTAGAGTAATTCATTTATTTTCATTCGTACTAAAGTACATCATCTCCATGCTTCGGAGGATGTGTTAAAACACATCCACCGAAGCACAGAGATGGTCAATAACTAAACCACTTTTTTGGTCACCTAGACCGCGCGCCTAGTTGCTTAACCTCATCGATTATTTTCAGATTGATAAGGGCAATTGGCTATAAACTGCATAAAGAAATAGAATATAAATAATATTTAAATAATTAATTGCTAAAATAAAAGAAAACCATAAAATAATGTATTACAGTTACAGTGTAAGTTGCTACTACGTTTTAATAAACCATACTAAAAGAAAGTAAGTATCCTGATTTTATTACTTTCTACGTATCCATTCTGATGGTTCTCCTTATATTTTAAAATTGCCAGCAAAGAGAAAACTGCGCCTGATTTTGTGGTTTATTAAAGAAAATGAAATAGTACTATGTATGTTTAACTTAATGGATGACCAATCTTAGAAAAATGTGTTGAAGATATTCAAAACTTAATATATGTAGGACATCTTAGTTCCTGAAATAACATATTTCCTTTTCATCATAAAGGCTGAGTGACAAACTCCCATGATACCAGGACTCGCTTCGTGTACCCCGAGCGATGAAACTAACGGCCCGGGGTATCAACAAAAGAGCAATAAGATATGCTTGGAAAAACTAGTGTATGTGTCCCGCGGGCGCACTCCGGGGCTTGCCTGCCCCACATCGACGCCGGGGGGTTAAGAGGACGTGCGTACGGAGAGACGATCGGCGAAATAAACGACTATCGGTATTGCCCTGACGACATTTGTGGGCGATTCAAGATTGATTTTCATTTGGTTTGGTATATCAGATATCTGGAACAATTTTTTCAAACCCTAGCAGTATTATAATGTGATGTAACGATTTTTAAAGGTTATTAAGGTTAGATACCTACTGCTTGCAATGTTTTATTTTAAAATTAATCAATCAAGTTTGTAAAGTAACATATGGTCCGTCTGATGATAAGCAGTCCCTTATGGAACCTTGAGAAACTTGCGATTCTGGGGCATCTCTCACGCGTTCAAATTTAAAATTCATTTGTAATACTAAAATGTTACATTACTTACATTTGTATGGAATCGTCAATTTTTTAAGCTACCTTACAGTGCATACCTGGCAGTGTACTGAGAACCACTGTCAGAAAACTTAGTAGGAAACCTAATAATATTCTTATTCTTTCTTAATATTAAATTATATTGTTTTTAAATTTGTTAATTTAGACCGACTAAACCCCAAGGCGCTTTCGTCACTTAAATAGTGAGAACTTTTATAGTGAGCCCTACTACACAATTTGGCTTTTGTAGTCCTTTTTAACTCTGAACTCTGATATCAATGGGAAGTTTGTTATAGAACCATATACATTGCCCCAAAAAAGAGTAATACAAAATCAGTATATTTTGTGTTTTGAAGACGGATTTATGTAACATAAGGTTATCGTTATATTTAGTATATATTAGTATATATTATGAGTTTAGTTCCTTTTATAGAAGAAATCTTTATTTTTATATACATAAAGTAGATTTTCATATATATTCTACGGTCAGAATATCAACCTCTTTAAACTTCTCCCTTAAAGACACTGGCGGACTAAGTTTATATATAGCTTTTACAGCTCTTTTTCTGAAATATAAACATGATTTTAACGTCCGCAGAACTTCCCCAGCAAAAAATTCAAGCGGACATTATATTATGAAAATAACTTAAATCATTATAGCTGTGACGACACTAGTGAGCCGTCTGAATGTTTTGGTTGCATATGCTGCAGAATTTAATTTACCAATTATTGTTTATTTGTGGGTGCCATTGTAGTTTTAGATACCCAAGAACTCTGCCCCATTAAGCTGTAAATTGGTGGCCACTTGTTTCACATTAGGTGTAGAGAGTTTGATGAATTAAGTGTTGTTGTCATTTAGCAACAGATTATTGCATTAAACCAATGTATGACTTTAGGATTACATCGTGTACTTGGAAAAAATTGCGAAATTATCAGTTTATTATAAACGTCAATGAAGTATCATCTGCAAACAAATCAATCTCATGTTTATCCCTTATATAGTAAGGTAAGTCATAGATATATCACAAAAACGAGAATAGGCCGAGAATTGAACCCTGTCGAACCAATCGATCTCAAACGCAACTAAACGCGCTACAAGTTGATTTTGTGGATAGTGTACTCAAGTTTAGCAATTGTCATATATATATACATAGGCTTTAAGCTATTACTGTTGTATTTTATTTATTTATTTTTGACGTATACAGTTAACCTGCATCACGGACTATAAAGGAAGCAAGAAAGGTGCGTCCACAGTCGAGTAACTCTGAGCAAAAGGCTCTGTGCCCTACCTCTCAACTTTATTGACATAGATAAACACACATCTAATATTAATCCATAACTTTGCAACTAGTATACTAACGTAATAAAAGCAATAACCATGAAACAAACTCGATATCTTGAAGAATGTACCAGATTCGTCGTTAAAGATTAAGATCGCAATGACATTTATAATTACCCCAGTAATTTAATGAATACTAAGCAGCTGCTTAGGCTAACTAACTTAAAGTTTAAATTAGACGACCAATTCAAGAAATCTAATCTAGATAACATAATTAAGATCGTATAATTTTACTGCTATATTTCTAAACTAGGTATATTATACTTGTTTAAGAAATATCTACAGATAGAAATAAGAAATATGAACTCATATATAAGCTATCCAATTTCATATCTGCTTCTATCTTACTTATTGTTAAGAGTACGTTTCTAAAGTAAGTACTAACTGTACACTATTGTATTTTAATTTCGGATTCAAAGGATAAGTAAAATTTGTAGGATTTTTACTCTATTATCATAGCATAAATACAGACGCCAGCACACCAAGCTACCCCAATCTTTCAAATTCCCCCAATTGAAAGTGAACCTTATGCTTACGTGATATAGTTGAAAATCTACAAAAGAAATTACCTGATATTTTGATAATGTTATAATTCATTCTATTTTTCATGTGAAACAGCGTCTCTTTATGAGCACCATACAGCGATCGCCAACTCGTCTGCCAAACGTGACGTTTATGGCATGTCCCCCATTCTTGGGGTAGTTTCTTGTCCAGCAGTGGACGTCATTCCGCCAAAATGATGACGATGATGTAAGTTGATTTAAGAAATACAACCATTGATTTGCTTCCACCCCGCAAACAACTCTTTGTAAAGGAACACCGGATGTCACATAAAAAAAAAAAAAAAAAAAAAACAGGGCTTAGAAACTTTAGTCATACAACCTAGGTATTAAAAGCACTGTTTAAAGCCTCGAGGTAATAAGTTAGTTATTATTAGCATACTATCACTCCCTGATGAAGTAAAAAGTCAATATCTAGAAAATTAGGGAGACCGCGGTTCCCATAAGACCGTTAGCTTTTGTGCCAAAATACAGAAGATGCCTTTATTTACATCACAAATTACAAAATGGGTATGGTAAGTATAATATTTTGGTACTGCTTTATTTTTTCCTTAAAAAGACATTAACAGTTAGAATAGGAGGCTTGCACTGCTTCACCAAACAATAAAGGCAAGCGTGAGCTAGAGCATATAAAACTACAAACTAGAACTTGCGCCTGAGGCACTCTTTGGGGTTTGAACCTCAACTCTGGGCGGTCATTGATATGGGGTGCATGAGAAGGTAATTTTTTTATTACGACTGTCACTCTACGTTAAATGCCAAGACACGGGACTCTCATCTGATTGAGGAATGTATAGGTCATATACCTACCTACTTAACTTACATTATTTTAAGAGGCGTATATACCTTACCGTTGTTTAGAAAAATTAAAAGTATATTCAATTTAAGTTTTTTTTTTATTCACGAAGATCAGATGTACCTACTCTTAACAGGCGAGCATGTATGAAGAATATAATGAGAGTAAACTAGGTAAAAGAGGTGTGCCAGGATCGTGATAAATGGAAATCCGTTGTCTCTGCCTACCCTTCGTGGATACAGGTGTGAGTCTATGAATGTACAGACGCCAGCACATCAAGCTACCCCAATCTGTCAAATTCCCCCAATTGAAAGTGAATCTTATGCTTTTGTGATAAAGTTGAAAATCTATAAAAGGAATTTGACAGATTGGGGTAGCCTGATGTGCTGGCGTCTGTACTTATAAATAATTCTACTTTCCATTTACCTACTTCACAAACTAAGAAAGATAAAACCGGATCTAATAATAACAAATCCATAGTTTTTCGAGTCGTGCCACGTTTGCGATATATCGGAACGGGGTTGGTATGGCTCGCAATATGTATAATTGCTCTTTCCCGGGACTAGTAACACGTCACCGGGATTGCTTCGTATATCCTGGTAATTGGAGAGCAACCCGGGATTCCACTTTCTTTATTGCAAATAAACTAGTCTCGCACTGGTGCTGTTCTTGCTAATCGGTATAATTTTAAAGATAAAAGCGATTGATACAGATGCAAAATGTTACTGGTATCGGATTGAATTATGTTAAATTAAAAACAGTTTTTTTTTTAACTTAGTAATATTTCTTACTTTAGCTTTTTTAATATTGTTGAAAACATTGCATTCCAGTACCGCCCTCTTACCCGCCACTGCAAGTCCTATTAGCCAGGCTCAACAGTGGCAAACAATGAAATGAAACTGAGCGGTGAGGCTCAGGCATGTCCCGAAAAATTAAGATATTATTGGCATAGTGTACTACCTAATATTAAAAAAAAATAAAACGAACAAAACATACCTGAAGTTTATTTTTTATTTTCTTTTTCGGGTTGTCTACTTAGGAAGTTATTAAGAACCTCAGAACTGTCCCTAATCTGATCTCGTACCGGTAAGCTCTGGATGCGGTCCTAATCTTTCAACGGAAATCCTCTTATGAAAACAACTCTTGACTTCAGCGGGCTCTGATTCCTGATTTTTACCCCATAAGGGTGTGTTATATGTACTTTAATATTACATATAAAAAACCTAACTAACTAACTTATTATATCGGCAGTAGTGTCCCTAGTATCAGAGTTTTTTTTTTTTTAACGGGACTAGTCCCTCCCTCTTAACCACCACTGCAACTCCTGTAAGCCAGGATCAACAGTAGCACACAATGAAATGACACTGAGCGGTGAAGCTCAGGCATGTCCCGGGGAATCGCTTTAACTGTCTTGGATCCCGCAACGAATTTATAGTACATACCTAGTGTCAGAGTTGTGTTCAAGCCGCCCATACCGCCTCTGACATGGCTTAACGACTGTTGCCTAATGACTACAACCGGGACCGACCGCTAAACGTGCCATCCGAAGTACGGAGACGCTCTGAAATAAAACCACTTTGGCGGTCACCCATCTATGGACTGTCCGCGAGCCTAGTTGCTTAACCTTGCTAATCACTTACGGATAGGTTATTAGCGCCTAACAACTTTACATGTAATATCAATACCATTAGTCACCACGCTATCGCTCATAATACATACCAAGCAATCGAGGATAGCATTTGTGTAATTTACTGGTTGAACTTACGATCGTACTCATTACTGAAAGTGTTTTGGAAACGATTCTTAATGGCCCGTTTTATTTCTGAACACTAGGTAAACGCATTCAAAATAGACACCCAAAACCCGTTTGGAAAGCCGTAACAACTACACTTTATGTTTTTTATTATGTAAATAGTTACCAAAATGCGCATCTTGATAGGGCTGCCTGTTGCTACAAGTGATGTTAATATAGCGACCGAGACATTCAACTGTTTTATTTTTCTATTGGCGCGACCATTCTCCAAGCTTGAGGTCCTTTTTTTATTTGTATTTTATTTCATTTGAATCTCCAATAAAAAATACACCACACTTGCTATAATTGAAATCAATAATTAAACGCCTTGTCCTTTCTCAATTATCATCATCATATCTGCTGAAAGACGCCCACTGCTGGACAATGGCAAAGATCTCCACTAGCCAGTCTTGCGCTATCCGCATCTAGCGATTTCCAGCAACCCTCACAAGATCATCGGTATTGCGGTTCGTGGTCGCCTCTCGAGAACCTTTCTGCCCCAGCGGCCGTCGGCTAAACGAGCTATGAGCCCTGCCCCCTGCCACTTGAGCTTGGAAATTTTCTCTATTATATTATTATAATTTATAACATATAATATAATTATGACAACAGTTTCACTTAGTAAAAAAAATATTGAATTAAACAAAACGGTTTACAGATTATAGAATTATAAATTAAAGCTTACATAGGTACTAGAGTTATAGAGCGAATCTTACCAATTTTTTATAAAGACTGATTGCTATCAGTATTAACTATCAACAGTGTTAATAATACAAAAAAATTACAAATATCGACTAGCTTAAATTGCTTGTTCCTTCAGTTATTTATAAATCATAACAGATTAGTGAAAGGTAACGATGCTCATAATATCTGGGTTATGCAAGGTGTAAAATGAATAGTAAATGTAACTTAAACTATTATCGTGTCAGCCTGATGTCGCCACTTCTGGATAAAAGCCTCCCCCAAAGATTTCTCATAATCGTATCTAAATTAATAGACTTGTGTCCATAATTTAGAGGGATGTGCCATAAGTGCCATTGTTCTCAGACTTGTTGGCGATCGCAGTAAGATTGTCATAGTACACAGAGAGATGCTGCTACCCATTCTCTGCGAGATATACCTTCGGGTGGACTTCTACGCCCCCACGAGATATATAGTGGAGTGTCGATATTCTTTGCCGTCAGCCACACAAAATAGAAGAAAATACAATTAAATTTCTCATGCAAGAAAAACGATTAGCTGACTAATTTTGCATGGGTAGTCTTAAAAACTATTTTTCGAATTAAACAAACTGGTTTTCTTTGATTTGTTTAGTTTTATGGCTAGATAGCGGTCCTTAAGTTACGTCCACTATATGCATATGTTACTAATGAGTAATAATAATCCCCATGGGTATGGCTCATATCTGTGGGTAGGTATATGTTACACCTTGCATAAGACAGACCGAAGAAAAAGGAGGGTGTGTGGTCGCTCATAATATATGTACTTTAATATACTTTGGCTAACTGCTTTATAACTAAAGTTCTATATAAGTGACAGCATGGTAGTTAGAGGTACCATCCTGATGCTCTGTATACCTTAGTTAAGCAGTAATATGCTTAGCCATTACAAGATTATACCTCAAACTCCGGAACTATTAAAATTTGCTCGACTAGTCCCAGTATGCATGACAGCCCTAATCAACTAATATTATATATTTAACTCTTTATAAAATTGAAGCGAAGCTGTTTGATTTGATGACTTCTTTATGAGTTGTTAACATAAGATTGAAGCTAAATATTACACATTTATACAATGTAATTGTAGATTTAGAAAATAAATTGATACTTTCCATGACATTTCAAGCATTTGGTTGATGATGATTTAGTATTTAGTCAATACTTAGCGTTTAGTACTAAATTATGAGTGATAATAATAATAAATAAATATAGTTTATTAATTCTATTGGCAATCTGGAAGCGATAAAATATGTATTGAGTTTGAGATTATAATAAGTTTATGGTTCATATACCAATTTCATGTCTTGTTAATTTAGAGAAGATCTCAAAAATATGACTGATCATTGCTCTTCGGTTTAACATTAATAATATTTTAATACTTATAATAGATTATATTATTTACATTAAATTGTTCTTCTTTTGTAAACCGAATAAATTTTATACGGCGGAACGATGCCGTCGGCATTTTATAAGGGCCGAGACTCCACTGTCTTGGTAGAATAACTAATAGTTGATACGTTGTATAATACATTAAAGCATATATGTATAGTAAAATAGAAAAATAAAACTAAAGAATCAAGGGCAATCAATAATTGTGTCATGTGTAGTCGTACAATTAATAAATTATACTGCTGAATACAATTAATTTGTATAAATAAATGTTATATTGAACCATTATTTAGGCCTTAGTACAATCAATAATCTCATACTATATCACCACATGGGGAGGTGCTGGTAAAACTAAAATAATAATTCTGGAAAGAACTCCGAGAATGATTTTAAAAGTAAGTTTATCTAAACCTCGTTTGTTCTCTACCTTACAACTTTATAAGGAAGCACAAGTGCTGACTGTTCGTCAGCTGTACATCATGCAAACTGTATTACGTAAACATATTAACCTTCCTGAAGAAAGCAGAAAACGCATGGCATCTACAAGAAGGCATTATGCAATATGTGAACCCACAGTTGTACATACTTCCTTTGCACAAAAGTTCTTTCCATTTCGAGGAAGTATGATTTATAATAACTTAAACAAGGAAATTTCCTTAGCAAACTACCGGAGAGCCGAATGCAGTAATGTGGTAAGAAATCGGCTGCTTAAAATGGATTACTCTGATACCGAAAACATAATCAAATTGCTGCAGTAACTTAAATGTGATATTGCTGCAGACTATTTTTAAAATCTTATAACTACTATTTACATAATATTGTTTATCAAAATCATTTACTAATGTATGTATGATTTAATTCAATCCCATGATTAAAGTAAAGATGTAGGTATCTACTCAATTTTCAATATACACAAACACACACACACGCATACACACACAGACACACACACACACACATGTATACACAGCCACACACACAGACACACGCTTACACAGGTTTATTTACTTACTTATATATATATAGCTAGATAAATAATATAAAAGTATCTTGCTGACAAATTTATATAATGTACTAGGTTTCGGGGAGGCCTGGAGTGCCAAAATACAGGCCTTGGCTTAGTTTGAGACTCCAGATCTCCCACAAATTGTAACTTCATACATTTTGTCAACGTTATTTATTTAGATGAAATAAATCATTTTTGTATTGTATTGTATTTGTATTGTATTAACATTAGCTGCTTGCATATTGACATATTGACTGCTTCATTATGAAATGAAATAATGAAATTTATTCAGCACTAGGGAATTTACATACACTTGTACTTGCAAGCCCAAGCTCACAATATGATACATAAACACAGTTTAAAAACAGTAATTAAAGCAACAAAATATTTTGAATTAGTCCGTCCGTGCGGTATGTTTCGTCACATATATTTTTAATATCCTTAAATAAATATTAAATACCAAGTTACTAAGTTATTATTGTTACATTTTGCAATAGCATATCAAATTAAAGAATTGAAAACAACGAGCAGTTGGCTATGTTATACTTTACCATATTTTTAATTGATATTTTATTACCGTGCAATCGTGTGGGATGTGGTTACCCTATTTTCAGAGTTCTTCAACCGCCCGATAGGCCTCTGTCATAGTTTAACGACTGTTACCTCTCGATTACAGCTTTATGACATTGAATAGGCTGAAATATTAATTGAATAGGTTGAATGTGTATAAACACACATTTTGATTTTTGTACCAAAATCGGCAACATTAATTCAAACCAAATCTAAACCATAAACAAGTTGTGCGATAGACCTTTGATAATGTATGTTCTATAAAATACTGAATGTAGCTAGAATTTGCGAAGTACAAGGTTGTTTTATAGCAAAATGTAGCGCAATCCTTTAGATTAAAATAATTTGTAAGCTTAACAAAAGTCGTGTAAATCTTTTACACAACTTTTCTATACGCTCATAAATTAAACCACCAGGAGTCACCCATCCTTAGACTCACCAAGTTCAACATTAAGTTTGGTTCAAATCGTTTGACATATAGCAAAGTCACAGTCAGTTTTATATATTTTTTTAAATATTTATTTTATTTATTAAATTTTATTTATTTTTCAAAATCAAAACTTTTATAGTGCAGTAATCTCTTCTAGGTTAATATCATATACACATAATATTAGTTTGATAACATGCACCATAGTAATAAATTTTAAAGTTTTAATTATTACATTTTTGTTGTTTATACATTATAGGTAACAAAAATATTCAAATATCAATCTAGTCAATTCACATCTTCTAGTTCATATGAATATTCAACTGTATTTACCATTACATATAATTTGTATTCATATTTACACAAATATATCTATTATACAGGGTGTAAAGAATAGCTTACTGATTTTAATACACGTATATTGACGATCGACGAAATTTCAGGTAAAAGATTAAATTATTTTGAAATATTCAATTTATTTACTATACGAAGATATCTTCAGTTTATTTATTTATATCACAAACGACAGCGGCGTAACAATCTTGACCTAATTAGTTAAAAAAATACTATAAAATTAAGCAATGACAGCTTAAATAATTTGTTGTTGCAAATTCCGTTGAGCTAAGTTAAGATTTATCATTTTCATGTTAGCGAAAACATCATGGACGTCATCATTTAATATCTGCCATGGAAACTTATCAGTTGTCACTTGTATAAAACTTCAGTACACTGACCTTTACACCCAGTGTTAGCTCGTTCAACGGTGCCATGAATACTAATTTATTTGCGTTAAATGTGCCAAGCAATTAAACAGGGACTGCTATTTAGTATGACCTAGTATTTAGGTATAAACCGACACTATATTTGAGGTAATATCGAACTCTGTCACTGCAAATTTATTTAATACTTTTCACGGATTTATGTCCATTTTTTTTTAGGACACATATGTTTTTAATATAAATAAATGTATGTACCTGTGGGAATCGTACCCAGCAATGGGTATCCTGCCCGATATGTGTTCACCCCTCCGCCACCGCACCGTGGTGTTTGGATTCGAGTTTATACAATCCATTTGATCATAATTAAATTGCTTAACATCATCATACAGAAATCTACACGGCCAAGACGGTTACTATGCTAATTTGATAAGCGATATCTATCAGAATATGCCAAGGCCAAATTGTGTCCAAATCACAGCTTGGACCAAAAAAATCCTGGTTTACTCCAAGAAGAAGAGTAGTTCTACATGAAAATAAAATAATATTTCATAAATAAGTACATAACTATTTACCCAATGGGAAATTTTCCTTAAGTGAGATATGGTTATTTCTATCAGCAACTAATAAATCAGTTATATATACGAGTAGTAGTAGATTAACTATAATGATTTCAGTAACTTCACCCATTTTTTTCTTTATCTAGGACATGATAGAATTCGGCTTATTTGAGGGTCCTTTATTGTTTAATTTTTTCCAGTCATATTGTTTTATTTTTTATACTTAGTTAAGCATTGTTACGACACCTACGACATCACGTAGGTGTGTATGTATGTATATTAGTTACAAATTAAATAAATTAATATTATTTATTTTTATACTTTATAAATCATTTGTAGTTTTATTAAAGTGATATAATTTTGTTATTGTTTTGTACTTACTGAAATTGATATTTACCTAATTTAACAACTTATTTTTTTTAATGATTACTTTATTATTTAAATTTAATGTGCAGTGTAATGTGAATAAACTCAAATTTAATGTGTAGGCAATTGTTGGTAGACCTAATAAACAAAATAAAAATTAAATTGAAAAATACCACTGCTGTTCTCTAATAGGTGCATGTTTTTTTCTAAATGTGATATTTATTACCTGGTTATACCGAGTTAGGTTTTAAATTTAAATTCTTGTCAAATACATTATAACACTATCTAAATAAACAAACGAATAGAAAGTGACGAAACAACATTGAATCTGCGTTAAAAAAGGTAAGGTGAAATTTATTTGTAATGGCCGCCATACAGCCGAGATGGTATTACAAGAAAATACACTTGCCTATCCAAAAGTCCCCGGTCGTTTTTACAAACAAATCTTTCTGTATACAGTTAGTGACTTTCCGACCACCAAGGTCTAAAAGTACCTGATCATTCGCTTTAGGAATTTGTAAGGGACGGCGATACGGAACATACGGACCGCGGCATTCTCATATAGAGTTGTCAAGGGCGGGGTCTCGTGATGAATTGGAAACATTCTAAGCGGGCGAGGGGTGAGGGGGGCTTTTTTGAGGGGATTTCTGTTCGGAGGAGCTTGGGGTGTGCGGGTGCAAGGGGGTTGATTAATGGCCCCTGCTAGAGGGAGCCATGTTCATTATACCGCGGGAACGATGTGTTACTTGCCTACTAATACATTTTGCTTTAGCTCGAAAGCTTCGGGTATGTTATTAGTTCATTATTTTTAGACATTTTTATATCTTCCGGAGAAAAAAAAATGACGTCTCACTGATTACTTATCTTTCCAAAATAGATTGGTTTTAGTTGTTTCGACAACAATAATTTGAGACGGCCGCTTGTAATATTTAAAATTGATAGACTAATAAATATAATGAATGGCTCAATTTTTAAGGATATAAAATTTTACTAATGAAGTAATGACTAATGAATTTTACAATAACTTGATTGGACACGTATCGAAAAAGACCGTCATTTATTAATTAGGTACCGTGATAATAACTTTTTACGTTTATTTGGCTGCCTAGTTCAAACGCAGATGATGATGGGTTATTAACACCGAGCTGCAGCCCGAGCCTCGGAAAGCCCGTAAAGTGCTCGATTCTGTGCCTGATCTCTTCCTAGTCCTGTTTGATTCCTCATTATGAGTGTAAGAGGCTAGCGAGTGCACACGTGTTTGCGAACATACTCGGGCACTTGTAATTTTCAAGATTTTTTTAAATTACAACGCTCGCATTAGGAACATGAATCCCTATATCACACACAAGCACACCCAGACTCAAATGAGGAATCGAACCTGGCTCACAAAGTGGTAAAGCAACTGTCTTAACCACTGCGCCACATGTGCAGTTAATAAATAAACATATGTCTTTTTTTGGCTAATTTCTATTGAGATTGGCCGCCGTAGAATCTAGGCCACGAGTATAGTACTTAGGGCCCAGATTCTACGACGGTCAATAAAATAAATAAATAAAATAACATAAAAAAGGTTTTTATTCACGTAGACTTTAAAAAAGCGCTTGTAAATAGTCAGAACATGTTTGTAGTAATATAGTTGTATACATTAGATATTATTTCTAGTAACATAGATATTTAGGTACATCTTGTATGAAAACATTTATAAAATTTATTTTATTACTGAAATGATATTTAGCTAGCGCGTATCAAGTTATTGTCAAGAGATTATGTTTAATTATCTAGTTTAAGTCTAATATTTTTACTACAATCACAATACAATCTCAATAGAGACTAGCCAAAAATTGTATTTATTACATTTATTTATTTGAGGGTACTCGTAAGTATTAGAAAGACAGTGAAACTTAAGCTTAGTACACACAGTCACATTTGTAGCGCACCTGTGTCACGGCACGCGCGCCCTCTCCGTCAGAAAGCGAATTATAAGTGAAATACTGTGCTAATATTGGGGCTTATAATGTGGTGTAAAAAGGCAGCGCGCGTGGAATAGCGAGATAGGCGCTATTGAGCTCCCCGCTTAGCTTTCATATTAATGACAACTTTTATGTGCGTAAGGCTTAGGTATGAGGTTTTGTTCTATATGAGAATATTGGTGCGGAATATTTAGTGAAGAGATCGGATGTATCATCAGGTCTCTCATTCTAAAATAATAATACCCTCAAAGTACGTAGTATGAATGTATTCTAATAAAGTTTAGATCTACTATTAATTTAGGCTTTAAAAAGACCACTGCTGAAAGTGGAAAGGATAAGATCAAGTGAATTTTTCATATGACGATTCGGCAGTATATTTAGTATCGTTTTTTTATAATGTTTGTATCTTAATGTTTTAATTTTTAAGGTAGGTACAGACGGTGACAAAATTTTGTTGTACTTTTACACAAAGACTAACCTAATAAATTCACTACTGCTGTAAGTGGAATGGCCTAAGTATATTTTTTCATATAACGATTCGTCGGTACATTTTTACTTTTTTTTTTATTTGGCGCTTACAGTTCGCCAAGGCTGCCGTCTCTAGTTCGCTGAACATAGTATTAATATGTATGTAGGTCCTATACTGAACATAATACCAATTTCTGCGAAGCTACATAACATAAATAAATAGTCAGAATACTTTTTTTTCCGTGGTAAGATATAAACAAATATAGTTATCGTATAACAATTGTGCTTATCCTAGTCCCCGTTATTCTTATTATTATGATATTTCTCGTTACAGCACTTATATTAAACTCCTCTCAAATATTCAAGTAACAAAACATACTTTTATTTTGTATAACTAAATATATCTAATTTATTATAACAAGAACTGCATTTCATACCCACAAAGTAACAAAGACATGCCTTTTAAGTATTCCATTCGCACTCGACGTTTAAAATAGAAACAATGGGCCCATTAAAAATACGCTCTCGGATATTTTCCGAGCGGATCCCGTAGCACGAATAAATCGCTAGCTTTCCACCGAAGCTATTTCCAAACGAGCATTTTCTATTCTGAACCGTGCACCCGTTTTTCTTAGACGCCCATTATAAGGCGGGGGTGGGTTTTACCCCAGGGTGGCAGCCCGGCACCCGACGAACCCCGAAAGTAGAGGTTAAGTCGACGTATAGGCCGTTATGAAAGTTTATAAGTAGAACGGATGATAATTATACAGGCTTTATGTATAGGGCGTGCTTTTTAAACGATATCACCTTAAAGAGTTTCGGTGAATAGCAAATTTAGATTACCCAGTGTGAAGAGCGGACCAGATTTATCCGGGTATGAATGTATGAATAATTTTGTAGTATAACGATAATGAAATTCAAAAGATAGTAATATAATCGTCGTACAATTTTAGCTCCTATGTTCTCTTTCCATTGAACAAGATATGCAATGAATTCATGACAGTCGCTCTGTTTTCAAAACGACATTCAAATATGCTAAGACTTTTGGAGCCCTTCAAGAACGATTTCAAGGGCCATTTGCTCGTCGCATTGACATACACGACATACCTAACAACTGAGCATACAACATTCAGATATCCGGAAGCACAACACCGCAGACTTCGAAACACAAACTCTATTTACATGTAAATACTTTGAAAAAGTAATTTGCGCGTGGCGTCTCCCGCGCCGCCCTCGAGATTGCGAAAAGGCACATTAAGCTTCCTTCCAGGTGATGCATGATAACTGTTATAGCTGAATATAATTTTCTCAGGGCCGCATCGCCCCCTTAATCCCCGCAAAGAGCCTTTGGAATTATTCCTACAGATATTTACGGTTTCGTGAATAAATAAAATTATGAACGGTGTGCGCGGGGATCTAAGTAAGTCGACTGAGCTGAGCCGCTCCGTGGCTCCTCCTTGTTTATTATTATACCTATATTAAGTTGTTTATCTTTTTAATGGTCACAAAGAGTTATACGGGTCGATGCGATTTATGTCGTGTAGGATAAGAAACTCGGGAGGATAAAAAGAAGGAATGTCGGGACTCGGCTCTGATTCCACACGGAGATTGGATTTTTAAATTTAGATGTGATGATATTGTTCCATTTTCTTTATGTTTGTGTGTATTTTTATTCAAATTGCTGAGGAAAGTGTTGTGTAGACGTTTGAATGTTGTAAACGTAACAAATCTTTAGAAATAACAAAACATTACTAGCTTTTCTCTAAACTTAAACATCAAAATTAAATTGAATAGATTAAGTACGTAGTAAGAAATTAGGACCAATATTGTACGTACCTACAATCTTCAATTGGACGAGGCGGCCTGCCCCGTCGCGTACTAGCTTATACCAACTGTTACAAAAACTCCCACCCCACATAAACTGGGGTACGAACCCCAAAGAGGACGCCTTTTTGCA
Source organism: Pseudoips prasinana (assembly GCA_951640165.1). Classification (NCBI taxonomy): domain Eukaryota; kingdom Metazoa; phylum Arthropoda; class Insecta; order Lepidoptera; family Nolidae; genus Pseudoips; species Pseudoips prasinana. The sequence continues at coordinate 13,605,029 of OX621245.1, read as the reverse complement.
CAGGTTATTAAGTTAGCTAGATGAATTCAGCTCCAGATCACCACTATTGTCTGGTGACGTAGTAAAAGCTTCGTATGCTAACTGTAAACGTTATGTAAAAAAATCCTAATAAAACTTGTTGCACTTAGAACACATCACGTCAGTCAAATATTTGCGTTAAAATGATACTCCAACAGTCGTGGTATAAACTGAACGGGGTTGGCTATTAACCAAAGGACATTTTTTTAAAAAGGCTGTTTCCAAAGGAAGTGGTCAAAGCCGGACAATGGAGCTAAGAAACTCAAATAATATTGCACAAAACGGTACTTTGTGCAATACATCGCCATAAAAAGAACAATAAACAAAGAAAGGGTAACAAAGTCACTCCTCAAACCCCTTTATTGCTTTCGAAATAAAAACAACCCTTCTATTGAAAACACAAAGACCTTTTGTTTCGTATCGCCCGTTATTTTGACGCGGAATGCTTTAAAAATGTTCTAAGAAACTATATTCGTTTCGTGAATGTAAACAAAGAATTTAATTTTGAGACACTGCAGGTAATGTATTTTTTACGGAAAAAAGTTAACGGATTGCCAATAAAAACGTAAAAAAGAACATTACTTGTTACATTTTTTGCATTGAAAAAATAAGTATTTCGGATAGCCGACTTCAAACGGGAGGTAGGTTATAAATTCGTTTGCACCCACTAACTCGTGCGCAACATTAAATACGTTTTATTTAACTTTTCATGCATTTAGATGCCTATACATAGCTATAATTAGTCTTAGTTATTTATTGATTCCGTGTTCAGATACCTAGAAACTAAAGATTACCTATGTATAAGCAAGCACATGAACACCTTATGTAATATTTTGGTGGTATAAAAGGAGTTTAACCTTGTCTGCTCGTGTATATATGGCGCAGTGTTTCAGACAGTCGCCTCGCCATTTCGTGTCCTGGGTTCGGTTTCTATTTTTGTGATCTACAAGTAATTGTTCTGATCTGGGTGTACATTATCTACGTCACTCATATGTTTCTAAAGAATCCCGCAATACGGGGAATCATTTCTCTAGTGTTTAGAAAAAGAAAAAGAAATAAGTAGCCTTGCGTATGATTAGTGTATCTACGTCAGATACAATACAGTATCGACAAAACGTACTTGTACAGTACCTAATAGTGCTCCAAGTCAAATTTCAGTGACATCGCCCTATACCAAAGGGGAGAGAGCTATCTGGTCAGGTGATATCATAGTGCCCGAGTGTGGGTTTAAACAGATGCCCTCCCTTACTCACATGATCCAACACGACTATAAAGAGATCAGGCGCTAGTCCCTGTGCCTCGAAGAACTTAGTGTGCTCTTCGAGGCACAGGGACAGCCAATATTCTGATTTCAAGTGGCTATTAGTTGTTTGTTTGTCTTCCCATAAAAAAGCTTTGTGATATGATTCAGGATTTCAACTTAAGACCTATCAATTTCTGCGGCTGATCCCTCTAGTGTGCTCTTCGAGGCATAGGGACAGCCAACATTCTGATTTCAAGTGGCGTGTAATTGGCCTTACTATACTGATTGTACTATAAAGTTAAAAAATATTTGTATGGCTGTTGATATTCTAATAAATAAATAAGTTGTTTGTTTGTCTTCCCATAAAAAAGCTTTGTGATATGATTCAGGATTTCAACTTAGGACCTTTCAATTTCTGCGGCTGATCCCTCTACCGCAATACCAACGAGGCATAGAAAGTAAATGTAAACAATTCGTCCCCACCTAATCATAAACGGGAGCTCCGAAATAGCAGTAAACTTAAGTGCAACGACCCCGCTGCAGACCCTACTCAAGGTCGAGCTAGTAAAATGTTTATGGACTATAAAACCTCCGTCTGCACTGTGTCTGTGTGTCAAGGACTCCAGACAATTTTATTGACCATTCTGACGATTCTACGAGACAGAATTTACAACCAAACTGTCATCTGTCAACCCTTTATTGTTTTTAAAAACAGATGTTTCGGTTCATAATTGCGATGCTACTACTGACCCCAATTGTTACGAAATAATGTTCTTTTTAATGTTATGTTTTTGAATGTTTTTGGGTTAGTGATGTTTTCTTTTAAATAGATCTTTAGAATCGTTGACATAGTTGGGAAATTATCGTATCCGCTTGATTTAAGCTATTTATTGACGGCAATATGTTACCGGCTAAAATAGAAGAGGATGCAGGTAAATATTACTTTTCCAAATTGTCTTAAATTGTGCTGTAATTAATAATTATTTTTTAACTTGAAGGGTTTTAAGCTTAATAACAATTTTATTCCTCCACACTCCTCTACATTCCTGACATAAAGACAGGACGGGCAAATAGATAAACAGACAGACTGACAAAGAAGTAATACTATAGCATACCTACTAAACCTACATATACTATATATATATATATATATTCTATGCGATGCTTATTTTATAAACTTAAATTAAATATTAAAAACAAATAAACAGTAACACAAGGAACCTACTATAGATAAAACTATCCTTAACCATTAGTGCAATTAACTTTGTATCAGATATCATAAAGAATACCGCTAAATAGCTTCCGACCGATTATTTAGTTAATTATTGTATTTAAAGGGAACCTCATAGGAAGTATAATTAGAACCACGGAAAACTAAAAAGTCAAGAAAGTTTAGCATATATAAATCTGAACATAACGAATTCATCTGCAACATATACGGCCATAAAAATGGCACCAAGACGATGGGTAGAAAATTAAATAATCCATAAAATTGTAGTACTTTTAAAAGAAAAGCAATATCGGATACGCAAGTGGCTAATGACAATTTGATGCCGACGGTATGGCGCAGTCGTAAAAAATCACTAGAAATGATCCCATTTTGATTAAAAAATCACGAGTACCCACCCTCAGGCGCACACAAAAGAAAACTTCCGAATGATTTAAAAGTTTTAATAACGGAATTCTAGTGAAATGACATTATACTTTCAAATTAGGAGTGAAAATTTAATTTAAAGGAGAGACAACTCGCCGTTGGAGGGGCGAATGAGATTCACCATCGTAAAAATGTACAAGCTCTTCTTTCACAGAGTTTCTTTTCAGACTGCAAAATTTATGCCGCTTAAATCTCTCCAAGGAAAATTAGAAGGGGCCTGTATATATTAAACTGGATGGTTCGCACTCGTTAGAGGAATTTTAATGGTCGAAGTTTTCCTTATGAATGCGGCTTTCGCTATGACTTTCGAGTTATCTTTTATTAGATTTCAGTTCTACTAATTAGGGTTGTCAAGTGTTGTGGAATGAAATCTTTAATGAATACTTATTATAAGTAACTTTAGTATGAAAACATTTTTTTTTTGTTCGGAGATTTAGATCTACAATATTGTCATTTCAGAACGTTAAAGTTGTCCCAGTAAGTTGGTCCCAGGTTTATTTGTAATGGAGGATAAAACAAAGCAATGTAACCAACTTTGCGTAGAAAGTTTCGACAATACACGAACAAGCTTTTTAACTTTTAATTTCTAATTAGAGAGGCGCATTATTAGCAAAACAAACACTGTGTGTAAACTAACAAAGCGAACGCAAGAGTGTGATATTGCTATTATAATTTTGTTTTAAACCGGTTTCGCACACAGCCTTCTCGAGTTTTCAAAGCATTTTCATGTATTGCTAATTAAAATACGCTGTTGTGAATGCAAACTGCGGGCGGTCTCTTTACACGAACCCAAATTATTTGTGTGTTATTAAAATTAATTTTTGTATACTTGCACTGTTAATGGTACTGAAGCAGTTTCTTTTTCATATTCCCATTTTAGCATAGGAAGAAAGTTAGTATAAATAGTATAGAATGATCAGGGGATTATAAGGGATTAAAAAATTGGTATTTAAAATAGGTAGCTATTATGGCCTATTGGTCTAGTAGTTAGTGACCTTGACTGCGATAGGGCCACTAGAAGTTAAAGGTTCGTAGCTTGTGAACCCTAAAATTTAAATATCTACTACATCTTCATTTCTTCTAAAATATCAAATAGATAGTAAAAAAAGCGCAGCTAGCCATAAGTCCTTGGCACAAATTTTAATAATAATAATATCTTAAGACATTATTCACTCACGGTCATCAGGTCCCAAACTAAGCAGAGCTTGTCCTATGGAAACCAGATAACTGATATACTACTTTTCTTTCGTAAATACATACTTACACCCAGGATTAGGACAAACAGATATGTTCATGCACACAAATATCTGTCCTGGGTGGGAATTGAACCCACGACCTGCGGCATGCAAAGCAAGCCACCCACCACGCCACAGGCCCGTAACTAATACTTTAATATTTATTTTTAATTTCTGGTGTACAGTATACAATCATGCTTTTAGTATTTGCATTAAACATAATTACCTGCTACGTTCCTTCTTAGGATACCGCTCTCTTAACAAGCGCCTGGTTCCAGTTGGAAGCAACGCAGCAGCTCAACATTCTTCAGGTATTCTACCAGTCCAGTATACCAGGAAGACCAAGTAATCTACACTTTTAGCTGTTTGGTTCAGAGAGTCACCTCGTTATTACCTAGGTGGTTTCAATGCATATTCCATATACAAGACAACTATTTAACTTGATGTTAACAGTTAGGCTTGAAAACTCTTACTTATTCACCGGAAAATAGAAGCGGGCGAAGGCACATGCCATCCTTTATGTGTTTAGGTTTACCCTCACAAAGATACAGTGTTTTATATTGCAGGGTTATACATATTTTGTATGGCTGACGAATGCACTAGATTAAAATTACGTAAGAAATGGTATTATAATATACTTAACTATTATATATGTAACAGTATATTATAATATATATACTGTGTCTTCGTCAAGTACACGCGGCTACGCATCAAGCTATACATTTCCAGTAATAAGCTCATCTCGCGCTGTATAGGATTTCCATACAATAACAGGTCAGCTTATATTGGAAATGTATAGCTTGATATGTAGCCGTGCGTCCCAACGGGAAGCGGCGACCATAACAGTGAATCGAGAGATAGATATGTACAGTGTCACCAGTGCCTGAGGAGTTGAAACACCGAGAAAGAATAAAGAATTGTAATCTACCCACTAGTCTACCTTGTTTTCTTTTTACATAAGAGGTATCAACATTGTTAATGTTTTAAAACGTCTCGAGTATTTATTGTACTTATTCAAAAATCTTTAACTTTGGTTAAAAGCTTTTAGTCATAAAATATGGAAATACACCTCTTAAATAAATATTTCCTAAATCACATAATATAAAAATAATATTTATAAATTATTGTTCGTAAACTTTCTAACAAAGTCGTTTGAATGTATGTTTATGTTCTCAATATATCATTTAAATATATGAATAGTTGAGTGAGGTATAATTTAAAATCTATCATTGAAATTCAAATGTCATATTTTAGCCACTTTCATTTATCTTATACTGACATCTTTACAATTTATTGTCATTTTATGTTTGTTATTATTGATCTTTATGTATTATTTATAAAAATATTTTGTAAGTATAACTCCCATATGTTATTTGTCAATTAAAAGAAAGCCTTTCTTCAACAAATTCACCTGAAACTTTTTATTGCAAATTATTAAAATAAAAAATAAGTTGTAGTAACATAACTTAACAAAATTAAACTGAGTCACAAAACAGTAAGAATTGTGTTAAAACAATTACTGAAACACCGCATTTACAGTTAGGAGATAATTACAAATTTTTCAATTTCTGTAAATATTCTCAAGACGACATTTCTAATTATGTGGTTTAAGTCCACAATTAAATAGCCCCGTCTAACCTTACACAAACACAAATCCCATATTAAAATAAGTCAAACTAACAAACGCTTAACAAAATCTTTGATCTACAATTCACATAACACACGATTTTAATATTTTTAGAATACGAATTCTCCAATAAAATAAAGTAAACGTGTCGTTTAGAGGCCATTTTAAAAACGTTAACAGCTACACTAGAGGTGGGACATGCTCGCTTTATAAGCCATTAGCCAACCGTTTGGCTATCAGGTTGACAAGTCGACTCGTAAAGATTAGCTAAAGTACACCTTTATGTGGATACAGATTGTCGCGTTTGGATTTTATATTAAGTGAGAATCTACAACATAGATGATTTAATAAAAACTTTTATTAAAGCATCTATGATGTAGATTCTCACTTATTAATAATTGGATCGATGTAGGTATGACTTCTTGCTGTTGCTAATGCTGAAGTTGGCAACAATTTATAGTAACAGAAAAATAATTTTTAGCTTTCGCTACTTTTTCTTTATGTATTCAATTAAAAGAACGGAATGCTATACTTTAAATCAAGTATTCAATTATATCTTCAATCAGTGAGTGTTTTTGCATTCATATTTTAAGTAAGAGAATATCAAGTTGTTACTCGTGCTCGGATCTTTCAAATCGAAAAACAACATCGTTTTAGTACTTGGTAATACGTAACATTTTCTAAAGTTATCATTCCCACAAAAAACTACGAAATAAATCCTATCTTCTGAGCGGTTTAGTACAAAACAAACTCATTTCCATAAATTTTTTTCTCATATAGTTCATTGAAAAATGTTTTATTTAACATTCGTGCCACAAACTGATTGCAATTACCATTGAAACCACACGACCACGCTTTCTCACATATAGAATAACAAAATAAACTTATTTATATTCAACGAAGTATGTAAATAAAAATAACAAGAAGATAACAATAAATCCAAAAGGTCTTCTAAGTTCACATAAACAGCCATTATTGTCACATCAATTGTGATATAATCATTCATTTATGATATTAAAATCTTTTAATTTTTATGTTTAAATTAACACCGGAATACCGTATTATTTTTATATAAAATATTAACGCCAGGCTTTTAATCTTAATATAATTTATGAATGTTTTTAGTTCGAGTCAGTTCTACTGACTAAAGTTTATCGAACCATAAATATTGAGATTATTTGTAATTTATTACTGTAAATAAGCAACATTGTCTTGTTTTCTATTACTTGCTATATCTTTTTACCTTAGACTCGGTAATAATATAGATTTCTGTCGTCATCATAACAGCTGTAAGAAGCCCTTGTCAAATGCTGGAGAAAAGCCTTCCCCAAGAATCATCTTAGGGGGAAATGCCATAATGGCCACGCTTGGCAGACGGGTTGTCGGTCGCAGTAAGCTGGGCATAGTACTTAGAAAGAAGCTGCTGCCCGTCTTCCGGTATACAACATGTAACGTAATTAACGCACACCCTCAAACACCCCAATTAGAATTTTATGTAGTAATCATAGTACATACACTGAATTTTTTATTTAACATGTATATGCATTGTTATTTACTATATTAGTTTCTAGGAATAAAGTTTATTTTTCTTTATTTTGTATTGAACGATTTAAAAGTCTTATTACTTTTACTTACGGTCCATTTCAATTTGTTTTGACTGTACAGGGTTAATATGACAATAAAATAAGTAGTTTTAATTATTTTGAAATAAAAAATGACCTATATTAAAAATGATATAAACTATTTTCAGGATGTGCGCTAATTTAGGTACATGTTGTATATTCCCTCGGGTCGACTTCTACGCCCGCCACGGGATGAGATGAGGTGATGATATGCTAATATTCGCCGTCGTCACTTCGCCCTTCAGAACTACGCACGATGGCTGCATATACTAGTTTTGAAGTAGTATGAAGTATATAAAGATAGTAAACGAGGCAAAAGTGGTGTGTTACCTATGCATAGCACATTATAACCGCTGACTTTTACCCCATTGTTACACTTCACTACAGCGAGTCACACGAAGACGCTTAATCAGCATAGCCGGAAAGCAACGTGACCACCGCTGTACCGGACACCCGAAGCCCGCTCATCGGCTCCGTGGGACCGGCCACTTCCTACTCAACCATCGAACGGTCGTCACTTAATTTACCGAATAAACTAATCCTATAATTGTAATTCCTTGATAAGTAATAAATTATTTTAAGTTTGATCTTGTATTTTTTTGGGTCCTTGGCTGTCGACTTTCATATCTGGTGTGCAAAGATCGTGACAAATGCATTGACCTATATGTATTCTACTAGACGCGCAATCCCATATTGAGAATTTGCTCACTGCATTCATATTTTAAGTAAGCTGCTTACTGAGCAATTTTGGCCGCCGCACGCGCGCCCCTCACCTCGCGCACAGCCGGACTGTGACAGAGTTTTTATATGAAACAGCGTGTCTAGTTATACATATAAGGCAATGGACAAATGGAATTCCGTAGCTCGTAGAATAGTGTAGAGTAGTATAATATAGAGCAGACGCACGTTGTGTAAGAATTTTTTTCGAATGGCAACTACAAAGTATTGTAGGTAGTATGGTAGGTAGATAGGTAGTAGGTGATCAGACCACAATGCGTATTCCAGACGCATCTTGGGCATGTCCTCTACAAGATGGACCAATAATCTTGTGGGATTGCTGGAAGCCCCTGGATGCAGGTAGTGCAGTTATTACACTGCACACACACATAAGCACTGGTAATTATGTACTTACGTAACTAGGCTATATAATACCATATTTGTTTAGTTTCTAATGTTTACTAATGTGAACTTTGTACTGTAAACAATATTTAGTCGAGTTTATGTGGAATCTGGTTACAATTCAAAACGTATATCGCATACAAACCAATGTTTTATTAAAATCGTTTCTGAATCTAATACGTTTGCTTCTCGAAAAACGGTCAGACGGTCCCCATAACGAATGGGAATGACCCCATTAAGGGCACCTTTTAACGTATTAAATCGAAACTTATCGGGAGACCTGTCCACGGGTTAGCCCGAGGGTGAGGCCTTATCGAACATACCACTCACTTACGACAGGGTAGATGCGGGATATACGATCCTCATTTGCGGTTTATTCTGGGGACATCTCTATAAGTTAGCTGAAAGCCGAAAACCGGGCTTAGGTTAAGTTAGCTCGTATTTATGCATTCCCCAAGTAATGAATAGACATTGATATGTAACGAAAGTCTCTCTCCCCTCGCAGTTCGGAGGCTTTAATTTATTCAAATTATGTTGGTTGAGAAGTTATTCTCAAGTTAATATTCAGGATGCTTTCTTAAGTGACAAATGCCTTCAACTTTGTGATATTTTTGGTATTACTTAGAAATATATTAAAGAAAACAGTTTTTAAACATTAGATTGCGTGTCATCAAATAAAAAATTGTAAAATATTAGCTCGTTAAGTTAGTTTAGTTAGTACTAATGTTATTTTTTTTTCTTATAAATCTTTTTGGCGTTTGAGCACCAAACTATAACAAGTAAAAGTAATAATGTGGTAACTACTTTTACTTGTTATAGTTTGGTGCACTAGACCTACCTTGATACATATGTTATATTTTTTATCATGTTGTTAACAATAACCTAGGAAGCCGTATACGCTTACACTGCTTCACCGGACAAACAAATAGGGTGTGCTACTGATACCTACGTCAGCGCCGTTTGTTGTGCGGTGCACAATTTTCCTAACACTTTTACACAACTGAATTGTTGGTACCGTGTTTGCTACAATACAAATTCATTTGACATTACGTCAGTATTATTATGAACATATAAATTAAACGCAGAGGCTACTTGAGGAATCAAAAACCATAAATTAATAAAACAGTTTTTATTCTCGAAGATCATGATCATCAGGATATCTTATTTACATACTAGACATTTAGTAAATCAAGTATATAGTAAAGGTCACATTACTTTCACTAAAATTGACCAAAAAATTATAGCTGTTACAAATAGATGGGACTTTGATTTCGTACCGTATATTACAATTTATTGTTCTGTGGTGATCTTCAAGAAAATTCAACTCCGTTAAATATTCACTCAGTCAGTTTTAATCGACGTATAAAAATGGTTGATAAAAGAAGTATAATATTTACGTCAATATACCGACGTAAAGATTATGTTTCTTTTTTCATATATTTATTGTAAATCTTTCCTGGAAAGATTATTATAAGTAGATACTTTTTTAATTGCTTTTTAATCTTTTTTAATTGTTTTTTAATCTTTATTTGCTTTGTACCTACATTCAAAGCAAATAAAGATATTCTATTCTATTCTATTCTATTAATTGTTATAATTAAACAAGGTTCATATGTCTGTAAATAGTTACCGTAGCCTAAACCTAAGCTTTTGACTCCTTTTTTAAGTGCCCCATGGTGTAGTGTCTTGAATACCCTTTAAAGAAACTTGTTCCCCAAATACTACTACTAAAATCTACATACATAGACTCACGCATGTTTCCCAGAGGGATAGGCAGAGACAACAGATTTCCATTTATCACGATCTTTGCACACCTCTTTTGCCTCGTTTACTGTCATTATATTCCTTAGAATATAATGACAGTAAACGACAATAAATTTTTTGTATATAATTTTACTAAAATCTATCAGCTATAAAAAGCATTTTTTTTATACCTGCCGCAGACCCTCTCGCCAGAAGTGTACATTTCATCCATATCACCTTGATCCCTGTTCACAAGAAACTTTATACTTTGTGGAATCAATAACTTGACCTCCGCAAGTTATTGATTTAACAAAGTAATAAGGTTCCGATACGGTATGACATGGTAACCTTCAACAAGCGAGTCTATTGTTTTCTTAAAGGCCGGCAACGTACTTGCGGCCCCTCACGTCACGAATGTCCATGGGCGGCAGTGAAGACTTACCATCAGGTGATCCACTTGCTCGTTCGCCTTGCTATATAAAAAAATAATTTATTTATTTAGGACAACCAGTAACTGTTACATTATTGCTAGTCTAAATACAACACATAAAATTAAAATCAAATGCACAGTTTATTAAGGTGTCACAACATGCACAGATTCATGACACTCGTGACATCAATAAAAAACAAAAAATATATACCAACTAAAACTAAATATAAAATGAAAAATACTATAGCTCAAATAAAATTAAAAAGTAGGAAACAAAATTAACATAAAAAACGAAACATAAAATATAAAAGAGTAAAAAGTGAATATTAATGATAAAAGAATTACAATTAAAATTACTTAATAATATCACAACATATTTTTTTATAGGTGGACAATGCCCGTCAAGATTAAATTATGTACTATTAAATTTATTAATAAAATAACTGAATATTTTTTAATAATGTAAATGACTGCACGTGTGGCACAGCGACTAAGATCGCCGCTTCGTGTCACGGGTTCGAGTCCCGCGTTGGAACACTATTTGTGTGAGCCATAAATAGTTGTTCGGAGTCTGGATGTAATTTGTGTCCGTCTATTATATGTTTGTATAGTACCCCGCGACACAGGGATTAGATTCCCTAGTGCGGGCGCTGTCTTTATAAAAAAAAAGGTAACAAGTACGCCCATATGATTGTGAATTGTCACCGTAGCCCGTATGATTTTTCAAGACACTACACCATAAGCCACTTACTTATGGTGTAGTGTCTTGAGAAATCATACTAGGGAAAAAGCATTCGCCAAATACTCCTACTACTAAAATCTATCTACTTACAAGTATCTTCAAGTACCCTTAGGGATACTCAAAGACACAAGTAATATAGGTGATACGTAAACAATTGCGCAGGCCAATTTAGGTTATGAGTCTTTGCACTAGGACATAGAATTGAATACCAGAAACCATTTTTATATCACTTATGATTTAATTTATATAACGTTCACCTATTTAAATATTCTTTCTTAAGAATAACTACTTAGTTTCGAAGAACATTTTTTACTCTTCTAACCTATATAGAAGGTTTCGATTATACCTACATCCATCACAGGTGTGTGAAAATAACGCTCTTTCAGCGCCACGGGATTCAAAGGTTCGTGTTCCCAATCACTTTGATAGCGTAGAAGCCTTCGTTTCCACGTAGTTTCTATAAACGCCACGAGATGGAACCACTTGGACCGAACGATAAAATTGCCGTAAAATTAACTTCTATGGTTATGTAATCACTTTTATGTATTTTCAACTGTTTTAGTACGAAATAAATGAATATTAGAGGGAATGTGAGCGCAGTAGAAGTTTTATGTTAGTTTATTAAAGTTTCACCTTGGTAATTAATTATTTTAGAGCTCGAATAGGGCTTTAGCTCTAATTACCTTACACGTGACACTTGGGTAGCACTAAATGGCAGCATCAGTTAAAAGACATAGATTATAGCCTTATTTCGCTCTCTTAATAGTCTGACTACGTTATTGAATCTGCTAATAACAACCAGAACCTCATCCGCGGTTGAATACTTACGATTCCCCTAGACCAAAAAAATTACCAGGAATACCCTCGTCATTGTCTGGTAAAGCATTGAAAGGTTAGATTACCTGTAATAGTACCTAGCCATCTGTCTAGTTAGAGTGCTATATAGGTACTGCGATACACAAAAACAAAAGCAGTACGAATTTGATTCAAATCAGTAGCTAAAACTTAATTGGACAACAAAATTCAAGTGCAATCAAGAACCATTTCGATGTGTAAAGTTTTATAAGATCTTTACGTAACATGTTCAGTTTTCACTATAAGAGTTATAGTGGATTTTATGCTGTCTGGTTATTGACAAAAAAGGCAAGTGCTGGGTTATATTGATATGACAGTTCAACGATCCATGAAGAAAACATTAGTAATAATCATAACAATCTTTATTCACAGATTACAGGTAAAACATACAAGTTCTAATATTGTGCTCTATATTCTATCTTAAAATAAGGCATGTGTACAGTATTTTTTATTTTTACATCATCTTAAATAGTGTCCAAGTAGTAGAAAATAATTAGTATTAAAGAATCAGTAGATATAATATTATAACCACGCATTGCATTGCATTAAAATAATAATTAATTAAATAAAACAGTAAAATAATGACAAAAGTAACAAAATTATGTCAATAGTAGCAAAATATTTATTAAGAATTATTAAAAAAAAATGAACTCATTTTTGAAAAAAGAATTCACCTTACAAAATGGTTCAACATACTTATGCCTACTATGAGTTATATACTTAAATGGTACGATGATGTATTCCAATGTAGGAAAAAACGAATACCTACTGGTTTAATGTTTTACTGATAATATTGAGTTATTTGAAAGACAATCTTTGTATTCATACAATACAATACTCTTTATTATACACCAAATTAATTACAAAAATAGAACATAAATAGTAGCACAATAATGTACAAAGGGCGGTCTTATCGCTAGCTGCGATTTCTTACGGACAACCTTAGGATGTACAAGAGTTATATGAAATGAAAACGGGTAAAAGGTTTCATATTAATTAGTGTAAAATAAATTTAATTCCTCTATTTTTTATTTTCAATCTCCGCCCGGTTTCGCACTGGGTGATATATATATATATATATATATATATATATATATATATATATATATATATATATATATATATATATATATATATATATATATATATATATATGTAAATTAATACAAATAACGGTGGGTTACATTATTGCAACTTTCATAGAGATCTCTAATTTCTTAAAGTATTATAAAACACAGCCCAAGTTATTTGCATATAACATAGCGTTCTCAAAGTGAAAGAATTTTTATAATCAGTTTGGTCATTTTTGGGCACAATAACTTACAGCTAATATTTCCTCTCTAAATATTAGCTTACCTACATTCAGAAAATCTTTTAAGGAGCCATTTCTCCAGCAGTGGACGTGATTCGGTTTACATAATGATAATCACACTAATATTATAAAGGCGAAAGTTTGTGAGTGTGTGAGTGTATGTTTGTTAGTTCTTCACGTCTAAACAACAGGAGGAAATTTAATAAAACTTGGTATGGAGTTAGATGACATCCTGGATTAACAACGGACAAACTCTAATGAGTTTATGATTGCATCAAATATTATGTAATTAGTTTAAGTTCTCTTTATATAAATAAATAAATAAAAAAAAAAAAACACATATACTATAATTTATAAAGTTTAACATGGTTAAAACCGCGTGACACAGCTAGTAGAATATAAAAAGAAAGTTTACAAACAAAGTAGCTTTCCTACTATGTATTTTTCCTAGAGCGCTTATCTTCTCTCTAGATGTTTTCTTCATAGATTTTCTCATTTACAGTATATAAAAAGCGTTTATAAACACTCAGAGCATAGTACCTATTAGTATACCTTTAAATAATTAATTGTAAGCACAGGTATTATATATTATTATTATAAATGACTTAGTTGAAGTTAAGAAAAATATATGAATCCCCAATACGAGGGCCACGCCACGAACAGTTGCACATAATACAGTTGCAAATATTTGATAGGTATTGAAACTTAATTCCGGGATCAAATGTTTCAGTCAATAAACATTTATACGGTATAATAATTATTGCATTCCAATATACTCTAGTCATACTATATGTGACTCTTTGTAAATTATAATATAATAATATCGTGGAACATTATTTACACACGGCCATCTGATCCCAAACTAAGCAGAGATTGTACTATGGAAACCAGATAACTGATATATTATATATATTACTTTTCTTTTGTAAATACATACTTATATAGATAATTACACCCAGACTCAGGACAAACAGACATGTTCATGCACACAAATATCTGTCCTGGGTGGGAATCGAACCCACGACCTTTGGCGTGAAAAGCAAGCGTTTGCCAACCACGCCAAAAGGCCCGTCAAATATGTAATATAATATTATATTATTATTTCTAATTCTAGCAAAACCAATTCTCATTTAGAGTGATTTAACTTACGAGTATCTCTGCAAAACATTTGGGTTTGACTCGTTATAAATGTCTCACGCATATCAACGCACGCATCTCTTGGAAGCAAATACAGATTGTAATATATTTATGTATGATATATGCAATGTAGTTCGTTTGGAATGTTTCCAAAGATCTGTGTGCTAGTATTCCATAATTATTTACGTTTTATCTAATTAGCGAAATTGGCCCGTGGCAGTACTAATTATTGAATAAATCATCATTTCAACCAAATCACGTCTACCTACTGCTGGACAAAAGCCTCCCCAAAGAATGGGGATATGCCATAATTGCCACGCTTGGCAGACGGGTTGGCGATCTGAGTTTGATGGTCATAGTTCACAGAAAAACGCTGCTACCCGTTCTCTGGTAGATGTTCCCTCGGCTCGGATGAAATGGGGTGATGATATTTTAAGCCGTCACCACACGTCTAAATATAAATATATATTGAGAAAAAAAAATTCTATCCGTTAAAATTTTGCATTGTGGTCACCACATACCATACACGAAGTCGAGCTCGAGTCGTGCAGCAGCGCCACCTCGTCGAAAAATATATATATATTGAGAAAAAAAAATTCTATCCGTTAAAATTTAGCATTGTGGTCACCACATACCATACACGAAGTCGAGCTCGAGTCGGGCAGCAGCGCCACTTGAGCACTAACTACCATATAACTGCGGTCGCCAACTCGCGTACCAAACGCGGGTACAATAGAAAACCCCTCCAAATAGCAACGTATTATTATTTTTCCTTTGGCTGGGGCCTGGGCCTGGGCATGGGCTGATGATGAAAATTATGTACTTATGACTTTTCTAATTACTCAACAAATAAAGAAATACAAATTTAAATAATTAACTTAACTTGCTGTGCTGTGTGGTGACGGCGACAAATATCAGAATCAGAATATCATCACCCCATATCATCCCGTGGGGGGCGTAGAAGTCGACCCGAGGGAATATCTACCAGAGGATGGGCAGCAGCTTCCTTCTGATTACTATGACCATCTTACTGCGATCGCCAACCCGCCTGCCAAGCGTGGCGATTATGGCATATCCCCCCAAGACGATTCTTGAGGGAGGCTTGTCCAGCAGTGGACTTATTTAGCTGTAATGATGATGATGAACTTAACTTATAACAAAAAGCTATCAGCTAAATTAATAATAATACCTAACTACTTTACACCTAAATAAGTAATAAGGCGTCGTAGAATTGCTCCGCATCGTAGGGAGGTAGGTTTTGTAGTTATGTCAACAACAAATTGAATTTTATTACAGTTAGATGTTAATTATCAAAACTGAAGGATTTTCTAAAACTTTAACTTATATTTTTTAACTAGCTGTGCTTTGTGGTTTTACCCACGTTTAACTTTCTAAATTATAGCCTAGGTGTTAATCCAGGGTGTCAGGTAACTCCATACCAAATTTTATTGAAATCGCTCCAACCGTTTAGACTTGGAGAAGTAACAAACATACACACTCACACACTCACAAACTTTCGCTATTATAATATAAGTGTGATTTGAATGTATAAGTACGACAGTTATTTTATCTTGTACGGTATAATAAATATTTTTGAAATAAGTTAAAACCATGAGTTGACGTAATGGGTTTTTGACAAAAATTAAGATGAAGTAACTGCTATGAATAGATATCGTTGTAAAAGTGGTTTAATTATAATTTTCCCACCGAACAGCATTAATGATTAACGAGATTAAAATCTATAGTTCATATAATTACATACATCCCCTCTAACAAAGCACTCGTAGAAACAAGGCCATTAACAGTTAACACTCATATTTTCCACTTATACTGCCCCTATACGCCATTTCGACTTCCCTTTTATCGAAATTGAGTCCTATGTCCATACTAATACGATTCAATTTAAAAATTGAATACGAATGGTTCATTGTCCAATCAAGCAGTACGGTGAAGATTTCACATCATTGCTAAATTAGGTACCACATAAATCTACAGTTTAATTTAATCAACACTCTTGTACTTAATGTACACACATACCTACTACTGAACCAACTTTGTAAGACCCTTGAATCTAAAAACTTTACCCTTCATACAAAACTTTATATTATACATAAAATTGATTGAAACTACAAGTCACAGGTCATGTTATATTGGAAGTGGGATGTCCATAATTTAATGTCAATTATGGGGGAGCTTACTCACGCATTGAGTTAAATTTATATTAAAAAGTTCAATAATTGTGAGGGCATTGTTTTTAGTTATAAAAAATATTTCTAGACCTACTTTTTATATTATAATATATAATCGTATACATAGTTCGAAAGTGATGGTGAGGTAACCGTTTAGAGACGCGGTCAATCCATAGATGGGTGACCGCCAAAGAGATTTAATTTCTAAATGTCTCTGTCGTTAATCTATCGGTCCCGATAGTAGTCATTAGACGACAGTCGGTTAGTCGGCTTGAACAACTCTGACACTAAGGTAATGGTAATCGGGCATATTGTTAGTGGAAATGGCCTTGATGGGAAAAGTACGTTAATCCACCTTACATGAGGCACGGCATGCAATAGCAGTTACCTATATGCTAATGTGTTGGTCACACTCATGAGTAAGATGATATGAGCTTATTAGGGAAGGGAGAAGCAAAGGGAAAGTCGTTGGACCGACCTTCACTTTTGTTCTCCCGAGTCCAGTTGCTCAGAGTACGTAAACAAATATTATTATATCTAAGTGTCAAATACAGCTGATTTCAACATAAGAAATATCGTGGTGTACAGTCGCCAGCACATCCAGCTACCCAATCTGTCAAATTTCTTTTGTAGATTTTCAACTTCATCACATAAGCATACGGTTCACTTTCAATTGGGGAAATTTGACAGATTGGGGTAGCTTGATGTGCTGGCGTCTGTACATAGAATTTCCGAACAACTGCGCATACCGGGCACATTATTAGTGCACATGTGCCAATTATATCCTTTACTTTTACTCAATATTCCGCCCCGAAATTAAAATTTCACAAATTAAGAGGTCCTGTCTTTTTTAGAAAAAAAAAACTATGTCAAATAATAATTATGCCCTCCCTCTTACCATTGCACATACAACAAGTAAATAAGAAGTAGTCATATAAGTGCCTATGTCAATGCCTATTCGACTAGTGAGTTACAGAACTTACTGATAATCATATGCGGATCTGATTGCCAACCTTGACCGAAAGCTTCTTCTATTAGGCGGACAGTAGTTATCTCCTAGAACTAAAATCCAGTAAAAGCTTGTGGCTCGATATATGTACTTGGCTGGTGACCCAGTGCTGCAAAAAAGGTTGCTATAAGCTGGTTATCACCGCCATGTAGTTATATATATCATTTCATTTAAATTTGACATACTTTAATACAATTCTTACATTGTCTGAAAAAATTACTGCTAATATTTACCATAAAGAGTAAAGGCAGTTATTTTTAAATGTATGTAGTATATTTTGTATTGGAAACAAATAATATTTACAACTAATATTGCCACGTAGACAAATAGTGGAATACAAATTAATTCAACTAACCATTTTATTGATCCCAACTACAAAACAAACATGTCAGACAATTTTATAAACGCATTGTTGGCTTCGATAAACATCAATACCCTTACTCCAAAGAGACATTACGGATGATTGTTTATCATTTCTATAACAATAATGACATTTCGAATTCAAATGTAAAATGGCGGCGCGACGGCCGAGTGGGGAGACTCCCTACCGGATATGAACTATTCCGTCGGAAACGAAGGGAATATTTATGAACATGTCATATATTATTTATTTTATCTCCATGTTTCGATGACATACTAATGTTCTGTTTATCCCAACTATTGTCACTATCGTATTTCGCTTTACATTATTCAAAAACTACTAATAAAGCGCCCACGCTCCCACAAAAATATTATCATATATAATCAAAATAATGAATTTATGATTGTAATCTTTAATTCTTTTAGTCATTTTAACTATGAGACAACCCGCATGTGACGCAATAATATCATTTATTATTCACAGTAGGTTTTTTATGAGAAAAGGTTTTCCTAACATGTTTATGTAAATAATGTCATTAGATTTCAATATTTACTGTAAACTTTGTTGTTCCGTATGTAAATAAGTATAAAAAATGACTTGCCTTTTTGAATAAAGAGCTTGTTCTGTAATTGGTCATTAGTGACACCATCGTGAAGATGATGATGTGGCCTCGGCCGTTTTCGGCCACGGCAACCGCTTCTTCTCCTACAGTAGCTGACGTTCGTGTACTCGCATGTGACTTATGTAGCCAATTTTATTAGAAAAATATCTCGCACATTTCGGGCATGTGAGCACACCTTTGTGAACATCATCTTAGTGCCTACGTAAGGCTATCCTTTACGTATAGGACATTACTGCCTTGTTGGTATAGCTGTCTACTTAGGCAACGCTTTCAGCAGCCCGGACTGAATACAGTAGTGGTGTTACGCACCTGTGTCTCAGGGAACGGTCATAAATCATCAAAAAGAACGCCTGCTGAAATAAAACTGTACCTCACGCAATCAATTTCATGTAGAACTTGGCCAACTCCCAAGACGCCACATCCCGTCTCGCACTATACAAGACACCACGTCATCTTCTGAAGAAATTGATTGGGTTGACCAAGTCCAGCATATTATCGATTTCATGAGTTACCCGTTACAGTTACCGCTATGTTAGGTCCTTACGCAAGCACTGGTGGCTGCATAATCTGGCTGGACACCGTAATCGCACCAGCACTATTAATATTACATACAAGGAGTAAATAAAGCAACTTAAGCCAACATAGAAACAAACGGAATGGCAGATAATGAGCGTGGCTAGCGAAAAGGAACGAAATGTCTGGCGGAGAGAGGTTACGATATTTCCGGGCCATTTCACACATTGTTGATACCCTACCCAGCGTCATGGACACGCGGCAGGGGAACGAAGAGAGATGGACTAAATAAAAATATTTTATGTATCTGTATGTGAATTTGAACACACTTAGTGCACTTTTGAATGCATAATGTGCTACGAATACGAATTACTTGAAACATGATTTATTTATTTTTTTCACGGTTTATACTAACCAGAGTTCCATAGTAAGTTCTAATTAATTGTTTTTGTTTATAAAAACTACTTTATATAATATATTTTTTATAACGGTTCCCTACAGAAATTTCTAGAAGCCTATCCCAAATTGTGTACACTCGACGCAATTTGGGATAGACTTCTTGAAATTTCAAACAATGAATTACTTACTATGGATCTCTGTAGGTAGTTAGTATGATCCATGCAAAAAATAAATAAGTCCATGACATTGCTCTAATACAGCTAATTTATTTATAAAGAGTTGAATAAATAAACACACATGTAGTCCGGTGCATAAAGTAACCAGAATTTTTAACTTCCTGGTTGGTATAGCGGCAGCGTGTTCATCCGGAGATAATGAGAGAAAAATGATACTTAGATTTTTCTCAGTATCAGCTCGAAGTGTAAAAATGATACTTAGATTTTTCTCAGTATCAGCTCGAGCCTCGAAGTGTAAAAATGATACTTCTGATCTCGTGCCTCGGAGAGCACGAGAAGCCGTCGACTCTGTACCTGAATACATCCCGGTCGTATCAGCTAGCTGCCCCATCAGATTATGAGATTGAGGAAAAAGATAGTGCTCCTGTATTTGCGCACACACTTGTGCAATATAGTATGTAGAATTTTGTCCAAGGCGGCTTCTATCAATGGAGGACTAGTCTCCTTCAAGACTGGCTGACCTAAATTCGCTCAGGAGGCCACTATGTGTACAATATAGTTACAGTTTATAACTATTTTTATACTTATCACTATAGGTATACTTACGTAAGTATTATTTGTTTCCTCTCTCTCTACAAAACTTAAAAATAATACTTAAATAAGTATTATTACCTATAGGAAACTCTTCTTAAAATTATCGATACATTTCTCATGTTAAATTTAAGACTATGGATACTATAATTCGGAATTCTCACTCAATGGAGACTAGCACTCCATTGTGAGAAGACAACACTTAACGTTACCGGATCTAAGTAATATTAGGGAACTGGGAAGGTTTGGTATCGTATAAACAATGCGATATTTACTACAAAGGTCATATCGCTAATAGCATACCATTAGGACAATATGTATTATTGACGAGTTGGTAGTAGAATAAATATAGAGAGAGTTTATTGTATACTTATTTTTACCATTATATCGCATCTTCGGCACTATTAGGTCTATTGTAAAAAACCAATTGTTTTATGAATTATTTTGTTTGTATACGACTGTTTGTTGCCATAATAAAATAAAAAAAAAAAAAAAAAAATATATAATTACGTATGATGTTTCATTTCATACATGAAGAATAGTAAAGCAAAGTAACAAACGAGTCACGGATGGTAAGTGATCACTCGCAACACCAGTACCTAGCTCGCCTTTAAAAAAGAATAGGCTCATTTCTAGAAAGTTGCAATGTGATACCGGAATCTGAAATACCTCCTCAGTTAATTAATTACACAGAGTGGTAAGGTACAGACGCCAGCACATCAAGCTACCCCTATCTGTCAAATTTCCCCAATTGAAAGTGAACCTTATGCTTTTGTGATTAAGTTGAAAATCTATAAACGAAATTTGACAGATGGATGTGCTGGCGTCTGTACAAGTTTCTTGCGAAACGCGAGTGCAGTTTCTAGTTTCTTTGTTTTACCGTACCGCGCGGTGGTCCGTCCATCCGTTATTATAACGGCGGTGAAACGGCCCCGTGACATTTCTAATATATTCGTGACTATTAAATTAATTCATCGTAAATAAATCGGATTATTGGCCTAAGTATATATATATATATATACTTAGGCCAATAATCCGATAAATTACTAACTTTATTGCACATATTCCAGGTAAATTATATTTTTAGAGCTGAATTCACGCCAATAAATACTAATCTATCACAATTTATTTGTAATTTCTTTCTGATGAGTGTGATAGGTGACTCAAAGTTAACGGATCATAGACAAATGACGATTTGCAGTTCACAGGCAGATACCCATTATATTATGCTAAAAATGTAGACTATTCTCGGGCTGGGAATGTTAGGCGAATCCTATTTATTGTTTAAACAACGTTCGCACATCACTAGGGAAACGATTACCTGTAGAGCGGGGCACTGAAAAAACATGTAATTCACAGAGTCAAAGTACACCCAGAATGTATAGGTATGGGCCAAACAATTAGTTATCTCGTGTGGATACCTATCGAATTATGACGACATATTGTCGCTGTCTAATGGATACTTAAGGGATAGATGGGCTGAATGTGTACATAATAGATTTTTTTTTGTACCATAATCAGCAAAATTAATTAAAAATGTAAACAATACAAAAGTTGCGCAATCTACATATTTGCACGACTTGTGATAAGATTAGATTCAAACATAAAATAAGGAATGGGCTACAATAAGGATGTATATTGTCACGAGGGTTTCTGCACACGTGTGGCGCAGCGGAGCAGATCAAAACAGTCGCCTGGCCACTCGTGTCTCGGGGTCGATTCCCGCGCAGGACAACTATTTGTGTAATTAGTTAGTTAGTTATAGATAATTTGTTCTGGGTATGGCTGTGCTTTCTGTCTATCAATGATATACTTCTAAATGCCGAACATGCATGGAATCGAGTTAAATGTCAAATTTTATGATTACGCACAACACTAGAATTAATTTTTTTTTAAATAAAGATAGTCCAAAATAAATATCTTCAAGTTACTTTTAGCTAAAGGAAGACATTTCGAAGCCCCAATACCAGCCAATATTCATATACCAAGTTAATCTAAACGTCAAAATCTGCAAGTAATATTCGCTACAATGTCTGAGCAATAGAATTTATATTGATTCAAAATTGCATAACGAAATAAACGGTTTCCGTTTATCTGCTTCCTATAATACTCACCCAGTTTTCAAATCAGATATAGGTTCTAGAGTTTTCAGTGATGTAGTCTGAATTGCAAAAAATTTTGCTAAATATTATGAAGTATGTATAATATAATAATAATATAGATATAAATATAATATTTCTTCCAAAAAGGTATTAGCAAGAGAATTCAAAGTTTGATGTCCCAGTCTCCCATCGTTCGTAGTTTAATGGCAGAGCACCTACCACGGATAGACAGGTGCTGGTTGCCTATCATTTCTTAAACGCCGTCAACGCACTTGTGGCTCATCTGGTGTTGCGAGTGATAAATAATGCAGTAAAACTTACATTTAAAAGTATATTAATATTAGATTAATTGCACTAAAATAAAATGGGTAGTCTTATCATACTCTTGGCATCAATTACTTTTTCAAGTAGCAAGTCATTCCACCTAAAAAGTTACCTAATTATTTTTCCGCTTGCAGCATCAATTAAGATTTGTTTTTAGTGATGGACAATCTGATAGAATTCAGTTGATGATTGTTAATTTAGTAAGCAAACATAGGTACCTACCTAAATATATATTACTAGACTATACTACTAATATATATATATATTACCGTGTAGTCTATTCCGAAGCAAGCACAACAACTTTTTATAGAATTTTGACACATAGATCATCAACTTTTAATATTTTTTGTTAAATGATATTGGGGTAGGTACATTCGAACTACACTTCATTTTGTACATAAAACATTGAGTAACACGAAAAGAAATAATATTATATTAGTATATTACATAGTAATATCTATAACAAAAAAGTTAATTAAACCTACCGTCGTTTTTGCTCAATTGAGTATGTTAATATTTAATTTGTTTTTATGTAGGTACACGTAAAATAATAATAAAGATCATCATTTAATAGATACTAAAAAGTTTAGAGGGTTATACTGAACCAATTTTTTTAGTTAATCTCTATATGTAACTCTTATTGTATTTTATGCATAAGAATGTTCTTTTGACCAGTATTTATCATTCATGTACCAAAATATGCATTCAATGATAGAAAAAAAAATCCGTGGAAAGAAAAAAAATTATAAATACCTTTTAAATGGAAATGATGTTAAATATGATATAGGTATTTATTAGGAAAGTAAATTTTATTGAAATGCAAATAATCATAATATCATTAATATAAAAAAAAAATATAAGATAATTTATTTCTCTCAGAAATAATACAATTTACAGAAAATTATTGCGATATCTTCGAATGCACGCTGCATTATCTTCTAGCGAATGTAATAATTTTCTGTAATATTTATATATCATCCGTATCACAACCTAACGTCATTCTTACAACCATACTTCGCAAATTATAGCGAGTTTTCTTAACTTTTCTTTTAGACCGGATTAAACCCGAGGAACCTTTGATAATATGTTGTGGCTGGCCGTATAGTCTCCGGCCCAGAAAGAATAATAGGGTCACCACATTATCATAAAAGCCTAAAGAATACACCGCCGTGACGTCACCTGTGTACTAGCTATCACCTACAACACCTACCAAACCCTTCTAAATGGCAACGTGGGAACCTTTGGGTGAGGCATACGTCCATCAGTTGACGACTTCTATTTCAATATATCAGGCTGTTGATGATGAAACGTTTCAAAATGCTGGATTCCGCCAATGATCATGCATACCTATTGCACGTGTGGCGCAGCGGCTAAGACAGTCGCCTCGCCGCTTCATGTCGCGGGTTCGAGTGACCCATTAATAGTTGTTCTGAGTCTGGATGTAATTTGTGTCCGTTTATTATAATGTTTGTAAAGTATCCCGTGACACAGGGACTAGGCTATTTTGTGCAGGCGGTGCCTTGAAAAAAAAATTGTCTCCCCAAAGTACAGTTTCATGAAGTTACTGGTGGCCAAAATTATGTGTTGAAGAAAAACTTTTTTTAGCAGTGACGGGGGTTAAAAATTGGTCTCTTACAAAAAAAAAAATTAATGTGTACTCAATTGTTTTTAAATACGCGCTATCCTTGCTTTATCTATAGGAAGCATAACAACGTATGTGGTAACGTGTATGGGAGACCATTAATTGAGCTATTACCGGTCGCCTCGTGTAATTATATGCGGACATGAATTAATAGCCTATTTGCAAGTACCTGACTATTATTGTAATGGTCGTCTGTACGCAACTATATGGTAGGTAAGTACGTGCAGGTATAATTTTAACATTTAGACTTATGGGTGTGTTTAATAAAATATATAAATGTGTCGCTGGCTGATAATAATTCTAAACCTTTTTGTTCTTAATAAGTAATAAGGCAGTTGGTGGAGTCAATATTGTTTGCCTTTTTTTTAAGGCAGGGGGAATGCCTACACATACCTACCCCCCGCAAAAAGTGTCTGTGGGTGGGTATGTCGGACCCGGGACCCGGGATAATAATACGGTTTACCTATTAAATTGTATTACCAAACAAAACCTGCTAACATGCATGGCTTATATTTTGCCGAACCGACTCAACGGGACCTTGTTGAAATCAACAGTTTCGGAATTGCTGGGTATGTTCCACTGGGTCTTCTCCATTGGAGCGAATCAAGTTCGTATTAAGAGTGGGCTTTGCGTATACAATAACGAGAACCTAGGTAACCTGGGCTGTTTTTACAAGAGATATAACCATATAAGTATATGTACTTGTAAATTTACCGAGTTTTATCTAAATCGATACATCTTTCTCCACGATTCGTGATATATATACATACATACAAGAATTGCTTGGTTACAGTTATTATATTCATACTTACCTTAACATAAATAAAACAATTTAGATAAAATATTGAGAAATATATCATAAACGGAATTTTGTACATGACCATTTTGACAGTAATATATTTAAATTAGCTACTATGTAAATTATTATAACTTAAACCTTAATATTATCACTACATGTCAACTCTAAATCCTGCAATATAAATTGTAGATCCAAACATCTACATAATACCTACATCCTAGAATTAATTAAGTATAAAATATCTCATATATCGTAGTGTAGATAATTTACATCAAAAATTTAATTTAATAGGATATAAATTAGGTTTTGACCATATGACAGCAGTTTTTAAGTATATAATAACAAAATCACATGTTTATTTACTTTAATTTCCCGTGTGAGGAGTGGTTATTGTTTGTCAGAGATGTTGAAATAGGTCTCTAACATGACCTAGACTGTTGTCATGACTACAGTAGATATTGCCAGTTATGTCAGTGCGGTTGCTATATATTTAGAGCGGCCGCAAGAAACACTACCTAAAATAAGGTAAAAAAAAAATTGTCTATTCTTGGAATCCGGAGAGGTGAATGCGGAATAAGTTTGTATATGAAAAGGACCATTCCTGGTTGTTCTTAAGTCATAGTAAAGTCACCACTAAATTGACTTGCGTCTACTTTAATGTTCACATTTTTAAGTTATTCGTTTTATTTATATAGATAAGCCGTAACTAAAATCGATATCTGATTTTAGTTTTAATCAGATACCGATTTCATCAGATTTAACTGTCACTTTATTTATACACATAAACAAACAGATATGTTTGGCTCTTTTTAAATCACACTAATATTATAAAGGCGAAAGTATATGAGTGTGTATGTTTGGTAATCTTAGACGCAACAACTACCGGACGGATTTTGAAGAAACTTTGTAGTAATATAGCTTATATATTCGAATAACATAGGCTATAATTTATAAAGTTTAACGCGGCTAAAACCGCGAGGCACAGCTAGTGTGTGTAATAAAAACAATAAAAATATTTTGATTTATAAACATCATTAAAATTCATGAAATATTGATGAGTAACGTGAAATACGATGTTTTACAAAACATTTTGTACCTACACTTTATTTATCGCCTGCGATAGCCAGTGTAGTAAATATGTCAACATAACCCCGATATTCCATCGTATCACCAGCCTCGATCCCCAGCTGTTAGTCACTTTTTGATATAAAGACTGGAAACCGTAAAATCTACACCCAACTATTTATCGGAACTTAAGGTTATTTATCAGTATAAAACTGTTAAAAGTCTGGATGTTTATCATACATCAGAACTGTAAAAAGTATTTTTTATTCATCATGGGAAACGCAAATGTGAAAAAAAATATTTGTGCGTAAAGTTAAATATTAAATTAATTGCCTCCATTAATATTAAGGCTATAAGCTAATGTTAACATTGTCAATTTAGCAGTTTTTCTTTAGGAATTATATAAACAAAGAAATCTTATTTTTCATGTGCGCATACAGCCATAATGTAAAAATTTAAATTTTTACTAGTTGTGGAAAACTCAGATATGAAACCGTTTCAAATTAGGTATACACACAGATAAATACATGGGTAGCCGCCAAATAAAATTATTGGTATATAAATATATAAATTTCATGAATGCAGTTAATATCATAGCACAGAAGTATATGAACTTAATTACATAATTTAAATCATTTAATTCCCTGTGTCACTATGTGTCTTACACTACGCATTTTAAATTTGTCTTGGGTCTGCTTTTGCATCTTTGAGCTGCGGTGGAAAGCTGTAGGTATGCCAAATATCTTACATTCTATTACAATTGCCATAACTTTTCAGACTACTTTCTTCCACTTTTTCGGCGATGTCATGTATGGACGATTCCCGATAAAATGGAAGAAAGTGCCTACTGCCCCACTTGTACTTGTTGTGGATTTTTTGACCTGTAGACCATTTGGCAACTTATTTCGATTACGTACAATTAAATCGGTCTTACTAGGGTCTTATAAATACGCCCTCTTTTGTATTTAACTGGCATTCTTTAAGTATGCTAAAACATTTATTTCTTGCTATTTTAACCACAGCGAGACTAAAATAGCGGGAAGTATAACTGGTTATTTTGTTGAGTTAAATAAATGTTACCGTAATTTACAGCTTCTAAGTACAACTAATTGCAGTACACGTAGTTACTTACACTTATATGCGTGATAACATTTCAATAGACTATAAATCTTCTACAGCAATTAAGTGTCAATGTTCGCGCGAAATGCAAATTACGCCGTAAGTTGCCCATCGGCGCATTATAGAGCTTTGTTACATAGCTACTTACAAAAAGATAATGTTTAATTAAAATAGTTTATTAGTTATGTTCCCTGAACAAGAACAATGGACAGGTAAACGAAGAAAATATCCAATTAGGGAATATAATTGGACTAGCTATCTTCCGGAAAAATCCGTCTATTGCCATTGTGAGATTTAGATTTTATTAAGATAAAGTCCAGCTTATATAAATTTGGTTATGGTAGAAAAACAGAACCCAAATCGGTTATGTTAATGAATAAGAGGGCTACAAAGGTATTTTATATTTTATAAAATTGTCGATAGCAAATAGTCTGATTGATATTTCAAAGCCTTTTTATTTGATTAATGCCAATGAATTAAATATAAATAAAAGGCATTTAAAACATAAGTTTACTAACGGAAAATTAGATACAGCTATACAAACCTTAATATTACAAAAATATGTGCGTGTAGTTACATAATCAACATATACTTAAGTACACTGCAAGCACCTAATACAATGCTTAATTAAAGAAATTAAGGCTCAGACATAGTCAAACAGATGACACTGTACTTATTAACGGATTTATATTGTGCTGTTTACAGAAAATACTAAAGCTCCAGCTAGCCGGTACAAAATTGTTATTTGCCGATAATCCGTTGAGACAAATGGAATGCGTAAGGTAGTAATGAACCGTATTTATCTATCAGAGAAAATTATATTTAATTTTCCAGCTAAGAACGTTAAAAAATCTCTTATACCTACATCAGAGCGATCATGATTTTCGACGTGGATAGCGGTAGTTTTTTAACTAAACCTCATTTATGTTATAGGTATTTACAGTACCTACACTTTGAGATGCTTTTACGCGACATAAAAGATTCACAATTGTCCATTAGCCCTCAACTACCCCTTAATCAATTAACGCCTCCAAGAACACGTTTGATTTAAAATTCATGAACTAATTACTGTAGGGCGTGCGCGATACGAAATAAACTAATTAAAGGGCAACACTGGCCGGCCAATTACGTTCGTTGATTTATCAGTGTTGCCTGATCAAATAATTAAAAATATGCCAGCCAGTAGATGCCGGGATGGTTATAAATTTTGTACGTTCACGCATTCAATTTGCGGAATGAAACTGGCCGACCTCAATATGTACGTTGTATGAGAATTGACGATTTACTGGCCTTTGGACTGAACATTCTTTGAATAATCAAATTATTATAAATAAAACGGTGGCGAATGTTGTCGTAGACAACAATAGTTGTGACTATCATTCTTCTGATATCTATTTTTATATCGCATTTGTGACGCAGCTACAATGGTTTTAGGCGGCAATATGGTTCTCACTTTTCAGTTCGGGCGCATTGAATGCAGTAGTACAATTAAGCGCCATCATTAATATATTTAGGGTTTAAATTTCAAGGTCTATAACTGATTATTATAGAGCTTAATATATTAACGATTGCTAAACATAACGAGTTGAATAATTTTAGTTCTATTTAATCATAGTTTTAAAATAAATGAATATTTATATTCTGTTTTTTTATAGCGCTTTGTATATTTTAGTTTTTATTCATTTACTAACGTTAAATAATTTTGAAGCGCATACTTATTATGCTACCTATTTACTGCTTAACATAACTAACTAGGTATTAAAATAATCTAACCTGAATTAGAATAGGTACATATAATGAAATACGAGTAGGTATGGTAATATTATTTTTATTAGCAAAAGAAGAGTACGTAAATAGCATTCTTAGTCTATGAAATCAAAATATCTCTTAGTAAAAGTAAATATTTACATGAATAATTATATTATATGAAATTAATAAATTATATTCGTACGCAACGTAAACAACTTTATCTTGGCAACTTGAACACTAATCAAACAATAATTTTCTCTTACATTCTTGTAGTATATAACGTAAGTTCTTGCCGACAGTCGTAAATATCAGAATAGAGTAATAATTAAATTTAAAGACGATGTCATATAAGTTCATATAATAAAATATATATAACTATTACTGTATTAGTACAATTGCACTACAATTTGATACCAGAAAAAAATCATTTTTGAGTATCAAATATTAACGAATACTTTCCCGTAAATAGTAAAAAGAACTCAGTCTAACAGTCACAGCGTTAGGACACTATACATATATGTATAAACAGCTTTATAAACCATTTGAAATTTAGAAATTGTGAATTATTTTGTTAACTTAAGTGGCTAGGTCCAAATCTGATATAATAGAAGGTATTTTACTATGTTATTTATGTCGCTTAGTTTTCCTCTAATTATTAACATCATCATCATCATCATCATATCAGCCGAAAGACGTCCACTGCTGGACAAAGGCCTCCCTCAAAGATCTCCACAATTGCCGGTCTTGCGCTATCCGCATCCAGCGTTTTCCAGCGACCCGCACAAGATCATCGGTCCATCTTGTAGGGGGCCTGCCCACGCTGCGTCTTCCGGTTCGTGGTCGCCACTCGAGAACCTTTCTACCCCAGCGGCCGTCGGCTCTACGAGCTATGTGCCCTGCCCACTGCAACTTCAGCTTGGCAATTCTTAGGGCTATGTCGGTGACTTTGGTTCGCCTGCGGATCTCATCATTTCTGATTCGATCTCGCAGGGAAACTCCAAGCATAGCATTATTAACATAGCAAAAATATATATCTAAATGTAAAATATGAAATAATTAAAGTCGATAAATGTATACGTAAATATTATTAACCTTGGTATGTACATTAGTAATTAGACGTACTTTTCTATACAACGACAGTTTTACTGTCCGCGTTTATTTTCTTTTACTTCTGCCGCGCTACTGCTACACTTCGGAATGCTAACAGGGGAGACGGGGTACAGTTTTCATGCCATCAACCGGAAGCGGTGTATTTTGCTTCTTAAAAATGTACGCTCATAGCTATATGAGCCATCCCACTTATCACATAAAGTACTCATCAGGATGCTAATCCTGATGAGTACTTTATGTGATAAGTGGGATTGTTCGATGTTACATCACTGGCCATGTACAGACGACAGCAAATCAAGCTACCCCGATCTGTCAAAAGAGAATGACCAAAAATGGTACCATGAAGTCTCATGCATCAAGATCATAATTGTATAGTAATTCTTTTCATATTATTTTAGGACATTACGCTTCATGGATTTGATGTTTGAACAGGGAATTAAATTTTTAAGTTTTAAAGCGTGAATATTGTTTAATATTCTCGTCACACAACCGGTCATAGAGATGTGAATGCAATAGAAATTATTTTTGATGAATCGACCTACCAGTTATTCAAATAGTTTCGTTTGTAATAAATAACTATAAGGTTTGCTTCAAAAACATTACCTATACGAATTATATGTATTAGCATTGCTTTCGTTTCGTTCAATAACGTAAGAATTAAAATTATACCAGTACACCAAATCGATTTAGTATTACTAATTGACACAATATCGATTTTCTTACTAAAGATTATGATTTATCGATCGCATCCCTAAACCCCGTCAAACATATTTCTGACTTCTGACATTTGTCTGTGTTTTTACAGTTGAGAATTGAATTGCGATTTTTATAGTATTGTGTTTTGAGAAAAATAACTTGTTATTATTTTGTGAACTTATTTCTGTGTATCATTGTACAAATATGTCGGGTCGTAGAGTAAACAGACTGACGCCGACAGTTCGGCAAAACCAATGTATCAATTGTTCATTTTTGATAGCCAGAAATCTACATACACATTCAATAGAACAAACGTCTGATGCTGTGGCCAACACATTAGAAAGCATAGTAGGTTATTGCTGCAGCTGCCTCGTCGGTAAGCGAACAGTGGGCTGCTGTGCTCATGTGATGACAGTAGTGTGGTATTTGAGCTGGGGACGGTATAATAGTGTGACTGCACCGGCACCAGTTTTAGATGATTTTTTTCAGGAATATGATGAATGATTTGTTGTTGTTAATAAGTATTGTTGACTTTGAATCACTATTAAAAACAATATGGAACTATTTGTTTATTTTTTTTATTCCTTACCTCCCCTATTTCCTCACCTAGTCGCTTCATTAAGACAACACGAGCGTGGTATCATACGGTAGCGTCCAATGATATTATGTCCTTATTACTGTTTATTACAATTAGATAAGTAACCCGCTCACATTGTAATATAATTCTCGAATAAATCCATGAGTTTCACTAGCGCACCATGTATCGCGCTTGTTCGTCTCTGTAACTACTTATATAAGCGAAATACGCTGTAATGAATTTTTGGTGTCTATATTATGTAATACTTACGTTATATCCTTACACGTCATTGGTTTCATCGAAAAATATACCTACTTACCTACTTTTTAGGTTAGGTTAGGTTATTTACGTTTTTTTAAAATAACTCCAAAACCCGGGTTTTTATTACAAAAAAAACTTCTGTAGGAGTTAGTATGATAAGTATAGTCTCTTAAAAACAGCGTTTGACTTTGATGCAAGATGGTACGGGATCCCATATATCCATGAGCATTATCCTTTCTTTAATAGATTTAAACTTTATCTCAAAAGCATTAGGTTCACTCAACAACAATTGGCTAAATTTGACAGATTGGGGTAGCTTGATGTGCTGTCGTCTGTACTTTTCTCTACCCCTGTCATCAACTAAAACTTTCATGAATAACTACCTTAGTAAATAGTGTCAATAATGTTTGTTTAACTCACATTCTAAATTTAATAACAATTTATAACAATATTTTTGTAAAATCCTTTTGGTGTTTGATAAAATGTTGTTTATTCTAACAACAAGAATTTGTTATAATCTATGCAAGAATTTTACTTATACTTAATATATACAAGAATTTTATTTCAATTAGATTTATATTACAGGCGCATAAATTTCTCGCATAAAATCTGTGCTTATGATGCATTTGTTTACGATCTCTGCTAATTGACGTCACAGGTTTCTGATGCACGCAACGCCTTCGAACGTATTTATGAGAGAAGCATTCAATATTTTTGCTGAAGGCATTAATGCGTGATGCGAACTGATATATTACGAGTGGAGTTTGATTTGGTGCTGCGTTTGATTTGGACAGCAGATAGAGCAGAAACAGGTTGAAAAATATAATATACGAGGAAGTCCTACTAAGAGAGATTTAGGGATACGTTTTTCAATAGTTCTCGATGAATTAAAAAAAGAATCCTCTGCAAGTTGTTCTTAATAGGTAACAATGAAAATATGTATTTATATAATTTTTATTGCATAGGTACTAGCTGTGCCTCGCGGTTTTATTATATGATAAGTGGGAATATAGCGTGATAATATGTAGCCTATATGTTGACCCGAACTCTTAGTACTTTTTGAGTTTAGCCCGGAAATACATACAGACAAAGAGACACACAGACAAAAATTCTAAAAACGATATTTTTGACTTCGATGTCAATTGTAGGTCACGCCCCAAGTATCCTTTAAAAAAATATTCAATGTACAGTTTTGACTTTCCTACGATTTTATTATTATTGCATATTATTCCTATTAAATTAGAATACTAAATATCTTACTTATTCATTGAATAGCTAAGAATGCCTGTTTTAGAATTTAAATTAGGTATAAGCAGTATTCTAATAATTTTTCACCTTTCTAAATTTTAAATGTAGAAAGTTTAATATTATATACAGGGTGATACTTACCCTAAGTTTATTACACATAGTGGAGGTGATTTCTATTCAGTCATATTATATAATTATGTTATCACATAAGTGATTTGTCTTTAGTTGTAATAAAGATCTTTTTACATCCAACGCCACACACTCCAAACATAATAGTTTAACAGTACCTAGTATCTGCCACATTTTGAGTTGATCGCGAGACATAAAAGAAAATTGTGTCGTTTAAAAAAATCTGTGTGGGTTTCCGTGACAAAAAGAATATAATTTTTATGTCGTTACCAGGGCACAAGTATAAGGATTGGTTTTATCCAAAAATATCTGAGCATCTAACCATCCCTTCAGTATACCCCCGCTTTGAACCTTTGATCAGCTCAACATAACTACATTTGCCATTCTATAAAACTACTTATTCAGGTAACAAAAGCATGTACAATAACTTTTCGTACGCATATAAGTAAGTATCTATTTCATAAATTTACATATTTTAACAATGCATTCAGTATACATGCCCATATATTATTATCCTTTGGGACATAAAACAAATTTTCCTGATCGTAGACCCTTAACCCATAACTCGATTTGCCTACACCAGGCAATAAATCCACAGCTAGCCTACTGGTGCGTAACGAGCTTAAACGAGGCACCAACGCAATAAATCTCTAGCCGCGGAGTACATAACCACAGTAACCAATTATGGAACAGCGTTTTGTTTAACTCTCAATATCTACGAACGTATAGGAGAGATAGTTTATTGTATTACTACAAATAACTTAGTTATAGTAATAAACTCAATTAACAACGTTGGACGCAACTGAAACTTCGACGAAAAAAGTATATTATATACCTACTCAGATAAATAATAACTAAGTACAGAGGACGTTTAAGTATTCCTGCCAATAGAAGCTATGAGAACATGCCTAAAATGCAAGCAGCATTACCACGTTTAATAGCCATGCTTATTCTATGGCTTATGAAAACGCCAGTCCTTTCGTCACGGGAGGAGTAAACCAAGCGCTTTGAAATCTGGCGATAGTGCGGGTACTCCGCTCAAATATGTATTTTTCTATCAAATTACCGAAGTTACTCTTCCTCTGGTTAACTGCACAGTTATAGCAGCGCTCGCCAGCACACTGGTAGTGGAAAGATGAGGTAGATAGAAAAAAGTTGGATTCTGAAATGGTATCCAATGAGTCTATCAAATTACACAATGAAACAACAGCTATTGCAAAAAGAAACACTGAACAACAACCTAAATATTTATCGCCCTAGGGTTAAAATTTTTGCAATAGTGCAAAGTAGGTGGTCGTAAACGGAATGGCTAAACTACGCTATGATCCACGTTGCCGACAAAATGTAGCTCCGAATCATACTGATACTTAAAGTTAATTGGATATTCAGCTCATGGGGTGTAAGGTAAGAATAAATAAATGAGTTGAGAGTTGAATTTGATATATAATCACAAATGTTAGAATAAAATCAACTTAATCAAAGACTTTTAGCTGCGATATGGCAAACTTAATACCTTAATTTATTGAGAAGTATTCTTTATATATTTAAAAGAAAGAGGATATTTTGGGTTGAATGTTTTTTTGTATGTACAGACGCCAGCACATCCAGCTACCGCAATCTGTCAAATTTCTTTTATAGATTTTCAACTTTATCACAAAAGCTTAAGGTTCACTTTCAATTGGGGAAATCTGACAGATTGGGGTAGCTTGATGTGATGGCGTCTGTACGTTTGCAAATGTCAACCAAATTACGCTCACTGGACAAATCCCTCCCCCAAGAATCATC
The DNA here is from genome assembly GCA_951640165.1 of Pseudoips prasinana. Lineage (NCBI taxonomy): Eukaryota > Metazoa > Arthropoda > Insecta > Lepidoptera > Nolidae > Pseudoips > Pseudoips prasinana. Next base: position 13,569,826 of record OX621245.1, on the reverse strand, counting down.
TTGGCATATCCCCATATGCCATCATCACCACGCTTGGCAGACGGGTTGGCGATCGCACTAAGATGGCCGTAGTACTCACAAAGAAGCTGCTGTCCGTCCTCTGGTAGATATTCCCTACCGCTTACGACCCCCACTGGATGAGATGGGGTGATGATATTCTGTACCGTCACCACACGGTGTCATTCGATGATTTCCTCTGTAGGTACCTAGATAATAAGCAAGGCTATCAAAATGGTCTCATGTGAATTATCTTCACATCAAATGCTATAAATAAAAGTCGTTTTCATGTCATTTGTATGTTTTTGAAAACAGTAATCACCCTAATATTATTAAGGCGAAATTTTGTGAGTGTGTATGTTTGTTACTTTTTAACGTCTGAACGGCTGGAGCGATTTTAAAGATTTTCTATAAATATTATGTATAAAGTTTAACGCGGGTAAAACCGTGGGGTACAGCTAGTTATCAATAAAAAAATGTAAGAAGCTATAACAGTTCGTTTGTATTTTCTCCTTTGAATATGCAATCAATAATATAATGTATTCTTCAGCCATAAATCTTGTAATGACAGTAAATAAATCGTGAACTGACTTATTGGCGTGTAACAAGCTAACGGGGTCCCGATGCGATATCTCCGATGTTATATTGTAAAGCGAAAACACGAGGTTCGTGTCTCAAAATAAATATAATTGCATTTATGTATAACAGTTTTGAATAAATATTGCCTACACAGTTACATAAATCACGTCGTAATCGATATAATTATTTTATTGAAATGGCATCTCTAATCTATCAATTTTTATGGATATCCGGTCTATAATAGTGTAAAAGAAAAATTACAGTAATTGTCGTTAAATAAATAATAATTGATTGTTTGACAATATTTAAGAGAGGACAAGAAGTGGCGAGGCGACTCTTCTTGTCTCGGGTTCGATTCCCGCACCGGCAACTATTTGTGTGACCCCATAAATATCTGAGTCTGGATCTATTTTGTGTTCGTCTATTAGGTATTTGTTTGTAAAGTACCCCTCGACACAGGCATCAGATTGCTTAGTGAGGGCGTTGTCTTTAAAAAAATATTTAAGTTGTTTGAAACGTACAAGAAATTAATTATAAAAACGATTATGAAGTAAAACTTATATATATATTATATGAAACGTAACTGACTATGAGAAAAAGAGAGAGAAAATGTGTGCTCGCACCTCTCTCTCTCTCTTTTGCACCAAGGCTCTCTCTTTCTATCTTCACTAACGCCCGATCACACTTTTCGTAACGCTCTCGTCAAGCATTCACCAGCTTACTCAAATGTGCGTAAAGGAATGTCACTTCAAAAAACAATAAAACAATCTATAAAAGTGTTCAAAGAAGTCGCATTCGTTTCTTACGTGCAAGTGCTATGGAAAGTCTACCAATAAAATAATCTTTCAAAAGATAAGGGACCATTGTAATTACTTTACTCGCCCTCCAATAAATCTATAGCAAGCAAACGAGGCACCGATGCCATATCTACAATGAATTGCACACTGCTCAAGTACGAGTTTTTGATCAGTCTCGCCTTGGGGCCGATGAACTCACTTTATTAATCATACTGCACTCTTTGTCTCTGTTTGAAGTACGATTGGTGTGTAGGTATGTAGTTTTATTGGGTAAATGAAGCAATCAACTTGTTGAAACATAATGGTATGTATTAGGATTATTTACCTTTTGTATATAACATGGAGTAAATATGTTTCATGCTGGCTAATACCTTATGAAACCATATCATCTCTGTATCGCGGGACTGTAAAAACATACAATCCAAAGACACTCCCAGACTTAGAACTTCTATGTGTATATGGGGCATACAAATGGTTGTCTTGTATGGCGTTTGAACCCAATACACGAGATCGCTGAGATAGTAGAGAGGCAACCACTTTTACCGCTATGCTACACTTCAACATAAACAGTTGAGTTGCAAGAAGTCATCATCGCCATGCTGAGCAGACGGGTTGGCGATCGAACTAAGATGGTCATACTTTTTTTTTTCATTTCGGTCATAGTACCTACTCAGAAAGAAGTTGCTGCCCGTCCTCTGGTAGATATTCTCTCCGGTCGACTTTTACGGCCCCCACAGGAAGAGATGAGGTGATTGTGATATTCGCCGCCGTTCACAGCATGACCATGTGCAACACTTATATACCTAGTCCATTTTGAATACTTACTTACCTACTTATCGTATGGGCAGTGGTTACCCTAGTGTCAGAGTTGTTCAAGCCGCCTATTAGGCTTCTGACATGGCTTAACGATGTTGCCTTATGGCTACAACCGGGACCGACAGATTAACGTGCCCTCCGAAGGACGGAGCCACTCAAAAATTAAACCACTTTGGCGGTCACCCATCTATGGACTGATCGTTAACCTAGTTGCTTAACTTAGCCAATCACGTAGGGACCGGTGAGACTACCTATGTGGCTGTTAGCGCCTCAGTTTTATTGTAGGTATATCAATAAATATCAGTTTTTATATAAACGAGTACACTTTAGGTACATACATAAAAGTTATTCCATTCTACTCAAGTTTCTTTCAACGTAGCCACTTGAATCATCGTACAAGTTATCGGTTGAAAAATACATGAGTTCGACTTATCCAAGTAAAGGAAACATAACGTTGTGCATTTGTGATGGGAAGAAAAACTGGTACTATCAGCTGATGCAGTATCAATAACAATCAACTCTAGATAATATCACACGTCTTTAATTGATATTGTAAACATCGGTTTGTATCACAAGATATACTATAGCGAAACTCATAGTTATAATAATTTCTTACTCTAATATCTTTTTTTACCCTGGAGGGCTCTTGATTACATAGCGACTGCGCCACAAATAGGTCGCTGTCTTTCGGGAGCTACTAGCAACTGATGGCAATAGAGGTGACTTCTCTGACTGCAGCCACAGCTCCCAGGAGGAGTTGGTCTACCGGCTGCCGCCGCCGCCCCGACGCCTCATCTATCAGCGAGCAGCTTCGGCTCCCTCCCGATCTCGCTCAACGTATATTTTTCCTAGGTAAAGCAACAATTTCGATGGTACAGTTAACAAACACCAACCGATATTGGCGCTACGTAAATGTTCTTCAGCACTTTTCTCTTGTCCATATTCATGTTTAGGCCAAGCTGTGTGTGTGACTGTCACATTCTTTCCTTCCTCTCCTCATTTATTCATCACTTTGAACTTCGTGTATAGGTACTTCGTAAACGCTTAGATTATTTAGTTCCGCGAGTTGCCTGTGAACAATTACGAAGCATCTCCTGTCTCAAATCTTTCTCAATGGGATTGGATTTCTGCTTTAGTTTTGAGTACGAATAGTCGTAGTGGCGTTTCTATATTATAAACTACTTAATATATAGCCATTCGATATATCTGTAATCAATGGCGGATGTAGGTTTACCCAAAAAGCGGTCGATGTCACCGAGTAAGTAAACTATATCTACGGAGTTCCTAAAGTTAACATTTAATAAAACTATATACTTATATAAGTTGTTCTGTAACTTATGGCTGTAAAATGCGAAGAATAACAATGAATTTACCAAAGATTTTTTAACAGACAGACTTGTCGTAAAAAGCGGATAACGACCTTCCGAAAAGTATTTGCAAACAATGCAATTCGAAGAATTTTTGTCGAAAAGGTGGAACTTGGGTGCACATACAATGTTCTCATCACGCCATATTTTCTTCATGCACGTCATGTCGGTCTTGATACAGATATTTTATACAGCCAACAACTTTGTGGAATTTTGATGCACCGGAATTGGCAAATGAAGTAATTTTTGTTGAGAAATAAAGCTTTCTTTTAACAAAGAATGTTTTAAATTTGGTTTTATCCAGAAGAAGGTACAATGCGATACGCATATAATATAATCTGTCCTCTTTATTCGTGTATTTTAAGGTCGGTACCCATTTTCTATCAATGACATCAGACGTTTTTATTGTCTATCATGTTCAGACCAATTCTTAAGTTTTATAATTTATTTAAACATCTATTCAATCATCAAAAACAAAATTGAAGATTTTTGGATGCCAGAAATGAATTCCTTCAAATCACAATTAGGTATCTATTATCACTTGTTAGATTGAGTATGATGTTTAACTCAATAAAAAAATTAACAATTTGTCAGAATAGGATAGACGCCCTTGCGACGTCTTTGGATGCTTGAAGTATTAAACATGAATTTTGCAATAGTTTAATTGTTTATGCTCGTTGACATTCGAGCTCTCGGAGCCCTTTTAGATCTTTGAGCCATCGATAATGCTACACAGATGAATGAAACACGTATTGAAAATCATCTGATGGAAGCACATAACTTACTTAGATTGTCTTTTCTGCTTCATATGCTTCATGTTATGGATGTCCGCAAAGTAACGCCTAATTCCATTACTTATTTTCTGCATATGCTTATTTTCTTCGGGCAAAATGAAATCCAGCTTCGTTAACTGGTATTCATCGGAAGGAACATCACAAATATTTCTTATATTTAATATTACTTATGGGGTCATTATCTGATAAATATTAACAATCGGTAAATTATTTTAATAAACACCATCTAAACTAACTATTACCAACTGAACTCTAATACGTGCTAACGGAAAAAACATTATGCCAGGGGAAAAAATCTTGTTTCCATTCGTCCATTTGCTAAGATTCAACTATGACGAGTGATTGGATAGGGCTTTGATATAAAAATCGTAAATATATAATCTACAATCTTTGTCTCACTCGCTTTTAGTATCATATGATCTTTGCGCAACGCAACAATTCAATGGCATTTAAAACTCGTTACTTAAAAATACGATCGCGTATCACAATGGCACATAAGGTGACAGAATTTAAATGGCAATAACACATACTTCGTTTTTATGTCAATAATGATCAATGATAACTGCCTATTAAGAAAAATATCTACGTAATTATCCGGTATGTAGTGATACAATATACATGTAGCTTTGAGCTGACACCTTGCCGGAGAACAATGACGCATTTAGAAATTATCACCACCTTTTAAAAACTAGCTTATCTGCAAATAGCCTGAACTATACGAACCTACTATTCTTCTTCTTAGCGTGTCGATGCCAATCTAGATTGAGTCTTCCCAGAACTCAGCTACGAGTTTAGAGTTGTCAGTAGCGTCCATTAGTTCCTGTAACGTGCAGGTGTTAGGGCACGCAGGACATGCGATCAAGTGTCCCATGGTTTGGGGGGTAGCACCGCACCTGCATCCTAGGCTATCCCCGTCAATAAATCTCCACCTGTGCAGGTTTTCCTTACTTCGACCAACCTGAGTCCGGAGCCTGTTCAGGGACTTCCAGGTTGGCCACGGAATATTGTGTCCAGGTAGAAGATTTTCAGCCGGAGGAACAAATGGGATGGGTAAGGAAGCACTTTCTCGCCATATCTTTAGCCTCTCACGACTCCGTTCGCCAATAATTGGGTGGACACACCTTAAAAAACTTTTGCGGCTTTTCAGCCTATGAGGCACAAGGTTACTGCCATGCATAGGGTGACGTGTGTCGTTGTCCATTGTGGCTCTTTCATTGCAGCTTGCCACCGTTCTACGAACTTCTGGTGGCGCTATTCCTGCCAGTGGATACAACATTTGCACCGGGGTCGGTTTGAGGCAACCAGTGATTATCCGGCATGTTTCATTCAAAGCTGTATCCACCAGCTTTGCATGTGCTGAGCGACTCCCTACCTACCCTACTATTGATCTATCGTAATAAATGCTATCACATGGATGGTTATGGTACAGACGCCACCACGTCCAGCTACCCCAATCTGTCAAATTTCTGTTAAAGATTTTCAACTTTATCACATAGGCATAAGGTTCACTGTCAGTTGCGGAAATTTGACAGATTGGGGTGACTGGATGTGCTGGCGTCTGTACAAATATGTAAATAAGTCTAAGTTCGACTCGCCTTTTGGTCTAGTAGTTAGTGACCCTGACTGCTAAGCGAGAGGTCGTGGGTTCGAATAATATTGTTACGGACACTATATGCGTCATCTTCATACATCATGGGGCACGGCATCTATGTAGATATCTGTGGCAGCGCTAGTGTTTATAAATTTGAATTTAAACTACCTACGGCTTGATTAAAATTGTGTGTGATTTCTTTTATACTTATCTCTGTGATCAAGTTTCTATAATGTATTCAATAATTTAAAAGCTTTCGAAATTTCGTAGAACATGAAAAAAATATAATCGAGGTGACATTTTATTAGCCAAAAGTTTGATTCTCAAACAGAAAATTTGAAACCTTATTTTGCAGATATATAAATAAGCGTAGTGAATCTTAACAATGCCGCAGCATAACAACTCGCATGATTTAAGCATGAAACCTTAATTATCAAGTCTGAAAACTTTGAGACCAAAACTCTAAGCAGTGGCGACGAAAGTTCCCCAGCTTCTGTACTGCGGTTAAACTTACGCGACATCCGCAATAGGTTATAACAAGATTGTGGGCGCCTGAATCACTACGTATTTGACACAAAACAGCACATCACCGCACAGTGTTAGCTTCACCTTGTCATCTCCCCACGAATCAAAGGAATTTGACACGGTGTTCATAGATGGAAAACACTCACGGGTCGCAGTGGCCAGTATAAACAACAGGGTGTTTCAAACTTATTTGCATTTACACGGGCCGAGTAATTGCGCTGCGCTTCAGGGAGAACTTTAATTAAACTTAAGAATCTTCAACTTAAGTAGATATAGCTTAAGTATGTAATAAGAAAAGTTTTGTTAATTGTCTAGGTTATAGTATTATCTACCTATATGGAACGAAGGTTGTTGCCAAAAGAGGAATTAGTAAATTGGAAGCTACATTTTACCCAAAAATATTGGAAGATTACGAAGGAAGGAGAAATATTTTGTTAGAGCAATTGGATATCATATGTATTCGGACATAAATATCTACCGCTAGTATAGCTACGTCTATTTCAGTAACTCACTGTCGTCGGTAAAGGGGTTCTAGTGTGAATATACTGTATAAATTATGTGTTTATAAAGATGGTGAAACAATATTTTTGGGAATTTTGTTGCTTTGTTTTGCTAAAATGTAATGGTGAGGTTAGAACTCAAAGGCGGTTACTAAGTTAATAGCGGTTTATCAAATCAGTAAACACGTCGTTGCCTCGTTGGTCCGTCGGATGCATGTTTCACTGCAAAAAGCCGTAAAGTGATACTGCCGTAAATGCTAACGGGTCGTTATAAATTTAAACGTTTTATGTTAAATGGTACGTACTCTATAGCACCGTATTAAAGTTACATTTACCTTAAGAGCTCACTGTTCTCTTACGGTAATCTAGTATAGGTCTATTGCCGCTATACTCAACCCGCGGACTGCATGTGGCCCGCCGGGCTTTTTTTGTAAGCCCATTTGCAGTTACAATTTTTTTCGTTAAGAAATTACTTTATTAATAATAATTATTATTAATAATTCGCTAGATCACTGGGTCAAGGGTCGGATACAAAAGGCGGCAATAATGGGAACGGCACGCATTGTCTGGAGGTTCCTTACTCTGTCGCCCTGACCACCGCACCGGCGGCCTAGGGTGTCAAACCTCACCGCTGGAGGACCTCTATTTGATATAATGAATGAAGATATAAATATGTTAAAAATAAGAACTATAAATAAATAATTTGGAATAGTAATAATATAATAATGAATACGTTTATTTTCCTTTCACAAATTGGAACTTAAGGCTAGATTATAATGATACCTAGATACCTACTATTTTCATTTGTGAAGGACTGGTGCCTGAAAGAGGTTGCGAAAACCTGTGCCACAGGTCACCAGGTCCCCCTCATGGAAAAGTAAGTAGGTGCATAATTGAAGCTAATAAAATAAAATAAAATTATTAACGAAAATAAAATACATCGTTAACTTGAAATTGCGTTTTATTTAGGACCTAAATAATTTTTGCAGTCTGCCCTCGACAACATTGACTGTAACGTGTTTGTTTGTGGCCTCTTTAAAAAAACGTGGAATATGGCTGGCTAGTGCCCTATCTATCTCCGGTCATATCCAATCTATGTGCCAGAGACAAAGAGAGCATCTGTGATTGCTCATATACTTCTGTCCCAGTTATTCCCCTTATGTTCTGCGTCGTTTGCTAGTTCATACTGGCTGCTGAAATATGAACATACATACAGTAACCCATTAAAATTATTGCTATACATTCAGGCATTTATCTCTGACAGAGACTAAAAGAGTATCTCTGATTGTTCATATACTTGTATTCCATTTATTCCCCTAATGTTCTGCGTCGTTTGCTAGTTTACTAGTTCATAGGTACAGGCTGCTGAATTTTGAAAAACTGTAAAACACCTCTGAAATATTGCTATACATTCAGGCATTTATCTCTTTATCTTTGTCTTTATCATCATAATTACAGCTGGAAGAAATCCACGGACACGCCTCCTCCAAAAATCATCTTGGGGGATATGCCATCATCGGCACGCTTGGCAGACGGTTTGGCGATCGCAGTATGATGGTCATAGTACTCAGACGGAAGCTGCTGCCCTTCCTATGGTAGATATTCACTCGGACCGACTTCTAAACCCCCAAGTTAAATATATTTGTGTGATACAACGACTTAGGCAATAGGCGAAGATGACAATGTTTTTATTAACACTAGAAAGGTGATCACAGGCCGTTTTATGCTTACTGTGTTTTTTTTAAAGGACAACGCCCGCATTAGGGAATTTATACCTGTGTCGCGGTGTACTTTACAAACATGTAATAGACAGACACAAATTACATCCAGACTCAGAACAACTATTTATGGGTCACACAAATAGTTGTCCGGCGCGGCACTCGAACCCGCGACACGAAGCGGCGAGGCGACTGTTTAAGCCGCTGCGCCACACGTGCAGTCTGTTGGGTAGATATAAAGATGATTTTCCTGAGCTGTCTATGATCATGTTTTTGTAGGCAATAGGTAAATTTTTGAAAACTATTATCAATTCGTAGTTGCTATCAAACCAGACAAAAAGATTATCTATTTAATTATAAGCCATAACTAAATCTTTTCACAGAAGCCACAAACAACTTGCATAAAATATTCACTGTTATTTATTGCGTTTTGGCGTTAATTTTCTCGCCATTAAAACCAATTATGAATCTATGAAACGCATAACACGTCATTAAAAACGCATATAAAATCCCGTTGATTAAAAATATACCGAAAATAAAAATACTTTGAACGGAGAAATCTAAAATACATATAACTACCTACCACGTAACGATGCTTTCGAATCAACTGTGAAATCAATCAATTGATTAGTAACGGTTAAATTAATAAAACACAGTTCACTGTGGTTCGGTATACTGGAGATAAATTGAAATTGATTGTATCAATAAGAAGTTATAATTTAACAACTGATGTAAGGCGGTAGATACATCTTTGGGTAGTTGTTGGTAGCGCGGCGAAACGCCTTTGGGCACAATTTGATTTGTTGTGTATAGTATACAGTATTCTGAATAAAGAGACTATGGAAGTTATTCGGTGTACTGTGCCAAATCAAATGCCCAATAATTCAATACCAATTTCTCGACCACTATAAATCGGTCATAATATCGAATGGGTAATATGTATTCGATCCGTTTCACGGTCACAAAGCACAATCAGACTTAGAACAACAAATTATGGGCCATATAAATATTTGCGGTACTCAAACCCGAGACACGAGGGTGCCATAGCAAGAGTAGTGCGGCACCCGCCTGTGTTCCTATTATTAAGAAAAAAAGAAAAGATCATTTATTCATTATACCTATATATTACATAACAAAAAAAAAATAATATCTACTATAATAGAAAAGTACATATTGAAAAATATATAATATTCAGTCCAGTCTAGGTGAAAAGCTCAGCAATCGCCATCGCAATACGACAGCGCAGATATTCTGATAGTGCCCACCTGTGAGGCCCACGCACAGTTATTAATATTACCTTTCAACGCTCATGATCGTTATTAAATTGAATTAATAACCAATCTGTGTATCGTTAAGTAACTTGTCGAACACTAATGTAAATAAATAACACGTTATCACCTATCCGATCAAATAAAAATTTATTTGAAAGATAAAAAAAAATAGAAAACGAGGCAAATTTCTAAGTTTTTTTGTTCGTGGCCATTATATTTGTATACAACGGCATATAACAGTAATAATAACCGTTAGTCATTCGCTAGTGTGAACTAGGTATTACCTAGCTTTTGCGTTTATTTTTATTGCCCAGTATGTGCTTCTAGTGGCAACGAACAAAACATTAAATTTGTATTTTTATATGAATCGGAATATATCAAATGTAGGTAGATTTCTAAAAATATATAATAATAATAAATACTTTATTGACAGAAAATTATTACAATTAATATGATTATCTGCGGTCTCTGCACTAAGCACTGATGGCTTGTGTCGCAGTGACCAAAAAATAATTAACAATTCAGTTTTAGGCAGTACTTATTTGAATAACAATAAGAAAAGGCAGAAACATAAAGTAGGATAACACAATTCGAAATCATAACATGAATCAAATTAATCAATTGCATGGAAAGTTATTAATTTAAACTGTAGTGCTTAACTAATAAGCGATTACAGATTTGTGTTTTTTTTTTTTAGCACTATTTATCTTTTATAGCACTTCTTACTTATATCTCCAAGGTGTCTGTAATACACAAACATTTTAGGTATTTGTAGGCCTTTGTCATGTAACCCGACAAAACAAACGATCTGACTGTGACATCCAGTGGCTCGTACAGCTTCTAATGAACAAGACTACAGTAAGTTATCACATAAATTATCACAGCTCCTCCCCCGTAGGTGATAATATGTAGCCTATATGTTGACCCGACCTCTTAGTAATATTTATGCTAAATTTGAAGTAAATCCATGCTGTAGTTTTTGAGTTTAGCCCGGACATACATACAGACAAACAGATAAACAGACAAAATTCTAAAAACTATATTTTTGGCTTCGATATCGATTGTAGATCACGCCCCAAGTAGGTATACATTAAAAAAATATTCAATGTACAGTTTTGACTTTCCTACGATTTTATTATATGTATAGATACATCTGAATAACACATAGGCTATAATTTATAAATTTTAACGTGGGTAAAAGCGCGGGGCACGGCTGGTATAATATAAATAACATTCTGGTCTGCCGCAATTTAAGTTACCTTTTTCGTTTTTATGATTGTATGACTTATGACCATTGCGTGGACCAGACCCACTATGGACTAATTCAAGATTAGAACGATTGGCATCTTTTGGGCACATAGTGAATTTTAGATCAAAGATAAAACCATGATGTCTGGTGATAGATATAACGGCTGATGGAAAACATGTAAATAAAAAAAAGACAATTATACAGAGAGAGAGAGATAGATAGATAATTAATAATTACCTTTTTCCTTCAAAAAACTGATTTGATATTTTGTTAAATGGCACCATTCAGAAAGCATTCCCTATAAAATAAAATTATTAAAATCAGTTCACAAACAAAGGAGAAATCGCGTAAAATACATACAAAAAGAAATGTAAAACATATAGGCGATTTGAGCTATTTTCTGAAGTCGATATTTTTTTTATTTCTGAATCTAGTCAGCGCTCTTGTATACATCATCATCATGTCAGAGGAGTAACATTCAGTGCTGGACCTTCCCCATAAGATTTCCACAATGGGACTGTATCCATAATTTGGAATATATGCCATAATCGCCGTGCTTGGCAAACGGGTTAGCGATTGCAGTATGATGGTACACAAAGAGACGCTGCTACCTATTCTCTGGGTGATATTCCGTCCGGTCGACTTCTATGCCCCCCACGGGATGAATTAGGGTGATGATATTCTTTTCCGTCAACCACACAGCGGTTGTATATTTGTATTGAATGACATTTATATACCTATATATATTTCTGTTATCGCAACACTTTTCTCAGTGTTATCTCATATATATAAGGGTTAATTTTATTTTTCATTAATTGGAAGCTATTAATTTGCCTGTCTTTATAATATTTCATTAGAGTAGAAGGCAACTTTAAAGTTTGCCAATGAGTCTAAGGTGTATATCACGTGTTTGTGAAATGCAGTGCCAGACATAGCTTGATTGCCTAGTGTATCGATAACCTAAAGAGTTATACAAATTGAAGTTATGAGTTGACGCTACGCGAACGTTAAATTATATCACCTCATGTTGTGTTGGTGTTGTAAGTTTAATTTTAGATCGTAGGACTGCTGCTCAAGATATTTCACACTTCTATAATGATTCTTATCCTTCATTGCACGTAAAGAAATTGTATTTAAGTCAGAAAGCGTGAAAGTACCTTTAATGAATTATCTTCCAAATATCCCAAGTTTTACTGTTCTTATTCATTTTCATTATAACCTACATAAAAATAAATTGTCTGTCGAGTTAATATTTTAAGATGAAACTGGTAAAAATGACGAAGAATAGACCTTCCACCATAAAAAAGGGGATACAGAAGTAAATCTGAAAAAGTTCTAGCATAAAAGAGTTAGTTGTTTTATTTGAATATTGTGGTGGTCCTGTCTTGTTAAATATTCAGTGGTACCACATATTTTTGGAAAGCGACCTTAGGTTTTGTAAGAAATTACATATCTGCCTATCTATTAATTTTCAGATACTGAGCGAAATTTGGCAAGTTATATAAAAGCAATTCAGATCCTTATTGCTTTCTGTCTCCGCTTAGTAAGTAGTTATGTAGTTTTGCAAAATATGGAATTTTTATTTTTTACAAAGCCATTTTTGCCAAATTATTTTGAATGAGCACATACAAAAAGCATATTATTTATAGAAGGAAGGAATTTAAGGCTGGCCAAAAATATAAGATATTTTTGGTCAGCCTTATAAAGCGCTGAGAACCAGTCCGGTTGTCAACGCTTTATTAGGCTGAGAACCTGAATAGGAGACATATCCTTGGTATGAACCGTGCACAGATAAGGTAAGGAAGAGCCAACGTATAGTCTAATTATCAGTAAGCTTAAAATGGCCTATAACTATCATCCTTTCCTATCACTTTGAAGCACTTTACAATACAGAATCAGCAAATGTTTGATTTAAAATAGTGTGCTTCCTTGCCCATTTACATTACACCAAATGTCTAAGTTATAGTAAGCGATTTATTTGCAGATCTCAGATTTCTTGGACGTTCATGATAAGTAAGGATTTAAATAAGGTCAATGTTACTCCGAGACGACTAGCAAGGTCCTTAATCATGAGATTAGATCTAGGAAGAGTGAGTCACGCGATATAGTTCTGTCCTGACGGGCATGTAGGCGTGGTTGGCAAATGCTTGCTTTTCACGCCGGAGGACGTGGGTTCGATTTCCATCCAGGACAAATATTTGTGTGCATGAACATGACTGTTTGTCCTGAGTCTGGGTGTAATTATCAATATAAGTATATTTACCAAAGAAAGGTAGCATAGTATCTAGTTTCCATAGTACGAGCTCTGCTTAGTTTTGGATCAGATGGCCGTGTGTAAATTATGTACCAGGATATTATTATTATTATTGATATAAATGAGGCCAATATGACTTCCTTGATACCTTGCAGAGACTTTTTTTGGATCAATTATCTACTAATCTTGGACAAGATTTGGTTGACTTACCTACTCTACTTTCATGTTTTGCAAGAAACAAGAGATCGCCATGTAATAAGGTCATATCATAGTTTTTATAAATTTATAGTTATTATTATAATTAAAACTGTACAGTTCTCTTTTCATTTTATTGAATTTTAAAATATACAATGAGTATTGAAGAAAAACATCATATGAGGGCAACCGGTAAGTTTAATAAGGCACGAAAGAAATACAACATAGGCTACTAATAAATAATTTCCAAGGCAGTGTCTAAGCCTTAATTTTATTTACGAGTCTTAAATCTGTTTATGTTCGGTTCTTCATTCATTTATTCATATTTTTGATTGTATACTTTACATTTTGTTACTCATTTACCAAAAACTACTGAACGGATTTTGATGAAACTTGGTAGTAATATAACTTAGATCCGAATAATATATAGGCTTTAATTTATAAAGTATTACGCGGGTAAAACCGCAAGGCACAGTTTGTACAAAATAAATAAACATATTAACCGCATGCTTAAATAACAATTTCATATTTTTTTAAATATATGCTGCTACAAAATATTATAATAAATATATTTTTATTTAGTACCTCTAAATTTGCTCTAGCGCTAGCAAGTTTTATGTTCTTAATGTACCTAAATCAACACGTTACAATAAATAACTATAATAAATGTACAATGTGACAACTAGAAAATGTCTCAGGCGTAATAACTCTTTATTTTTACCCACCCTCAATTCATTATAATAATCCGGTTTATTAGTAGATACTCCATAATAGGTACACTAGTCAGCGCAAATTGTAAATTATTGAAGTACATATCTCATATTGCAGTTGGTATCGATATATGTGACTCAGCCATACGCATTTCGATTATGTGAGCCAAACACATGACCGTATCGGTCTCATAAAAATATATAGGGAGGTCGGACTGGCTTTAGATATTATAATCATCATATCCATAGTACACACGACTACATATTAAGCTATACATTTCCATTATAAGCTGACCTCTCATTGTATGGAAATCCTATATAATGCGACATTTGTTAAAGCGAGCACTTTTTTGCTTTTTTGTTATCCATGACTCTCACTTATCACACCGAATCGGTTTAAGACGCTAACGGTATTTTTTATTTTATTTTATTTGGAACAACAAACAATTACACAATAAATGTTACAAAAATATTAACTAGCCCTAATAAACAATTGTGTAATCCAAGACGTTATTCACATAATATACATAATTAAGTATCTATGGAGGGGAAATCGAGATAGGTAATAATTAAAATAATAAATAATGTGATCCCAAATTATTGAGAGCCTGTACTATGGCAGCCAGATATCTGATAAAAACACTCATATATTTCTAAATATACACTCATTATAGAAGAATTACACCCAAACACAGAAAAATAATCGTAGTCATCACACAAAGATTTGTCCACGGTGGGTACCGAACCCACAACCGACGGTTACCACTAGACTCTTTTCCACTCGACTTATTTTTCCACCAGTGCCCCTTGCTGAATTTCGGCCCTGGTGGCCAATCTCAACAGAGACGAGCAAACTGCTCAGAAAATATTATATTGAAATTACATCTGCACTCTCTATACCCTCACACTCACAATCCGACGGAGCAGCTTTCCTAGCCGGATCAGGCACAGGAACGCAGCGAGGCACGTGGATCTAACATGACCAATTCCAGACTCCAAGCCGTTACTAGATATTTTTCTTGCCAGCAAAATCGTAATAACATTTTTTGGCCTGACCTAGTATTGAAACCTTATTAAGCATATTGCATAAGTTACCGCTAGATCAATGAGGAGTATGCTAGGGTTAAGATTGTAAAGTGAATTGTTGATTGAATAGTCATTTTTGTCTATTATGTATAATACTGAGCTAAAAGTTTTGCCGTGGGGTTACAGGCCTAGAAATAATATGTAAGAAGACTTTGGCATTGTGGTTAAAGACACTAACCTTTGATCAAACGGAGGATATCCTGATCAGACTTGGTTAGATGTGGAAGAGCTGAAACAAACTGGCTTGTTGATCTAATTAGTATCTACCTGTGTATAAGGCTGTGTTAGGGTGTAGTGAATTGTATATATATAAAAAAGTAGCAGTATGTTTATAAAATGTTATTATTATTATTATAATTTTTATATGTTTTGTGTTTTCTATTATTATTATTACTATTTTTATACCTTAGTCTAAGATTTGATGTTTATTAGGTCTCACCATGTTATTAGCAATTAAGGAAAGAAGCGAGTCAACCCCACCACAAGTATTAATTTAACTTACTGGGATTGACTCATATAAGAATAAGATAGAAATTAAGAGCTAATAAATAAATAAATTGAAATTGAATAACAGGGCCACACCCCATACCATCCCGTGGGTGTCGTAAAAGGGGACTAAGGGATGCACCAGGTAGTCGGGCAGTAGGGCCTCCTGTATGTACTAGCTCCCACCTAACTGCGGTCGCCAAATCGCATGCCAAGCGCGTTAACTACGGCAAACCCCTCAAATGGCAACATTATAGAAACCTTTGGGGGAGGCCTATGTCCAGCTGTGGACAATATCAGGTTGATGTGATGAAAAGTTTTGGGCTGCTGATTGCGCTTTTTAGGGAGTGGACGTTATGCAAAAATATTTAAACCAATGGGATTGTTAGTTTCAGGCTGTCTATGCGCTATATTAGCGTATACAGTCAAATATTTAACAATATGACGCATATATTTGGGGAAGTGACGCGTGTAATTTACCTTAAAAAATGACACGCACGTCCCATTGTCTGCGCCATATCCTCAGCACGTCGTTCGTGATTGGTTCACGCTTAAAACGTAGTTTATCATGCATACATACATACATAGACTCACGCCTGTTTCCCAGAGGGGTAGGCAGAGACAACGGATTTCCATTTGTCACGATCTTTGCATACTTCTTTTGCCTCGATTACTGTCATTATATTCTTCATACATGCTCGCCGGTTTACGGTACTTCTGACCTGCCCTTTCTTGAGAACATCTCCAATTTGGTCAGAGAATGTTCGACGTGGTCTTCCCCTTCCGGTTGTCCCATTCACACAGGCCAGGTATATTTCTTTTGTCAATCTTCTTTCATTCATCCTTTCTAAATGGCCAAACCATCTCAGCATGCCTTTTTCAATCTTTGTGACTACATCCTCTTTCACACCACAACGCTCTCTTACATCAGTATTTCGAATTCTGTCTCTCAAAGTCACACCACACATACTTCTCAGAGCTCTCATTTCCACTGCATTTATTTTACTTTCATTCTTTTTCTACCATACCCAACTTTCACTTCCATACATTAAAGTTGGCACTAACACTCCATCGTGCACGGCTAGTCGAGCCTTCTTTGATACTTGCCGGCTACTCATAAAGGCGTGTAGTGCCCCATTCACTCTGTTCCCCTCATTTACTCTTCTAACAATATCTTTTTCATATTTCCCATCTCTCGTAAACAAAGTTCCCAAATATACAAACTCATTCACCTGTTCGACTTTCTCTCCTCCAATCACAATATCACACGCTGTCGTGTATTCATCCCTCTCAAATACCATTACTTTCGTCTTACCTACATTCATTTTCATCCCTTTCCTTTCAAAAGATTCATGCATACTTGTTACCATCACCTGCAACTCGTCCGCCGATGATGCAAGTAAAACTTGATCATCAGCGTAAAGCAGACATTTGATGAGTAACTCATTCATCCTTACACCGCATTCACTTTCTTTCAAATCTTTTAAACAGCTATCCATGAATAGGTTAACCACGGTGACGCTACACATCCCTGTCTAACACCCTTTTGGATGCTAAACCACTCGGTGTATGACCCGTTAATCCTCACGCAAGCTCTGGAATCCCTATAAAGAGATTTTAGTGCTTGAACAAGGTTGTCGTTCAACCCATACATGGACAGTACCGACCATAGTTCACTCCTCAACACTCTATCGTAGGCCTTTTCTAAGTCTACGAAGGCACAGTAAACCTTTTGGTTTTTGCCCAAAAACTTCTCTACTATGCTTCGCAGAGAAAAGACCTGATCCGTGCATCCTTTCCGAAAACCTGCCTGTGCATCCCATATTTTCGCATCGGTTTCTTTCACAACTCTTTCAACCAATACTTTTGCATACAACTTACCAACGACGCTGAGTAGACTAATGCCCCTATAGTTTTTACAGTCTTGCCGTGAGCCTTTCCCTTTGTAAAGAGGTACGATGACAGCCTTGCACCAATCACTTGGCACTTGGCCGGTGGTATAGCATAAATTGAATAGGTTGCACAGCTGACTCGCTATGACGCCATGTCCAGCCTTCAGCATCTCGGAAGTTATCCTGTCATACCCTGGTGACTTACCTGATTTCATACCCTTAATAGCTTTCACAATCTCATCCATACCAATGTCATCTTTACATTTGTTCTTGTCTATACTTAGTGAACTACGTTCACTCTCTGTTACACCTCTTTCATACAAACTTTCAAAATACTCCTTCCAACGTTTTAACACGCATTCTTCCCCTTTCACTATATTTCCATCTTGGTCTCGTATGGATTTCAGTTCTGAGGTTTGAGTTATGCCTTTTACTGATCTAACGGATTTCCACAAAAACTTAATGTTCGTCTGAAAATCCTTAGACAATCAATTAATATTAATATCTTTATAAGGATGTTCTAGAAGTAAAAAACTTTAAGAACGAATCTAACTTTAATCTTCGTCATTTCATGTACAAAAATCCTGTATAATAAATAAAGATTAAAAAAAAAAAAAAAAAAAAACTTTAATCCTATTTATTGCCTACGACTTTTTAGTTTCTCCAATACAAACCAAGTCATGTACCTATGTTACCCGATTTCTCCATTATTTTTGAACCGCTTGTGATATTTTTTTCTTTCTTTTGGAATGGTTCCATATATTTTTTTGTAAGCGGTTGTCTAGAAGAATTATATGAAGAACAGTAATTATATGAATATAATTACCTAAGTATAACCGGAAGACGCAGCGTAGGCAGCCCCCTACAAGGTAGATCGACGATCTCGCAAGGGTCGCGGTAAGCCGCTGGATGCGGGCAGCGCAGGACCGGCTTTTGCCGTCTTTCGGCTGATATGATAATGATGAATTAAGTATAACATGCCATATAAGTGTTCTTTAACTTTATCAATAAACAAATTTTCATCACTCGAATAATATTTAAATTTTTGCCGATTACTTTGCTTCTACAACCATATTATTCTATTAATATAAATAAATATCATAAAATAACATAGGTATATGTACATAGCCTCAAAAAACTACTGCGTTTACGGTGTACCTAAACAAAACATTACCACAAAAAAAAGTATTTCTAATCAAACAAATTTCTACTTTACACAGGGGACATAAAGTTTAAATTTCAATCATATAATCGGAGCCTAAAAAGCCTAGAAATTTTCTCACGTCGTACTACGCTACCATACTCAAGGTTAGATGTGTAAGATAGAGCACAGAACACACAGGCCGACGGTAGTTAAAATGCTCATTTTCCACATCAGTTGACCAGATGGGTCATGCCACTAAACGTGACATCCATGCTAAGTGTATCCTATGCTAATATAACGTGGTGTTGGTTACAACCTACCTGTAGGCTTTGATTTATAAGGGTCTAACTATTATATTGGAATAATAATAATTGTGGTTAAGATTTTCGGTTTCTACGGAGGCTAGCCGTTTGTTGGGACACAGGTGTACTCTCTATTCCCTCTCTCTCATGATTTAATAGAAGCAGCTCACCAACTCAACGTCAGTAAAAACGTCAGGAGAGGCCACGGCTTTACGTGCTCTCCAAGGCATGGAAGTTTAACGTAAGTACTTTTTATTCTGTGGTTTAACATCGCACTTATCCTGGCTCCCTAACTGATGGCTGACCGCTACTAAAATATTTCTCAATAATTCATTCTTAGTTTGAATCAATATATCTGTTATACAAATTGATATCATTTTAATAATGTGTGGTGAATATTCTGCCGGTAAGATTAAAACATAAATGATAAATCAACATGGCAATCAGGAGTTTAACCCAGCACCCGTTTCGCACAATCACGGATCACTAGGTCGATTGCTACCAGTAAGTACGACGTTCCTCGAGTCAATAATTATTAGGTATGTAGATACGACACTTAGGATACAAATACCATATGTACTCAATAGTTTGCCTGTGGAAATTAGACAAAAGCAAACAGAAATATATTTAAGCTATTCATAAAGAAATATTTATTAGATAGTAGTTAACATACTTCCAGCGACCCAAGATCATCGGTCCATATTGTAGGTGGCCTGCCCACGCTGCGTCTTCCGGTTTGTGGTCGTCACTCGAGAACCTTTCTGTAACAGCAACACATGCTGGTCGAAGACTTTCGACTTAAGACACTGTGGTATTTGGGACGAGAAGGTAGGTAAGGTATTTGCCCAGCTGAGTTGGATTCTACGATTGACCTTTTTTTCGACGTTGGACCAACCTAGGTAAATATAGCTGATAGCACAAGACCGGCAATTGTGGAGATCTTTGTGGGAGGTCTTTGCCCAGCAGTGGGTGGTGTCTTTCGGCCGATATGATGATGATGATATAACACACATTTTACATAGGAAGGAGACTCATCTGAGTCCACAGACAAACTTTTTAAAGCAGTTTTGTAGGCTTTTGTATTAGCACACAATACAGTTTTGTATTAGCTTTCAAAACTCCAAGTTCATTTATTGCGTAAAAAAAATTACATATGGTTTTAAGAACTATCTGTAGTTGTATAATAATTATAATAAATACATAATAATAAATCATAAATTCATCAACCAGGGAATATCTACCAGATGATTATGGCATATCCCCCCAAAATGATTATTTGGGGAGGATTTTGTCCAGCAGTGGATTTCCTACAGCTGTTATGATGATGATGATGAAGTAAT
Organism: Pseudoips prasinana; assembly: GCA_951640165.1. Classification (NCBI taxonomy): domain Eukaryota; kingdom Metazoa; phylum Arthropoda; class Insecta; order Lepidoptera; family Nolidae; genus Pseudoips; species Pseudoips prasinana. Next base: position 13,549,213 of record OX621245.1, on the reverse strand, counting down.
TAAAGTTCATGCTAAGAATATATTTAAAAATATCGTGAATTTACAATAATTATACCTACATATCTAAATCATACATCTCAGTTCATATATAAGGTATCGTGAAACTGTTGTCAGTTGAATCAAATAAAAACCATAAATCTAACCGTACGCGCTGATTCATCTTATAATAACTAATACTTACAAATCCTGAAATATAAACCTAATAAAGTCATAACTACAAACAAAAACCATAGGCTTAAAAGGGAAGTGTGAGAATCTCAGTCAAATAAAGGTTAATGATACATTCGCAGTTATTGAAGTGCACAACAAATTCAAACACGATGCAAGGAAACTGCGAAATATACGCGAAACACGTGCCTCTGCTCCACTCATATAAATTCCACAAGTTTAATTTGTGGCAGGGTGTGGGACAAGTCAAAATATTTAGCATAGTACCAGGTATTAAAAGTAGCCAAATACTGGATAGATCACTTACTTATAAAACCCGTGAAATTGTTTCCTAAAATCTTCCTCATCCTTACTAGATGTCTAATAAAAAATAAAGTACTAGGTAAATAGAATAAAATACTAAGGTACCTTTGAATTTATATGAATAAATAAATAGAACAACCTTTAATAGAAGTACCTCTTTAAGTCAAACAGGAAATGACAATTTATAATAATTTAAAATTATTAGGGAGAAAATGACGGAAACACTCGAGTCTATTTTCTTCAGACTCGAGTGAGAGTAAAGATTATTTAGTAAAATATAAAAAAAATTACTTAAGTTATTACCCGGTATTTTATATACCGGCTAATAAATAACTTACTACTTATTACGTAGGCAGATGAAGTAGTGTTAATATGTACTATAGCTTATTTACTAACTTAACCTAAGTTAAATACATTCTTTTGCACTTTCTTTTAAGTATGGTCTGTGTGGATGGTCCACACAGACCATACTTATATGTATATACATTTTTAAAGAATTTTAACCTAATGGTATGGTAAATAAGCAGAAAAGCAAAATGCTTAACAAAAAAAATAATCGTCTCCTCAAAAGTCGAGCACCAAACCCGCTGTCGCTTATCCCTTGTTCTGTCTGGTCTTGTTGAACGCATGAACGTCATACATTCATGAACATTCAAGGCGCCGGATCAAAGGCCTTTTCTGACGTTAATTACTAAATGTTCCCGCCTGTACTTTTAGCGAGCAAACCGCTGAAAGACACCTTAATGAAGTGGGAAAATGCTTCTACTTCACAGTAAGTTTACTTGCTACTTGTGAAGTTTTGTCGTCAGTCTGTATGTTTCCTTGTTAACATATTAATTTGCGGATTATGAACACAAAATTTTGGCATAATTAATTAAAGCATATTAAAAAAAAAATTAAAGTTCGCGTTATGGTGACGGCGAAGACCATCATCACCCCATCTCATCCCGTGGGGGGCGTAGAAATCATCCCGAGGGAATACCTACCAGAGAACGGGCAGCAGCGAACTATGCCCATCAAACTGCGATCGCCAACCCGTTTGTCAATGGTAACGACTAAGGCATATCCCCCCTTTCTACGGAGAGGCTTTTGTCCAGTAGTAGAGGTTATTCAGCTGACATGATGAAATTAAATGAATATGTAAAAATGTTTCTTAATTTGTAAATCTTTACAACTTCAACTTAGGTTGAATCTGGCCGTTTTGGTTAGTAAAGTAAATTATATTAAATATAATAAATAACAATATTAGTAATTATATTTATGAGACAAAAACTATGTTTTTGCAACGTCGATAGTGCGAAGTTTTGAGCAATTAGTCTTTGAATAAAACTGGACTGATAAAACGCGCCATGAAATATACTTTCCACCCCAAATTTTTTGTTAAGCAAACTCTATTCACAAAATCAAAAGTAACATTGTAATGAGGTAAAAACTTTAATTTTAATGAAGTTCAATTGAATAAGGCAAAAACCACATTTACAACATTTTAAACAAGTGAAGTCCGGGCAATAACTAGTCTTCTGCTAATGTTTCCTGCTACAAGTCGACAGAAGGATGACAATATGAGTACCTCAGTCATTTCCCTTACAAGTACCTCGTTTGAAATGATTTGCTGTCATTGTTACGAGCTAACTTTATGTGTCATGGACAAAGACGTTTAAAATGCCCTAAATACATAAACTCGTTGAAGTAAAAACTCGGTGTTTATTTGGAGTTTATTATAAGGATATGTTGATGGTTGACAGCCTCGTTAGTCTAGCGGTAGCGTGTTTAACCGCACATATTGAGGTCCTGGGTTCAAATCCCGGTTCGGGCTAAAAAGCTATTTATGGATTTTTCCGTAAAAAAAAGAAATTTCTCATTATCAACTTGAAATCTGGGCGTTATTGCACCCCGTGACTCGGAGAGCACATAAAGCAGTCGGTCCTGTACCTGATCTCTTTCCGGTCGTGTCGCTAGCTGTCCCATCGGATCATGAGAGTGATGGAATATAAAGTGTCCCTGTGTTTGCGCACACACTTGTGCACTATAATATGTCCTGCGCAATTGGCTAGTCTTCATTGAAACTGACCGCCGTGGTCGAAATTCGGCCTGGAGGACATAACGTTGATAAAAAAATTGTAAAATTTCGATTTAACATTAACCCAAAATATACCACCATTACCTGGAAGAGAATCTCAATTGGGTTAGTTTTTCAACGCAATTGAGATGCTGGATTCAAAAAACAATAAAAATTACTATTTACAATACTAAAAAATATCGAATATTGTGAACTGCGATGAAATTCTGCTGAAGAAAAATATATCATTTACTATTGCATTACAATAAATAAACCTGGACAATTGGGGCGCATTATACCTACATATAAAATAGCAGGTAGGTATGTAATAACAGATAATTAGTGGAATAACAGTGCTTACATATTTATTGTCGTTATGTAGTACAAGAAGACTCTTTTACCTCCTTCCAAGTTTTATCAAGGCAGTTCTTTTAGTTATTTGAGGTAAATAAAAAATATAAAAGTAAAAACACGTTTTTTATTATTTTCCCCAAAGATTATAGTTAGGAGGTGACAAAATAAAAAAGTTGTATATATGTCTTATTAATGTATGCTTTGCTTTAACATGGACAGGAGTAAAAAATCGCTTTTAGTTTGTAAAAGACGCGACAGTTACGTAATTTATGGCATAATTTTTCATTAATTTTTGACAAATAAATCTGTTTTTATATATTTATGAATAACAGAGAATAGATAAAAAGTTGATATGTTAAAGAAATAAAAATAGATGAATAAAACATATATTTATGTCAACAGTCGAAACTAATTCGGCCGGCCAGCGTTTGGCAAGTTACGTAACATGTTCTCGTCTCAATTACCGCAGTCTCTCAAGTTGGAAGTCATTGACCAGTGTGTGTTGCCATTGATGAGTTAAGAAACAGACACGTGGTCGCTCACTATGGGCCTCATAAGAAGGCTTAAGGTCATCTAAAGAACAATGGCAAGAGCTAAGCTCGGAATTTCTCTGCGAGATGGAATCAAAATCCGTAGGCGAACCAAAGTAACCGACATAGCCCGAAGAATTGCCAAGCTGAAGTGGCAGTGGACAGGATACATAGTCGTAGCTCTTAGAACCGATAGCTGTAAAGCGGCGTCGAAGACTCGGAAGATGCAACGTGGGCGGGCCCCCTACAAGATGGACCGATGATCTAGTGAGGATCGGTAGAAGCCGCTGGGTACGATAATTGTAAAGATCTTTGGGAGTGGACTATGGCCATCATTGGATGTCTTTAATGATGATGATTAATACCTTTAATATAGACAGAACCATTGACAATATGTAGTAAAAATATTAGACTTAAACTAGATAATTAAACATAATCTCTTGACAATAACTTGATACGAGCTAGCTAAATATCATTTCTGTAATAAAATAAATTTTATAAATGTTTTCATACAAGATGTACCTAAATATCTATGTTACTAGAAATAATATCTAATGTATACAACTATATTACTACAAACATGTTCTGACTATTTACAAGCGCTTTTTTAAAGTCTACGTGAATAAAAACCTTTTTTATTTTATTTTATTTTATTTATCAGGAAAGGGCCAATATTTTTTACAAATACAGTAGTGTACATTCGAAAGAATGTTCTGCGTTTTCCTGATTTCAAAATTAAGTCAATACAGTACTATCAAACATTATTTGATCCCCACAACTATTAGTTGCACTCACAATACATTGTAGTAACCAGTCAAAATGTCAGGCTGTGTAAAATATATGGGACATGTATAATGAGATTCTCTTGCCAAAATCAATGATTCATATTCTTAATGGCGTCAATCGAGCCAAATGAAGCAGGCGGAAGTAGCTACTGTATATTATGTGCGTTAATTTAGCTCAATATTTGTAAAAGTTTAATTAAGTTCATTATTACGTTTAGAAAATATTTTTTAAATGTTATTTAACACAGATTTCGAATTGGTAAATTTAGATAAATCGGACGCAGAATCGCAAGCGTGTCATGGGGAAACATTTTGTGAGGACACTTATATACATTCTTGTTCGTCAATTAAAAACAAATCACAGAATTATGACATGGTAAAGCATTACAAGATTCTTTTGTTCTTCGCCTTTGTAAGGAAGTTTTTTGAAATGATAATGTTATGTGTATTGTAATAATTTTAATGAAGCATTCGTTTAGTTTATTTGATATTATCGATACGCGGCTGAAACAAAAAACAATTGGGTTTGGGGTTAATTCCGAGAATAGTATCCACCACGATTAGAATTAATTGATTTACACTTCTAACCACAACGATAAAAGAAATTTGCTTTATAACGTTGCTGATATATTGCGATAATTTTATTGAAACATTCTTTCATTTTATTATTTTTTATTCCCCACAATAAATAAAAGTATCCGAACAACTTGCCAAATAAAAAAAAACTATGGAATAAGGTTATTATTTCACAATTAGTGTCTACACTCAGAATAAGTTGATTAATTGATTACAATAAAATAAGAAAAGACTAAATTGAAGGTCTTTCAGTAATTTCGGACGAGACGAAAGTTATCGCATTCCAGTGAGGTGCAAACTTAGCTCAACCGAGTTGTACAAACATATTACTTTACGGTTACTGTTTATTTAGATTCTCATTGTTTAATACTGTCAGGTCTGCCAGAAATATCACTTTAAGCCGACTATTCGTTTTACCTTAGTTGTTATATATTTGTCTTGAAACAGATACGCTACAAACATCCATCCAATAGACTATTTTCAATGTATCCGCCTACACGTAGGTGTACACCCATTTATCCTCCCATAGCAATCTAGATAGATACGGACATTCTTACTCAGATAAGACCCGAGTACGAAACACAATACGGCGGATCTATTCGTGCGCGTGGGCAAACACGAAAGCTATACTTCATAATTCTACTAACAAACCCTTTTGTATTCACAGACTAACGACCGACGGACAGTAAACCATGTCAGTGCACTATATTTATAACACCACGAATTATGTCCATGAGTAATGGGACTTATGTACCCCGCTGCATTATACTGTAGTAAATCCTACGTAGTGTCGCGTTTACTATTTAAATATATTCATCTGTAAGTTTATCCGACGTCATGTTGTGAGGCTTTCGCGTGGCTACGTCGCGTCGAGACGCCATGATTTCATGAATAATTTTCGTATAAGCCTCCGGCGTGTCATTCGTAGATACCTCTAGCTGCGATTGCCTAAAAGTATCCAGACATTTTCCCTCGATCCTTACGTTTGAATTCGTAAACACTATTTCCGGAATATAAAATGCCTAGTAAATTCAATATCACATTCACAATTTACATATCGTCAGATACATGTGCAAGGATACGAACCTTTAATATAGTCATTTGCTTTTTTTTGTAACAAGTTTAAGTTACTAATTAATATATTTATTATTTTTTTTTTTATAGGGACTAGTCCCTCCCTCTTACCACCACTGCAACTCCTGTAAGACAGGATCAACAGTGGCCCTATCTAATAGTAGAATCCTAAGTTTATTAGCGGGTAGTTGGTTGGCGAGGTTAAACATCGGGGCTCGCGGTCAGTCCATAGATGGATGACCACCAAAATGGATTAATTTCTGAGTGCCTCCATGCTCTGGAGGGCACGTTAAGCTGACGGTCCCGATTGTAGCTATTAGGCAACTGTCGTTGAGCCATATGTCAGAGGCATATTGGGCAGCTTGAACAACTCTCACACTCGGGTAACCACTACCCAGACGATAAGTAAGTATAATATAATAATAATAATATCTGGGGACAATGTCACACAGATCATCCTAGCCCCAAACTAAGCAAAGCTTGTACTATGGGTACCAGGCGACGATATACATACTTATATAGATAGATAAATACTTAAATACATAGAAAACATCCATGACTCAGAAACAAATATTCGTGCTCATCACACAAATATTTGCACTTACCGGGATTCGAACCCAGGACCACCAATTTCGTAGGCAGGATCACTACCCACTAGGCTACGGTGACCGTCAAAAGTATCATAGATGTGGCGACACATAGTCCTACGTGCTCAACAAAGACTAGTCAACAACACAAAATAGGACATATATTACACTGGTGCCTACGAAATCAGAAAGTGTAAGTAATAGAGATCACACCTGGTGCTATTGTTTTACTGCTCATTCCGATAGGCTGGCAATTTGACAGGTCTAGTCTTGAGAGAAATGAGGCACTCGGTTGAGGCAGCGATAGCTTTATATTCTCTACGAACACCGCTGGTATAACGCCGCTAACATCAAGACTCCAAATAAAAAGATAAGATAAGATTGACAAAAGATTTATTGGCCGAAAATATTTGTACAAGGGTTTGTCTTAGCTAAAACACTCCACACTAGGCTGAGTCTGTTTTGTGGAGAAGTTTTACAAAAAGGCACATTGCAAACACAGACTTGCGGTACAATATAAAGCTACAAGCTTAAAACTATTGGTATAGTTTGTGTACCTTTACTGGTGATAAGGTGATTTAATGTTAAATAATAGAAGAAAAGGCTTGTATCATTTACAAAAAGCTAAAGAAAAAATCTTGAGCATTACGTGAAGATAGTATCTTTCAACACCAAGTCTTTTGAACATGGAGATGTTTATCTAGTTAACAAATTGTAGTTGTCATGTAAAGGAAGTGTTTAATTTAATAGCATGAGGAACGTTTAGTTATAGGCAAGAGGCATATTTAAATACTAGATAGTTTATTACACTCTCACTACTAATTCCGTAATTTCGTTATTTGCATCTCGGATTGTTGGTCAAGTCGTACATTGCCGGTTGCGCGTACTTCTCACTAGTTGTTTTGCCTTAAATATTTAGAGTTATCCATCGATGGAATACATTATGGGCTTTTGGAATTTGAAATTAAGTATTCTCTACCAAATAGGATGTGCAGAATCAATATTAGACATCGAAAAAGATTTAGTGAAGACAAAAACGGCCAGCAAAGAAGTTGTCCTTCGTATATTTTTATATTTTTCGTGAATTAATTACTTAAAACCTTATGTACAGACGCCAGCAACAGCCGTCAAATTTCCCTTATTGAAAGTGAACCTTATGCTTATGTGATAAAGTAGAAAATCTATGAAAGAAATTTGACAGATCTGAGTAGCTGGATGTGCTGGCGTCTGTACTTATGATGATTCCACTATATTTTTGGTAGTTGGTATCTACCACACCATTAACTATTACAGTAAGTTTTTTATTCAAACATTGGCGCTTATACAAACATAACATAATCATCATTACCATGTCAGCCAAATGGCGTCCACTGTTGAACAAAGGTGACCCGAAAAGATCTCCACAATGGGTGTCCATCATTTGAAGGGATATGCCAATGGCACGCTTCTCAGACGGGTTGACGATCACAGTATGATAGTCATGGGACACAAAGAGAAGCAACTGTCCGTTCTGCTGATGATGACTGTTCCTGATCAGATAATTTATCTCCATCTCCTGCAGTTGCCTCCATCATGCGGTATAAATTTAGAGGTCTCCTTCTTTACTTGATCGAACAATTTTGTTGGTGCTCGGCCAAGTGGAATATTTCCAGGGATATTTCGAAACAAATTTCATAAAGCTGTGTGTTAAATATCGGAAAGAAATTAAACATATGCCAATAATACGCTGGTAAAGGGAGAAACTATGGTTTATTACATGGGCGAAACTATGAACTGACATTGACATATAAAATTTACAATCATCATCATCATCATATCAGCCGAAAGACGTCCACTGCTGGACAAAGGCCTCCCCCAAAGATCTCCACAATTGCCGGTCTTGCGCTATTCGCATCCAGCAGTTTCCAAATAAATAATAAAAAAAAAATATAATATTACAATAGCACAAGAATTTTTAATATAAAGTGTTCCAAGAAAGGTTCGATTCGAAACACTGTCAAATAATAAGAGCGTACATACGTGCGTTAGGCGTCTAAGGAATACTCATAAAACATACAATCAAACAAGTTTTAAAATACTATTCACTATAACATTAGCATTAACTCAATTTAAAATAAATATAATCGATGCGTTCAGACGTATGTCAATATATTTTAATTTCAATTCACTTTCATCTCATAATTGGTATGGGAACAAAAGTGAAAACTCTTTAATTACAATAATTATGTAGATGAAAGGGATCGCATTCACAGTTATTAATTTTATTGATTTGATATGGCCATTTATTATGAATGTTATGAGCTATATTTACTTTTACTCCAATTAAAAGATTAAATATCATATCTTGAAACTAACATTGTAATTTTTTGCAGAACTGTAAAAAGAAATATTGTTTTTAGTCATTAAGACCTTTCTCTCATTTAGCGCATTTAAAAAATTAAGTAACCAATTCAACTGTATGTTTTCATAGTATTGTTTTTTGCCTTATAAAATAGAGTCATCTTATTTCCTTACGTGTCCCGACTATCTGGGACATGACGCAAAAGATGGGCACTTTTTGCGTGTCTGCTGGTGGGTATGTCGAACTCGCACCGTCTAAACCTAACCTACCGAGGACTTCATCTGACGCTTGATGGGGGAGGCCCAGGAACGCGAGTATGCTGCAGCTCTGGTGCCCCTCTTTAGCGTCATGTCCCAGATAGACGGGACATTCCCCCTGACTTAACAAAATAAATTCTATTAAGCTTCAGAGTTACTGTAATGACATGCTAACATCTGTATGCGATTATAATTTTCGTGAGTGTTTAGTGCTTTACCAAATGTGCTATTGTGAACTTTAAATATTAATGTGCTATTAAAATATTAAAACGATCTTATTGTAAGTAATACTTAAATAGTCAGTTCATGTCTATTCTAATAACGAGCTCATGAAACAAAATAACAACGACAATCTCGTGAAGCTGTAATTAGTGATTGCATAAGATTACTTGCTTGTCTTGATAAACGCGGTGGCGCCGCCAGTGCAGATGCCTTTCTGGCGCCAAATCACAATGCGTCAGAATAACTGAATTAATGAACAAATGTTTACTACTAGCATTCATATTATATACCTAATTGTAACAATAAATTCTTAAAGTAAATTACGCTACCTACATTGCAAATGAGAAAGTTAATCGAGTATTTTTAGTAGTAACGACGTATGGAACAAAAAACGCATCAATGTCACATTACCGATCTTTTCCGATCAAAACCACAAGGCTACCATACTACTTGCATACTAGTGTTCTATACTTATTAGTTCAGTTAAAAGCTGTTATCATATCAGCCGAAAGACGTATACTGTTGCACAAAGGCCTCCTCGAGAATCTCCACTGTGGAACTTTGTCCATCATTAGGGGGCTGTGCCATTATCGCCACGGTTGGCCGACGTACCTACACAGAGACGCTGATGCCCGTTTTTTGTTGGATATTCTCTTGGAACTGCTACTCCACTGACATGGGGTGGTGATATTCGGTCCCGTCAGCATCAAAATATACATTTAACACAGAATAAAGGTAGAAGAAGAAGAATAAGTACACATTATTGCATAAAGAATATAAACAGAACCATTTTGCAACTGGAGGACTTATCACTAAAATTTTCCTGTAGATAAGGCACTAAATATGTAATCATAATAAGTATCTACTGTGCGTAATAGTAATAGTTACTGTCATAAAGAGATAATAAGATATATGTAGATATTAATATTATTATACCTTTAATTGTTGAAGGCATTGCTCGCCGAAGTTACCTTGCTTTTGATTGATTCTCATATCAAACTGATTTAATAGCCACGAATGTTTGACTTACTTTATGCCTTAATGTTCTGGTCACAAGTCATAAGAACAATCAACGTAAATCATAACTGAAACATATACAAATCATTTATAAGCACAATTTGGAAATTAAATTTGGTTTTAGGAATGCGTAACACAAATGGGAAAAAAGATCCCTGTCTATTTTTGTATCAAAGGCATTTTTCTCATCGTGATCGTCTTCTCTTCGTACTAAAGTGAAATAAATATCATATACCTATTCCGATTCCTTGAAACTGTTGATATAATTATTTTCTAAGTCAAGCAATAATTTATGACATTTATGCTGCATATAATGACGCTTTTTAAAGTCTAAGTGAATTAAAACCATTTTTAAAGCGACCATGACATATATCTCCACGTCAATGACCGCCCTGGGTCAAGGGACAGTTTTGGTTTGGAGTCATATTTGCTAGACGAATTTATTCTCTCGACTTCTTTCATCCGATCATGTATTACAATAGGTAATAATAATCATTATCTTTATTGAGAAAACACAATTCTCCACACTAGGATTCCCTGTGTCATGGGGGCCACTCTCTTTCATCGTGGTTAAAAATACAATGAAATTACTACTGTTCCGACACATTAAGGTTTTAAATTACCCTTACTTAAGTAGCCCACCTTTAACTACCGTAACTACAATAATTTCATGGCCTTTAACTGTAATCAAGTACAGTATAACGATTACAGCGATTACAAGTGGACTCTCATCCCACGAAGTAAAATAACATTATACTGTAGTTACCGTACTGATAAAGATTGTAATTGGGCGAGAAATCGTAATCGTCCATGGTCAATCAAAACATCTTTAACCTTTAATTGACTGTAACCTATTTCCCCGAGGATCACCGGTGACCCAGCGGAGGCCTACTTAAATCGTTGCCTTATCGGGCTCCGAAATTGTCGTCGAAACTTTCGAAATAATAAATCTTTCCACGGAGGCTATGAAAAGAGCGAGACGTTGAAAATATTCAAGGATTATGGCCATCGTAAAATTGTTATTCTCAAATTACGCTATAAATCCTTTTGCGATAAATTTAATTGAAACCTTGGATTATAAATAATATTATAAAGAGCTAGAAGGTACACTGCTGTAAGTAATTGAATTTGAAGCTGCGTGATAAAATAGGTCATTGGCACGGATCTCAATAATAAAGTATTCAAAATTGCTCAACAACTATGTTACCTTGTTTACTAATAAATACACAGATAATTAAAACATGTAACGACTTACTCACGAAATTAGGTGTAGAATGAACGGTCTTCAACTCAGTTTCGAGGTGATTGGTGACCCTTTTATCAGAAAAAGATCACTAGTGCATACCGAGAAACGCGCGGCGTGTCAACCATCCCCTGATGAAAGAGAAATGTAACCAAGACGTAGACATAGTGTGTGCGCAAATATAGGGGCACTTTCCATTACATCACTCTCATGATCCCATGGGACGACGTGACTAGACATTAAGTTTTTAATATCACTTCAGATTAAAAAAGTTCAATACAAATTTTGTTATTCACGCTAATTGTGTGGCCCTATGTAACTTGAAAAAGTTGGTAAAAAGCGAGACAAGTTTCCCGTTAAGTCAGATAAAGTTGAAACTTGAAGCGGCCGTTTCAAAAGAACTGGAAACATTCGAGAAATGCCGATTGCGTGTCTGCGCCCATTGATTCACTGGTTAACGAAACGATACCCACTGAGAACGTAACGTTGTACGTTTGCTAAAAAAACAACAGAGCGGTTTCAATATCAAGATAAAACTGGAATTAATAGGGCATTGCAACAAAACCTGATTTTCGGGTTCCATAGATGCTTCCTAAACGTTTATAATGAGCCTATTTTTAGTTAAAATATGGAATTTCCGAATGTCTTTCAAACATATTATAAAATTTTTAGTTACGTCAGTTAGAAAGATTGACAGTTATCTTTGCGAAAACAAACGTATAGTGCTACAAACTTATCTGGCCCGGTGGCCAAAAGTAGAACTAACGACGCCAGTTTGAAATGTCAATTGGCCTGTTATTCTATGACATTCCTGTCATTGATTGTTTGTTGCGCGTATTTATTTTTCTTTTTGTGATTTTTAATTGTGAAAAATGTCGAAAGCTTTAAAAGTGATGCGAGGAACGTAATATTACAAGTATTGAATCATATGAAGGAAGAAAAACGCCTTCAGGCACCAATTATACCCTTCAATAAGTCGTATGAACGCGTAGCTGCTGCTACAGGTTAGTGTTGTCAGCTTCTGAAAAAATACGAAACTCCCCCTCGCATTTTAAATTAAAATACATATTTTAAAATATTCATTATTTATTTAATTTTTGCTATTTCCTTTGTAGGTGTCCGGGAGCGATTTGTAAGAAAACTTGTGAAAGAAAAAGAGCAAGCAGATGCAAAAATTTATAGCAGATCAGAATATTGGTAGATCAAATTCTGAAATCCTATCATTAATTGCAGAAGCTTTTGATAAAATAACAGTCAATGAATGGCAAAAGCATTGTAATCATGTAAAAAAATATTGAAAATGTGTATCGAAAAACGGATGGATACTTAGACGAGCCTTTCATCATTCATTTAGGTAGTGATAGTGAAAGTGAAAGCAGTGATTCCGATAATGATGATGATGAAATGACTTCTGAATTTAACCATTCCGGTGACATAATAATACCTGGAGTATCTCCGTTAGAGAACACTTAGCATACATTTTATGTAAATGATCATAATTATTGTATAAAAATATAAAGATTTGTAATGACAGTATTTGTTTGCTTTTTAGTGAAATAACATTTACGTTACAATGTGCATATTATTTTTACCCACTTTATTGCAAAAAATAGTTACTAGCAACACTAAATGCGATAACAGCGACGCTGCCAGCGGGTCAGATAAGTTTGCGGAACTGTACGGAATGTTCAAGCCACTATGCTCCCACCGTATTATTTAGTCCGTTCATAGACGTCAGTTTATGTAAGCTCTTAATTATCCATGTAAATGCTCTTAATATTACATGAAAAATTCTAGCCATATTACAAATATATGTATGTGTAGAATATTTTCGGATACGAGTTTACCTGCTAACTCGTCATCATAACTTCGCTGAATACTAACCCTTATTAATTTTTTTTTTTTTGGCAGCAAGAGCTGGTGGGTTATCTGATGTTAAGTGATGAGCGCCACCCATGGATGCTGGCAACAGCGGGAGCCGCAAGTGCCGCCAGCCGTTAAGAAAGGAATTGACAGTAATATAAAATTTCAACGTCTAACTAATAAAGCAACTGTAACTTTTTATTGACTGGTGTCATTAAGCTTTCAGCAATTCATGGACCGATAATTATAACAATTTGACGAATCTACGTTTGTCAAAAATAGGTTAAAAGAGTGTAGTTTAAACTAGATTTCAGGTGAAACATGTTAGATTACGGCTCAGTCGAAAATGAGAAGATTACATTGTTTAAGACACATCTATTATGCCATGTGGTTTCTGGCCCAGAAAGAATAACAGGGTCACCCCATTCCATTCCATGTATGTCGTAAAAAGTGACTACGGGATACATCAGGTAGACGGGCAGAAGCGCCACCTGTTCTAGCTCCCACTTGAAAGGGGTGTAGCGGGTTAAAACCAATAATATTCTACAATAATCTAAACGTGCATCAAGCATTGAAATGATTGAAGTTTGCCTTCAGGGTAAATATGGAATGGGAAACACGATAGCTATCAAAATAATAGAACTGAACCGCTACCGCGTAAGCGCCGCCATCGGCTATAGGAGTTTAGATCTTGATTAGACTGGCGTCAATTAATACATTTTTAAAGGATACTGTTAACTAAATTTTAACCTCAAATAATGTGTGATAATTTATAAACGTATGCTTATCGAATTAACCATTTCGATTTTTCAAGTGGAAGCTAGTTTAATCGAGATTGTTTATCATATATTTATAGAGGTGCAGTCTGTGCGAACGTTAAAAATATTCTTTATAACGTTTTAGACGGATTGATCATTCAATCAAAACTCCGTATAGTTGTATTCGTCAGTAGTCCTTATGGAATTATTTGTTAAATCTTACGAAAGTAGTGGAACTTAAATATAAAAAATTGACGCACACACACGCGCTTACACACACATAAATAGCAATAGTTAAGTAAAGAAACCGTAGGTATTGCTATCGCTACCACTAATTCAGTAACCTGAGGCGTAATGACTACTCCTCATCATAACTCTTTATTTAAGGGCCAGGTGTCTGGGCGCAGCTATCTCACTGACGCTTTTAATGTTTATAAAATATATATTTAATTATTGTCCTTTTCCTTTTTCAAACTCGTTACGGTAACATTGACTTGATTATTATTTTAAAATATCCAACATAAGATTTTTTTATAATGTCTAAATCAACAACTCCAAAAAATATCAAAGTTAATTTTAGTTTTCATATTTAGGAATATTAATCTTAAAACAATTTTATTTCTTACTCAAAGTCCAACCGCGCTAGTCGAATTGCTGCAACGATATTATGCATTGATATGTAGGTACAAGTATTGTAGGTATAAAGCCTTTGGAAACTTCACCTAATGTTTCCAAAGTTCACGCAAACCTTAACAATATAGGTAATAGTAACAAAACTTCAAATCGCCAAATTTACGCTCTATTACTACTTTACGCACAAAGATAGAAATCAACAATTTATCCGTAGCTATTTAGTCACCTCGGGCAAAAAGGCTACTGCTCATAATTGCTTAAGCACGCCCCTACATGGCTCCCTCGACTCGTAGGCATCTCCATGATTTGTACAATGTACATAAATTCAAAATTGTCACTATATTTTATTACCAAACCTCTAATTACTTATTGTCCATTGTTTTTAGTTGCCTATTATAAAATGCTACGCTTGGTAGTCTGTCTATGTGAGGTTGCCCGCCATTTGTTTTCTGAGTAATTTATGTTGGTTAAGTACATTTTATGTTCTTGTTGCACTTAATGTTTTAGTTAAAAGTTGGTACCTATTACAAAAAACTAATAAATAATATATATTACAATAATACATTCAAATAACATGTAACAAATATTTTTTTGTTAATAAAGTTATTCGAGATATGATTATTGTACAGCAAAGTATTGCATCTTCACAGTATTAATTTATATTAGTTGTGTAGGTAAAGCTTGAGTTGATCGCACGTTACCAGACATTACCCTATTTGGAAGGAATAAATGTATTAAGCTTCGACGTTTACGACTCAAAATGACATTTTGGCTTCCAGTATTGCTCAGTTCAGATCAGTTATAATTTAGAATTATTAACTTATGAGATATATTTGTGTAATCCATAATTTTCCTTACAGGTCAATCACGAGAGCTACAGATACAAAATTAAGGTACCTACGTAGTATTAAAATAATTAGTTAAAAAATTTTGAACTACCTAATACTTTATAATGTTGGCATTTTTAAGTGTGAATGTTTTACTTGGCTATAATGATATTAAGCTTACCATATATTATAGATACCATATAAATTGCGAAGTACTTAAATATACAAAAACATCGAATACTTTCTTAATTACAGACAGACTATAAAACGTCATGATATGTCCCCCATATGAATTAGGTCTACAGGTGGTTGCCAACTATGGCAAAAACATTGAATTTATTGATCCTGCACGCTGAATCATGCGTTTTAATAAAATTCATTATTTTATATATAGTACTCAATGGGTAGGTATGTAAGTACCATTTAGTAGTAATAAAAATAATTAAATCACCCAGACATGAGAAATGGTACCAATAGTTTACCTGAAAAAGTTATAAATATTTCCATCATACTAAAATTATAAAGGCGAAAGTTTGTGAGTGTGTATATTTCTTACTTCTTGACGTCTAAACGGCTGGAGCGATTTAAATAAAATTTGATATGGAGTTAGCGGACACCCTGGATTAACACATAGGCTATAATTTATAAAGTTTAACGCGGGTAAAACTGCGGGGCACAGCTAGTAGGTATATAGGTATATATTTATATATATTTCATATTTTAACAGTAAATTTACTAAAAATAGTTTTATTTATGGATATACCATAATTTTGTTATATCTCTTGTTGCACACCTACTGCTAGGTATATGTTATTGTTCAGCTCCTATCCATCCTAAGGTTGTCTGGAAGAGAGGCTTTATGCTATAAGACCAACAACACAACACAACTTGTCTATGTAATATCTCATGTTGTATTTATTTTTATGGTGTTCAATAAAGAGTATTCTATTCTATATTCCATAGACAACCCTAGTCACGTGGGTATTTAGTTTGTTGTTGTATTTAGTAGAGGGCTTGGTTCCTAGCTCATCTGTATCGTCCGGCGAACTATGGACAGTCTCCTAGGCTGACGGTAAGTTACAAGAAGAACAACCTTAGTATTTCTAACACATGCCGGTAAATAAAAACGCTAGTTATTACTCACAAAATTACGTTTTGGTATTAATTTATGAGGTACTTAATTCACTCTGCTCTTTAGTTACTAAGCTACAGGAACAGCAGAGGATTCGACTTGGTCAGCACAATCAGTATTATTTTTATTAGTGAGGGACAGAGGCCTGCAATAGGTAGAGCAAAAAAAGCTCTCATTCCTCACAACAGATTTCAAAAAACTACGTTACGTATGCATTGCTTTTTACCCTTTAACTCCCGATTTCGGAAACTAATTTAAACCTTGGTTAAATTGTTATAAACCTCTAGTAGACTTTTGATGTCAATAATATTAACCCGCAACCTTTTATAAGAATTTTGCGCATACAAAAAAGAAAAAAAGTTGATAAACACGATATTGGAAATGGTAATATTTTTTTTTATTTAATACTTTTAGCAGATTTACGCTCTATCAGTTATTGCAAATCACATGATTTAAATGATATAACAATAGAAGCAACTAGTTTTATTTACATATGCATGATATAATATTTTATACTTGCTACGTACGTACAGACTACGAACTACGGAGGTGCTACGAATAATCTTCAATCCATAACTTAATGTTGCATCATAAATGTTAATGTGCAATTTGTGGATAATCTAGAGCCTTATTAAGAAACTATATCATGAATTTTAGATTTGCTTCATTCAAATTTTATCATAAGATATATATTTATGTATGGCTCCTAGGGTGGATATTATTTACGATAGGATTTGCATCATCTTATTCAGAACTTGCTGATGTAAATTAACGCCAATATATTCTTTAACGTGGGTTTGATAGTTTCCCGGTGCATCTCGTTGAAAAGCATAACAGCTGCACCGTGCAACTATCAAAATTGTTGATTTAAAAATGCAATCTAACTTGAAACTTGCACTACGAAATGAGATTCCAATTTCAACCAAACGTACACGAACGTGACGAACGTACTAGTATAATTACATAATAGTAAAATAAAGGCAAAAGGAATGAGGGAAGACCAAGCAAACGGTGGACTGATGACCATTTAGAGATCGCAGGAAAAGACTGGAAGTGCAGAAGTAGGTAAAGACAGAAAGTTATGGAAGAAACTGGAGGAGGCCTTTACTCTTAACGAAATCCATAACCCGAGAAATACAAACCATTAACATTACTTTAATAGCATAAGAAGATACTAACAATACTATAATTATTGGAAATGTAAAATTTATGATGAGTTATGGAATAAAGAGGCTCTATTATCATTATTATTTAAATAAATATCTTGGGACAACTCTGACATCCGATCCAATCCAATATGACACGACATAATTATATTATATAAGTTTATACTTAATATGCATAAGTACATATTTATTCACCCATTTCCTCTCCATATTCCCCTAAGATAGCACAACTTTGGTATACTTCTTGTTACACTGCTTTTGTCGCAAAAGTTCAGGGTCTATCCATCCTAAGGTTGTATGGAACAGATCGTTTTAAGCTATACTATCACCTAAGTAATGGAATCAGGCGTTACTTTGCGGAAATCCGTAACATTCAAAATACAAAATCAATAAAGCTGCTAACTCGTCGAGCGCAAAATGAGTCTCATTCGAGCGCTCGACGAGTTAGCAGCCCTTGAGAATGGTCCGTGGAGAACTGAAACACGTGTTGGGTATCGTACTGGCGCATGTAATTTGCTTTTTATATTGTCCTTCTTGCATGTGCACATTTTTGCGTGCGGGAGGGGGCGGTCCAAATTGCATCCCGGCCTGATTAAACTGACAATTAGCGGAATTAACATTACACATTGATTTTGTATTTTGAATACTATCACCTGTTATACCTACAAATTTTATTGTTCAGAAACAAATAAAGAAGTATTTATATTGCTTTTACAATAGGAGAAGTAAGAATGCATTAATATTAAATCAGCGTTATAACTACACCTATCTTCACCAATTCCCATCACATATTCTGGTTTAAGATCTTTATTCCTCAAAAAAATATACAATTCACTTTTATGAGAAACATATTTAACAAATTAAACAAAAGTTTCTTAAATACTATTCTCATGGTACAATATAGAGTATTCGATTATACCTACCTACGGCTCTAAGCTAAAGACCACTTTATATCTGTTAATCCAAATTATCTACTCTAAAGGTACACCTGACTTCAGTAACTCCTTACGGTAAATGCATTGTTGTAAAAGGTATAATACACTGTGGGAGGATAATAAGAGAAAGCGCGTATAATAGCCGTTTATCTTGTAACCGATGATTGGACATACATTAACGAAGAACCCGGTCGCCTCTTTAGCGGTTTTTTAGGGTAACCATGGAATCAGATATTTTATATTTTTGATGTGTAACATCTTTTCTGTCGCTTTCTGGATATTTTTGTAGGAAAGATTTTGGAAAAGGTACGGAAGTGTGTTACAGGAAACCAATGAGCGCGTATTGTCAATTGACTATTGAGCGTGACCAACCTTACCTATTTTGCGTAAAGCTGCTACCACGACTTACTGTTGGCCAACGTAATGTATGCGATGATATATTCGACCGATGATATATTCACATTATGAGTAAATTGGCTTCACATACATTGCATATCAATTTTATTATACGTAATGATAACACTTCAGATGTTACACATCATATGCGACTACTTATTTTTAATAAGATAAAAATAAACTTATCCCTATTTTATAACATATCGCTTTTACGCCGTAAAAATCATAAAAGTTACTGTAAAAAAATGTAAATATAAACGAATCAAATGCGAGTCCACCAAAATGGTAGTAGTAGACTATGTATTAAATCGGATATGAAACAAAATTAAATGAGATAGATATGGAATTCATACATATAAAATTAAAATTAAGAAAAAAATACCTGAGCTTCAAAAATTTCGAACCCAGTTGGAGTTTATACGACATACCTAAAGTATCGTACCTGTATCGTTAGATCAAGAGAGATGATAACTCTCTTGATCTAACGCTACAGAATATTGATGTTCACTTAGTCTAAATTACTTACTAAGTATATTAAAAAAATAGTCAAAGTAGATATTTTTTATTTGAATTATTAAGATCTTTTGTACCAAATAATAACCAAATAACTGAGTCAGTTCATTTTTAACAGCGTGTAATTTTCATAATAGTTACCCACAATCGGTTGCTTCTATCTCGCATAGAATCCCCCGGTTTTAATTTAATCATAATGTTTTCAATTAACTCACACCTTCCGTATCCACTTATTAAATTATGAGTATAAAGACTGTTTATTATTGGTAATTATTGGTAGCATAGCCAAAGTAAAACTTTCTATTCAATTTTCTCCTGTAAAGTACCTACTGGCCGCTGAGAAAACTCCCTATCGAACAAAACTATTTATAAAAAAATTTAAAACCTGCAGTAGGCGTTTATTAAAAAGCTCTAATTTCTCTGAACTAACTTTTGAACGATAGTAAATCGCACGCGCGCCTGCTTTATAGCCGCTAGTCTATGGCACGCTATACAGCGCCACGCCAAGTCCATTACTTTAAAACTTTACCAAGCGACTGTTTAATCTTCGTTGCTTTTAAGCGCATAGTTGGGTGGCGCAAGTTTTAGATGGCTTATACAGTTTGTTGAGGACATAAATCTTTTAGCTTTATATATACATATAAACAAAATGATAACGTCGGTAATTCGGACAAATTATTTTCAGATATTTTTCATAATTACTTATTGAAACCAACCTAGAACGAGCAATTGTAATAGTGCCAAAATATGGCGAATGCCATACTTTAACTATTTTTCTTTTTGTATTGGAAGGCGATAGTAATAACGTCAAGCACATGAAGCTACACCAGTCTGTCTTACAATTTTTAAGAATTTAGTTGGTTTCGGAATTTAAGAGTCATATTATTTCTATTAACTGTCAGAATGAATTAAGCACGTAGTTCGTGAATGTTTGCTTACCTCCTTAAAAATTATCAAACATAATAACCTGCACAGTTAATAATAAAATGGCTGATCATTTTTTAAAGCATAAAATAAAACGATAAACATTCCAAGTCCTCAAATTTCGGAGAAAACAATGAACGCCATCGACGCCTACCACATTCGCAAAAAAGGACAACGCTGGACTTCGATGATAAACTGGTTTCCAAACGAGTAATTCGTCTTATCCCTCGTCTCTGTCTTTCGTCGCAAAAGCCTCATGAGTGAGTAAGACAAAAGATAGCCAGGTAGGCTAAAACTCGCGATTCCAGTTTTATTTATTTCTTAACTTGTTGTTGGCACATAAAACATTTTTCGATTTACGGCCAAAAGCTTTGGTAATTGCATTAACATCAAACTTGACTAATTTACATGGTATGAATTTTAAATATGGCCGCTGTTGCGAACGGTAATGAATTATTACTGTGCTGCCTGTCTTGATATTTGCCATGTTATTATGGACCCCACTGTTTGAAAGGGTAGAACTAGGGTACTCACACTACAGTATATTTTTTGGGATATTACTTTAATATAATATTTAGCCAGGATTTTTATCGTGGAGAACTTTCTGCTGCCTATGAATATCCTAAACATATTTTGGTAAATGCTGTTGGTCTTCCTCAAAAAATAAATAAATAATGTTTCAATTAGATTTGTAAATATATTATTTTATTATTTAGGCTATAATTATATTATTTAGGAAATATATTAATTGACTGGCTACATGAATTATATGTGGAATTTCAGTTAGGTAATTAATAGTGCTATTAGATAGTGGATATAATTATAAATTTATTGAATTATCATACACTAAATTATGTTGATTAATTTCTGGATGAATAAATATTCGTACAATATGACTCTAACATGTTCATAAGAAACAATAAATCAGTGTTAATATGATTAATATCAGCAATATTATTGAACAAATCATACAATCAGTACACATAGATATTAATTGCATACATCATCATTGTATCACAGTATATAAAGCTTAGCAGAACCTAGAATGCTTATAAATCACAAATCGGATTCCAAAGACGCTTTTAAATCATGACAATACCAGATACAGTGCGCGTTATCAATTAGATGTACTTAACAAATTTAGAACTGCGTTTGTAAATTCCAATTTTACCTTTGTAAGTTTATTTACTTTGGAATAAGGTCGTAAGTTGTGAAGCAATTAGTTTGTAGCAGTAAAAATGGGTTGGTGCAAGATCGCTCGCTTCGGGCACGTAGCGCGTAATAAATAAAGAGAAGAGAGTTAGTGCTTGCCGCGAACGGAGCTTGTTCCTTATCTGTCCGACTGTGTGTACTAGGCCCGGGTAACCCTACACCGACTTAGACGCTTAGGTACATCGGGCAGTATATTGTTGTATCTGTTTACAAGATACCTACATTAAATCTTGAAATGTCGTCCCGGAGAAATTAATATGCTCCGAATTCGAGCTGGTCTTACTATATAATGTAAGTTTGTATCTTGCTTGTATAAGCTCTTTGATATAGTTTACTTTGAAATAATCGAACTTATTCAGGATTTGGGTATTAACATACATAGAGTCGTAGCTGTCAAACTAACAAATAAACAAAAACTATAACACAATATTAGCGGCTTTTCACAGGTTGAATGTGTGAATAACACATTTTGTATTTACACCAAAGTCTGCAACGTTATGTAACATGTAAATAATAGAAAAATTGTGTACCACTTCTGATTTTAGATTTAATTAAATTCTGATTCTAAATATTTTTTTATGATGTCAAATATAAGCAATCACGATTATGGTCACTACCACTGCTGCACTGTGCCAAATTTGAAGAGGATCTGTTCAGGCATACAGGAGGAGTACAGTCAGCTCCAAAAGTCGATGAACAGAATGTATATTTAACAGTACAGTTACGGCGTCAAATCAGGGTAATCTAATGATATATTTAATGGATGTGCTGGCGTCTGTACAGACTTTTATCCATTAAATATTATCATTAGATTACCCTGATTTGACGCCGTAACTGTACTGACTGTAGAATCAGGAACGTACTACATGAGTAAGAAAGACCTTAGTTTACCCTCATCCAACTATGTAGGAAGATTTCATATATAATTATAGGTAAGCACATATATGTAATATATATATATATATATATATATAAATGATTAAAATTGGCTATGTGGCTGACGGCCATAAAGAATATCGTCACCCCGTCGGGAGAGTAGAAGTCGTTTCGAGGGAATATATAGATACCAAAGAATGGGCAGCTGCGTTCTCCGGAGTACTATGACTATCTTACTACGATCGCTAACCGTGGTTATTATTATTTATTTATTATCAGATAACATGATCCATTATGATTAGTAACAACAGGAGCTATGTTAGTAAATAACCTAAATACACATTACACTAAATACAAATTAAATTATTTTATTTTGCCGTCCCAACTACGATGCTTACCCAGAGCGAGTGTATCGGACATTGATATTTACTAGAAATTATCTGCAGAATGTTACTGCTGCTGCCGCGCACTCTAGCCAACATTGACGATACACGCTTGCGTCTTATTGCGTAAAAATCACCCGTACGCGCTTCGGCAGACATCGCAGAAGCAGTGCAGTAACGCGGCAACCGCAACAACATCCTGAAGACGTTATTATATTGTACCCGCAGAGCACTGTATGGCTTTTGAGTATAATTAACCCACAGGCTGCTCGTGTAGAACGATTGGCAATATGCTTCAAAAGCGTTAATTTGACTTAAGCAGAGCATCGAGCAAACCTGCGAGCCAACATATTACATATCCCCCAAAATTATGGAAAAACCTCCGTTGTGGAAATTTTTTGGGAGGGCTTGTCCAGCAGTGGACATTTTAGGCTAACATGATGAATAAAACTAGTCAGGAGGCCGCGCAAGAAACATTTGTTGTAACTATAAGTATAGGTACATATACATATATAACCATTAATTTTAAAAGTATTGTATCTTTAACAAGGCATAAGTTGTCATTTTAATACAATAATTTCACAGTTTACGATGTATGAAATATGTATAGCGAAAACGCGATAAATACTACTTGCGAGTGTGCATGTGGTTATCAATAACAACTTGCAGCTGGAATACTTGCATTAGCAGATGTTGTGGTCACTTATTTATATTATTCCAATATTCACTAGCTTTGCAGTTCAAATGAGAAAACGACTATTCAGTAAGTGATATTTTTTTATTGTAATACTTTGTATTATGTGCCCCGCGGTTTATCCGCGTTAAATTTTATAAATTATCACAGCTCCTCCCCCGTAGGTGATAGCGTGATAACAGCCTATATGTTGCCTATATGTTGACCCGATCTCTTAGCAATATTTATGCTAAATTTAAAGTAAATCTATGCAGTACTTTTTGAGATACATATATATATATATATATATACAAACATACGGGCAAAAATTCTAAACACTAAATTTTTGGCTTCGATATCGATTGTAGATCACGCCCCTTGTATATAAATTTTTAAAGTAAGTATATTCAATGTGCAGTTATGACTTTCCTACGATTTTATTATATGTATAGACAATTTGTTTACATTTTTTTTTATTATTTAATGTTGGCTAAGGACTAGTGGGTCATCTGATGGTAAGTGATCACCGCCGCCTATGGACACTAGCACCACCAGGGGAGCCGCAAGTGCGTTGCCGGCTTTTATAAAAAGAATAGGCTCGCTTCTTGAGGCATCGCTTCTCATGTCATATCGGAGTTACATTCATGCATGTTCAAAATTCTTAACCGACTTGAAAAGAATTAGGTTATCTATTCGACATTTGTTCTTATGTTTGTATATTACGCGATCTTACATTGTTTGTGAACCAATAATTATTTCTATTTGTTAGGATATGCTTTGTTAATGGTTCTATATTATAATTGTTATTCCAATTGGTTTTTTAATCAGTGTTCATTGATATGATCAGGGTACCCGCTCGCTCATATGCATTTCCATTTTATTAAGAAATATACGACTGGTTTTCATAGTTAATGAACTAACTGAAAGACGCGCGATTTCTAGCTCCGGCAAAACGTATCGTTTGTTCGGGGAAACGACTTAATACGACTGGTTTTCATAGTTAATGAACTAACTGAAAGACGCGCGATTTCTAGCTCCGGCAAAACGTATAGTTTGCTCGGGGAAACGACTTAATACGACTGGTTTTCATAGTTAATGAACTAACTGAAAGACGCGCGATTTCTAGCTCTGGCAAAACGTATCGATTGTTCGGGGAAACGACTTACGTTTCTATACTTATAGATACTCATATTATTATTTCTCAAAGATTCGCGACCATTCTTATCGTTGCGACATTTAAAAAGGGACCTTTTCACCCCGAAATTAAAACTGGCTCTTGTACAAAAGCAAGTTTGGCAAGCAACGGGGTGCCGGGCAGAGGGGCTGATTTATATTGGAGCAATGCAGTGGAGTAGTGTGCAGTTAGTATTGATTTCCATTCGTAACGCCCACCCCCCCTGCATCTCTCACCTCACGCACCGTAACAATGGCAAAAGGCCAAGTATCCATGCCAGTGACATTAAAAAAATATACATACAAGTAATTTAAATATCGAATATCTTCGCTTAAATTGTGACGCGCGATGTATGGCGATGTTCATACTAAAAAGCTTTTAATCCATATTAAACATAGAATTGTAATCTTTATTTCAATTGCAATAAAGTTAATTTTCCTACAATGTTTTACTAGTTCGTTGCGTGTCCTGTAAGTAGTAATCTAGTGGAGCTACGAATTGTTTCAGTGAGACAAAACTGTTTACCAACGCAAATATTCCGATAGATACATATCTGAGGAAATTGATCCGGCGAATGAATGAGTGAATGTTAATTCAGTCTCTTGTGTTTTATTGATCATATGAATGAGAACGAGTTTGTAATGAATTACTTGAATAAAGAAACAATTATTAATACAAAGTGAAAAATGTGCAATGGGCTTTATTTTAATCGACTTCAAAAAAAGGTTATAACGACTTTTTGTTTTTTGTGTTTATATCAACCGATTCCTCTGTTGTTTGTTATTAGATTTTTGTCAAGCATATAATGTATGTTCTATGTTATTTAAACACTTCATTCTAATGTCTTAATTCTAATATGTAGTCATAAATATACTGTACAAACCATTTTTATGTTTAGAACACACACTCAAGTAACATAAACTGAATTCAAACATTTTGACGAACTGTAAATGTAGCAAAGAAATACTTTTGGCTAACAATAATAATAAAATTGTTCACATTGACACCGTACAAATTATTAATGACACTATTGGAAATTGCCTGTAACCTCATATTTTCAGTATAAGCTAATTAAGTATTCACTAAAAAGCACTTGACAAATTGGTCCTACCCTGCACGAAAGCTGTAATTATTCTGAACACGTAAAATGATAACAAATATTTTGTATGAACTATATCACTATGATAAACGGTCTCAATGGCCTCGACCAACCGACACACTCTCAGAGGTCGATGAACGCCATTTCGGTTATGAAACAGCGTGTACACTCGAGATCAGTGATTATGTATAGAGCATCCCGATTTAGAACGTGGAATTAAAAATTGAATGCATGAATAATTCTGGGTATTCTTAGTTTGAAGTAGGAATTACATTTTAGATTGTATATTTCTTCAATAAAAAGATAGTTCTGACTCTTTCATCAATGCTCAGCTCAAATTAATCAAAGATTTTCTCTACTTCCGGAAAGGTTCCGAACAAAGCCGTTGTTTTTTATTCCCACGGTCTAGATATTTAAGAACACTTAAGGAAAATATCATTGTTTATCTTCAGGATATCTTGGATTATACTTTATTATAAAAAAATCCAATCAACATTCGATTATTTGCAACAGTGGATAATTTGTACCCTTAAAACTCCGAGTACCTGTTTATTTGGTAATCGTAAAGGAAATTTTAATACCTACCTACCATAAAAATTGGAAGGTAAGACCTAGAATATAAATGTTAAAGAAAATAGAACAAATCTATAAATACAATTTATTGAGGTTAGATGATTCAGATAAAATAAATATCGGTAACTACTCACCGCTTGACTTTTGCATGCTGCAAATAGCAAAATGCATTGACAATTTATTGCAATTTATCAGTCAAGGTAAAAATATATCTATTATTCTATCTATTAATTTCAAAAGCACAAGCTTTTCATGAATATTTCAAAATACTAAATTACCTATCTATTTACATAACATTTTAAAAGCGTAGGTATATAATTTATTAAAGATATTTCATACATTTTACATTAAAAATATAAAACAACTTTATGTATTGTATGATAGATTATTATGTACGTCGAATGTAAATCTGAATGCGTATAAAAATAAAACTCTTAACGTGACCAGTGTACCTATGATGACGTAACTAAGTGGTAATGCCATTGGCTGATATTTTCGTTGTACTCACCGCCTCAATTTTGTATGTGTAATAAATTTTACCGTAGGTACAATATTTGGATTACGTCGTCTTAAAAGTTTAGTAGGCAACTGTACACTGAGAGCCCTTGTTCCAATTCCGAAAATCTTTTTCGTGCAATTTCATTGAGTGCAAATTGGGATGCGTATATTGAAATCTCGTTGTAGAATTGCAGATTTCACGAGGATATTTCTTATTACTTAATAACAACTTCGAAACCCGATAGACCGTGAAACTGATATTTGTTTAAACCCACTAATATGATTATTATAACACTAATGTTATAAAGGCGAAAGTTAGTGGGTGTGTATGTTTGTTACTTCTTCACGACTAAACGGCTGGAGCTATTTTAATAAAATTTGGTATGGAGTTAGCTGACACATAGGCTATCATTTATAAAACGCAGGTAAAATCGGGGGCACAGCTAGTATTATTCAGGCGAAAGTTTGTGTAAGTGTGTATGTTTGTGACTTCTTCACACAAAATCTACCGCACGGATTTTGATCAAACTTTGTAGTAATATAGCTTATATACCCGAATAACACTTATATAAATAATAGGCTATAATTTATAAACTGTAACGCGGGTAAAACCGCGGGGAACAGCTAGTTAGAAATATATTCTCAATATTTAGAGAGAGACAAAAAAGAGTTATTACCTTTCATCCGCTATTTTTCATGTCCATTCGGCAGCCAATTTGTACTAACTTCCCACATAAAATATATAACAAACAAAAGTCGGTTAAAGTAACTACTTCCTGAGATTAGACGCGGAACAAAGAAACAAACACATAAACTGTCTTTATAGCTCATATTCGTCTAGGTTATGGGTTCTGACTCAAATATATTCTTACTCGCTTATTTATTATGAAAATGTCTCATTTTGGATCCCTAAAATATATCTAACTAGCTGTGCCCTGCGGTTTCACCCGCGTTAAACTTTGTCAATAATACTATGTGTTTAGTGACATTAGTACCAAACAAAAAAAAAACGCGTCTCACAACCATGGATAGATAACATTTTCATTGTTCTTTTATTTTTTTTCTTGGCTATCCATAAATTTAATTACACGTTAAGAAGTAGAGAAGAGTCAAGTACAGACGCCAGCACATGCAGCTACCCAAATATGTCAAATTTATTTTATCAATTTTCAACTTTATCACAAAAGCATAAGGTTCACTTTCAATTGGGAAAATTTGACAGATTGGGGTAGCTTGATGTGCTGGCGTCTGTACATAGAACAAATATATCCTGATCAAATCAGTATTTTCCGTTAATTTAGAACTCCACACTCCAAAACATCCTTGATTAGCTTTTTATACAAATAATGAGCAAAAAAGTAATATAAACACCTCATTAAGAAAGCTGTCGTTCTAGGCTAGTTTTTTTGACCTTTATGTTATTTTATGATTATTTATACCTAATATATATATTTACTAGCGGTGTTCCGTGGTTTTACCCGCGTTAAACTTTATAAATTATAGCCTATGTGTTAATCCAGGGTGACAGCTAACTCCATACCAAATTTCATTAAAATCGCTCCAGCCGTTTAGAGACTCAGTAACAAACATACACACTCACACACTCACAAACTTTCACCTTTATAATATTATAGTGTGATATATACTTACTTATATTAATAATTTTTATGAACTCAAAAGTTGAAATATAGTAGTGGTAGGTACCACGGGAAGAAGAAGGAAGGAATATAAACAGGACAATATGGATAGAACAATATTTTGCAATTGGCGGCCTTATCACTAAAACGATGACTCTTCCAGGCAACCAAAACGACGATCTCAAAAAGATGACTTTTCCAGGCAACCTATTTGCCTGGAAGAGTCATCGTTTTGAGATCGTCGTTTTGTTGATAAGGCCGCCAATTATTATTGCAAAATATTGTTCTATGCACCGATCGTCCTTTGCGCCCAAGGCAAATAGGTTTGTTTGTTTGTTGTCCTGACCTTTTTCCGGTCGTGTCGCTAGTAGTCCCATCGAATCATGAGAGCGATAGAATAGAAATTGCCCCTGTGTTTGCGTTGCAGGCAACCTATTTGCGTTGCCTGGAAGAGATCGTCGTTTCCGTCCATCGCAAATAGGTTTGTTTTGGTTGTAGACTCATTGGTCTCAAGGCTAAACCCAACCTACAAGTCTGGAAGTTCTCCAAAAAATCGTCTGGCATGTGTCAACTAACCAGCACTAGGTCAACGTGGTGGATTATGATGCCCTCTCATTGTGAGAGGAAGCCCTAGCCCAGAAGTGGTATTTTAAGAACTTTTCCTTTAACTTTTAAAGTGGACATACCTACTTACCAATGAATTTTAATTTTATTTAAAACGTACATACGCCAGCACATCAAGCTACCCAATGTCAAATTTCCCCAATTGAAAGTGAACCTTATGTTTATGTGATAAAGTTGTAAATCTATAAAACAAATTTGACAGATTGGGGCAGCTGGATGTGCTGGCGTCGGTATAAAGGCGGACTTAATGCCTAAGGCATTATCTCCCAGTCAACCCTAAATTTCGGAATTTCAGTACATTCATACATTATTTTAGTCGAAGCCAGGACACTTCAAGTTTTATATTGGGCCTCTCTGTAAATCATGTCCCCGAAGTTAAGATAAAACGCGATAAATCAGATTTACGTGTATGTAAAACTGGAACGATAATTTTCGCCACCAATAAATATTACCCCGTACCACTATAACGTTTTCAGTTCCATTGCGGTATCGTCATGAGACAGATTCATCGGAATCGGCCCTCAGATATTCATATTCGAAATGAGAACTGTTTTAAAACATAATCTTAGTTTTCGTAATACGTAAATATTGACAACCAACTTGACAAGTTATAACTTTGTGAACATCAAAAATTATTTCACACTTTTTAGTTGCTTTTAAAATCAGTCTATTTTAAGACAATTGTTATTTTTAATAACTATATATTGGGTTCCAACAGCAAATTATAAGAATGGCGATATATTTTAATGGCATACGATATTTTGAATATTTTTCCCGCTTAAATTCTCAAATATTAGATTTAAATCAAGTATTAATTAATAATTTTCTTGCGACAACTAACGCACTGCCTGTGATCCCAAACTAGGCAAGGATATTTATGGCAACCAGACAACCGATAAACATACTTATAAATTTCTTAATACATGCAAATAATATGATCACACAAAGATTTGTTCAGGGTGGGAATCCAACCCACGACCTCTTGCTCAGCACTCACAGACACAAACCACTAGACCAGCCAATATGGGACCATCTTGCAAGTATACCTACTTATTATACTTACTTACTTATATACTTATTCCAATAAAAAAAATCACAATCAGTCCACAAACTTCAGAGCAATCGGTGTCTAATCGAATTGAGAACCTTCCTCTTTTTTAAACTTAAAAAAAACGCGAATATTTTTGAAATGAGAAAGCATTCCAATAAAGTTCGTTGACACTCTTCCGGGTTCCGTATTATATACCAACGCTTACCTATATAAATAAATACCTACCTACGTCGCGTGAGACATTGATTCTTATCGCGTACCAATGAGATTTATTCGGGGCTTTCGACTGGATTTATCGCGTTACAAGGAACCCGTTCCGTGCCTACTTAGTTCAGTAAATAATGTTCCACCAAAATTAATGGTGTTCTCTCTTTAAATAGATGACTAAATACCATGGCTCACGTTATCTCAGTTACCAAGTCTTGTTTATATCGGTTCCTTACGTAATCTAAGCTAGCGGGTTTCATTACTTACTTATCGTATGGGCTGTGGTTGTTTTTTTATTTATTTCGCATTCTTTTTTTGAAAATATTCTGAGCGGCCAGTTTGGTAGATGCTTGCCGGACACGGCGCAGGTCTTGGCTTCGATATCCTGTGACTCTAAATATCTATATAAATATGTATCGACAAAAGAAAATTTGTATATGTAATGTATCAATTATCTTTCCATAGTATAAGCTCCGCTTAATTAGGGATTAGATGGCCGTGTGTGAATAATGTTCCAGTGTATCCTACTAATATTATAAAAGCGAAAGTTTGTGTGTATGACTGTGTGAGTGTGTATGTTTGTTACTTCTCCATTTCTAAACGGCTGGAGCGATTTTAATAAAATTTGGTATAGAGTTAGCTGACACCCTGGATTAACATATAATACCTAGGCTATAATTTTTAACGTTTAATACGGGTAAAACCGCGGGACACAGCTTGTTATTATTATATTTATTAATCAACTAAATTATCTATTCTGTAGTACCCAATATGTCTTATTTCTGGCCTGTAAAATCAAACAAATCTCGCAAGACCATAATTTCAAGTAATGTATGGGCAGTGAAATGGTCAGAACAGATAAGCATTTTCGGCAAAGACTGCCATTAAGGTAGGTGCTTATGTATTTCAGATGGTATTTATCGAACGCAATTTTAAAGAATGCGTAGCCCGTTACGGCTTAGTTTATGGACCCCCTATTGATTTATGACATGACCTAAGAAAATTGAGTTTAATTTATAATTATACTAGCGGCCCCGTAGGTGCTTCGCTACGTATAAGGCATAGTAATAAAAAAAATATTATTAAGTTCATTTATTCAAACAAAAAATTATTCATTAATACTTGTTTTAAATCTACTAATAATTTGAGAATTTAAGAGGGAAAAATAATCAAAATATCGTATGCCATTAAAATATATAATATAAGTAATAAAAAAATTATTACTAAGTTCATTTATTCAAACAAAAAAATATTTTAAATTGCTAAAAGATGTTGATTTTGCACTTATTCAAGACTTTTTTTAAATTTTCTCTACGTACAAACCTTCCCTGGACTTCCACTAATAATTCAAGATCAAAATTAGCCAAATCGGTAAAGGCGTTGTTGAGTTATAACATTACAACGAAAAGTGGCATTGATTTTTATATACATACATACATAGACTCACGCCTGTTTCCCAGAGGGGTAGGCAGAGACAACGGATTGCCATTTGACACGATCTTTGCACACGTCTTTTGCCTCGATTACTGTCATTATATTCTTCATACATGCTCGCCGGTTTAGGGTACTTCTGACCTGTCCTTTCTTGAGAACGTCTCCGATTTGTACAGAAAATGTTCGACGAGGTCTTCCCCTTCCGGTTGTTCCATTCACACAGGCCAGGTATACTTCTATAGAGGTATATTTTTATATATATAGATTAATTTTATAATTCATAATTTATATTCAGTCAGTTGTGGTGCAGTGGTTAAGATGGTCACCTGGCTACTCCTTCAGCGCATGTTTAGGTTTCAATCCCCATACACAACAACTATTTGTGTGAGTGTAGTTGCTTTGAGCGCTGGTTCTAGGAGTACATTGTGTCCGTGCGTTGGATGTTTGAAAAAACATTTCGCTAATGCGGGTGTCATCATTTATAAATATATAAAACATAGCTATTAAGAGTATCACGACATGCGGCATGAAAGGCAAGCATTTTCAAACCACGCATTTACCAGACAACTGATAAAAAGACTTATATATTTCTAAATACTTACATAAGATAAATTCCACCCAGACATAGAACAAATAAGCGAATCACGCAAAAACCCACGACTTCAGGCTTAGGAATCAGGTTCACTCAAATATAGATAATAATAATTTATTTCAGATAATTAGAGTCCATTTTTTTAGTAAATAATTTATAAACTTAAACACTATTGTTAGTTAATACCTTAATGCTAAACATTCAAAAAACACCCCACTGGGATATGTTTGCGCATCCAATGTTCCAGTATTGGGCTGTGTCACCGGTCCACGATGGTGTTTAATAGGCTACGTACCCGTAGGACCTCCTAGTTTGGACCTCGTCTAAAAAGATGACCCTTTGGACCCCTTTGTACCGTTTGGACCTTCAAACTTGGATGTTGTCTATACTTGATTACCCGTTAGACCCTCTATTAAGTAACGAGTTCTGATGGACCTCATTCACATGTCTTCGTGTAAAAAGTTAAAATACACTCGTGCACAAAAGTGACACACCTTAATAAAAATAAAACACTACAATATAAATCAATGTTATTAATCAAAAATGTATATAAGTAAAATAAAGTATATAAATCACAGATCAAATGTGAAAATCAGTCTTATTTTTACCTATGTAAATTAAGTACACTTAATAAAAATATCATAATACATACATAGTTTTCTATCATAAATCTCGCAGATAATTATAATAAAGTACCGTATTGCCTAACATTAAGATAAGCTTTTCAAAAACAAAAACAATTATGTTATTAGCTATAAATCACAGATCAATCATTATAATCACAGTATTATCCTACAATTTTCCTAAAAAAATTGTTACTTTAACCTAAGAAAACTGAACCCTATCTAATACATAATAGATCACAAATATCAGGTCAAGTTTAGACAAGTTTAGTCAAATTCTTTAAATAAATTAGTGTAAAAACATTAAGTTATGTCAAATAAAAAATCTAAAACACATATGTAAGTAACTTTTCTAAGCAATGACCTACACTGTGCCTGTATTCGCTTATGCTATTTCGCCTAATTATTAGAATTCTGGTTAAACATTTTCATCACAACTGTACCTTTTTTTACTAAAATAACGCCGGGCGAATACTAAATAAAAACATATTTTATTAAGGTCCAAAAGGTACTAGAATAGAGGTCCAACAGGTTCATCTTTAGTAGTTTTAATCTTGAAGGTCCAAAGGGTACTTAAAAAGAGGTCCAATGGGCACATTGATTATTATATTTTAAAGAAGGTCCAAAGGGACTTAAAATGAGGTCGAACGGGTACTTTTGCGATAGAGGGTCTAAACTTGTAGGTCCAACGGGTACGTAGCCGTTTAATATGCTATTGGGACTGCCTCGTACCCTGTTCATAATAGAAGCGCATCGCTTACGCATGATGACGTGGAATCCATCCGTGCGTGCTTCGGCGAACATTTTTGATGCGCTACAATGTCTGCATCTCCATCAGCATCCTAAACGTGTTATTGTATTGGACGCGCAGAGCGAAATATAATCTGAAGATTATATTTCGCTCTGCGATATTTTATATTTTAATCCTGTTGTTACGTAATTTTAAAACCGATCGAGTCCAATTTAATATAATCTGAAGACGATTATTTTATATTTTAATCCTGTTGTTACGTAATTTCAAAACCTGTCGAGTCCAATTTAAAATAATCTGAAGATGGTTATTTAATTATTTAATCCTGTTGTTACGTAATTTTAAAACCTGTCGACTCCAATTTAAAATAATCTGAAGACGGTTATTTTATTTTTAAAACAGTTTTTACGTAATTTTAAAACCTGTCGGGTCCAATTTAGGTCAACAACATACTCTCACTCTATTACAGACTACCAAGTATTAAATTTATTCAAAGTTTTGCACTGATTTCCATTTAAAGTGTATCACGCAAAACTGGATTTCAGCACTTCTATCTTGCAAGCTCTTAAGCTTGCGCTAGCGCTTTATTTTATTAACTTTAGTATCTAGGTACATTATTTTAACATGATGTTAACAGACTAGGCTTTCTCTGCATCACCGGAATTTAAAGAAGTGAGATTTTCAGCTTTCGAAAGATATTGACTTCCTAATTTCCCTACCTTTACTGAACAAAGAATATACAGTAGTTCTTTATTGATTTGGTCGTTTAACCAAATTGTTCTGTAATTGCAATTTGCTGCTTTATTACTATGTAACATAATATTTACAGTTAACTTTCAAGCCTTTCAGTCAACTTTTAACTTAAGCCGCCTAACAGGGGTGATTCATAGGTAAGTAACATACTTACATATATACTAACCCGTGCCATAGGGAACCCCTTTTTGGGTTCGAATCTCGGCTCAAAGTGGTTACTGATGTGTATAATTGCAATCGAATAATTTGACCCTCCAACTCCAGATGGAGGTTCAGTGTTGTGAAATGTTTTGTGCAATTTTAGCTCTACCTTCATACGCGAAGACTATACTATAATACGAATGCTAAGGGTATCGTCCGGGAAAGTTGTGATACCTCCTAGGCTAACTGTAAAATACACGTGTATATGTGGCCCATCGGATAAGACAGCCGCCTGGCTATTTTTTGTCCCGGATTTGAAAGCCGCCCACGACAACTATTTGTGAGACCCATAAGATTTTCCGAGTCTGGATGTAGTTTGTGTCCGTCTATTATATTTTCTTTGTAAAGTGTCTAGTGAACCAGGGGTCCAATTTCCGAGTGTGAAAGTTCTCTTAAAACAAAATTAACACATAAAATTGCTTGGAGTTTATACACAATTAGCTAAAACCCTGCATGATATCCACTTTAAAAGCTTAATACATAAAAAAATATTATCGTTTCAATCGCTTTCTCAAAAACTTGTTAAAATACATTAAAAATCTTATCAGAGTAAAATGATCATGATTTAAAGTTCATTTATAAATTA
The DNA here is from genome assembly GCA_951640165.1 of Pseudoips prasinana. NCBI lineage: Eukaryota > Metazoa > Arthropoda > Insecta > Lepidoptera > Nolidae > Pseudoips > Pseudoips prasinana. The sequence continues at coordinate 13,513,603 of OX621245.1, read as the reverse complement.
TTAAAGTACATTTTAACGACCGATTTACGCACGAGCGCTCCCATTTCCCTGTGTTGTTCCTTTCCGTGATTTATTACCGGGATACCTTATAATAATAATAAAAGATATAAGATAAAGCACGCACTTTAGGTAAATCCTATTATACCATACTTTGTGGCACGATTAGCCGTGTGGTTTCCGGCCCAGAAAAAATAACAGGGCCACGCCATACCCTCCCGTGGGTGTCGTAAAAGGAGACTAAGGGTCTAAACAGACGGACCGCATTTCAACTGCAATCCAACTGCAAATTTGCAGTTCGGATGCAGTTTGAATGCAGTTGACACGACTGCAATAGAATTGCAAACCAACCGTGCGGTCCAATTGCAGTCGGCGTGCAGTCGTGTGAACTGCACACCGACTGCAATCGAACTGCATCCGAACTGCACCATACCCACCAGAATCAGTCGTAGAAACAAGGTTAGAGTGAGCACACGCGTTGTCTGTCCCTAAATAAAATGAATATGTCGAGCAACAAGGTTGTAGATTAAGATTTGACGAAGCTGGCGGGTGGGTATGGTGCAGTTCGGATGCAGTTCGATTGCAGTTGGTGTGCAGTTCACATGACTGCACGCCGACTGCAATTGTACCGCACGGTTGGTTTGCAGTTCTATTGCAGTCGGGTCAACTGCATTCAAACTGCATCCGAACTGCAAATTTGCAGTTGGATTGCAGTTGAAATGCGGTCCGTCTGTCTACAGCCTAAGGGATACACCAGGTAGTTCTGTGGTGTACTAGCTACCACCTAACTGGCCTACTCGCATGCCAAGTGCATTGACTACGGCAAAATCTGCCTGGTGAGCTACCTACCGCCATGAACACGGAAATTTCATCCATATCTCCCGGATGGATAGTTTTCTGCCACCGTGCGTTTCACAAGAAACTTTTTACCGCGCATGACCTCTCTGAAGATCGAACTAACTAGATAATTCCAGATTATCGATTATCGAATGTATTTGATTATCGATTATATGGATTATCGATTAGATTAGCGAAGATATTTCCACTATGTCATGGCAACCTTCAAGAAGCGAGCCTCTTCGTTTCCTAAAGACTTCTTAAAATCTGGAATTGCGAGTACCAATGGGCGGCGGTGATCACTTACCACCAGGTGACCCGCTTGCTCAATTCCTGGCTATACTATCAAAATATTCTCACACGCACGTCTACGGGTAGGGTTACTAAATTATTTGTCATAAATAAATAATAAATACCTTGGGGCAACTAACTCACTACCATCTGATCACAAACTACCCAGATACTGTATTATGGCAAACAACGATTGATAATGTTTCTAAATATATACATAAAATAGATAAATTACACCCAGACGCAGAACAAATAATCATGCTCCTCACACAAAGATTTATCCTGGGTGGGGATCGAATACACAACCTCTGGCTTAGCAGTCAGGGTCACAGCCACTAGACCAAAAGGGCAGTCATCAACTTTTATATATCCGATTCAATTAAATTCAATTTTTTATTTGCTCAATACAGGTATTACAGAGGATGGTGCGCACGGCTACATATCAAGCTATACATTTCCAATATAAGCTGACCTGTCATTCTATGGAAATCCTATACAACGCGAGGTCAGCTTATACTGGAAATGTATAGCTTGATGTGTAGCCGTGTGTACACATTAAACTTATTTGTAAAAACTAAGGCATGCAAGTTGTTTCATATACAAGTTTCATAAACAATGGAGTGACAGTAGATAATATTAAGTTAAATATTGTAATAGTTTATTAAAATAGAATTAGTTAGATTGGTTTCGATAAGTGCAATTAAAACTTATTAAAGTTATATAAATATAATTAGAACACGAATATAATTAATCAATTCAGTAAATGTTACAATAATCTATACATCTATACAAATAAATAAAATTGGAGTGTCTGTTTGTAATATTGAAATAACCAGTTTCTACTACATAAATATGAATAGGTATATATACGGTACATACACCAAACTAACATTTTTTACAATTTTTGTCTGTCTGTCTGTCTGTTTGTTCCGGCTAATCTCTGAAACGGCTGAACCGATTTTGACGGGACTTTTATTGGCAGGTAGCTGATGTAATAAGGAGTAACTTAGGCTACTTTTATTTTAGAAAAAGTCATTTATTGTACAAAAAAACAAAAAAAAAAACCTAATTAACACGCGGACGAAGTCGCGGGCACAGCTAGTTTAATATATAATTACAATCAATGTCAAATTGTATTGTACAATCTCACGTTAAAATAAATATAAATGTCGAAACAATATATAAGATTCGCTCTTTGTATCGGAATACTCCTCGAAATTTCGCTCAATTTATTTTCGTAGTAGACCTCACATAATGTCAGTACACACATAGTAGGTGAATATGTAGGTACACACAGATTCGGTACAACACAGAAAACCACTTACCCCTTACAGTGGGGCCCTTAAGAGTATCACGTTAGCTGTTTACAAGAAGGGCTCAATTTATTTATTCGTTCATTAAGCAGCAAGGCGGGGGATCTCGGCGAGAGACGAATTTTAGGATAATGGCTGTACGATGTACTTATGAAACATAGATTATTAAGGCGTATGCGGCTGATAGTGGAAATGCCTGCTCTCAAACAAATATAACTATTAATACCATCTATACGGTGTTACCGGTGATTTAGCAATTTAGCATAGCCTATGTGTTAATTTAGGGTATAACCTATCACCATTCCAAAATATCAGCCAAATCCGTTTAGTCGTTTCTGCGTGATTGAGTAACAAGCACTTAAACAAATAATCTTTCAGGTTTATAATATTGCTAGAGGTAGTTGCGCCCCGTGATTTTACCCGTGATTTAGCAATTTATTGTGTTGATTTATGGCATAACCTATCTCCATTCCAACTTTGTACCAAATGCTTTCAGCCATTTTTACGTGATAGACTTAGACTTAGAAACATCCAATCATATCAAATATTATTAGTATGATCAACGAGTCGCATTATTTTTTATGACCATTTCCCCGTTCATATTCCGCAATTTTTATTTATATTGGACTAATTTATAAATGTATGCAGTATTTGTATTAACTAGGAAGTACCAAAAACATTAATAAAAACTTTTATTAGAGCAGCTTTAATTGCTCGAGTTACACAAAAATCTTAATTCCTAGAAATCCAACATGAAATGCCACTGCAAATCGATTAAAAATCAGATACAAAAACTATTACAGATAATAAATCAATTACACGAAAGGTTAACGAAACAAAAACGTGAGAAACATCAAATCGATTCACCGAAATCGATAGCTGGTTAAAATCGAATCGTCGCATAAACGATATTAAACAAATCGTACAAGATATTCCCATTTCGTGCAAGGTAACCGAAAAAAATATTAGCATTTAAATTCAGAATCGAGCAGTGTACTAATTTTAAAAGAGAACATCTGGCTAGTCTGTGTCTCTGTATCGAATTGAAGGCTATAAAATTGTACGCAGTTTTATAAAATTCTACTTCACAAAAGTGTTTATTGAACATGGCGTGTAATTCAATAATAGTGTCGGAACACCAGCGGCACTCACAGTCTGGCCCAGGCCATTATCTATCATCAACGATTGGATACAGAGAGATTGACCTTTGGCTATGGAATCGCGATGCAGATGTATTTAAGAATTGTTTAGTTCAATCGTTAGAGCTTAAAACACGACTTTCAAAACTTGCTTTATTTTTAAAGTAGTTTTTAGTTCGCTGAAAAAACGGTAAAAGTTTCCAAAAGAGAAAGCTAATTTGAAAAACGTGAAATGTCAAAATTTATACAACCGTTATTCGCGTATTTTATTTCATTGTTCTCGAATATAATCTCTAAGACGAATTTAACAATGTTATTGAATACCGCTACATTCAAATAATTATTTCCTGACAGTAATTAACACAAGATATAATATAAATATTGGAGAAAATTTAAGGAGCGCAATCTACCCATCCAACTCATATTAAAGTAAACTAGTCCGTGAAACATAATATACTAGATGTGCCCGCGGTTTCAGCCGCGTTAAACTTCATAACTTATAACCTATATGGTTTTTTATATATTGCTACAAAGTTTCATCCATCCATCCAATCCATAGGTTTTGCCTGAAAGTGAAACAAACATATATACATCCATCCATTTCGCATTTATAAATTAGTTCGCGAATTTTTAACTATCTGCGTTCTCGAATAACACAAGCATTCTAAGCTCACAAAGTTTACCGAGACCCGAGTCCACGAGATGTTAAGTGCAGTAAAGTCCAAATGAAGCAGAAAATCATGGCCCGCGATACATGAATTTATTTCTTAAATGTGGGTGGTGTCTTTGAAAATAAAATTAACGCTCTCTGACGTCAGACGTGGCATTTTGTGTGGGAAATGGTGACTGTGGTCGCCATCTATTAATGTGTAGTGACCCTCACAATTTCTTTATGTTCGTCTAGTCCATATGCAAAACAAATTACCACAGTTTTAGGGTTATCACTATATACAAGATTGAATATTGCATGTTATCAACACGAAAGGATAAAAACTACGGGTGGATCAGGAAAATAAATAATGCCACAATTTAGAAAAAGTATATTTAATACAAATTATTTATTTGATCTTGTAAAGGTCGCTGGAAGTTACTGGATGCGGATAGCGGAAGACCGGCAATTGTGGAGATCTTTGGGGGAGGCCTTTGTCCAGCGGTGGGCGTCTTTCGGCTAATATGATGATGATGATAAATTAATTTAGTTTTCATGGCGTTCGAAATAAAAAAATATACATTCAAAGTTTTTTATGATTTCCCAGGCAAAAGACAGATTACTTATTTCGTTAGCTGTGACGATCTTAGCTGTGAAAGTTATACCTATATTATATTGTTGTAAAGCTTATTTTTCACTGCTATGTCACTAAAATATCTCAATTTTTGTATTTTAACTGAAGTCGCAGAACGTAACGGCGCACGAACGTATTTCAAAGGTAATAATGTCCTCCTAATCGAAGTTGCTGCGTAGTGACCACAGCGAATATCTGAATATCATTACCCCACCTCATCCCGTTGGAGATGTAGAAGTGGACCAGAGGGAATATCTACCATAGGACGGGCAGCAGCTTCTTTCCAAGTAGTATACCCATCTTACTGCGATCGCCACTCGCCAGCCCGCCTGCCAAGGGTGGCGATTATGGCATATGCCCCCAAGATGATGCTTTAGCTTTTGTCCAGCAGTGGACTTCTTTCGGTTATAGCGGATATTCATAATGGACATTAACCCTCTAATTAAATGTGCAACACAAGTGGAAAGAAAAACGGAGGTCAGGTGGGGCACTGTGGTACTTCTAGATCTTATGTTCTTCTCAAGTACGGAGATGTAATATCTATACGCCTCTTGACTGGGACCGTGAATTAAACCCGAAACTTTGTAAACTGCGGTTAAACACGCTACAACAAATCTAACGATGGAGTAAAATAAATAGTGACACTCGCGTTATAATCCTTTTACCGCCATACTTAACTACTCCGTACTCTACAAGATACTTTCAAAGAATTTGTTAGCAAAGACATCTCCTTTACGATAATGTTCGATTTTCTATTAAACTTGAAAGCGTTCCACGTCCCACATTCTTATCTCGAATGTTCTACGACATATTTTTCCAAAGTTTCCCGGCGCGAGCTTTCAGGCGGCCGCGTATAAAGCTCTATTCACACATGGCGGGAGATAAGGTAGCTTTCACACCATTAAGCCGCGCGCTGGAGCCCGGGGCTTTTCCAGATTAGATTATACACCCGATTTATGATGTCATTAAAGCTTTGATAATTACTCGGGACAGGCTGCGTAGGCGAGACGCGGTACAGGGGGTAGGGGGGAGTATACGCGGAGGGGGAAGGGGGGCTTGTACTGTTTGATTGGATTCCTGGTACTGCGAGGGTTAAAGGATTAAAGTTATGGAGATTAGTTCGCCGCCCGCGGCCGCGCTTCGTTTATGTTAAAAGGTCTATAGAGATATGTTGGATAAGAGATTGGTTATTGCCAATTGTGATACTGTTGCAGGTTTTAATTTTGTTTGTAAATAAACTCTTGATTGGTTTTAGTAACAATAGCTTGTTGTGTATTCGAGTAAAACGATTCGTGAGCACGCAAACGATATTATTTACGAAACACTACTACACTAGCGCCCCGTCTTTGTGTGGGTAGATAAACACAAAGATAAATTAGTATAATATATGATTACCATATTTGGACAAATAGAAATTTTACCTATGTTTGAATTAATTCGAGCTAAAAGTGGTTATTGTGATTGCCGAAGACGTAGGAGGGTCGAAGCAGCATAGACTGCCGATAGCCCTACTTTGAAGTTCCGGCAGCTCCGGGAAAACAGTGATCTGCCTATGATCCAGTCACTGTGCCTAACTGGCAGGAGTCGGCAGTCCGGGAGAACAAACTAAAGTCTTCCTAGTGTGCCCAAACCACCTGTGGCACGGTATCAATGTGGCCCGGAATATCACACCCGCGTTCCCGGGGCTCTCTCTACCACGCACTATGAGACGTACACAGCAAGTCAGGTTCTGTCGGTGTAAGTCTGACTTACCAACCCGCAGACACTATTTGCAGGTGACATGTCAATGCATTCCGCCAGCCATAACAAAAAAAAAACAAAATAGGTATTCAGGACTATTTATTAGACTTAACTTTGACTACAATTAAAATATCTCAAATATTCTTAATGTCTTTGTTGTCTTCAGTCTAATACCGTCGCAATGGCATCTGTAGGTACAGACGCCAGCACATCAAGCTACCCCAATCTGTCAAATTTCCCCAATTGAAAGTGAACCTTATGTTTTTGTGATAAAGTTGAAAAATCTATAAAAGAGATTTGACAGATCGAGGTAGCTGGATATGCTGGCGTCTGTACATGCTGTAGATAAATTACATCATTCACAGAACAAATAATCGCGCTCATCACACAAAAATTTGTCCTTGGTGGGGATCGAACCCACGACCTCTGGCTTACCAATCAGAGTTGCTAAACAATAGAACAACAGGCCAGTCCAATAATCTCGCGTGATATACCTAATCCAAATTTTCTTCTTCGGCCATATTTTTCTGCCATCTTATTGTTGGTTACTAGTATTTTAAATTTGACATATTAGTTTTTATTAATATATTGATTAATATATTTATTAATATATTGATGAAATCGGTAAGTTATGACTACCTCAATACAGATAGATCAAAACAGAGCGAATTACAATCGAAACTGAATTTATGTAAAAAAATTAACACAGTGGTAGTGACCATACTCGTGAGTGCAAATAACTGAATTCATAAAAATCGAACTCGCCACGGAAGAATAATCACTGAAAAAATCAAATGTCCCATAGAAATCAATAATAATAATGCCAGCAAAAGCTGAGAAAAAATAAGAATCAAAAAAGAAAATAATAATAAAATAGTTTATTTCTCTCTTCAAAGTTTATACAATGTACTTCTAGTAAGGAACAATTACTCATATACTTAAAAACTTTTGAGAGCAATTGAACAATGTAAGAGTAGGTATAGACATTTGGTTGTTCAGTTGTAATTTGCAAGCAGCAAAATGCCTTGTAAACCTAGTATAAATAATACTCGTGTGCTTATTGTCTGTTAATGCCCGGTTCCTTTATTTTACGATCCGTCATTGGACCAACGTTACCATCCGTAATTCAGCTACCGATACCGATGCAAAACTAGCGTTCCACAATGCCCTACCTGCGACGAACATCCGTAGTTTAAACCACCTAGGACTCGTTCGGCGATGAACCTCTCGCTCCTTTTTACGTTTAGTAATAACAAAACATCGTACATCAATTATGCAACTAAAATCATTATCTGTAATATTATGTGAGTAATAGTACAAATTAACGTATAGTTACAGTAATAATTTAATTTGCGTTTTAGGTTTAAAATATATTTATAAATCATTAATATTGAAAATTTGATATTACGCGTGCATGGTGTGAACAAAACGCGTAACAGAAAAGCGCATAGCGCATGCGTCTGGCGTCTGACATCTGTCCAGGAGTATTCCATGGTTTCTAAATAAGTTTTTAAATTGAGTATTTGATCTAAGGTTTGTAGTTATGAAATCTTAGAAGATATTATTATGTACACGTCTTCCTTTCACTCTCAATTATGGATAAATTTCATGGAATAGTTGTTCCACAGCTGGTTTATCGAGCCGAAATCTCAACTGGAATTCTTGGCAATCATGCACGGAAAAATAATCAACCCTTTCTTTATAAACTCTTCTTCCCACTTTTTCATCATTCACCGTCGGAAAACAAAGCCATGAATTCTCTATCAGTTTCAGAGCTAGACATCACGGAAATCTCCTCAAACACTATGTTAACTACCAAAATAAAATATAAACGACTGGTAAACCGACCGAATTCGACTAGTAATCGAAGCAGTAACACCTCGTTATTTTGACAGTTCCGTGACAGTAGAAAATATTTGTAGGAACACTTTCGAACGCATCTCCATACAATAAGCTTACTAACGTCCTCCCATCCGTTAGTAACCAGACGTTCGTTATTTGGATAACGACTAGTATTTTTTAGGAACGGTTTTGCGTTACGGCTGGTAGAAATTCTAACTATTCGTAGTAGAAACGATTCGTTTTTGGAATATAGGAACCAAGCATAAATGCATGATTGTAAATTCTCCCGTGATACAGGGGTTTATTTACACAGTGCGGGTTTTGTCTTTAAAAATATTTATAATGCCTATTTAGACGAAACATGTCGTCTCTACTTTTTATATCGCTCTAAAAAATAACACAAAACCATGTTTTGGCCATTAATATTTTAGAAATATGATTTCTCATATTTCTAACAGCCTTTGTAATGGCAATGACCTGATCAATTATCAGTGGCAATCGATATCGAGTAATTCTCTAAAATAATATACATAGTGTCATCTTACATTTGAAAGTAAAATAGAAATCTTACTGCGCGAGATCTCGTAAGAACACATGTTCTCACAAAATTTTGTAATAAATATAAAACAATATAAATATGTTGTGACAACTAACAGACTGCCGTCTGATCGCGAACTAGGCAGAGTATTATGGTAACCAGACAACTATATATTTCTAAATACATTGGTACAGACGCCAGCACATCCAGCTACCCCAATCTGTCAAATTTCGTTAATAGATTTTCAACTTAATCACAAAAGTATAAGGTTCACTTTCAATTGGAGAAATTTGACAGATTGGGGTAGCTGGATGTGCTGGCGTCTGTACATGCTGTAGATAAATTACATCATTCACAGAACAAATAATCGCGCTCATCACACAAAAATTTGTCCTTGCTGGGGATCGAACCCGACCTCTGGCTTACCAATCAGAGTTGCTAACCAATAGAACAACAGGCCAGTCCAATAATCTCGCGTGATATACCTAATCCAAATTTTCTGAGATCATCAATTAAAAATAGTCAGGTACAAGGACTATTTTCCTTAGCCCCAGAGTAAAGGTACGAAAAATTATTAAGCAGAAATAAGTTATTTCCTCAAAAGAATAAAAAAACACCTTCATATATCAATAATATTTTTCTGAAAACTATGAAAGAAACCGTTTATAGTATTATTTTTTGCCACGATATAACCATGCCATAGTATTTCATTGCCTGTCTGAAATCAACTTCCTAGTCGCTCAGAATTAACTAAGGTAGAAACTACAGTCCATTTAACTTTTAAACATGTAACGTGATCACGCGGCTGAACAGTGAACACGACATCGAGTCGGCTTTGTTAGAAAATTTTGTGCTGAGCTCACTTACATAGAACTGCGGACTATAAGAATATATAGTAGCGTTACCAGACGTCCCGTTTTTCCTGGGACGTCCCGTATTTCAGAGATAATTTGAAGACCTGCCGAGACTGACTTTGTTCTGTATTACAAAATTCATCATATGAGCCGAAAGACGTCCACTTCTGGACAAAGACCTCCCCCAAGGATCTCCACAATGGCCGGTCTTGCGCTGCCCCAGCCAGCGGCTTCCCGCGACCCTTGCAAGATCGTCGGTCCAACTTGTAGGGGGCCTGCTCACACTGTGTCTTCCGGTGCGTGATCGTCACTCGAGGACCTTTCTGCCCCAGCGGCCATCGGTTCTACGAGCTATGTGCCCCGCCCACTGCCTCTTCAATTTGGTAATTCTTTGGGCTATGTCGGCAACTTTGGTTCGCCTGCGGATTTCGACGTTTTCTATTCGATCGCGCAGTGATATTCCGTGCATGGCCCTCTCCATTACTCTTTAGGTGACTTTAAGCCTTTTTATGAGGCACATAGTAAGTGACCACGTCTCTGTTCCATAAGTGATCACTGACAAAACACACTGGTCGAAGACTTGCGACTTAAGACACTGTAGTATTTGGGACGAAAAGAGATCACGTAGCTTCCCGAGCGCTGCCCAGCTGAGTTAGATTCTACATTTGACCTCTTTTTCGAAGTTCAACTTACCTAGTTGAATGGTCTGTCCTAGGTAAATATATATTGGATGATATCTTCAGGCTTCTGGACTGTGACGGCTTTGGCATCAATATCAATGGCGAGTACATCACTCATCTTCGATTTGCCGATGACATTGTAGTCATGGCAGAGACCATGGAAGACCTCATTGCAATGCTCGATGACCTCAGCAGAGTCTCACATCAAGTGGGTCTAAAAATGAACATGGATAAGACAATAATCATTTAGAAAGTCCATCCCATTCAAGTGCAGATGGGAGACTCTGCACTCACTGCAGACCACTATATACATATACTTCAACAATATTCAATTAAAATACGCAATAATCTATCGAAGAAAATTAATGACAGTTTCACACAGATTTATGGAATAAGTATTTGACAGCGCGATATGACAACGTCCTTAACAAGATGCTATTTTTAAAATGCAAATATTTTCTAAAATTATATTATTTAAAAAAGCCAGGAAATTGCAACGTTTTTTAATGACAAACCAGTGAACGCAAAGAACGCATGGGTGCTATTAAAAGGTAGATGAAAATAATGGAAGGATTTTCCAGGAGTGAAATCCTTAACATTTTTCTAATTATATAGTTTGCCTTAGGATCCCTAGTTTTAACTGCTTTGTACAGAGGATTCTTTCACAGATGACCATTTTCAACTACCGTTCCATTCCAAGATATCAAATCACCGTTTTCGACGCCGAGCTGAACGAATGATAGATAAGAATGACAGCCAGAAAACATGACGAGTTTGAATGCGTTCAGAAATTTTCAAATACAATGCGTTCATAATATCTAGGAAACAATGATAACACATGCATTGAATTTACGAATATGTAAAATCAAACCAAGACATGACAAAACTTATACGATCTTCTTCAAGATATAACTATTAACTAACAATAAATATAACGTAAAAAACATGATTTTCATTTAACAAGGGAAAATTTAAAATCACATTTTTTTGAATTAATTCTTTTTCTCTTACAGGATCAATAAAACTGGCAACCCCTGATAACCATAGTATGTAACAGTTCGTATACGATTAGCGAACAATAATTATTGACTACTGACTTCACACAAGACTCATTTCATGATTTGCCCATTCAACATATTATTATAGGTATATGTAATAATTAGTCTAGAATAAGCTAAGTGTACTTCAAATTTCATATGGGTTATAGCCTTGTCTAACTGCAGAATATCCTCATAATTTCTGAAACTAGATCATCCCTTACATACTAATTTGTCTGTCGTAACACCAATATCCTGCATAAATTGCTAGAAGAGTTCAATTTTTGCTTTAGGTTCATTTTAGCGTTTAATATTATAATTCAAACTATTATGATCGTTGTATCTTAACCATTACAGGTAAATTTCCATCGCACTGCTTCAGGGCATTTATGAAAAATGTATATTTTCTCGGAAACAAAAGCTGTTAAAGCGACTTACTGTTAAGGCTTATCTATTATGCCTTCACATATTTCCCTTGTCGTTTGAACGCAAAGTAAGCGAGAAATTGTTTTCCTTTTAAAGTATGTACATATAAGTTGAAATGTTTATGAAGCATTGTTTGGTTGTGTGGACTTTGTAAAATATTGATGTTAGGGACTTTCCTCTGGCCGTAGAATCTATTACTATTAAGAATAGTTACTTCCTACGCGAGCTTACATCTGTGGGTATTTAGATATTCATTGACAAATTATTGTATTAACTGGGTTCGTGAATAAACTGAGTTACTACAACAGCATTGCAAATTATAAAAATTACTATGATATCCTGAAATAGCTAAGTGACATACGCCATGAAGCCTTTTTTGTTTGGAAATATACAAAGTGGGTAGTATATTGTATAATTTTGCTACAGTTGTATTAAACTCATATCTCATTAATCTGCTGTTTAGTGACGGTGACGAATTTCATCCCGTCTCTCTGAGTACTATGACCACCATCTAAAAATAAGTTCAAAAGAATTATTAAAGCCAAATTGTGTAGCATATTACAAAATTTCTGATTATTTAAGTGACAACAGTGCTTGGATTAAGTTGTTCTGTGTGAACACACATGATTGTATTTAATCTTAAGTATAATTTATTTTAAAAAAGAATTTCTACTGAGTTTTCTGGCAGTGTTTTTCAGTAGCTGCCATGTCATGCACTGCACGTTTGGATAAAATTCCACATAAATGTAATTTTTTTACGGAATAAATGATTGTTGAATTTGTTTTTTACAAAGTAACAAACTGAGTTTCTAATATATATGCGAGATTTAGAGTTGTTTACACCGCTACGTTTATCCTTGTCTGCATCCCTATCTGTTCTCAGTCCAATCTTTAAGGTTTCCATTGTATAAAGCTGGTAATACTTAAGATCCTTCAATCTTTCGACCTATTTCCGTATTGCCCACTAGTAAAATATTCGAAAAGTTAATGTTAATGAAAAATTACCCTGTGGAGACTTTAATATACATATTTCACTTCACGGGAAATAGTTTGGATTCACAAAGGGTTGTTCCACCATAGATGCAGGGGTCAATTTGTTTAAAAGTATATTCGTGGCTTGGGAGGACTCGCAAGATGCATTAGGTATTTATTTCGATTTGTCCAAAGCATTTGCTTCTATTCATCATGAATATAATCTTGTCAGTAAACTACACCACTACGGCATCAGGAACAAGGCTCTCGAACTTCTGTCTTCTTACACGGGCAATAGAATTCAGAAGGTCGATGTAAACGCCAAAATATCTGCGGGATCTTCAGTCGCAATGGACGTTCAAACGTCAATTCTCGACCCATTCTTGGTTTTAATATATTATATCAATGACTTAACTTACTATGTAAGGTAGAAGCATGAAATTATTTTGTCAGTAGATCACACTTCATTGACGTTTAAAATAAATGAACAATTGCGAGCTTTTGCATTTGCGACCGACGCAGTCTCAAAAATTGATCATTGTTTTAATGCCAATAATCTTTTGCTGAATGACAAGAAAACTAAAATAATCAAATTCTTTACACCTAATAAGAAACAGGTGGCCACCAACGTACAGTTTAATGGGGCAGGGCTTGAGACTGTTATTGGGTAACACAATTACTCAAAACTACACTGGTGTCCAGAAATTAAAAAACTATCAAGCAAATGAAGTTCTGCAGCATATGCAGTCAAAACTATTAGACCGCTTACTGATGTGGATACAACTAGAATGGTTTATTTTAGTTATTTTCATAGTATAATGTCCTATAGAATTCTGCTCTGGGGTATACATAAACCCCATATTTATATTGCATAAAAGAGTATAACCATAAGCACAGTAGAGGTAACTCCATTCAATTCTAAATCCAGACCCGTTATTTTAGCAGACGGATACTCCACCGCTTTGTGGCTGACATTCTCTTTTTCTCTACTCATGCGTACGTGCAAGCCAAGTAAATATCTCCAGGAGCACGTGTTTTGAGACACATACAACATGGGTTTATTCAAGGCTAGTTAAAACAGACACATTAGTTTATCCTAGACTATATCTCGGTTTACCATCAGATGATATTGTGGTCAGTCACAAGCCATAAAAGAACAACATAACAAATCCCTACAAAGCAAAGGTGGTTCAACTAGGTGTTAGATTTGGTAAGGCTTTAACGTTTGTCAAAGGGATCATAGACACGGACCGCATTTGGTTTGTGGTGTCTATGGTTAGTTCCTCAGCCAGATTCCCTAATAAACTTGGTTTTCTTACCTAAAGTAGTGCGCATGTCCTGAATACTGCTTAGACCGCTTGAGTACTGAATACATCAGACCGCTACTCTAAGTAATTATTTAAATTTATTCAGTTTTATACATGAAAACCCTTACCTTCCTAAGACCTCTACAAACTAGCGAATACAAAATTAAACCTAATTGTTATTAAAGGTGATTTGACCTAGAATGTTTTAATTTTTTATACGCTAAATACTTCCTAACTTTTTGTCCCTACATTATTGCAGCTATTTTGGCCTGAAACCACCCATCAGGGTCTAATGGCCGTCCGCGAATGACCCTCCAATTAAGTGTAATGAGCCGACCCAAAATGCCGAACCTACGTATATTTGAATAGCTATCTATATAGATAAGTAAGCAGGAGCGAAAGTGCTTGTAATAGGATTTTGATTAAAGCAATAAGTTTTGGTGAAGATCCTGGAGATGCTGACATGCTTTAAATGAATGAGTTCGAATTTTGTTTCTCAAGAGAAATGTATTTAAGTAGGTACTATATATTCAATCGATTTTCGAAACATATACAGAGTTTTACATATTTATATGTCAACTTATGGAAAAAAGAAAAGAGGTTATTATTCAAGAAGACTTTGGAAAAGCGCCTGTAATTAGTCAGAATATGTTTGTAATAATATTATTATCACCGTATCGCTACCAACTTCTCCTGCCTACGAAACTGGTGGTCCTGGGTTTGAATCCCGGCAAGTGCAAATATTTGTGTGATGAGCACGGATATTTGTTTCTGAGTCATGGATGTTCTCTATGTATTTAAGTATTTATCTATCTATAAAGTATATATCTTCAGCTGGTACACATAGTACAAGCTTTGCTTAGTTTGGGGCTAGGATGATCTGTGTGACACAGTCCCAAGATATTATTATTATTATTATCATCAGCCTGATATCGTGCTCTGCTGGATACCTGGAATACCTGGAAGTTTATTGGAACGAAGTTCCTTATCGCGCGTTGTGAAAAAATTTGACGGCTAGACGGAAAAAATTAAGACGAAAAGTTGTAACGACACTTTTTGCTTTTTTGTAATTACTAATATTGAGCCTACTGATTAAGTTTATATTACATTATATTTGTTAATAATAAAAACAATATTATTATAACTTATTTTTTTTTAAATTATATGAATTTTTTTTTTATAATTTTTTTATCTTATTATCTACAATTCCTTCACTAATTATTCGAAAGGAACTTCGTTCCATCCAGGTGTCCCGTGACACCTCTCAAGTATTTTTTTATACTTAAAAGGTTAATTATCATACGATGATAGCTTAATGTCCAGCTCTTGATACCATAAATAATCGTTCACATTAGGTATTAAAGGATTAGGTCCCTAGATAATACCAAATCTACATAACATCACCCTACCAACTATTTACCAACCAACACGGAAGCCAAAAGGACAGCTCCATATTTTAGCAGTGTAACCCATTGGGGTCTATTAGCGACAGTAAATGGTGCATTAAAAGTGCCCTATCATAAGTCCGGCTCGCATTTGGCAGAGCATTGTCATCCAGATATGTCGAACAAACGCGCGATAATGATGGCATGATCACCACTCCGTACTGTCAAATGATTTGATACCTAATTATAAAATCAGAAAGGGATTAAGAAAAAACACCTCATACTTTATAGCAGAAAAAAAGATGCAGCCAATTTATCAAACATTTCTTAAAAAGTTAGTTATTTTTTTCCAAAGTAAAGGATAATTGCTGGAAGTTGCTGGATGCGGATTGCGCAAGACCGGCAATTGTGGAAATCTTTGGAGGAAGCCTTTGTCCAGCTGTGGGCGTCTTGCAGCTGATATGATGATGGTAGAGGATAATTTGTTGAGATAAGAAATTTGTTAATAACCTGATTTTATTATTTGAATTGATCGTGTTTGTAGACATTTGTTTACTGTTAGCCTAGAAGACTAAAGGTGACCGGACAATTAAGGTGAGCAGACGTTTAATCCGTCTAGCAAATAAAGTGTAGGCAGTAGTTGCCTAATGTCCCCACCCACTAAGCTACTGATATGGGTTTTTATAACGATTGTCTGATTACTACAGCTGGAATCAGTAACTTAACTGCCCTCCGATTCGATGAAAACAACTGAATATAAGTGCTGGAGCTTATAGTCTTCTCTAATCTCTAAAATTATAGCCTCAAGTGGGTAACCAAATAAAAAGCAGTGTAGTTAAGGACTGAATTGAAATTTAAAGGATCGATGAAAAATAAATAAATGTGAGCCGTCACGGGACCCCTGGCAGATGTGAAACATCGACATTATTTTGTAAAAGTAATATGCAGAAAAGAACATATTGTGATAGGAACTAAATATGTCGAAATAAAAAGTCGATTGACTTTTTTTCGATTTCGGCAGAAGGGTTGCCAACTGAAAACCAGCGCTAGGTGTAACCCACCTAGCTAGTGCTGAGGTGGTGACCCTTTCGGCAGAACATGCAAGAATCGTATTTGTGTGTGCATTGTCTTCAATTCTAGGTATGTTATGTCTTGTAGAACTGTGTGTTGTATATTTGTACTTCTCATTTTCTTGTGTGTTGTGCTGAATTAAATGTTTTTCATTTCATTTCATGGCGACGCGTCGCCACACCGTACACACTACTCTCGTATAGCGTGGCGACGCGTCGCCACGGCATGCGTCGCCACGCCAGAAATCTGTTTTACGTGCGGCTATAGATGTTTCACATCAAAATAAAAACTATTTTGTAGCTAAGTGATAAAAACAATGATTTACATTTCACAATTTACAAAAGAAAACACAACATTGAAAACGGTGTTAATTAGTTCTAATAATTCCAATTTAAAGGAAGGTAGGTGCTTATCAAACATCTTGGTCACCCAACCGCCTAAAAACCTACGCCAATGATTTTAAGTAATCACGTCATGTAATAATTACGTCATATTAATCATGTGATGCGTAATGTTACGTAATTTTTGTAACGTTCATCTTATTATTTCCCAATTTCTTCTAATGTCTCTAATCTAATCTAACTCAATACGAAAATGAAAATAAATAAAAAGATAAAATTAATAACTCTCTCAGACCTCAGACCCAGAAACGAGTCTTTATTTTTTATACAAAGATTTTTAGGTGTGAGAATCACAACTCTTAGGCGTAAAGGCCCGACCAGATAAATGGCGTACACTGTTCCGACACAAAGGTACTCTATAACTTTTATTCCTTAAACTATTATTTTAAAATATTTTTGAGACACGTTGTTTTATACATATACATACTCGTTCTAGGATACAAGGCTGTGGGAAAGAATAACCAATTAACAGGGATGGTTATATTCAATTCATAATAAAATTTTCTGTTCCATCATTAAGAAAACTTAAACCATATACCGCTTCAATAAGTGACGTAAAATTACCGCTTTAACACAAGAAGTCCTGTGTAAAAAGGGACAAGTGTATTGCAATTATCTTAATTCAGTATATATTGTAATAATCCAATAAAGTATGAATTTGAAGAAATATGTTCATTGTTAAGAAATATTACACCTGTAGTGGTGAATATTAACTGATTATTGCAGGTGGAGCACACAAAACTAAAAGATTAACCTATGCTCACCAATTAAAATTAATATGATTTCGATAACGTGTCGATGTTCTAACTATTCATTGATTAATTTTATGGTAATGAGCCTAATAATTATTGATACTTCTAACGATAGCTTCATCGATCAATTAATTATTAATAAATAATAAACCAGGGGAAGGGCAGCAGCTTCTTTCTGAGTACACACGCCTACATATCAAGCTATACATTTCCAATATAAGCTGATCTCTCATGGTATGGAAATCCTATACAACGCGAGATCAACTTATACGGGAAATATATAGCTTGATATGTAGCCGTGTGTACTATGACCATTTTACTGCGATCGCCAAACCGTCTGCCAAGCGTGGCGTTAATGGCATCGTGGGGGAGGATTTTGTCCAGCATTGGATTTCTTATAGCTGTAACGATGAAATAACATACGAGTATAATTACAGGCCCCCTACAAGATGGACCGATGATCTTGTGCGGGTCGCTGGAAATCGCTGGATGCGGATAGCGCAAGACCGGCAATTGTGGAGATCTTTGGGGGAGGCCTTTGTCCAGATGTGGACGTCTTTCGGCTGATATGATGATAATTACTTTTAACAATTTGATAGCAACTAATACAGAACTTTTAATATTAAAGTAGATTTAAACAGTTATTTACTTACGTTTTATCGCTGTACAAGACTGCATAAAATCCTAGGACATTTTATTTTGTGTACAGTATCTAATCTTGCGACCGTAGCCAGACCAACCCCGTAAGCTTCCGATACTGTCCAGTCAAAATAGGCGATAATTATGAAATGTGGCGCCGATTGTCGGTCCATTAGGCGGCTTTGTGGCTCAGGCCAGTACGTGCCGGCTCCTAGATATGCAAATGTATTACTATCTATATACTGGCAGATTTATTTACTAGTCCATAGTTAATATTCTTGCATTACTAATTTGACGTGCCCTCGTAAAAGTCTTGACGTGGAAACTTAATTAATGATTTATTCAACTTACTTCGGTCAGGTCTTCAATCAGGATGAGCTGGTATGAAGGCATAAATAATTGCTTAGAGACAATTATTCGAACACTTAACGAGTTAATTTTCTTTGAAAATGGTCCGTGTAGGAATGTTACATGTGTTTGGCGCCATACTGATGCATGTAATTTGCTTATTTATACTGCTCTTTTTGCATATCAAAATTTTAAGTTATACAAATTATTTTCCGGATTGATTAAACTGATAATTAGTCCAATTAACACTACAGATAAATTAGTTATTTGAACGCTGGATCCATTTGATTTTAATTTCTTCTTTTTTTAACTTATATTTTAATACCGAATATCGCACTGTGTACAACCAAGGAGTAAAACGAACTAAAATACAAAGATCCAAAATTTGTCAATATAATAATGGCTTTCTTTGTCACCTTGTCATCTACAAAATTGCATGTGACAAAGCATTCATAACAATTATTAATTTTTGCGCAAAACAACAATAGGAGAAAGACTTTCTTTAAAAAAATCCCAAGGTGTAATTATCTCGGTGCCTTTGTTTCGTAACAAACATAATGGCCCGGAACACCGTAGTATAATGTCAATGTTACTCTAACAAGGTACTTTTTAGTGGTTTACGGTGTAATAAAATCAGTACGGACAAGGCCAAACATTGCGGGATTCTAACGATATTATTCGCAATATATTAGAGAAAGGTGCTTTAAGATTTTTTCTAAGTATAACTTTTTATTGCATTCTTTTTAAAGGTTGCGTCGTGCGACACACAGTTTTAACCCATTTAAAGTGTTTTGTGGACCAAAAATCGTTCTTTGTTCCCGTAAGGGTTACGTTTTTTACTAACATTTTTATTTTATTTTTTAAGAACAGTATTCCACGAACGGGATCGCTACAAAAGGCTAAATCGTTTTGTTAGTAGAGTTTTTGTTTTGTTTTATCGAAGTTAAATATACGTTGGAGGCTATTGTGTTAGGGCCACGTTGTTGTTGGGCATTTAGTCTTGAAAAAATCCTTCTAGTGCACGCTCGGCTTCAAATATCTATGTGAGATAATCTTATAGTAGTACCAGATGAGTGAGAGTTCGTGATAAAAAAATACGGTAAAATTCAATTAAATTGTGTTCTGTTAAATGCACGACTCGAAGACCCAAGGTAAGGTTGTTTGTTATTTCACAGTAGATACCTAATATATATTTTTTTAAACGCGGCATTAATGTATTTCTGTGTAGCGCGGGAGGCTTTATAGTCGTCCAATCGTAGATTATGAAGTAAGCAGCGCCTCCTGGGTACTAACTTCTACGGCAAACCCCTGTTTGTTGTAGTCACCACGCTTGGCATGCGGGTTGGCGACCGCGGTTAGGTGGTAGGCCAAATAGCAACGTAATAGAAACATTTGGCGGAGGCCTATGGAATATGATAAGCAGTGGACGATATGAGGCTGACAATGTAATGTGATTGTCGTATCTACGATCCTCTTCACTTGACATAAAAGTTTGTGGCATTCCTTACCCACTACTTTTTTATGTTTTGGAACCAGTTTCATAAAAGCGGTAAAGTTAGTCAAAATTGGATAGTCGGTATATAGTGTAACTTTGTATGGTGACTGTGATGAATTTCACCCCCTCATCTCATCCAAAAAGGGGTGTAGAAGACGTCCAGAAAGAATATCTACCAAAGAACAGGCAGCAACGTCGCTCTGTATACTTTGAGCACCATACTGCGATCGCCAACCCCTATAAGTAAGGCGATCTCCAAATGATGGACACAATTCCATTGAGAAGATTCTTGGGAAGATCTTGGTGGAGCTGTGGTAGTATTACAACTGCTTTCAAAACTATTCACTGCTACGAAAATATCTTACTAACCTACACAACAAGAGGAGTGTAAGATTAAAGTATAATGTTTTTTCTGTGACAAAGTCGCTTCCAAACAAATGGATTGATCGATGCTATTTCTTACTTTTCACTTAAATGCCTATTAAATCTATATAGCTTTCGCGGAGTCTGGAAGCTGGCAATACCATACATGCTGTTCTCGGAGAGCAGTTAAAGTTGTCTTGCTGCGCCCAATCTCTCCCCGGTCGTCTTATCGGTTGATGAGTGAGAGTGAGCGAATAATGAGTGTACTTTTTGTTGACTAGACTCCGTCGAGATTGACCTTAAACGAAATTAGGTTGGAAACACTTATAATAGGAGACCGTTATAATCTTTTACCGATAATAAATTATAAACCTACGTGATACCAACCTTATACGACACACGCCTTCTTCAAACAAATTAGGTAAGAAAATATATGGCTTAGAAGCTCTATGGAATTTTTGTATTTATCATAATATATCTGTTTAATGTATTAAAATATTCAGCTGTAGTATTTATGTCTGAATGAGTTAAAGTGTTACCCAATTTTAGGGTTTTTTTTAAACGTATTGACAACTGAGCCTCTTATTAATTATTCATTATTTACGCAAAGTTCGTCGTTGAGCCCTAAATTAGCATATATTATCTAATAGCTGTGCCCCGCGGTTTTACCCGCGTTAAATTTTATAAATTATTATAGCTACTCCCCCGTAGGTGATAGCGTGATAATTTGTAGCCTATATGTTGACCCGACCTCTTAGTAATATTCATGCAAAATTTGAAGTAAATCCATGCAGTACTTTTCGAGTTTAGCCCGGACATACATACAGACAAACAGACACAGACAAAATTCTAAAAAGTATATTTTTGGCTCCGATATCGATTGTCAATCACGCCCCAAGTATTCTTTAAAAAAATTATTCAATGTACAGTTTCGACTTTCCTACGATTTTATTATATGTTCAGATAATGTATCTTTAATATATTTACATGTATTTTACAAACATAGTCTGTTACTAAATATGTAAACATGATTTTTTAGCGATATCCGCATAGCTTTATTCTAGGGTTCTGTATCGTAAGGAAGGGTGCCAATAGAACTTTATTACTGAGCTTACGCTGCCAGACACACTTATCCATACACCTCTCCGTAAAAAACTATTGCCAAAATAACATCAAATAATAAAATTAAAAATATATGATAAAATATTTGTGTAATGACCACGACTGTTTGTCTGTGTGTGGGTGTAATTTATCTATAATAATAATAATATCCTGGGACATTATCTACACACGACCATCTATAATAATAATAATAAAAATCTTTACTTATCCAAAAAACATACAGAGTTTGAAATAACTTAATAATATTTGGTTAGGAAATACATTATATTTTATGTTGCAAAATCTGTACAATAATAATACTCTACCTCTTAAACTAGGGTATACCTGTATTATAAGAGGTAGTTTGCGGTCAATTATCAACAAAAACTTATATCTAAAGTGGACGGTGTCATTCTACTGTATGGTATACAGGAGTAGAATTGTATGCTGTGTGTTTGCGTGTGTATGGTGTGTGTAGGTGTGAATGTATGTGTGTGTGTCTGTCTGTGAGTGTATTATACAAGATAGGTGAGTAAAGACTCCGTGTAAGACTCCTTAAGGAGCAGCCATTCTGTTACTTTAGATTTTAGTGCATGTGAGTTTAGATTTATAATGTTGAGATGATTGTTAATTTTTTTATAGATATGAGCACTCAGTATATAATATTGATGTTTGGCGAAGGAAGTCTTGTGTTGTGTATTTGGTGGAACGTACGTGCGTTTGTTTGTAATAATAAGACGTGGAAGGCCTGTGTGTTTTCTAAGGATGGATTTAAGCACATAAAGCTGACGAACCGTAAGTACTTTACAGTCAGAGAACAGTTCAGTTGTTGGATACCGGTAGGGCTTTTTCGTCATGACTTTAAGTATAGCTCGCTGTGCTCTCTCCACCTTCAGAAATCTAGTCTTGGCGGCACCGCCCCACGTAGCTATGCAATAACCAATCACTGATTGGCATAGTGCAAGGTACACCATCTTAAGAGTTTTTAAGTCGGCGGATACTCTAAGAGACTTAAATACATTGTATAAGACGTAACGTTCTGGTGGTGACGGCGTCAATTTGTTGGTCTCTGATTCCAAATTAAGCAGAGCTTGTACTATTGAAACCAGATAACTGAAATATTACATATACCTACTACTTTTGTTTTGCCAATATGTATGCACTTAGGAAAACATAAGTACCTATGTTTATCAGTTGTCTGGTTGCCACAAGCTCTCCCTAATTTTGGATCAGATGGCAGTTTTTGAGTTGCCCAAGATATTTATTTATTTATTATTAATGTGAATTTTTTTATGTTTTGATATCTTTTATACAATCACGCGTCATTGATGCGAATGTGTTTGGCACACAGATAGATCGAGCCTACACTTGCCTCTAACGCCCTGTGAAGCACTGAAAGCCTCTTAGTCTAGCTAGGCTTAGGTTAAAATAATTAAAATTAAAGGTTACTTCCATGCAAAGAACATGTTGTTTCTTCGACATTGAGATGAGATAGGACGATGCAGAAGCCATTGCGTGCGAATCCTGCTCACACTTGCCCATTTTTCTTATAGTTAAATAATTTCGTTATTTATATGCTAATAATTCTTCAATTAATTATATTAGGCGAGGCATGTTTGTAAGAAGGAACCACGCCTTATTTTGCGTGAAATTCTAGTTAGCACTGAATCATTACGTACGAGGTAAATCAGGTTAGGCATACCTAACGACTAATGCTATTTATCTAAAGTAACTGGTTTTACGCACGTGATTATCTGGTTGAGGGAATTTGTGGTAAGCAATAAGCTATACGTCTATGGTTGAACTATCTGTGCCCCGCGTTTCTACCCGCGTTAATGGCCTATGTGTTATTCGGATATCTAAGCTATATTGCTACAAAGTTTTATCAAAATCCATCCGGTAGTTTTTGCGTGAAAGAGACTCACAAACTTTCGCCTTTTGCTATTGAGTGATTGAATTTATTGACCTTAAAAATAGGTACCTAATCACGATATCTTTCAAATAAAAATTGCATCGAAATCGTTGTATCCATTTGGGAACTAAAATATTGAAGGCAGACAAACACACATACCTACCTATAAAGAGAAAAAGATAAATGTTCATTTCTAACCCCGAATTTAAAATAAGGTATAATGCCCCTATTTCAGAAACTTTAAATTTAACCCTTTATAATATGTCGAAATACGTGTGTGTCACACGTATTTCGACATATTTCCTTTAATCCTACTTAATATTATAAACGCGAAAGTTTGTAGGTATGGATGGATGTTTGTTACTCTTTCACGTAAAAACTATTGAATGGATTTTAATGAAACATGAATACATCAGAATAAAACATAGGCTAAAATTTATAAAGATATTAAGTGAATTGTCCAAAATATGACTATAAGTGTCAAGTAAGTAGGAAAAAATCTACCACCTGCGAGCTATTCCGGCGTGCACTGCCAAAACCGCTAGAGGTACTCATCCTACTAAATAAATGCGAAAATATATAAAAATATATAAATTCGAAAGTTTGTGAGTATAGATGATGTATATATTACTCTTTTACGCCAAATCTACTTTAACGCGGGTGAAACCGCGGGGCATAGCTAGTAGGTCAATAAATGGTTATATATGAATGTAGAAATAGTTTCGTACTTCTATCGCAGTCGGAAGAATATATACCTATTTGATTTTACATTTTTATTTTATTTTATAAAGTGATGCCTTTCAAAGGTTTTTCTAGCGTGGTTGATGGTGTTAAAAATAACCGATTTTATCATAACTCTTTAATTACATTAATAATTCATGACTGCTGCATAATAAAACATTTTATTCATTATTTTTATATTACCAAAGCCCTAATATTATGTTATAAGTTACTCACCATATTCAGTACAAATTGAGGTAAAGTATGTCTTTAGGAGGTTTATCATGAAGTTCAAAATAATTAATGTAATTGAAAGGAAGTCTCTAGTTAAATCGCTTACCACAAAATTATTTCCAACTTAAACGCTCTGAAACATAATTCTAAACCATTCTTTACGATATAAAACTACAATTAGATCTGAGTAATTCATAAATGTGGCAAATTACTAGCTATTTGCATATGGTAGGTACATATTAATATTTCATATTTCTGCTTAGATTTCGTGGATTTTAAAGAATTTCCCTCACAAAGCAAATGGTGAGAACATCCCAGTCATTTTCAATCCAGCCTGTTCGTTTATTCATGGAGTATGCATTATCCGACAGGCAAAGTAAAAAAGCTAAATCAAAGCAGTGACATCAGCATTGCAATGGAATTTTGAGAATCGGCTTGGTGCTTATCCAAACTAATAGGTGCGTACATAGCATAATTATATTCCGATGAAAACAAAAATTTGTTCTCTATGCCTCGATAGTCCAGTGAAGCAGTGTAAACCTTCTAAGGTACCTAACTGTAAACTTCTGTTCAGAAATTACAAAAGTCAAAAAAATTTATAGTTATGATTTTATCCCTATTAAGATAATTTCATAACACCAAGTTAATTTTAAATGGCAACTAATATTCTATTTAGTGTGCGGATATTTTATTTTTCATTTCTCAGTCTACAAATAAAACCTTACAGTAAAAACAAAACACTAATTGTTTAAAAACCAACAAAGTTGGGATAAACATTTAAAAATAATGTGAGAAAAAATGTGTTGTATAGACGCCAGCATATCAAGCTACCCCAATCTGTCAAATTTCCCTAATTGAAAGTGAACCTTATGCTTTTGTGATAAAGTTGAAAATGTATAAAAGAAATTTGACAGATTGGGGTAGCTGGATGTACCTGCGTCTGTACATACCAACATATGACGTCACTTGTAGTGGAGCCATACAAGCTATACTATCTCTCTTTTTGCGTGAAAGGGACAGAGCATCCCCAATCGATCTCCTAGAATGTTAAAATGTTTATATCTAAAAAAAATATTTGCCGAACTTAAAATGTTTATTTACCATATTTATTACTATTTGCCTTGCCCCTAAAACTACGAAAAGCGGGCGAAATTTCTCCTATTTACCGTCTTCGATGGTCCATATATCAGCGTAAAAAATTGCTGTTTTATCTGTGGTGATTTATATGAATTCGAGTTTACCATATCTCACGAAAGTAAAAGATAAACCGACATAAATAAGCTAACTCATTTCCACCAACTTATATACCCACTGAGTCAGTTTTAGGCGCCCAATTTCACCATAACTCAAATCGGTATCTCGGCGAACATACCTTGCAAACTTCGCACACCCAACCTGAATCACAAGTCCATATAAATTATCGACTACCCTTAGTAGAGGTCTTTAGCCAGGCCCGCAATAAGTCAGGTCTTCGTGTCCGCTCAGATAGCGGCCCTCGCTCCCCGCTTCACCAAAGTAGGGCTGCTACATAGACCCTTGCCTTGATTGGACTTTAGAATTTAATTTTTAAACTAATTCATCTATTCTCTTACAACAGGTCATTCTGTTTTTATGAAACATGAGAAATCCAATATAATCAGTCCAATATAAACAAGTCTTTAAACAATGAAATCTGGGAAAAGTACAATTTTCGCTAACCGTTATGTACTAGTTAAAATTTATAATCATATAATACAGTCATGTTATGCAAACAGAAATTTACTTCTGTCTCGTGTTTTCCTTGCGATTTCTATATATAGTGTGAGGCATTAGGACTTACAAATTTCCTTCCCGTTAAAAAAAGTAAAAATAAATAAACACTATCCAGATATTTATTTGTAATATTTATAGAAAATGCAAAGGATATCAATATTTTCATGTTTAAAAGAAATTGAAAAAAGAATTGATATCGTTTTATTATGTTATAAAAATATTATTTAAGAAATAAGCTACATACCTATTACTTTTAGTTTTTGATGTGCAGAGGCCAGCTCATCCAGCTACCCAAATCTGTCAAATTTCTTTTATAGATTTTCAACATTACCACAAAAGCATAAGGTTCACTTTCCAGTGTGGAAATTTGACAGATTGGGGTAGCTTGATGTGCTGGCGTCTGTACATACCTAAGTACCTACCTATACAATGGCTGACTCCCAATAAACTCAATGATAACAATACTAAAGGCATTTTTAATCACCCAGTCAATATAGAGGTACAGACGCCAGCAAATCAAGCTACCCCAATCTGTCAAATTTCTTTTATAGATATTCAGCTTTATCACAAAAGCATAAGGTTCACTTTCAATTGAGGAAATTTGACAGATTGGGGTAGCTTGATGTGCTGGCGTCTGTACATAATGTACAGTAGCAATCACAAAAATATTTACTAACTTTTATAATAGTCCGCCAACCCTACGCCCACATAAACTTAATACAACATAACTCACACTTGAATAACTTATTGCCAACTTATTCTTGTTTGTAGAACCCCTTTTTGCATCTAGCTCTTGTTTATATGGTGGTACCGTATCAGATCTGCTATGCTTGATGATGGATGCTGTGTTGAAGATCGTTAGCGAAGCATAGATTCTATGATAATTTGTAGTTCTTGAGATATGGAGGTGTTGGAAGCATGCTACTAGATTAATTCTAGTTGTTGTTTTTGTTAAGGTATTATTACTTAGCCTACTTTCTCATAAACTTAATAGCTATAAGCGTTTAAAGTTTTAAGAGATTGATTGGGGATACTCTGTCCCTTTATATACATATTAGAATTCTTATATAGGTTCAAGAGGTAGGTGACATAATTTCACGCTTCTGGACACCGGTTTACTTCCTGCAAAAACTGTTGACATGTTTAAGCAACCTTCAACAGAGTTTACAGTCATTTGCAAGAATACTGAACAGAATTAAATTTATGCAGTGTTATTATTTATTAAACGTTCAAAAATGCATTAACAAGTTAAAGTTCGTTTTACTTTTACAACAACACGGTTTTCCGGTGAAACACTTAAGGCATCTTAACGTAATTGTAAATGTCATGTTTATTAACGTATAATTGTGTTGTCATAACGGACCATATATAGTTTCTATTCTTTATCAACAGTTATCATCATCTCAACCGATTTACGCCCACTGCTGGACAAAAGCCTTCCCAAAGAATGGGGGGATATGCCATAATCGCTACGCTTGGCAGACTGGTTGTCGATCGCAGTTTAATGGTCATAGTTCACAGAAAAACGCTGCTATAAAATAAAAATAAAGATATAAAAAAAGTTTTTATTCACGTAGACGTTAAAAAAGCGCTTGTAAATAATCAGAACATGTTTGTTAATATATAATTATTTCTAGGTACATATAGATATTTAGGTACAAGGATTGTATGAAAAATAATACAATAAGATTTATTTTATAATAGTAATGATATGCTGCCCGTTCTCTGGTAGGTACCTATTCCCTTAGACGATTTCTACGCTCTCCACGGGATGAGATAGTCAACAAGATGAATTTATAAAATAGTTAATAATTACAATTATTGAGCATAATTAAAAATATAGATTTGCTACAGTTGTTGGTACGCCAACGACGAGTTTTTAAATTTATTGACTTATGAAACTGGTACTGGACTTATGAACGCGACTATGCATCATGCAATCTAGAGATACCCACATCCTTGATTTCTGACCTATGTCTATCTTTCACAAAAAGGGTATCATCCTAGCTGTCATAATAATTATCTCAGATAAATATATTGTTTTTATAGTAACAACTCTGATAAATTAACCCGGGGTTATCCTTGGGCAGTCTTGTAAAGTTTTAAACGTCCCCAATGAAGATTTCATAGAAAAATTAGCTTTCTTTAAAATAAAATAATAGTCTTTCTACTCGCCGCATTTTAGTCATGGTGCCAGACTCTGCCATTTGCGCGGGACAGCAATTATCTTGTCTCTACACTCACATTAATAACAGAATTAGATGGAGAAGAAAATACTGCTAGGTACTATATGGCAACTGACCGTTTTTCGTGTTGTCCGAGTGGTAACACGGCTTACTTCCTAACTCAGGGTTGCCATATATTTTTTCTTTCCAGTATAATTTATTTATCTGCGGTCGAAGTCACTATTACTAGAAAAAAAGAAGATTCAAAATATCGCTGCAATAAGTAGGTACCATAAAGTACTAATAATATATAAGTCGAATACAGCTGTCTAGCTTTTTCTTGTTGATAATTTATGTATAAACCTTTGAAGTAAGTGCCAACCAATCGTGAATCTTTCCACGCCTTTTCTTTTTGTTCAATCTCTTTAACCAATATCGGTCAAGACCTAGCAATCAACAAACACAAGCCTGAGTCACGCACTAAGTGCTAAAGAGTACTTCTCATTTTTTAACCCGAGGCACTGATACGAAGGGCTTTTATCTCCGCGTGATGTATATGCTGTCACGACTCGCGTACGACGTGACCGAAATACGAGCCGATTTATTCTGTTACTTAAATAACCTCTCGGACTTTGTTTTGATTCGTCATTTAGGATTTTATGTATGTATATGGTTGCATATAGTTTTTATTTCGTTTTGGGAGTTTTTAATGTGAATAACGTGAGTTTTGGAAGGATGTCTCTGTGAAGATTACGGTGTATAGTTGTCTTTTTTGTGTCTCGGAGCTGTTAGGACGTTTGATTTTAAGTATATGAATAAAAATATTTCAGCGGTCTGTACTTGGAACTCATTACATTTCTGATTTTATTAATTATGAGATCCAAAACATGGCTGAGCCTTACAACATCTGATAGTATGCCAGTGTCAAATCTGGTTCATGGGACTTACAGTGTGTTGGACGTATAGAAGGGTGCAGCCGGTGTAAATCCCATACTGTACCTACTGTTGTAAAGCAAGCGTTTTTTTTTATACATTAATCCTCTTTCTATAAATTCCTATGGCATCGCTAACTACGTAACATAGATTTAAATCTTAAATGAAGTTAGACACATTTAGTGAAGCCATAGGAAAATAAATAAAGTACAACTGGTATGATATATGTAAACAATTAATCGCTTAACTTACTTTCCGTTAAAAGCACACTAGTTTTTTTTATAAAGTAACAAGTGGTTATCAAAGTCGTAACCGATAGAAGGTAATGTATTATACGGCCATCAGTAGTGAATGTAAGTAGGTACTTTATACGAAACAGAAGATTAGCCGAAGCATTGCTTATACTAGCCGTATAGTATACCTAGATAATGTCATAAAGAGCTACCTCAATATGAAAACAGGTAGCCACTCTTAATAACCACTTAATTAGCTTGTTACTAGAGTACTCTTCAGGGGACAGCAGACTAGCTAAAGCAGGCCTCATGCTGGCCGTTTTGTTTGATTACGTAAGTAAATCAATATGATCGTAACATTTGCTCAAGTAAACCACTTATTCATTTACCTAACCTGTTAAAAACATATAATTAACATATTTACTTATCGTATGGGCGGTTACCCTAATGTCAGACTTGTTCAAGCCGCCCATTAGGCCTCTGACATGGCTTAACGACTGTTGCTTAATGGCTACAACCTGGAGCGGTTTCTCCGAAGCACGGTGATGCTCAGAAATTTAACCACTTTGGCGGTCACCCATCTATGGACTAACCAGGAGCCTGGTCACTTAACCTCGCCAATCACTTACGTAACGATGAGAGCACCTGGCTATGGGCGCTATTTAAATGATATTCCCACGAGACGAAAACTTACACATCTTGTGCAGAAACTACAATTTTGTACCCAATTTCTTTAACTTCAAAGCCCATAAGTCAGCTGCAACACTCTTACCTACCTCCGTCTAACAATACAGGCGGTAGGCCGTTAGGAATACTTGGACGCGACTTATGGCCGCTGTAAAAGGATGTACCAGCAAGGCACGATAAAGTTACAAGGCCCTTGGGTATTACGATACGAAAACTAGAGCTTTTCTCTTGTTCATAGAGGTAGATATATGTACGTGTATACCTACTGGGTATGTAGGTACATTTAGCTGTTTACAATTTTAAATTTAAGCACCTTTAAAAATCATAGCTATTCTTTTTTATTACGCTTCATTACTTTCCAATGGCTATTAGAATATACAATAAATCCATTTAAAACCGGCCTAACCAGAAATTGCAAATGGTTTCTAGTATTTAAGTATTTGGAATATAACTGTGACGGAAATTTAAATTATTCGATATTTTAGATTATTTTTGTAATGTCATTTGTATAAGACTAAAAAGATTATTTCTTAGTCTTGTAAAGTTATTTTACCGTACATTGCTAACCACTTTTCTCAATTGCTAATCTAGTCCATCCAACGATTGTCTGGAAGAAATCGCTCTTATGCGATAAGACCGCCAATTGTACATAAATTGAAACTATGTCTATACATCTAAATTTTATTCTGTGATATGCAATAAAGTGTACCTACCTATCTATCTATCTAAAGAATAGCATCCATTTTAATGTTAATAATATGTGTTCAAAGTTTCACAACCTATACAATATCTGTAACAACGAAACTCTCGGCCAGATACCTATAATTACCATAAAGATTTAAAAAAATGTTTAAGTTCATTTTCATTTCCTTTTTTGTTGCTTATCGAGGGCAAAATTAATAAACTTAATAAGTACATGCACGTATGAATGCTAACCGAAACGGGTTACATTTCAAATGAGATATCACGGCTAGGTGTTAAAAATATCTACAAACTGTAATTTATATTAACAATTAAATTTAAACCAATTATAGAGAAATGTGTAAAGGTTCAGTATAGATGTCTATTTCTGTTTATTTTAGGATTTTATTTTCTTTATCCATACCTAATATATTCCGTACATAGCCGTAAATATTCTTACAAATTTGGGTAAAATATGAACAAGCGGCGCGGCGGCATAGTGAATGACGCAGCGAACGGTGGGTTAGACTTTTTCACTCCAAGAAACAGTAGATGCTCAATACCTCGTATCTGAGATTCCAACGGATTCATTGCGCCAATCACAACATTTATATCATAATATATTATAACAAATTAACGTAATTCTAAAGATGGATGATTAATGATGATGATGATGATGTGTGATTAATTTTATTGCATGGTTTTTTTTAAATATTTCTCCATCGTTTGGTAATCGATTTAGAAAATGATTTTTTGAATCCATAGATATGCTATGAAATGGTTCTGTATACATTTTGTTTAAATCGATCCTTGTCCAAAAAGTTGAAGGTGGTTTTATGTTTATGTAAACAGAAATTATTATTATTAGTTTGAGGTATTCTGTAAGATTGTGGTGCTTCCTCAAAAACCTGCTCTTAGAGCAAAAGAACTTTTTAATTGGCAACTTTTATTAACCTCACGTATTTTCTGTATCTATTTATTTTTATTTTATGTTCAGACGCGAGCACAGCCTGGTGTGCTTCTACGAGGAGGTTTCTTTCCCCAATTGAAATTGAACCTAATGCTTTTGTAATAAAATTGATAATATATAAAAGAAGTTTGACATATTGGGGTAGCTGGATGTGCTGGCGTCTGTACAATAATTCCTAAATGGTTTTACTTTGTAAGGAACACAAGAAACTTGTGACCACTCTACCATGTAACATTATTGCGCATGCTCATGTTACTTCCCGCTTAAAGTACCTACAAGATAATTATAATGATATATTTCGTTTGTTGCGACGAGGATATAACATACAGATTTGTATTATATTTATGATTTTTAAGTAGATACGATTTAATCTGTGTAGGTAGGTATGTAGTATTAGGTACATATGTAGATATACTTATACCACATTTATGCATATCAAATTTGAAAAATAGTTAACTGCATGTGTGGTACAGCGTCACTCCGCCGCTCCGTGTCCCGGGTTCGATTCCCGCACAGAACAGCTATTTGTGTAAGCCATAAGTAGTCTTGCTGAGTCTGGGTGTTCTTAAACGATTATTATTATTATTAGACGATTCCTCCCAAACAGGCTTTGGATGTATCCATCCAAAGCTTGTTTGCAACTGAATTTAACTAATGCTAGTAACGGTGCAACCAAGAGTGGTAGGTAAGTGCCAAAAAAGGTACACTAATAACTAAAAATATTATAACATACAAATAGACTGGCAACTGTGGACCCTTACAAGAGCATACTCCATCAAAGAATTATCGAAATCATTTCACATACAACGGAGGAATTGCCACACATATACTCAATACTCAATCATTTATTGCTTCCATAATGTATAACAGATGGTATAATCTTATAATTATGTAACAATTATGGACCCTGTCGGGCACAGCATAGTAGAAGAAAGCTTTTTGTTAATAATAAAAAGTATTAGAATTTATGATATTTGTAAGAATTATTAAGTATGCCAAATTATAATTTAAAAATGTCAAGATTTAAAGCGAAAAGATTATCAAATTAATATTAGAATGTCAAGATCTATAGAATTATTTCTTTGAGTCCAAGTATTCTTTTACAGTATAATAGCTTTTCTGTAATAAGAAAAGCTTTAGTTTTTTAATAAAAGTATTATCCTTTTTTTATTTTTTTTATTCTTCTGGAAGTTTATTTTAGACTTTTATTGACATGACCAACGGGCTTGTAGACTGCATAGAAAGATGGGATGTTGGTGGTGGATGGGACATAGGTAGGTACCTACAGATGACCTACCTTATTTTAAAGTCGGTTAAAAAGGGGCTAAGGTATTCTCTCACAGTTCACTATTATTTTTTTCTGATGTTCTTGGGAACTTCAATGTGATTCATATTAATGCCCAAAGTATTCCGGCTCATTTCCCCGATATGCTGGC
This sequence comes from Pseudoips prasinana, assembly GCA_951640165.1. Taxonomy (NCBI): domain Eukaryota; kingdom Metazoa; phylum Arthropoda; class Insecta; order Lepidoptera; family Nolidae; genus Pseudoips; species Pseudoips prasinana. The sequence continues at coordinate 13,480,069 of OX621245.1, read as the reverse complement.
AAATTTTCAATGCAAAAATATCCATGCCATCCTCGTTTCCGAGTCTTGGCTAAAACCTTGTCTCCCTTCTGCCTCTTACTCACTTCCTGATTTTCAGTTGATCAGAAATGATCGAACTGGTTCAGGAGGTGGTGGAGTTGCCATATACCTACGTAATAATTTTAAATATTCTATCCTAAGTATGTCCTCGCAGCCGCCACCTGCAAGTGCTGGTGAGCATCTTTTTCTCGAAATTGAGCTTCACCACACTAAAGTCTTGCTGGGCGTGTACTACTGTCCCTCTCTTAGGATTAATTTTTTCTCTTCTTTTGAAAAATTACTAGAAACTTTCTCACCTTCTTATAGCCATACAATTGTGATGGGTGACTTCAACACCTGTTTGTTGAAGAATGACTCTCGTTCTTCATCCCTTATTTCTGCTGCGGAATCTAGTAACCTATCTATCCTTCCTCTCAACGCCACTCATCATTTTCCAAATTGTACTCCTTCCCTCCTTGATCTTGTTCTTGTCTCTTCGAAAGACCACGTCGCTAAGCACGGACAGTGCATAGCTGATGCTTTCATGACCTACTTTTCCTTTCTTACAAAATTCGCCTTCCTAAGGCAAAATCTAAAATAATTTTGCAACGCAATTTTGGTGGTATAGATTTGGATTGTCTTCGAGCGGATGCTGGCAGCATTGACTGGGCTCCTCTGTTTGCTGCTGATTCGGTCGACGAGAAAGTCATGATGTTCAACACCAGTATTATTGGATTATACGATGTGCATGCCCCATTGCGTAAAATAAAAGTTAAGCATCTCCCCGCACCTTGGCTAACATCGGAAATGAAAATTCTTTTAGCTAAGAAAGCGGCAGCTAAGTCACGGTATGTGAGTAGGCCTAACGATCTGAATCGCCATAAATATATTTCTCTTCGAAATCGCTGCAATAAGGTGTGTAGGTATTCACAACGCCAACACATCCATAACTCGGTTGAGAATGGAGATCCAGCAAAAATATGGAAATTTCTGCGGTCATTGGGAATTGGGAAAGCTCGAAATGATGCTACTCCTAACAATTTAGATATTAATTTACTTAATAAGCATTTCACTACTTCGCCCAATTTCGACAGGGCAACGAAATTAAACACTTTACGTGACCTTTCATCAGTTCCCTGTCCCAGCTACTTTCCCTTTTCTCTTAGTCAGTTGTCTGATTGTGACGTTAGGAAGAGCATTCTATCCATTACATCTAACGCAGTAGGCAATGACAATATCACCCGTAATATGGTCCTTCCTATCCTTGACGAAATTCTTCCTGCCATTACCCACATCCTAAATTCATCTTTAAGCTGCGGCGTCTTTCCAGTAATATGGAAAGATGCACAAATTACTCCCCTTCCAAAGAAGGCCAACCCAGCATCCTTTTCTGACTATCGCCCAATTTCTATCCTGCCTTTCCTTTCCAAAGTCCTTGAACGCCTTGTCCACAACCAACTAAGTAGCTTTCTCACGAAAAATAATCTCCTTAATCCCTTCCAGTCTGGTTTTCGTCCTGGCCATAGTACAACCTCTGCCTTGGTTCATATTACGGATGACATTAGAGCCGGGTTAGAACGTGGTCATTTAACAGCGCTTGCACTGCTCGATTTTAGTAATGCGTTTAATACTGTGGATTTTGATGTGTTACTGGGGATATTACGCTCTCTTAACGTATCTCCAACAGTTATTGACTGGTTTCGTAGTTACCTGTCTGGCCGCCGGCAGTGTGTTCGTATCGAGAATTTATGTTCTTCTTGGTGCAATACTATTGCAGGCGTGCCTCAGGGTGGCGTTTTATCTCCATTACTATTCGCAATTTTTATAAATTCCATTTCAAAAAGCCTTCTTTCTTCCTACCACCTTTATGCAGACGATCTTCAGATTTATAACCAGGCTCCTTTAAATAGGCTAGCAGAAGCTGTTAGCAATATCAATACTGATCTGGTTACTATCAGTGAATGGAGTCGTGCGCACGGATTACTTATTAACCCCCAGAAGACCCAGGTCATTGTTGTTGGCAGTTCGAGGATGATAGCTAAAGTGTCTTGGTCTCAACTTCCACAACTTCGTTTTGGTAGCAATATTTTGCCGCTATGTCGCGAAGTAAAAAATTTGGGCATATACTTGGACAACTGCCTCTCCTGGGGCCCTCAGCTTCAATACGTCAGTCGCAAAATATTTGCGTCGATTGGATCCTTGCGAAGATTTAAAAACTTTCTCCCAACTAGCACCAAAATTGCGCTTGCTCAATCCCTTCTTCTTCCAATACTAGATTACGCAGATGTCAGCTATCTTGATCTTACCGAGGCCCAGCTTGATAAACTTGAGCGTCTCCAGAACGTCTGTATAAGATTCATATTTGGTCTACGTAAATATGATCATGTCACGGAATTTCGCAATAAGCTCAAGTGGCTGCCCATTCGCTTTCGCCGGAATGCTCATATTCTGTCACTTCTATACAATGTATTGTTTATTCCTTCTACTCCCTCTTATCTTAAAGATCGCTTTTCTTTCCTTTACGAGTCACATTCAAGATTACTAAGATCATCGCAAAATCTTCGATTAAAAATGCCAGAGCATTCCTCAATATTTTTTGACAAATCGTTTGCTGTGCAAGGTGCCCGTCTGTGGAATGCACTGCCATTAGTAATTCGTCAAGCAAAATCACTACGACAGTTTCAGAATCTTGTGAAAGAACACTACTTGTCTCTTCAACAAAGTACAAATTGATTACTTTTAATTGGTCTAGAACTTCAGCATAAAAAATAGCTCTTGTGTACATTATGGTTATAATTTTCAAGAATATATATATATATATATATATATTTTTATATTTATATTTATATATGTATATAGTTATATATAGTATAGATGATATATAATATGTAAGTTAAGTATAAGTTTGTAGCGTATTAAGTTCACTGTTTTAGTCATGGTACCAGTGCGTACCATGTCATTATTGGTGTACACTGACAACTACCGCAACTCTTTTTATTCCATACTCCAATCCCTGCCTAGGTTGTCTGGAAGAGATCACATTTAGTGATAAGGCCGCCAATTGTACATTTCTGTAATGCATCCTTGTTCTTTATATTGTATTTTACTAGGTGTACAATAAAGAGTTATCTATCTATCTATCTATCTATTATTGCATGTAATATAGCATGTAAAAGTATGTTCTATACCGTCTTTAATATGACAAGATAAAATAACATATGAAGAAGAAATCTTTCAAGATAATATTATCTCAAGTTTATTGGTAAAGTAATTCCATATTTAAATACCGGGTAACAACAACATATATCTTAACAAGAGGGTCTGTACCTATTTTATAAAAAAAATAATAATAATAATAATAATTGCCTATTTATAAACTTCTCTAGGTCTTTAAAGACAGGAAACCTACCACATTGCCGATAAGAAATAATTAATATACGCGTTTTTAAATTACTGCTACCGATAACATTATAAAGAATTATTGTTATAGCAAACTGAAATGTCCATTAAAGTAATATGAAGAATAAAAATGTTTATTAAAAACTAATTTAACAGCATGATCTCTGCCTTTAGCTTATTGCTGGCTAGTATTTCATTTAATTTAATTTAGGTATTATCATCACAACGCCCAAGAGCAATTACAGTGGAACAAATATTACTTTAAATAGTGGATCTTCACTCGGCCTCGATATAAATAATAATAATAACCTGGTACATTATTTACACACGGCCATATGATCCCACACTAAGCAGAGCTTGTACTATGGAAACCAAATAACTGATGTACTACTTTTCTTTAGTAAAGACATAGTTATATAGATAAGTTACCCACACCCAGACTCAGGATAAACAGACATGTTCATGCACACAAATATCTTTCCTGGGTGGGAATCGAAGCCACTACCTCCGGCGTGAAAAGCAAGCATTTGCCAACCACGCCAACAGGCTTGTCATATTATCTGATCCCCACCTCATCACCTCATGTATAAGTAATCTGCAATGGCTGGTCTTGCACTAACCGCGTCTCGTGAGTGCCAGCAATCCTCACCTGATCATCGGTTCTCCTTGAGTATCAGTCCATCTTTACCGGCTCATGCGTCTTCCGGTTCGTGGTCGCCACTCTAGAACCTTTCTGCTCCAGCGGTCGTCAGTCAACCACTTCAGTTTGAAACTTCTTCGGGCTATACCAGTTACTTTTGTTTGCCTCCAGATTGCAACATTACTGATTCGATCTTACAAGGAAACTCTGAGCATAGCTTTCTATATTGCTCAGGAATTAGTTTTATTTAGGTAATTGGAAGTTAATTTTTCTTGAATATTTTCGCCCTTCAAAAAGACAATACCTACGCAATGATGAAATAACAACCAATCAAAAACCTTTAAAATGTGCTATCAATAACTCACTCTAGCTCCCTTCGAGAAATAACAACGCAAATTGCGATGCAATCACATGCGTCCGCGCACTTAATTCAACGTCATTTAAGATACTTGTCCGTTGCATTCAAATACATCCAAAACTTACTCAAAAAGAACTCAGCTTTCTTTACATACAGATAGAGTAAGCTTTTCTTTGTGCCGGGTTGTTATTTAAGATGTTCTTGATGACAGGACCTAAGTAAATTTATAAGACACTGAACGATGTGTAGAATATTGTCTGAGGGCCTGACATTCGTGTTTAATGTCTCTGTTCCAATGAGATTCCAGTGCACAAATTATGAGAACAATGTCGAATGATTTCAGTCATGTCTGTCACTTTACAAAATTGTCTGGGGTTAGGTTTATTCACAGAATAAGCCGGTTGGTTTGATGTGTAAATGAGCTTGTGTTTGGATAAACCAAGTGTTAATTGATAACTTGATCTGGTTCTCTTCTTCAAAAAGTTTATTAGGATCACAGCATCCGTAGACTTTTCTCACTATACGTGACCGCTGGTTATTAGTGTTAGACAGTAGCAACATTTTATAATCACACTCATATCATCATCATCATATCAGCCGGAAGACGTCCACTGCTGGACAAAGGCCTCCCCCAAAGATCTCCACAATGGCCGGTCTTGCGCTATCCGCATCCAGCGATTTCCAGCGACCCGCACATGATCATCGGTCCATCTTGTAGGGAGCCTGCCCACGCTGCATCTTCCGGTTCGTGGTCGCCACTCGAGAACCTTTCTGCCCCAGTGGCACTCATATTATAAAGGCGAAATTTTGTCAGTGTGTGAGTGTGTATGTTTGTTACTTCTTCACGTCTCAACGGCAGGAGCTTGGTATGGAGTTAGCTGACACCCTGGATTAACACATAGGTAGGCTATAATTTATAAAGTTAACGCGGGTAAAATCGTGGGGCACAGCTAGTAAATTATAAATGTCGTGACTCATGAGATAATGTCATGTAGGTAGCCCCGAGAGGGGCGTAGGTACTTGCTTACCAATGTATAAACAAATTACGCCAATCCTTACAACATTTGTACCAAAAAATCTCAAGAATATTATAACCAAAATAGCAGTCGTATAAATAGGTAACGATTAATATGAATCATATAACTAGCTACTTACGCGATAAATTCCTCGGCCACCGTTTAAAAATAGCCAACACAACTACAACGCAGGCTAATCTCTAGAATCAAGATTACAGGAATATAAAACCGGCTAACCACGAGTGTTAAGTGATTAACGATTAAATAATAACCCGCCGCACTCGTAAAACAAAGATTAACATACAGTTACGAGTGTAAATAGCCTATAACTTTGATTTTTACGACTAAATAATCGTAAAGGAACCCTGGCTAAGCGGCTAAATTCAAAAGTCACGCTCGGAGAATACTTAGGAGTAGAACTACAGAGTTTCGTATTTTGTAGGTTTTTAATCGCGTACAATGCAAACGGGAGGCCGTTTTGATGCACTTTTATTTTACGATGAACTCATAACATAAAACGGTGAATGTCTCAACAAGGGTTATGAGATCGTTTGAGGTGTACTGATGGAGTTATAACTGAACAGTTACTACAAATTTTTAAAGTCTTACGATTAGGTATATGTATGTTTTTTAACTCGAACTATTAAGTAGGTATAACGATCTTATCTAATATAACGAGAGGAATAACTAGGAAATCTACGTATTATGTACTTTTATACATTTAATTACATAATGATGGCTATTCTATCTTTTACGTCACTAATCTTATTTAAATGTGTATAAGTCTCATTCTAATATCATTTGTATGAAAAGAACAAGACATAGGTACCTACCTACATAGAATTATCTCACTGGACATTTGGTTAGTTAGTTAGTGACCCTGACTGCTAAGCCAAAGATAGTCGGTTCGATTCCCACCCAGTACAAATCTTTGTGTTTGGATGAAAATTTTGTAGGTATAAGGTAGGTATTTAGAAATATATACCTAAGTAGGTAGGTACCTATATTTATCAGTTGTCTGGTTGCCATAATAATATATATATGTAGGTACATGCTCTGCCTAGTTTGAGATGAGTTAGTTGTAGTAGGTAGTTATTGTTAACATTTATTTATTTATTTATCAATCTACTAAATTGCTATAATACGCGCCCAAAAGACAATAACACTACTAAAGATGGCCCATTCTATTTTTAAATACTAAGTATGTGAAAAAGAAATGCGTTGATATTTAAATTGGTTTAGTTTGTACTGCATAGGACGGGGGCAATATTTACCTAAGTTTAATATGTGTGGGTATCTTAATTTGGGTTTGGGATCTCGTGCAAATAACTCGTCCTAAACACAGAATGATATACCCTGTTCGCCTAACCACCTAATTTCGCTGCGTCCGCACAGTGCGCCCATTTCGGTTTCCCCGGGCCAAAATTCCGTGTAATTAAACAACTGAAATTTTAACAGTATCTATATAAATTTAATAAGGATGGGCCATTAAGAGTGTAAATGGACCAAATGTTTGGCTTTCGCCAAAAACCGAAATGGGGTTTCGGAACGGGACACTGTGTAAGTTTGCCTCGTAATGTGGTATCATTACGATAGCAAATGTAAATTTATTCTCATATAAATAGTTGATCCATGTAAATATATAAAAATATATCGCATTTCATTTTATTGTGGGTACTTTAATATGTTAACGAACATTAAACATTAGCAGAATGAGTTATATAATTATTCTTGATCTAACATGTACCTATTTACATATACATAGATACTTATACGTAGGTAACTAGTACACCTTCCCAAAAACTTAAAGCTCATATGTAACATATTTATGGTCCATTATTTGTTATTGGTTTTGTAAAGCATACCTACCTAAGTGTGTAGAAATAGAAGAACAATGTGTATTAGTTAATAAATAATAACATAAAACAAATGAAGAACTCTATAGGTACATTTAAAAACAGAAACCCACGTCAAAAACGGAAACAGTCAAAATAACAATCGGCTAGATTTTAATTGAACAACGGAACAGAGATTCAGCGAGTGCCGAGTAAACGTCGTGAATCGCCCAATAATAATGAAAGTGATGGCTCTGACGGCGTCGCTGTATGAAGCGCCCGTTTCGGCTACATAAACAGCCCGTATACTACCCCATCTAAAACAAACTTCATATTCAAATCCCACCTTAATTCATCCACATAAAGTTCGAATTCCCGTGCCGGAATGGGAAGCTATAGGAAGTCTTTGTATAGCTCCCCACTCTACGTAAGCGGGTGGAGTCGGGTCGGCTCACACCAAAGACCTATAATTCTCTTTGGCTCACACGTAGACAAAATGGCCAACTTTTTTGTCGCACGCGATTGGGACTGTTTGTGTCGTTGTGTGCGGAGTGTAACAAGTCAATATTTTTGTCTAATCTTATTCTAATAAATATTGTTGGTTTGTTGCTGTGCGTACTATATCTAATAATAGTTTAAATATGTTTTATTAAAAAAATGTATTATATAATGTAATGTATAATGAATATAGTAGAAAGTATAAAATTAAGTCAGCCTACGTGTATTTTTTTATTAGAGAGAACAGAGTAGGTATTATGTATTTTATAGTCCCTAATAATACAAAGTGGTTTATACCTTCAAAATAGAGTAGAAGTAGACAGCGATATAGGTAACACTATACCTACCTACCTTCATTATTCAAGCTAAATGTATTCTTTCAGTCCATTATATTTTACCTTTAGGTATTTTATTCATCATCATCATATCAGCCGAAAGACGCCCATTGCTGGACAAATAATAATAATAATAATAATTTTATTATTGTTTATATAACATGTATGACTTATAAAAGAAAACGGTACTAATTGTAATCATTAATACTTTAGCCTTTAGTCAATTTATTTAATCCCTAAGCGCTAAGCAGTTAATTTAATGGAGATGCATATTACCTATATATTTTTATACGATGTTATTTATATAGGTACCCAAATAAAAGAGCCCCACATTAGATAATGGACATAGCTACTTCGACTGTTAAAACTAAACTTAATAAAATAAAAATAATAAATATTCCTCATTATTTTCGGCCACCGTCATGTAAGCCTATCAAGTACGGTGTTGGATATTTTCAGCCGACAGTCGACCGGCGCCGGCTGTTTCTACTTTTTTCCTTTCGTCTCTATCTTTGCTTATAACACTAGAACAGTGTGATTCTTTATAGTAACTAGTATGAAATGTTTATTATATATATTATTATAAAGGTAAAACGGTATCTACACTCAAATATACGACCTCTACAGGACATTAAATGCTACTATTTATAAATATTTCATTCTATATGAAGATTTTCTTTTGCACTTTTAGACATAAGTAGGTACCCGAAATTTTGACCGAGATATTAACCTAACGCAATTTGAACGTGCCAATGGTAAAATCCAATTTTAAAACCCAATCCCACATCACGAATAAAAATTTTTTTTAGTGCCAGTACAAAAGTGAAATAGCACCTTAGGGCTTTTCTTTGCATATACTAAATACTCTACTACATAACAACTAATCTATTGGCGAAATCCAAATTTAAAACCACGAATTTAAACAAAAACACATCACGAATCTAAGAAAATGTTTAGTGCCAGTACAAAAGTTTAATAGCACTATAGTATCTACTTTTCTTTGCATATACTGAATACTCTACTAGATAGGAACTGCACCATTGTCGAAATCCAAATTTAAAACCACGAATCTAAACGAAAACATAGCAAGAATCTAAGATTTTTTTTAGTGCCAGTACATAAGTGATATCGCACCATTACCAATGGTGCTATTTCACTTTTGTACATACACTGAATACTCTACTATATAGGAACTGCACCATCCCACTCTTATTTGAATCTTTAAGTGAGCACCAATGGAGTAGAAATAAAGTAGATAGGTGTCTGGTCTGGAACCCAATACAATAGAACGCTTCTTCCAGATAATTTTCTATGCGACAAGAATTGTTTACTAACTTTGAATACTAAAGCTTACGTATTGTATACAATGAATATTAAATATTACTTTTCTGATTCTTATTTTCTGAGATTTATTCCTATCGCGCAAGTAAAATTTATTCAACGAATGATTAAGTAGAAATATTTGTTGGAATTGATTCGAACGATCATTTGTTTATGGTAATTTGTCTTTTCTATTCAATTGTTGGTTTTAGATTATTTATTGTATTTGTTTATTCAGATTGATTTTACTTCGTGACTCAAATACTTAATCAATTAATTTTATATCTAAATGTATTTGCTTGGCAGTGAAGCGGATTATTATCATTGAAGTGATAATATTGCAATAAAGGTCTTTGTCCCATACAACCTTTTTGCATGACTCAACCTCTCTTTTCATATCTCTCACTGGCTGGTAATAAATTTTAAATATAGAATATTTTAATTTAAACAAATTGGCTGCACTGACTACCTACTGACCGCCAGATGACCGGCTTGTACGTTTTCCTGTGCCTTTATTAAAAAAAAAAGCTGAAGGAAGACTAGAAAATCGTGGAGATAATTGTATAAATTAATAAAAATAATAATATAAAAATAAATTTTATATTATTATTATTTTATATTTCCTTTATTCTATTTAGGTACCTATGTATATCCATGGAATGTTAATAATCTCGTGAAAAAGTTATCCGTTTAAAAACACTGCTGCATAGGTACATTGTATACCTAATTTATATTATTCTACCAACAAAAATAAACGAGAACTCCACAACACTAAGTCACACTTTTCTTTCCACTGATAAACTTAAGTCATAAAATAACCAACCCATGTTTAACTGTAGGTACTTTTTTGCTTTTATGTTTACAGCCAAAGACAATAACTTGTGAAAATTGTAAAAGAACCGTTAGAAAGACAAATAACCGAACTTGCACCATAAAAAAACACATATGTATCATCTTGTTTTTACTTACAAAAAAAGAAAGTATGCATTTTCTTTTTATACTTATGATAGAAAGAGAGTCACCTGATGGTAAGAGCTCACCGCCACCCATAGACACTCGCAACACCAGAGGAGCGTTGCTGGCCTTAAAAAAAAGAATAGGCTCGTTTCTTGAAGGTTGCCATGTCATACCGGATCGAAAATAACTCCGCAGTAAATTGATTCTACAGATTGATAGAGCGCGGTAAAAAGTGTGTGTATTTAATTAATACGATAGAGTTATTAAATGAGGTATTTTCATTTAATTACTCTATCGTGTGTTAGTAATTAATTGTTGAGGTAGCCTAGAGGTTAGACCGTTGGACTGTAGAGGCAATAGTCTCAAGTTCAAATCCAAAGCACGCAACAATGACTTTTCGAATTCATGTGCGTATTAGGAATCAATTATCTCGTCATTGAAACCTACATTCCTGAAATTTGTCAAAAATTTTCTTGATGGTATGCGAATTCTGCCAACACGCACTAGATCAAGCTCCTTGTTAAACATGGAGCTTGATATAAACTCTTTATTGAAGCAAAACCAATAGAAACATCACAAACAGGAGCTTGACATAAAAAAACTTTTTCAAAATACATGTCTGCATTATATTCAACCAATGGTATACGGATAACTATTAGGCAGCCAATGGTATACTAACAACAGAAAACCAAGAAATGTAGAAAAATAATTATGACCTGGAATCGATATATTCTTTGCTGTCTGTACCTATATATACATAATCCCAAATACAACCCTATTAATCAAACAGCCTTGAAACCCTATTACATCACAGACATTCCAACATAATCACCTCTCAATAAAACAATCACGCAATTACAGGTAACGAGCAGTGTGAAAATAAACAATACTCTGAGTTGAATGTTAAAGCGTGGCAGCGCCGGCGCACGCGCGTCTATCCCAATATTTATATTTTATAGCCATGGCATGGTATGACTTTTGGTAGCCAATTCAATAACATTAAATTACCATTATTTTAATATTTTTACGGTAAATATTTCCTTTTTTGCATTAAAAGCACAGAATTCGTTAAAAGAAAGTTAGAAATTCCTAGCTTGATTCAACTTCTATAAAATATCTTGCCAAAAATATGTATGGGACGAAACCGTTGGAAACGTAATTAACTAAATTTGGAACAGCTAATTTGGTTACCAAGATGACAGACCTAAAACTTTAATGACAAAATATATGGCACAAAAATCCATCGAGTAAGCCCCGAGCTATAAGCGATCAGGCAGACGCTTGGTTTTATAAATATACTGAAGAGATTAACTTTTCATGTCCGGTTCCTCTACCGACGACGAATAAATGAGACGGTACGTTGAAAACTCAAATTATCTGTGGTTTGAATGTATTTAGTAGTATGATGATTGATTTTGAATTATGCCTTTCACTAAGGCGTTTTTATAAGTCTACCACGTACTAGTACACACGTAGTAAGAAGTCACAAAAATATATTCTTTTTTTATTATAAAAAAGAATATACTTTTTTCTCAAAAAACCACGACATTGACTTGCATAAGAGTACAACCTACCTTTACCTAACCTTTAGTCAATTACTTTAGTTTAATCTACATATTTTTATATCTTCATATTATCTATTATATCTATGTTGGAATACCTACCTAATTAATTTATGTTTTTAGAAATGAATTTACTTTTTTATCCGGTTTCACCTATTCATTTATTTAAGACATCGCCTGCACTAGAGAATCTTTGTATCGCGGGGTACTTCAGGCAGTCACAAGGTTGACCCAGACTCAGAACAAATCCTTATAAGGCACATAAATACATAGTTGTACTGTGCAGGAAGCCAACGCGTGACACGAAGTGGCGAGGCGACATTTTAGTATCTAGTATCTATCAGTCTATTTAGAAATAAGAAGAGCTTTTTAGATACTACTTATTCAATTTAAATTAATTTACTACACAACCTTAATTGTGCCTGTTTCAATCAATTTTAATGTATTTTTGACGCCATAAAAACAGCTACCATATTTTTCTCTAAAATACCCTAAGTGCCGTGGGTATATTTCCACATCGAGATATTTAGTCACTGCAAAAATACACTTTAGTCTTTATCCGAAACGTCTTTTGGGAACATTCTTATATTGAGAACTCAATTATTTTAGTCATTAACAAGATGCCTTACTATATAAACTTAAATGAATATAGTAAAAAGATAGGTAAGATATGGCTTAATTCTATGTTTGTTTGTAATGTATTAAAATTGTTAAAAGTCTTTCACCTAGTTGATCTCTACGAAAACTTGAATAATATACCTAACCCAAAGAATCATCAAGAAGTCATTTTTGGTCGTAAATTACTAATTATAAAATATATATCTTTCTAATGTGTCTATCCGCATGAAGCCAGGGCTGGTCGCTAGTAGGTATTAGGTATTTATAATAAAACAATTGCACCTACTGTAGGTATAAATAATATTATTTAACATAGTCAAATTATTTAATAATAACATTTCCGATTTTATTGGTAACAAACTATTTAACGGATAAAATATTAACATTTAGGCACATACCTAGTATCTAAATTAGTCATAATGAAATAAAAAATTGGTGTTTCTAAACGGGTCTTGGTTAGACATTACAGACAAGACCCGTTTCAGAACACCAATTTTTTATTCCATTATGACTAATTTAGTCGGTGGGTATCTGTTTAGTGTCTTCATATCTACCAAATTATAATTTAGTGTCACTTGAACACATGCAAGTGTATCATTCCTGTTTTATTCGGTACACCACCCACCGATTTAGATAAAGAATTAAATGTCACCAATATAACAACATGTTAATTTTATTACAACCACATAACATTACTTCAAGAACATCGCCTATAGAACCAATAAACAATCAATATAAAGAACATAAAAGCAATTCTTCTAATGCGTGAGCAAGTTTTTAATCTCGAGGCACTCGGTATACTGTAAAAATAGACACGGACAAATATATCAACTGGCTATACCTACACTGACGACCAAGAAACCTTGGGAAACCTTGACACCCGTGTTTCTTATAAACCCAAACACATTTATTCAACACCAGAGGTCTCTATATATTGGTTATAAAATTAGCTCTCCGACGGGAAACGAAGAACGCGCGTGATTACGAATTTAAATTGCCCGATCAGTTTTTAATTTGGTTTCGGTAAGTGTGTTTGGGTTTTCGAATAGGAAAAATAATTTTAATAAGCAATCAGATACTAATATTAGGCTCATTTACGGATCTACTTACCTAGTAGATATTTTTTGCTCTTTTAGGGTAGATGAAAGTCTAAAAGACACGAACTGAAAATGAAACCGTAGAGAAAGACGTCATGCCAAGAATTGTTCAACGCCACAAACATTCGGTCAACTACCTGACGTTTTTTAAGAGAAGTATTTTAACATACCTACCTATATTTCTGATGAAGCCCAAACCGAGAATGAAAAAGAAACCTGTACCTACAATGGCAACCAGACAGCTGTTAAACATATTTATATAGTTCTAAATACATACGTAGGTATTATAGATAAATTGCACCCACACACAGAACAAATACGTAATCATGCTCATCACACAAGGACTTGTCCTGAGTGGGAATTGAACCCACGACCTCCGTACTTAGCAGTCAGGGTCACTAACCACTAGACCAACATGTTAGTCAATTATTAGTTTTACCAGTAATGCCAGATTAGTAATCTTAATAATTAGATACTTACAAGTTGGCACTATGTGCTGACTTTTAATACATTATGTATTTGAATAAAAATACTATAAAGTAGTAGGTATAAGTATTTTCATTTTATTCCGAGAAAAGTTACAAAATTATTGTTATGGTACTTTTTTAAGATAGGTAAGCCATTTTAAAATCCGGCATCCTAGCGAATGAACGAATTAAAGGTAAAATTAATAGATATCTAATATGTGTATTTATCTAGTGAAATGATTTTAGGAGATATCATAAATTAGCAAGGGAAAACTTAATAATTTAATCTGCAAGTGTGTATCGTTAGCAGCTTTACGCAGAGCGCCTACCCCGGATTGGTAGAGTGTGCTGTTTCAAGACTCGCCGGGTGATTACATTTATGATTACACATTTTTGAGATTAAATTTACGCTTTCATATTTCATACAAACTTCCCTTGAAGTAAGAAGTGACGAGTGGTAGAGCTGAATCTTTGTCGTTCTGATAGGTACCATGACCGCTTCGTAATCCACTTACGAAGCGGCGAGTGCGACTGGATGTCACTTTTATTGACATTAACTTTAGCGTATGTTGTACAATACCCAGTGGAGTTGGTATTAGAGCGACAAGATTCAGCTCTACCACTCGTCAACATACGCTAAAGTTAATGTCAATAAAAGTGAACGCCTCACATCCAGTCGCACTCACCGCTTCGTAAGTGAAGTAGGATTTCGGTCAGTCTGTAGACGGTCGATCGTTAAAGTGGTTGTATTTCTGAGCGCCTCCGTGCTTCGGAGGGCACGTTTAGTTGTCGGTCCCGGTTCTTGTCATTAGACAAAAGTTGATACACCATGTCAGAGGCATTTTGGGCGGCTTAAACAACTCATACACCAGGGTAACCACTTCTCAGTTTCTGATTTAAATTTCCTGCCCTAGGCTAACTATATGCACCCCGCGGCCTGTCCTGCTTGTGTTTGACCAGCTAAAATCCTTTTTGAGGTTTTTACCCGAATGGGTGCTAGTCCTTCCTCAAAGAACTACTCTAATATTTTATTATTTGTTAGTCTGTAGTCATAGATAATATAAAATCCAACTTTAAAGAATGTAAATACATATCTTTATTACCACAAATAGTGTCATTCATATGTTCGTAAATAATAAAATCTCAGATAATTATGAAACAGCATCCGTTGCTGAACTAGGTATAAAACCTGTACCTAGGTATGTCCGTAGATTAAAATAGAAAGTGGTCAGTAGTTTGGGTATTTGTTTAAAGAAAAATATAGTTAGGTACTAAAAACCAACATTAATTCTAAGTGCCCCCGTGCGGGTTAAGCCTAATTAGCCTGTGGGTAAATCAGGCTCTGATACTTCCCAAACAATAAAGAAGATGGCTTTATTATTTCAGTAATATTGTTTGGTTTTTTGGATTGGTAGGTCCCTACTGTGCGTGAGTAACGTTGCTAGATGTCAACAGTCATGGACGGCTACAGATTGGAGGGATCATCGGCTACACTAACCGCTTCCCTTCAGGTGGGTGGGACTGACTTGATAATGTTAAAAATAATTTGACGGGCCTGTTGGCGTGGTTGGTAGATAGATACGCTGCCTTTCACGCCGCAGGTCATAGGTTCGATTCCCACCCGGAACAGATATTTGTGTGCATGAACATGTCTGTTGGTCCTGAGTCTACCCATATTCAGGACATAGTAGATATATATTTATAAAAGAAAAATAGTATATGTAGTAGGTACCTATATCAGTTAGGTATCTGGTTTCCATAGTACAAGCTCTGCTTAGTTTGGGATCAGATGGCAGTGTGTGAGTTATGTCCCACGATATTATTATTATTACTTACAGCCTAAATTAAAAGTAAATATTTCATAAAATAAATTAAAGTGTAGGCATACCTACCTACACAAATACACCAACAGTATCTAGATACCAAGGGTTACATGCGTTGATTAAAGTAAAAATATGCGAATAAATAATTTCTAAATGGTTTTATTAACCCTATTTTAATGTAGTAATTAAGTAGACGCGATAATAGGTACTAATAAGAACTGATAATAGCGACATGCATTAGCACGTTATTAAAACCATCAAATTTAAATAATTATCGTCGCAATTTTACCAATATATCGTAAATAAAACCAATATTCAGGCTTCTGGATATTTTTATAACCCAATTATTTGCTTCCGACCGATTAAAAATTAATATAAATATATTTAACGGCAGTCAAAACTCGATCGCTTTACACTTACATTTTATTAGTATAAGAGTAAAAGAGATAGACATAGAGCTATCGATCTCTACAAACGGCATCGCGTCGCCGAATGTAATGGCGGCCGATACAAACACTGTTCGATATTAAAACCATTCAATGTGTATTATTGAGTATTAAGCACTAAGTAAATTGCACATATTAAGTGAAACACTATATTTTTGCACTAAACACAGGTTAATCAACGATATAACTAAGAATAAACACATTATTAAGATCGGTAAAATCACTTTGGTCGTTCGTCGCACAACGCATCAGTCGCCATATCCGAATTCCTACATCCAGGGACGAATTTGAATTTGAAACATTAGAAAAACGCTTTAACATACTTTTTTGTACTTTAACTAAATGTCTTATCGATTAAGTTTTGTGGTGTTTATAGAAACACATATTTTAATATTTATTGTAAAAATTAGTTATTTTATATAGAGCTTTGATTTTTTGTATTAAATGGTACGTATTAATTAATATGTATAGAAAATGTGTCATATCAGAAACAACGTGTTTATTTTGTTTACATTAGCGTATAAACATTTATGTTAATGATTTAACACATCTGTGTTAATTTGACCAATCATTTTAATTTATACCTCACGTTTCATTTTTTTTTTTAATTTAAGAAAATATGGAATCTGAATGATATTTGATATAATAGTAATAATAATCTTAAATATGTCTACATATTATATGTTATATTTAATATATAATATTTTGCATAGAAAATTATTTTTATTGGTAAAAATACTTATTATTAAAATAATAAACCTTTAATTATCCCAATACTCCCGTAACTCTCTATTTATCTCAGTTTCGTGTAGGCTACTTTTCTTACTTCACTTCAACCGTGTGTGAATTGCACACACACTTTTTATTTTATATATCTATAATGTAGTGTTTTACGATAAAAGGACCTGCATATATGCCTGTCCTGCCCTGTTTTAGCACCGTTGTTGCAATGAGAAATAGTTAGATGTGTAACTAAAATTTAATACCACATCTATTGTTTATTGTTTTATTATTTGATAATTATTTTAAAATAATAGTGCATTGTTTAATTTAAAATAATAAAACCAATTTTTGTATCACAAAAATACTGTTTTTATAATTTATTATTATGTGTTGTATTAATAGTGTTTAGTCACAAAATCGTTAATAAGATCAGTAGTACGAATATTCGTAATAATTTTTTCTCGTATGTGAGAATTGCGTCATTGAGGAAGGAATTCCTATTAGGTATTGTATGTGGTGGTCTATAAACGTGTCTGATTATTTTAAGTACACACATTCACTCCAATAAATTGGACGATAAATAAGATAGGTACTTTAACTAAAAATAGAATTATTTAGCTTTTTAACGATTATATTTATATATATACATATCTGTACTCACTCATCGTTTGGCTTGCGTTTTTGCCCATAGCCCAGCAATGTGATATATCCATCTTATGACTTATCATAAAATTTTAACTAAATTTATAAAGTAATTTAATATTAATAAGATATTTACGTAATGAGTGTTTAAAAAACATTCTCACTTAAATTTTTCTTTATATTGTAAACCTATTTGTTATGATTGTATTACTATACAATCGTAACAAATAGGTAGGTAAAAAAACTGCTCGTCAAATAATTAAAAAACAAAGTGTTCTTACGTTGTCTAATTAAGGGCAATTAATTTGACATGAATGTGAGTAACCCTTTAACTGGTAAAATGCCAACGTGTGACAGGAGTTATCGTTTTATTAACTATTGTATCCGAAGTGTGTGTATGCTACCGTATACTGACATAAGACATTATTTTATGAACGGAAAAATAATTAATCTTTAACATTAAATAAGTCTAATAACAAATTTATAATAATGCTTGTCGCTACATTTTCGTCACAATCTCAATGCGGCTCTGTGCATGCACGCTCCGCCCATTACAGCAACAAAAGTTGGCGGTGTTCCTTCAAAATAACTCGTTTGGAGGCCATTTTGACGATCGTGTGCGACGGAGATAGCATCACTGTGATGCCATTACGAGCGCACGTGCGTGAATGAGACAATTATGCAAAGTTAGTTTAGTTTTAATGTGAGAGAAAAGTGCGTGGGGACATTTGTATGTGTGCAGTGGCTAGTAGGTAGTGTCGGGTGTTAGAACTAGTGCAACGAATGTAGGCCGATTTTTGTATTGTATTGTTTCCAGTTCTATTTTTGAATTGGTATTTTATGTACGCATCATCTCATTTTCTGGTGTTTTAATTTTATTTATCGTGTTTTTTTATCACATAATATTATTTGTTGAAGTGGTAATTAAACGGAACTTACCTTTATCGCCTAGTACCTAATTATTTACATTTTGGAACTAGTATAGCATGCTGATTTTTATATCATATGGGCAGTGGTTAGAGTTAGATTGGTACTATTGTAATATGGCTTAACGGCTGTTGTCTATGACACATAATTAAAAAAAATGTGCCGGACACACTATAATGAAATGAAATAATGAAATTTATTCAGCACTTGGGTATTAACATACACTTGTACCTACTTATCAAGCTCACAATGCAGTACATAAACATAGTGGACAGGATAAAGTAACAAAAAAAAAAAAATTTGTCCGTCCGTGCAGTCTGTTTTATCGCATATATTTTCTGAAATCCTTAAATAATTAACAAGTTACTAATCTATTATTTTGAAATTTAGTTCTACTATATTAAAATATACTATATTAAGGAATGGAAGGCAAAGCGGTTGGCTAGCGCAGAAGGCTCTTAGCCAGTAGCTTAACTTATACTATATCTATACCTACCTAGGTACTGACTGCTTGCCTTAAGCACTTATCGAGTTGTGAGCGACTCAATAAAACTATAATATTACTCCTTTATATCAGACTTAATAGAAAATTAATCAAAAGTCGATATCATATAGAAAGAAAATACCTACTTGCAATTTTTTCTCTCGTTTTGGTTACATAAATATACTGAAATATTAAATTGGCTCAACCTATGAAATAATTTAAAATTTTCAACATACCTATCTACCTACCTAAGTAGGTATTCGATTCAATAAGAAAATGCTTACCTATTTAATTTTATAATGTTTATAAAATTGGAATCGCACAAGGCTAGGTAAGGCTGCTACTAAGGCAATTTGAATTACACAAGGTTAGGTAAGGCTACTATTAAAGCAATTTGAATTAAACAAGGCTAGGTACAGCTGTTACTAAAGCAATTTGAATAATCAAGACTAGGAAAGGATGCACCTAAGGCAATTCGAATTACACGAGGTTAGGTAAGGCTACTATTAGATAAGGCACTATGAATTACACGCGGCTAGGTAGGTAAGGCTGCTACTAAGGCAATATGAATTATACGAGGCTAGGTAAGGCTAGGATTTATATATCTAAGTACCTATTGACGTTCTTATACAACGTATAATGGATGAATACATGAATAAAACACGTTTATTACTTTGTGTAAATATTTCATAGATATAAATAAATATAATATATAATAAATAAAAAAATAAAGTGCAAAATAAATGTGACAAATTTATGGAACGTGGACCGATGAATCTAAACAACTAATTAAAGACCTAATTAGTTTTCTTTTTAGTAATTGCATGAAGGAAGCTTAAAGCTATTTATTCAGGTATAAATTTATGAATTAATAGCTGTGCCCCGCGGCTTTACCCGCGTTAAACTTTATAAATTATAACCTATGTGTTAATCCAGGGTAACAGTTATCTCCATACCAAATTTTAATAAAATCGCTCCAGCCGTTTAGACGTGAAGAAGTTAGAAAATTAAAAACTCACACACTTTCGCCTTCATAATATTAGTAGTATCCCCATGTTGCGCAATTTGATATTTTTTATGGTAGATTGAGTCAGATTAAAAAAAAACTTGTACTAAGTATTCCTACACATAAATATTTGATTTATTCAAACACCATTCCATTCGCTCCTACCTTGTCAAGAATCTAGCCTTGAACTTGTTTTAAAACTCATCTCATCATTTATAATTGGAGTAATCGATAATAGTATTTATCATTTTATTTCATTTATTCAATAACAATTTTTACATCGTGCCAATTCGTGTCTGAGTATTCTTAACTTTACCTACCGACATATTATATTTGTTTTATCTATGTTTATTCTAATACATTACCAACACACAATAATATCTAATATCTAATAATTGCCTTAATAATATTTGGAAATACTTAAATAATAGGTAGGTACTTACCTAGATCAATTTATATAACTATCAAAGAACTTATTAATAAACATTAAACAAAATTAATAAACAATCGATATACTAAATCCTAATATGTACCTATCGGTAACAATTTAAGTAGGTCCATATCAGGGTTGTTTACTATAAAAATAGGTAGATTTGATTGTGATGCATAATTAGGTATTGTAGGTATGTCAATTACTAAATGCAATTTAAAATACTTATATTTATTTATAATTTACATTATAGAAAACGTTTGAATTTATGTTGGAAAACTAAGCTCTTAGTCTCCTTTGGTATTTTATTAAATACGTACTAGCTGTGCACCGCGGTTTTACCCGCGTTGACTTTATACATTATAATATCTAGCCTATATGTTAATCCAGGTAGTCAGCTAACTCCATACCAAATTTTATTAAAATCGGCCCAGTCGTTTAGTCGTGAAGAAGTAACAAACATATACACTCACATACTCACACACCCACAAACTTTCACCGTTATAATATTAGTGAGATTTTAATCGAATGATACCTAGTAGGCATTATACTTATTTGAAAACACCAAAACGAGGCACATTTTTTTTTGGCAAATTGATTCCTCTCTCATTCGTCTTTCTACGTCCGTCTCATACCTATTCATGGATGTACCTACATGGCTACAGTCATTTAGTACCTATAGTCTATACTTACATCTATATCTAGGTATACAAATAAATAAAATTGGAGTGTCTGTTTGTAATATTGAAATAACCGGTTTTTACTACATTAATATGAATATATATACGGTACATACACCAAAATAACATTTTTTACAATTTTTGTCTGTCTGTCTGTCTGTCTGTTTGTTCCGGCTAATCTCTGAAATGGCTGGACAGATTTTGACGGGACTTTTATGGGCAGGTAGCCGATGTAATAAGGAGTAACTTAGGCTACTTTTATTTTAGAAAAAGTCTTTTATTTTACAAAAAAATACAAAATAAACTAATAAACACGCGGACGAAGTCGCGGGCACAGCTAGTAGGTATATAAGTTCCTAAAAGTTAAATTATTTCAGCTAGATCGTGGAAAATTGCCTACCTTCATGTCATTGTTGCGTTTACGGAAGGTTTTATGAAATCAAACAATTTAATTAACATTAAATTGAACGGAAATTATTCATGTTTCTAAAATATTGAATAAGCTCCGAAGTTCATTTCTCTATTAGTGATAAGTAGAAGCATATCCTGAGAAAATGTTTCTTAAAGTATCACTACGACGAAACCAGGTTAATGGAGTTCCAGTTGTGAATAGTTAAACGAATAATTTCCATACATTAGTTATTATTTGTTCCAATGCTGATTAATGCAGTTTATTTAACGGTGCTGGTTTTGCTTATTTTATAAAATACATTACTTAAAATTGTCTAATTACTATTATTGCATTCCAGGATAGGTAACCATAAAATTAAATTAAGATTTATATTGTAGGTATTTGTTTTTTTAATAATTTCACATTAATGCCTAGTTACCTACATACAGAAAAAACAATTACAAATCAAATTAGTCTATTGTAACTCATCCAGAATTTAATTGAAAGGCTTTGTAAATGACGTAGGTACTAACTCTTATTTTAAACAAATTTAATATGTTCAATTCAATTCATCAATTTTAAGAGAGATAGGGCACAGAGCGTTCATTCGCTCAAAGAGGAGCCCATCTGGGGATGTACCTCCACCTTAGAGAAGACATTCCTTATAATAATAACATTAATGACTTTAATGTTGTGTTTCGGCGTGTGATTAAAGTCGCCAGAGCTCATCGGGGTGGGGAGAAGGGTCAGCAAAACTTGTTTGCTGTCTCTGTTAAAGGTCGGCAACGCACCCGCGTCACCCCTGGTGTTGCGAGTGTCCATGGACGGCGGTGATCACTTACCATCAGGTGACCCGCTTGCTCGTTTGTCGCCCTATGACATGAAAAAGATTACTGACATATTCTAATAGTGACAGACTTAGGTCAGCTTTGGAAGATAGACATTTCCTAAAATTTGGTTACCATCGAACGGAATGAATCGAGTTCCAGGGGTGTACCTACCTACCTATAGGTGCAAGAATAATTAGGAAACATTAGTTAAATTTTATTACCATCCCTGTTCACTCCGTTAAGCGGAATATATCTACATGTTTGAGACACAATAAACATTTTTTTTTTTTTTTTTTTTTATTGCCATTATTATACCTACATAAGTATTTTGCTTCCCAGGAACAGATCTCACGACACGATAGATCTCGATAGAAAATTGTGGTTACAATCTGATTTTATTTTAGAAAAAAGAATATTTTACTCTGTCTTAGTGCCCACACTTAAGAAAAATACTCTTGCTAATATCTTAAAATCTGTCTAACAAAAATGAAACGGGGCATTTGTGTTTCTTTCTTCAAATCAAATCTTTATTTGCTCAAACATGGTACATAAGATGTTAATTAAAAGGTTCCGCGTAGTGTAGAAGTCTCTACAATAACACAACTCTACAAAATCACACTTAAAATAAAACCACCAATCACTAAATCCACATTTACGACCTCGTTCATTGAAGTGTTGTATGCCTCGTAAAATCTCCCTCACGTGACGTCACCTTACTACCTAGTTCCGCATAAAACCGCTAGATGACGCCAAACCCATACCACACTAGCAAACGCTCGTAAAAATAAATTTTATTGTTATGACGAAAATAAAACGCTTGTCGTCAATTTAAACATCATTTTACTGTGTAATAAGATTTATTTTATGATTAACAAGTGTCTTGATGAATTTATATAGCAGAATGATGAATAAAGCAATAAAATTTACTTTTATGTTCATGTTATCGCTTTTCTATTGGCAGTTATGTCGCTTCTTCATACGAAGATGAGGCACTATGTAACATTATGGGTCAGTCATAAAACTAAATCATTACTTTGTAAATAGGTACCGCTATGAGTAATTGAATAATTTGTCTTATTTTATCAGATAACATTTATATTTTAATTTAAACTTGTTAATTTATTTTTAATGTGTCGTAGGTATTTTATGTTATTAGCATATAAGTAGAATTAGTTTTACTTTTCATATATTCATAATATAAATCTATTTATATCACGTATAGTTGCTCCCTGACCTTCACCACAAGTCTCAAGGCAATCGTTTGACGAAGCTACTTATGACGACGTCACCGCACACCGCCAAGAGATGGCAGTATTGTGATTAAGTTAAAAAGGAAGTTATATTGTTTATTGAAATTAATAAATGAATTTAATTTGGAACTTGTTTAATTTTGTTGTTTCGTTTGTACATATCATTTTTCTTGATTCCAGGTATTAGGAATTAAGCTTTCTGCTTATTTCGATAGATGGCGTGATGAGAATAGGAACCCCATTACACGTAGAATCTCTCGACGAATGGTCATTAAAATATATTGGTGATAAACTATTGACTTAATAATTAACAAAATCGATTTTATTAGCATTGAGTATTAATTTGGTAGATGTGAAATGACTTGCGTATTAATTCTACATAGGTAATAATATATACCTACTTAGATTAATATGAACATTACCTATATCGCTACTGGTATTATAATTTTAAATGACAGTATATTTATTTATTGGATATACAGCTCGTAAATATTAAATCGATTTTATAGAGTTTAATCGATTGTTATCAATCCTATGATCATGAATAAATTGAGAGTCAATAAAAAGGAAAATTACAGTCATAAAACGTCCGCAAGCAAGTCAAACCAGACACCGAGACGCTGAGGAAGCGAGCAAATCGCCTTATATCCTCACACGATGAAGACATAAACTAACAACGACTCCTTTATCTCTATTAAACGGGTGATACTTTAAACAAGTCAATAATGGTTCAATAAACGTCTAAAGAACGGCATAATAACGATCCACGTGGTCGGTAATAAAGTTTCCAATTTATATCGAGGTTTAGTCCCGGAGGCGTATACGAAATAATCCGAACGGTGTTTACTGGGAGTTCTACAAACGCGGCAATTCACGTGACGTTTACGAGTATTCAAGTGGTAGTAAAAATCGTGTTTACGATCCTCGCTCGTGCCTGCGCGGGCGCCGCTTTGCGAATATCACATCTGTCGTCGATGTGAATGAGTCGGTATTATGTTTTTTGTTTGTTGTTATAATAACTTGTGATCTTGCTGCGATAGTGATTTGTTATTTTTAGTTCGTGATAAGCAGATTATGGGGTGGGATATTTGTGTGTAGGTCAGTTTTATTTATTAAGAAAAAGTTAGAGGCGATATTTTTGTATTTGGAGTTAAAATTTTCAACTCGAATGTAAAGTTCTTC
The DNA here is from genome assembly GCA_951640165.1 of Pseudoips prasinana. NCBI lineage: Eukaryota > Metazoa > Arthropoda > Insecta > Lepidoptera > Nolidae > Pseudoips > Pseudoips prasinana. Next base: position 13,455,135 of record OX621245.1, on the reverse strand, counting down.
AATGCTATCAAACTGTTAAGTTTTGGTTTCAGTGAGTAGGTACTCTACAACCAAGCCTAAGGTTCAGTTTTACGATACCTACATGAATCGAGATTTACAAATTAGTCATAGACAATCAAGAGTAATAGTCCCTAAGAACCTCTTGGGGATTATTATTCTTATCCAAGGAACACTTTTTAACTTATTCTTTGTCTTTGGAGAAGTAAAAACTGTCATTATATGACGGTCTTACTCCAATACCTAAGTATTCTCTTTTTCTCGAGTGGCGACCACGAACCGGAGGACGCAGCGTGGGCAGGCCCCCTACAAGATGGATAATCTTATAATGATGTAGGTATAATAAAAAAGTATCAACGCGTGGGTATGTCGGACTCGCACCGACTAAACCTACCTGCCATGCCGTGGACTTCTCTTGACGCCTGATGTGGGGAGCCCCGGGAACGCGGGTATGCTGCTCCCCTTTTGCGCCATGACCCAGATGGTCGGGACTCGTACCCTGTGCAGGATTGTCCTCCCTAATTGCCGACTTCTGCCAGTCCGGCACAGCGACTTCGCCACAAACAGATCGCTGTCTTTCCGGAGCTGCTAGCAATTGACGGCAGTAGAGGACGCTCCTCTGACTGCCGCCACAGCCCCGAGGGGAGTTGGGCTACAGGCTGCCGCCGCCGCCGCCTCCTCCATTTGCGAGCGGGATCAGCTCTCGTAAGAAACTACCTTAACTACAGCGGTCACTACAAGCAGTCAATAAATGTATAAAATGTACGCGACCGCGCACGCACATTTGATTTTATTAACCAACAATATTCAATTCACAATTCTGAACCGTTTCCCGTAAGACCATTAATCATAATCGCGTTACTGCACAATTCATTGTAAAAACCATAACTTGGTAAAGAGCCCAAAGCGAGTACATAATTGAATTAAACACCGATACACCACAATTTATAGTATGCTAGATTATCACCTCGTTTGCAACAAAGTTACACCTCCAATGCAACTATGAATAAGCTACGCGTGCCTACCACGTTTTTGTTTCGATGAAGCATTGTCTGTAATCACAGACCAGTCGTGCTATAGACGACTCTGGACATATTCCCCATCAATCATTTCAATTAACGTCTGGCGCAATGGTTCTGTAGTCTTCTCGCTAGTATACCCCAGCGCAGTCGTATTTTAGGTTAATAATGAAATAATAAAATATATTCAGCACTTGAGTATTAAAATACACTTGAACTTGTCATCCCTAATCAGATAATAATAATAATAATCTTTATTTATCCAAAAAGCATACAGAGTTTGAAATAACTTAACTTAATATTTGGTTTGGAAATACATTACCTATATTTTATAAACTATTTATGTGACCCATACTTGTTAATTCTGAGCCTATAGCGGCACTTATCTTTTTTTGGAAAAATAATAAAGATCTATATTATTTTATTTGAAAATAGTTCGTTTAGAAAAGCGTTATTTCGCTCTATGAGCAGTGCGAGGTGGGTATATCTCCACCTACCAAAAATCACACCACATTATACCTACTGTAAATGTTGTGGTCCTTGATGTTGATAAGATTAGTCGTCCGGGAGGAAATCCACGTGAGTGTAGCCTTGTGGGTTGCTAACGTTGAAGGCTATGGTTGTCATAGGGTTGGCCGGTGCTCGTTTGTCAATCATTCGCTAATACTATATTGTAAGCTCTGCTATTATAGGTCACCGTAGCCTAGTTAGTAGTGCTCCTGCCTACGAAGCTGGTGGTCCTGGGTTCGAATCCTGGTAAGTGCAAATATTTGTGTGATGAGCACGAATATTTGTTTCTGAGTCATGGATGTTTTCTATGTATATAAGTATTTATCTATCTATATAAGTATGTATAAGATCGCCTGGTACCAATAGTACAAGCTTTGCTTAGTTTGGGGCTAGGATGATCTGTATGACATTGTCCCGAGATATTATTATTATAGCTGTAAGCACCGTCCAGCTTACTGAGAACTTGACTGTACCGTAGTGGGCGCTGTAGTTAAGGTAGTTTCCTTGCAACTACCTCAGCTCTCGAGTGTTTGGGTTTCGAATCCTATGCAGGACGAAGATATTTATTTATTTAATAATGTCTAAAGACTAATACTGCTTAAGTTGTAATCAGTACTAGCCTCCAGTCCCAAAAATGAAAGTTAGAAATAATATCGCAATCCCTTTATTAGTCACTGCCATTAGGTATACCCTTAGGTGCCACATTTTATAAAAGAAAATTATTTATAAATACATTCAGATTTCTGTTATATAATTGGAAATAAACTTATCACGTCAAAATACTGAGTTCCTACTTTTAAAAATATCTCTGATCATTATGATATCAATGATCACAGACATATTTTTAAAAATACAAACTCAGTATTTCGACATGATAACTTTATTACCAATGAATAAGTCATTAAAGTTATATTGTACTTTTCAAGTGCGTTGGAGTTCGATGTTAAATTAAGAGATGTTAAAAAAGCAATAAAGATTAAGTCCTTATAAGATTTGCTATCTTATTAGAAAAAAAACTATCTTATAAGTCTTATACGTCTAAAATTTAATCAATGGATAAGATTACGCATTAAAGAAAAAAGACTCATTCGAGACCAAAGAACAATAGCGTTTAGTCTCGAATGCACTTAGTCTATTGTCTTATTGCGTAATCGTAATCGTTTCTTGAAAAAAAGTCTTGAATAAATATAGTTTCGCATAGACAGGTTCTAAGATTGTACATCCAAGTTCAAGTTTACCGTCAGTAATTCTCAGATCCAACATAGACAAGACTTTTGACTTGAGGATTCGAAGAAGGTAGGTACTATTTTAAATTTAGAAGCACCTGTTAGGGCCTAATGTTGAGTTTTTTTTTAATTGATGTCAATTGATCCAAATGGGTTCTTTAACTGTGAAAAAGATAGTGAAAGGTGGCCACTCAGACTAGTTTTGGACCACAGTTGTCCACATGATCTAGAATTATATTAATTCACGCAGTACATCACTTCTGGTGTGTATTGGTCATTTATTGTCAGATATTTTGTATCATTGTTTTCAATTAGGTATGATAATATAATTATGAGGGCTTAGTATAGGTAATAATAATAAATAAATAACTTTTTTTGGACAAACATATTCTTACAGCTTAATTGGGTTCGACAATATCTACATTAGTTAAAAACTGTGTCGTAGCTATTAATGTCCATCTCAAAGATGAAGGAGACTGCGTTCCAATATTTAAGAGGAGATATCACTATATACAATAAAATTAAGTTAACAAAACATTTTAAGAGCAATTGAGAGGGCTATGCTCGGAGTAACCCTGCGAATCAGAAATTTCGAAACCCACAGGCGAACCTAAGTTAACAATTTTTTTATTTGTGGGCTCCATTGTAGCTTTGAGTCAATAGTGATACCCAAGAACACAATTGAGTCAACAGGGTCCAACCTAGCTCCATTAAGTTGTACATTGGTTGTCGCCTATTTCACATTCGGTGTAGTGAATTTTATAACTTTAGTTTTCTTATCATAAAGCACACGATTATTGGCATTAAACCGGCTGCTTTATGATAAGAAAACTAAAGTTATAAAATTCACTACACCGAATGTGAAATAGGCGACAACCAATGTACAACTTAATGGAGCTAGGTTGGACCCTGTTGACTCAACTGTGTTCTTGGGTATCACTATTGACTCAAAGCTACAATGGAGCCCACAAATAAAAAAATTGTCCGGCAAATTAAGTTCTGCTGCATACTGCATATGCAGTGAAAACTATTAGACGGCAGACTGATGTTGACACAGCTAGAATAGTTTATTTCAGTTATTTTCATAGAGTAATGTCCTATGGAATGCTCCTCTGGAGTAGTTCTGCTGACATTAACACCATATTTATATTGCAAAAAGAGCCGTAAGAGCTCTCTTTAATCTTGGCCCGAGAGAGAGTGTCAGTTCAAAGAGGTTAACATTCTAACTGTACCATCTCAGTATATATATATGAAAACTTACTATATGTGCATAATAGGTAATATCGATTCTTTCTGTAAAAGGAGCGATACACATAATGTAAATACTAGATATAAGAATAATCTGATATTGCATACTACCCGTCTCCACAAAATAAGTAACTCTTTTATGGGGCAATGTATAAGATTCTATAACAAACTTTCCAATGATATTAGAGAATTGTCTACGAATAAGTTTAAAAGAATTATTAAAGCCAAATTGTGTAGCAAGGCATATTACAAAATTCCTGATTATTTAAGAGATAAAAATGCTTGGGATTGAGTTGTTCTGAGTCAACACACATGATTGTAATTAATCTTAAGTATATTTTATTTTAAAAAAGGATTCCTACTGAGTTTTCTGGCAGTATTTCTCAGTATTGCACTGCATGGTAGGATAAAAAAATATGACCATTCCACATAAATGTAAAATTTTTACGGAATAAAGAATTATTAATTTTGCTTTTGACACACCTAGCTCCAAGAATTGCTAAACTGAAGTGGCAATGGGCGGCGCACATAGCTCGTATAACCAACCGCCGCTGGAGCAAAATGGTTCTCGAGTTGGGACCACGAACTAGAAGACGCAGCGTGGGCGGCTCCTACAATGTGGACCGACGATCTTGCAAGGATCGCGGGAAGCATAAAACCGCCCATTGTTGAGATCCTTGGGGGTCTTTGTGCAGCAGTGGACGTCTTTCGACTGATATGAATAAAAGAAGTCACATTACTAAATTATCAGTGTTGTTGTTCACTGCAGGCTGGGAAAAACGTGCCTACAAATTCCAGTAAATATGCTTAGTGACAGTATCTACTAGTCTGCCTGGCTGTCACACTTACTTAGTATGATAAGACACACACACACACACACACATACATACACACACACACAGATTCGCTTTGCTTAAACGTGTGTTTGGGTGTTGAAGTCAGAGTTACACTACTAGCAATAACTGCAACTTGCAAACATCAATAAATTACAGATGAGCCGTATGCTTGATCGATGGATGGAAATCAGCCATCTTCATAATAAAAGTTATTGAAGTTTTATGGATTCACAGTTCGTTATATCATCAGACTAAGTTAAGTAGAGTATTCTTTCAAAGCTTTTTTCTTACATGGTTGTTGTTTGTGATACATGGCTTTGTGGCTGATGGTCATAAAGAATATCACCAACCCACAACATCCCGAGGGAATATATACCAAAGAACAGGTAGTAGCGTTCTTCTGAATACTATGACCATCTTACTGCGTTCGCCAACCCGTCTGCCAAGCGTGGTCATTTGTGTGGCTCTTGTCTAGCAGTGGACGTCATTCAGCTAACATGATGGTTGTCGACACAGCGCCATAAGGAAGACACAATGTCGTATCAAATGTACGTTGTCGAGTGGGGTAGCGATGATGAAACTCCTATCTGACTGTGTGTTAGTGTAAGTACTTATTCATCACTGCTCAGAGATCTAGAAATCTGTATAGGTACCTGTAGATTTGGTCTCAAATTAACCAACCAGAAGATATGCGAGACTTCTACAACCGCCTATATTAACGGCAGTAATAAGCCGATGTACACTTTTCCTTTTACTACCCAAAATAAATGAAAAGATTTATGCTAAGTATTTCATAATGATTGATAAGGATTGTGTCTGCCATCATAGATTGTTCTATAAAGGCAATTATTTCTGCTACGGCGTAGATTGCTACACCGTAGACAGCTACAGCGTAGAAGTGTCTATTACAATAATTATAATAGTACGTTTGCAATTATGTGTTCTGGTATAACAATCTATTAGATTATTGTGTATAGTCTTCGTCGTACGTATGTCCGTTGAACATTAACTCGGAGTAAGTTCACTATTATGCACGTTCACTACGAATGGTGGACGTGTGACATGTGATGTCCAAGTAAAGAGAATCAGTTGTTTGCTAATTTATGAGGGAAAGAATCAAACTCTGGGCCTGCTACAGCTAATAAATGCCCTAAAGTAATCTATACAACTTCAGCATACCTAACTTATTACAAGCGGGAATAAGTAAGTTCTAGAAATCTCGACCTTCTCTACTTTAAGACTGTTTTATTAAGTATATCTAAGCTCTGTTTGTTACACTTATAATCAGTAAAACGTAAGTAAACAATTTGTGTTCTCATTGTCATTTTAAACCATCTTAGATTTAAATGTGACATTGGTGGTGTCAACATTTTAGTTTATATAATACACGTGAAGATTATTAAGAGAAAATCAACAGCCAAGCCAACAACTGTTTTATATGCAGGTCTTATAACTACGCTTACTTAAGAAGGAAGCTGAAAACTACGCTTCTATGAATGACTTGAATAAGGATCTTTCTATGTAGGAATATCGTCAAGACCCCAGCTTTTGACTTACGAAATTAATATATGTATGGGATGTTTACTCTTGAACTCTAAGTTATTCATAAGATCTACAAAATTTGCTGAGCTTGATTTAAGTAATAACTCGGTCGAACTGCACAATAACTAATCTTGGTACAAAAGTTCATGATAATTAGTTTTAATCGGGCAGGCAGTTGAAACAACTGATAATTGCCTGTATCTAGTACACTGAGTTAGCTAATAATTATTTAGAAAGTTGAAAACATCGTTGTTCAATTTAAAATACCGTAAATTCTCATAGTTTAATTTTACGTACAAGGTGTTAATAATTTAACACGTAGGTATCTACAATATAAAGCTCTACCAACAGTCGAAGTTACCTTAAGGAATACTATAGACACTCCCTAAGTTCTCATAACTCATTTTTTCACCCTTGGTGCTTCCTTATTTTATGAAGAACAAGATAAACTAACTAAGGTGGCAGAAGAATGTGTTTGGTTCAGTTTTTCATGATAGGAAACGATTCTTATAGATTAGTAGGTAGGTATACTGGGTAAAAAGCGGAACTTAACAGTAAGTTACGCTTGTTAACAATAATAGACTATACAAAATAAAGAAATTATACTGTTAATATATATATATATATATATATATATATATATATATATATATATATATATATATATATATATATATATATATATATAACTAGCTGTGCCCCGCGGTGTTACCCGCGTTAAATTTTATACATTTTCTTTGTTATAAACCTCACGGAGCCCGAGACCTTTCCAACGAATGCAAAACCGTGGAAATCGGTTCGTGCGTTCTGGAGTTATAGCGTCAGGAAGGAAAACCCGACTTATTTTTATATAGTAGATTTACCTATTGGCGTGGTGGGAAAATGCTTGCTTTTCACGCCGAAGGTCGTGGGTTCGATTCCCACCTAGGACAAACATGTCTGTTTGTCCTGAGTCTGAGTGTAATTTATCTACATAAGTATGTATTTACACAAAAAGTAGTAGGTATATGCAGTATATCAGTTATCTGGTTTCCATAGTACAAGCTCTGGTTAGTTTGGGATCAGATGGCCGTGTGTTAATAATGTCCCGGGATATTATTATTATTATTAATATACATTTTGTTTTAAGTTATTTATATGTCTGTGTGATGGGTCCCCATCAAAAATAAATACATTTATGGAATAATTACTCAGATACATGCTAATGTAATACTTTATCAATAATCTGCCACATTGTTAACATTGATTATCTAGTGATTGGTTCTTATCGAAAAGGAAGCTAGCTACTATGTAGATATGTCCAAAACTATGATTAATGTTAAATTAACCAAATACTAGTTTTTATTTGTTTTTAATTAGTTAGCTATTAAATTAACAGTACGAACTCGGATAAATCGTGTGAGATTTTTGTGGTATGCATATTGTAAAAAATTTAGATAACTATATTTATCTGCTATAAATCGCATATTATTTCAACTTAAGGTTACACTTGTGGGTTTTGAGTAGGTATATGAGTGAGAAATTGTTATACGTGTAAATGTGTAATTACAATCTCTTTTTGAAGTTCTCTAAATCATTTAAATGTTATAAATAAAAAAAACTAAATCAATATATAATGTAATTTATTCTTCATTTACGCTTAAAGCTAAAAATAAGTATTTATTTAATTATAATATAAAATCTGATTACTCCTACCCAATACTCTCCAATTATTCTACCAGAGCTTCATACTATCAAACAGTATAGGCATTAAACGCTTATTTAGTCAAAAAAATCTTATTTTATTTGTCGAAAAAGTATAGACTCTACCAACAAAATGTACAGACGCCAGCACATTAAGCTACCCCAATCAGTCAAATTTCCCCAATTGAAAGTTTAAATTGAGCATAAAGTATGCTCATGTGATAAAGTTGAAAATCTATAAAAGAAATTTGACAGATTGGGGTAGCTGGATCTGCTGGCGTCTGTACATAGTCACCGTTTGGTAACAATGATATTGGATGGTAGAATCCTACATGAAAAGAAAGACCTGGAGTGAGACCTCGTTTGTGTGTATGCCTGATAGAATTCATGTTAACCAGTCTCACCAAACTGAAAAAACCGCTTACTATGTTTTATTTAGAAGCTTCCAGATAACATAGCATAACACCAACCTGGTTAAAACTACTACGCATCTTTTTGAAGCAAAATTTGCTATTGTGGAACAAATATAGTTATTTTAGCTGACATAATACGGACCGATTGTTCAATGCAGGTTTCCAAAAAAGCGGTAAGTTACCAGAAGGAAAATTAAACTTACGTTATTCAAACAAACATTGTTACGTAAAAACAGCAGGGACCAACCAGTTTGCTCTGCAGTAAACACTTTTTACAACGTCTTTAGTTTGATGGGGCAGAAATGTAAATAATGTGCATAATGTGACAATGGTTGACTTAATTCTATTCATGGGGTCCGAAGGTGCGTCCCATGATGTCTTAATAGTTAGGTATGACAGTAAAACCAGTTTCTTTATAATATCTATCTACTGAGTTGACTTAGAGGCGTTACTGATCATTTTACATATGGCTTATTAAAAGTCCTTAATTGGTTTTATATCATATTTTATGAACCACGTCCAAAGAAGCGGTTTATAAATTAAACAGTGTTTTTGGATGTATGTGACGCAATATATCCGGTGGTTGTGATCTTTTAATAATTCATTTTTATGCGATAAGGAATGCTTCCGAGGTGGTCCATTTTTTTTTATTGGTTGTTATACCTACCTAAAGCAAAGTTGAAGTGAATTTATGTTTTAAAATCAATAAATACTGCTAAAAGAACTCTGAACTGACAAAACAATACCTAATAACTGTGATAAGTAATATTTATTCAGAGCTGTACACAGGGGAGTCGTATCTCAACTGAGTACATATAGGGGTGAAGAGCTTGTACACCAGTGCTTGCGCAAGTGTGTGTGTTCGCGTTAATAATTTCTACACATCAGACCATTTTCATTTATTTGAAAATGAAAAATGTAAATGATTTTGAAAATAAAAATTCTAAAAAACAATTGAACCCGGTTGCTTTCGATTAAGAGAGAAATGATGTTGTGTATGCTGGATTTTTTTTATACCCTTACCCAGGTAGCCTTGGACGAATGTAGGTATAGTAGGAATACTGTGGTCATTTTTGCAATATATTGGGTTAATACTGTGGACTTGCCAGCACAAAGCTGTTCTCTACTGCTGAAATGTACGTACATTTTAGCTATAATTAAGAGCAGAATTAACAAATTATTTGGTGTTTTAGGTATATTCCAATTCCTCCCAATCATCGTCAATCAGAATAGGTATAACTAGACAATCTAAAGAAATCTAAAATCGAATAAAGTATTGAACTTTTTAGTGTGGGAGACTTTTTTTATCTAGTCCCTCCTTTTTACCCACCACTGCTACTCCCGTAAGCCAGGAACAACAGTGTCACTCTATGAGATGTCTACGCCCGCTAGGAGTTTAATCAGAAACAAGGAGTTAAAAAAGAAATAGTTCGACTTCCCTCAAGAGTATAAAATGAGACTGAAACTATCTACAAATCTGAAATGTAATGTTCATCTTTATTACTAAATGAAATCTAAAGTTCAGTGAAGCTATGTATGGTTTAAATCACCTCATTTGTTGTTTTTTTTTTAATGAACTCTACTACTATCTATTTGTAATTAATTCTGTAGTAAGTAGCTATCCTAAAGTTACTGACAGTCTATTTTAAGAATTATTTAATATCGCAGTATCGACCGCTAAAATATTCAACTTAGAGAGTCATCGGATCGATTTTAATACCAAGTGAGTAGATAAAAAAAAATGTTTACAGTTGGTCTTTTTCCAAAAAATATTGGCATGTTCCAAATGGCTAAATTTCTTACTTCGAATCGTTTTAAACTTTCCCATCGACTCAACGAAATGAACTTTTTAGTGTAAGGTACTTATAAGCAATTTAAAAATAATTCAGAATCACAAATATAATGCTTCTAGTATTTTTATTAAATGTATTAAAAAAATACTTGAAGCAATGGCAATAAAGCAGATTCTTTTCTTTTTTTATGTTCCCAAAAATTTTTGCTTTCTAGCTATAATATCTTAAAATACTTAATACATAGTAAATTCTCTATTAGAAAATCTAAAATTGGCTGACTTTTATACAAAAAATCGTGCCATGCCGTCCCATATATAAAAGTTTTATAAACAAATATTTGTTTAAAGAGGTGCGTGGAATAAAAATGCGAGCGTGTCTCTGGGTAGGCCGCTCTACCAGCCATTCATTCGACTGATGACTTCATTTGGACGCGCGAACTGAGTGCTCTTGCGATAATGCGCTATTGTTTACCCTTCGATAGTGCGCCTTCAATGCACGCGTCGCACTACGCCAGACAGAGACAACAAAACTTCGGTCGACCTCGTCCCCGCGATAAGCGTTCCGTCGCGTACAGCCCCTCACTTTCATTCCTATGCGTTCTGAACACGAGCGAGCGTAATAGAGCTATCACTCGTAAAAACAGGTAGTAGAAGAAATAATAATCATCTTTACGACTTCTCACTCTATTCAGCACCTTGTTACGATACTGCGCGCTCATTGTGGCAGCCGAGGAGTGGTTGTAAAATCTTTTCTTTACTCGCCCGTTTCACTAATTGTACGTTTATGAGTTTACGACTTTTGCGGCTTAACTTTTCAGTTATAGTCATTATTGGGGTTTTGTTGACGCTCTTTTTTATTTATTATACTGCGTGGGCCGGTGTTTTGAGTAGCTACTTACCGTTGCACATTTGTGTCCAAATGAGAATGACACTTTATGATTTATGGTCATCAGTTATACTGTTGCATAGTGGTAGATAGCGACGATTTGTGATTTGATGTAAAGTAGAGTCGTATGTAGAGTTGGATGATAGGGGTTATAAATAAAACTAGAGGTTATTAGTAATTTTAATTAGTATGGACATGAACCACGTGTTAGGAGGAGTGATAAGAAAGGGAAAAGAGAGCGTAACTGATAATATTTATAGTCATTAGCGAAAAGGGGACGGAACAATCGTCGGTGTTGCGATCGAGGCAGCGCGCGGGGCGGCGCGCGTGGCCCGCTCTCAGTAGATTGCGTGAGCCGACCCGCGCCGGTCGCACACGGCACATCGTCGCGCGCTCCCGCCATACGCGACCGAAAACTTCGCTCGCGACACTCGTCTCCACACTGCGGACTCACTTACATCTAAGAAAAAAATTCACGAGTCTCCTTCATCTAGTGAGCACTCTGAGACAAGCCGGCGCCGCACACGAAACCGCTTAAAAAGTCGTAAAACCCGTGGCACGCGCTCCGAAGTCGTAAAATAATCGTAAAAAGTAAACACACGTCAACTGGCCTTTATCGCCAACGAAGCCCATTATGACGCTCGAGTGACGTTTAAGAGGCAATAAAATTAATAAAATTAAATTACATTGTCCGTATTTGGAGTGACATTGGCGGAGGTCGCGTTATCACGCCGCGTGGGGCCGCGATGACATAAGTGTTGTCTAACTGAGTGACATTAGTGAGAGTGACTAATCAGAATGAACTCCTATTTCGAGCAGGGTGGTTTCTACGGGGCGCACGGAGTGCATCAGGGAGGTGGTGGCGGTGACCAGTACCGCGGGTTCCCTTTAGGGCTGACGTATGCCCAACCACATGCCTTACACCAGCCCCGTCCCCAGGACTCGCCATACGATGCGTCGGTGGCGGCCGCGTGCAAGCTGTACGCAGGGGAGCAGCAATACGCCAAGGCGGACTGCTCCAAGCCTGGTGGTGAACAACAGAATGGCTACGGAGGCAAAGAAGGCTGGGGTTCTGGATTAGGAGCCCTTGTGAGGCCGGCAGCGTGCACCCCTGAAGCCCGGTACAGCGAATCTTCAAGTCCAGGAAGAGCCTTGCCTTGGGGAAACCAGTGTGCCCTGCCCGGAGCCGCCGCAGCAGCAGCGCAACCAGTGCAGCACCAGCCCACCAATCACACCTTCTACCCTTGGATGGCCATAGCAGGTGAGTCCCCTAAAAATTAAAGTAATTAGTGTTCATCTACCGGAACGGTACCATAAGATCCTATCGAACCACAAAATTATCAAGAATCGTAAAAGCTCAGATACCACAAAACCAAATTTTAATTACTCAATAGTATGTAATAAATATTTCAAATATCCCTATCACATATTGTTTTAGAATGGCTCTAAAATGCCGCTTCCTGATTAAAGTCCATCACAAAATTCGGAAATTCTCATTCAAATCTCGTAGGAAACCAATAAGAAGTATAGTAACAGGTAGAGCCGACTACTCGACTCAAGAGTCAATAAAACGCACATAAAACGAACGACCCTCGTTAGCACCTTATTAGTCAAGACAGATTTGAGTGCCATTTATAATTTTATTGTTGCCATCAACTCTTGGAATCTTCATTAAATTACTAATTTGAGATCATAAAAAATAAATAAACGTTGATGTGGAGTATATTCGAGCAGAGTTTTATGGCCTCGCTTTATTATATTTACAATCTTTTATTTAAATTATTTGATAGGTTTTATGTGCAATATTGTAACATTATCATACTAAATTATTATTTTATAGGTGTCAAAATTGTAATCGTGGAGTTATCTTATTTTTTATTGAATAATTAGTTATGTATATTATAGAGCCATTTTAATTAAAATTTATGGTAAAAATTATTAAGAAAATGTGTCAGTCTTAATATATTCGTTTTGTGATATTTAATTCAAATATTTACCACTGATTTTTATATAAGTGTTTATTCTAATGTAATGGATAGCTACCAGGTGCTAGTTAAAACATTATTTTTAAGGGCTATGTTAGCTGCCCGTTTTATGCTTTGCTTTTAACTAAAACTTAATAGGCATGATATAAGTTAGCACTTGAAAGAGGCAGCTAAGTACACAAGTCAATGCTGCATTTAAGTTCACTATAGAAACTTAAATAAACCGTATTACTAAATAAAATGAATGAAAAAATAATATGTAAAAACCTTAAAAATAATGTCATAAATCACTTGCCTGAAATATTTTAATCGTTTCGGAAAAAAATAACAACCTGATTTTTATTGCAGTATGACTCAATACTAAAATTTACAAAATATTACTTCTCTAAGTTACTGTTGTTTCAAGAATATTGAAATAGTATTTTGAAAATCGTGTTTAGTTTCTTTCTTAATAATACCACATACGTCTTTCTATATAATCTCAAATCGAATAGATTATTGTTATGTATTTAAGTTTTAATTATTATAGTTTTTTTTTTATTCTTAACTAGACAATCAAATCCCAATATTGCAGGGGACTTTAAAATCATGCAATACTAAACTGGACTCAGAAAATCTATATAAGATGTTCACAAAATATAATGATTCTTTGATACATACAAAAATCTTAAGACTAAGCTCCATATCAACTTAAGATGGTCAGTAACATTTTAGCGCTCCAAACGATGCCGGGAGCTCTCGCCGCGCCCGCGCCGGCCGGGTCAATGGCCCGATCTAGTTTGGGCGCATTATTATTAACTTGAGGAGTGCCACTGACCACTCGACAAATGACCACTCGATTACCCATTTGATTCTTAACTGCCTCGTCGGTCTAATTTTAACTTGTTCGACCGCAGATAATGGTTGGCACTGGGATCGAATCCCCGGTCGGGCTAAAAAGAAAAGTTGCGATTTTCTGTTAAGAAAGTTCTCAATGTCAGCCCAAAGTTACAGAGTGGTTGGTGTTACACAGTAAAGCTCACAGTCTTGTACCTACCTGACCTCTTCCCGGTCGTGACGGCTAAAGGACAAGGACTGGAAAATACACCTGTGTTTGCGCACACACTTATACACTATAATATGTTCCGTCGAAATGGCTAATCTCCATTGCGACCAGTTCGTTACTTCTTTATTCTTAAAATGAGAGACTGGAACGACATAATTTGTATTAAATAATGGTTTTCTGGCGAAATCTTTAATGATGTTTTAAAACACATCACCAACATTTAACTATGAATAGACAAAACTGTTAAAAATAATTTTTAAAACAACCACATATGCAGCGCATAAATAAAAAGCTTCAAGCGTTGAAGTCATCCCCTGTGGACAGGTATTTTTATATATGTAAGTAAAAGCTAACTTTACCTATATAGTAACTAGGGTACCTACATAAAAGTTAATCTCCATTTCAAAGTTCTAACAAAACCGTATACCGGTTTATGTATGATTTTAGAACAAACATACAAATTTATAATGTTAATTAGGAATAAAATATGTACACAATGTAATCCTATTAGAATTTGTTTGTTATTACCAATTGGAGTTATATTTCAAAACAGACTCGTTCCAACTACAAATACAACTAATAACGGGTTGCTGGTTTGTCAAATTAAATTCTAATTCGATTTTTAAATCGGAACCGTGGTTGGAATCAATCATGGCCGCAGCATGTAAGCGACTCACCTGGACATTACTAACGCGTAATTAACGCAACGCGTGTGGTCCCGCCTCTCATAACTCATGCGACTTGATAAAATTAAGTAACACGGCCTAAAAAATAAAACAAAAATAAGTAGTCGAACTGTCGGCCATATTTCACTCGGTGTTCACGCAACACGGCCCGCGAAACAATACAAGGACGCTTGTGGGACGTGGGCTGTGTGTATGAAAAGTTCGGGCTTGTCCGTGCTGTCCGGTGTGCGATGCGAACACGGACGGCTATCCCGGCTGTATACCAGCTAATGGAAAAAGAAGTGACACGTCACTCGTGTCCTGTACTGTTGACGTGACAATTCTATCCGTTTTTATTTGCTGGATGAAGTCACCTGAAAATAAATGAAAAAATGTTTAGTGTCGCAATATAACATTGGACATTATTCACACATGGCCATCTGATCCCAAACTAAGCAAAGCTTGTAGTATGGAAACCAGATTACTGATATACTACTTTTCTTTTGTAAATAAATATATATATACATAGATAATTACACCCAGACTCAGGACAAACAGACATGTTCATGCACACAAATATCTGTCCTGGGTGGTCATCGAACCCACGACCTGCGACGTGAAAGTCAAGCATTTTACCAAACAGGCCCATGGAATTAGATTATTCGTCTTTTGCCTATACAACAAATAGTTTCAAAAACGTTAAAGAAGTTCAATATTCGCCTACCTGGGTACCGGCTGCGGCTAAAAAAGTTTGGACATGTCCGTTCTATTCTATGTGCGAGGGAAGTGACCGCAAAAGGCTATGCCGGAGCAGCTAATGAAGAAAAAATTGACACGTCACTCGTGGCTTATTAAATACTGTTGACGTGACAATTTTATCCATTCTTATTTAGCTGGATGAATTCACCTGGAAATAAATAAAATGTTTAAGGTCTTAAAATAGAATAGCTATTGTCTTGTTAGTTAATAGATTCCTGGTATTTTGTACAGCACGTTGTTTACGAAATTTAAAATGGACTTCCACTTATAAATTAAATTGAAATGGTATTAAGATTCAGATTACTGTCCAAATTTTATTTAAGCAATACAAATAAATAAGTTGATTAAATGATTAGTCTGTCCTTTAGTCCGTCCGTCAGTTATGTAAATATATAGATATTATATATATCTACCAGATATTATTGATGGACATTTTAAAAAGTTTATTTTAAATACATAAATTAAACTGAAAGGCGGAAATCATCAATGGATATCATTATTTGAAATGATAATAAATTAAAACGCGATGAATAGAATGTTTGGTTAAATTTACCAAACATGGTAGGTATCCAGAATTGACTCCCAGAGTGCAAGTCTAAATATTTAATGACTTGTATTCTTAAGTAAAATTTACTGGTTCGGCCCATACAAGCTACAATAAAATAGAAAGTAATCGGAAAACTGACAAGACACTTCAAAAATAGGACAAAATTAAATTATTTATTTTACTGGGCCAAGTCAAAATAATAATTTGTGAGAAATCTAAGACAAAATTTCTATTTCTTAACAAAGAACCATATCAAATAACAATATAAATTTAGTTGACATTGTATTCTTTCAAATATTTTTAGAAGTCACATATATAACAATATAAACTTAAGATACGCTTGTTTGGCATATCTAATACAGCTACACGTGTATCAACGTAGTGGCATCACTACTATCTCGGTGTTCCCGTGATTCGGGTTTAATTCCCGTATAAGACAACTATCTGTGTGGCCGAAATATATTCTGAGTCTTGCTTAATGTTCGTGAATTGTATGTTAGTAGAAAAACCCGTGATTGGGGTTTTATCTACCTAGCTCGGGCGTGGAGATTAAAAAGTAATTGCTATAAATAAGCGGAAAAAGATTAATGCACTTAGTTTATGAAGGTGTTGTCAGAGTTTTAATAAGTGCATGGTGGATACTAAAGCTACAGATTTCAACTAATATTCAGTTTAATTACATACTAGACTGGAAGCGAGTTAAGTTAAACACTGTGTAAACATAACGAGTACATAGTGATAATAGTTGAATAAACATGTACTCCGGTAAACTCTTGTTTGAGTTCCCAGTTGTTGACCCAAAACTCCTTATTTATAGTAATATTTAGCAACCAATATTGCAAAGGGACAAAGTAATTTGTCTATACATAATACCTATTAAAAACGATTAAGCAAAGAAGGATTTATAAAATAGATGATAATTAAAAATGCATTTCTAACAAAAAGGCAAATAATGTATGGGCTGGGCCCCTCGATGTTACAATAATATTTTGATAAAATCGAAACTAACGTTATTTCAACCAAAAAACAAAACATTATAAGTGTCAACAAATCTCAGCAAAAATTATGGTATAATTTAATTACTGTCCTAGTTCCATGTAGGGGAGATCGGGTTGAAACAAGCACGCATTGAAGAGCGATTCGGATTAAAGCACTTTAAATGTCTTTATAAACATATCAGTTCTGAACAAATCATAAATTTTATATTTATTTTATACGTATATTTTTACTATTGTTCTCAAGACAATACTCTTTGTTTAACAAAGATGTTAAAAGTTCAAAAATAATTTACCAATATTTATCTGTTTCCTAACAACAATACGTACAGCTGCAAAAAAACATGAATGAAGTTTTAATGGTCATTTAGGGCAAAATAAATCATTTTGGAAGTGGTGTACTCAATAACTATCGACTTTCAACATTAAAATACTAAATTGTAACAGGAGTTCCTCTTTCATGCCACATCTCCCCTACAGTTAATCAAGAAAGAAGTATTTTATAATGCCTGATGAATATATAATCTTAAAAGAAAAAAGTTTTATCCTGGAAGGATTGAATTGACTATCAGGATAAATTAGAATCATAATAAACTAATGGTGAAAAAAATTCCAAACCTATGATAAGTTATGATAAGAAGATATGATTACATATGCCATTAGCAACTTTGTTTTATGGCTGGTACAAAGTGTTAGTCAAATAATGTAAAATTATCATTAAATTAGTATCCGGGAATTGTTATGGGATCGCGTTAAATAAAAATTATAACATGTAATTTTATTTTATTTTTTCATTTTAAATCTCGCACGCATTTTTGCAAAGAAATATGATATTAAATTTCAAAGTGATTCTTTTTTTACATCGCCTCAATTTTTTCGTACATCTATCGCATGTCGCAATATGGAAGCGTTCATGGCGCGCATCAGCTGATCGTGTAGCATTTACATTTTCACCTTGTGCAAGTGCTCCGCGTTATCAGTGTATTGATATAAATGTTGTTGTTCACTTGATCGTGATGGACATACAGCTAGTGAG
This sequence comes from Pseudoips prasinana, assembly GCA_951640165.1. NCBI lineage: Eukaryota > Metazoa > Arthropoda > Insecta > Lepidoptera > Nolidae > Pseudoips > Pseudoips prasinana. The sequence goes on along the minus strand of OX621245.1, from coordinate 13,436,951 downwards.
TCAAATAAACCGGTCAACGAGGAAAACCCAAGAATAATGCGACAATATCCGACAATACATTAATTTTACGCAGTAAGAAACAAAGTTTCAATTACATCGTAGTTTCATTAAACCACACTATGTTTTTTTTTTTTTTTAAATCGTGCTTAATTTAAATTACTATATGGTGTTAGTAGTTATGTAATATATTTTGACTGACTCGTTGGTCTAGCGGTAGCGTTCACCCGCAGAAAACGAGGTCCTGGGTTCAAATTCCGGGTCGGCCCAAAAGTGATTTTGGGACTTTTCTGTAAAATGAAAAAATTCTCAGCATCAGCCCGAAGTCTGGGAGTTGGCGGTATTATGACCCCGTGCCTCGGAGAGCACGTAAAGCCGTCGGTCCTGTACCTGACCTCTTTCCGGTTGTGTCACTAGGCGTCCTACCGGATCACACACACAGCACACACTTGAGTACCTACTATAATATGTCCCGCGCAGATGGCTAATCTCTATTGAGATAGGCCGCCGTGGCCGAAATTCGATTAGGAGGACATTATTATATATTTTAACACAAGCTTTTTATTTCTCAATACTTACACAGTGAGTTGTTAACCGATCCTAACATTGTGAGTTGAACCTATAATTTCTAAACAAGTTCCCAAATTGGCGACTGAATACTGCCGTGGGCATGATTATAAATGCACCTTTATTAAAGGGAAATGAGATATTGTAATCATAAGTTTGGTACGTAGGTACTGGACGGAATGCAAGATGCTGTGTTGGTAAAAGAATGTAATATCTTCTCGACCATTATTTTTATATACCAATATCAAAGAAAGGGCAGGTCAGAAGTACCCTGAAACGACGAGCATTTATGAAGAATATAATGACAGTAATCGAGGCAAAAGAGGTGTGCAAAGATCGTGACAAATGGAAATTCGTTGTCTCTGCCTACCCCTCTGGGAAACAGGCGTGAGTCTATGTATGTACGTATGTGTCTATCAATATCTCGGGCATATAAATTAAAACCTTTTTGAAATTGGTTAAAAATACATACCAATTAATATAAACTGGCCTCTTGGTCTAGTGGTTAGTGACCCTGACAGCTGTGCCAGAAGTTGTGGGTTCGACCCCAACCGAGGCAAATTTTTGTGTCATCAACACAAAAATTTGCCTCGATTATTTGTTCTTTGTCTGGGTGTAGACGTGGCAGTACCCACGAGGCAACTGCTGTAACTACTGGGCCACGTGTGAATTCAATCATTAAGTTTTGATTGCGCTCTAACTGGTATCAGCTCCAAATAAAAACAAAAAGAGTTTATTTCCAATCATATTTCTGAACTAAACAATTATTATTATTATTCAAAACAATTAGATTCATTAATATTTCTAACGGAAACTGATGGAATTGATTTGAATTCGATGCACAAATGTACATAAATAAAGTTGGTATACCTCCGTAAAGCGAGCGTTGTGAATGCGGGCGCATCCGCGGCGGTACGCTACGAACGTGGCTCTACTTCGTTCGCTGCGTTTAATGAAATATTTCTTGCGATGCGCCTTACATTGTAAGTATGAATATAAAAATGTTTTCCTTATAGTAATTAAATCGAAATAACTTATTTGCATAAAAGATACTAATTGTATAAAACGTTTCTGTTAAGAATTTTAAATCACTAAGCAAGATTATTATATTGTCCCTATATGACAGTTAAAATGTTAAATATGGTTTTGTGAACAGGTAATATAATAAATGATAGCAAAGATAAGATAACTACTTTACTCTTACACGCCAAATAGTCTTATTTTACGCCAAAAATCTAATACAAGAGAACATAATTATACTAAAAATATGTACAGAAGACGGTCTTATTGCAGTCAACGATGTCTTCCAGAGAAGTGGATAGTACCTAAATAACGTTTTATATAATACATGGAAATGAAAAGGGTTTGAAATAATAACTTATTATGAAGAAAACAATACATACATAATCTACTTATAAAATACACAAATAAAACTACCACATAATAAATCCTATATAAATGTAATTAGAATCTCACCATATAATTGCAAGCATAACAAAAACCAGTTCCTCCAAATGAACTCATAAATAAGTTATTTTTTTTTTTATTAAAATTAGCTAAGTTTACTTAAGCCTTGTTTATTATTATTTAAGGTAGAAATAATAATAAACAAGGGTTAAGTAAACTTAGCTAATTAATTTTCATACGTATATAGGTATTTACTTACGTAAGTAAAACAATTACTCAAAGAATACATTACTAAGTATGACCTCAATAGGTAAAGTTAACTTAAAAGACAACAAAACCACAGCGACCCGAATGATAATAGAGTCCCTTAGAATGAAGAGCCTCAATAGAGAAACATTCTGTAATGGTTCCCCAAATTGGTAAGCCAGTCCACCGCACACAGTCAAAACAAACACTAATACACAGAAAAATAACAGCATAATAGGCCCGTAACAGTCGCAAGCCATAAACTAATAATGGGGGAGATATGTTTTATGGGTTTCAAGTTTTGAATACGTTTAAAACATTTTTTTTGTTAATTTAGTGCAACACTAACCGTCCGCGAGTTAGCACGCATTTTGCGTTCGTATCATTCGAAAAAAGTACAAGGTGTTCTAATTTCAAAACTGTAGGAGATTGACGGGTCCGTTATGGCGGAGGAGGTGTGCATGCGCTTGTTTCCCGCCTGTTCGCGCGGCGCGCCGGCCGCCATCTTGGTTTAAGATCGATCATAGGTGCGCAGCTGTGAAGTGATAAATATGAATCCCAACTGCTTCGTGATGTGGACTTTCTTTTTGTGGACTCGTCGCAATGAACTCACGGACTCTTCCGAGAAACTGCAAGATAAAATTAGATAATTAGATTTTACTCAACTCTATAACGGTATTTGTTATGTATTTCTGTGGTGAAAGACTATCATGTTATTTATGTTACAGTACCATTTGTATGTACTTCATCATGACCGGTAGTCTTCGATATCATTTCTATTGTGTAAATCATCTCATAATATTTTTACATCAATTTTAAATTACCGATTTAGGTGTCATAAGTACATCTAATTTTATAAGTACAACCGACTCTATTTAAGTGAATAGATACACTTTGACCTCGATACAGTTTTTATTGCGCAGATTATAAGGGTGCTTTTCGTAGTGTAAATGGTTCCACTGACATTTGGTCGACAGGTATGCTTTAGATACAGGAAACGCTACCAATTTTTTGATAATGTTCATTTTGTTCACCACCAGTAATTGGTGCGGTAAAAAACCACCAGCCTATAAGCGGACGCAATCAAAAAATAAGAATTACGGAGTGTTTCCATTGCTGAATACGTGGTGTCGGTTAACGTGTTCTAAACTCGTTTAGCACAGTTTACGTACAAGAGTGGTTAGAGGCAGTTACAAAATATCCTTAAGCGGCTGCAACACATATGCCGAAACAACGCGGACACGAGTGATGCCAAGCGCTGTCAAGACAGACACTGCATCACGATTCCTGGCTTTCAGCCCATAGGGAAAAATTGTTTCTACGTATTTTCTAGTAACAATTATTATTTCAAAGATTTTATATACCTACTATCAAGTCGGTAAAAAAGCATAAGGTCCACTTAATCATCAGCGGTTACTTTAGCCCTCACCAAAGAGAACTTATTACCTGGTGTATTATTCAAGGTGGATGTACTTCCTCAGTCGTACTGCCTCGTAAATCTAAAATATATACCTACTCGTTACTAGAGCTAAAACCGGAATAGCATTAGAGTAAAAGTTTTCCTATTTGAAAGTATCACTACTTATTTGTCTAGCAATTAAAGAGTTCTCGTTAGCTAGACATGATTTATAAATCAAACTTTACAAAGGTCGTCGAACGTTGACGAACCATCGAAAAGTCCATTCGCGTTTGTGGCGACGAACTTAGCGAGGCTACACGCATATGTGTGAGAGGCTTTAGTTCATACTCTACAAGAACACCGTGACCCGACGTAGGTTATTATGCATTACATTGAAAATCACGGGTCTCAATCCTATAGTTGCCTCTTCTACCGCAACCTTCACCATTGCCTCGATAGTTACTTCCACTTTTGTTCTTCTTAGTTTTCATAACACCTCTTTGTTAAAATTTGACATGCTTATCTGTTTAATATATTTTATTGGTAGGTAGGCATATAATTTTAATTTATTTACTTTAAAAGTGCACTTAAAGAAACACATATAAAAACAGTTTACATTTTTGCAAGGTCAGAAAAGGTTCCTACATTGTTTAAGTAATTTATTTATCAATATGACAGCGACGGGCTCGGAAATTCATCATGTATGTTATTTATATATATATATATATATTTTTTAAACTTGATGATAATAATAATATGCTGGGAAATTATTTCACACACGGCCATCTGATCCCAAACTAAGCAGAGCTTTTACTATGGAAACTAGATAACTGATATACTACATATACTACTTTTCTTTTGTAAATACATACTTATATAGATAATTACACCCAGACTCAGGGCAAACAGACATTTTCATGCACACAAATATTTGCCCTGGGTGGGAATTGAACCCACGACCTCCGGCGTGAAAAGCAAACACGCAAACAGGCCCGTCAAACTTAAAAAATAATTATAAAAACAGCATATCATTAAAATACAACTAAACATGATTCCTTAACACAAGACACGTAACGATGTATCAAAAACTTTTTTCAAATCGTCATATAATGCCAACATGAGTTTTGAGTGTATGTGTATAATTTATTTTCTTTGCTCGTTGTATGTAAAAATGTATTATTACACGTTGATCGGGCGGTCGATCGCTCGCTGGGAACGTTACTTTAGCCCTGTTCACCAGCGAAAGCCAGACACGATTCTCAGCTAAACGATCAATCTAAATATAATGAAACTGTGGATATGAATGTGAACTGAATCACATATACACAGATGACTATATCATTAACACGCTCAGAGGAATGTGTATCGTTTTCGATACACACTGTCTAAATACTTGTGTATCTTTTTCGATACACGGGCGCCATTCCAGTCAAAACGCTGTGTATCGCTAACGCGCACACCTTCCATACATTGTGTTTAGAAAAAAAAGGGAGGGGGGATGAAAAAAATCATTCTTTTAATACTCTAAACTATTTTAGAGACTAAAAACAAAGAAAAATATAAAAAATATTTGGTGGTATTGGCTTATAGGGCTTGGCGCCGAGCGTGTTACGTATCGTTATCTATAACAGATCTCGGCTACTCAAATTTTCCATATTCTAAGTATGTAAATTAATAAACCGTGATAATAAATGACTGGCGTATTGGTCTACTGGTTAGTGACCCTGACTGCTAAGCTAGAGGTCATGGGTTCGAATACCGCTAAGGAAACATATTTGTGCTATGGGTACGATTATTTTGTTCTGTGTCTGAGTGTATCTTTCATAATATGTATGTATTTAGATAACATACATCAGTGTGTTTATCTTGTAGCTATAGTACAGGCTTTGTCTAGATTGGAATCAGATGACATGACGAGTGTGTTTATTGTCCCAACGAACGCGTTAATATGAGTTCCTCGTTGAAAATATAGTAAAGAATTTTTTTTTGCGGCTACTGTTTTCTGTATAAGCAGGATCCGTCACGAAGCTACCTACAACGTACATGAGTAATGACTAGTATGAGTATTTTGTTACGCTTTATATCACTTTCCACAGGTTGTATGCATATATACGCATGGCCTTTACTACAAGCCGCGAAATTCCAAAATGGCCCCGCACCACCTAGGTGCATAAATTATATATATATATATATATATATATATATATATATATATATATATATATATATACTTATACGTATACACATTAAGTGTTTTTCGTATGTACTTTACTGTCAATACATAGATATATTACGTTAAAAAGTTTGTAATATATATAGAAGATACAAATGTTGTGATTATGTATCACTTAAAATACTCTAATTAATAAATAATTCTGACTTTAGAGTAAGTATCTAGCTACCAATACATTTAAGTACTTATTTAAACTTAAGTACATATGTATGTAAACGTTTGGGTAAACCAACGTCTAAATTCATTCTAAAATCAACAATTGAATAACATTTTTGTCGAACCTAAGGCTATTAAAATATCGTGTTCAATTAGCAATGAATATGTAGTTTAAGCAAATTTTTCGCTTATTAAAAACTACTGTTTAAACAAGAAATAATTGCTTCAACACGCAATTAGCATCGTTTGCAATTCTCCTAATATAAAAGCAATAATTCACTTTAAATACGCCAATTAATCACATTATCTACAACACTATTCGCGTTGATTAGCAATAAAAAGTCTAGTTAAAGAATATTCATGAATATTGTCATATTATAGCTTCGCTTCGCTTGGATGGGAAGGTTTTAAGAGTGGATGTCGGCCGGCAATTAATTGTTGCACGATATACAACACTGGAGGTGCCCTACCATGTATTTGAATACTAAGATGTACGAAATGTATCAGTTTAGTTATTCGATTAATAATTCGAAGTCACATGAGTAATTGATTAGTTCGATTAGTGTGACTCATTGTTCTAGCGCCGTGTGAATAGTATGAATATTTATTACGTTAGTGCTGTGCAGGTATAGCATTTAAAATAACTGCAGCATACTTTATGCAAGTAAATATTAAGCCAAGTCGTTCTGATCCTTTTCAAAAATGCACGATATGTTTATTTTGTTCATTGTTTATTTGATTTGATTACCCGTAATGTAGTCTGGTCTCTGATGGCATAAAGCCCAAGTTTGCCGCTGAAGTGTAACCACTAGATACCGCGTGTATAAAAAATATATCTCGACTATTAAAAGTATACGGAATTGAATGCACCGTCCAAGAGACTTCGCCAGTGGAATACACCGAGACCGGTCTCTCCCGTAAGTACCATCCACCACTAAGATTGGATACGTATTAAATTTTTGATGATCTGGATAACGAGATTACTGGGTACCATTAACAAGATAATGTTATTAGAAAAAAAAAAAAACACTCGCGCCTATTTAGTTACACAGTCCGATTTATCGCACACACCAGCAATGTAAGATCGTGAACGCACCGCTTCATTGCGTTTTCGTAACGACAAAATGCCCTTTCCGATCTTCAATCAGACGAGCGACCCACTGTTTCGCGTGTAAAAGTAGAGCGATAGTTACACAAAACGACCGTTACAATCGCTCTGAGCCGAGGTTCGAACCCTATTGGGCGTATGCTCAGGCGCAGGTTACTTACTTTGAACCCTCGCTCGCACTAAAAGCCCGCTAACTGCAAGCGTTATTCGTAATAAAATGTACCTTCTAATTCCCTTAAGCTGTCATGGATGCCCATTATACACAATTTTGTAAAATAGAAGAATGTGGTTAAAAATTATGTATATTATTACACATATGTTATGTATGTTACTACACCTATGTGTCAGAGTAACTTGAACATTTTTATATCATTCTAATCAAACAATTGGAAGTCCTTTATTAAGTATAGGGCTTGAAATGTAGCACCTTGGGTATTTCTAGGCCCGTTCATTACTAACAAAGGACATACCCATGTGCTTGTACTTGTGTGTAAGACAGCAGAACCTCAGAGTTTATTCCAAGAGAGAGACTAACGAAGGGTAGATTGGGTATGGCAAGACTAGATAGGTAACGGTAAAAGCTTACTCTAAGTCTGAACATATGCTTATTTGCTGACTTAAAAAGGATAATGATAATACTTAGACAGTTAACTTTTTAAATTGCCCCGTCCTATCTTTTGTACTCTACTCTGCAGGGACATAGCTATAAAAATATTTACCATGCCCTGGTATGACGCCTATCATTTACCTACAGTTAACGATAAGTTAGTGGGTACGTACACTTACACTATGATAACCATTATTACCTCTTAAGTACTATGTCGGTGTCAAGGTTATAGTGTATACAGCAATGTGGCGTTGACTGTATTTATTTATTTCATTAGGAGTCTCAATTTTATCGTTCCATGCAAATCTCAACCGTATACTCTATGTAGTAAGGACTGAAATAGAGTTACGAGAAAACTATCAAAACGAGTTAACAACAACAAGACCACAAAGATTCAAATTCAAAAATCAAATTGAGTAGTTACCCTTCTAGTTTCCTTTGTTTAAAAGTTGAAGTTCTCAAATTTTTCAACAATGCGAAACGAGTAGTATAGGCTAAAATCTTGCGGAAATACCAATTTGTTTGTTAACTGTCTTTTAAAAATATTCCGGAATCAATATTTTTTTAACCACATCCGCACAGTTAAAACGCATCGCTCATTTTTGCAACGCTAACCCGTTCTTAGTAAACTATTAAACCATATTTAATTTCGCATAAATAGTGCACGGTAACATATACCTACTACGAATAAATAACCACGCTGCATTCGCCTTTTATTCTGTACAAAAACTATAATAAACGTTCAATTTTAATTTTTATTACTTAAAGGTAAAAGTACATTTTTCATAAGCAAGGATGAAAAGCTTTGGTTTATGTCCACGTATTCCTTGAACTTTAATGCGGGGGGATAAAGGTCATATTTCGTTAATAAGGACCGTGCAAGATATTTCAAAGTTATTTCCCTGACATAGAGGGCTTCGTGCCGAAACTAGCGTTTTACACAACAATGTATCTTCTTTTTAAACTAAGTCGGGTTAATCGTGTTGTTTCCATTATGATCCTAACATTAAATAGCTATTTCGTACTATCTTGTTATTATTTGCATAAGTACCTTTCTAAATGTTTCTGATTGACATTTATGAGTACTTATAAAGATTAATAAATACGCGTATAAGTAATAATTATTTATTTACTTATAAATGATAAACAACTTATATGTTGATTCGTTTAGGCTGTTGTTTCCCAATCAAAATTGTTTAAGCCAAGTTTTGTTTTTACCTTGTGAAGATAGCCGGGACCGACAGCTTAACGTGGCCTCCGAAGGGAGTCACTCAAAACTAAAAACATATTTATCAGTCACCTATCTATAGAATGGCCGCGCGTCTAGGTCTTTAACCTCGCCGATCGTTTAGAAACCGATGAGCAGCTAAAAAGTTAAACACTGGTAGCGGTTGATATCTTAATTGACTATAATATTAATTTTAACGATTTTGTAACATTTTGGTATCTTGCTACTTCCTAATAGCTCTAGTAATTGGAGAGGTATAAATCGGTATAATACAATAATACATGTTATATGAATTCGTTAACTTCTCTTTTAAACGCCTGCCCTCACCCCACAGGAAGAAAAACTTGTAATATCTAAGTTTGAAGTCTACTGTGTCTGTTTGTTTATAAGGCATCGTATCTTTAAAATTGATTGACCGATTACAATGTAGTTTATTTTCAAGGGGAACCTATTTTTATCATTACAGGGTGGCTGTTAGGTATATTTCATCAAAATCGGTTTAGATGTTCAATAGTAAAACTTTTTTTTAGTTACAGTCAGGGTTTATGGTGGTTAGGTAATTAATTTGATATCGGACTATCGCTACTTTTTAATTATCGTTGGTCAATCACAAGTTATATTAGTGCCCGTAACAAATCTAGGCGATTCGTCTCGCCACTCATGGATTTGTTTCGGCTTCGTTCTAACGACCAATAAACTTTATCACACCATTTCAGTAGGAATCTCAATAATTATTCAACTATAAAAATTTATAGAAGTGACTGTTCTTACTATTTTATCACCTCAAGTCGGTGAAAGTCGGCAACCTTTTGATATTTTAACACTGTAGCAAATGTTTTACGACAGTTTAATCATCTACGAATTTGGAGTTGTTAACATTTGAAAATAATAGTATTGAAATCGTTAAGTTATAAAATTGAAATATTCACGGCGGGAATCGAACGAAAGCTTGCGCCGGCGCCGACCTCATGATGTATGGGCCCCACCACATACTTCACTAATAAACCCTTCCAGTTAAAGGACACACGCAGCGAAGTATATCCGTCTCGGTCTGTTGTTCCATTTCAAAAAATTCTACTAAGTAAGTACTTTCGGTATGATTTCGTTAAGTGAGACATTATACATTATTAAGCGGTGGTCTTCCATTAGGAACAAAAAAAATATAGCTGTAAAAGAATTCTTACAATTAAATTTTGAGAAATTACATTAACATTGTAATTTCTCCTGATACTTAATTAGTAGAGGCATTCACACACTTTCAAATATCATTGTTTAAAAAAATATAAAATATCATATGCCTGTTATCTTCAACCTCGTCTTAAATTATTATATTATTTAAATTATAATTAAAGAAAGAGATAACGATGGTTATCACCGTTCTTCCTCATACTAAAATAGCCAGCCAAGGTCTAATAAACGATCGAAAGCTCAACTTCGGTTAAACGCTACATGCGGGTAAAAAAACGACGTGTCTATTATAGAAGGCCGCTTTTTGTACCGGTCACCGTCCACAGACAATCGTAAATTATAATTTATTAACGTAAAGGACCAGGAAATTAAGATATCCACCTTTCTGTATCTATGGCGGTACCCTTTAAATTGTAGTTTTAGTGCAAGTCAGTTGTTCGGCAGCGGTAGTCGTTCATCGAAAACCGATGGCAACGTTTTAGTGTTTGTGACACGAGTTTTTCGGACATGCTATCGGAATCGTTAAAGCCGTGACCTACCACAGCTCAGTGTGATGCCGGACTTACGTCAAAGTGTATCGCACATGCAAATCGATGCGACATGCGGCACACGTATCACCGATTTACGTATCGCCACTGACAGGTCTCATCGAACATGCAAACCCGTGAGCCGTCCGAATCGACTTCCGATGCAGAAATGTGTGCCAGTGAATATTCCACAGTGCAGACACAGTGCGACGACTCATTTCGATATTGTACAACTTGCTTTTACTTTTTCACACGCATCAGACGAGAGATGTATTTCATTGTCAACGCACGAATGTTGGAATCATCGGCGCTCGCGCAGAATTTAGATGAGAATTTCCTCCTGCACTCGAGATACATAAACATTATACGGCTCGCCGCGCCGTCATGTTTACAACGGAAAATGAAATCGCGCACTGCTTGCTAAACGGACATTTTTAATGCTTTTTAAATTACGAATATAATGTGTGAGCGTACTGTTCCTAAGAATCGTGGTGTATACTGTTTATTTTATGGTTCATTGTGAAAGAATACAAGTATTTATGGTAGTTAAAATGTGTCAGTAAGTAATTTTAAGAGGTCACAAAACGATATTATGAATGCGAAAGCACGGAGCCGAGCGCCGCGTCGCGAAAATTATGTACACTCAAACAAGTAAAACCAAACATAGTCTTAGCGCTTTGAATTAGTGGGAAAACAAAAACCTGCACTTGCATAATGCAAAATTGTTGCCGACGCCATGCGCCATGCTCGTATAATACAAGAAATTAATTTTCAATTAACTTGACGCTAACCGTCCTATGAATATTAAATTAAATTGATGGAAGTAATTTTCTCTCCTATGACGTGTTACATGCCAATCACCGCACTGTTTTATGCAATTATTTAAACATCTTTAAACTTTTTTCAGCATTTCAAACTAAAGATTTAATTTCACGAATGGGTACTTAAATATGTTTTAAGTAACGTTAGGTAACCAACTTTTCTAGTTAATGCAATTAGTAAATTCCTTCTTAGGTGTTACTTAAGTACCTATTAAACGAAAATTCCTAGTTAATTACAGAAAAATGTAACTAAGAAATCAACTGGAACCATTTTGGTTTGACTGTATAAGGCTGCTACATACATACATTCTTAACAATCCTGCATAAATTAATGGAAATTGTGCTAACAATTAGGAAACACACATCAATTCTTACGGCTGAAAATAGTAACACGTAGCAGAAAATGTCTTAGATCATAGTACGTTACGATTTGGCTGCTTACATTATTATTATATACTTAATCTATTTTTAGGGTTCCACACCGGAATGGTAAAACGGGATCCTATTACTAAGACTTCACAGTCTGTGTGTCTGGCCGTCTGTCACCAGGCATCTCATGAGCCGTGAAAGTTAGACAGTTAAAATTTTCACAGATGTATTTCTGTTGCCGCTTTATCAACCAATACAAAAAAAAAGAATAAAATAAATATTTAAAGGGGCTTACGTACAACAAACGTGATTTTATCGCCGTTTTTATAGATAATGGTACGGAACCCTTAGTGAGCCAGTCCGAATCGCACTTTGCCTTTTGGTTTTTATACACAACTATTTCAAATAATAATACATACATAAAACGACTTAAAGGCAAATAATTTGATGTTCTGTTTTAAATATATGCATTTTCAAACATTATCCTGGTCACTGATGCCTTAACTATAATTTTATCTATTTAAAGTACCATCTCATTAATTATCTATGAATTTTAAACATTTGAATAGCTATTCAATCTTCCCAGTGCTACCATTACTCAAGCAAATTCAATGAAAGCTAACCTACCTACAAATCCAGCCATCTTTTAGCGTCGAGTTTCAGAAGCAGGCCGGGGGCAGTGACCTCCGCCCTTCCGCCCTGGCCTCCTGACCGAACTGAAACTGAAACTCAACTAAGTAAGTCTGAGCTGGTCAATTATTAACCCCTTTGCTATCTTGCTAATTAACGGAGTTAGGTAATATAAATTGTTGTTATATGGGCATGCTATCGATTTGAACAAGAATATGAGTTGTTATCTATAGCATACCGTTACTTACTTATCGTATATATCGTTACCCTGGTGACAGAGTTGTTCAAGCCGCCCAGTAGGTCTCTGACGTGGCTTAACGACTGTTGCCTAATGGCTACAGCCGGGACCGACAGTTGAAACGAGCCCTCCGAAGCACGGAGACGCTCAGAAATTAAACCATTTTAGCGGTCACCCATCTATGGATTGACCGCGAGACTAGTTGCGTAACTTTGCCGTTCACTTACGGGCCGGTGAGAGCATCTGGCTATGAGCGCGTTTAAAACTTGAGTTGAAAAAGAGGTTCCTATGTTACAAACGACATTTCGACTTAAATGAGAATCACAATAAAAAAACGTTGCTTCAAAATACTGTTTGCTTTAAATTCGTGTCCGAAAACCGAAATTATAGGTACAAAATTGTATATTACTCAGTTGTATTGGAGTATGAAAATTTTATGTTGTTTTTTATACAACGTGGAAGATAAATAATGGACGTCACTTAAGGAGTTTAATTTGTTACACATGAACATACAAAATACTCAAAATAATATAAAGTTCCCTTACAATAAAATCGATCAGCTAATACATTTTGTATGGAAAGTTTATATTTTGATTTGTCACGAACCGGCTGTTATTACAATTACTTAAATATAATAATGAATTGAAACATGTTACCTACTTCAGAATACGTATAGTAGGTATTTAATACAAGATCTTGGGATGAATATCTCAAAACACCGAACATATTATCTTGATTCTATTTAGATATTTATCTTCACGCTTGATTTCCTTTATGTACTTATTATGCTAATTATTAAATTCGTTGGTGATTAGTAGATAAATACCTTTATATGGTACAATTTGTTATTAAATGGCTAATTAAAGATACTTCTGCCCTCTAAGGGCCTATGCACACCACCTTTTTAAGCGCGCCGTTGATGCGCGTTTGTAGCGATACAGACGCGCGTTAGCATTGCGTTTGTATCGATTCAAACAAACACCAAACTGCTCTGTGCCTCTAGCACGAGTTCCTGCAGTTTACTTACTCGATCACACGTACAGTTTCCTCCCATACATTGAGCACCAGCGCCTCTCGCGAAAACTATTAAGAACCAAAACTCTGGTGCTCAATGTATGGGACAAAACTGTACGTGTGATCGAGTAAGTAAACAGCAGGAACTCGTGCTAGGGGCACTGTAGGATAAAAGCGCGCCGTTTCTAAAACGCGCGTCGACAGCGCGTATGAAAAACGTGGTGTGCACAGGTTCTTAGGCATCATTTTTATGTAAATAAACCACTTTTTACCAGGAAACATATTTCAAAAACTAAACAAAGTACAACGTGTAACATAAATTGAGTATGATATGTAAGGAGCGAATTGTAGTATATCAGTTTGCGAAATATACTTCTGGGTGTTCTTATTAAAATACTTGCTGTGGCCGCGGTTTTACCCGCGTTAAACTTGATAAATCATAGCCTATGTGTTAATCCAGGGTCTCGGCATACCAAATTTTATTAAAATCGCTCTAGCCGCAAACTTTCGCCTTTATAATATGATGTGATAACTGTTTGGTACTCTACAAGTTGTGTGTCATTATGGGTGATAGATTTAACTCCTTAAAGACTCCATATGAAATAACCGCAGGTGTGGCGAAGTGGTTAAGGTAGTCACCGCCTTACCACCGTGCCCGCATATCTCAGGTTCGATCCCCCTATAGGACAACTATTTGCGTGGCCCTTAGATGTTTCTTCTTAGCCTGGGTTTGCTGCAAAAAGTTACTAAGAAATCAACTGGAACCGTTTTCGTTTCACTGTATAAGGTAGCCACATACATACATTCTTAACAATCCAGAATAAATTAGTAGGAGTAGTGCTAACAATTAGGAAACACACATTAATTCCTACAGCTGAAAATAGTAACACAACAGAAAATGCCTTAGATCATAGTATTAGTAAATTACATTTTTTTAAGGTCCCGTACCTAAAGGGTAAAACGGGACCCCATTACTAAGACTTCGCCGTCTGTTACTGCGAATAAAGAATATGAATAAGTCTGCCTGCCCGTCTGTCACCAGGCTGTATCTCATGAACCGAGATAGTTAGACAGTTAAAATGTTCACAGATGATATATTTTTGTTGCCGCTATAACAAAAAACACAAAAAAGCATAATAAAATTATATTTAAGGGGGCTCATACTTACGGAACCCTTCGTGCGCGACTCCGACTCGCACTTTACCGGTTTTTTTATATACAACTATTTCAACAAATAATCATATAACGCCTAGCATAGTTGTGGAGGACCTACTGAAAAAATGACTGAAAGACAAATAATTTGATGTTCTTTTTTAAATATATGCATTTTCAAACATTATCCTGGACACTGATGCCTTAACTATAATTTGTTCTATTTAAAGTACCAACTCATTAATTATCTATGAATTTTAAACATTTGAATAGCTATTCAATCTTCCCAGTGCTACCATTACTCAAGCAAATTCAATGAAAGCTAACCTACCTACAAATTCAGCCATCTTTTAGCGTCGAGTTTCAGAAGCAGGCCGGGGGCAGTGACCTCCGCCCTTCCGCCCTGGCCTCCTGACCGAACTGAAACTGAAACTCAGCTAAGTAAGTCTGAGCTGGTCAATTATTAACCCCTTTGCTATCTTGCTAATTAACAGACTTAGGTAATATAAATTGTTGTTATATGGGCATGCTATCGATTTGAACAAGAATATGAGTTGTTATCTATAGCATACCGTTACTTACTTATCGTATATATCGTTACCCTGGTGACAGAGTTGTTCAAGCTGCCCGGTAGGTCTCTGACGTGGCTACATCCGGGACCGACAGTTTAACGAGCCCTCCGAAGCACGGAGACACTCTGTAATTAAACCATTTTGGCGGTCATCCATCTGTGGACTGACCGCCATTCACTTATGGGCTGGTGAGAGCATCTGCCTATGAGCGCGTTTAAAACTTGAGTTGAAAAAGAGGTTCCTATGTTACAAACGACATTTCAACTTAAATGAGAATCACAATAAAAAAACGTTGCTTCAAAATACTGTTTGCTTTAAATTCGTGTCCGAAAACCGAAATTATAGGTACAAAATTGTATATTACTCAGTTGTATTGGAGTATGAAAATTTTATGTTGTTTTTTATACAACGTGGAAGATAAATAATGGACGTCACTTAAGGAGTTTAATTTGTTACACATGAACATACAAAATACTCAAAATAATATAAAGTTCCCTTACAAGAAAATCGATCAGCTAATACATTTTGTATGGAAAGTTTATATTTTGATTTGTCACGAACCGGCTGTTATTACAATTACTTAAATATAATAATGAATTGAAACATGTTACCTACTTCAGAATACGTATAGTAGGTATTTAATACAAGATCTTGGGATGAATATCTCAAAACACCGAACATATTATCTTGATTCTATTTAGATATTTATCTTCACGCTTGATTTCCTTTATGTACTTATTATGCTAATTATTAAATTCGTTGGTGATTAGTAGACAAATACCTTTATATGGTACAATTTGTTATTAAATGGCTAATTAAAGATACTTCTGCCCTCTAAGGGCCTATGCACACCACCTTTTTAAGCGCGCCGTTGATGCGCGTTTGTAGCGATACAGACGCGCGTTAGCATTGCGTTTGTATCGATTCAAACAAACACCAAACTGCTCTGTGCCTCTAGCACGAGTTCCTGCAGTTTACTTACTCGATCACACGTACAGTTTCCTCCCATACATTGAGCACCAGCGCCTCTCCCGAAAACTATTAAGAACCAAAACTCTGGTGCTCAATGTATGGGACAAAACTGTACGTGTGATCGAGTAAGTAAACAGCAGGAACTCGTGCTAGGGGCACTGTAGGATAAAAGCGCGCCGTTTCTAAAACGCGCGTCGACAGCGCGTATGAAAAACGTGGTGTGCACAGGTTCTTAGGCATCATTTTTATGTAAATAAACCACTTTTTACCAGGAAACATATTTCAAAAACTAAACAAAGTACAACGTGTAACATAAATTGAGTATGATATGTAAGGAGCGAATTGTAGTATATCAGTTTGCGAAATATACTTCTGGGTGTTCTTATTAAAATACTTGCTGTGGCCGCGGTTTTACCCGCGTTAAACTTGATAAATCATAGCCTATGTGTTAATCCAGGGTCTCGGCATACCAAATTTTATTAAAATCGCTCTAGCCGCAAACTTTCGCCTTTATAATATGATGTGATAACTGTTTGGTACTCTACAAGTTGTGTGTCATTATGGGTGATAGATTTAACTCCTTAAAGACTCCATATGAAATAACCGCAGGTGTGGCGAAGTGGTTAAGGTAGTCACCGCCTTACCACCGTGCCCGCATATCTCAGGTTCGATCCCCCTATAGGACAACTATTTGCGTGGCCCTTAGATGTTTCTTCTTAGCCTGGGTTTGCTGCAAAAAGTTACTAAGAAATCAACTGGAACCGTTTTCGTTTCACTGTATAAGGTAGCCACATACATACATTCTTAACAATCCAGAATAAATTAGTAGGAGTAGTGCTAACAATTAGGAAACACACATTAATTCCTACAGCTGAAAATAGTAACACAACAGAAAATGCCTTAGATCATAGTATTAGTAAATTACATTTTTTTAAGGTCCCGTACCTAAAGGGTAAAACGGGACCCCATTACTAAGACTTCGCCGTCTGTTACTGCGAATAAAGAATATGAATAAGTCTGCCTGCCCGTCTGTCACCAGGCTGTATCTCATGAACCGAGATAGTTAGACAGTTAAAATGTTCACAGATGATATATTTTTGTTGCCGCTATAACAAAAAACACAAAAAAGCATAATAAAATTATATTTAAGGGGGCTCATACTTACGGAACCCTTCGTGCGCGACTCCGACTCGCACTTTACCGGTTTTTTTATATACAACTATTTCAACAAATAATCATATAACGCCTAGCATAGTTGTGGAGGACCTACTGAAAAAATGACTGAAAGACAAATAATTTGATGTTCTTTTTTAAATATATGCATTTTCAAACATTATCCTGGACACTGATGCCTTAACTATAATTTGTTCTATTTAAAGTACCAACTCATTAATTATCTATGAATTTTAAACATTTGAATAGCTATTCAATCTTCCCAGTGCTACCATTACTCAAGCAAATTCAATGAAAGCTAACCTACCTACAAATTCAGCCATCTTTTAGCGTCGAGTTTCAGAAGCAGGCCGGGGGCAGTGACCTCCGCCCTTCCGCCCTGGCCTCCTGACCGAACTGAAACTGAAACTCAGCTAAGTAAGTCTGAGCTGGTCAATTATTAACCCCTTTGCTATCTTGCTAATTAACAGACTTAGGTAATATAAATTGTTGTTATATGGGCATGCTATCGATTTGAACAAGAATATGAGTTGTTATCTATAGCATACCGTTACTTACTTATCGTATATATCGTTACCCTGGTGACAGAGTTGTTCAAGCTGCCCGGTAGGTCTCTGACGTGGCTACATCCGGGACCGACAGTTTAACGAGCCCTCCGAAGCACGGAGACACTCTGTAATTAAACCATTTTGGCGGTCATCCATCTGTGGACTGACCGCCATTCACTTATGGGCTGGTGAGAGCATCTGCCTATGAGCGCGTTTAAAACTTGAGTTGAAAAAGAGGTTCCTATGTTACAAACGACATTTCAACTTAAATGAGAATCACAATAAAAAAACGTTGCTTCAAAATACTGTTTGCTTTAAATTCGTGTCCGAAAACCGAAATTATAGGTACAAAATTGTATATTACTCAGTTGTATTGGAGTATGAAAATTTTATGTTGTTTTTTATACAACGTGGAAGATAAATAATGGACGTCACTTAAGGAGTTTAATTTGTTACACATGAACATACAAAATACTCAAAATAATATAAAGTTCCCTTACAAGAAAATCGATCAGCTAATACATTTTGTATGGAAAGTTTATATTTTGATTTGTCACGAACCGGCTGTTATTACAATTACTTAAATATAATAATGAATTGAAACATGTTACCTACTTCAGAATACGTATAGTAGGTATTTAATACAAGATCTTGGGATGAATATCTCAAAACACCGAACATATTATCTTGATTCTATTTAGATATTTATCTTCACGCTTGATTTCCTTTATGTACTTATTATGCTAATTATTAAATTCGTTGGTGATTAGTAGACAAATACCTTTATATGGTACAATTTGTTATTAAATGGCTAATTAAAGATACTTCTGCCCTCTAAGGGCCTATGCACACCACCTTTTTAAGCGCGCCGTTGATGCGCGTTTGTAGCGATACAGACGCGCGTTAGCATTGCGTTTGTATCGATTCAAACAAACACCAAACTGCTCTGTGCCTCTAGCACGAGTTCCTGCAGTTTACTTACTCGATCACACGTACAGTTTCCTCCCATACATTGAGCACCAGCGCCTCTCCCGAAAACTATTAAGAACCAAAACTCTGGTGCTCAATGTATGGGACAAAACTGTACGTGTGATCGAGTAAGTAAACAGCAGGAACTCGTGCTAGGGGCACTGTAGGATAAAAGCGCGCCGTTTCTAAAACGCGCGTCGACAGCGCGTATGAAAAACGTGGTGTGCACAGGTTCTTAGGCATCATTTTTATGTAAATAAACCACTTTTTACCAGGAAACATATTTCAAAAACTAAACAAAGTACAACGTGTAACATAAATTGAGTATGATATGTAAGGAGCGAATTGTAGTATATCAGTTTGCGAAATATACTTCTGGGTGTTCTTATTAAAATACTTGCTGTGGCCGCGGTTTTACCCGCGTTAAACTTGATAAATCATAGCCTATGTGTTAATCCAGGGTCTCGGCATACCAAATTTTATTAAAATCGCTCTAGCCGCAAACTTTCGCCTTTATAATATGATGTGATAACTGTTTGGTACTCTACAAGTTGTGTGTCATTATGGGTGATAGATTTAACTCCTTAAAGACTCCATATGAAATAACCGCAGGTGTGGCGAAGTGGTTAAGGTAGTCACCGCCTTACCACCGTGCCCGCATATCTCAGGTTCGATCCCCCTATAGGACAACTATTTGCGTGGCCCTTAGATGTTTCTTCTTAGCCTGGGTTTGCTTCATGTGTCAGTTGATTGCATGTTGTTTTAGTAAACCACGAAACAAGGACTTATTTCCATAGTGCGGGCGTTATCTTAAAAAAATACCTATTATTTATGTAAGCATGTGATTCAGGAAACAAAAGGCTCAACCAACTTATTTATGCCATTTCAACGAAAATGTAGCCTCGAGGATGTTAATGCACAGATGAGTATACATATATTTACATACATATATTTATTTATTAAGAAATATATTTATTTATTTACGAAGAAAACTTATTCCGGTTAGTTTTCCTCTATGAAATAAAACCAGAATTAGACTTTGAGCAAAACAAACAATACCATTTCAATTAAGTAGAATTGATTGCACTCATTTAAATAAATTAACAATATATTCTAACAGAAAATTCTCACTCCATTAGGGAACGTTGTATCCGTCTATTTCACAGTTTTGGATACTTTATTAGAAATCGAAGATAAAATATATTATTTTATTAACTTGTTAAGCACATGTGAGTTTGTTCAGTCATAATGTTAGTGGATGTAGTATATTAGTTATCTGGTTTCCACAGTACAACAAGCTCTGCTTAGTTTGGGATCAGATGGCCGTGTGTGAATAATGTCCAAGAATATTATTTTTATTATTACACACCTTATAATTCTAATTCTGCTTAACATTTCATTTCAAATAAGTATCTATTTACCAACTTATATAAACGCAAGTCGAAGATCTCAAATAATATAAAATCAGCATAAAGAGAAGTAACTTAACATAATCTTATGAAAATCTCAACCTTTCTCAATGAAAATAAAGTCAGCACGCTTTTGCATAAATATCGGTTCTCCTTTAAAAATCTTCCTTTCAATTTGGTACGTTTAAGTTCGAGTCGATCGGTTCGGTAGCACTTGAATTAAGATAATGTTCACACCTGCCCGACTCTGTATAAAACGTCACATTGTGAGCCGAACGCAGTAACCAAGAACATTTTATGAGCTAACTCCAGCGGCCACCGACGTGGGACGACTTCAACTTGCCTTTTTTTGACGCTTCGACAAATTGTTACATCGTTTTAATTGAAATAATAGTACAGTGTGATTTAATTATTTTAAAAAAGTTTAAGAAAATTATTGACTCCGTCTCAAAATTAATAATGTTATTGTTTTGATGTTTTTGGAACGAAGTTCCTTATCGCGCGTTATGAAAGGGGGCTAGACGGAAAAAATTCTCACGAAAACTTGTCACGACACTTTTTGCAGCTGTGCGGCGTGCGCATGTTTCTCTGTCTCTCTCTCTCTCTCTCTCTCTCTCTCTCTCTCTCTCTCTCTTATAGAAAGCAAGCCAGATATTTTTATTTCTATTTCGCATTGAACAGTGTGGTGTCGCGACGATTATTTTTGTTGAGTGTATACTGGTTTTTTGTACATAATAAATAATAAGAAATAACTTCGTTCCATCCCTTGACACCTCTCAAGTTTATTTTCTTTTCTTTTCCCAAATATAATCTAAAATAATACACATTCACACAACCGACTGAGCAGATATTGTATACCTACCTACTAAATAATTGCTTTTTAGTGGACCAAATACCGTATTCATTCAGTATGATTCGCCGGACCGTCTTAACTGGGCCACGTTGAAACCGGTAGTAGTTGAACCCGCTGAGTTTGTTCTTCTGGGTCCTCTCCGTTGGGGCTCATTTGATCCGGTGGTAGCATTAAAGCGCAACTGTCTTTATAAACACAAGGTCCTTCACAATTATCATATGAAATTCTTATCTTAATATAGACAAAACCATTAAAATAAAATGTAGTAAATTATATCTAAAACTTTAAAATTCGATAATTAAACCTCTATATAAGATTGACAATAACTTAATATAAGCTAGCTAAATAACAAAAGATATGTTTTCATACAATCCGTAAGTACACACATCAACAAAGTCTAGGGATACGTTATTTTGAAATCAAACATGGCTTTATTGTTTAAAACCTATTTAGTTTCCTTAAAAAGTTTATTTACAGATTTAAACCTTGTCTATTCTTTATTCAAAATTTAAAAATTAAAATGAGAAACAAATGAAAACACGCAAAGCACAGCGCAATCTTGAGTTGTATCTAATTTCAAGAAGTTGCATTAAAATTTTTTTTGCGTGTTAATTGAAGAAAACCTGATAAATTGTTTTATTTTCTTTTCTCAATTGGTTGTGTAAGCTTTTTAGCGTCATGCCACGCCATCATTTGAGTCGAGATGAAATGTTACGGGCAGTTGGCATGTTACAAAACGGTGCTATTCAACGCGTCGTTGCTGAGTCTCTGGGCACAAGCCAAAATGTGGTATCCAGGCTGTGGTCACGTTATCGCGCTACTGGAGATGTGGCAGAACGGCACACAGGTAGATATCGTGTTACCACTCAGAGACAGGATCGATTTCTCCAAATGACCGCCAGAAGACTACCCAATATCACAGCGATGCAACTAGTGCAAAGGCTCCAGGAGGGTCAGCAGCTGCTGGTGAGCGACCAAACCGTGCGAAGGAGGCTGCATGAAGTTGGTCTTCATGCTCGCAGACCGCTACGAGTCCCAGCGCTGCGACGTGGCAATCGCGGTAGGCGACTTTTATGGGCTCAAGAACATTTGACATGGAGTGATCAACAATGGTCATTGGTGCTGTTCACTGATGAGTCCCGCTATGGATTTCATCCAGATTCGAGACGAACACGCGTTTGGAGAACTCCAGGCAGGGTCAGCCGTCTCCGACATCCACAGGAGGTCCACTCTTACCAAGGCGGGACAATTATGGTGTGGGCAGGAATACGAATCGGCGGACGAACCCAACTCATTTGGATTCAGGGCAGCATGACTGCCCATAGATACCGTGAGGAGGTAGTAGAACGTGTCATTGTCCCGCTCAGGGCCCTAACGGGGCAAGAATTTCAGCTCATGCATGACAATGCACCTTCCCATACAGCGCGGCTGGTGAGGGCCGCCCTTCGAGAACACGATGTTCAGGTATTAGATTGGCCTCCACAGTCGCCAGACTTAAACCCAATTGAACACGCCTGGGACATGTTACAGCGAAGAGCATTGAGGGATTTTCCGCCCAACTTGACAACAGAAGAACAACTTTTCGAACATTTAAAAATAACTTGGGACTGCATACCCCAGCAAGACATTGACACCTTAATTTTAAGTATGGAAAATCGTTGCCGCTGTGTGATTAATGTTAGAGGAGGAAATACCGATTACTGATTATCAGATTTGGTAAGATTTTTATTCATTTAATTCGATTGAATAATTTTATAAGAATAAAATGTTTTTGTTCACTCAGTAATTTTCTATGGCTTAATTAATTTAAGACTTTTATTAATTAGAAAAACAAAATCGCATCGTGTTGTTAATGTTTAAATATCGGCCATGAAATTATCTTTAATTCTTCCATTTACAGTCATAACAAAATGTTTATAGTTTTCTAGATAATCAATGAAATGTTCAATATCCCTAGATTGTGTTGATGTGTGTATACCTATATGTATGTACCTAGAAATAATTATGTTTCATTAACTATATTACTCCAAACATGTTCGGACTATTTACAAGCGTTTTTTTAATATCTACGTGAATAAAACCCTTTTTATTTTATTTTATTTATTATTTGGGCTAATAATACGAAAAAATATAACTAACTTTAAAACTAGACATGAGACTTATAAGCCTTTGACTTGTATTTTTTACTATGTCAGTCTAGTCAAAGACCTCATTTTGTTAATAGTCTTTTTATTATTGTGGCAGTAAAATATTGTGTGAGTTTTAGGTTGAGTTATAAATTATTATTTTATGATGAATATAATTATTCACACGCAAGCACCGTGTACAAAATTACAGTGCCGGACTACGTGTCAACCTAACTATTGATGGAGTTATCTAACGTTATAATCACCGTGCTTGTGACATTTTCTAGCATAATGTGGATAAAAGTGCGAGTCCCACTCATAGAGGACATATTTTTATATCTTTTCTTTTTTTGTTTTTAAAAGACAACGCCTCTACTAGATTGCCTAATCCCATCGTCGCGGCGTACTTTACAAACATATAATAGTCAGACACAAATTACATCCAGACTCAGAACAACTATTTATGGATCACACAAATAGTTGTCCGGCGAATATTTTCAGTCATAGAGCAACAAAAATGACAATTTCTTGTTACTGGGAATATAACTATAACGACTAGTTTTTATTTATAACGTTTTTTTATTTAATTTATACTTACAATACGCACATTGTGAAAATTATCGCTTAAGTTATAGCCCGTTGACAGACAGAGAGATGGACGGGCAGCAGAGGATTACTAATTGGGCACCATTCCTTCGAATACGGAAGTCCATAAATATATATATTTAATACTTATTTAAACTTAAAGCAGTTAAAACGTATACACAATATTTTCCAGCTAATTAATAATATTAGGTCTTTACCTATGAAATTGCCGTTCTGCAGTACTGGCCATTTCAAATCAAAATAATTTTTGTTTGGCTAAGAATTCTAATTTCAATTTAATTTTATTTTAAAAACATGGATTCTTTTTTCCAAAAGTAGTCATTTCTTTATTGATTAGTGTTACATTTTCATCGCATTTCAATCTTTTTCGTCATCATGGATACGTTAAAAATTCGAGTAATTATGGAATATGAGTACCGTCGTGGCAGCAACGCGGCACAAGCGGCACGCAACATCAACGACGTTTACGGAGCTAACACTACAAACCAACGCACCACCTGTTATTGGTTTGCTCGCTTCCGTTCTGGAAATTTCGACCTGAAAAATGAACCTCGCGGTCGTCCGAAGACTTTGGTCGACAATGACGAATTAAAGCCGGTTGTGGAAGCTGATGATACACAATCTACGGCTGAATTAGCAGCAGCTTTCGATGTTAGCGTCAAAACAATATTGGTCCATTTGCGTCAAATTGGCAAGGTAAAAAAGCTTGACAAATGGGTGCCCCACGAACTCAATGATCGCCAGCGCGAAGTACGCGTCGAGACGTGCCTTGCACTGCTCAACAGACACACAAATGAAGGAATTTTGAACCGCATTGTTACCTGCGATGAAAAATGGATTCTGTTTGATAACCGCAAGCGCTCAGCAAGTTGGTTGGATCCTGGTTCAGCACCTAAACAATGCCCTAAACGAAAACTTACCCCTAGAAAAGTGATGGTCACTGTTTGGTGGTCTAGCGCCGGTGTGATTCATCACAGCTTCTTACCAAACGGGGTGAGCATTACTGCAGATGTGTACTGTGAAGAACTGAGCACAATGATGGAGAAGCTGGCGCATCTCCAACCAGCATTGGTCAATCGCTCGTCTCCGCTGCTCCTGCACGACAACGCGCGACCTCATACTGCACAGCAGACGGTCTCCAAGTTGCAAGAACTGGGGTTGGAAGCTCTCCGTCATCCGCCCTACTCACCAGACCTTGCGCTTACAGACTACTACTTTTTCCAGAATTTGGATAACTTCTTGGCGGGAAAAAAATTCAATACCCGAGAGGCAGTACAAAATGCCTTTGAAGAATTTGTTGCCTCCCGTCCAGCTGATTTCTTTAAGAAGGGCATCAATAAACTGCCACTGCGATGGCAAAGATGCATTGATTGCATGGGTGATTACTTCGATTAATACAAATAAAAAATTTCATGAAATAAATTCGTTTAAATTTTTTCATACAAAACGGCAATTTCATAGGTAAAGACCTATTATATGTTATTCCTTAAAATAAAGGTGTGAAATAGTTCAGAGGACTCCAGAGCTCATCGAGGAGAGGAAAGACTAGGGAACGCGTAAATAAAGCTATATGTTTCGTAAGCGTCATACACTACGGTAACCACTTGCCATTAGTATGATACAAAGGTGGGTTTGTTTACAGACTTATATAACAAAAAACCTTCATAATAAGTCTCGATGCGTGTTCCACCGAGTACTCCCTAAAGTCGGTCCCTTTTTATTGCGGTTTAGTATACGGCATATTTTATAGCCTCAGCTGTTGATTACGTCACTACAGCTGGCAGAACAAGGGCTATCAATTTTCTATAGCAAACGCTAGGTGAGAAAACTTGGGGTGGAAAAATTTATCACGAAGACAACAGGATAATTTCTTCAGTAATTAGGTAGGGGTAAATTAGACTAAGTTATGGAGACAATCTACATTCAAATAAGCTGTAATTTAACCAAAACAACTGGTTTTACCTACTTATAAAATCATGAATTTTTAGGGTTCCGTAACCAAAGGATAAAACGGGACCCTATTACTAAAACTTAGCTGTATATCTGTCGTCCGTCTGTCCCCCGGCTGTATCTCATGAACCGTGATAGTTAGACGGTTGAAATTTTCACAGATGATGTATTTCTGTTGCCGCTATAACAACAAATACTAAAAAAACAAAATAAAACAATTATTTAAGGGGGCTCCCATACATCAAACGTGAATATTTTTGCTCGTTTTTATAGATAATGGTACGGAGCCCTTCGTGCGCGAGTCCGACTCGCACTTGGACGCTTTTTGTATTTAATTTAACCATCACGTTGCGTAATTTTTTACTGTTACGTCATAAATTCTCCAACTCCAATGGTTTCTCAGGTACAGAACTATTATCCAGTTAACCGGCTTACAACTGTTTTATGGCTCAAAAAACGTTGCATAATTTTTATGGTTACAAGTTACAGGTGATTGTTGTTAATGAATGGGATACTTTAAAACTATTTTAGTGAAGGCTAACAATAAAATACTTCGTGGAACTTGTTTCCGTTACATTAAAAAAATAACAAAGACGTAGTCTTTGGTCCCTGTTTTATTAGCCAACGAAAAGATGATGGCAACACAAAAATAATGGCTGAGAAATGCGTTTCTTATCATTATTAAAAGTTATATTTCCCTACTTGTAGCCAATAGTTTTTGGTACAAAACTTTTTCCATTGTTTATTAAGGAAAACGACCTTTATACTCGCCAATTCTTTATAAACATCCTTTCTGATATCACCGAGAACTGCTTAACACTAAAATATTATCTTCCCTGCAAATAAATCTTACACACTATCATTTCGCCGCAACGTTTAGTCAACTTGTCAAATAAAACAACTATTAGGTGTCCCATAAAACATTACACTTGTAAACCACTGTATACAGGGTGTGTAAATCTCCTGCTATCCTTTCTGAAGTTCGTGCCGTTTCCGACCCACATCCTGTACTGACCTTTTTCTGTGAGCTTTTAGAAACTATTACACACATACATATACAATATTATAGATTAATATCATAATATTTATAGTCGTTCTGATGAATGAATTAAAAAAAAAATACTCTGAACGCCCATAATATTTTATTAGAAAAAATTGTGACTGATGGAGACAGTTATATTAATATTCAATATATTTTATTAAAACCTTCAATGGCGTTCAAAATATTAGATAATTATTATAGTTTATTTTTATCTCCAAAATTAAATTATGATTTTTCTATGGCTATGCTTTGTGGAGTTGAATTTTCCGTTTTGTGTCCGCAATATTTAGGGAAACTAAATTTAAAAAGAGATATGGTGTCAAAATATAAATGCAACTGATGAGTATGGTATCATACTATAATAAACATTATTCACACACGGCCTTCGGATCCTTAACTAAGCAGAGCTTGTAATATGGATCCTGATATACTACTTTTCTTTTGTAAATACTACTTATACAGATATACATTAATAAAAGACCACATTTTTTCATCAGATCTATGTTTTCTAAACTAATTTATATCAATATAACATGAACTTCCGTTACAAAGTACCGCAATAAAATGGATTTAACATTAAATTCCACATCAAAGAACCTTAATATAACTAATATTAACAGACAAGATACAAAATTATATTTATTTAAATAATGTGCAACCAAGTTAGTTAAACAAAAATTAAGCTCTTAGATTTTAATAGAAACATAAATCAGATTAATTGCAGGGTGTCTAAATGGTTGTGTGTGTTGTAATAAAGAAGCAAACTGTTAGGCGGCGACACTAAAACAACTCTCACAAAAACCGGAAAGAATTAAGGCGCTAGTGTTCTATCATTACTTAATTATTTTGTATCATAAATATCAACTGAACTACTATGACAAAATATTGTTTCATATCCTGCCTCTACGACATTAAATTAGTTATAACTATACACAAATTAAATTAAAAAGTCTTTGAATAGCTGACATTTGTGTACCGCAATTACCCACACTGTATTACTTAATTAACGACGTCAAACAAGTATTATGTGGCATCGTTGTAAATTCTTACATAGACGATAAAATTTTAACTATCTATATGAGAAATAAAGATTGTATATAGATATCATTAAAGAAAAATCTGTAGCTTAGTTACGTACGAAAAGGTCGAAGTCTACCCATGAAGCAATTCATCAGCCTTGATCAAAAAACCATAGCTACAAGAAATTTGAACCTACCAACCTGTATTTAACCCATATGCAAATTATAATAAATTACCCGTACATTATTTAGTACGTCATACGATCGTGGGCCGTGCGTGTGCGCAACGTTATTGAATCTGTGACAGTCCCGGCACGTCATAAATCGGTTGCGTCTCCCATTGTTCCTCCCGATGTAAAGATCAGTAATTTGCCTTTGTGGTCATGGGCAAGAATTACTTTTACTTCAGAAAAGTTATGTAGTTCATTAAAAAAATAAACTAATTGATATTAAACTACGCTTACATAAACACATAAAACTATCGATTAAAGTTTGCAATAAAATAACGAAAGGTTTGATTTCATTGTGTTTACTACAAACTAATCGATTACCAAGATAACATTTTCCGCTATAAATTTTAACCGTCAGTGATTCATATAGTAGATTTCCTTACAAAATACATACCGGCTTTGATATTACATTTCAACCACAAGCCGTGTTGGATGTAAAAAATGATTTATATGTCTGACTTGGCATTGGTTTTTTGAAGGTTAAAAAATCTTTACCTTTATGGTTTACGATTGTTACTTATTTAATTCGTAGGTAAAGAGGTAATCAGTTTTTACCAGCACTCTGGGTTGTACAGGGTCACGCATGGACTGAACAACTTAAATCCTTGTACGTATTTCGAAGCGTAACACGATTTTAAAGTAGTTATAAGAACTCATACTTTATTGTTTAAATGAAATCTTAACATCTTTTATGATGCACATTACATTATTCAGAAGCATAATTTGGTAGTGTAATAAAATATATGACTTTATTATTAGCTACTGGAAACTGTATTATGAGAAACAATACACGTAATTAGATGAGTAAACGAATACATTTTTTAATGAGCAACGTTTTTTTATCTGTTTCTCATAAATTTACTACAGAAAGGTATGGCGTCGATTTGTGAGAAAGTAAGAGAATTCCGTTAGGTCCGGAGGCCCGGGGCTCCGAACGTGAACCTACTACGTAGTTGCTGAACAACTGATTATCCATCATTATATTGTTACATGAAAATCGAATGGCCTGCTTAAAAATATCTGATTAAAAATATAAATCGGTAGGTAGCTGAATGAGCTGTAAGTAACGTAAATAGAGGGTGTTTTTCTATTAGGTATATTTTGATAAGCAATTTCGGACAAATAAATCATTAACATACAATGACAGGCAAACGGATCAAAATAAGTTTTCACAGATGATGTATTTCTGATGCCACTAAAACAACATATACTTAAAACAGTCTCCTATACAACAAACTCTTTTTGCTCGTTTTTGTTCGATATTTATAAAGGCAATATGTAGATGTTTGTAGATGTAAATATACACAAAATATTTAGTTATATATTCACTTTATAATAAAACAAATAACTAAAGGTGCTCCCATGCAAGAAACGTGAATTTTGTTGTTTTTTTAGATAATGGTACGGAACCCTTCGTGCGTGAGTCCGACTCGCACTTGGGCAGTTTTATTAAACCACGTTAATGCCGCGTTTCTTGTCGAATACATTCATAAGTCTAATTGGTCCATCAACTCGTCGGCAGGCAGATAACTAGCACACAAAATATAGAATTTAGAAATATACATTTTATGTTTAAATCGCTCATAGAATTATCAATTACAACCATTTGTAGACTAAACTGTTGCGTAACGAAATGACAACAAAAGTAGTAATGAACAATTAGTTTAAATTCTATTCGGCGTTTAATTTTGAAATAAAAATTTAGTCACCAATGCAATCCATTGCGATTTTGTCGCAAATAAAAACATATGGTTAATATGAAAATCGCCTTTAAACTCCAACTCAAATGCCTACTAGACCATCACAGATCTACATGAACAAAGTAGTTTTAATCTTCAATGTGCAAAATGCTTTTAGAATTATTTATATCATGTCAAATACTATTAAGATTAAATGATTTTAGGAAGTACTTACTTTATACTATCCTATTTTTTATAAAAGAAGTAATACGAAATACGTTTATTCTAACATTTATGAGTACGATCATAAAGAATGATATCACTCAACATGAATGTACTAACTATTACGAATCATCTCGACAAAGCCGGGCGCGTAATATCGACCGACCAAATTGTGTAGCAAGTTCAAGGCCCCAATAAAAATTACCCACGTGAGTCTAGAGTAGGGAAGTAACGCATTGCGCGGTAATATTTTATTAGGAAACAACCTGTAGATAAAAAATTAACACTATATTTAAAAAAAATTTAGTTCTATAGTTTTGTTTTTACACATTTTTATTGATTCTCGGAATGTGTGATAAACAGAAATTGGAACTAAAAATACTTTATGGAAAGTAACTTTCAAATTATACTCTTACTTATAAAATAGTACAGCATCAAAGTATTAAGTTTTGTATAAGTATAAGAATGTTTGTTAAATTAAGGTAGCAAATATAATTAACTAACTAGCTATGAGTTTTGCGGATAAATACGCTATATTACTACAAAGCTTCATCAAAATCTGTTCGGTATTTTTTGCGTGAAAGAATATCAAACATCCATATATCCATACACCTATACATCCATACTCATAAACTTTCGCATTTATAATATCAGTAGGATATAAAATAAACAATACATTCTATATGTAGGTATACTAGGTATACATAGGTGAGGCCACCAAAATAATAATTTGGTGTCTAATATATAAATAAAGATAGCCATAAAGTGTTTTAGCTAGCTTTAGCTTTGTTAATTAATTTTTGCATGGAAAATAAGTAGTCAAATTCGTATTATGAGGTCTATTATTGTAGTAACTTTGCTTAATTTATAACTGATCGATTATATCTAGTTATTTCTTATAGACATGTATCGTAGAAAAGTATCGCATTATGTGAAAATTAATTGCCTGGCCTATCAGTGAACTTACTGTATATCTCAAATAAAAAAAATGAATGGGTTACAAAGTAGCTCCTTGATAGATACAACAAAAGATTTACACTTTAATAGTCCGGAACCTTAAGTATACCGTAATAACTTTGAATTATTAAGTAGTAGTTAGTTCTAGATTGCGATCAAAATCTCTTAATTCAGAGCTTAACAATAAAAGTAAATAACAGGTCTTAATTAATTATTCTAGGCCGATGTTACTAGCTCATTATATTTATGTTTAGAATTTTAATATTTTTAACGGAGTGTTGCTATGTGTCAACAATTTTGATTTAATCATAATCATATTTTTTTATATAGTCGCCATAAGTAGGTATATATATGAATCACACTGTCTCAGGGCTGTCAAAACAGGATGTAAAGAACACTATTGAAATTAAGTTATATTCGTGCGCTGCTTATCTGTCGCCCTAAATTCTAGAAGTCGTGAATGTGTTCAAGAAACGTGTGTTATGTTGTAAATATATGGATCGGGAACGGTCAAGAAATGGAAGAAGGAGAACACATCCATTATCTTATTGGCTCCTCATATAGATGGCATCAGTTAAGTTATTCTTTTATGATAAATTAATATTATTTTTGTGAATTTTGTTAATTGACGTGAAAATTAAGCGCCTTAAGTTACGTCGACTAATTATGTTACACCTTATATTGGCTTTGGCTTTTTTTAATATATATATATATATATATTAAAAAAATATATAAGATAATAAAAACTTAAGTCATGATGCATCTGAAAACAGCCCTTAAATATTGATGATTATTTCAAGCATTGTTTATTGGCTTAGTCTTATGTTATTTGTAGTGTTATATTATAAATAAAAATACCAAAGTTGACAACAAGGTTGACACAACCAACTTATAAATGCCTTCTAATTACGGAGAAACAAAAGCACCCGTTTATCCATCGCTACCAACCCTATTGAGTTCAAGCCGGTAGTTATGGTTGCTGCGTACATTCTGTTTACAACTCTCCTACTGCTCATTGTGCTGCATTCAGCAACTATGTAAAACTATTGTTTATTGT
Organism: Pseudoips prasinana; assembly: GCA_951640165.1. Classification (NCBI taxonomy): domain Eukaryota; kingdom Metazoa; phylum Arthropoda; class Insecta; order Lepidoptera; family Nolidae; genus Pseudoips; species Pseudoips prasinana. The sequence continues at coordinate 13,404,680 of OX621245.1, read as the reverse complement.
GTGTTGACTGTTTTATGATTGATACTGACAATTCAAACGTTTACTGAATTACCAATTCTAATTGCGATTATTATTTCCTTATAAAATAGTTTTGTCGACGCCTAGAACTAGAATTTATTGTTTAGAAAATTTACGAATGAACGTGCTCTTACGGTTACGTTAACATATTTACTTAGATTTATTAAAAGGGTTTAGTTAAGGTTTGGAAGCTTGTTAAGAGGCTGAATGAATCTCGCCTTTAAAATGGAATTAGTACAGTTTAAAATTGCGTAAACTCAAAACTATCATAACCAGTTAAAAAGCAATCGAAAATAATCATTATTTGCGAGCAAAATATAAGTGTTATGTCAATTGAAAGAAACTTTCTAAGAGTTTATATTGAGTGGTAATTTTTGAGATCCTTTGGTTTAACCCTTTCCATACTTTTTTAACCCTTTCCGGAACAGTGGGTCCAACACCAATAGAAATATATGTACCTACTGCCTTATAAAAGGATAAGCATTTAAAGAAGCTACTGCGATTTTAACTATCGAAGAAAAGTAGTTGAATCGGTGTTTCGAAATCCATAAAGTTCTTGAAGATATACTCATAGTCAAATAAGACAAATATATTATTATTGTTGAACATGGTAAGTTGAGTGGTTAATAAAATACATGCTTAGTGAACTTCTGAAAAAAAAGTTTTGGCAAAATCATACAGTTGAAATAGTTTAAGTTTAACAACATTTTAATGGAGATACGAACTATTTACATAAAAACGTTATATTTATAAATAATTAAAAAAAAACTACTAATATTATAAAAATAAAATTATAATTGAAATAAATTTAGTGACTGTATAGTATTAAAAATAATATCGTTTTTCATCTAGTAAAGAGACAATAATTAAGTACTTTATTTTTTTACTTTCACTAACAAGTACATTTCTTTCATAAGCTTCATCATACGCCGAACCCTGGCATCACTTTTCGTTAGGCTATTCCAAACACCCAATTATAGTAAGCTTTAATTTATTCCTCTTTATAAATATGTTTTGAACATTTAACATAAATTAAGATTTAATGTCTTCATTGTATATACTGATACACTAAAGGTTTAATAGGTAAAAGCAATTTAATATGCAAATCATGATCAAGATATTTTTTTATAGTACCTCAAACTTTAACTTTTACGACATTAATGGTCTGATTGTTCATGATTATGTTAATTACACAACTTCAATAATATATTTAAATCAAATTATACTACGTAAATCTATTAAAAATACAACGTACTCCTTTATCCTTGAAAGAGTTCGTTTTTTTTTGCAGTCCTATAAAGTAGTCCGATTTTCAAAAAAATAAGAAAACATTTTTAAAACACTTTTCAAGTTCGTTAATTATGGAGCAAAGTGTTTATGATCACTCCGCAAAAGATTAATTTTGATTTAATCTAAGACTGTGCTTTAATTCATACATCTTAAGGTACGATCTTATGGGGCTGGAAACTGCCAAATTAGTTCCTTCCGCTACGTTGTTCTAAACAGTTTTAAGTTACACTTTTTGTAAAAAATATTATGTTTAATTCGACTTTATTTAAAGAATTTTATTAAATACGATTCAAATGCTTTTCTTGAGTAAAACATACCTAAAACAAAAGAATATCGAAATATTAAAACTCAATATCATATCAAAAATACCGGCCAAGTGCGAGTCGGATAGGTGCTCGATGGACTCCGTACCATTATCTACAAAACTGCAAAGAATAACATGTCTATTGTATGGGAGCCCCTAGGTAGGTATGGGACCCCTCGGTAGGTATGGGAGCCAGCATAAATATTTATTTTATTCTGTTTTCTTGTATTTGTTGTGATTGCGGCAATACACATAGAGCCATTATTCACGAGATACAGCCTGATGACAGACGGACAGTCAGGCAGCGGAGTCTCAGTAATAGGGTCCCGTTTTACCATTTGGTTTCGGAACCCTAAAATTCGCAATGAAAACTGGTTATGAATATTACGGAATATTAATTAATCTCACAAGAGAATCGAAGCATATTTTTTTAATGCATTAGTCTAATTTATAGCATGTAAAACTCTTTAATGAGCGAGCGGGATGGCCCCGCGCTGACATAAGGCAAAAAAAAATTATCAACATTTCCTGAAACGGCGTTATTCTCAATATTTAAGGTGTCTAGACGGGCAAGATAATATGAACCATGTTTCACGACAGTTGCTCGGGTTCCCACGAGCTACGCCGTACAGTTATTTTTGCTGAAATTGTAAACATTGTCACCAAATCTATTTTGTATTGTGTAAAGGACATTGACATTAGGTAACATTACGATATTGTAGATTCTAATGGACAAGAAAGCCGTTTTGTATAAAATATAAGTTGAAAATTTTGTTATTAGAAAAAAAGTAATTAAATTCTGTACTAAGGTCAAATAGCTTTTATATTATAATTTTTGAACTAAAACCTTTTTTACTTTTGACTTGGGGAGTAAGCTGGTGAATATGAAAAGAGAAAAGAGAGCGTTACGATAAGTGTGATCGGGCGAGGAGAACGGAAGTTGAGAAGGAGATATACCTAAGTTAGTGAGCATAGAAAGAAAGAGTTGCGTTTCGTATATTACTGTAGGGATACTAAGAGAGGTGCGAGCACACATTTTCTTTCTCTCTTTCTCTTATAGCCAGTTACGTTTCATATATCTATTTTTTTCGTATATTGTGGTGTAAATTTAAGGAGCGCGTATCAAAGTTATCTTAACACTTAAATAGAACCTTAAAAGTTAAATAAAATAAGCTCCATAAGTTTCGTCGATGATTTGTATCCTGTATAAGAGTTTACATCTTGTATATCATAATATTTAATGATGTACAATTTTTCATCAATGTTAATACTAGTGGCGTAGTTGATAAGGAAAAAATATTATATTGATAATACTAAATTATAAATGTCTAACTTTAAAAAAAATGCATAGATTGATTTGATTCTAGATAATATATTGACTTGTATATATATTTTAATTTAGACGATATGTTTATAATAAATTTTCCGCAATTATGTTTGTTTTCCACTTTGTTATCGGATAAATAAATGTTTCTTTTGTTCTTGTTTTTTATTTATCTAGCATTACATAGATCATGTTATTGTACTCGTAAATATTTAATTGAACATAAATTCATTCAAGAAATTTCTTACAATGTAAATAAATACACCTATTACTCATACACCTGTATAATTGAATAACCTATTAAATTTCATTCATATTCAACGTTTTAAAGTTGCCATACAAGAGTCAATATTATACTTACAAGTACAATAACATTTTCACCTGTTCTTTGTAAGTTAATTACTACGAGTATAAGGAATCATGGAAAAAAGAGATTTCGTCATAAAAGAAGATGTTGATGAAGAGTTATAAAAGAGTTGAAATTTCTCTGAATCATCATCATCATCATCATATCAGCCGAAAGACGTCCACTGCTGGACAAAGGCCTCCCCCAAAGATCAACCCCAAAGAACAATTGCCGGTCTTGCGCTATCCGCATCCAGCGATTTCCAGCGACCCGCACAAGATCATCGGTCCATCATGTAGGGGGCCTGCCCATGCTGCGTCTTGAGGTTCGTGGTCGCCACCCGAGAACCTTTCTGCCCCATATTTCCCTTAATACAGCAAGTTTATTTAGAAAATATAAAACGAAGTATTCGTATAAACCATACAGCAATATAGGTAGTCTAGCCTAGTGGGTAGATCTCCGGTTCAAACCCGAGGAACGCACCACTGATTTTTCGAATTCATATGCGCATTAGAAGTTATATATCTCGTACTTAAATCATCATGTAGAAACCTGCATGGCTAAGAGTTCTCTAGAATGTTCTTAGTGGCATGTGAAGTTTGCCAACCAGCACTATGCCAGCGTGCTAAACTATGGCCTATACCCTCTCATTCCGAGAGGAGGCCTTGCCCTGCAGTAATATGCTGCATAATCGTATATCAATAATCACTCTTACTCCTTAGAGAGTAGATGCCTTGTAATCCACAAGTTTATTCTGATAACTATACTAGGTAGTCCACTCATAACTGCACGTGTACTGCAGCAGCTAAGACAGTCGCCTTACCGCTTCGTGCCCCGGGTTCGACAACTATTTGTGTAACCCATAAATAGTTGTAGTAGTAGTTGAGTCTGGATGTAATTTGAGTCTGTCTATATGTTTTTGTAAAGTAGCCCGCGACACAGGGATTATATTCACTAGTGAGGGCAGCGTCTTTAAAAAAATAGTAATGTGTTCCTCTTGGTTCAAAAAAAGTTATCAGAAGTTATTGGGGAGGGTAGCAGGGTTAGCTAGTAACGCGAGATGGATGCAATGAGTATAGCAAGCGTCATAGCTCACGGTACTAGATGCTTTCACCGAAAGTGATCGGCGAGGTTAATCAACTAGGCATAGGTGGGTGACCGCCAATGTGGTTTAATTTCTGAGCGTATCCGTGCTTTGGAGGGAACGTTAAGCTGTCGGTCCCGGTTGAGGTCGTTAAGCCATGTCAGAGGCCTGCTGGACGGCTTGAACAGCTCGTTTGACGCTAGGATAACCACCGCCCATAAGTAAGTATAGCATAGTTCACGGTAAACGCTTTATCAGCAGGTGGTTCTTCCTACTATTTCAGAAAACAAGCATGTAATCCATGCAGTAGGATATTTTACCTAATTTTATATGCGTTTGTATACGAAGGGTCGCGGCTTATGTCTCTATAGGCTTTACTAGGGTTGCGTGTGTAATAGCAATATACTTCTCGTGTCAAGCGTCAATTGTACTACCGCACACTATTATCAAATTTCGCTTTCAAATTATAAGGCCATTTTAAAATGTATGCATAGTGAGATCAGGCTAAGATTTCTACGGTGACCGTAGACTTGCTCTACACGTGGACCGCGGCGAACGATGGCCATATTTAAAGTGAGGTAGTACCTCAGTAGTATGGGAGTACCTCAATTTTACAGATTTAATTATGACCCAAGTCGTTCGGATCTTCGGAGTGTGGGAAAGAGTCGACGTTACACGAGTGAAGTTGTCTGTATTGCGACAGCCTACCATCAACGTCATGATGATAGTCGCCCCATCGGATCATGAGAGTTATGGAATAGAAAATGCCCCTGTGTTTCAAACACTTGTGTACTACATGTCCTGCGCAATTGGCTAGTCTCCATTGAGACTGGCCGCCGTAGCCGAAATTCGGTCAGTAGAACATTATTATTATTATGTAGGTTTACTGATATATGTATATATCGTTAATATTCCTGCACACACAAATGGCAAGGAACAAGACTACTGTTTAATTTGATCAGCAAACTTATTTCTGGCCAGCAAATGGACTTCCATTATTATTTTGATCGTAATGTATCAAATAGATAGAGTTATCACTCATGTAGCGTGTATTGGGACTATATCATCATATGAGTCTCAAAACGGCTATAGTATAGTAGCGGTTAAAGGGTTATTAAAGTGAATTATTGTAATCATATTTCATCTAAAATTATTTGGGTTATTTCAGAAAATATTTAAGGTTTAAGAGGGCGAGCCTGTCTCTTTCTCTACCCATACGTATGAAAAAGAAAACACTAACATAGACAAATCGAGGTACCGTATTCTCTTATTTCCTCTCCCAAATCTAAAACGTTGTCTTTCTTCACTATTTAAAATAGGCTCTACCCAATATAGCCCATTTTATTCTTATTTTTCAAGCTCCTAGATATGTTAACCAGAATATTTTTTCGGCAGTTTAAATAGACTTAAATTATAATTCTTTATAATCAAACACGATCTAATAATCCATTTGTACCTATAATTAATATATAGTTAATTTGTAATACTACAATTATTATTCATGTTCTGAATATTTACAAGCGCTTTTTTAAAGTCTATGCGAATAAAATAAAATAAAAAAGGTTTTTATTCACGTAGACTTTAAAAAAGCGCTTGTAAATAATCAGAACATGTTTGTAGTAACATATAATTATTTTATTTATATATAATTATTTTAGGTACATATAGATATTGTTAGGTACACGGATTGTATGAAAAAAATTACAAGTTTTTTTTTAAAGGCTTATTTATTGATTCTTGGTTTATTATAATAAATTCGGTTTATCTACATGGTACACCCGAGGCAAATAATGTATATTGGGCAATATATATTACATGTAAGCCACACGGGCTTATGCCTGGTTCTATTTTGTCATCCGCGACGAACTCTCTTTTCGCTTTAGGGCCAACGTTAATTTACTAGTATCTGTTAATTAAGTAGACATGCTGTCACATCATGCATCAATCGATTCCACGCACTGCAAGATTAACTACTATACATATCTTTAAACTGTAAAAATAGACGGATTTTTTATTCTAGAGTAGCTACCACCCGCTGTTCGAATGTGGTTGTCCGAATTCCTCGACATCGACTTTGAAGTCCCTATTTAAATTAACTACGAATCTTGAATTTTGGTCCATAAATAGCTGGTAAAGCATTTAGCAGGTCAGGTCATGATTTACATAACAACTATGCACAGAGCCAGATGCCATGAGGTAACATTTAGAAAACAAAATAAAAATCAATGACAGCTCCACTGCAGTTCATGATGGGTATTTCGTGGTTTTTCTGTTGTAGTTTAGGGAGAACTACGGTTTGTACTGTTTTATCTTCATTTGTTTATAAGTACACACATACATACATACACACACACAAATCGTTTAGGCGGAGTACTGCATGAACGAAGTACCAGAGTCGCCCAAGAAAGAGCTTCGTTTGCACTCAGTTCAAAAGATAGTAAAAGGTTTGTTTGGAAAATTATACCTCTCAGAAAATTATATGGGGAACAATTTCTCTGATCTCTTTATTTTAGGTAAGTATTTCTAAATTTTACATTTATACTCACCTCATGAAATTCCAAGCAAATGAAATAACCTAATATTTGTAAAGCTGTTCAAACCATAATACTCCATACACTAACAGGGTAGCTAACAACTGATCGAACAATAATTGCTGTGGAACTTGCCGTCGTTTATTTAGAACCAGAAAATATTTGTAGCTTACAAAGGCAGACTCAACACATAACAACTACGAACAGAAATTGTACAAACGCCAGCACATCAAGCTACCCCAATCTGTCAAATTTCCCCAATTGAAAGTGAACCTTACGCTTAAGTAATAAAGTTGAAAATCTATAAAAAAAATTGATAGATTGGGGTAGCTGGATGTGCTGGCGTCTGTTCATCTATCACTGTACATTGAAAATATTTGCATTGATAATATTCTGGGACATTACCTATATACACGCGGCCATCTGATCCCAAACTAAGCACTAAGCTTGTAGGTACTATGGAAACAGATTTCATTTCATTTATTTATTCATGTTATCTTACAAGCTAACAGATGTGACATCCAAAACATTTACAAGATTAGTTTCCTTACAATTAAATTACACAGAGATTTATATAAAATTAGAATAATGTCAAAACCAATAAGAATAATAAGTCATAGTAACAATAAAAATAATATGAATGAATTAAATATTTAAGTGTCCCTATAATATTTTATTTAAAATTATATGGAATTTATTATATAAATGACCCAATCCATCGGCATACATCGGATAACTCATACACCACATATACTACCTACTTTTTTAAGTAATAAATCCATGTTTATATAGATCATTACAACCAGACTCAGGGGAAACAGACATGTTCATGCACACAAATATCTGTCCTGGGTGGAAAGCGAACCCACGACCTCCGGGGTGAAAAGTAAGCATTTATTTTTCTATGGTGTCAGGAATACCCATGAAATAAAAAACACAACCAGTTTGTGAAATACCAAAAATATGTTTATGCACCAACATGCATTAGCTGATTCTTGTATTGGAATTTATATTTATCTGAACGTTGTACATAAAGCTTACGATGTATTTTGTTTAAGTCTTGATATGGAATTCCAAAACCCTAAGACGAAATGTGCATATAAGTGTTTGCACTATATTCAGCCTAAGGAATAATAATAATATTCATGTTTGATAGTAGATAGTAGTTCTAGCGAGTCAAATATAATTGATGGGAATAAGTGGCACATGCAAAATGATTTATAACAGTTTTTTTATGGTAATTATGTCAACGATGAAGAACCATAAACCAGAGGCGAGGAGTAATGATACGATAGACGGAAATTTACTTATTTATGTTTTAAATTATGATCAATTTATCGGCAGGTAATAAAGATTTGTTTATTTATTGAATCACTAAAACAAGTTTACATATGAAGAAGTTTCATATGTAAACTTCATTTCGTTCTTTACACTATGCTTTTATCGTAGAAACTAAAAAATAAATTATAATTATCATAAAGTCATACACACATACATTTGACGGTCACTGTAGCCTAGTTGGTAGTGCTCCTGCCTACGAAGCTGGTGGTCCTGGGTTCGAATCCCGGTAAGTGCAAATATTTGTGTGATGAGCACGAATATTTGTTTCTGAGTCATGGATGTTTTCTATGTATTTAAGTATTTATCTATCTATATAAATATGTATATCGTCGCCTGGTACCCATAGTACAAGCTTTGCTTAGTTTGGGGCTGGGTTGATCTGTGAGACATTGTCCCTAGATGTATTCGTTAAATAGTGTGCGTACGTGCATGCGTGTGTGTGCGCGCGTGTGTGTGTGTGTGTGTGTGTGTGTGTGTATGAGTGGGCGTGTGTGTGATGATAGCTGTAGTTATAACTTATTTATACTGATAGTACCAGATTTAATTATGTCAATATGAAGTCAACCCTGTACGTATAAGTAAGTACGTTTCGACTTCAAATGCACGCAACAGATGGTTTGACTTGACACTGTTTTTATAGAAGATAATATGACTAAGTTTCACACAAACCGTAGCTTCTATCTTAGACGGTAGGTAATGCAAACTGTACTTTGAATATAGAAACCGGGCAAAAGCCGAATATAAGACATTAGTTGATAGAAGCCATGTGGTTTGAATTGGCTCTGCGCTGTCCGATTTCATGCTATAAAACCTATGTGTCATGATATAATTTTGAACAGCAATAAACAATACATATCACTTTAATCCTCACGTCTTCAATTAACTAAGGCGATAAAGGTCTCTGATGGACATGCTATTAGGTTTGATAAATAATCTATTTTGGAACGGAGTAACATAGTTGTTGTTATGCCTACAGGCAAGGACAAAGATCTCTCCAGTAATATACAAATATATTACACACTTCAGAAATATTGGACCTCAGTAATAAATTACAATGTCAACGATAATATTTATCACAATTATTTTAATCACATAATTGTACGAGGTTTGAAGTTCTAAAACTTGACGTAAGGCCTTGAGATTTGGTACTGAGTACCCACCTTCCATTCTTCGACCTTGTCATCGCCATAACTTTAGTATTACGACACGCAAATGTCTACTAACTGCACATGATTTATTCGCTTCAAATGTATATCGTACAATTTGTTACCAATTCAACAGTATTGTCCTTGCTTCGTCAATACTTGCATACGGTAATAGATTTGCGCCGGTGCTACGGTAACTGAAATTGTTTGCGTCGTTTTTGGTAATGGAGTTCATGTCAATCACATTTCGGTTGGGGTGTGTGCAATTTCCGAATTGAATATATCTTCTTGTGAACCTTGTATCACTATTATTGACCGCGCCAAATTCTAACCTCGATAAAATTGCAATACTTACTTACCTCTAAAGCAACAATATTCTTGTAAAGAAACAGCTTACCTAAGTAAGATAAAATGAAAAATATATTTTAAATTTATTATTAACTTCAATTAATAGCCGTTTTTTTACAGAAAATCAACTCCATAACATACGTAGGCATCGAGGAGCGAGAATCAACTTCTTCTTTAATTTTAATAATTGAAGTTGTTCGTTGCTTAAAAACTGAATTGCTACCAAAACGACTACTTTGCTTAATTTTTTTTCTTACTATCAAAAATATTTTAGTTTAATATTCATCAGCCGGCCAAGTCAACAAATCTGTTATAAAATCTTAGTTGATGGACTGAATTTTACTACAAAACACTTTTTATGATAAGTAGCCTTATTACGGGTATGAACCGATATAGCAATTCCGCAAGTTCTTCTACGGAAATCATTGAAAATCGAAAGTACCTAAGAGAAAAATTCGATCCTACAATATTTCTTATGTTGTTTGATTTCAACTGTAAAACTCAGCGGGCGATCATGCGCAGGCGCCGCATTACAACGTTCCCAGTGGCCCTTGAGCGACAGGGCTGCCAATCTACAAATAACGTATGCCCAACACAGCCAGCTATTATAATTTAATTGAGGACTTACAATAATTACTGAGTCATGTACCAGCGGATATGATTATGCTCTTCAATTCTTAGGGCGGCTGTAAATAAGTGCTCATGGAACCCAATTTTATTCAAATTAGTCTAGCATACAAGGGTAATGCCGGTCACCTGTCTGGGATCAATTTAACCACGCTTGAAATAGAACACTGAGAAGACTAAATATGTTAGATAGATCACAATGTCTCAAACGTTTTAAGACTTGTCAGTCCAATTGGCTATTGGCAACTTGTTTATTTTCTATATCAAAATGTGACAGGTAGATATTTTAAGCACATCACTTGGATATAGGTGACTGCACTAAAAATAGAGCATTCATCAATACAACGAGCGCAAGGCGAGTAGTTTATTCGCATTAAATCATACCCGCCATAAATCTCGCAAACCCGTTCTGCAGCTTATCAAAACAATACGCAGACACACTTCGAACTATGTATAGAAAAATGTCTTCGTTGCAGCTTCCCGCAGTCTAGTTTTTAATCTACTTCGTAAAACACAAGGTCTCATTTGCATTGTCATTGCAAAGCGGTTAATATCCTTTAGCACCATAAGGAGATCATTTCAAAATTAAGCCTCAAGTGTATGATAAATTTTCATAAATCATTACATTATTTATTGCAGTATAGACTTTAAGGTGTTTGGAAATCGGTTTATTTTGGTATTTAAAGATTTGACGTGTTAAGACGTTTTTGTATCATGGAATTCACGGAATAATCGGATATCGGATTCTCATCTCCGTTATGATATTTCGCTATATGGATGGGAGAATAAAATTGGAGGTAGTTATTATCGGGCAGATAAAATTATCATGTGATATTTTGAGATATAAGTTTCGCTTTTGTTTTTGTGCATAAATAAGTATCATTTTTATAGATAGTATAATATAGGGAAAACAAACAAATCCAGTATGGTAAGGAAGATATAGCAATAGCAATTTAAATTATTTTCAAACCATCGACACGACTCAAGCCATTATTCTCCACGTGCTGATACAGAGATAGTTAGCGTAGTGTTTTCACACAATTAATTTTCAATAAATAACAATGTAATACGAGCTATAAGCGAGGCGCCCTGTGAGGCATCGATCCATCGGACCACCGCCTCGGAACTCAAGGCGTTCTGAAAAAACTCTATACAACTTTGTTTTACCTTCTTTATTTCAAATTGATTAAGAGGATAAAAGTGATATGTATTTAAAATTGAAAGGCATATTTACTAATACCTTTATTTAAAAATGTGATTATTTTATTAGTTTTCTTTTTTTTGTCGAACTAAAAGAGTCTCGCTCGAGAATCTCATCGGAGTGTAAATTTTAGGTTTTATTTTTGAACTAGACTATATTAGAATAACACTGTTAAAAATAGAATAAGGCAGACACCATCTGCCCTATAATTTGAGTTACTCGGTACAAGCCTTTATACTATGACAGGTACGTATTAACTCCGGTGAGATGACGGTTTGCCGTGTCTAAGAATACGTCACAAGGAATTTTACATTTTACTGCTAATGTTAGAACTGAAAAACTGCTACCGGCCTGTAGGTCTAGTATTTAGTGACCCTGACTGCTAAGCATGAGGTCGTGGGATCGATTTCCATCTGGGACAAATCTTTTGTGTGATGAGCACGATTTTTTGTTCTTTGTCTGGGTGAAATTTTCGTTTAATATGTAGATATGTGTAAGTGTGTTTATCAGTTGTCTAGTTTCCATAGTACAGGCTCTGTCTAGTTTGGGATCAGATGGCAGTGTTGTGAAGATAATTAGTTATTACCTAAAAACAAGGTAACAGAAGTCATGGATTGTAATCCCATCGAAATGATTTTTAGGACTTATTATTAGTTTGACTAGATTGAGCATAGATTACTTTTCAAAAGAAATTGAAAAGTGATCTTTATCTGATTCCAATTTGAAAAATATTTAACCCGCAATTATACCTACCACGAATTTAGTGAGTACCTAATAATTGTATTGATGAAAGCCCTCTAATTTCGACCAATTTCATTAATATATTTACCCTCGGCAATCTAATCGAAGCAATTAAATTTGCAATTATAAGTGATATTATAACACGAGTAAGCTGCCATTATATGACAAGGTAATTCATTGATTATAGACTTCATAATTAGACTCCATACGCGGTGATAAAACCTATTTATGATATCGCACCCTTTTCTTTTTAATGCGCAAGAAATTGGTTCCACAAAGTAAATTATAGTGCACGATTTATTAAAGTTTTATGATTTAATTTATGTATTAATTGGCTAACATAATAGTTATACTACCATTAAACTCATGAAAGTAGGTAGTTACGAAAAAAAGTAATTAATAGTTAACCAACTAGATTGATTACAAGCGCAATCTACATCTCAATTATTAAAGCTTGCGACTTGAGTTATTTTTTATCTCCTAAAATCAATAAAAAAAGAACATATTAAATGTAAATATCTAGTAAATAAATAGGATTACTTAAAAAAAATAAGTAAAAATAGTCAGGAACGGCCTATTTCATTGTCTCATTACTAAAAAAATCTAAGTAAAGTTCAGTTCTGGAGGATGTATTACTACTATCCTTTTCTTTCTCAATCGATAGCGTGAAGTACAAACCAGTCTAGTCAGTTTTAACAAATTTTTTTTCCTAAATTATTAAACACGATGTCGAGGTGATACTTACTACATACAACTACCGAAAACAAGAAATGTCTGCAACTTGGAATCACCGAAATATCCATCACTATATTTACTACTCCCACAACAATGATTGCACCAAAATTACCGAGTCCGTTGATGATAGTAAGTACAGATTTCGGCACGTAACATGTTACCGAAGTTGCGTACGAAATCACATCGATAGATACATTTTCACCTTTAAAATCAGCTTTATGATGTACGCAGTAAGGACAAGTCTCGTACTTCATCTGTATCCACCAACTTGAACGCCAATTGGATCTACCTAAGCGGTGATATCCGACCGTGGTTATGTTTTAAAGTCTCATATCAGTACAGATCGCAATCTTCATAATTGTGTAAAATTTCATTGTCTGTCTGTATGTCCGCTCGCGTGCAGATAGCCCCTAAGGTTACGTTTTAACATGAGCCTTCTAATTTCCTTTATCTTTGAACGGATTAATGACGTTGGTATTATAATTTATGTATCGAAATTAGCTTAAATGTTTCGTATTATTCACACGTAATTAAATGAAAACATCTGATGTTGTATTGATAGAATTAAGTAACAGAACTGAAAAAAAAAATGTAGGTAACTTACTTTACTAAGGGAAGCTTCTTAATAGCTAGGTAAGCGGTGACACATTAGTGGATAAACTAGCACAACGAAAACGCTCTTATTACCTCGATAATATTGATGAAATCTAGTTTAAGGTGTCAATTGTACTAAGAACTAAACAAACATAGAAAATACTAAAAAGACAAACATGTTATTCCGAGAAATGATCGTATGGTGAAACAATATTAAAAATAGTGTTTATATTTGATTATTCACTTTTTTTGTCCTTAGTATATTAGGTATAGATAATGCTAAATGGGGTGAAAAGAGATGAGGACGATATCCATACGTAACTTAAATTTTTGTACCCGCTTCTATTCACTGGATTTCTATTAGCCCCCTTTTACGGTGTACAAAACATTCGTGCGAGTTTACATTCGCCAATTAAATTAAACGCAAAGTTTAATTTAAAATTAAACATAATAATTTACCCTTTCATTTTATTTGTAAAAAAACAAATTGTAGCTTCATTTAATTTGCAACAAAGTTCAACTTGAAAGCGTAAAGCAACGAGATCAAACGCCAAACTGCATTTTAAGATGGCGGATAATTGAACTCATTAAGTTATTTATAACCTCCGCATATGGTTTGGTGGGCGATTGAATAGCCATAATTTACTTGTAATTTATGTTAAAGGTCATATTATATGAAAGAGCGTTATTGTTCTAGAGACTTATAGATGATATTTTAGTATGTGTAAATAGATATATTAATTTGTGGAATGTGTTGCCCGACTGCACTTGTGTGTGGCGCAGTATTAACCCGTTTGGTACTTCTGCGCGTTATAAAGGACAGCAGACTAGTGCGAGTTTACATCCTGATAATCCTAGTCCCTGGTTTATGTAGGAGAATGCGAGGTCAATATGTGGATAAGGCGTCGTTCATAATAGACACTTAAGTTAACTATCTTACTACTTCATACAAACCATATTGATGATCGTAGTATCTGAATTTTCTTGGTCACTTCCCACATCAGTGAAATGAAAAAAAATGAATCATTTTAAATTAAATCCCTTAACAAACTTTTTGATACTTCTGCCAAACTGCAAAACAGTTTGTTGGCAGATGTAGCTCCCTTTTTACAAACTTCTTACGATAAATACATTATGTACCTAGTTCAAGTATCTAGGTAATATAAAGAAACAAAATAAACACAGGCGAAACAAGGAAAAAAACAATAAACAAAATATTTATATCTAATTAGGAAATAAAAAAAAAAAAAAACAGTGCTCTTGGGTTTCGCACAGGACAACAACAATGCGACAAAATACGCCCAGACTCAGAACAACTAAATAAGCTGGTTTGAGAGAGCAGTATGATTTGGGTCCGTGACTAACAAAAAGAATAATTTCTTTAGTAGGGCCAAAGACTTTAAAAATATAATAACTAAATTATTTTGTTAATGTTGATTGTTGCATTCTTTTATAAACAATTTTGATATTCTTATGATAAAGACGAAAATTAAGAGCGCCCAATAACCAATTACACATCAAATTACTTTTTTCATGTTAAAGAAATGTAGCAGTACCTAAGTATAGTCCATCCATTTAGGAGCTCGTTAGGCAAAAGATCAGAATTTAGATTCAAATTTATAGCACCCTGCTTTTTGTGCCAGGGGTTAAACATATAGAATACTTAAACCATACGTTTAATATATTCGAAACCGCTGTAATAACATGAAACAAAAATAGATGCGCATTTAATCATGAGCGAACACTAAAGGTGCCCAAAAAGATTGCATTTATGGCACATATAAATTAGCTTTTTTAGTTTATAACTCAGATAATATCTTACAAATTTGAACAAAGCTGCACTTATGTAATTAAATAAAACAAATTAGCATAAGTTTAGTGTAATTCATATTGTTCTTGGTGTTATATTAGTCAAACAAGATTACCTTGTACAATATAATTATGTGCTAAAAACTACAATAATTACATTTAAGGCAAATGTTGTACTCCAACCTCCTAATTATGATTATAAAATGAATAATTGGTAAAATAAAGCCTATGGGAAGCTTCCTGAGATATTAACTTCTTGTCAGTTCATAAATTACCTAACAACCAAAAAATACACCATTTGTTTAAAATTATGTATGCTCCGTTCAGAGTGTTCTGATCAAATCAAAAACAGAAAGTTACCAAGTTTTATAAGAGAAAAGAAATTTAAATGCCAAGGGCGAGTCAGAAGTCGCTCATGTAATACCGTACAAAGCAACAAAACTTGAAAGAAGACGCGTACCTACCTATATGTTTTAAATTTATAAATTAATAACTTAGCTATAACTTAAATAGCTCCGTTTTGACCTTTGAAGACAAAAAGATTCAGAATACGTAAATACTCAAGTAAATAAATTTAAAAAATATATTACTTGCTATGGTATTTTTTTATAAATTCTACTCTTTTCTATCCTGTAGAGCAACTGTAGCAATTTTTTATGTTTTTTTCTTTTTATTTTGCACTTTTTAATTGATGGACTTCAAATCACCACTTTTTAAATAATTAACAAATTGAAGAACCGTGGCGTGGTGCCCGCCATAACAGACAGCACCACAGAACGCTACCCGTATAACAGACTGAGTCATGCCACAGAGTGACAGCAATACAGCGCTTTGTTTTATCATTTGCATTAACAACCCTAAACTTCTAATATCGTATGAATAATCTACAATATATAATAGCTTTCACTTCACATTGAGATATACTCTTTGTAAATATATCTACTAATAACGCACGGAGGTATACAAGCGTTGTACAAAATAAAAAGATGCAAAGTATTGCCTAGTTTGTCTCTGTATAAATGGGTATCATAGTCAAAATACCAATATTCCAAAAATTAACGGATATACGTATAACTCAACCTTTTACGTTAGTAGGTATAACATAAAGCATACCACGAAACAAGTTTTGGTGGTACCGTCAGCAAAACTATAATTTATGAATACAAGATAGACATGTCAATATATTATTACATAATTTATTATCTAATAAATTGATCTGTTAGAGCCTTACAACATTATATATTTGATATATAAATGTTGAAAATATATTGCAGGTGACTTTATAGAAATAAAATACTGAGTGTTGATATTAATTTAAGTATATTAAATATTTAGTATTGAATTTAATGATAAGTTTATTATAGATGAATGTTAGTAATTAAGTTCAAGAAAATCAGTTATAACTCCATACTGTGTCTCTAATTTACTTTTAATAAAGGAATCAATTTAATTCTAAGTACCTATCTTTGATTTCATTTCATACCAAAAATTTAGTAATCCCGCAAATAACAATAATGTATTGTAATGTTCGTATGGATTTCCAACTTTTTTGCAATAAATACCGTCGATGTTACTCGCGGATAATGTAGCTTACCAAAAGAGTTTTTTTTTAATCAGTTGAGTTGTTTTTGAGTTTATCCATTGTAAACAAACATACGAAAAATCGAATTAAACATAATTTGATTTTTTTATCAATAATTCTTCGATCAATAATTATTGATCGAAGATATTATTAGATAAAACTTTTTGGCTCACTGTACAACATCCGTGCTGTTCGAAGACTTCTTCCAAGATGATGTTATTTGAGATGAGATAAATTTTATTAAGATTATTTTTTGTCTTTGGTTTGATTTTTGTGTGGATTTTCTACTCACTCTATAAATTATTTTTTCATAAAATTCGCGGTTGATTAAAATTAAATTATATTCTTCTAATTATTAAGAAAAAACCTACAATATTTTTTTACAAACAATTTATTACTACTACTTTACAAAATTACAACACTATACAATGACAGACTTTGCAGACTACCAAAGCACATCCAGACTCAGCAGAACTACATACACGAGTCACACAAATAGTTGTCATATGTGGGAATCGAATTCGAAACTCCGAGGGGCCACATGTGCCAAGTGGTTAATGTACGAAAGAGGCGAATACCTTAACCACTGCGCCAGACGTGCCTCTACAAGATATTGTGTATAACCTCGTTATGTGGAACGAAACGTAAGGTACTCTACATCCGAACCAAATTGAAATTTTTCCATATTATTATGCACTATGATTAGGTATATCCTACCCGGCCTCTTTACTCAAAACAGTCTCTACACAATTTCCGTACTTAAATTATCATAAAATCATAACTATCAATTGTGCTCAAATTATTTTCTCAATAATGGTACCTACACAAAGTCTGCTCAGTAATCATCTTTAATAACATACTGACGTAAACACTGTAAGGTCGTAGATGACTAGTATTATCTTTCACTTAAAGTTATATATCCATAATAATAAGTTTATACGGGCTTACCCTGCAACTGCGATTTACCGTGATTTTCCTTCGCCTAGGCGATAGTTAGAAACGCTTAGCACCAATCGTTCCGGCCACGGTTCGTTAGACGCGAGTTATAAACTTATAATTCTTGTAAAAACTAAGGGCGGCATCTAATGAGACCACCAACGTATTATAGACGCCTGACAGCTGTGTAGGTAACCTATTGCCCTTTTATTAGAGGAATATTAAATAATAGCATTCCATTTAAAGGCTTAATTTATTACTAAATTATCCCTTTGTGTCATATAAACTTAAAAAAGACATAATTTATACAAAAATATATAAAAAAAATGTATAATACCTAACCAAGAAAATATATAAGTGTTGCATGGCAGCCCTAATATTGGCTAGCGGCCTAAAGGGCGTAATGCGCGTGAAACCGTTCATCACAAGCATTGCGTTCGAGCTATTTGAAATTCGAACATTGCATTTTGAATTGAAAAGAAGATTGGACATAAAACTTGGCATAGGTATTTGATTATAAGGAAGTACTTAATTAAATTAGCATTGGAATGATTAACCTACGTCTGTATTCATTTCCCGTACACACAGCTACACATCAAGCTATACATTTCCAGTATAAGCTGATCTCGCGTTGTATAGGATTTCAATACAATGACAGGTCAGCTTATATTGGAAATGTATAGCTTGATATGTAGCCGTGCGTACCAGCTAATATACGTCTTTAGCATGATCTAATATAAGATATGTACAGTAAAGATAAATTTTGTCAAAATAGTTAAATACTACGTAAAAGATCTAATATTGGCTGAGACCTATTGGACGTAATTACGCATGAAACCGTTCATCACAAAGATTGCGTTCGAGATATTTGAAAATCGAATGACCAATTTCGAATTGAAGATTCCGTATAAGAATAAATACCATTAAAGTTTAGAATACTTAATAATAAGGAACTTCTTAATTAAATTAGCATTTGAATAATAATTATCAAACTAACTACATTAATTTGTCATACAAGTTAATATATTATTTAGCAAAACCTGAAATCGTGTCAAATAGAGCTCAAAATTCCTTTTGAGAGCCTAACCACCACATAGACTAAAAATGACTAAAGATTAAAAATTTTATTGAGCCGGAAGTTTTAAATATATTTTAAGTTGTTTGCAGTGAAAAATATTCGTACACTTGCAGTGAAAAATATTAGTAGTAAATACTCACCTTATTTTAATTTTCACCAAATTATGAATTTGAATAATAAGTTGTTTAAAGCTTTATTTGGCAACATCAAAAGTGGTTTTCCTGCGAGTGTGTAAGGTCATCAGAGTGGTCAGCAATGCGTGCACGATGCCAGTTGTATTGGATAATACCTACTATGGGACGGCTACGGTAACCGCTTTAAATCAAGCAGACCGTATATTATGCCCACTGGGTTGTAGAAAACACGTAAGAATTCCTACGTATTAATCATAAAAATAATATTGATGTTCTATAAATAAAATGTGAGTAATCTGTTATTCCTCGAACAAAGTGGAGTGACCTAATTAGAACAATATATTTGTACGTTTTAGTTTTCCAAAAATAAACGTATTATTTTTGGCGCCGAATTACTCAATAAGTATCAGGTAATATCGTCCTGTAGGTATCTCTAGCATTCCGTTGTTTTTTCCAAAATATAAACTTAGTCCTACATACTATTAAATTAGACTTAATTTATAATGTTTCATTATTTAAAAACCTACAACCTGCTATAGCCTCTTTATCTCCGTATTAATTTCAATATAATAAAAAACAGTTCACGCCTGACCTACTACGTAAACGCATCAGCCGAACTTCAGCATTATCCCGTGAAAAAGAGATATAAGCGTTCTGTCTCGCTCAAACGTTACCCTTAAACGCTTAAAAAGGTCCATAGATGGCAGTAAAATCGTTTCAACTGTTTGAAGCGGCCACTAGTGTCGCCATCTAGCGTCGAATAACCGAACTTTTATGGCACGTTTATTGAAGAGGGTTCTTCGGCAGCTCGTAAACGATTTTATGGGCACTAACGAAGTCTACTCTCGTGCCGATATTACCCGACCGAGTACGGTTGGGAATGCAATATTTGGATGCTTCTGTTGAGCAGCGTTGTATTCAATTCGACCGGTGTTCATGGGCTTTTATGTGCGATTCAAGGTGCGATTGGATGGCGTGCTCGAGCGTTTATTTGGCTTTATTGTTGGGGTTTGTTTATGCGATTGCTGTTTAACCAAGTACGGTGTTTGTACATGCTTTTGTTATGATTATTATGTTGTTGCGAATAATGAAAATGATGCCGTGGGATTTTTTTATATTAAGAATTTCTTTTCAATTTTCAACCAATTGGCTTCCCGTTTTCCAATTCCTTCTGATAAGATAATGTAAACACAGCGTAATTATAAATACGAGTTGTTTGTTTGAGTACGGTAGGCGTAACAAAGTTCGAATTAGGTACGAAACCCAATAACCATTTATCAGTGATTTATACCCGAGTTTTCCCCAAAACGTAGCCGTGAAAAAGGCAAATCATAAATAAGATCCGATTCAAATTTGTAGAAGATGGTATCTGTATGATTTGTTGGCTCGCACCCGAGAGCGCTTTGTCTAGTGATGTGCTAATTGCCATGTCACGTATCGATAAACCGAATAAATGGCTAAACTATGGCATGCTTTACGATATGTACAATACCGCTCTAATTTGTACCTAGTCATTTTACACGAAAAAATATTACTAGAATTTCGAGTTTCGAATCAAATAACGTAAGTTTATGACGCGGTAGAAATAAAACTTTGTAGGTTCAACTCATTCAATCAATTCAAACGTAGGCAAGTAAATAGATATCTGAAAAGTAAATATTAGTAAATAAATTAGATGCTAATAAATTAAATATAATTCAAAAAATAATATTAAATTAATGCATGCTTATTATATATTTTTGTATCAAAATATTCCTAAAAAAACACTCTGTAACATAAATACTTGACGTGGGTACATACGATATCCATCCATATACCTAAACAAACAAGTTATAGTTTATTAATTACGCAACCGCATACGCAATTTTATTTTTGCTCTCACATAAAAAATGTCCAGTTGATCGGTATGTTCGTATGGGAAGCGAAAATTTAATTCATGTACCTAATAAGAAAAGTTTGTTGTAAAAATTGGTCAGCTTTAAGGGAAGATTAAGGCTTTAAGTATCACACTCTATTTATATTAAGTTTTGTATAAAGACGAGCCTTTCTTTTGGTTCTCTCTTTGCTGTCAGAATTTCTCCGCATCAGCATCTTTCGGGGAGATCTGTCGGTGAATTATCGCTGCGGACCAGTTCTTTTTATTCCCCTTTATTCTTATTGCTTTAACATGACGCCTCGTATGTAGGCGAAACTTACGACGTGCCTCGTCGAGGCCGCGGGAAGTCGCATCACTAATGATTTTTATTATTTTGTCGTATCGTATCGTTTGTTTTGTAAACTAGTCTCACAATCTGTTGCGTCGGCTCTCAACGCTGCTAACCTAAGAATATCATTAATTCAATATATTATTCACACGGATGAATGCCTTTGAATAATGATTCACTAAGATTCAAACAAATATGTATGATTTTATATTTATCTTCACATCTACATATTTTCTTTCTACATAGCACCTAAATATCGCCATGCATGTAAATTAGTTGAATACACACGGTCGTAGAATACGCCCGGAAACCGCCGAAAATGGCTCTATGGATGAATTCCACCCGATTGCGTGTACACTAGCTAAGTAGGAACGTATCGATGTCCGAAACATGGCCTATAAATAATGATTAATTTATATTCGATAGTCGCCTACGCACTGGCAACATCATTATGATTTAAGGCGATAAAATATTTGTCATATTAGAGTACTAAGTAAATACATTTCTACTCATATTACTAAATAGTCTGTGTAAGTGTAACATAAGTAGTGGATGCAATTTAAGGACCGCAATCAAGCAATGATATCTACTGAACAAATTAAAGAAAATCAGTTACTGAGATAATTTTTGACCCTTATGTAAGATTCATCAGCTGATTGACATCTTGTATGGGAATTTATCTTTTCTTTTATGTACTTGCAAGTTCACAACGTTGCTCTGGTTAACTGTCAAATAAAGATATTTAAGTTTAGTCCACTACTTATATAATTATTTTAGTTTAATTAAGAATTGTACCCCACATTATTTATATTGAGCTTGTGGTGCTTGCCTATAAGAGGTAACTACACTGGAATTTGTTCTGTGTACCGATTCTGTCTTATGTTTTAGTATAAGTTACTGTTGGTAAGCCAAAATAAATAAATAAATAAATGTTACACCTTGTATTTCGGATATAATACTAAGAGCTTAGTTAATATATTCTGAACAGTGTACCAGATGATATGTGAGAGGACCTATGATGTAAATGCCACCCTGAAGGCAACAAATTCGAGCGGCGTTGGCCGACAAACATTTTTTCTATACCGAATAGCCCAAACAATGTGTTATCTGTCCTAATGTGATTTAACAGGTAATTTTTAAAATAGATTACCATTAAACAGAGCCAGATTTATGTTCGGGCACAATGTAAATAGGCAAGCAACAGAATGAGGAACTACATTTATTTTCATTTACCTCCATTTATATCGCGGCTCCACGTGGAGATTACGTGATTTAACAAAGGGAGTGCTATAAATCTGTGAGTCCTGTCTTAGTAGGCTTTTGTGGGCATTTTTGATATGTGCCTTTAAAAGCTTTTTTCTGTATTTAGATGAGAGTTCATTGTGTAATTCATTAGAGCGGGGGGTAGGTCGCGTGAGGCGAAGTGCGGCCCGCGGTCGATATCGAGAGATAACGCCATATTTATTACCGGCCAATGAGATGTCCAACAAGGGTGCGATATTTTTAACGGCCATCGTATTAGTCAATACAAATAAGAACATAGCAATAAAGGATATGCACATAGTAAATATTCTGTAGAAGCGTAATTCGTTTGGATACAAAGAAGACACTCTTCGCCTTACTACAATTTTACATAAATAATGAAAAAAACTGTTAAAAGTTGTTGTGAGATTCTAATTTGCAATTTAAATACAAGTGACTGCACTAACAATCAATATTATGCAGCCAGCTAGTGGTAGATTTCTATTTGAAATTATTATTTCGCACAACACTAGCAGTTTGATCACGTATTAGTCTGGCTAACACAAATCTATTGCAGGGATCTGCTGTGATGTATGTGTGAGATGTACACAATAAATCTTATTGGCACTTCACTACCGAATATATTCTAATATACGTATAATTAATTGAAGAGTAGTTGGAATAGTTATATGATAAAATTATATAATTTAAAAGGCGTATGAATGCAATTTTGACGTGGAAATAGGTACTTAAGTAATTTGAATATTTTTCCAATAAATTGGAATCTTTACACGTATCATACACTTACATCGCAGATGTGTGGGTGGTCCTATAAACTTCTGTTCGCATTGTCTATTCTAGAATCGAACTTGCGATTTGCATTGAAACATACTCAGCATACATTATAATAGTGGCGTGGTTTGTAAGTAATTAGCGCTCATGTCGATATCGATATTCGTATCAGGTACTTCATTAGGAGCTATTTCCTCGCTCTATATAAATTCCTAGTATCAATAAATTATGTTTTATTTTTAATATGAATTTATAACCTCAAACTTTAGTCTCCTAACTAACGAGCAACGACTGACCCAACCGACCGCCAGCAGAGTAATACGTCACGACTAGACATCTGCCCCCTCCCCTCGACCCCTCAAAGCTCCAGCTTAATGCCAGAACGAGACAAATGTATAATAAATGTCAATGGAACGAAAGAGAAGACCGGGGCTCGTGAAACATGGCGTATAACGCCCCTTGATTTATGGTAGTGTGCCAAAGTTCGAACTTTATGTGTGCGTGACGCTCACGTTCCAAGTACAATATAAATGTAAAAAATAATTGTCATTCAATACTAAATAAAAATATATGCAGAAAATTCTGTTATGAACAATTCTTTTAAATGTCTATTTTCAAACCATTGATGTTAGCTGGTGATATTTAACCAAAAGGAAAACAAAATAACTCTCCTTGACCCGGTTTCGTTAGTCCCATGTAGCAGCACTGATTCAACCTGTCATAACCATTATAATTCTATTGCCGAGGATTGTCCTAACGCAATTGTAGAATTAAGTGTTCATATGTCGTTGGCGCACAATGAACTACATAATAATGTGATGTCTATGTCGATAACTATCTAGATTGTATTCAAATGAGCTATTACGGACAGTTCTTGAGTTTTGTGAATGGAGTGGTCGAGTCGCGTGCTCTTGGAATGGAATTAATTTGCGTTACATTATTTAAATGTGATAATTATCTACTATTATATAATTAAGGGGGCGTTTTCTATTAGGTTTGAAGTGAAGGATCGTTTGAATTATGTCAATCAGTGGCTGCGCAATGAAATTATTAGGTGTAGGTGTGTAAGCAATAGTATATCTGTCGCAAGATTAAACTGATTTCACAATTGATCTGTGATAATTATATTAGGGGCAACAATATTACTTTAAATATTTGCAGGGATAGTTAATTAGGTCATACTGACCATAGGTAGTTGTTCCCGGCCCAGAAAGTAAAGCCTAAATCATGACAAATCTCGCTGGGACTACGGCGTCCAAATGGTAACGTTTTAGAAAATTTTGGGGGAGGCCTATGTCCAGCTGTGGAGAATATTAGATAAGCTGATGATAATCGTAGGAAAGATATTTAAAAAGATTTTATATTAGCATAAGTCGCAAATAGAAAAATTATAGAATTGTTGGGGAGATATTGTAATGTTTTTATTTCCAACAGAATGTAATATATTTTTAAGAAACACATTTGAAAATGAATCAATTTTAAAACACATTTTGGCGCACCGACCTGTTTATCCCAATCCAATACAAAGGAAGTTTCCAGTACGTTAAATTTACCGTAGTAAAAAATACAGGAAGTCTCTAAATAACTGTCTGTAAGTAGACAATTATAGAACGTTTATAAACTACAAATACATACGCATAGGAATACTTACTCAAGTTAAATATCACTGCTGAAAATTTTAAGCACGTAGTTTACTTCCTATGAATACAAAATTATGAATTCCCAAAAGCTTACCAACTTTGAAGCTTCTAATTAACTGAGAAAAATCTCCCTAATAAAGCAACAACATTAAACATCACAGCTCTTCCTTCATTAAAGGGTTATTAGACACCGTGAGCGTACAGCAATTTGCTAAGCAAAATATATAGCGTAGGTGGCCACAATACTGCCAGGGTTGTGCAGTAAACAAGCTCTGTTTCCTCGCTAGGTGGTCTTAACTCACACTGCTATTATTTATTAGCAACCCGGGGTACGGTAGCTCTTGCTAAGTGTAACATCTGTCAGCTGGTATAAAGTGTATAAACTAGGTTGTAAGCGTTTTTGGTGTATGTTTTGATTTTGCTGCGGCCACGCTGTGGCATGGCGTAGCGTAACGTAAGCATATTTCCATGCCGTTATTTAAGAGGAACGCTTATCAAACGTCATTTTTACAAACGTTGGTTTTATAATATACAAGGTGTATAGGTAATAGGTACCTATAGGAATACGATTTACCCACGTAACTGAGCAAATAGAAGAAATCCAATATGCAAAATACGTAATCTATTTTGCATCATAATTAAAAGTATGAGAACATCATATTTTTGTGATTTTTACAAGAAGATTAGTTACATATGTAAATGAAATTCCCTAAATTTCGTCAAGTATCTATATTTCTGACACCATGTTGATATCAAATAGTAGTTTATATCTTTTGGTTACAAAATTATTCAAGGAGTTACAAATACTTAAATTAAAATCATAAATTACATTGCGTTTATATTCCTATTAAACAATAGATAACTTAGGAACAAAACGATTATTATAGAACCATAGCCATGCACGAGGTCAATACAAGTCAAGTGTGCTTTGAAATTTAATTCAATATATTTGTTAGTATAAAGGCCTACGACGTAGGTAGTCAATTGTTTTAGTCGAAAGTATTTTGATGAATGTACCTAATTAACATACTTGAGTACTTGAATTATAGTTAACCCGAATACTAAGACTAATTAGTATGTTTATTATGGGGGTAAATAAGAAAAACGAAAATAAAAGACGACAGGAAATGGACTGAATTATTATAGATATTATAACTATTGTTGGCCAGTTATAGCCAGTAGGTATCTACGCACCATTGTATTTTATTGGCATTTAATTACGACTTAATTTTATCGAATTCCTTACTTCTTTACTCAAATGTCCGTATACCTCAATGTTATAGTCCTGGCGTTAACTTTTGAATTCATAGAAAAACTAAAGAAAGTAAAAAGAAAATTAACTTACCAAAATTAAAGAACAGAAATTATTAAAAGAAGGAACTATTTTATATTGAACATATTCTAAGATTTTGCTTTTGTCAGGTTGCCCACGGAACGTTCCGAACCCTGAAGCTCTAGCTCCGCCCATGCACCCCGCTTATCGGCGCTGTTTTAGACGCTACTATTATAATAATAAAGATGAAATTTCGAGCACGCTCTTTGATAGTATTTGAGCGCAGAACCCAATTCAGCTAATCTCAAACAAATATTTGTTTGAAAGTTAAATAATAATTGAAACAAAAATAAATATATCTTGTGATTGTAAAATGATCTCTATTTACTTACGAACAGTATTACGTTAGACAAAGGTAAGAGTGTTTTGTTTCAATAATATATGTAACTAGCGAAAAGTTTCCAATCATGTAATTCACTTGTACAAGGCAAGAAAATTGTTTACTAAATTATATGTCATAGTTACAGTTTCATTGTTTCTGTGATGGTTTCAGAATATCGATGCAAATTAATGAAATAATCATAAGTTACTCTCACGTAACCAGAGGATTTAGAAAATATTAGTGAGTAAAAACAAAAGATACACAATGATATAATTTTATTACCAGAAAGCAATGATAGTCTTTTCCTAACATGATCCTAATAATTAAATTTTTAGACGTTCGTTACTGAATTACGCAATCACCGCTGAAAAGATTTATTTGAAATTTGGCACACAGATAACTTATTCGTTATTACTTGGATTAACCACATATCATACTTTATATCTCCAAAACTTATTAGCTTCCTTTGGGATTATAAATAACTAACAAGATCTTTCTAAAAAAACTTTTTCTTTCCGGGATAAAAAATACCCTTTATCGTATTCTAAAGTCAACGAGAACGAAGACGCAGATTTTAGTATTTTCCAAAATATGAAAGATTTCAATCGACGTAGATCCTGTCGATGGATTAAATACGCTCTCGACAACACCAACGCTAACACTCCAACCTAGTTCTTATTAACTAACAGTGATTAAAATCTGAGCCCAGTCTAATTAACTTTTTCGCGCCCCATTATTATAATCGTTGACAAATTGCTATGAGATAACAGATATATTGCGTGTAAGTGACAGCATTACGATTATTTGGATCCGATTCAGTAACACTTCAGAAACGCCGCGTTTGAAGTTGATGTTCAGTTTTTTATACGTTCTTATTTGAATTGAAACAAAAATACTTATGCAACTACCAGATTAGCTAAAAGATATTTCATTAATCGCTTACAACTATTTTATTAAAATTATAAACTATAGTTTGGAGCTTGGTCGAACCAAACAATAAAATGAAAAGTAATTTCCTACATTTTAAAGATAACTAATAAAGCATATTGCTTAAACTTGTTATCATCTAAATGAAAATATTATTTCCTCTAAATCAAATAAAAGATATAAAAGCTCAAAGTTACTTGTTACTACGAATAATGATAAGTACCTATATAAGTAGATACATATCGAGAGTAAAATCCTACGTTATCTATTGCAACCAAGCTTTTATTAAAAGAATACATAGGCAACATACTAACAAAGAAAAATGTCTTATGTAAAATATATTTTGCGTTTCTGAAAAGTCATGATAAATAATACCAGTCGATTACAACACAACTATTCACGGCAGACTAGAAGAACGAAAGTCTTCCCCTTCTTCCCTCTAATATGAACATCCAATCAACCAATGAACATGTTCTTCATAATCTAGTCATTCTGCGTATCAGTATTAGGTAGGCTGTCGCTTTTCCCCTATAATAATATAGCAGATAGTACGTAACGTTTTCGCATTGTTCACTCGGTGACAAATAATGGCAGATAATACCACACTATCGGGTGTCCGCCGAATATTTAGCGCTGTGTTTCCAGCCAATATTGCCAGTAGATAATAAACATGAGTTATATATTTATTGTCTACATACGTATCCTACTTGTTCCCTTGTTGCGTGTTGACTGAAAATTAATAATATAAGCTACATATAATTTTATATGTTAATAAGTAGATACTCATTGCGTATACTACTAATTCTTGTTCGGTCATTTAATGAGGTAGGGAGCCAAGTTGAGTATTTATTTTAATGATGGTAGAATAAAAAAGTCGACGAACGCGTCAATTATTATTTTTAAAATACCATAAAAGTTAACACTTTAACATTAAGGTAGCAGCGTACGATGGTGGCGAAGACCTTATGTCTCTGCATAGACAGCCTTCAACCAATCCCCATGCTCACATTCATAGATTCATGCGTTTTTCCGTGATTTCATTGGCTGTGTCGGACTCATAGATATTTGATCTAAGTCTAGATGCGATCGTTGTAGCTTGTTTTTAAAATCCAGGAGAAACAGGATTTTTTCTGGTCCGTTCACTATCTTTTTAATCTAAATGGTAAATAGGTATATATAAATAATCGAAAAGGGCAACTGAAAGTTTATCTACTCCTATTGAAGAACTGAACTAATATAACGTGTCACTAACAAATACAATAAATCAAGTAGATATCAAGTGAATATAAATCATTAAGGGGAAATAAACATAAATAAAGAATTGTTTTATCTGATTTTGATCTCGTTGCGTTGGGAGAATCCCAATGTGAAATAAATAAGTCACCATATTATTTACATTATGTCATAAAACAAAGCTTTTAAAAATAGGGTCATTGGTTTTAATTTCAAAGTCAAAATTATATTTTGAAAGTATCCTTATCTTCAAAAGCAAGTACTAAGAGAATGAACTTTAATACCAGTAGTTAAAAGTTATGTGCTATTAAGTATTATAAAACCATATAAATTTGTTTCATTACCCAATCATTGAAGTTGATGACCACTCCTTACTTAGTAGCTGCTAACCCCAATCACTTCACAGTAATTTCATCGTATCAATCTCATAAGACGAGGATTTTCAACTTAATCCAGCCACTTACGGTATCATTCCTATATCATTACGTTAGAAAATATCGCCCTATTAAAAACCGCTCCATTTTGCCCGTCATAAAGACGTGTTACACAAGCGGTCGTGTTGTCAGATCGAACCTCAGTCACGAGAGGCACGACTCCGTGCACAGTGTACACCCAACCTAAAATAACGTTGCACTCAGACTTGGCTATCTCTCGACAGATATGTTCAAAAACCTCGTTAGCTCATTGCGGGACTTTATTGAATATTTTAATTAGTATTCATTCGGTAATCTCGATGTGTCGTGACTTTTAAACATGAGATTTTATTTGGAAACATAGCTTGAAATATATCTACGATAGCATTAAAACAATTCTTTGTTATCCTGTAGGATGTATTAATGCTAAAATTCGTTAAGGAAAAAGGAAATAAATTGACAAAACAGCCCTGGTAAATAAAGACATGCAAATATATGTGTACATAAAATTTATAAGGGGAAAAATCTGCGTCATTGGTCTGGCTGTAGCTTGTTTCACCAACAAGAATGTGAAGTCTTGCCAAAAAAAGTATTGTATGAATTTTTCTATCAGAAAAATCCTTAATAAAAGAAATCCCGGAATCTGAAAGTAGACGATGTTACATCTCCGTGCTACGTAGAGAATGTAAACCCGTCAGTCCTGTGGCTAACCCTTATCTGTACGTAACTGTACCCGTCACGTTGGATTGCCATCCCATCGGATCAAGTGAGTCAGAGAATAGAAGTTACAATTGTGATTGAGCATTTATTAGTGGTCTAATATATACCCTGCGTAGTTGACGTGGTTTAGTTGATGTAGGCTAAGTTTGGCCAAGAGTAGGTACTATATTATTTTTATGGAAAAAATAACACAATGAAAATTTCACCAAACACCAAAATGAACTATCTAATATACACCCAAACAATGCTAAAATAACACGCATCAATCTCCTATATTAGCCCCGCGAACGGCGGAGCAACATAAAAACTTCCCAAAGTTTCCTATACTCGATCGTAAATCTCGCGTTTTTTAATAGATAAATAGGGCCTCGCACAAACGAGCAATATCGCATTATTTGGCCCTCCCTCAGGAAAGGCCCTCCTGATAAAGCCTCCTTGCCTCACACCCTTCATGCTAATGTACTACGCCAGACGGTGACAACCATTTTTTGGCCCACTTGGCTACATTATGGGAGCTATAAAGAGTATTTCAAATTATATTTTCCGTGTCCATTAAAAAGGCGATGTGGCTTCCTCTGGCTTATTATTTAAACTTCTGTTACAGATTGTACAAACTTGTTTTTGTATTACCAAATCTTCATAACGGTGACGATAACCCATGATGTTTACCGTACCGCTAGACAGGTAGCTGTCCAAGTTTTTTAACAAAGATAGTTTACAAAACAACAATTGTTCTACCGTTGCTTCTTGTCGGCCTTTTAAAAGGTATAAAAGTACGAGTTCACGGTACGACGTAATAAAATGTTCAAAAGTTCGAAAAAATATGCCGTCATAAACAAAATGGTTCGGATGCAAAGTTAGATAAAGAACATCTCACACACCTGAGCTAGAAAATTGCTTTTTTCTAAGCGCCTCCAGTTTTTTACACAACTTTCTCCAAGAATAAAAGAAGTTTCGACGAAGAACTTTCTTTTTTTTTTGTTCTCGGAGGACATAAATCATTCCATAACCAGCAATATGACGGCCGGCAAACGCTCAAAATATGGTAACAATAAAAATATTGTGACATGTTAGAACAATTGCTTTAGACGCTTTTGTTTTGAAATAACTTTTGGCGACTATACATTTCAATAATCATATTTGTTTTGCATGACCACCGCAGATTCTGGGTTTAATTCATACCAGAAATCCGAGCATTAGTTTAAACTTATTACTGGGTACGCATAAAGCACAGCGGACCCTTATCACAACTAGTTAAAAACTAATTACCGGGGTGACACCACCTTTCCATAAATCCCGCGACTCCTCCGAATTACTCTGACAAAAGTTATTTTTAAGAAAAAAGCCCTTGAGGCTGCGCTCCGCCCCGCGGCCCCCTCCCGTCTCGCGAGGAATTTATCACGATTTATATTCATGGCATAACAACAAGAGCTCCGTTTAGGGTGATCCCATTCAAATTGTAGACTGCTAAATGATGTTAACAAGATTAGTTCAATCAGAATCAAGTTAAAACCTGATGTTTACAAGATTACTGTTTTGTGATGTGATGATAGTTATGATACACGGTTCATTATGTTTAAAAAAAGCTGCATGTGATAACGCCATACGCCACCTACTTAATGTATTGGAGGTATACCTACTTGTTATTTATGGGTCTGTAAGAGGCGTTCTAATATATTTTTATGTCAATGTAAAGTGTCTTTCGAATAAATTATTCTAAATTTAAAAAGTCCGGGTGTGAACCCGTAGCATATGGCGGTATCTTAGTGTTTCAAACTTGGTACCAGTAACTCTTGGGAGGACGGAACTACAAATCAAGTGTGGTTTGGAACGGAAGCGTTCGGTGTAACAACAACTGTCTAAAGCCCCATTAGTTATTGCAAGGGTTGGCTTTTACTTCTTAGAATCATTAATAAACTAATGTATCTGATTTTAAGGGTTCCATAGCATGGTAAATGGTAACCCTTATGGTGCCTCTGTGTCCGTTTGTCAAAGCAATATCTTACAGAGATCAGCTCATCCGTAAGTATATATATTTATTTACTTGTTGAATATTTTAAACTAGGTATAATTTGAATACTGCTTCTTGAGTTCTTTTGAAATAAAAATAAAGAGAATATATATTTATGCACTTCCAAAAAATATTCAATGTAGAGGTCTTTTAAAAGGCGTCGTTGTATCATTCCCCTTTATGTCTTACATTTGTATAGTCAACAATCTAACGTATAATAGATTGATAATTCTAACTAGCACAGCTTTTCGGTAATTATGAAATAATCATGACAGACATGCTTAATTACATGTTTCAATATTTATGCCTAACATCATCCATGGAAGGTGCTGAACCCTCTACGCACTATTCCGTTTTTTATTTGCCGAATTTATTTAAATATCAACCCCTAATCTAGCCTTCACACTATTTCTGGATTAATTCCTGGCTGAAAATATTGTAAGCACAAGTTTTTGGCAGTGGCCAGTAGAGACGATAAGTCATAGATCAAGGGCAGGACCGACATAGCTTTGCGTTTTCACAAAGACCCGGTCCGGTCCGGTTCCGGTCGTGTCGCTAGTCTTTGCATCGGATCATGAGAGTGATGGAATACAAAGTGCGACGTGTTTGCGCACACACTTGAGAACTATAATATGTCCCGCGCAAAGGCTAGTCTCCAACGACTGACCGCCGTGGCTGAAATTCGGGTTGGAGGAAATTATTATTATTTCCTAAATTTAATTGTGGTTATTATTAAAACATTTATAAAAAGAATATAGAAGTAGGTGCTGGTTTTGGTTTTGATTTATTCTCAGAGTATTGACTTTAAGTATTATTGAAAGTCAGCGAATGCACTCATTTGCAAGTATTTTTGCAACTAATCATCATACAAGGTATACTTACCAAACATTGCCCATGACATCAAATCTAGAAAACATAATAGAGTAGCCTAGCCAGTGACTAGATCTCTGAGGGGCGCATGTACAGCCTGGCTGGGGGTGGCTTCGCCATAATTAATGAGGTTCTTAACGCAGCAGGGCGGCCTCGAATTATCATCGCGCGGCGACACCCTGGTACACGCTTTCATTAATTTGTGATTAGCCCCCAGTCAAGAGAGTCTCGAAAAGGCTTTCTTCTAATTAGATAATCAGTTTTTCCTCAGAAGTAGGATTTAAGCGTCTTGAGCAGATGTTATTAATGTTGCGTACATTAAAGGGTGGGCGAGATAGGGGAATTACAAACATTTTTGTGCTAAATCCTGATTTTGGTACCAATAATAAAGTAAGTACGTCGTTTATCTTACCAAGCTGTCTGAATTATTTTGGTTTTATTGGAGGGTGTTATACATTTGGACTGATTTTAAAGCATCTTTACATTTGATCTGTTGTCTATCTAGAAGCTAGTTTTTAGATATATTTTATAAAAATCCGAAAAGGCACAAGATCAGTGTGGTTCAGTTGGTACGAGATCTTTTTTACGATATTTGACGTTAATTGATGTAACTATCCATGGCAATATAGGTGCTGACAATTTTATTTACCTATAAGTGATATACCAAATCGCGTCTATATTTATGTTGCACAAATGAGACAAAAATTCGTTGCAATATCTAAAAACTCAATTCATCCCCTAATAAATATCTTAAGCACCGTTTACTCAGAATGAGGCAAAAACGTTATTTCCCCCATACTGTTTATTTAAAGGTGGATTTGTTGAATATTTATTCACGTATATGACACATGTTTATGGAGATACAGATGTAAGTATCCTAAACAGAAGCTCACTGAAGTGAATTTAAAGTGTTGGCAACAGAGCAATAAAAATCTTTGTTGGAAAACAGATAAATAAAGGCGATATTGCAAATTTTTGTTTGACATCACAAGGCATCGTAGGTATTTGGGTTAGCTTTACTATCCTTGTTGATTACTTATCAGATTTTTTTATACCTGGTGAGGTTTCTGGTTCGTCAAAAGACAGGCGCTCCTATAACTAGACGCATTAGAGATAGCCTGGATACCAAGAAGACAAGAAAGATGATGACTTGTAAAACTACCATAAATAATACAATTCGCTTCAGCGGCGACTATTCCGGTTCCCTCTCTCTGTCGTCAATATTTCTCTATCTAAGTGGTTTTGTCTAAGAAAACCTACGCATCAGATTAATTCGGTTAGCGGAGGGGTTTCGATGGAGCCAATTTGTCTGATTGCCGCCGATGTCAATTTATGTGTTACCTATGTATGCCTTCGCTACTCTTGGTTTTCAATAAATTCTGACCCTATCTTGTTTCATCCCCATCGATAAATATTTGCGCATGATCAATTCAATAAACTTGCGCTACGCAGCCGAATTATAATTTGATTTATATTTATTCGATACAAAATGCATTCCTTCGCAATTCTCGAACGAATTTATTTGATGGAACGAATTAAATCAGTAAGAAGTATTGCCTAATCTTTTAAGTGTAAATAAAATAACAAGACTCAACTTCCAGTTACAATAAAAAGTAATTAATCCACTCAAGTGCTAACGAAAATAAAACGAATGGAGGGTAAGAAAACGGAACTCGTAAAATAATCAAGTCTAACCGCATAGAGTGCTGGGTGTATTGTTAATTATAAAGGTTATGTAGGTATCCAACGACCCCACCGGCCATTATCATCGCAGTACACGCCTCTTTTGGGTAAACGTCCCAAAAATCTCGACACGAGGCAGGGGAAAAATCAAACAGTAAATATCGGAAAGCAATCCGAGGTGATTCTATTTGATTGAGTTAAGCGGGAGACGTACCTTATTTTGAGGTATTTGTATTTGAGGGTTGTTGCTAACAAATGGGCAATGAGATTTTTATATTGTCTAAATGAAACATAACAAACTTATTCATTACCAACCCCACTGTAAATGTATTTCCTATATATTTAAGCCACATTTGGATACTAAGAATTACTTAACTTCGCGTGCAAACGAGATACATCAGAGCTCGGTTCATTTGGACCGGCTGGCCAGCTATCTAGATTTCGCCTTTCAAAGGGCTACACTTCTTAATTGGCATTCCTTGATTGTTAAAACTTATTTAAAAAGCGTATCTTATAATTCTTTCACACTTCATAAATTACCTGTGTCTCTGTATTATTTTTAAGTATCTTTTTTTAAGTGAATTCGAAGAAGGTTGATTATGTATAATTGTATACAGATGGACGAATATCATTATGTAAACATTTTGTGAGGACATAAGCATTATGTTTTTCACTTAACGAAACAGCAAAAATAGTGAGGCTTCCAAGGAGTCCAGACAGAAGCGAAGTTCCTAACACTTTGAATACTTATAACTAATTGATTGAATGATATATTATTTTAAAGCAGCAAATAACCATTATAATATCATTGCTTTTAAAATAGTTAATAACATATTCTAAAAAGAAACTTAGGAACGTTTCGTTCAGTTTTACGAAGAAAAAATATTGATAAAATGAACCATAACAAAGATATTGTCGATTGAAGAATGGAGCAATATTGAAATTAATGATCTTATTATATAGATAACCTTATCGATACAATTTTAGTTTCATAGAATTTTCCGCCATGCAGTTGCAATTTCCGCCGGTCAATTTTAATTTATGATTTCCCAGCGTAAATCTTAACTTAAAGATTTAAGCTATGCATTGCCGAAAACCATAGCTTTTTGGTAGTATTGCTACCCACGTATGTTACTAAGAACCTTTTTTCGTCTTGACACGCATGGTCATTAGATTTTTTTTTCTTTTAAGACCCCATCTCAAACATCTAATAAGTAGTTTGACTTCTAAAAATTCTTTTACTAGGTATATTTACACTAAATGTTTGTAGCAATACCTATCGCAGTGAGCACGGGTTGACTCCTACGATCGAGATAAGCCATCACATTTAAGATATTTAAATCGATTTTCCCCAATTTTCCGCGGGCGGGCGCGAGTTAAAGCCCGAGTCAATTTATCCAGTGTCGCTGCGGGGCCGCGTCGTGCAATCTAGAGACCCAATGTTCTCCCAGCACCCTACCAGTAGACCCGGAGCACCTCAACGAGGTCGACTCTGAGGTAGAACGTAGGCTCGCCATACCACTCCCTCCGACCCCAACTGCCCCCTCCCGGGAGGATGCAGACGTCGACGACGACGATCCCCTGAGGCCAGTGACCATCGAAGAGGTTAAAACTCTGATCAGGGACCTCCGCCCTCGCAAAGCCCCCGGGTATGACGGAATCACCAATCGCGTTTTCAAGCAACTCCCGTTGCTTCTACTTAGCCTGATGGTCGCGATTTTCAACGCGGCCTTTTCCAACAACATCTTTCCACACCAGTGGAAACAGGCAAACGTGATTGGCATCCCGAAACCCGGAAAACCCAAATCCGATCCGGCGAATTACCGCCCCATTAGCCTCCTCTGCGCCATGGGGAAACTCTACGAGCGCATCATTCACGCCCGTTTGTCGTCTTACATCCGCGCAAACGATATCCTCCCTGACGAGCAGTTTGGCTTTCGAGCCAGACACTCCAGCGTTCACCAGGTGCATCGCATTGTCGAACACATCCTAGTGAAAGCTGCCCGTCAAAGAGCCCACACAGGAGCACTCTTCTTCGACGTGGCCAAAGCGTTCGATAAGGTCTGGCACAACGGCTTATTATATAAGCTGTTCGAACTCAAAGTGCCCGACCGTCTCGTGCACATCTTACGAGACTTCCTTACGGACCGAACGTTTAGCTACCGCGTCGAGGGAAATTACTCCTCCCTCAGACCGATACGCGCAGGAGTTCCCCAAGGCTCAGTCCTTGCCCCGCTCCTGTTCTCGCTGTACACCAGCGACATCCCCAGACCCAATAAGGCTCATCTAGCCCTCTTCGCTGACGACACAGCTCTCTACTACTCCAGTAGGAGCACGTCAGTCATCCACCGAGAACTCCAATCCTCAGCCGACGCCCTCGGCGAATGGTTCAGGAAATGGAGGATCGAAGTCAATCCCACCAAGAGCGCAGCCGTGCTCTTCTCTAGGATAGACCCCGCCCCCACCGCCGATCCCGTCCGAATGTTTGGTGAACCGATCCCCTGGGAGAAGAAAACCAAATATTTGGGAGTGATCCTCGATCGGAAGTTAAACTTCAAGGACCATCTGAGATACGCTCGTAACCGTGCCTCATTTGCCCTTTATCGATTACACAGCCTCCTGAATGCACGCAGTAAAATGTCCCTTGAAAACAAGGTGAGAATTTACAAGACGTGCATTCGACCCATGATGACCTATGCGAGCCCGGTCTTCGCGCACGCTAAGGATCGATTCATCCACCTCCTCCAGGTAGTCCAGAACAAGTTTATGCGACGAGCCGCGGGCGCACCGTGGTTCGTCCGTAACAAAAGCCTCCATGCCGATCTCCAATTGCCTACCATCAGGCAATGGATGAAGCAAGCGTCCAAAAGGTACTTTGACTCTGCCACTCACCATCCAAGTAAATTGGTGGTACAGGCGGTCAAATACACTCCTTCCCGACTCTCACGTAAACACCGTCGTCCGAAGAACGTCATAGACGAATCGGACGACGAGATCACCGTTTACTTAAACCAAATCAAATCGATTAGAGACTCTCGCAACACTGCACAACCGATATTTCGTACTCGCCGGATGCGAGTACGACCGCGAACGCGTCGCGACCACCAGCGTCCTCCATGACCCTTAGTTTGCATATCGTACCGATAAAAAGCCCCCCTCAACGCGGAAGGGGGGCCGCGTCATGTCATTAACGTAGAGCGAAAGTTGCACTAAACTCCCTAAAAACCATGATCTCTCGCCCTCTCCCCGTCAGTATCCGCCCAGAGCCGAGGTTCGAGCCCCACAGGGGGCGCCCTCCGGCGCGGGTACTTAGTTTGTAGTTTTATATTTGCTAGGCCGGTTAGAGCCCACGCTCACCCCTACTGTCCGGTGAAGCAGTAAAAGCCGAGAGGCTAACTGCACGCGTCACGTTAAAAAAAAAAAAAAAAAAAAAAAAAAAAAAAAAAAAAAAAAAAAAAAAAAAAGGGCCGCGTCGTGGGATCGGGACTCTCCATTGTTCACCAAATGAAGTACGCCACGCTTACAGGGCCGTTAGACAGTTTCCGTCATCGTTTTATGCACGGGAAAAGCCACTTTCTCCACTGTTCTAATAGTTTTAATGGTATTCATTTGTGTTCCAATCAACTACATCGCTCTTATGCGATAATATTTACAGGCGCACATAGGCAGTTGCTCTCATCGGTCCTTAAGTGATCAGCGAGGGTAGACACCAAATCGCGAAACTTAAAAAAAAAAAATAATTATAATAAAATATGTTTCCTTTTTTAATTTCTTTGGCGCCGTTGTTTATTTTTAATCGTCTACGGAGAAATTAAAAATTATTTCTGAAGAAGTTTTATTGAGAAATCAGGCGTTAGTTTTTGGAATTATTAATATAGATACCTATGTATGTAGTATACCCGACGCTTAGATTTAACGCTACATAGAATAATATTTCTTTTCGAACCTGTAGTAATAAGCTAAAACTCTTTGAAAGCAAGTATTGCCAACCCTTCAGATTTTCTTTCATTAAGGAGTTTAGCTTATTTCTCGCAACCGGAACCTATTTGTTGGGTTGCTATTTAAAACATTCGCCCCGACTGCTTACATAGATCAGATACGTTCAACAAAGGCTTTTGTAATTAAGAAAGATATTTTAAGTCGGCGGCAGCTTGACTTTATATACGCAAAATGAATTTACTCAATTTAAGGGTGTTTCGAGTTTTGTTAGACGAGATTGTTGATTGCCTTTCAGTTAAACAAACAACGTAGTTAAACAATTAGAAGTAATTACTTTCGAAATATTAATATTATACAATATTAATATTTTGCTGCCTCTATTTTTGCACTATCTAATGTTTTACTGTACGGATTGGCCACTAAGCTTTTATCGGTCCATGCAGATGACCAAA
Source organism: Pseudoips prasinana (assembly GCA_951640165.1). Taxonomy (NCBI): domain Eukaryota; kingdom Metazoa; phylum Arthropoda; class Insecta; order Lepidoptera; family Nolidae; genus Pseudoips; species Pseudoips prasinana. Next base: position 13,365,731 of record OX621245.1, on the reverse strand, counting down.
TGGGCATGAAAACGGACAAATTCACGTAAAAATTCAGTATCAACAAGCAAAACAATACTTCGGTTTGCTAACAAAAATAAATTTTCTGAATCCAACCCCAATTTAGGAGTGCATTATTTTCGCTTTCACAGACATCCGATACAATTAAAATCTTCTTTAATTAAGGGACGAACATGAATCATTCGCACGTGGCGCACTGAGTTTTCCACTTGTACACGCAGTAACCTTCGTACGAAGTGGCTTAGAACTTGAAATTCTCGGACGAATTTCAACTTTATTACATTGATCCAGAGAGGCTATTTCGGGTAACTAGAGCAAAGCACTTAAGGCGTAGCCCTCTGTACTTTTGGGTATCTCTTTTCACTTTATCGCAGTGTCTCCGTTATTTACTCGTACGTGAGGGATGCTCGCAATAAATAGGTGCGCACAAACATATTTGACATTTACAAATACCTCCCAAATTGGTTTCCTTGGCGTGACTGGCCGTTATTACGAGTTTTGTTTACTTATTGCTCCCGCAGTGGCAGGTTGTTATAGCGGTGGAAGATTTTCTCCGGATCATAATATATCAAGCTTCCGTCGTATTAACGCTAGCCGCCGATGACCATGGTCAATTCAATTAGAATTTATGCTATGCAAGAAACGTATTAGTTGAGTACTATCGCTAAGTATGTCGGATTTTATATTTAAAAATAAAATGTAAACAATAAATAACCAACGCGAGAAAAGCAAGTATGAATTAGTTTTAATTTACTTGATCAATAAATATTAATTTAATGTATTTGAAAACAAAATGTATAATTGACGGACGTCGCTAGACACGTGAAGTCAACGATTGATTGGATTGCAGTGGCGAAGTTTTATGGGTTCAACGAAAAATCCACTGGAAAAAATAGATCATTCTGCAAACGAGGTGCGAGTGGCCGACCATTCCGACGATCCGTCGGGAGTTGTAATTCAAGTGACAAATATCGAAAGCTACAATTCATATTTTTCTGCTATCTCCGCGTCCACGTCGCCATCTGTGCCGCAGGGAGACTCGCTATTGGTTCTCCATCAAGCGGTCATGTGATGTATTTTTGTAGCGAATAAAACATTGTATTTTTTTCCACCGGGAATAGTTTTATAAGTATTTTTATGGCTGTTACGTGACGTGCTATTTTGGGGTATGGATATTAGGGAGCAGTGGTTTGTTGGTAAATGGGAAAATGCATTAAAGATGCAATCCTCTTTCAAAGCTTATCATCTAATGCAGTGTTTTTCAACCTGTGGGTCGCGACCCTCTGGGGGGTCGCGAAGCATCTATAGGGGGGTCGCGAAACTTCTATAGGGAAGTTGCAAAAAGTTAGGAAAGCTAGTCATAGAGTCGCAAATGAATTTGGAGTATTATTATTAGTCCACACATTAACAGTTTAGTGGGAAGTTCCAAAACCAACCACCTAACCTCTGAATAATAAAGTAAATTTTGGTGGAGTGCTTTCTATTCCAATTCTTCACAAATTTTAATGATGTATTTATCCGAACCCTATGAAAATGAATAAAAATGTTGGATATGTGTCACAAAATAAAAGAAACATGAAGAAAAAAGCGGGTAAAAATGGGTAGGGGGGTCGCGTGATGAAAAAGGTTGAAAAACACTGACTAATGTAACTAGTTTAGATACCCCGTTGTTAACAAATTGCGGGACTTACTGAAGAAAATTATATTGCATTTGACTGCATTTTACTTAGTGAAATTGATTGAAGCAAGTGGCCTATAATTTAAAAATCGCGTTCGTTGTATCGTCTGAAAATAGTGTTGGCGGTGTACTGGCCATGCATTATCGAGATCGAAAATTTCACGTGCCCATATAATTTTAAGCTCGTAAAGCTCGAACAATAATTCACCGGGAGCATTTGCGGAAAATGCATTTTATTGTTAAAACGTGAATTTTATTTATAGTCGACTGCCCGCGGTGGGGGTTATAGTGGGGGTTGATTTGCAGTAGCATCACATCGAACCCACCCTTTGGCATGGATTATTTATACTAAAGGTAATATTGCTGGTTCATTATTGGGAAATGTTACATTTGCGTATTTCATTGACTATCATTTGCAGTTCATTAAAAGTAAGCTACGACTGCATTTCGTTTGATGATTGATCATTTGTGTTTCGATGCCATACAAAATATCTACCAAACAATGCATATATTTTCTATTCAGCGTGTTGCATTGCAACAGTATTCTATTATTGAACGTATAGAGTTCCAAGATTCTCTCTATAATTCACCTCGTACAAGCTGACAGATGCACTACCATTGATGCATATCATTCTGCACTCAAATTACATCCTTCATTAGCTCTATTCAAAGTATAAAATTACCTTTACGTTTTATAAACAAGCACTTCGCACAACGTAACTCATACAATTTCGCTGCGATACTTTATCTGGCAGTCTAGCACGCGTTAAGGCGGCCCTTTCCGGACCGATAGCCATCGTAAGGCGTTGCCGCTACCACCGATCTCCAAGCCTTCGCAACACAACAACTTTAATTGCGAATCACTTTTGTTTACTGCCTTTTAATAGGTGAAAACGAATGTTCACCAACCCACTTACTGAAAGTGAGTACTTTTTAAGGATAATTTTATGGAATTATGCAGTTCACATACATACCTACGACCTGCCGTGTAATAGAGGTTCTGGGCAATTTTTGAATACGTTGGTATATCCCAACGGGCTTATTGTAGTTCAATAGTGGGCTCGCCCTCTCCTCCCTCACTTTCATTATCAAATGGAAGGTTTTATTCTCGATCAATCGATTTACGTCTAAAATCTTTGCATAATCCATTCAAAATCGACGTAAGGGTAAAGTTGAAGTAAAATTCATATGAATAGGTATTAAAATTGAAAAACTTGGATACTATTCTGTAATATTTCTTTCTCATGTTATGTTGTTGTTGTTGGTACCAATTGCTAGTATATAGATTTATTATTTTGTAGATGTATAATTAGGGCATAATATATATATTTTTTAGTATAACTAAGTAGGTACCTACCTAATAAAATATTGAATAAGTATGAAACATTTCAAAGCTGTTACAACAATTATTGTAAAATTTATTTTAAAAAATTGAGACTGTATTTAAACCTTAAAATCACGTAGGTAAGTGAATAGTCTACCTATATTGTATTTTTTCTACAATTATTAAATTTAGATCTTATTGTAAATTGATGTTATTTTACGGACTAACTGTGTTTGAAATAAAGATTGTTATTATGGTTAAGTGAGGTTTTAAACAGTTTGGTCAGTGAGTAGACAAAACAAAATTTATTTTGAATTCAGAAAGGTTGGCGTCAGATCTGCGATCAAAGATCTGCGTTGCTGACCAAAATACAAATTTATCTTGCAACTGTTGCAAAGCAAGATAGGCTCATGTTAAACGGACGAGAATATAAATACAATGTAAAATTGATGTCCCAACAGATGGTTCCGTCTATACGGACCAGAAGCGGAAAATGCAAACTCTTTTAAAAGCTATTTAGCTGCAGTCCCTAGAAAGCGAGTACCACAGTGGCTGGCCCGGTCCGTTTTTTCCCCGCTGAAAAGCCAATTTGGAATGAATCACTGTAACAGTGGCGAGCATCTGTGCTAATTTACCTACGGGCGGACAGTCTAATGCGACTCGTTCGATCGTAAATATCGAATCGCGACCGAGCGCCGAATATCGAAAGCCGGCATTAGTCGGATACAGCTAATACACACGGGGGTAGCTTCGATAAATTATCGTGCGTTCATTTGGGCTCCGATGTTTAATCTATCTGTAGCGATACTGCTTCGCTTCGGGCTATTGTGAGTTTTGAATCGTGAGAGAAATATTAGCTTGTGATAATCTATCCGTATGATCTCCAAAGGACTCTTAAGCGTTTAAGCTGAATTATAAAATGCTATCGTTCAGATAAACCAAAGTGCAAATCAGTTGCTTTGTCACTAAATATTCAGAAACGCATTTAAATTTTATGTTCAGGGACAACTTTTCAATACATAGGCGCAAAAATCCTCTTACCCTCATTGCTGAGTAAACGATTAGCAAGATCAAGCAATTAAACTTGCGGTGATTAAGTGGCTTCCTCAAAATCACCATCCTATCAGCCGAATGACGTTCACTGCAAAACAAAACACTCCCCCAAAAATATCCACAATTGCCGGTCTTGCACTGCCCGCTGACCCTTAAGATCGCCGGTTGTGGGGTCTGCTCACGCTGCGATTCCAGTTCGTGGTCGCCACTTGAGATTCTTTCTGCCCAGCGGCCGTCGTGTCAATTATCCGGGCTTGTTTCGTACTTTTAATTAAATTAAAACATGGTCTCATTTATACTAGTTGTAAAAAAATACCTAAAAAGGACTAACTGCAGTCACCAACTAGCACGCGAAGCGCGGTGACTAGACAAACCCCTCCAAGTGGTCATGTTGTTGCAACCTTTGAAGGAGGCTTATGTCTAGCCGTGGATGAATTTAGACTGACTATGAGCAGTTGTCCAAAAGTACATACAATAGTTGTGTCTTATACAAACATTCAAGTCTTATTACTATAATATGATAACTTTCTACTACATTTCCGATATAACTCTATGTGAGATAAATCCGAATCACGAAAAGTTAAGTTAGACTGAGTTTGCGATATCCGAGGGAATCTTTGAGCGTGCGTTAAATTGAACTGTGACAATAGTATCTATTGCCGTTATAGGACGTATCGATATGGTTTCGAGTATAGAAACGATGCTATATCGATTCCCACCGCTATGTTTACGTCTACGTGCCAGTGATGTAGAGCTGAGTTTGCAATTCGTTCTGTTCGTTGTTTATGCGTATGTATTTCACGTGATAATTCATTTACGAGTACGTGTACGTACATAATTTGTTGAAATCAAATTTTCGTATGAAATGCAGCTTTTTCATCATTTTATGATGTGTCAGCCGTCTGAATTTTCATCAGATATTCGGATTCCAATTTTAGATGAGTTAATTCATCATGTCACGTACTGTTGGGATTATCCCTCATACAGTTGTAAATAAAATATGAGTTCCACAGTATTTTTATCATTCTATGTTTCACTCGAATTTCATTAGGTATACAGTAAGCCTACCACTTGGAAATAAATTAACATTTAATGGTTAGTAAATATTGTTTGAAGTTTTATTTAATATCACTCTATTTTTGTTTCAGGTAAGAATCTACAGAATCGACAGCAGCTTTGCACAGGTTTTTATCTAAAATATATACTAGAAACCGCAATAAAAAACCAATGACTTTATCATAGGCATAATTTTATCAGGAGCCCTTTGATATGCAATAATGGGGGCAATGTATCAAACTAGCTATCTAAGTTAAACGCAATTTGAAGTATGGCGGCCTCTTAAGTCTGCCACCCCCCAAAAAGTGGGATGAGGGGGAGGGCGCCTTATCGCGGAACTGCAGGCACTTCGCCCGTTTACCTTAAGATCTTTAATATTAAATAATATACTACAGTTTAAGCCGCCTTAAATGCGAGGCGATGCTTTATTCGTTTGAGCCATTTTAAATCTTTCGAGAAGTGAAAATAAATTCGGACTTCTAACAGATTAATTTTAAAGCTCCTTTGTATTTATTAATATAATTGAATCTAGATTGATACCGTATTGTTTTTTTTATTCGAATCGGTATGCTGGTGAGATGGGTTCATGTAGACATTTTTAATTCCAATGTTAATATTAAAAATTATGTATAAGGAAATAATTAGTGAACCACTATCAGGTGACGTAGAGCAAAATGTGTAAAAACAATTTTCATAATATTTCTCGAGACCTAATAACATGTGAGCAAACACATTTAAAACAAAAATTGTTTCATACAAACCATTGACATCAAAAAAGCTCAAATTATTTATGTAAGCTAACTTATATACAAAAGTATAACATTTCAGATACGATATAAAGAAATAAATACTGGCAAAGAGATAAAGAAAATATGTGCACCTCTCTCTTGCCCCTACAGTAATAAACTAAAAGTAACGGTTTCTTTTTCTATCTCCACTAACTTATATCTCCTTCTCAACTTCTTTTCAAATCGTCTGATCACAATATTCGTAACGCTCTTGTCACGCATTTACCAACTTAGTCCCCACGTCAAGCGTGTTCATAATTACAGTATACAATATTATTAGGTTGCTCCATTAAATATTAATATACTTGTGTTCGGGCTACCTCGCTCCTTCCCATGTTACTATATTAGATAAATTCAAAACAAACATACCTACTTCGAATATTACTAAAATATTTAATTGCTTAGCTTAAATTTAATCTAAAATTTTAGTTGATTTTTAAGTCAGTGGTGTTTTTCAAAACAGCTTTTATATACTACTAGCTGTGCCCCGCGGTTTTACCCGCGTAAAATTTTATAAATTATCACAACTCCTCCCCAGTAGGTGATAGCGTGATAATATGTAGCCTATATGTTGACCCGATCTCTTTTTTTGCCGAAATTTTGCATGAATATTACTATATTCATGCAAAATTTGAAGTAAATCCATGCAGTACATTTTTAATTTAGCCCGGACATACATACAGACACACAGACAAAAATTCTAAAAACTAAATTTTTGGCTTCGATATCTATTGTAGATCACGACCCAAGTATCCTTTAAAAAAAATATTCAATGTACAGTTTCGACTTTCCTACGATTTTATTATATGTATAGATAATACTCTCAATTACACTAAGTTACATCAATTATATAGTTGATGATTTGAATAGGCGTGTCGACTACCCGTGTCTAACGTTTGGAGCGCCGATATGGCCTCTAATATTCCGGTTTTATTCCAAGTGGTAGACCCCAATCGACAAGGTCAACAAATCGTTTGCGGAAGACCCTCTCTAAGGACCTCTTATAGACCTATATCAAAGAGTTATAATATTACTTTATGTTCATAGATAGAAAAGTTTGCTCTATTAAGTTGTAGGAAAAATAATTTTAAACAAATTTTCGAATTGAAGTCGATTATATTTTATGGGTTCGATTCCCACCCAGGACAGATATTTGTGTGCATTAACATGTCTGTTTGTCCTGAGTCTGGGTGTAATTCTCTAAGTATGTATTTACAAAAAAAAGATTGTATATGTAGTTTATCAGTTATCTGTTTTCCATAGTACAAGCTCTGCTTAGTTTTATGGACAGGTTGCTCCCCTCCCCTTAAATCTCCTCCAATGTTTATGTAACACTTTGTTTAAGTATATATACCAATATATATTTCTTACTGATCTAAACGTTAACATTTATTGTGAAGCTCACAAGCTTGATTTGAATATCAATTTATACCGAAGAAGCGGAATATTACACAAAGTCTATTAAAGCAAAACTTTATATAGATTGCTGTACACGCTAAGTCCATGTATCTTGACATCCGCGTGCCGGCATGCAACCTGCGTGCACCATAGGGGAATAAAGACGTTAAATAATTTAATCGGATGCCTTAATGCTTTATGCATACTTCAACTTGGAAAACTCGTTCTCTACTCCGGACTCCGCCTAAATGTAGGTGCGTATATAGGTACTTACTGTTCTCTACAGCGTCCGTTATCTTCCGCATAATGAACTGTCGCATTTCATCATGCCATCCAACATTAGTTCTTTGCCCGCTTCCTAAAATAACACACCATTGTCGACCTTCTCCACATAGAATTTGAATCCCTTTTTCGGTGCCTAAGGAACGCTCGTTTCATCCATTATTGTGTGGGTATTTCATTGTGCTGCCCATATCACTGTCTTTTGAATGTGTATTTTCATGTGCTGCAAAAATAAACGTAAACATGTTAGGACAAACTGAAACTCAGTTTGAATTAAGCTTAGGTTAAGTATAATTTATTTTTATTATTGGGATATAAATCAGCCATGTAAATTAAAATGTACAAAACGATTTAATGCGAAGAATATTCATAAGATCCCTTTGCGTGACGGCGTTTTCGCGATTGCAATATGAACAAAAATATTTTGTTAATAATAAAATATACCAGTAGTACCTATGAGATTGCTAAAAATGAACAGTATGAATTAATTCGACCTCTCGAAGCATTATGTTATGATTGGCTAAACTATGGCAATATATATTTTTTCAAAAAGTTGAATGTACTATGAACTGTATTATCAGATCACGATAAAAATATCTAGACGGCTTAAACCCATGCTCACCTCTATTGTCCAGAGTATAGTCCAGTAAACATGATTTTAAGAAAAAAATTATATAAATAGGAAGGATGATATTTATTTTTTAAATTTTTTGACGTTAGCAATGTTGCGACCTTAGATCATAGATATTCTAAGGTTCCGATGGAAGTTTACGGACAGTATTTTTACTTGATTTTATTTTAGTATTGTCGATATTTTCTTGCTTTATATTATGGACGCTTAATGGTTATGTAAAGCTTAATGATGATATCACTGTTATCTTATTTACTATATTATTTTGGAAGTTGTAGTCATATCAGCACTTAACTACACCATTAAAAACATATAGCCTTGTCAGGACCTACTTAAAATTCTTATACGATAATATACTTTAACACAGTCATCATTCCATCATAATTTGACGGCAAGTTCTTACTTACTGATGTCGTAAAACCAATGTTCAAGTTAAAAGCTTTTCAACATGAATTACACACAATGGTTTTATGATATTTATTTTAAATTTTGACTGTAGGTATGTGTGGCGCAGCGGTTAAGACAGTCGTCCCGCCGCACGCCAGTTCGTATCTTGGGTTCGATTACCGCGCAGGACTATTCTTTGTGTGACCCATAAATACATTGTGTCCGTCAATTTTGTGTTTCTCAAGTACCTCGCGATGCAGGGATTAAATGACTTCCTCGTCGGTCTAGCGGTAGCGTGTTCAACCGCAGATAACGAGGTCCTGGGTTCAAATCCTGGGTCGGGCCGAAAGTGATTTTGGGAGTTGCCGGTATTATACCCCCGTGCCTCGGAGAGCACGTAAAGCCGTCGGTCCTGTACCTGACCTCTTTCCGGCCGTGTCGCTAGTCGTCCCATCGGATCATGAGAGTGATGGAATAGAAAGTGCTCCTGTGTTTGCGCACACATTTGAGCACTATAATATGTCCCGCGCAGATGGCTAGTCTCCTTTAAGACTGGCCGCCGTGGCCGGATCTCGGCTTGGAGGACATTCAATATTAAAGCTCGCTCGCTCTATAAAATCTCTTTAAAAAGAATGCAAACTTGTATCCCAGGCTGGCCTGTTGGTCTATTGGTGACTCTAAGTGCTAAGCCAGAGGTCAGAGGGTTTGATCCCCACCCAGGAGAATTATTTTTGTGCGATGAGCACGAGTATATGTTGAGTCTGGTTATAATTATAATATGTATGTATTTAGAAATATATAAGTATGTTTATCAGTTGTCTGGTTGCCATAGTACAGGCTCTGCCTTGTGTGTTAGTTGTTGTACTTCTTAGTATACTTATAACTTTTTCCAACCCCAAATATGTATAGTGCGCGTTTTAGTGAACATTTTATATGACTGTATAAAATGTTCAAATATGTATAGTGCGCGTTTTAGTGAACATTTTATATGACTGTATAAAATGTTCAAATATCTATAGTGCGCGTTTTAGTGAACATTTTATATGACTGTATAAAATGTTCAAATATGTAGGTATAGTGCGGGTTTTAGTGAACATTTTATATGACTGTATAAAATGTTCAAATATGTATAGTGCGCGTTTTAGTGAACATTTTATATGACTGTATAAAATTTTCAAATATGTATAGTGCGCGTTTTAGTGAACATTTTATATGACTGTATAAAATGTAAACTATATATATTTGGGGTTGGATTGTGAAGTTGTTGGTGTTTTGCCCATGCGCCTTGACTTCTAACAAATTTGAAGATTTCCTTCTATCGTATTTTTATGTTTATATTGACTTAATAACGTGTTCAAACAACCAATTTGGATGGTAAACATTAATTAACGGAATTCTGAGTGCATCAGGGCCGGCGTAGGTATTCCCAGTTCCCACCACTATCAAGAAGCGTTGGATATTACGCGTGTCTATGTTGAGATCACTACTATTCATACTATTGGTATCTGACAACAGATATCTACCTATAGTACTAAACTTAGATAGTAATATTTATTAGCTCGAAAACAAGTTTTACATAATGTAAGCTGTAAGATTTTCTTAGGTTATATACTACCCGTCTCCACAAAGTAAGTAATTATTTTATGGGGAAATGTATAGAAAGTTTCTATTACAAAACTTCTCAATGTTATTAGAGACTTGTTTACAAATAAGTTTAAAAGAATTATTAAAGCCAAATTGTGTAGCAGGGCATGTAATAAAATTTCTGATTATTTAAGTGACACAAGATCTTAGGATTGAGTTGCTCTAAGTCAACCCACATAAAAATACTTATATAACTAAGCAAATTTTATTTTAAAAGAAGGTTCCTACTGAGTTTTCTGGCAGTATAACGCAGCATGGCAGCATCAATAAATATATGGGGATTCCACATTACTATAACATATAAGGTATAAATTGAATTTTTATTTTGAATAAGATTCACTTAACGAAATAATAAGTATGGCCTCTTTCTGCTTAACTTAGAGATAAGTTGGGTAATTAAGTACTAAGATCACAAGTCATTCAAAGACGAAACCTGAATAAGTCTCATCTACAACGTAATCTAAACTCTTATACTCAACATCGTGCTATTATCGCTATTATTTTGTTCTTCGCAGGGTCCTCATAAAGTAAGTCTCGTGGTGAAGGTGTGTGGGAGTGATCTACAATGTTTAGTCTATATTGTTTTCTAATGACTCAATAGTACAAGTCATTGTGTGTACTATAAACATTTCATAATGGATACAGCCTTGTTATAAATATTATTATTAGATCATTTAGATCAGATTGATTCGATATTTTATTAAATCGCCAAACATAAATCATGTTTCTATATTCATAAATTGACAACAATATATTACGAAAATAGAGTTGTTTACTTTCGTAATTAATAAGTAATTATTTTGTGAGATACGATACAACATTAAAAGAAACGTAAAATAATCTTACAACATACTGACTATGGCTGATATATCTATTCTATTTTGTGCTTTTGACAATATTTAACAATAACATTGGGCAGTGAAGTTTGATTACATGCCTTTAGCCCACTAGATCACTAGACCAGATCATTCGATTTTTAGGCGCCCATAACTAGTGTACCTACTCACTGATCTATAGGTGATTGGTGAGGTAAAAGCTGGGTGAGGTAAAAGGGTGACCGTCAAAGTGGTTTAATGTCTGAGCGCCTACGTGCTTCGGAGGGTCGGTCTCGGTTAGGCAACAGTTGTTATGCCATATCAGAAATCTACTGGGCAGATCAAACCACTCTGATGCCAAAGTAAATACTGCCCATACACTAAAGATATTTGAGACGGAAACCAAAAGTAAATAAGTGAAATACAAATTTCAGGCTCTGTATTATCCAGCATTCCTTCAAAGCTATATGCATATATTCAATGATATTTTTAATTCACCCATGATATTTTTATCCATAGACACAACATACTCAAAAATCATTTCGAATGTTGATAGATCTTTAATAGGCACTTTATCAAACATTTATTTATCTGTACCTAGTTGAAAAAATGTATTAGAAGGCATCAACATCGACACAAACATGTAACATATAAGTTTTACAGAGTTAGTTTTATGAACAATTTCTTAATCAAATGTCTTATAAAATCTAACCCTAACCGTAGGTATACTTCCATAGGTATAGGTATAAATTTAAACTGCTGCCAATTATTCCATAATTCTATAAACATTATAGTAAAATGAAGATTTATGTTTGGTACAAAATTAAATGCCTTAACCACAATGTATTGCAGCGTCCCTAATGTAGATACTCGCATGATAAATAACTTGGCAAGATAGGGCGAGAAATCTTACTTAATTTAACTAATGGACTAATATAATACTGCGTATAATATGTGGCGCCCATTGTTCGCTGAAGTTGCTACAAGTTTCTAACGCAACAAAATTACAGAAACTTCATAATTGTTTCAAAGTTTTTTATACTGTGGTTTTATGTAATTTTGTTTGTTGTACGTACCAGGTATTATTTTCGGAAACTCTCATATTGTAAACGAGCTGTATATTCTGCTGTCTACAAACTTTTAAGGTAGCTTTATTACCTGTGTATATCGTATAAATGTATGTAGGTATTATTAATTATCATATTTTTCTATAGTTTTGCATTTATCATGAATTAAACTTGTATACTCACATTAACTTACATAAGCGGGCTGAATTAATTGCTACCTACCACATATTATTTTAAGTTATTGTTTTCAGAAAGTCACATAATAAATTAAATTTAATGTCCTTGGCTTCGTGCAAAACTCTAAAATATATAATACTGGCTGTGCCCCGCGGTTTTACCCGCGTTATACTTTATAAATTATAGCCTATGTGTTAATCCAGGCTAACTCCATACCAAATTTTATTAAAATCGCTCCAGCCGTTTAGACGTGAAGAATTAACAAACAGACACTCACAAACTTTCGCCTTTATAATATTAGTGTGATTACCTTATATTTGTTTGTTATTATTCGTCATGAATAATTTTATTTAATACTTAACTGAATATCGTTACTAGAAATTTAAATAGTCTTATGCAATTCATATATTACACATTTTTATGGTATTAATTGCTCTGGCTATACATAACATGTATAATTTTTTATTTTCTAGAATAAAATGTCTTAATTGTACCAGTGAAGACGCAGTTAAGCTTACCTCACCCGCATCTTCACTTTTGCAATTGAGGCACCGACCTCAGAAAAAGAGGTAGAAATATTCTGTAACTTTAGACTTCTCAAGAACCAGTACAGGAACAATACAACATCTAATATGAACATTTTGATTCTGCAAAATAAAACGTGAAAGGAGCAGTGATTTTTCTGTACTCATGTATTTAATTCATGATTCATATATTATTACAATAACTAGAATATATATTTACAACACCAAATATAATTTTGAATCTGCTGAATGATGAAGCACTCTAATATAACAAATTTCAGGCATATTACAATAAAAGGCATAATTCTTCACTTGTTCCCCATCAATTTTAATAACGTAGAAACCAATATTTCAAGTCCCCTTTTTAATTTCGAAGTCCATCGGATATTGAGCACCTAACTCAATACTGAAGAACACGTGACCACGAAATTGATGACTCTCCTGTGGCATTGTAATTAAGTTTTACTACATTTTGCAGGACTATGTAGGTACCGTAGGTACGTAATACTGGTCTGCTAGCCGTTTTTATTTGTACTTGGTTTTGTAGGTATGTTTCTTTGAGTTAACATAGGTCTGTGTATGCAATGTATCTTAATACTGCTCTATACATGCATCTCTTTCTAATATAGCTCCTATGTAAAGAACGGAGCCTATATAGAACTGTTAAACTACTTCATATGATTATAATACGGACACCAATTATGTGCATCTCTTGCATCATTGTCCGAGAGGATTTGACGGGGCTCTTATTTTCCCTCAGTAATCCGCACCAAAACTAAATATAAGTAGATAACTAGAAATTACATATCCTTTTCATAAGAACTATGAAAAGGGTATGTAAGAAAGAAATGTAATGAGATTAAATTTATGTAAGAAATAAATGTAATGAAATGGAATTAGTTTAAGCGGTATTACATAGAAACGGGGGTACTGTCATCGTTTTTATTCAACACATTCAACATAAAGTGTTGACTTTATAAGTTAAACAGCAAATCAGTTTGGTTAATGTCATGTGATGTCTAACTTCCAACTTTAAATCCAGCTTATACGGCTGATTTCCTTCAGCCAAAATCATTAAGAATCAGAAACATAAATACCGGATTTATTGAGAAAAGTGAAAATATTTTTAAAAATCTAAAAAATATGTCAAAGTTAACATTATTTTTATTTGAAATCTTTTTGTGATCTAATAATGATTCTCAACAAACAATTTCAAGAAAGCAAATTATTAATTTTCCAATTTTGTATCTCTATCTAAGTAGGTATTTAGATACTAAAACATATTTAAATCATAAACTAGTGTAATCATAATACTTAACAAACTCATATTCAAAACATTGTGTTTGTACCATATGTGTATTAGTGTATTTACTACCATAGAAATAGTAAATCTAGATGAGAAACAGCTACTAACTCTAAAGATTCAATCTATATAATTTATGAGTATATTTCCATTTGTCGTTGAGTCTATAAATTAACCGGGTTTCAATGGCATGTTACTAATGCTACTTGATTCAAGAAAAAACATATTCTTTACTGAAATTGAAATATTTTGTGATTAAATTATATTACACAAAAGCAAAACATGAACTTGAAAATAACTTAAGTAATAAAATAAATATTTAAATGTAAGAGTATAGTAGGTACAGTCTTGGAACTATACTTCACTTCACATCCTCTGAAGCAATAAAATATGGTAGAACTATAACTACAGTACCACAGTTACGTACCTATAGCCATTCGCATACCCAGACTGTTTGCAACATACATAAGTTAATTTAGTGTGTTAGGGACTATGGGGGTATATGTTATCAGGGGCCCAAACATGCTACTGAAACTCACAGTATTGATAATTGAAAACGTTCTTTACTTAGCAAATTTTATTATAATTTAGCAATTTATTTTTCCACCAACAAAACACGCAGCGGTTATGACAGTCGCCTTGCCACTTCGTGTCTGTTTCGATTCCTCCGTAGGAAAACTATTTGTGTGACTCTTAGTAGTTTTTCTGACTCTAGGTGTGCTTTGTGTCCGTCCATTTTATGTGTGCAAAGTACCCAATTATATAGTGCGGACAGTGTCTTCTAAAACAAGGTCTTAAAAAACTAGTTCATGTAATGATTAACCCTCCAATTCCAATCAAGAAATAATTAAGAAAGTAAACATTGCAATACGCAAATTTTATCCACTTGTGCAAGTCGACTGACGTCATTAACTTTTTACACTTATTATACTCCAATAAACAAAACCTTGGTATTGTGAAGATCGGTTGGTTCACTCGCAGGGGGAGAAGGAGATACCACCCTCTACAAAATTATGTACGACGAACTGGGACTAATATATCAAGGGGAGGACGTGCCAGACTAAGGAGACTGGGTATTATAGGGTGGGCCGGTGGAATACTTAAGAACCCTGGTGACACCCCATTAAAACACACGTCCCGCATTTTTGGCCAGACGTTTTAATTTCAGTCCAAACCCGAATAGGATTAGGTCCGGAATTTGTGGTTTATGTTTTATGCACGTACTTTTGGGAGTAAAATCTTGCGAATTAAATAAAAATTTTGTTATGCCGATCGTCATAGAAATGTGTAATAGTGTGGAAATTTTGAATTATTCTTCAAATAAGTCATAAGTCAAATAAGTCGCGGATATATATATTTTTTATTTATTCATGTACCTACACACAAAACACTACGTCACAAGAAACGAAGAGATCACAGGCTTTGCTTATTTCCTAAGAAATTTTATGTATCAAGCAAAATAAACCCCTCATCATAAATGTTCATAAGATTTTGAACAATAATTAAGTCATCTGAACCTTAACGTAAACCAATGAATAAATAAAGGTTGTTCTCTCACGCAATACTTGCTGTAGCTTAACGTTCCTCGTGTTTACTTTGATATCACGCCATCATAGATGCAGATTAACCTGTAAATAACTTATTGCATCCAAATGCATCTTAAATTGTTGCAACCGGCAGATATTACAGCGAAACGAGGCGTGAAACACGCGGCGCAGGACGCATCCGGAATCATAATTCCAAAATAACTTCCATCCGTTCCCTTTCTAGCCCCACTTCACCCCACCCCGATTCCCGCACTTTTTTTGGATAAACTGGAATCCCCGTCCCACCGTTAATTCCCAAGATAGACATAATTTGGAATTGGATCCATCTATCGTGCGTACCTACGAACAAAAATAAGTTAGCGCGGCGGTGTACACGCCCGATTTATGTGGGTGAAAACAAAGCGGCCAGTGTATGATACAAACTTCAAAGTTATTTAGGTTCTGTATTTCATTTTACCATGTGAAGTCATTATTTATAGTATATATATAAGACTGGGGAAAATATGCATTGTACTTTTTTATCGTTGGCTTCTGATGTGTAAAATTCTATAGATTTCAAAATGCACTTATGCACACCATGAGTTTTAATGGAAGGCAACATAATAGGAGTTTCATACTGATATTGAATTTAATAAAGATAGCTAACCTAAAAAGAAAAATGCACAAATATAATACACGTGGAAAACAAAAAATTTATATAAGAATTTTAAGTTCTTTAGTCGGGATGCTCTGTCTCTTCTATGCAAAATAAGGTAACTGGAATTTTGTACAACTGGAAGGTTTTATTTATGGTCCATGTTAATATTGACAAATAAAAAACTTAGTCCGCATTACTATTAAGACGCGTGCGGTTAGTGTTTTAAAACCTTCACATACTCATGTGAAGGTTTAAAATAATAAAATACCCCAAGAAAATATCCCAAGATTGTATTAAACAGCATCCAGAAATGAAATAAAAATGAGTAGAACGAGTGGCCATCAAACAATTTGTTTTACGACGATCTTTATACTTAACAGGTCATAAAAAGAGTCATAAACACGGACTGCCCCATTCGCTGAACGTTGTGTTTACTCACTGCTATAAATGCAAATACGATTATGGCTGCCCATGTCACATTTACAAAGGAAAAAAATATTTTTCAACGCCATTTTCTACCATATTGTAATATATTTTATAGGATTAAGTTACAAATTCCGCGTGCCCAATATTGTATGAGCACACCAGAGATCGCTGACGTTGCACAGACATCGCGGAAGATTAAGTATATGCCCGTTTTTTATTTCACCTTTGACACTTTAATCCAATTTGTTTCCTTATATCCCGCCCAAGGGATAGGGGAAGAATTTTGTCCTTATAATTGTTATTTTGAATTTTAAATTTCCATTTTTATTTATCGGCAGCAGTGTCCCTAAAGGGCAAAATTGTTTACATAAATATCCGCGAGCAGAAAATTTTGCACCGTAAAAAAACAGTCATTAATTTGCATATTTATTAGCGAACATAGTTAATTACTCATCGCGAAAATTAATGCCATAAGTTTAGAGGGTAACTGTTGAAAGTGCATGTAGTCAGGTTATCCGTGTGTGAATTGTAGGATACCTACATTGTATTTCATAAGGGAAATCCGCGACCAATAGAAATTCAAATTCTTTGATTTACAATGCACTAAATCAGTTCCGTCTAACGATATTTATGTCTTCCATAATCCTTGTTACCTACGCATTAATGAGTCCATTATAATATTTTTTATTTAATTACTCACCACAAAAATGAATGCGATGAGTTTAGAAGGTTCAAAAGTTCATGTACTTAATCAGGTTATCTGTGTTTGAACTGTAAAATATTTTATCTATAATTTCGATAAATTAAAGTTATATGAGTGCACTAAATCAGTTGGGCTTTACGTTATTTATTACTTTCATAGTCCTTTTTACCTACACATTAATCAGTCCGTTATAATATTTTTATTATTAAAGAGGAATGCAAAGTTCACGTCACCCAAAGTTAACCCGTAAGTGGTCGTGATGGCTTTCGAGGTCGGCCTAGCGATTCTTTTTATAGCCAACTAAGAAAATTGGCTCATTAATCTTAAAGATAAATGTCCAGCCACTATTCGGCCCATCTTATCAGCGAACAAAATGAATGGAAGTGTGGTATACCTACGAATTTTGATAGCATTTGGAACTTTTTGGTGTTTTTCTCGTAGTTTTATGGCTTTATAGGTGCTTAAAGTAGTTGTTCGTGAATCAAAATGGGTCTTTATGTCGTATTAATGTAATCTATTGCGAAAAGATTAGGGGTGGGCCAACCTGTTTTACGGAGGATTTAATAGATTAAGTATGGATGGACTATTATAGTGGGTACTTTGTTATAAATGCGCTTGAGTAGATACTACTATATTCGGTAAAGGTTTAAAAGAAAGATCTTGGTATATAAATACGGGTAGGTCGTGGCTCACGACGCACAGTGGAACGAATGTATGGGAGCGGTTGGACGTAGACATGTCCGAAAAATAAGAGTAAAATTATGACAAACTAATGATGCCATCTTATTCGATTACTTAATGCCTTCATAAATTGTGGTGATGAATTTCTTCATAACTCCCATATTTCGGGAGTAATTTGAGAAAATGTGAAATTTTACTATGAAAATGAGTGTATCGAGCTCTCTCCCTCCTGATTCCGGGCTTGTTTCAAGTAGCGGTCTCTAATATCGTAATGCTATTACTAAGAGCTATATTTAATACTAAGACACATAGTGCGCCAAATGTGCACTTTCTGGGATAAAAGGAAATGAAAATTAAAAAAAAAAAACGTTTTTTCCCCATTTGTATTTACTTTAAACCGCAGACAGACTTATTAAGAGGTCTATAAATATATTATATATATACAGAAATATATATTAACAAAAATATTCACAAGAACTGATGAGAGTATGACTTTTAAGTAAGTTGAAGATTTACGAGGACTAGGATGTGTACAAGTTGAAGCATCAGATTTAGCAGGAGAAATTATGGGCTCGATGACGTCATTTATATTTTCTGTAGAAGGTTCCATATTTTCATTCTGTAATTCCGGCCATTGAATTGCAGCCTGTAGCCAAATCTCATGTTTCTTCCGAAACTTATCTGTGCTTCTTCCAGACTTTGTCCATTTTGCATAAATGCGGTAGCAAAATCGACGACACCAGTCTTTTAAACTTGTTTCAGCACTTTCACATAACTGAACACAACTGTTATCTTTTAAAACACTGAACAAATAGTTAAAGTCGCGTAAATCTTTATGTGCGCGTGCGCATAAAGCAACGTGAATATCAAGATTTGTATTAAAATTTGGAAAATACATTGCGAGATTAGCTTGGATACAACGAGGTGTAAATCAACACTGATTTTAAAGTTACTAATAGTGACCTATTTATATAAAATCCAGGTATCCCAGGTATCCTTTGTTAAATATTGCAAGGTAATTAGTTATTGTGATAATTAGTAAATGATGCATGCTAAATTAGTGTATTAAGAGCCATTTAGTAATTAAATAATAGCAATGTTCTTATCAGTAATCATTAGTGCATCAGTTTTATATGTAAACCTTAAGTCCCTAATTATATATCCTAATTAGCTTATATCTTCTCTAATTGGCTGCTCAGAAATGTTATTGTAATAAGGTAAACCTTTAGAAAAACGGTTTTAATCAACAAAATAAACAAAAAATAAAAAAATTGTGTTATAAAATAAACATCACTCTTTATCCCAGAAAGTGCACATTTGGCGCACTATGTGTCTTAGTATTAAATATAGCTCTTAGTATTAGCATTATGATATTAGAGACCGCTACTTGAAACAAGCCCGGAATCAGGAGGGAGAGAGCTCGATACACTCATTTTCATAGTAAAATTTCACATTTTCTCAAATTACTCCCGAAATATGGGAGTTATGAAGAAATTCATCACCACAAGTTGTGAAGGCATTAAGTAATCGAATAAGATGGCATCATTAGTTTGGCATAATTTTACTCTTTTTTTTCGGACATGTCTACGTCCAACCGCTCCCATACATTCGTTCCACTGTGCGACGGCGCATAGCTCGTCAGATGTCACCCAGCTAATTGTCAGCTCACTGACACGACTGTGCTGAGTATCCCAACACTAGACACGTACCTATAAGTAACTTAGCGCTCCGTCGCACGGCACATAAATAAAGCAACGAAGTTGTCCTGCCCGGTATTTAAGACCCTCCTACATTTTCCTTTTTTAACCAAGAATTTGGTATCTATTTGAGTTTTGTTATTGTTAAATAAAATATGTAACACAAATACTTATTATTAGCAATCCGGTTATTCAGCAGCGCTAATATTAAACATGAATTCACTACGTTCATTATAAATATTAATTTCAAAATAATAATTCATATATATTTATATGATTTTTTATTTGCTATTGTTTCGAGCACTTACTATTGGCCATTAGTTATTAGTATCTATCTATTATTAGTAGTCAATCATGTGTTTATGTTATGTATTGCATGCAACTTAATACTTCTTTTTGTCCGTTCCCTAGAAAAAACGAAAACTAACTTGGAATTTATATTCCAACTAAAAATTTTATTGCTTGGGTTGAAGAACTTTTGAAAGACTTCATTAAAATATACAAAAACAAAAATTAAATAACTCTGACATGTTTTAATATTTTTGTACCGAATAAGAAAAAAATACATGTTTAATATGTTCCTCACATATAAATAAATATATAAGAGAAAATTTGGTGCTATCTTTCCATCTAATATTTGGCTGATGACACGAAATCTAGCTATTGATGTCAATTTAATCCTTGTACGTAAGTCCTACAATAATAATTCAGACCAGTCTGGCTTATAATAAAAACCGCTACCATTTTACTAACCCTTTTCTTTTTGCAAACTATCCAAAGAAACTTTCCTCAGGTATACTAGAGCATAATTAAAAAGAAAGAAAATTCTTTCCAAAGAAACAATCGTGCAAAGGAAGCGAGTGTCGCGAAGGAGCCGTGAGCAGAAACTTCGCCACATAAATCGGTGGCAACGAGTTAACTGAAGTCTAGAGTTGAACAAACTCGGCCAACGTTCACGCACACACTGCTTTTATTTATTTTAAGGTATTATATGTATTGAACAGATTTTTGTGGACTAAAGTTACATGTTTTTATGGAATCCAGTTCAAGTCTTTTCCAAATTAGGGTTAACACCGATCCCAATAGGAAATATCTTGAATATTTGGTATCCATTCCATATTAACTAAATATCATACGCAATGATTCGAACATTTTTACTAAACGGCCTTTCTATCCATTGTTATCTAACGAGATAGTGGGAAAAATGCCACAGAAAAGCAAATGGGTAGTTAATTTATACCCCAGAAAACTCTGCAAAGTAGCAAAGTACAAGATTACAGAGTAAAAACGGATAATAGTTCTCAGGCAGTCCCATACTTTTAATCTAACAGCTAGTCATTATACTCTTTGAAAAATAAAGGTTTGTTTGCATTCTTCTTTGAGTACGTTTATCGAATAAATCTTGCAGAATGCATTCAGCATTATTCATAAGCAATAGCAGCAAAAATATACCCCAACCAACCCCCCAAATGCTAAGCTGTGCACTTATGCTGGTGTTGCCGTAAGTCACCTGGACGTTCCACCAACGATCACCAAACTAAAACCGCAGCGCTTTGAGTTCAATCATTTCGGTTGTTTATTTGAAATTTATTCTGTCGGGGAAATACGAATGACTAGTGGGTTAGTGAGGCGATAAATCGTGTCGATGTCGCGACGTGTCGCGCGTCGGGTTAAAAGCTCGATAACCGAGACGGGCACACACCTACCCGCGCCAACAATAACCTCTTGCTTTGTTTTATTTCTGAACGTTCCGACGCAGCCCGACCAGATATCCGCCAAGTATTTTATGCATAAAAATATCGATATATAATTGCTTCATTACGTCCCTGTGTTGGTGAGTAAAATATGTGGGAGTCGCACACAGGTGGCTCTTTTTGTGGGCTGTTTTGGAGCCTCAATAAGCTTTTTATCAAACTAATAAGAACTTTATTACTTTTTCTTGTCGCTTAAAAGATTATTTATATAAAATATATATCTGAGTGTAATTTAATACACAAAGCCCTGGAAGTTATGTTTAATTAAAATTAAAGGAACAATTTAATCACTAAAAGGTTCGCTTCGCCACTCTTACGAGTATATTTATAAGCACCTAATTTTATTTGTTTAAATAAAAGTAAAGTCATTTGGATTAATTATTTGAAAGTATCCACCACATCTTGTAAATTAATATGGTCGCGTTTTTATTGTTTTCTTTATCGTAAGGGTAGTGGTGTCAGAGTTGTTCAAGCCGCCCAGAAGGCCTCTGACATAACTTAACGATTGTTGTCTATCGAAAATCTCCGGGACCGACAGCTTAACGTGCCGCGCAAAGTACGGAGATGCTTTCTATAAACTGACCGGATCACTAACGGACCGGTAAATTTATCTTTCTATAGATAAGCGCCTAATTTGTCATTGATTTGGTTATATTTGATTTTTAAAACAACTCCCACACTAGGGAAACTAATCGCGGGGTAGTTTACGAAGATATAATTGATAGACACGTAGTACATCCGGCCTATTTATGGGTCACACAAATAGTTGTACTATCCGGGACTCGAAGTAGCGAGTCGACTGTCTTAACTGGTGCGCTACGCGTGCAATATGAGTATTTTTTTTGGAAGACAAGAAAATTATTCCGTTACCTAAGTATATTCTATCTACAGTGTTAATATTATGGCGCAACACCCTATATTGTTGAGAAGGCGAGTTCTGTGGTGTCTGTCGGTTCTCGCAGTGTCGCTATCGTTGTATCGCCTCTGCCACGCCGTTTGCTTTATGGTACCAGCTTGGGTGTAATATTTCTTTGGGATCGCACGCCATGATTCATTGCGTGTCACTTTTTAACTTTTCGAACGTACCTGTAATGAAAGTGGAAGGCAGATAATAGAATTTAAAAACGGAACGAAGAATTTCGTTTGGTATATATGTTTTGGATTAATTAACTGCTGGTAAACTTTATTAGTATCACATTTTTTACGTTTAATCAACAATGTTTTGTTTCGGATATTTCGTTACAATTTCCGCGATTTCACGGAAGGGTGTAATGCTAATTGAAATGAACAGATCCTTTATTACTAATTGTAAGTTTATATTAATAGCATCGTAGGTAAATGGTAAAGTATGTACCATTGAAGGCTTGAAATTAAGCGGGCAGGCGCGCCTGCGCCGCTTGTCAGTTATAATTGGCTGAACTTGTCGACCGAGTCGTAGATTTTTTTTACGTTTTTCGCCCTCGCCGACATTACTCTTCGTCTCCCGTGAGAGACGTAAATTGCGAACGTACAGCCAGTGGAAACAAGCATAGATGTGACGTATGAATACATGAACATTGTTGTTTCATTAAAATTCAAATTTCAGATCATGTTTCTAAGCGCTTGGGGTTGAAATGTTCGAATTAATTGGTTTTTGGATAACACATGTCATGTTCTATAGATTATTTGAATTATAAAATATTAGGTACCCATACGTCCGTATTTTCTATGTCGAGAATCTTAAATAGGGAGACAGGGGTTGGCGTTTCATCTTCCTTTTAGGTTATTATAGGTAATAGTTAGTATATGTATAATGAATATGCTGCCTAGCATAAACTCGACATTTGCGAAATTGTGATATATATTTCACCAGTGTCGCAATTAAAACTTGAATAAATATGCAGTTTAATAAATTACGATTCTATTTTATGTTCCTGAAGCCGCCTCGTTTTTAAGAACCACTAAGTCAGCTGACGAACATACGTACAGTAGTACAGTAAGCGGTCACCATAGCCCATGTAGTTTTGCAACAGCCGGGACATCACTCGGGCATTCTTAACCATGTCATTTATATAAAAATTTTCTATCTTTAAGTTTTAATTTCTTTCTGAGTCTACCTTGTTATCTTTTTTTTAACATTTATAGTCTGTCCTATCTTTCAAGTTATTAATAATTCTTAATTTGTTTTCTGCTTCCTGCGTTATCTGTCATAGCTTGTGACTATAATTGACTTGAATAATGGGTCCCTTTACTTTGGAGCATTATTATTGAATAAAAGAATTGCTCTACTATTTATTCCGTCCATACGTAGAGAACATCGATATGCCATTAAAATGAGATACCATGTTAATCTCAATCGGACGTCCAGACAACACAAAAGGGTTTGTTGGTACTGTTCATTGTGTTCCATAGTGTCAGTCGGATTTACTGCACTTTACATAATTCATACATAATCGATTCGAATATCGACAACGGTGACATGTGTTGCATTCTCTGTACCGTGTTCTATTGATAAAGCAGTTTTGAAGGATATTGATGTGTTTGTTAAAAGTAATGCGTGAACATTTTGTATTCAATTTTACTTAAAAATATACTAATGGTTCTAATTAATTATACAAGCGTTCATTACACAAATTCAATCTGATCTTTATTGTATATACTTAGTAGCTCTATTATATTGCAAATCCCAAATGATAGGTGGGCATTAAATCTACAAGCTCTATAATTGCCATTACCTTATAACCTACATACAATAACTTCGTATGTACACACAGATATAGAGAATTCACCGGCGAAGAAATCCTCCAAAGCCTCGGGGCCTAATTGTTTATATTATTAAAAAGTAAAACATAAAAACGGATATACCTATATGGTTACAAATACGGAAATTCTTTTGATTAATTATATCACCCGATGGATTAATTAGAAGTAAAGAAGTCTGTAAGAAAAATGCAATAGGAATTTTCAACGTTTCGTGAGGTCCTGATAATTAACAAGTAGGTACTTAGGTGTCAAAAATATAAGCTATTATATAGTAAAACTTCACTATATTTTCTTTTATAAAAGGCGACAGCTCTTTAGGAATGTTCTTCCAAAATATACAAAGGCTACGAATAATTTACCAGATACAGTGCCCTCATTTGAAATGCAACTATCTTGCGTAGCATCATTAGTTTTCTTAAAGCGTAACAGCTTAACTTAAGCCCAGTAAAATCCAGTAAATAGTCTGAGTTTCTCGCGGTGCAGTCCAAAAAATACATTCAGTACTTCATAAATAATACATGAACCTATTTGTGGGTATCTCATTAACTTGCCAAGTATTTGGATATCTTCCCCTTGGTTTTATGCAAGACTGGTATTTTTTTGTGAGATATAGGTATGTATGCTATGTACATAATTATTATTATATAGCAGTATTCGTTTCTTAAGGCGCAACGTGGTGTGGATTGCCCGTCACGCCACGATGCGCCTTATTAAATTATCAAAATATGAAGTAGGTAAATATCTAAAATTGAGTTAAATTTGGTAAACATTGCATATTCGTCATGTCAGTCAAATGACATCCACAATTTTTCCACTATGGAACTTTGTCCCCCATTTGGAGAATATGGTATAGTCGTCAAGCATTGCTGGCGGGTTGGGGATCGTTGTATATAGTAGATCAGGTGTGGTATAGTAGTAGTAGTAGATCGAGGCAACTTCTGCGCTCCCCACGGGATATAAAGGCGTGGTGATATTCTTCACAAGTAGTCACACAGTCTATAGTCTATATCCTTTGCGTAGTAGATACAGATTCATAGTTGATGATTGAGATTACGATCTTTTTACAAAATGAGAATGACTAAAGAGCCTCCATCATTTTATAAACTTTGTTGCTTAGTAAATAAGTATGTGTCTCGTTAGTTAGGTACCTTATACTGCGGTTTAATGAGTATTCTCTTTGTTCTGTAACTAATTGTTAACTCTTTTGTTCTTACATTGTTTCAATGTATTTGCGGTTTGTTGGTAAATAATGTTAATTAAAACTTCCAGTGAATACTTAGGTATATTATGCTCTTTATAAAATATATATAGACCTATCTATAACACGTGACATGAAATTAGGAAGCGCGAATTCGCGAAAATGTTAACCATATTAAATTAATGATATGCTATTACCGCAATATATTAAATTTGCTGTCAGTTTCTATTATAGTACGGAACATATGAAAGAAAAGGTAATATCATAAATAAAAATAAAATATCTATATAGATAAAATAATTTTATATTTTAGTATAATTTATTATCAATTCATCATATTCCTCCAAAAGTCTCACTTCATTTATTTAACCTTATATAATATTAGCAGCGCCCCGTGGTGTTACTCGTGATTTATCTATTCATCATTATAAATACAACCTATCTCCATTCCAAATTTCATCCAAATCCTTTCAGCATTTGAGGTGCACACTATCTTTTTTCATTTCTCAGTATTTAGACTGAAGACAAATAAAGCCTAACAGATAAAACAAAATCATCAAATATCCTAAGAACAAACGAAGTCATAGGTATTTAAAGATCATATTAGATAAAAGTCACCCTGTACTAATATACCTATGACGTCACTTGTAGTGAAGCCGTAAAATCTCCCTACTAACAGCCCTATTACCAGAACGGGATAGAGCATATGCCATACCCACTTTATCACCGCCAAAAACATTGAAAGCTCATATCTAATGAGAGGTCAGCCGATATTTAATATGTTTTTGCTTTTCTATTCGTGTCTATTTTTATAAAGCTTATTTTTATCACAATAACCACGTGTAAATTTAAAATCAGTCCGATCCTCTATTTAAGTGGTATATAATTTTTTCTCCAATCTCAATGCGCATTTAATTCCAACCTATACATTGAAGTACCAACAGCTGGAAACGATCATTAGACAGCAAAGCTACAATGACACCTAGTTTACAACTAGTTTTCCCAACATTCCTAAGGTTCAATTTAAGTCGTAGGTATATATACATTTTTTCTCCATTCTCTATGCACTTTGCGCAAACAAAAAATAGAGTTTATACATTGAGATACCAACAGCTGGACCTGATCATTAAAACATTAGTTGCCACATACACTACAGCGACAGTAAAGACACATTACACCTAATCGATAGTAGGTAAGGTTTCACTGATATGTGATTACAATCTCATGTTTATTAAGTAATAAATCGTTTGTTTCATTACGTATGCATCTACAAGAATGATTATGTTATAAATAAGTGGATCTAATGAGCGATGCATACAATGGTTTATTATCATTAAATTGATTATATACGAGATTTTAACTGTTAATTAATGTGGGAAAATGTTTTGTAAATGACCATGTTTTGACATTATCTGACCATTTTTTTATAACTTAGTATATTACATGCGTCTTATAGCCTTAAATTTTTTATTCTTATGGATTTTTCATGTCGCTCAGTATTAGATACTCTATACCTACATTTGGCGGCCACCATCTGTAGACAGGCCGCGCGCCAAGTTCCTTAACCCCGTCGATCAGTGGGGCCACTTGGATATGCGCCAGTATATTTAATGCATTTTAAGAATAAATACATTATAGAAATATTAATTGATTAGTACCTATTACTTCCCAACTTGTATTGTATTTTAGTGGAGTTATGAGATGGGATCTGCTAACCATCTAAAATATAAGCTGTAGCTTCTCTTCTACTTTACATAACGAGACAAAAACTATGGGACTTATTAATTTATTTCAAGGTGAACTACGTTTAGCATGATATGTTTTCAGGTAACAGACAGATACATAGACCAAAAATCTAAAAAGAGTTATCATTAGAAGCTCAGTTTCCGACAGAATCTGTCGAGAACAAATTCGAACACTCAGTCCAGTTCCAATTTTTTATATCTTTACTGCGGTGAGTATTTTTATATGTCAATCAGAAACAAAGAGCTTATTCAGGATCAGTTTGCACAATCGTTTCCACTCGGATACAGCCACAATTAAGACCAATTTCATACAACAGCATTGCGTTGTCAACTGGCCTTATCGCTCATACCGACCTCGCGTCACCTTTGACTGATTTGCACTGAGATACCGTCACCAGTGCATACAGGCATACTTCACCTCCCTCCACCACACCAAACTGCTCATAATTCAAGAAATCTGCGGGGATTTCGCAGGCCAACTTACGCTGGCGATCCATTCATAACGATTCAGTAGAAATTGTGACAGATCGAATGTGAAGACTGGCGTAATCTTAAATTGACTGACATTTAATTGTTAAATTAATTGCAGTGATTTATTTGAGTTCGTGTTTACGTTAGAATTAATTTTAGACATTGCTCTACTGAGGACTTCACGGAAGTAAAAGTAAGGTGCAAGGATGATGCCCTGGAGCATACCTAAGAAAGAATATTAATATGAATAAATTCAATGGAACAATACTCATAAGGGTAATTGAAACGTTAAAAACCTAATAATAATATATGAGTACCGCTTTCGTCTATAAATGCAGTGTTTGCAGATTAAAATAAATTTAATTTATTGGATTGTTTATGCTTGAGTTAATACTTTAATTACTTACATTGTAAATAAAAAGTAATTGTTTTGTCTACGAATAGGTGTTTACAGATATTGGTTATAATTAATTATTAATGTGATATATTTATTAATTTAAGCTTCTATGAACATAGTTTACATTTTATATCGAAACTATAAGTTGTTTGGTATTTCTTTTTGAAATTTCTAGTTGAATATTTTTTTTAGCCTAAATTAATAAAGAATAGCATATAACCTTAAATGAATCCCAATATAATGTACTAAGCTATTGAAGATTTTTATCATTTATCCAAAATATAGTGTGAATCAATATTACATATGATTTTAAATAAATGTTATAATATAAATCATGGCTATACTATTTTGTATACATTAAACTCATTATTTTGTATGTAAACCATCAGTCCGTGGTGTGCTAGGCGTTTCAACTAATTCTGAGATACCAGTGGGTAATTGGCATGAAATACCTTTGATAACTTCGGATAGTAGATTTTACTGGGATGATAACGTATTTTTAATTAAGTAATACCGTGATATTTGTTAGATTTATGTTTATATTATAGTGCCGCCTCTGGATTTCAAGTGTTTTACATAATTTTAATTAGATGGTATAGGTATAGCATTCTTCTTTTGCTGGTAATATGAAGGGAATAACATAGGTACTGGTATTTACTTATGTAACCAAAGAGTAATTTCTGAATACCAGTTCAACT
Source organism: Pseudoips prasinana (assembly GCA_951640165.1). Taxonomy (NCBI): domain Eukaryota; kingdom Metazoa; phylum Arthropoda; class Insecta; order Lepidoptera; family Nolidae; genus Pseudoips; species Pseudoips prasinana. Next base: position 13,336,908 of record OX621245.1, on the reverse strand, counting down.
TTTACAAGACTTATCTCTCCAGAAAATAAAATGCAAACAACGCTAGATATCCATACATTTATGGCTTTAACTGCATTTAATAATTCATAAGTTTAAGCAGAAACAGTAAAGGACTTGGAACACAATTTTTTCACCGAATATTTCTCCCTTTGTGTAGGGTTTTATCGCGTTTTCATGTAGACGTAACGAGTTAAGCCCGTCCTTATCGAAAAAGTATACAAATACGTAAAGGAGCCAATTTAAATTCAGCCAAAACGTATTCAGTGGAACTTCTCCGATCCGTCACGCTTCCCCGCAATATATCTTGACAGATACCCGCCCTAGTACAACATAAATAAGGAGGATCTTGTTAAAAACTTGCGGGGGTAAAAAAACGAGAATTTTTCCGCCATTTTTAAACGAGACGCTCCCCTTAAGGAGGCTTCCGCGGTTTCATAAATATGCAGATATGCCCTCACCTGGCTAAAGCAGCTAAGCAGCTAAAGCTACAAAATTTAGCCGAACAATTTATCGTAATAGAAATATTGTAAATACGTATACATCGTGCGAGCTTAAATAGATTTGTGTTGTGGCGTGCTTTTGCATAAGTAGCGTACGTATCTCGCTCATTTTGTTTGTGTGCGTAGGCCCTTAACGTAAACGATTTGTTATTATCTGATAATGACTTTGACCTCCCCAACTAAATCATTTTGAGTTATGACTATGCAATCGAATTGCCTAAAAATGATAAACTAAAATAAAATCCCTGCCCATGAGTATAGTTGTTATGGAAATGATTCCTAACAACTCCTTTAAAAACAAAAAAAGTTAAAATTAAATTCATAGGTATTGTAGCATCACAACTATTTAGGCATCTCTTTTATTAAATATGGGTAAGAAACTTTTTGGTAATTATTTCATTTTAATTATTATCACTTAATATCTACTATATATCTAATTGTTTTATTTAGTTCTTTTTAATTTTTCAGTTTATTGTTGCATTATCCAGTGCCTTCTACATTATCAATTGTTATTAAAATTTTCTAATTGTAAATATTAGTCACATGTCATATTTTATTATATATTCGCCATTGTTTCTTTTTGTGAATACTTCTTATAACCTTGTTTTATTCAGATACTAGTTTCTACATAATTATACTGAAAATTAAGGATGAACCGGGTTATTTTCCCGCCATATATCTGATACAGCATCATGGAACTGTAGGTATTCTTTATTTTTTGTCACCTACTGTGCTTGTATTCTAGCAAAAATAGACAACGTATCGTGGATCCATATAAAAATTAACGCGTCATTGTTTGAAGAATTCAGAAAAATAATTATTACCGCATACATTTTTATAAGTGTACGGAATAGCATTTAGTTTTAAAAGGACCAATGTTTATATTTCTATTGTTATTGTATGGACATATAAATATATAAGAAGTTTTAAATTAATTATTAATATAAATGTAAAATACTTATTAAATATACTGAAGGTCATTATATAATATGTAGGTTCCAATTTACTAATTTTATATTTATTTGATAGTTACTTAAAATAGGATTATTGTGAAGGCAAGAAAATCTTTACATAAATTGTCATGATTAATAGAACAGAAGAAAGTATATGAACAGTTATAATACTATCTATATTCGTACCTATACCTATTCTGATACTATGAATTAATTAGGTACTGTTTTATAAAACACTAAACCGAGCACAAGTTATATGGGACTGTCTGAAAAATAAGAAAAAGGAAAAATAAAATAATAATCATAAATCAGAAAGAATAATCATAATCAGTTAACAAACAACGGACAAATTGCCTACCTAAACACATACAGATGAATTGATAAGCACCTTATTTTTGAAATTGGTAAATAAGAAAATATATTTTATTATAACACATGCGCATAATATAACGCCCAGCTGTAGGTATACCTACATAATTTACTACATTTATCCACTTGATTAAGAGCCTTGGAAAAAAAATTAGTGTTAAAATATACCTATATAAATTTGTAACAAAGAAAGAAAGGCCTCAGTTGTTATTGTACCTATAGAGATTGATGGAGAAGTACTATCTCATTTGTTATTTTTATAACTCCACCTGTTTACGTGTCTACTTAATGATAGTAAATTACTCAATGTAAAATAGAACAAGAAAACCCTTTTCAATTAATCCTAGTTAGGTGTATAATAATCGCCGCGTCAATCTTTCAATATCTTCTAATCGTTGTTTTTTGCAGTTACAGTTGTCACTGGATAGTGACAATAAAATAAATATATTTTTTTTGTAGGTAGGTAAGTATAACAAGTTTATCATATATTTATTGCAGCGTTATCATATTTTTAAACAATGACCTTAATAATGTTAATTAATCTTGTTTAATTCTTACCTGCCGTTGTTCTCAATTATCATACACCTAATACGTATCTACCCAATTCAATTGTTTGATAATTATAACTAATAATGGTGGCAATTCCGTAGTGCATAAACTGCATCAATTTGTTATCATTAGATCTCTTTCTATCATAATTATGCCGTATGATAGGGATGAAAAATGTTAGTAAGTACTGGCAAACGAATCCAATTTTGAGAGCCATTAATTGACAGGCTCTATGAACATGCTCATATTGAATCCTGCTTCTTGTTTACTTATGAGCATGGTAAGTCGAATATCTATTTAGGAAACATATTTTAAGAAAACATATAACTATTAATTTTTATAAATAAATTAAAATTGTTTTATAAACATGGGAGAGATTGAGTAGGTAATATTTTGAAGTAAAAAAATAATAATATTTTTACAAAAACAAACCCATAGTCGTATTATATTAATATAATATTATCCCGTTTAGAACTCATTTATTTTCGGTAAGTAGTAGCACGTAATTAAAATAATAGTTCTGAGAAGTCCTTTTTCAAAACTATTAATATCTGTTTATATCGACGCATGTCAGAATCGGGGCCACTATCAACTACATGAATTGCGCCTTGTCATAAATCAATACTGATAATATGTTACGCGAAATAATTTCTGAGCAATAAATTACGTAACTCTTATCAAGTGCAGATTAGATACGTCAACATTGCAGTAGAAATAGATAGCGATATTAAAAGCAGAACAAATATGCAATTATCTCATTACTCATTAATTACTCAATGTTTATATGGGGCATTGAATATTATAATCATATAAGTTAGACAAACAAAATATGTGCCAATTATCTACATAGATATATTCAGATTAATGTATTGGGCTTCTTGGGTATTGTGAGTATTAAATATGGAGTAGTTCCTTTAAAGTAAGTCGATAAAATTTCCAGCTTCCAATTTCTATTTGTGTTATTAATACTTAGATTTGTAAAAGGTTTAAAACATCTTATTTATTGCAATAGTAGAAGTTAAGCATTATTAATTAAAAAATATATATTACTCACTCACATTTAAAGGGTGACAACTTTATACATGTCATGCAATATTGGATTTTATTTGGTCGAAGTTTTGTAGTACCTGTTAAGACACCATAATAGTTATCCATATATTATGAGTGACTACTTTCTAAAATAGCGTACATATTATCTATTATCGGAATTTATAAGCTCTAAAATATACCTACGGTAAATGTTTTATGTTTAATTTACTTTTTAGACAAAGAAATAAATGATTTATGTTTTGTTTTTTGTTGAATCCCACTCGATTAACGTAGAAGAAAGTAAGTAATATTTATTTTAACCAGTTATGGGCTTAAAAAAATAACGGTTTTAATTCATGTAGACTTAAACAAACGCCTATATACCTAGTCGGAACATGAATTGTATGTAATTTTAAGTACAAATAGATTATTACATCTGCGACTGATAATTGATTATGTAGAATTATAATTAAATTTTAGATAAGTAGCCTGTTTTAGAAATTATTTTATTTTATTTTGCGAAAGCGTCCACATAACTACATACTAAATTATATTGCAGCCAGTAAGGTTATTTCGATGCGTCAATACGCATCAGTCAATCAATAGAAATAGTTTGTACGCCCACCTTCAAGCCGACATATGGGCTACAATTCACTCACCACTCCATACAAAAGCTACATTATCTCATACAAACATTACATAACTCGGAAAACGCAGGTGTTAAAAGCGTATTAGAGCGAACAAACAGGGCGTTAAGCTTCGGGATTCGGCAGACCATAGCTCGGTTAAAATGGGTAAAGATTAGCCGCTTTCCAGATATTAATGTTACTACCAAAATATCAAAGGTTCAAACATAATTATGTTATAATTGGGCTTCTGATAACCCTACGATTTACATATATGAACTTGCCTTTCAAACATATCATATAGCTAGATCTTTAATAAACTGTCACAGAAGTTTGTGTGTATATATTTTCTAAACCTTAGCTGTTAAGGTAAGTTGATTCCAAATCTACGATTTTAAGACTTTTTGTCCAGTTGTTTTCTTTATTGTTTGTTCAAGCATAACACCGCAACTAATGGACTCATCTGATGTAACTTTTTGTGGTAAAGAGAGTAGATATAATAATACTTACAAACTGTTGTATATTTTATCTATCTACGATGACGGAAGCCGTTAATATATAAACCACGGGGTCTCGTGACGAATTTTAAATTTTTCGTGTTTTTTTTTTTAAGAACTACCACCCGATGAACTTTGCCTTTTGAAAGAGGCACTCCCCTGAAAGGATATAGTTTTTAATTTTATATGCTGTGCTTTAAATATAAACGGAAATATTTTAACAAATAAAATGACACATGTTTGTTTTTGAAACTCGCAATAATACATGTGATAGTGTCATTTGACTTTATTAAAATAGCATGTGTAATTTTGCCAAATGAAACGATTGTGCGATGTTCTGTGACGAATGTGGTCTCTACATCGTAGGCTTATTCTTATAATTGTTCCTGCCTTGAAGACTTGCCAAGTTTTACTCAGAAGTTAATCAATAATATCGAGACGTATTTAAAACACACAACTGGTATGTGCCCACCCGGTTTGTTACACCCGCTTAGGTACTCTTTTGTTCAGTCGTTCGTTTTAAAATTTTAATTTATATATTTAGAATGTTTGTACTGCATTTAATGAGACATAATTCTTTACTGTTTCACTTTCGATCAATATTCCATGTTTGGTCTGTCTTCATTTGAATTTAAAAAGGTAGGGTTACTAAACGGTTTCATGTGTTTTATTTATCAACATTTTAAGTGCTAAATATAAACCCGGATAATTAATGGCTCTGGGATCCACATCTCATATTACCTTGTTTATCCCCTGTTAATGTTACTTGCAAACTTTGACAATTTCTGTGACGTACATATCCCGGTCCGGTTTCGTTAATTCAGCGTACGGCGGAGCCCGGTCGAATTTGCATTTTGCACGCGTGATAAGTGGGCTGGATTACACGGGATTCCCACCAACAGCCTCTGTTTGTTCTGAAATAAAGGGCTGTTAAACTTTTTTCCTGGCAATTTGGGTCACCTTCAGAAGAAACGGTCGCTGTAAATTTGTTTAAGTAGGCTTAGGTTCGGCCCGTTCGTTTAAATTAGAAGGTACATGAAAATAGCTAATTTGAATCATTCGTGGGGTCATTGCTCCATGTTTTAAGGGGTTCATCAATCGTGCCTTTATGTCTCAACTTATGGTATAAGACTGGGGAGAAAAATGGACAGTCCTCAAATAAGAGATATCTAGTGCAGAAGTTAGTTGGAAGTGGAAGTTATTTTTCTACCGGGTGATTAATGAAAGCGACCACATAGCAATCCCGGCTGACTTCCAAAATTTCCACAGTAAATCTCGCCTTTCGTTTCGCTTCTTTTGCTCGGAAAGACTTGGCACAGTATTTTATCTCTATAATGCAACCATTGCCGCGAGGTAAATACATTATACTGTATACATTTAATGTATTGCGAGAGACATTTCATTTTTATAACCCTCTTGCTATTCACGCCATTCATTACTTTTGAAGGTATTGTACGCCAGCCAAATAGTACCAAAATTGTTAATGCCTCAATAATTGTGACGGCTTAATCATGAATGCATCTAAGGATTAATTTAAATCGTTTAAAACTAAGCAATTGCATTAATAATTATGTTGAATAATTCAATAGATTTTGCAGTGAATTAGTCGCTGATAACGAAAAAACGGTCCAATTGTCAAAACATTGTATACCTCCATAAGTACCTATACAACTACCATATAAAGCCTGAAATGATAAGAAAGTCGTATTTCAAATTCATAATAATTATTTATATTTAGAGATCTGTATTTTGACTTAGAATTAAGCCACATAGCACTGAAAATCGGTCCGTTTTGAATAGAAAATAAACCTGCTAACTGGTATTGACTTGCTTCAAGGTTGGGTACTCAATATGACTTTTCCTAGCATAAATATTTGCTGAGATATTTATACCACATCCTCGATTATTTTGAAACAGACCGCTTAGAAATCTATATAATCACTAATACGATAATGTCCACCTACATATAATTGCAGTTTTCTTAAAAACTATGTAATTTTGATACTTGGAATTTAACACAATGTTAGATCTTGATCATGTACAAGACAGAGCTTCTCAATAAAGGAAAAAATATAAGTATCTATCTATTTGGTTCATTGCCCATTTGTCTCCCATATTAATCAAATATGAGTCAAATAGGCTCAAAAATCATAATGAATTTAAAGCTATTCAAAATATAATTTTAAATAAAAATTAATTTTGTTGTATTTTGAAAATTTCTTAAAACATTTCCGGTTTTACATAGTTGGTAAACCTAATGTTTTGATTATAGTAAGGCTAACACAAATTAATGCAAATCTGTAGGCATTTTCGGTACCAAAACTATTGCATAAAAATATTTATTAAAATAAAAGCTAGTTTCTCAATAACTTAACAAGAGGTTTTGACCAGTAAATCTTTAACTAAGACTATACTTGTATTAGTGAAGTAAGTACAATTAGTGTACACCTTCAGGTGGCGAGTTACCAAGGCTTTTAAATTGCACTCTTAATTTCTTACTGATACCGTCAAATTCTTAAATCTCTCAATATTTAAACGCAGGAAGTATGAAATGAAATTTTTAGCTTATGTGATTTTAAGTCAGAGACTTGGAGACTACTGCTTAGTCAAAATATTATCTTTAATTTTCAATTCAATATTCACTTTTAGCTTTTATTCTTCAATTATGATAATACTTTAATTTCTCCTGATACACCGAACATCTAGATTTATATCTGAATACTTATTCCTATAGACCTTTAGATGGATAACTGAAAGGTACCTATACCTAATATTAAGCGTGTTATTGTAAACTGTTGGTTAAGTTAATTGTGTAAAGTAAAATAACATAAATCAATTCAAACATTTAACAAACTATCAAACATGACTTACGCAATATTAACACATAACGTATTTCTTCATACTCCATGAATATCAATTAATCACTCTGTACATCTCATAGATCAGATTAGTGGTTATTAATTATGTATAATTGAACACACTATTCCATTTATCACATCAAACAAAAGAAAACTAAGTAATTAATATTCATAGGTATTTTCCATCCTGCTCCCGTACCATAGTTTTTCTTCGCTAAGCCATTTATCAGTGTCCTATTTAAAATTCAGTGTTGTTACTACAACTTTCACAATACAGCTCTGCAAGTCCGGGTTTATCTGCTGCATCTTTGTCTTCGCTGAGCCAAAGAAATACATTGTTGACTTTAACTCAATGACACTGACGTGTATTGCCTATGTTTTGATATTAGGTATCTTTCATGTGCCGCTTACTATATTGCCCTGAAGGTAGGATGATAATTTATATTTATTTAAAGAAATTAAAGAATTCATCACAAAGAAATACTAACAATCCTAAATGGATTCGTTTACTATTAAAATGTATATGACAGTAAGTACAGTGGTCGACAACCGTAATTAAGAAATTTTCAAAAATAGAGTTACCTAATTAAAGTCTATTATTTTATATAGTCACTAATTTATAACTAATATCAAATTGTATAAAAAATAAACTCAGAAATACTATATCCAGCGTCAACCTTCTGACGCATGCGCCGTCGGGAATATATGATATTGTATCCGACGGCCATTTTTATAATGCTACGAAATAAATAATTGCAATATATAATTAAAAGTTAATCGAACATTTGTCTTAAGAAGTATTATTTTACCGTTGCAATTATATAAATTATTTAATATCTATATAATTAAACAAACTGAAATTAGTCCAATCGTGTACGTACCATTTTTGCCTTTGTGACGGCTAATTGTAGAAATTTACTACATTGTATTTATTAACAAAATTTTAAGCTACAGGAATTCCTATATATAATTACTTTTCACCTATTTTTGACGTATCTAGGTACCTATGTAACCATCTAATTTTATTAGGTACCTACCATAACAAGATATTCTTATGAGATTCATATAAAAATCTTAATGTCTAGATGATTTTAATATTATTCACAAGAGAAATACCTAGTTCACTTTAGTACACTTGTATATTGATGAAAGTTTCGTATTATCAAATAATATGGAAATATATTGACATACATGGTTAGCTAAACGTGCTGGAAATTTCATTAATCTGATTTTAATAGGAACACATTTTCAAGTTATCGAAATAAATAAAATAATAATTGCTCAGTATTATTCAGTAAATTGTTTGTTGTTATGTAAGTAAATAAAAAAATGCCTGGAAACAAACCATTGCACACTGAACTTAGCTTTAGGTATACTTCGCGGCGTCCTTTTGACATTACAGTGTTGATTTCACTCAAAATTATCATGCGAATATTGAAAACATAGCCAATTACATAATACCACGCAAATATTCACTGATTATATTAGAAATAAACCGAGAAAATCATTTAAATCAAGTAAAACACACAAAAACAGTGACGAAAACATGAAGCACGTTTGACATTAGTTACACCAGAGGGCGCTGCAATCGATAGATTCAATATGGCGAGCTCTTGGCGCGCTGTCATTGGTCGGCGCGCGCATTGGAGTGAAGTTGGCTAGAGTGAGCGAGCGAGTAAGATTTATGTGATGTTTTGGCGCCGATGAAAGACGGAGAATGTGTCGGAACGAGAATACATTTGTATGCCAACGGCGTGTAGGACCGGTTTGGTCAGAGGCGTTTACGAAGTGTGCGTATGTGCCGGCTATATGCTAAGGGCAGGTAGAGACCGCGCTACCTACTTATAATGATGAATTAGTTACTCAGTTCGGCTCGCTCGATGAGTTACAATAATTAAAACTTATTTTATTGTTACAGGTAATGACTTATACAAATATAGACGTGCGGTAGTAAATGGGTACATGATATCAAAAAGGTAAGTATTATCAAAAGTAGATATGCCGCATAAAACTACGGTAATCTTTTCCACTCAAAATATATAGACACAAGTAAACTAGGTATGCTGCCTCGCTGGTCTAGCGTAGCGTGTTCACCCGCAGAGAACGAGGTCCTGCGTTCAAATCCCAGGTCCCGTGGTATTTTTAATGTTCCCGCAACAAAAGAATTTATATAGAGTGGTTGTTAACTATCTAACTCATTTCTTGTCTGTCTGTCTGTTTGTTTATGGCACATAACTACGAAATGGGAGGACGACAAATGACGGTGAATGACTGCTTGAACTACAGGTCTCCGAATTTGATACTGAGAGCCCCAGGATTGAGGAAGAAGAAAAGGATGGTCCCTAGCTTTAATCTAATCCATTGTTCTTAGTTATTCTCTAGAACATCTGTTCAGACGGTCAACATTTAGATAGGTATATATTAAGTATTTTTATTTGCAGTCAAATGTGGTCTTCCACCTGTGTGGTAACGCCATGAATATTACCACCCCATGTCATCCTGAAGGGAGAGGGAGGTTTGGTATGTAGTTAGCTGATACACTGGATTAATTTATAAAGTTTAACGCGGGTAAAACCTCGGGGCACAGCTAGTTATCTATAAAAACGGCAAAACAACCACGTTTGTTGCTTGTTGTTTTTGTTTTACCTACCCTCTTAAATATTTATTGTTCTCTATTTTTTATAGTGACAACAGAACTAGAGTCATCATCTGCCCAACTATCATGGATCATGAGATATAGCATGGTGACAGACGGATAGACTGACAGATAGCGGAGTCTTAGTAAGAGGGTCCCGTTTTACCGTCTGGGTACGGAACCTTAAAAAACATGAAAGCAACCTATAGGAGTACCTACCTATAGTTTTCTTGTATGAGTAGATAATAAAAAAAAGAGAAAATGGCTTATTAATTTAATTTACTGATTCGGTATTATTTACTATGATACATACATACATACTACTCACGCCTGTTTCCCAGAGGGGTAGGCAGAGACAACGGACTTCCATTTGCCACGATCCTTGCATACCTCTTTCGCTTCGTTTACTGACATTATATTCTTCATACATGCGCGCCGGTTTAGGGTACTTCTGACCTGACCTTTCTTAAGTACGTCTCCGATTTGATCAGAGAATGTTCTACGAGGTCTTCCTCTTCCGGTTGTACCATTCACACAGGCCAGGTATACTTCTTTTGTCAATCTTCTTTCATTCATCCTTTCTAAATGGCCAAACCATCTCAGCATACCTTTTTCAATTTTTGTGTCGTCTTTCACACCACATCTGTGTCACTATGATAGTGACTTATAAATCAATCATATGTAAAACTTTAAAGTTAAGCTTGGGAGCAAACTAATACTATTTGTTACTAAGCTTCAGCCCTGGGTCAGACAGATTAACGAGCTTGGCGGCATAGGCTTAGTTATCATAATAACATAGTTCATCTTTGTCATAGGTCAATGGTTCCTAACAAAAGCACTAATATTTCGGATATTTAAGTAAAGAAGAAAGAAAAAGAAAGAAAGAAATACTTTTATTTATAATACACATACCTACATACATACAAACTAGTTAAAAGGTGTTTAAAAACAAAACAAATTGCTGTGTACCATAAATGGGTGCCAACTTCAGCATAAGCTACAGAAAAAAATACTGAAGCGCTGGTATTCTAGTTGGCCCCAGTGATTGACGCCATACATATTAATTCTATATCGATATAAAAAAAGAGTTAAAAGGAAATACACTACAAATAATTACAAGAACAGAATTAGTTATATGCTATGAACAAGAGTAATTAGTTTAAATAATCCTCAGTTCGAGTATCTATATGGATATATAGATACTCAAATGTTGAGTAATCAAGACATCTCGTTTAAGCATAGACCCCTGTCAGCCACACCCAACACAGACGGCCGGAAGTAAGAATATGTGAATAAGGGAAAAAGAAAAATATGGCCCAGGCCCAATGGCCTAAGATAAATTTATTTCGTCGTGTAACTATAGCAATAAATATGCTAATTCAACACTATAACGCCCGTATGTCGCCTACCAACTCCACCATTGAAAGAGTGAAAAAGATATCACAAAATTGCACTGCGCATTGCTCTTTTCAGTCATACAACCTTTGAATAGCATCACGCAAAACTTCACTCTGTTTCTTTCTATCGTAGGTCCTATTTTTTTCTTTCCGATTTATTGACTTACGCCGTTCTGTTGTCGTTTTGTAGTTTTATCGACCTACGGCAACTACTAACCCAATAAATTTTGGTGTTTCGCTCAGTGAATCCGTTCACTGAACGAATGCATCGTCCCAGATACGAATGTATGGGATTTGAGTGAGCTGATTTATTGCCGCCTATCATTATTATTTAGCTTGTGACCAAACAATATTAGAAGTGATATTAGCTCGGCAAGGAGTATCAATTCAGTTTACACGTTACCTCTTATCTAAATATTTACATCTACCCGCATATTTTCCTACAGATACTTTATTTGTAAGGCATTTTAGCATTGCAAAATAGCCTGATTCAACCAGTTCACCAACTCGCAGTCGATCTCTTAATTAAGAAACACAATTAATATATAAATCAAGAGCACAACTTAATCCGCAAAATGAAAACAATCAAAACCAATATTTAATTGATGGGCAAACCTTAATTAACTTGTAGTTCGGTGGGTCCGAAGCCCCTCGGATAAAAGAAGCCATCTGCATTTCGGTATTCAAATTATTCTCCAAACGTGTTCTCCGTTCTAACCGGGTAGCCATAAACGAAATCATTGCGTCACGCTCACTCCTGCGCATCCAAAACTGGCGCGAATAGCATAACCCTTTAGTTCGGGGCTCTGAGCTTTGAAACGACAATATAACGTACTCATATGGGCCCCGAATAAAACCGAACAAAAAATCACATCACAAAAGTTTGCCTAAACTAACCTCGTTAAGAGATTTCTGGTTAAAAGAATACCGTTTTCAGTATCATCACGATTGTGCCGTGGATCGGATAGCTCGATCAAAGACGCGACAAGTACTGACTGTGAAAATGTTTTTTAAAGCAGATTTTGTTTATTTTTCTATTCAATAACAGTTTGTTACACAATCGCAAATAGAAAGTAGGGTTTGTTGCATCTAAAGAACAAAAAGAACTTTTTTGAGTTATTGCTTGTGAGAAAGTTTCCATTGTTAAGGTAAAAAAGCTTTTATACCTGCTAAAGCACGAAGCGATAAACGGCTTACGGTTTTTTGTAGTATCTGTATAAACTCTTAGCAGAACGTGCGTGTTTGTAGTTTGTTTAGAAATGTGATTGAAAAGTGTGCCGGGGAAAAAATACGGACAGATAAAACTTCCCATATCAGGTACATACTCAAAAAAATTTTCCTTTACCAATGTACTCCCAGATTAAATAACAGGTTACAGGCCGTGTACAGACATGATGAAATTTTTTTCTCCCGAAAAATTAATTGAGGGCGCTGTTGTTTGAAAATTTAATCTCATGGCCATGTACAGTTTGTCAGTACCAAATTAATGTTGTTTTTGATACATTTTGTGTTAGGCAATTTACGTTACGCAATAATGGAGTCCGCCTTAGAAGGGTTGATTATAACAGGTCCTCTTGTGTTTTGATATAAACCGAGCATGACTGAGTCCGCCATCTTGGTATTTTTTTCTAATTCTTGATAGATTTTTATCTGCTCATTGTATTAATGTACGTATCTTAAAGTAATATAGGTATATTCAAAATGTTCCTCCCATATCTTCGTTTCACATTTTGCAGTGTAAAAATGCTGCATACTGAAAGAATATTAACAAAATAAGAAACGCTACGTCGCGCGTCGTCTAAGGTTGTTGCAGCTTACCAAAAGCATTGTGGAATTTAAATTCAAGGCAACACGACTAGGGTCGATAGCATGGGACAATGCGTCTCCAGTGGTCTAAGAACAACAGGGAACATGTTGAATGTGTACGCACATGCAGACAAAGGAGGAGACGCTTAATTAAACTAGCGAAGCGGGGCAAGCGAAACGTAAGCATTTAATTTATGTCCCTGCAGTAATATCCGCGGCTTCTTCTTGCGTGGCCCGAGGGCAGGAGCGTAGCGGGAATTGCGATGCTGTATTGGGTACCGTACTCACGCAATGTCCGCCTATATGCTATACATAGGTACTGGTATACATTCACCTTGTAATTATATATGTACAGTCTGTATATTTATAAAGGTTTTTGATGCCGCTACGCTTAACTTTTTTCCTTTAGTTAATTAACTAAAGCAAAACATAGCGTAATTAGGTAAGTTGTATTATTTTAGCATTAGGTATTACTACATTATTCAATATACAATTACCTATGTAATCCGATTTATGAAAAATACAACCGGCCCAGTGCGAGTCAGTCTCGCACACGAAGCGTTCCTTACCGAACTAGATTATTAGCAGTAAAAACATCGTCGAGCAAAAACATCGAAGGAATCACTTTTGTCTTTAATTTAATTGTTATTATTTGTTGTTTTAACAAGTGTTTTTTTTTCAATAGACACACTCAAATTTACAACTGTCTAGCCGCTAGCCGTAACGAATTATGAGATACAGTCCGCTGACAGACAGGCGGACGGACAGTAATTGGTAAGAATTTCATGCCGCAGGTCGTGAGTTCGATTCCCAGTCAGGACTGGTAGTACCTATTTGTGTACATGAACAAATCAGTTTGTCCTGAGTCTGGGTGTACGTAATTAACTATATAAGTATATTTTTTCAAAAGAAAAGTCGTAGGTAGTATATGTAGCATATCTACCTATGAGTTATCTAGTTTCCATATCTAGTAGGTACAAGCTCTGCTTAATTTGGGATAAGATGGCCGTGTGTGAATAATGTCCCAGGATATTGTTACTATTATCTATGTTTATTATAAAATTATATAACTAGAGAAGCATACTTCTGAGTCAAGATAAAATTAACACGTGTTAGTTCTTCGCTGGCCTCTCGTAACTAATTCCGCAAAATATTATTAGATAGTAGGCATAGTCGTTGAAAAACTCGATGAATACTGGATTAGAATAAACTATTCTAATTACAAGTAACTCGCCATTGGCTTGCTTATTGCTAACACAATTATAAGTGTAGCTAGTTAATTGATTGCATAAAGGGATCCGCAGCAACGTTTTCGCTTCATTTATTTCACTGTATATTTATTAATTAAATTAATAACGCTAGCGTATCTAAGTGTGTAGCTGTGTTTGAATACAAAATGTGTACCTGGAACTTTTAATGATTATTTCGATTGATAGAAACTATTAGATAATCTAGAAATTGCTCATATTATTGTTTTGAGTGATAGATAGGTGTGGTATTCAATATAGAATACCAGCTGTGCCCCGCGGCTTCACCGGCGTTAAACTATAGGTAATGAATTGTAGCCTATGTGTAATTCGGATATATAAGCTAATATTATTACGAAGTTTTATCAAAATGTATTCCGTAGATATCGCGAGAAATAGTAAAAAACATCCATATATCAATGTGGTGTGTGTGTAAATACAATGTGGTGGTGCTGTCAGTGGATAAATTTGAAATCCTAATCAATGGTAGCGAAGTCGTTTCAAACTCACCATTTCAAACTTACGTTCGAAATATTGTTTCTCGTTCCCCTGAGTTCTGAGACCACTACCAGTACTTCAACTTTAGCATTTTTATTTCCCTTTTATATCCAATAATTTTAACAGTACTATTAATAAGATAATAAACAATGTGTGGTGTTGTCAGTGAATAAATTTGAAATCCTAATCAATGGTAGCGAAGTCGTTTCAAACTCACCATTTCAAACTTACGTTCGAAATATGGTTTGTCGTTCCCCTGAGTTCTGAGACCACTACAAGTACTGCAAGTTTAGCATCTTGATTTCCCTACAGCCGAATTTGAAAGCGAATAAACGTAGACGGCAAACATTAATATTATTGCTTTGAACGCAGACATAAGGATCGATGTACGTAGAAGCAGAAACACTTTAGTAAGCACACAATTCATGAATATTGTCTACCTATACTTGTAATTATAGTGATATTTTGGAAAGTAAATGGTAGTCAAAGTCAAAAATATTTTTTTCCGACAAAATTTTACATTTATGTGGAATCGTCATTTCTTTTACCCTACCGTGCAGTGCATGACGTGGCAGCTACTGAGAAACACTGCCAGAAAACTCAGTAGGAATCCTTTTTTTAATAAAATATACTTAATATTAATTACAATCATGTGTGTTGACTCAGATCAACTAAATCCCAAGCACTTTTGTCACTTAAATAATCAGGTTTTTTTATATACCTACCCTGCCACACAATTTGGCTTTAATAATTCTTTTAAACTTATTCGTAGACAATTCTCTAGGGAAGTTTGTCATAGAATCTTATTAATATAAGTTAATAATCTTAACTTTGTATTCTTATTTAATAAATAGTGAATCTTAATTTAATATAAGTTCATAATTAATCCAATGTATTAATCCAAAGTAAGATTGAAACACATAACAAGGATATTGTATACCTAAGGTATGTGTTCGAAAAGTCCATCCTGGTAAAAGTACTGCAGGCGATTTTTTTCTTTTACACCACTAAACTAATTAAATGTCATTACATCTCTCTCTAATATAGCTCGTATGAAAAGAACAAGGCATACAGAGAACTGCCAAACTACTAACACTACGCACTTGACGGGCACTGGGTGGGTACATTCCTACTCGAAAGGTCCTAACGTGTCACTTATTACCTACGCCAAAACTAAATTAAAAAGAAATCAAATATATCACATTACTCATTATCTATTTTTTAAACTAGCTTAACTGCGTTAACCTTTTACAGAGTTGAACTAATTAAGATCTACATACATTATGTTAAATATGATTGTAACGTTTCTGTTGTTCATCTTGTGAGGAGAGAATAAAAATAATTTATTATTAAAAAAAATTACTTTATGCTATTTTTTTTATATCTCTCAGCTCTTCCAGTAGGATCTTTGGGAACACTTATACTACTTACTCCATAACTGCATGTCACTTCAGCCGATAAAATTTTTACTATTTCACCAGACAATAGAGGGGAGGGAAGGCTCAAGGCGTTCGCAAAATAGACCTACATACTAAGTAATCAACGCCAGAGGCACCCTCTTTGGAATTCGAACCCCGACTCAGGGCGGTTACAGACGGGTAGAAACATGATACGGTCGGATTATAGGGAATTTTTATACTGTCACTTTATATTAGACAAGATATTATATTTTATTTAACACAATGCCATCTGATCCGAAACTAGGCAGAGCCTGTACTATGGCAAACAGATAAGTGATAAACATACTTATATATTTCTAAATACATACCTACTTATTATATATTACTAAAATTATTTTAGGTTATCAATTTAGGTATATAATATCATTTATGTATGGCTAGGATCTTGAATATTGCATTGGAATATATAACTGTTTATACTATTTTGAGTTACATCTCTCTTTATATTTAACTAGCTGTGCCCCGCGTTTTTATCCGCGTTAAACTTTATACAATAAAGTCCATAATTTAAAAATCCATTTAACACTCCATAACAATTTTTATTAAAATCGTTCCAGCCGTTTAGACGTGAAGAAGTAACAAACATAGGTACACACTCGCACACTCACAAACTTTCACCTTTACAATATTAGTATGATAATTTATATATATGGACAGAATCGTGAATATGGCATAGGGATATCTATATAACTTTTTATTCTATTTTGAGTTACATCTCTGGTTATATTTAATTATACCAAACATTATCTCCTACTTACCATTCAACACTACGGAAACTTCAATAACCGGACTATTATACGTACATAGCTTTCCACCGGTGACCATCCTCTAAATTCCCGTAGATCTTTCCACCTATTCTACCCTTCCTTAATTAAGTCCATACTGGGTAGCGACAACAATGGCCGCCAACCGATGCGCACCAAGATATTCAAATACGTCTAAGGCAACTATTATATCGCCAACATTTATCGATATAGGTATCTACTACTTCCATTTTATACTGCCTAATAACTTTATTACCATATTATAGTCAATTATATAATACTAGCTGTGCCCTGCGGTTTTACCCGCGTTAAACTTTATAAATTAAATGCCTATGTGTTAATCCAGGGTGTCAGCTAACTCCATATCAAATTTTACTAAAATCGCTCCAGCCCTTTAGACGTGAAAAAGTAACAAACATACACACTCACAAAGTTTCGGCTTCATATGGTAAAAATAAAGGTGTGCAAAGTTCGTGACAAATGGAAATCCGTTGTCTCTGCCTACACTCACTGCTCCTCTAGGAAACAGGCGTGCGTGAGTCTATGTATGTATGTGTGTATTTATATTGGACGGGCCGGCGTGGTTGGTAAATGCTTACCTTTCACACCGCAGGTCGTGGGTTCAATTCCCTCCCAAGACAGATATATGTGTACATGAACATGTCTGTTTGTCCTGAGTGTAATTATCTATATAAGTATGTAAGGTATTTACGAAAGAAAAGTGGTACGAGTATATATCAGTTTCTGCAGTTTCCATACAAGTACAAACTCTCCTTAGTTCAGGATCTGATGACCGTGTGTGAATACTGTCCCAGGATATTTATTACTATTATTTTAAAACAAACTATATTATCACTTTTATGTTCTGTAAATAGGAATGTGACATATACACATGTCGCATCTGTCGTAATAAAATTATAGTTTATGAAAATAGTAGAACATGAATTTATTTCATTGAAATAAATGTTCGCGAATGAAATTAATGTTTCCGCAATCAAAGTTTCAAAATGACTTTCCTAAAAATGTTGATTTCTACGTTAGCAATAAATCAATAAACTCTTCACCTGCCTGCCTGTCTTGAGGTTATGTGTTTAACCACCAATAAATAAAAAGGGTGCATGGTTCAAATCCTAGTTCAGGCCAAATAGTATAACCTACGTACCAGGATTTTTCGGGCACGTATAATGACCCAATAGCAGCCTCCAGGCTTGTGCCTCCCTCTTACCCACCACTGCAACTCCTGTAAGCCAGGATCAACAGTGGCACACAATGAAATGACACTGAGCGGTGAAGCTCAGGCATGTCCCAGGGAATCGCTTTAACTGTCTTGGATCCCGCAACGAGTTTAATCAGAGCCTCCAGGCTGCTGGAAGTTGGCGGTTATCTAGCGGTCTGTTGGTATAGTTGTTAGTGACTCTGACTGCTACACCAGAGGGTGGATTCAATTCCCACCCAGGACAATTTGTATGATGAGCTGGATTATTTGTTTGTATCTGTCTTCTCTATCTTATATGTCTTGGAGAAATTGATCTATAATGTATAAGTAATAAGTAAGGTTTGCTGTGTGGTGACGGCGCGCGAATATCAGACAGAATATCATGACCCCATCTCATCCCGTGGGGGGCGTAGAAGTTAACCCGAGGGAGTGTCTACCAGAGGACGGGCAGCAGCGTCTTTCTGAGTACTATGACCATCACAATGCGATCGCCAACCCGTCTGCCAGGCGTGGCGATTATGGCATATCCCCCCAAGATTATTTTGTCCAGCAGTGTACTTTTTACAGCTGTTCTGATTAATAAGTAAGGTTATCTGGCAACCATGCTTTGGTACAGGGTTTTGCCTTGTTTAGGATCAGATGGCAGTGTGTTAGTTGTCCCAAGATATTTAATTTTAGATATGCCCATACATACATACATACATAGGTATTTGCCCATACCTCGGAAAGCACGTAAAGTTTTCGGTCCTACGCATTATCTGTCTCCGGTCATGTCGGATAACCGTCTCATCGGATTTTGGGAGTGAGAGTGAGTGCATTTTTGTTTATATAAAAAGTCCTGCAGTATAATATGTATGTATCGAGTAGTTGCTTTGTCTCCGTTGAGAACAATGAGAAAATCAATAAAGTTCTATTTTTATTATGAAATAGGTTTTGAACTGGATGGTTTGAATTTCGAAGCTTGGAACAGTTTTTTTGTCGTCAGCCCGTCCAACTCGGATCCCAATTGGGACATCGATCCCCTACTTTAGCGCCTGTCTGGCGCTACACGCAACTATATTAGTTTATTCGGTTAAAAATGCGTTAGAAATTAATTTGTGTCTTGTTAAGTTTTCGTCGTATTTAAATTTATTTTTTTATACATACAAGGTGTAACCTTAATGGTAGAAATATCTACCCATAAAACTGAAAAAAACAAAGAAAACCAGTTTGTGAAATACGACAAATATGTTTTTGGATCCCTATAAAAAAGCGTCGGATCGTTACTATTCTTCATGGGGAGTTAATATATGTTTTGTGTAGGTATGTTACATGAGGATGTGCCAAATTGAGCTCCATAAGTTACGTCCATCATATTATTATGTTACATCTTGTATAATAGCAAGGCAATCGAACAAGCGGGTCACCTGATGGTAAGTAACCACACCGCCGCCCAAAGATATTTGCAACACCAGAGGCGTTGCAAGTACGATGGTCTTGACTAAAATAATAGGCTCGTTTCTTGCAGGTTGCTATGTCATATCGGTTCGGAAATTCCTCCTTAATAAACTTAATTGCACAATAATCTTCAGAAGTGTGTAATATGTTCCAATCTTGACGTTTACTTTAATGTTTTTATTTAAGACCATATAGTCATTACGACATTAAAATGACTTAATTTCCAATTTTAATTGCAATTTAATGTAATGATTAAGAAATTAAACTGTTTGCTAAATGAATACAAAATCAGAGCCTCTACCTCGGTATCGTGTTTCTAGAACTAACTGTATTTAACAACGTGACTAGATAAAGTCGTTATGAGCGTTAGATATCATCTGTCGATGCTTTGTCCTGGCGTTACTACTAGTATATGTTGTACAGACGCCAGCACATCCAGCTACCCCAATCTGTCTAATTTCTTTTATAGATTTTCAACTTTATCACAAACGCATAAGGTTTAATTTTAATTGGGGAAATTTGACAGATTGGGGTAGTTTGATGTGCTGGCGTCTGTACATTTAATAAAATGCACCTTTAAGGTTTTGTAAATTGGAACCCAGGAACCCAACCTTGCGACATACCTTGTATATACCTAAGTACGAAATTATTTTTAATGTAGATATACATTAAAAATAATTTCGTACTTAGGTATATACATTTGTTGTCAAAAACATTATGATAAAATTTCATTGCTTGTTGGTGAAGTTAAGTAAATTATTTTTAAACGCGTAATTTTTATGTAGCAACCACACATTACAATACGCAATCACTCACAGCCCAAGGCTAAGATTATATACTCACCAAACTTAAAGCAAATAGTGTTAAGAGCCATTATATACTCAGCAAACTTAAAGCAAATAGTGTTAAGAGCCATTATATACTCACCAAACTGAAAGCAAATATTGTTAAGAGCCATTATATACTCACCAAACTTAAAGTAAATAGTGTTAAGAGCCATTATCAGTTTGGTCCATTAAATAATGAACGTAAAGGGCATTTATGTTTTGAAATATGTATTAGTATGTAGGTATGAGCATTGCGGGCAGATGCACTTACAAAATAAAAAAGGAAAGGTCCAATGCGACATGGCTCTTGATTAATACTTTAAAGGAAACTTGTGCGGAGACCGAACTAGGCAGTTGGTAGAACAACTTGCTTTTTACATACTATAAAGCTTGATGTACGCATTCACCTGGATTTAATTCAACATATAAATTGATTACGTGTTTTTAATGAAATTGACAACAGATAATGATATTTTACCGGTACACTTTCAGTTTTTATATCTAAAACGAATGATGTCTGTGGTACCTGATCCTGCCAATATTAGCGTAAGTTTGTGAGTATGGATGTTTGTTACTCTTTCATGCAAAAACTACCGAACGGATTTTGATGAAACTTTGTAGTAATATAGCTTATATATCTGAATAACACATAGACTATAATACAATTAAACGCGGGTAGAACCGCGGAGTATACAGCTCGTATCTAATAAACAAATCAATCTACCAAGTGGTGCTTTGATTGTG
This sequence comes from Pseudoips prasinana, assembly GCA_951640165.1. Classification (NCBI taxonomy): domain Eukaryota; kingdom Metazoa; phylum Arthropoda; class Insecta; order Lepidoptera; family Nolidae; genus Pseudoips; species Pseudoips prasinana. The sequence continues at coordinate 13,315,496 of OX621245.1, read as the reverse complement.
AAAAAATGCTCCAGTTTACATATGGCCGAGGTAAAGTAAGATACTCTCAGGAGTTGCCATATAAATTGGCCTGTTCGTGATGCAGTACCTCGTTGAATATGTATAGGTGCGCTCCCTTCCGTACTTCTCATTTTACTAATAGATTTCTCTTTGATTAAATTTGTATACGTTTTATTCATACGGCCGAGACCACTATTGTTAGCTTACCGGTCGCATAAATCACCAGCTGCCGCATCGACTATAATATTATCTTCGTTGTTTTTTTGTTTAAGAAATCGTAAAATATACAGATAATCACCTTTATTTCATTTAGTAGGTTTCTTTAGCGTCATATTTAATAGCATTTTTATTTTAACTGACTGAAATGAAATAACAACAATTGGGCAATCTTTTCTAAATGTAAATACACGTTACGTAAAAGACTACAACCATAACAGGCAAAGAACACGACTGCACGCTTACCCTATGAACGTATCACGACAGTTTCTTGCGCCAAGTTCAAAATCGACGGGTAACTATGCTGGCACTGTAAGTTAAAAGTACCGTAAGCATTAAAGAGACTCGAATATAAACTGTCAAAATAAGAATATTGTAGATATCCACAACGACATGAACCTCTCATTTAAATCATCCTTGTCCCTTGATATATATGAGCGGTAACCCTTTGGCATTTGGCGTCGACCGACTGGACGTACCTACCGAGGAATCAGATATGTATAATGGCTTTATTAAGAAGCCATCGCCTGAGCTCACGCCCGCTTATTATTATAATTTAGACGATTGCCTAAAGCTTCGTTGGATGAATGAAGTCATCAGTATTATATAACGTTTTGCATGTGCTAGTTTTTATTCATCTACGTGACTGGAATGTAACGTATTCTTTTGTTTTGGTTGTAATAAACTTACATTCTTGTACTGTAAAGAAAGTGGCATTCCTTACCTGAGTAAATAATGGCTTTTTTAACATAGTGTTTTGGATTTGAGTGGATGTGATAAAACGCAGTCAACAAATCATAGTTGGTTTGTTATGCAAAAATGCAAGCGAAGATTCCGTGACGCGGAGCCATGGCGGTGGGTCGTTCATGTTTTTAATGTGTTTATACTTTTTGTTGGCCTGAAGTACATGTAGAAATTGCTCTGCAACCTGTATATGTAATATAATAAAGGCAGAAAGAAAATATTTATAAAGGATTGTCGCATGTTGTCTAAAATAATGAAAACATCAAAGTGAACTAAATAGGATTCTCAACTTTCTGCTTCCACTTTTCCAGTAGGTATGCTACTAATCTTACAAATGGAAATATTTATGAACGTTTTACCTCATTGGGGTCATTAAAAGTTTTCCAAGCCATAACGACTGCTACTCTTACCTCTCATTGTTCATTCCGGGTGCGTATATTGTTGGAGTTAAAATTTGTAGGCACCACTGAAAAAGTGTCAATTCATCATCGCAAAGCCCGGGCTCGAGACCGAAGTCCCCCACATAAATCTCACTTCCATACTTTCGCGTGGGGAAAACGACTGCTTTATGAGATCCTTAAGGCTGTATGGATTTGGGAAAATATTTCCTCTGCGTGCTGGCCCCCGACAAATGAAGGAGCATTGGGCACATTAGAATGTGTGAAACAGTGGGCCTATAGGCGTTTTTATTGTTATGCGAAGCAATTCGTTTAAAAGCTAGTGCGTTACGGTAGTACATACGAAGTACCTATTTCCTAATATTTATTAACCTAAAGCACCTCTTCGGGGTTCGGGCGCAAGTAAAAAGTGAATTAATGGTTATGTGAATACTTAAATTACATTCAAACCCAGCGAGCTCGCGGCACTCTAGGTAGTGAAATCACTTAATGTTTAAATGGCAGAGATGTTATTAAGCTACTATTTCTGGCGGTCATGTGTCTCCGCTGCGCTGTCTGGAAATCCTCACTAATCTTGATAAATTACGGTCCGTCATATTTATTAAATTCGATTAAGCTTATTATTAAGTTCATTACAAAAACCAACAAAATCTTGGTTCGGCTAAGTAAGAATTACCTACTATATAACCAAGTTAAAATTGCATAATTGAAAGGGGCGTAGGTACTTATTTAAATTCATACCTAACTACATAAATCGTTGGCGTGCGTGAGTGCAGCGCCCGCGCACACTGGGCGCGCCTCATTAGAACTCGAGCGCACCCGCCCGCGCTTTTCTCCTTTGCACTCGCACACCCGTTTATCCAGGCCCGACGACATTTCCATTGCTAGTGCGGAAAATAGACATTTTAGGAGAACGGCTGGTAACAGCAGATTCTTCTTAGATAAGTTTATTGTGTGCTAATACAGTGCACTATCTCTCTACATTAGTTATGTAGGTACAATCCGTACGCAACAGAGTCGGCTTTATATCAGCTACTTACACTCACTTGTACATAAAGGGGGGCAAAGGTAAAATGGAAATGCATTCTTAAGTTATACTTTATGTGAGAATTCTCAGGCAGTACAATCGTGCACCGTATAAGGTGCACCAGATAAATTGAAAGACTCGTGGGCGATGTGATTTGAATTGAATTAATTATGAGAAGACTTGCTCACGAATTCTAGTAGGAAATGCAAAGGGCCACGTTAAAATTACGAGAAGATGGAATATTTTCACTGCTACTAAGTGGAAGTTGCGCCTTTTCTGGATACAAAGTTCAATAAACCAGAGGACGAAGAAACCGCTTCGCGACTGTATTGACGACAATTTATGCGACAAAATAACGCATACAGGTGTCGCCGAGTCGGGCGCCCCTTCGCATAGCCGCCGATGGGAACTAAATAGGCAAGGGGCTCCTTAAGTCCGGGTCCTGAAGCGTTAGACACGACCGATGCTGCGATAGCGCTCGCTACATATCCCCAATTACGATTTATACAGTCTGTAAAAGGTAACCAGTAATGACGGGTAGCCCGTGAATGCCTTTTTCTCGCACAATCGAAATCCAATTATTTTCGAAAGTAACTAAGATACCGGTCGCGACAGAAGCGCAGAGGCGGCCCGTAAATCGACGCGGGATGTTTGCAGCGCGCTCGGAATATGAATTATTCTCGGTGATTGTTCTTGCGGCCGCGTCATGGTTCATACATGAAGCGCGAACTAGTTTTTTTGAGGTTCCTCTCGTCCTCGGCTCGTAAATAAAATCGTATTCGTGAAAAGTTGAATGTCAGGTACGTCATTATAGTTTCTTATGTCGCCAAATTCGTCGTTGCTTCCGAGAGACTTATCAACTTACAATTTCCTCTGGTTTATAATTATTAACATTATCGACAGTTAAGTTACGGTGGTCAAATTGGTCTTTGGGAAGGCCTGCGGTTCTCCCTCAGAGATAACCCAAATTTGTTTGGATGAATTTTTCGGAACTTTTTTATCAATATGTGGGCTCGTTGGTAATTGGCTGAGAGGCTGCGAGCGGCCAGCCATAATTGACAGTGCTATCATTCTGAACTTTTCGTTCGGACATTCGGGGAAACTCTTAATTGGTCCACCTTTTGTAACGTTCAATAATGCCGCCTCGATAATAACACCACCGATTATTAGCAGATCGTTGTTTTTAATTAGCTGTTTGATGACTTTGCGACTTTACGTCCATCAACATTGTTGCCGACAACATACTCAACAATGCTTTATTAGTTCATAAACGCACTGCAACTGTATTTGACGACAACGCCATCTAGTTCAAATGACTTCTACTCTATAAATTTGTAATACATCCAAGACTCTGCTGACAGCGATTGTCCAGTAATTACTTTACTTACAAATACATTATCCACAATGGGAATAATTAAGAATTTTAGATATTGATATATTGGTTTTTTGAATAAGAGTTTCAAATGATTTATAAATCGAACGATTGGAAAGTCTAGGGACAGTTGGACTCATTAATAAGGCATTGCGAGTGGGTCATCTTCAGTATATATAAAGAAATAATTTTGTCAGTTTCTTATTGGTTCACAATTAAAGCATCCTGAAGGTGACCGTGGCAACTTGAAGACGGATAAAAACCTCGCATTCGTCGAATACTAAACGAGAGATGCTCCGCTGAAATTCTGCACGTAAAAAGTCTCCAAACGATACTTATCAAGTGTTTGAAATGACACAACCGGATTCCGGCTCCAAAGATATGTACTTTTTCCATACGGGTATAAAACTGACGAATTTCTCAATAAAAGAGAGATGACCGGCGTGTTGTCACGTACTAGGGGCTCACTGGGTATTTGGAGCGGTGCGGTGCAGCAAAAACTATTCAGGGGCCATTATTATGGCATTTTTGTCGTCTGACGGGGCTCGAGTGGTCGCGGCCATTACAGCGCGGTGGAGGGCGGCGCGTCCCCCCCCTCTCGGCCCGTGCCTTGCCGCAGCGCACACTGCGCCATCCATCTTCGATATGCACATAAAGCGAACCAGGCTCGTAACGGCAGACCCACATTCCCGCTGCTCTTAAATTTATTTATCTCTTTATTAATTCTCCACTTGAATTTTAAAGCTTGCGTTAAATTCTGTTGCGAAAAAACGAATTAATCTGCAGGTGGAATCAATCGAATTTTATGTGATTTGATTAGACATTGTCACTGTTAATCATTGCTAAGGCCAAGAATTCACTTACCTTAGTATAGCAACATTATTTATACGGACAGCGTGTATCCATTATTAACCATTGTATTGGTAAATTTGATTATTTTTATATTAGTTCACATAAAAAATATTTAAATTGAAAATAGTATAATGATATACACCCAAAATTATATTAACTGATTGCCATCTTCATTTAAGGACTGTAGCCATGTTCTTAGTATAAAAAAGATCATTATAATCAGCTTCTGGAGACCTCAAAAATATCCATATAGCCCATTAACTATGCACAAAGATTTGTTTGAAATGAGCTCCGTAATGTCCTACAAGTACTATTTTATTTTATTAAAATTAAATTATTTGTAACAATTTATCAATATAACATAAAAAAAACAATTTATATAATATATTTAATCGGAATAATTATAGATCTTTATTGGGACCAAATAGTTCTACTCGTTGGACTCACAAACTACAGTTTAGTAAAACGAGCATGTTTTCAATAAAAACTTCAAATAACAAAGTTGACCATATAAAACTGTAGTTTGGAAGCCCCGGGGATCACGTGGTGAGTGACTGGCGTGTTTACGACGCTCGGCCGCCCCGGGATGGACTTAGATAGATTGCCCGCTCCCGTTCAACCTGTGCTTCTAAATAAATTAACCAATACCAAAATCTAAATAAATTTACTCTTGACTTAGCAAATGTTTAAAAATACCAAGGAAATATTTAAATGTATACCTTCCATATTGCCAATACCAACATTTAATATTTGAAAAATTCAGAAGGTTCAGTTTAGTAATATCCTTATGAGATTAAACTATTAAAGACATTGTTAAAATCAAATTCTGGGCGGACTTAATTAGTGGGAATTATTTGAATGGAGATTAATTTATTAATTAAAATAGATTACTCTATCGACGAATATCAATATCATGAGATCTGCCATAAATCTGCACAAGTACGTTACTTGAATCGTAATCGTGAATATCTAATGTCTGTAGGTGCCTAGCTAGGTGTCCAGTTAGACTAATTTGCAATAGCGCTTTTGTGTTAATTGATCCCAGGGCAACATTGGTTACCGTAATTGTCTATAAATTGTTCCGCGCATTAATCTCAACATCAAATTACCTCTTGCGTTAACGACGCATTGAGTTCAAGATAGGATGAGTTTATAATGACTTAATTTTATAAAGATTTCCACTTTTAACATTTTATGATTTATACAAGGATGTGATAGGTTAAACCGCACCTTTTTTAATTTTGCTGGGACTTAATCTCGCGAACATACATCCATACACGCCTGAGAACGTGAGGCACGCACTAATTAACGTTCAACCTGAAACTTTGCCATGGAACTCCACCAATCAAAAATGAACTGCCGCCTTTTATGCATTTGCCCCTTCAGTGTCTGCGATGTCAACTTTCTAGAGGGAGGATGTAGGTCTTATTAAACTGGGTACTTCGTAATTGCGTGTCTAACGTTCCCTACACGTAACATGGCCTTTTATTAGGTGGAAATTCTGTATACGGCACAACATTTGAGCATCGGGTATCAACTTATGGACTAAAATGTGTTTATAAGTCGCACAATGTAACAAGAGATTGATTTAAGTAAATAAACTGACATGCATTGTAAAATTCAATTTTATTAATATCTATCTATCTATGAATAAAACTTTCATTCTTTCGACGAATGGTGGTGTTTGAAATTGTGAATACATTAGATTTTTTATTCGATTCGTTTCAGTTGGTTCTTAGTCTGAATCGTCAATTCATGAACCGTATTTAGTTCAATGAGGCTTGATACAGTTGATGTGTTATTGTCGGGTAGGAAGACAGTTATAAATAAATTAGTTCTACATTATTATTTATGGTTCATTCTTTTGGATTAACATGTATAAAAGTAACACACATTTAGTTTAATATTCCACTTTTTGAAAGATTATTTGATTCTCAAATTTCTAATACTTCTAATATCTTCATTACCTTAGTTTTTGTAGATGGTTATTTATTAGGCTAGGTGTTCTTCCTACTAATATTATAAATGCGAAAGTTTGTGAGCATGGGGGTATAGATAATTGTTACTCTTTCATGCAAAAACAAGTATAGGTAAAATAATATTAAAACGGTACAAATCAATTTATTTTATGTAAGGAATTAAAATTCCGTTTTATACAGGCTAATTATAACTTCCTCAAGATACGACGTAAGATGACAGTTCTACAAAGATTTTAACTCCTCTATTCCTACATTTCCTACCTTACATTTCTTCGTATAAACCAATGCAAATGTCGAAGCAAATACATACATGCTTTTTCTTCATCCGTGCCCCAATACGTATCTTGATAGAAACGAATGTACGTAGAGCATTGTACGCTAACAAGCGAATGTAACCGCGCTAAGGCACGACAAAATCCACATAAGTAGCCGGTTAAAAATATAAGCAGGAATGTTTTAAGCATATTTGTATATGGAAATGTTTAGTTTCTATAAATGGTAAAGTTTTGTTTATTATTGTGGAAGCAGTAGGGAATTAATTGGTATACGAAGTAGTAGAATCTCTACATAAGTTTGCGAAATTGTGAGTTTGGATAAAGGAGGCTCTTTGAAACTACTTTTTTGATTTCAAAAATCTTACTAATTATTTAGGGTACTTTATCTCAGATAAACAAACCGTTATGTGCCGCAGATGAAAATTGGGAGGGCGCTATAATTAATAAAACTGAGGCTATGTCCCAAACACCGACTTTAATATAAAACAGAATACGAGTAGTACTTTAGGTTCTCAGTATTTCTGAAAATCTTATGCAATACGTAAACTTCATAAATTTAAAATCTTCAAGCCAACTTTCTTTCAACTAGCAATAGTTTTATACTTGACAATAGACCAACAATATCGAATTTTAGAAAGCCGACTTTCTCCCTTTATCTTCAGAACAAAGGTAACAATAAACTTAAAACGTACAGTACAGTTGTTCAATTTTTTACGATATTCCTCTAATTTATCGGTTTAACTTTTATGACCGGTCCGACTTTCTAAAGTTGCCTTTTTAAGTTTGTTTTGGGTTCGCATATTGTTGGCACTAAATAGTTTTACGGTATGTTCATATCTATTGTTCGATGTTTATTTCTGCTGGAGTACTGGGTAATGATTATGGATCTATTTCATTCATGTTTAAGAAGTGCAGTGTAAAGGTTATTTAAAAGCAGTAGTTTTTGATTTCCTGCATATAAATATATAATACCTACTTAACTGCTTAGTTTTTATCTTGCGGGATATATATTTGAAAAATATTTGTCGCTCTATAAGATCGTTCGATAATCATTCAAACAGTAATACTCCGAGTACAACCCTCGATGCATAAGTTTGGTCCCCGAGCAAGACCCTTCGTGCCTCAGGGATCATGATTTCTCCCTTTTTGTTCTGTGAGTAGCGATTATATTTATCAACTATTCCAAATCTATAAATTTATGAAGGCTACAGCATGTATTTATGTCTTAAGCTTCATAGTTTTCTCTAAGTGTCACAGGTCAACGTTAAACGGCAGTTTTCTCTAAGTGCCACAGGATATAAATACCTACTATTGTAGTAGATTTCACGTTGTGGATGGAATACACATTGTCAACGTTTTTAAGAGTAGTAACTGTTGTTGGCATGGCATTGATTTTAACCGTAAAATATTTGTTTCTCAAGTGTTTATTGAGATAGTTGTTTCAATATACATTTATAATGTAGTGTACATTTGACATATCATTTTTATAACATAATTACTGTAATACTTACGAAGCTCTATAAATCCATGATACTGAATAAATTAGCGTATTATAGCGTATAACCCAAAAATGTTACTTCAATACTTAGGAAATTTCTTAGGTGTGAATGTACGTTTAGAAATAGAATTCAACGCCAACACTTAAATTTAATGACGAATATAATTGAATACTGAAATATATTATATTGCAAAACTATAAAACAAATTAACGCATTAACACTCAATGGTTACAATAACAATCAATTTCAAGTTCATCAAATAAATCGTATTCGATCAATTTGCTTATAAAGTCGCTTTTAAACAAACTTCTACACAATTTATAGGTACAAAATTGTAATTACGTGACTAAGAATACTTTATGACCTGAATAATCATCATAGATCTAGGGAGATAGACATCTATACATAGTTAGGTATTAAATTGTAATGGTGCGACAGTTACGAGCATATTGGCGGTGCAGGGTGCAACATGCTATTGCAATCATTTACCCCGTCCCGTGGCTAATTCACTGTGACAAATTAACAGCGGCTAAATTCTGGACCTACTGTTTAGTCTGTCTCTAGTTATGTATGGATGGATTAAGTTGGTTTTAAGGAAGCCTAAGAAGCCGTTGTCATTGCTTCGGAATATTTAGAACTGTAAGCAAGGTGAATTTCTAGGACCTTTTTTTGGATTTTGTGTTCTTACAAAAATACTAAGTTCCTTATCTAGCATTTTTTACCATTAACTTATTAGTTAGGCGGCGTTTTCTCACCAGAAAGTGATAAAAAATATATAATAATAATCAATAATAGTAATAAAAATAGCGGAGTTTAAGCATTCAACATTTAAAATTATTAACTAATTCAACAGATAAAAATATTAACTAAGTAAAGCGCTCCTTTGGGGTTCGTACCTCGGCTCAGGGTAGTTACTGACTTAGTGATGCATGAGCGGGCTGGTTTTAGTAGCGTTTTCTGCAACTGGTATTCTACGTTAAGACGTAAAGACGCGGGTTGATTGTCCGATTTAGGAGGAACTTACCATGTAGCAAAGGGAATCCAAAAAAGATTTTAGTTAAAACAAAAACCAATCAATAAGATGGTGGGTTCAAGATCATTGACTTAACTGTGGTACTACTAAGATTTTGATTTTGTTTTGTAAGAAGCTTTGTCTTTTCTGTGATGTACACATCACTTGATAAGTATAATTTCTGTGTAGTTTCCCAAAATATCTGTATATATCTGTACTTGTTTACAAGATTATTAAAGCTAAATATCTACGTATATTGTAACTCATGAATTAATGTCTTGATCAGTTTTTACATCAATACACGCAAAAATACTTTACAAGTTAATCAATATTTTAATTGAAATATCAGTATTTTTTGCGCAATAAGTCTATTTATTCGTGTTGTAATCCGGTTTCTATTTATGTTAGCAATAATTAAGTCCATTTTTTGTGTTCCAGTATCAAAAAAGTAAGAGGTCGATAAGGATAAGAAGAACATTAATTTAAATAAAATAATATTTTTTTTTCATTTAAATGGCTTAAACATAAAAAAGGTTGATATAAAAATCGGCCAATTATATAATTCTATCAAGGAATAATAGTTTTTCTGTTCTTGTGGGAATTATTTTTGTAGCAGAGTTATTTAAGCTCCCAGTACGCCTCTGACACGGTTTAACGTTTGTCCCCAAGTGAAGTGTATGCTGTTGGATCTACAGCCTTTCCGAATAATTGTATTAGATTCGTCTATGATCTTCGTAAGTACGACCGACCAAGTATTCTTCTACCATAAGATATTTCAATGGTTGCCTATACGCCATCCGCGTTCTGTGAGAGCATTAACTACTTTTTATTCTTTCGCACTCACTCTCTCCCCTTGTTACTTAAATACTCGCTTTCAGTTTCTAGGCAATAATCATAAGAACTTTTTTCTTATATTGTTCTGACTTCATTCAAATTTCTTTTTGTACAGTCTTCGCTTCTGTTAAATGCACTGCTTCTCTAGTTGAGGATGATCTAAAGCCACTTCTCATTTAAAAGGAAGGAAAGATAGCACATTCTAAATACTTATTTTATTAAATAAAATATTTATGGTATATACGCCGTATACAATATATATATATAATGTATATATTTTTTTATTCTCGTATTGTTCAGTACCTAGTACGCCTATCTACTATTCAATCCCTGCATCTCCTTAAGGTAAGGAAAATGCCCGTAGCATTATCTCTGCCTTTGTAAAGTTTTAAATAAATAAATAAAACAGCAGGATCTGTTAGGAGTAAAACAAATCGAAGCTGCATACACTATGCGAAAATAACGCTATGGCGAAGTATATGATATTAGCATACCCAGAATCAGGAGACTTTATGACTTTCCCTGTAGCAAGAGTACTAAAGTGGAAACTGTTAACTATTGTAAGATTAGGATTACTAGCACTTCAGGTCCTCAAGAGTTGAAGTGCTGTACGAAAACACACCCGAAGCAAATAAGATAATTCAATCAAACCTAGAATTGATTACAATTCACTCGAAACTGTTCTCAGGGACATAGGAAAAGAGAGAAATAAATAGTGTTGCACCTTGTACATAACGCATGATCGTCAAGAGTCAAAGTGATGTACGAGAGTACACCCGAATAATATACTGTTACCGATCAAACTTAGAATGGATTACAATTTACTCGACCAGATCTTTATAACCCAACACAAACATAACTTAATATTTAATTTTCGCAACACAAAACTTAGTAGATATATAAATACTGGTGTTAGCAGGTTATAACAGCGGGCTAGACGTATGGCTCGGATGAAACAAATATTTCAAAGCCGGCATTGTTTACTGGCCGAACGGGCCGCAGGGACTCGCATAGATAAACCCAATAAATTGTATACTGTATCTGTAAAATTAACACGGAAGCCGTTTTATTTTGAAAGTTAATTATGAACGTAATTATAAGTACAAATTAGTTCTATATTCCATGTAGACTTTGTTTGGGCTGAATTGGGGTTTAGATTTTGGGAAGATGTTTAGATCAGGGTACTGTTAGGAACTTTAATAGCCGCAAATACTTTTTCGGTGTTGAATAGTGACTGTGATTAATATCACTACCCCATCTCATCCCGTGGAGGAACGTAGAAGTATGCCATCACCAACCATATGGTTTGTGATCGCATTAGCAGATGCTAAGCGTGGTGATTATGACATTTTCCCATAATGATACCTTGGGGAGATCTTGGTGCAGCAGTAGTCGTCTTTTGGCTGACATGATGATGATGAATATGATTTCAACAAAGTTCACCTCCAAAAGTTAATCCTCCTCCTCCAATATATTGCAACATGTATGAAATAGAAATCTTTAAACTTTTGTTTTCCATCCAGGTTTTCAATTTTCTAGTTTGGTCTCATATCACTGTATGATGAAAAACAACTTCGAAATTAAAGATGTCATAAATTAAATATTAAAGTACATTTATTAAAATTTCGTAAACAACATAATAATATGAGATTGGAATAAACTATGAAACCATTAAAATTTATTTGAAATGAATTTAATGTTAAGGTTACGAAACAATATATATACAAAAATAACTGAAGAATGGTGCCACCTACGTTGCAATACGAGTTACTTCTTCTTAACTGATTAATCTACCCACATAGAGACATTCGTGAACCCAATAAATCCATAGCCTAGACTAAACCACATTACAGATACAAAACACAGCCAACCCCTTCGCTGGCGGGCGGTATCTTCAATCTTGCATTCAATAAACCTTTGACTGGTGACGTAGACACGCTTAACTAACGTATTGATCTCAAGTATTGTTCGACCACATATGTTGACAGACCGAGTATTGTAATGACAATGTTCTATGTCGTGATTGAACGATTTAAGTGATCGAACACGAGACTGATGTGGTTGAAGAAATTATGGTGGCAGATGAAGAGTTGCAAGATACAAGAAACAATTTAAACTGATTACTTGGATATGGAAACCCTGAAATGTTTCTTAAATTGTGTTTATCAAGTTATAGCTACTATAATTTGTATTATGCTGATAAAAATGAGGAGTGGAACTATAAATTATGTTTTTACTGGACTACGTAAAACATCCCCTCGTTATTGTTTACTAATGCAAATAAAAGTGTAGCTAAAAAATTGTTTCGTTTCAACAACAAATTCAGCTTGTTTGTTCGCTTTCCGCGGGACGCTGATATTCGCATAAATCGAGCGTAAAAGCCAAATTGCAGTCCACGGTTCACGCACAGCACTCAACTAAAAATGGCTATGTTTCACAAACAAATATTGCGAGTTACGTTGTTTAGCCAACGTTTTTATTGTTTTACAACCGTTTTTAACCAACTCACATAATTGCTTAATAGTCTAACATAATACGGTTCTCGGAAACTCGCGTGGAACTTTCCTAACTTGGTCTTATGCCAAACAAAGTAGCAGCCTAATAATGCATTATGGATTAGGAATTTAGTGCTTATCTAAACTCAACACGAAAACATGACGACAATACTTTAGTACGATACAATGTGTAGATTTCCCGAGTTTAAAGTTACAATTTTATTCCGCACCACGCCGCTAGATTAATCCCTCAAAGCTTTGCAGCAGCGAGAACGCGCTGATAAACGGCAAAACTAATGCCACACGATTGCATTACGATGCAAACTTTTTCAGTAACTGCCGCGGTGCGCGTAAATCGAATAAAAAAGAATCGAATAAATCCAAGAGTTTTTTCACCAGCTTCGTTCGATTTTCGACGATTCGTTAATGAATCCGAATAGGTAGGTACTACGTAATTATTTTAAAAGTTGTTTCACCGATACTATAATTAAGTATTGGTGTAAAAACTTTATTAACTTATTTCAGATTTTTGTTTCGTAAATTATGTATAAAATTCGAATAAATCGCGGGTTTATAACTGTCTATAGTAAATTTAAGCGTAACTATGTTGCCAAATCGAATCAGCAATATGTGTAGTTCGTGTAGTACAGAGCTGGATTCTCTTATGATGATTTAGTGTTGTACGCGACACTGTTGGATGGATTTACCGCCGTATGAACGGATTATGTGGGCGAGAGCAAACACGGGGCAGCGGACGCCATATTGTGATTTACTGTCAACTTTTGATTCGCGGCTTTATTGCTCTATGTAACAGAGGGATGAGTTTAAAATGCTGTGTGGAAAATCAAATGTGTTTATTCTGTGCAATGTTTTGGTCAATAAAACTTCAATTGTAAATGCTATGGTTTATTTATTTCTACTTTTGCTAGATCATTCGTAAGAATAATAAGAAAGGCCTTTTTGATTTCTTAACGAATTAAATTTCACTACAAATTAAATTATTTTGTAAAATTTTTATTGAATTCTATTGAAACCAAGTCAAACCGTAATAATGTATATTCAGTTGAAGAAGATCGTACAGTAAGTTCATGTTAACTCGAACGGTGCGAATGAAGGTACTAGAGGCTTGTATAACGTTTTATCAACGATTTTGTACTAATTTTCTTCGCCATGAAATTTCAGTGCCCGCGGCTTGGAAACTGCGTAGGAACGAAACACGTACAAAATCGCCAAGCAAAACGCTAGTGTGTAATGTACTGCACGTGTGCACTCGACCAGTGTTTGCCGTCTGTCAGATGTTATCCACACTCGACAGACGCTAAAATTTACAGAACCTCTGAACTACTGAAAAGTACCTACACTTGGTAGGAGAAGGAACGTCAAGGATTGGGACGAGTCACAGAAGATTAAAAACAACTACACATAACCCTGTTCTCATGTCAAGAAAAGTAAGAAAATGTGTGCAATCTCGACGGCATATTTGTTAATAAACCTTAATACATCTAACGTTATACCTCAAATAATTTTTCTCTTCGTCCGAAATAAATAAGATAAACAATAAATCATGAACGCCCATTTCCTCGCGAGATACAAAACAACGGCCAAGCGGGGGAGGCCGGGGAATTATGACAAATCATGCATTAAACATAGGGAATAAATGTTTTCTTATCACGTACCTATTCTTGTTTTGATATTAGTTTTCCTTTATCTTTATTGACACAGGTTTCGGGAGGGAACATTTTATTAGTGTTGTATCGTGACGCGCTGACTTAACAAACGTTGACTCCTTATTATTTACTGGTCCTTGTACTTCATGAATGTAATACGTTTGTAAATATATATTATAAGCGAATCACATATGTCATGTTTGAGATAGACTACTTTCTCTTTCTTCGACTTTCGCTGGGTCTTCTCAGTTGGGGCGCATTGGATCCGGTGGTAGCAATAAAGCGCGACCGTCGTTATTAACACAAGGTCCGTCATTTATTTATTTATTTATTTATTATCTCATCACAAAAGATTGCTTACAATAAACATGATCCAGAAATAATACTTGTACCTGTCCACGGTGTCCAGGGATGGAAAGAAACAATATTATAATAATTCCTGGCTAAACTGAGCACGAAGAATCACTGATAATTTTAATGTATGTCGGACGAACAACAACCGCGCTCAGCGTGCCACCCATGGACAATTGGTAAATAGGAGTAAACAATCTATTTTGTGATAGACTGGTGCCTGATGTAGGTTCTAAAGAACCTGTATTACAGGTCACCAGGAGCTCACTCCACTGATTGCATATTCCTACCATGCAGGCATTTTATAATTATAGCTGTAAATTTTATAATAACTTATAAAACTAAAAATACTAGAAATAAAACCAAGTAAAAAAGAAAAGTAAAACAAGATAAAGCAATTACAAATTAAAAAATAGCAAACAATCAAACAGACTATGAAACTCAATTAACAAAAGACTAATTAAAAGAGAAACAAAAACTAAAAAAAGAAAAGTAAAAAAAAAAAAAAAAACAGCGTAACGTTAGATATTTTGTGAGTATTATGATAGAGTGAGTGTATGTATTAGAGTGAAAGATTTTTGTGTGAGCGTAAGTATAGTGTAATGGGCTTTAGGGCAGATACAGCAAATATAAATGTATATTACTGGAGTCTTTGAAGATACAGAAACTTAGAAAAATAATTAGGATAAAGGCCGTAGTATATTTTCAGTTTGCTCATAGTTTAATGATTTTAACCATTTAGTTACGTTTAATTTACAACTTTTTGATGTTAAAGAATAAATAGAAAGAAGTGTGTTAATTTTATTGTAGAGAAACGGGCCGAGGAAGCCGTAAAAGTTACCAGCGTGTTGTGTTCGGAAACTTTGAGTGGGACATACTTTGCCTTTTCGACGTTTTGCCTGTACAAATGCCGGGTGATAAGCTAATTGAGAATGCTGTTTTAAAACTATTTGTAGTATAAAAATCTGCCGAACAGTAAGAACGTCCCACATTGAGAAAAGTGCTGAGGTTGGGAAACGATATGGAAGTCCCACACTGACCTTTAAAATCGCTCGCTGGGCCCTCTCTATCTCAATTAAGTGGGTTTTGGCTGCTCCTCCCCACGATGTTATGCAGTATGCAATTAATGATTGAGATAGTGCAAAGTATACTGCTTTTATTGTTATCTTATCCGCAACGTTTTTAAGATTTTTAAATACATAAATTAGTTTTCTAAGTCTAGTAACAAGTACTGAAATGTGAGGTTTAAAGGTCAAAGACTGGTCAACAATGACACCAAGATATTTAATATATGACATTCTATCAAGACTGGGGCATATGCAAGTGTTATCCAGGCTCTTACAGCCATGAACTTTTATAACCATTGTTGATGGAGGTATAAGATTAGATCTAAAGGCAAATGTAATGTATTTAGTTTTCGTGACATTTAATGATAGCAAGTTAGTCAGTCATAATAATAATACCTTTAATATAGACAGAACCATTGACAATATGTAGTAAAAATATTAGACTTAAACTAGATAATTAAACATAATCTCTTGACAATAACTTGATAGGAGCTAGCTAAATATCATTTCTGCAATAAAATAAATTTTATAAATGTTTTCATACAAGATGTACCTAAATATCTATGTTACTAGAAATAATATCTAATGTATACAACTATATTACTACAAACATGTTCTGACTATTTACAAGCGCTTTTTTAAAGTCTACGTGAATAAAAACCTTTTTTATTTATTTATTTTACTATGTCTTGACATGGATAATACAATATTAAAGGCTGACAACACCAATCAGATAACGCTGTGATTTCGCGATGTTACAAAACTGAGCAAGACACTAAATGTTAATAGAAGTTTAAGATCAGATTTCTACTCCCCTACACTTTTGGAGATCTATTGAAAAAGTCCTTATTATTATTGAGATATAAGATCAATCACACTTTAACTCGAAAAATAAATTCAAGTTGTCGAACTGCAACTGAACTTACTTATATGTATTTTTTGTTATATGCTAGAACAAATTCAATAATATATTTTAACTTATGTAGCTGATAATGTATTCCTTACCGTTATGCCAACAAAAACAAAATGCGCAGCGTATTTATGAGGAATTAGTATCGAATATTAATATATGTACCTATGCTTGATAGCATTTATTTAGAGGTTTATATCTAATAGACAATAGCTAGTGTAACCGAGACAGAGTACATGAATTATTCTACATTATACATCCCTTGTGATCCGAGTGAGCCAAACTTACTCTATTAAGTGCATTCGCGCGTATAAATCTGCAACTCTTTGTTTCCTTAGAATTAAGTTGTGTATTCTTGTGAATGAAACAGTCTAACATAAAACTCCGGATTGCAAATCTGGTATATTTATTTCAAATGCCGGTAAAATCTCGGCGCATCCTCGGCTCAGCGGTAAAATTTGCATTTAAGTACAATACACACTAAAGACAAAGACGGTTAGGAAAATAAGAAATTTAAGAAGCTGTACTTCGTTTAGGATAGATGAGTACCAGGGCTAATGAGTCCTGTTTTGTCTGTAATGTCCAGCAAAACCGAGTTTTCTCGAGATAGACCGAGTTAAATCGATTTTTGGTTCAAAAATTGTATGATACAGCATGTATGCCTATATATATAAGCCTTATTAAATTTTATGAATCGTTTTGGCGTTAAATATGATTACCTAATATTAAATTCCAAGGTAAAGTATAGAATTTAAATGACTTTGTATCATTTTAATAGTACCTCAGGGTAATCAAAAGTTGTATTGAAGTAGTAGTAGTTACCGTAAAATAAGGTGAATAGAAACGGGTACATAAATTATAGAATAGTATTGGAGTTGTCCCTATCTCTTTTCACCGCATTTTACCCTATATAAAAATATAGATCAGTATGTAAAAAGTCCTTTAACGTAAAATCTATCATTTATAACTTTTTTATAAACTTTAATTAAGTTCCAAACCTAGACTAAAAACAGAAAATTTCCAACTGAAAATCCAATTCTTTCGTATATTGTATCCAAGTCCTTACATCGAGCTGAGATTTAAGCCAGTCTTCAGACAAGCCGGCGCTGTGGTTTCTTTACTTAAGTCCAACTTAACTTACATGGCTACGCCCAAGTTGCTTCTGAATACGCCTTTCAGGTGACTTTGTCTTTCAACCAGTTAAAATTTTCGCAACAGGATTTCAGGAACTCGCGGATTTAAAGTTTGAGTTCCAAATGTGAATTTGGAATAAGATACGTGTATTTAGAATGTATTTATGCCTGTTTGTTTGTTTTGTATTTTCGTTGTTTTCGGAAGTTGTATCTCATTTCGGAAGATTGCGCAGAATTGTAAATGAATTGGGGTGAAACATTGATGCGTAATGAATCTAGAACTCCAATGTTGTAAGACTTTAGACGCAAAGAAGATATAAATTATATAGAAGTTATTCATAGATTCATGATTTAATGATTAATATAGTTTTAAATATAAATATATGAACATATATGTGATAATGTCTTCATCTATGCCAGAGCTATAGGATATTAAATTGTAAACTCCTTATAGCTCACATATAAACCTAAGTGATTTCTTGGTGCTATATTAATGATATAATTTATAAATATTGAATGATAATTAAAATAAAATTTAAACAAAACTAATGAGGATGGGGATGCAAGATCTCTAAACGCTGTAATGATTACATGTGATTAAATCAGGAACGATTAAATACATGACAAGCTAGGCTTAGGTACTTATACTTAGGTATGCTTAGGAATTTTATTTATATGTTTATTATTTCTATTAAAACATAAACCTTGAGGAGAGAAACGCTTTTTACCTTAACTTCTCTTGTACGATACAATTTGTAGCCAATTACTTTCTAGGATATTCTTTTGGTAATGAGAGCCCAGTTTAAGCTCTACCTTTAATAGTTTTTCAAACAAGCGGACAAATGAAAACATAAAGATTCCCAGTTGGCCTACGGAGCCCTAAAACCGAAGAACCAAGGTAAGGCCCATTTATTTACAAAAAAAACACATAAGGACGAAATTACAGTGGTTAGTGGTCCATTTGCTAAGTCAACAGTCATCTCACTGGTACATCACGTAATGGGTTGCGGTAGGAACCTATCAATTGGAGCCTTAGAACATTCCGACTCGCTTTTATTCCAAGTGCTAGTTTATTACACTCATTGAACTGCGTACCGTTTGCAGATAAATCTACAACGTACACTACGTACACATTTAATTTAATTTTCTGCTGCTTACTAAAGCGACGTGTGTAGTGTGTAGGATTTATTGATTGGAGTTACTATTTGGTACTACGATTTGGCTTACTTAGCTTTAATCATTTGTGAGTTAAGTATGAATTCAATTTTGTCTGAACTATATACTTGATTTGCAGTAGTGAAAGCTTTTAATGGTGACCTAATTCGTACTGACAACTAATCTATTAACAACTGTTTTTAAGATTATATATATTATAATAGTATTACTAATTATGAGACGTTCAGCACTATGGAGTGATAATTTGTCTTCTATTTAGAACTGAAGTGCTAGGCTCTTGTCTGTGTAGCATTCTCCAACCTTCTATAAATAATCCCAACTCTTTAACGACTATATAGGTTCCCATATTCAAGTAGACCTTTACTTGGTCCGCAAATTTTCTTTGAAGCCTCCTACTTATATTGGCATTTATTCTTTAAAAAATTATTATCCTCAATGAAATTATTTATCTTTTTTTTTAGTATTTTTTATATTTGAATCCGTTTAATATTTCTTCATCAGATATGTTTTTTGTCCCACACACTCTTAGCATTCACCATCTGCATCTTACCAATAATTACTATAACCTTTAAAGAACAAAGACGACCATCTATTGAATATCACACCTCTTTTACGTTTGCGTAAGTAACTGGCCACAGGCAAGCACTACTATTTTTCTGTCTCTACTATCGGGAATCGAGAATCACTATAATAACATGATATCGACTCGATTACCATCGATATGATTCCCCTTTATGCACGCTAAATGGCAAATTGTCGGTTCACTTCATCAGATACTACTGCCTAGATTACGAAATGTTTTATGAACTTTAAGAATAAGTACTTTAGGTTCAAAATGCAGTAAATTATATACTATTACTCTTTGCTAAACTAATGATAAGTATTCTTGAGTATCTTGTGGTTTACCAGCAAAGTTAGTTGGTACATCTATAAAGTTTTGCGGCAAACCGCCAAACGCGACACTTTTTCTACTAACAATTTTCCGTAGCGAATAACTAAATTAGCCATTTGTTTTCCAGCTTTCATGAATAATCGGTAAAGCGTCTGTTAACTTTTGAACTATTCTTGTTTATTCAACTGTGGTTTAAATGTTATATGGTCTTGTAAAATCATCAATAATAAATAAAACCGAAACCGAAAACAATCTTGATACTTTGACGTTAAAGTTTGTCATTTTTATTACACTAATAAATTAAGTTTACAACAAAAACACGCGTGTTTTGGCTTAAATGTCAAAATATAAATCAAATGTTTTATCTCTCAGTAGTCGGTGCTCGCTATAATTTTACACCTCGGGAACAATACGTCAATTTTTCGAAATGTCCCGTGAAATGAAAAGATTCCCATTTGTCATAAAAAAGTAGGTAGTTTTCACATTGTGAAATAGCAGGAGATATTCGTTAGCAATTCACTATAAAAAATGTAGTTAATTTAATCTGTGATCATAAGACAAGGCACACACTAGAGAAAGCCAGCTGCAATATATCAAAGTTTGACAGGTACAAGCTCGGAGCAATATGGCGACCACGCCACCCAATGAGGGACTGCCTCGTCACGCGGTGCGCACCGCTCCTAACTTGGATACATTCATCACGACTGATTTATCGGGGAAGGAGTGACACATTTTATATTCTATTTTCGAAAACTCTAACGAGTTTTTCAAAATGGTCTCCGTTTGAGAGATCGCAACAGCTGCATCTTGTTAGCGTTGGTTTCAGAGTCATGCTTTGTGTTAAAATTATTTGCGTCAATGGGCTCATGTAGTTTTGGCTTGTCAAGTGGCTGTTCCTAGCCCCTTGTTAATTCATAGATATAAAGATATTATTGATGTTAGCTTATTGTGAAAATTATACGCTACATGACCTCGTATTTAATAACAGTCTGCATTGATGTATTCATCCATTTATTATGTGTCACAGCTGATGCATTCATCATATTAATGCTGTATGTCTCAGGCGCCCATTCCGTACGTCACATAAATGTCGTTAAAATCCATAAGTGTTTTAAGTGCTCAGTGAAATTGATTTTTAAATAACACATGCCGGCCTCCCCTCAGGAAAGAAATAGTCTAAGGCTCTCACGTGTCACATATGTCAGGGTTTGGCCTAATCCTTTCGGGACGTCCATTTTTATTGCGTTCAACCCTGATGTATGGGCTAATATCGAGCAATATATTGAAAAGTTATATGAAAAGGGTCAAATATTGTTTAAGGCTTCTTTATAGATGAAATCGTGTCAATGGAGTTTAATGTTTTCGTAATGGTAAATTTTAAAATAATGTCGTATAATTTTATGTCGCATCTTTTGAGAGTGAAGTTAAAGGGCACGTTTAAAGTGTTCCAAGGTTCGATATACGACTGGTTGAACATCGCAATTTTTTTTAATTCGGGTGAACATCGCAATTTTTTTCGCTGCATGTTAATATTCTCCGTAAATGCGTTGGGAGTCGTGTTTTTGCCGCCTTCAACCATATAAGAAGTATCTGCAATTACTTTAATAACTGTTTTGAATCTTTTAAGGTATTCGTGCACAATCCTCTTTCTTCCTTTGAGTTGGCACAAACCTATACCTATATGACAGGCTTTTTTTTAAATTGGTATTTATCGGTATAAAAATGGCAATTGATATATTAAGGAATGGGCCTGGAAAAATTAGTTAGGATAGGAGTGCTTATAATCCGGAAATAGCAACAATATAAATACTGTCATATTAATGTTAATATGACAGTATTTATATTGATGCTATTTCAATTTTACCACTAAATACTTTTCTGTTTTAATCCCACATATACTAAAAGTACGTTGTTGTACAGCTAACATATATTTATTTTAAATAAAATATATAAATGAAAGGGTTTAAGAGCCACACTAACAGATAATAATTAATTTGAGTATACTAGCGCAGGTCTAACAGAATCACTTGCCCAAATGGTATTACTAACGTCGAATATTTCGCTGGAATAAACTTAATATATATTTAGATATGCTTATTTGTATAAAGCCAATATATGAATAATGTTATTGATTGACTACGTATCAATAAATATTTTGATATGTTTCTTTGCTTACCACAATGTTTCATTCTTTTTACCTTTAAAAGTCCGGCGAAAGTAAGGAAATAATATCGGACGTGGTACGAACTCAATCAAAACTTATGACTTGATTCTGTTTTTAATACTTTTAGTCAGAGGTTCTAATCTTTCTTAATAATTTGGATATTTGCTTATTTATTTTTGCATTATAATATCGAATTTTATATAACTTTTTAACCCACTTTTCTAAAATTAATCTCTATATAATAAGTCTCAGTTTATCTTATAGGGTTAACATAAACTGGGACATTTTTAATTAACCCTTTAACAGGCTATGGATTGTGGAAACAAGACCACATCAATTTCAACCTTATCACTGTGGAATAACAATAAAAAAAACGTAAAGCAAAGCCTGGGGGTTAAAACCAGGTATAACTTATGCATACGTGTAATTTATATTAATGAAAATTGTATGCAAACTCCGGTCCTTATACCAATATAACAACCGGTTTCCTACCACATAGATACAAAGCCTTATACATCACTAAACCGCCCTTTCATTAAATTCTAGCATACCACTTCTGATACCTAACATAAGGTAGTAGGTACCAAGGAGTTGTAACTAATTAAATAGCCTGCCCTACCCCGCCTCGTGCAGTCGTGTATAATCACATTGAATTTGTTCAGTACAAAAGGTATTAGCCTTTAATTAAATATATAAGTATCTTGAGCGTAGTACGAATCGTAAAGTATCTTTAACAATAATTAATTGTGGAACTATGCATAAATTTCCATACCATTATTTAAGCATACATGTAACAATTTCTTAGTTACAATATATATTTCTTTTCATTACTCTGTATTTTAACATGGGACACATTTATGAAATAATAAATTACATATTTTTACTACTACACTTAACATATCTCTACAGAAGATTAACGTATTTCCAAATTCAGAATCGAAGCTTTATTTAATTTCCCAAAAATAACTATATGCTTTTTTAATTGCTCCAAATTATTATGAAATAATTTGTTAATGTAGCCGTTGTTTTGGTGATTATGTAATATTTAAATGATTAAAATTATAAACTAAGGATAAAGTACTATTAAGGATACCCAATATAGTAAACAGACATGTTGATAGAACATCCATTGTGAATTAACCCATACTTCACTCTGCAATAACAGATCGCTATCTTATGACAACCACTTCATTATAATGGCAACAATTAACTTTTTAATTAATTGATTACTTCAACCTTACCAACCCTTAAACGCATATACCGATTTAAATCGATTCCGTTATGCGGTACGCCGAGTCGAGTACCGATTACATAAAAACTTGCCGTTGCGCTCGATCCTCTTTCATTTCGAACCTTTGAGTCAATTAAGCTTTGCCAATTTAAGAGTACGCGAGTATAGTTACACCGGCCACTTATGTATTATTCATATTGTGTTTTTGAGATAACAAGCAAGCTCTCAGCCGATACACATCTAGTGGGCTGATTGGAAGTCAGAACCGCAGATGGCAAGAGCAGCGGCTGCTTGGAAGATACATTAAAATTACGTCGGTATGCTGCATCGTTAGGATCTGTATTATTTAGATATAAAAGGAAGTTAGGAAGTGATTCTTGATTTAATTTTATTGGGTTTTGTTTATTCTATTCATAGGATATTGTTGTTGAATTCAATGCCTTGCCTGTAGCGTTCTGGAATTGAGTAAAAGTTTAAAACTTATATCACAATAATAAAAGAAGGGGTTTCACGCCACTCTTTCGCTTTTGGGCTGCGTAATGTCAATACTTGTATACTTACATGAGAATATTTTATCGCAATACCTCTATAGAACATTGGATCCTTAGTTAATAATATTTACTATTTGCTTTAAAATATAAAGATAAAAAGTTCCTGCTAAGTGATATGTATAATGCGATTATACATAACATTTAGCAGGAACATTTATTTAAAAAACATCATTACCGCTGAAGGAAGTACACTGCTCGACAAGCTTCCCCCAATGATCAACTTGAGGTACAGACGCCAGCACATCAAGCTACCCCAATCTGTCAATTTCTTTTATAGATTTTCAACTTTATCACATAAGTATAAGGTTCACTTTTAATTGGAGAAATTTGGCAGATGGGGGTAGCTTGATGTGCTGGCGTCTGTACATGCCATTATCGCCACGCTTAACAGACGAGTTGACAATCGCAGTAGGATGGTCATAGTACTCAGAAGAAAGTTGCTGAAATAAAATATCTTAATAAAGCACTAAATTAGCAAATACTAACACTAAGTAGTAGTAATATTAGCAAATAACAATTTAAACTACACTTACAAACAAGTACCAGTGCTATTTAAAATTGATTTCAAAATCAAAAATTTTATTAAAAATCAGTTTGCTATTGTCTAGGATTTGAATTTTAAGTGGAAAAAGCATGCAGTTTACCAGAACATAAGGTAGGTAATGGAGTCACTAAATATAATAATAATCATTACCATCATCATCATATAAACTGAAAGACGTCCACAGGTGGACAAAGACCTCTCCATAAGATCTCCCCAACTATCTGCATCCAGCGGAAATGTAATACCTAAATAATATACAAAACAAGTCTTATCTGCAAGTTTTATTTCCATCCTTAAAATGGACAACAGTTGTATGAAATGAAAATGGTATATTAAATTATTTAGAAGTAAATACATATAAATAAATATCTTTAGACAACTAACACACTGCCATCTGATCCCTAACTAGGCACAGCCTATATATTCCTGAATATATACATATTATAGACAAGTTATATCCAGACACAGAACAAATTATCGTTTTCATCACACAAAGATTTGTCCATGGTGGGAATCAAACCCACGACTTAGTAGTTACTATCCACTAGACCCACAGGCCAGTAAAGAAAGTTATTATGAAAAGGTTGAATTTCCAGTCATTCAATATAACACTACAAATCAAAGAATCGAAGCAGAACCTAAATAACCAATCTACACTAAATTGCCATGCAGACTCTACCGACAGTGGTTTAATTACAATACATATCCGTGCAGTTATTCATGTGAGCTTTTATTTCGAACAATAATTCACGACTTATAGATATAAGAAACAGTGTTACGCGTTTATATACTTAGTAATCGGTCAGTCGATTCTGAGAGAACGGACCACCCAAGCGGGACCCACTCGGTCATCCCGCACCTCCTACTTATAACATACCTACGTGTGTATGTAGATGACGGCAAAGGAATTTCATCTCCCCACTTCAGAACATTTTTGGTACAATTTCGTAATTTGCGATTCGAGTTACCAATTTGAGTGATTATGTTTCGTCGAGCCCGTTGGCCCGGAATATGTAATGAGGAAATTCACGAAAATGAGCGGTCGCGATTATTTAAAATCGACCCAATCGGGTAATAAGATGATAATGTTTTAAAAAGTGCACCGAACACGTTTTTGAAGCACGCATCTCATTATGGCGTCATGTTAGTACAAAAATATGTGTAAGAAACGACCGAAATATGTATTTCGATGTATATTAATAAGCAATTAGGATTCATTGAAAAATTATAGGTTGTACCTTTAGTTTTATTTTTATATTCCTATTCAGATGCGGTATGGGCGTTCCCGAAGAAACGTGCAAGTTTAACTTAGGCTAGTGTTTTAAAAAAAATGTACAACAGTCACAGGCACCTCAACAAGTTATTTATATCGATAAAAGGAAATTATTAACTGTATTTTTTTAATGAGCGATAATATGCAATTATGGGTATGTAACTATCTACTCTTTATGTAATTGGGATATCTTAGAGGCATACCCGGCCCTGTCTCGACGAGTCCTAGACACATTTATTGACTGGTAGAACGTGTTATGCGCAGTCGCACACACCATGTTATCTTAATTTGACTCATTAGACCCTGAGCGCAAATATCTACTTTACATAATTTTATCGAAGAAAATTGTGCGCGTGGGCAGACGGCCCCCGACGTGATTCGCTTTAATGTCAGCTTTACATTATAATAATATGCTAACACATTGTCCCGTTCACTTGATGACAGTTTCATGACAATCTTAAAAGCACCCTTTGCTACTTTCACAGTATAAAAACCTTAACAGCCATTGTTTTTGTCATTTAGAACCGTTTCCAATCCCACAAAGTGTAAATAACCGCTTCCCGCGTTGTCAACCACGCCACATGTTCACCGGTATCGGAAAAAATACTCAAAAGCAGCCGATCTGCTAAAACAACAGCTGTAAATCACATCTGAAAAGTTTTACGAATTAGGAACAATTAAAACATTGAAGCAAACAACAGTTGTTGGGAATGTCCTCCGCAATTGCGGGACCATTGTGAATTACGAGCGGTTTACAACCTTATAGATCTTAGTCCAAAATTCTTTACGACTAATATAACTTGCGCAATCCTTTTGTCGCCTGATGGGGAGAGGGGGGAAGTTGGGCAAGTTTCTTTTGTTTGCGACACGTGTTGCAGAACGGGTTGTGCCCGACACTTGTACTAAGGGAATCTTGAGAACGGTTACGAGCCGATTTCCTTGGAACTGTTCATTGTCTTTTTGCTTTTAAACTTGCATTTTTTGGAAGAGATTATATTGTAATTTTCTCTGGTTGTTTTTCAACGAAAAATTCTTCTTTTTTAATGTGCCGCCTTTCCACAAACAAAATGGTTTAACCCGTTTTTGAATCGACCGCCCCAGGGTACACTCGAATGAAATCAAGATTGGATTGAGACCATACAGTAACAGCCTTATTGTCGTTTGTTTTATTTAGGCTATGATACCTAGAGTCTGGAAATTCTATTAATTTTTATGATTTTAAATGCATCTAAATTTAATTCACGTTCGAAAGAATACGTAACGTGCGTAAGTAGGTACTCTTCACCACACAATAGAGTTTTTTTTTACTTAGAAGTCAAATGCTCTTTCTTGGGTTGCGATAAAGCATTTTAGGGAGAGAGAGCATAGCATAACATTTTATGGCTCTATGAATATCTTGACTAAGTAAGTACCTTCTCCTTATGGAATCATCATGCCAGCTGGATAGCGTCCAATGGTTGAAAGGGTTGCTAGACTTCACAGCATAGCGTTCGCTATTAAATCGGCAGTAGCTGCACACTCTAACTTTTTTCATACATTTATCTTGTGAACATGAACTCTTTGAGCTTTTAGGCTCCTTTCTGTTCTGCCCTATTTTCCGGAACTCCTAATGCGTTTTCGTAGAGCATTTCTCAGATTTGTGCATAACGGAAACGTCCTGTCGTTATATACCTATTAAGGTTTGTGTGTGACATTATGCTTATTTTTTGCTAGACCACAAACCCCGCCTTTTGCTTTAATGAAGCCATTTGTGTCATGTTTATTGCTTTTACGGCCTACTCCGGATTTTGAAGAGAATTTACAAGGCGAAAATTGACACTGAAATTATGGTAGCCCTAATTAGTTGGAACACGTGCGGTGTCTGTTACTGTTGCGTTTTTCTGTCGCTTTTTGTATTTCAGGTTCGACATAAAATGGTGTAGTCTCGTAGTTTATGTTTTGTTTGTATTTATAAAGGTCTTATAAGAGATCTTCCCATACGATAGTACATTTTTCCAGTTTGTAAACTTTCACATGCTTACATTTTAAAACAAAACTGCTATTTCACTGCCAATTAATACACGTAACCACTTATTTTCAATTAATTGAAAGATAACATTGCAATTATTTGTATTCTTATCGTTTTCAAAACTTCTCGCTTCCAAACTGCACAACTTTCTGACGCCCGTTTAGGGGGAAAGCAGAATTAACATCGAAATCTGATCTGTTTCAAATAACGAGTCTTAATGCATTCTCTTATCAGAATACAGTACCATTTATTCGAACCTGAGTTTTTGGACTAATCAAGTCGGGCAACATGAATTATTTACGTTTGTACATTATGCATACATAAATGTGTTCTGAAATGTAAATACCATACGATAAGCAATGTTTTAACTAAATCTGTGTCTTGCAGAGAAAATATGTTAAAATGAAAACTTCTTTCATTTCGCTTTATGCAGTTTTTTCGTACATTCATTAGAAAGCTTATGTTATTTTATAGTACTTTCAAAAGGACCTCCTAATAGAATTAGCTCATCATTGAGAATGCCATGAATCAATCAATTCAAAGTGAAAAAAATCTTGTTATGTTTTTAATTGAAATAGCAGAAAATTACATTAATTTTTCACCTGCACATAACAATAAACTTGTCTTTATATTAATTAACCTTTCTACTTCATGAAATTACGTAGCAGAAATGTATACATCTTTAACACCACTCGTATTCTGGGGGTATTGCGTAGAAAATATACGGGATATTTTACGTACAATTTCCACGTATGTATCCTTCTGTGGCATGTTATCATATAAAACCGAAATACGTCCTAAATGGACTTATCTCGGTTGCAATTTTTACCAAAAATATCACTAACTATTTGATAAAACTGCATTTAAATGTACTAGACAGGATAAATCATCCTGCCTGTCTATATTTCGAGAATAACTTTTCTCATTTTAAGAGAATTACGAGTATCAGGGATTTATCTTTAGTTATAAAATCCAACCGTATCGTAATGACTTAAGTAATAGTTTAGTTCAACACAATTTCAAACAATATATACCTGTGGCGTTTTCCACTCTACAGTGCTACTTTTTTAATTACCGTAATCCCCTAACGTATTTCTTTCTAACAATTGATTACAATCGACGTCCATAAACAACGATTTGCAGTTAATCCTGTAAATAACTCGTACATAAAGAAGAGTGGCCCCACAATTTACTTTCTACCCTCGGAAGGCTTTTACGGCTTAGGTAATTAGCGTCACTCAATTAACCACTACACATTGTGGCCGCAAGAATTTTTGTTAATTATTAAAAAGGTTGCACTTAGTTGCGGGACTTAAATTACATACAGAGCTGTTTTTTCTTAGTTGATACGTACGTTGAAGTATATAGCCTTATTGCAACGGAATAAATAAGCAATAGTTAGGAATTTCTTATTTCCTATATAATAAGATTCAGTCAGGTTAGACAAAGTTTATAATTTAGGGTATGCTTAATCATCTAAAAGTCTTAGATATATACATATAATTATGAACCTTCTGGATATATCAGATAAAAAATATACAGGCCTTTGTTTGAGGTACCTATATCATATTCATCTACTAAGCCACCAAACTCCTAAGTCTACCAGTGGAGTATTCAACCGCAGAAAACTAGGTCTTAGGTTCAAATTAAGGGTCCCACCAAACTACTGTATACACACAGTAGCAGCTCGGAGTTGTGGTGTCATACCCCAGTGCCTATGTCATTATTAGCTATTAATTATTGTATGATTTTCACTGATACATCCCTTCATACATACCATGGTACATAGTTCTACAAGTATTCAAATTAGGTTTCAATATCACCACACTAATCACTTTAAAAATAAATACTGCACTTTTTTCAGTCATACTCACGATTTCAACTTAAGGGCGTCGATAAGGGTGTATAAAGACTTAAGAGAGCCGCTTGAGACTGATCTCAATACTTAAGATAATTAAGCCATTAAATTGGTTCGTGCACCCTTTTATGTTGTGTGAAGTACCTACGTCCGATGGTTGCTTTTATTTTTTTTTATCAATATAAAATACACATTGCCTGTTGAGTTTTATCGCGTGGATGTTTAATTATGATATATATTTGATGTTATTTATATTATTGTTTGTTCTTTTGAATTGCCGACTGATAGGTATCAGTCGGCAATTATCGCTAAGGTAGCGATGACTTGTGTAGTGGCTATAGATGTGTGGCCAGTAAAATGGTTACTTTTTCGGGCAAGTTAAGCTGTTGGTCTCATCCCTAAGATAGGTAAACTCATTGTACATCTCGTGGAACGATACAAAGCGAGAAAAATATAAAATATACTTATTAGTACAATTGGCGGGTGATTTTTCCGGATAGCGAACGGAGTTTTAGATACTGAGAAATTTACCGGTGTACATATATTTTCCTAAAAGGTATTATTTATACCATGCCCATAATACATAGGCATATCATAATTTTTATAAGTTCGCACGGAATATGGACGCTCTATTTGTTCCATTGTGAAGGTTATTATAATCTGGGCCTTTATACATTTTTCTGTAAAAAAAAACATAGTCATGGATGTATGTCTCAATATAAAAAAAAACAAACAAGAGAAAAAAAAGAGATAATATAAAATAAACGCTTTTTTTCACGCCTCAGACTACGCCAACGGAATTCAGGTTTCAAAATCGATAACATCACGTAGGTTAAATCGATGCCAAAATCCCAAATTAAATCCATATACATTCTGATTGGTCTTAATCTGATATATAATATACCTATAAGAAAGTTCGACACAAAAAAAGCAACATGGCGATCTCAGCATGCGTTCAGTAACTATACATTATATTGAAGAGCACGCAACGACGGCATGCAATGAAAGCTTTCAAATAACCGACCAACAGGGCTGACTTTAATATTGATGTATGTTTTAAATAAATTGCGATAATGTTTGTTTATATAGAAAATGTATTTCATAGAACGCTGTCGCATAATTCTGCATAGTTTATCCATTGAATTAAAATTGTATTTTAAACTGATTGGACGATAACATCACTTGTGACACGACATCTTTAGTCAGTTATGAATTAAACGTACGTTATATGTAATTATTTCTTTTTGTGATTAATTGCTTTTAAATACATTTACGTATGATTCTTATGTACCTTTACTTATGCTACTAGTTACTATGTACTATTAGTTTTTTGTTGATTGTATAAGTTGTTTGAGATAAATAAATAAAATAAATTATAAATGAAAAAAAATAGTAAAAAATCTATAGTTTTCTGCAAGCGCATTGCATCGTAAAGTTGGTTATTATTTACTTAAATATTTGATCATTGGCTAATTGTTTATAACTACGACTACGATTTCTACAACTTTGATTTTAAATAGATATTATATTTATATATTCTCTTTTATTTCACTATGAAAAGCTAACCCAGCCACAGGGCACTAGCAAAAATTCGATCGATTACAGAATCGGTCGAATTTAGTCATACCTAATTATGACTCCTTATTCAGTAATCATATAAAGTTAAAAGAAAGTACCTAATATAAAAAATTATCAACTTAAGTATGAATTATTAACTTGAAATTGTTATTTGCCAAAGAAAAAATCTAAAAAATCTAATAAAATATTTAATGTTTTATCACATTTTTATTTATAACTGTGATATTTATTATTTTTATGTTTACGGTACAAACTAATTAATATTTGCGCCATGAAAAGAAGCAACCCTATAATCGGTCGAATTTTCGCAAGTCACGGTTATTGCCCCTTATTCAGTTATCCTGTCGCGAATCGAGTTCTTGGTACGCAACTGTAAGGCATTCCGCTTTCCGAAGGTTTTATATTGACTACCTAATTTTCTTACCTTTACTGTAGAAAGAATATAAAGCAGTTCTCTCCATATATCTTTCAATCAATCAATCAATATATTTTTTTCCGAACACAGATACAATTATATATAAATACATTTTCAGGGGTCTTTAGAATTTTGAGCTATTCTGTTTTCTCTTTGATTGGTCGTTTAACCAAATTATTCTGTTATTGCAATTTCTACCAAGTGATTCTTTTTTCATTTTTATTTGCCATTTACAATAATTTATCTAGGAGGCTTCCACTGCTTCGCCGGACAATAGAAGCGAGCCTGGGCTTCATCCGTCAGGCAAATAAAACAACTAGCTGCGTTATTAGTTTTCGCATCTGCATTTATATTACAACAATTTCGCATCTTCAACCGCACGTGTTTATGTTTCTTAATCGAGTTTGTAACCAGTCTTAATTCTACGGTCGGTGGCTCTCAAAGGCCTCTGCCGAGTATATATCAATATCGACGTTTAAACGAAATGAAGCTGTCGTCACCGCCAATTGTAACGTCATTTGAACTAAGCTGCGTGAGACAAGCATTCCCATTCAACATTCAAACGCTTCACTGAAGATCGGTGCGGTTTTATGTTCAAACGTTATACCAATAAAACCCTTACTTTGAAGATAGGTTCTTTTACCATTTAAGTATGCATTAAAAGATATTAATGTTTTGTTTCTGTTTTTTGTTACAGGAGCGAATGGCCTGAGAAGACGAGGGAGACAAACGTATACTAGATATCAAACGCTAGAGTTAGAGAAAGAGTTCCACACAAATCACTACCTCACGCGGAGGAGACGCATAGAAATGGCACATGCACTCTGTCTCACGGAGCGACAAATAAAAATATGGTTCCAGAATCGAAGGATGAAATTAAAGAAAGAGATCCAGGCTATAAAAGAGTTGAACGAACAAGAAAAGCAAGCGCAAGCGCAGAAAGCAGCGGCGGCAGCAGCGGCAGCCGCGGCTGCTGCGCAAGGCCACCCCGAACACTAAGCGAATGCGCGCGCGCCGTTGTCAAGTGATACTATCGCAGTCCGCCGAACACTCCTAAGCTTTGTGTTTTTTTTTTGTAAATTGTTTGTAATTATTTTCTCGTTATTTAAGTGTTGTTCGGTTGTTGTGATTATTTTTAAATTAATTTTAATCTAGACAATGTTTTCTGATCGATTGAATGGGACAATAAACTGTTGAATGCTAGGCTAGAAACGGGTCGTATTATTTTTGTGTTTCGGGTTTTGTTTTTGTTGATTTATTGATTTTTATATACAATTTTATATTTTAATTCGCGTAATCGTCGAAGATGTTCGCGTTTGGAAACCAGTGCAATTTGTAGAAATCTCTTCCGTGTAACATAGTGTAGGTGTATTGTAGTGCGATTTACTTTATGTGCGATCGTAGCGCTACCTGCTCGGCAGCGTCGGCGACACGAACTATATTACATTGTACAAATTTAATATGCCTACCAAAGAGACTCGGTCTCGTACCCTTAAAGCTAAGTAAAAAGAGTCGTAAGTTAAAGTAATTATCCGCTATCGTAATATCGGACAGTGTGAAACAGAATAACCTTCCGCGCCATCTAATCCTTCAATACTCTCGCATAAGTATAGTGTAAACGTGATCGTGTTCCTGCAGTTTTAATAGTCGGTGAAGTTAAACAAATTGCCATAAATATAAGTAGTTATTATTTAGTCAGTAGCCGTGTAAATAGTTAGGGTTATGTCCGTAATGATGGAAGTGAGCGGTTCGCGATTGCGCCGGCGCCGTGGAATGGGCAGAAAAAGCTTGGAGGGTATGCGGACGAGCGAGGGGTTGCCAAGGAGTGCGGGCGGAGCTGAGCGCGGGGGGCGCGCGCCGCCGGCCACCGGACAGGACTAGGTGAGTTTTTGTCAAAGTCACCGCCATTATTTATCGAGTGGAGACGGTCGCGAAAAACTGACTCGCCGTCACCAGCCGGCGCACGTTGCCATTTTTGAGTTGCCCAAGCGCGACTTCTACGGCATTGCTGTTTTGCAATGTTTTAATTTACTAAGCCCGCTGTACCGTTTGATCTCACCGACTGTCTCCATGCGAAACATACAGAATGCCAATAGTAACACCTGCTTAAACGCAAGGTATATACCTACCTAGTTACGACTTATTGAAGCAATTAGACATAGTTTGCTGGTTTTCAAACTGAAGATGATGGTATTTTATATGCTGATTTTCCCAGTCATATTTATTATTACAGTTAGCCTCAATATGCCTACAATAAGCAGGTGTATGTAGACTTCTTTAGGTCTTAATATTTTGCGAGTATTCATAATGACTTCATTGTTTCCGCCGGTATCCGGTGAGAGGTGGGAATGATTAATTGTATTGACTATAGTTCGTTTCATCTTCGAAGCCGAATATGGCCACCGAAGTCTCGGCTGAACTCTAAAAACTGAATTCCAAGATGCTCTCTGCCTTCCACCTTTCGGCAGCATAAGAAAAGCCCTCGAATATCTTTTTACGTATTTGTATGTGCTATTCATATTGAATAGTTCACTACTTGTTTAGGGCTGTGTATAAATTGAATGTCTGCTAGACGCATATTTTTAATTTTCAGCCAAAGTTCGATTTTTAAAAACCTAATTGGGCTGTAAACTAATATGCTATAAACAACCTACTTGTTAGCAAGTTGTAGACTATGAAGGTCTATCGTCAAAAATTATGTATAGGTATTTATTGAGCACCCTTTCTATTGTTTACATTTTTATATTATTGTCTGTGGTTTAAGTAGAAAAAGATAAATGTTTTTACAGATGTTAACAGTTATATGTCTAGGTGCCCGTTGTAGTGAGTAAAAACTCAATCACGAAGCTACTGAGCTTAGCTATAAGCTTACGAAAGATCATACTTAAAGGCATTATATAAAGAACGTAACAACTTTGTAGTTGCGTGTTTACGCTACATAACTGAGGTAGAGTACGGTAGTTAGTGTAGCAAAAAGTTTTGATATTAAATCTTTATGCGTTGCAAACATTAAAATTTATTTTTGTTTATATTGAATAAAGAATGGTTAAGTTATGTATCGCGAATAAAAAAAATAAACGGTTCATGTTATGTCCTGTTTGCTTTAGGGTTCCGTAGCCCAATAAGGTACCTGTGCAAACTTAATCGTACATCATAAATATATGGGATATGTTCGAGACTTACAATAATTATACTTACTCCTTTCATACCTTAAAAATGTGAAAACGATTTTTAACGTATATTTCAAGCCTCAAATGATAAGAAGTGATTATTTTAAGCAGAAGTATAGATATTTTTGTGTCTGAGTGAACTAGCAGCAGAAGAAAATAAATTTGTTAATACTTCAGTCCAGGCAGTAGTTTAAAAGATTTTTTATTTGGGCTAGGAAACCCAAATTTATTCTACAAGTTATATGTAGTGTATATGGTAGTGATGGAATAGAAAGTACCCCTGTGTTTGCGCACCCGCTTCACTGACTGGTATTTGGTCAAAAAAGTTGGCCAAAATCGATTTTTTTTATATTAGAGCTACTCCCTCTAAGCCATTGTTTCCAAAAACTAGTATAACCACCCTAACTGATAACAAAAAACACAAAGCGCTTGCGTCATCCAGCGCGTCGTGGCCTCAGTCAGAAGTTACCGTTCGCTAACAGTGTTGGTGTGATTGTTCGATGCGCTCAAAATTCGTTGTTTTCAAAAATTTGCCATCTTGTTTTTGAACGATTTTGTGTTCGTTTTTAATATGGATTGTGCGCAACTAGGTATGTATTTTATTTGGAACCTAATTATTACGACTTATCTATAACGTTTCTTTTTTTATATCCTTGAGAAGTAAGCACCATAAACATGTTTTAAAAATCACATTTAGAAAATTCAAAAGGAGTTTTAATATATTTCTCATCATTTCTAAGGCAAAATTGTAATAGTACGTTGTAGAATAGACTTTATAAAATGTAATTATGGAAAAAACGGCCACCCCAAACCACCCCTCAATTTTTGGTGAATTTTTTCCTTAGGCACTATCGATGTTCAGTAAATGAAATTTTACTTATATTTTGTGTATTTTTGTTATAGGCTCTTCTGGAATGAGATTATTGACTCGAAATGATTTGTTCTATATAATGGAACGTTCAAATACCTCAACTATTAATGAAAAGTTGCAATTTATGGACCGCGAACTGCTCAATCATAATGCAGAAAATGACCCAAATATTGCTGATGTAAAGCAAAAACTGTCGATTGTCAGACACTAATTAAAACAAAAATAGTCAGCTGATTGCAACACAAAGGCCAGATTTATAGGAAACAATGCCGAGTAGCTTAATGGAGTCATATCGCTACCGAAAGGAGGTAGGTGATCCCCAAATTCAATTACCTTTATCGTTCTGTTATGCTTTGAAGCATTTTGTTACGTAGTTTGTTACTTAAAATTTAATTTTAGATGTTTAATGGGTTATTTATTTGAGTACAAGTATTCTCTTTTTCTTATAGGAGAAACTCCCAATCCACCTCAAAAGTCGTTCTTAGACTTAAGTGAAAGAAGCAAAAGACGAAAAACTAAAGAACTACGATCATCTCGTACAGATGAATTGCCTTATGCAACACAAATGAAATTACGAAAAACGGGCAAAGTAGATGCGTCAAACATTGTAAAAGATTTAACAAAAAGTTCCAGAAGAGCAAGGAAATATGTGATAGCAATGAAAAATCTACTTCTGAACAATAACAGGAGATTTCAAATAAATTAAGACATTCACGTGCATTGTTTATGTTTGTTGAAGCGGGATTAACACAGGCCCAATATGAAGAAGTGCGAGAAACGAATCCTAACTTTTATCCGTGCTATTCAATATTGCAAAAGTTAAAGAAAGTGTGCTATCCTGAAATTCACAGAGTAACTGTAACATGCGCTGAAGTTAAATTTCAAAATCTCGTGGATCACACAGCAAAACGACAGATTTTACATCTTGGTGAAGCAGTGGAACAGTTGACTAGCTCAGAACAACAATCATTAGTTTTAATAAGTAAATGGGGCTGCGATTACATATTCCAAAGTTCTGCTGTACCGCTTCAGTGTGTGTGTTTTAAATTTGTTACTAGAAAGTGACATTTCTAATGTAAGTTTTGTAGATGACGACGAAAATAATGAATAAATGATTGTATTCATCACATATGCCTTTTTTTACCTTTTCCAGGCTAAAACTAAAATAAAACATTGTTAGGCAGCTATTAGGCGTACCAAATATTTTTGGCCAACTTTTAGGACCAAATACCAGTCTGTGCGCTTGTGCACTATGATATGACCCGCGCAGATTGCTTTTTGACAAAGAGGACATTTTCATTATAAGTATTAAATTCTATGTAATTTTTATCTTAAATATTTATCCTAAATTACACTATACTTACTTTAGTTGATATGATAAGGGAAATGAAAATTTAACCCTGCGATAGGGATTTGATGCCAGAACCTATGTTTCCTACGTTGATGTGGCAGCGCAAGATCCAAGCAATCACTTGACTACCAAAAGTGAAAATTACCTACGTTACGAAATTAATGCTTTGCTATATGTTGTGACACACACATAGACGGAGAGAAAGAATCTTAAAGAGGTTCTTGCCTACGGAACCACAACACTGAGTTTGTGGTACTCAGATTTGGCTTTCGCGACTCAATGCGTTGCTATCGCTCCACTGTCCGCCATATTGCGGTCCTCGACCTGGCCTGTCAAATCGACGATAACAGATAATTATTTAGTCGATACGTAAAATTATTGGTTGCCACGATACGGACGTATCGCGGGCCGAATTTTGAACATCTCAATTTTGGTGGAGCATTGGAGCTACAACATTTTTGTTTTAATATCATGTTGGTAAGGCACCGGTTCTTAGAACCGGAGGTCTTGTATAAGCCCAACGAGACGTTAAATGTTATTGAATTAATTTATGTTATTTTGCACAATACTTGTTACTTGATTTTAGCCTAAGAGGCTTTCACTACTTTACCGGATAAAATAACTTTCTCTGTCCATAATTATAAATTTAATCGTATATTTTAGTTATGTTCTGCGTCACTTAAATATTGATACCGTTTAGTGCTGTCCTAAAGTCTCATGTAGAGTTACAAGATCTGAGCCAAAGCCTGCGGACATCATACGTTTCTTTCTTCATCAGCACCTAATAGATACATGAAAAAAATGTCCCATTGAAACTCAATAGCAAGTTATGTATCCAATTAAAGAATAATGACAACTTCCATGTAATGTTTCTCACTTAATTAAAACATAACTGACAATTTAAAAACCTGATAGGAGACAGATGTATTGAGAAAAAAATATATACGTATATGATTCGAGCATTGAAGGTTGATTAAAGGGTTGTAATGTAGTTACTCTTAACGAAGTAACGTGAAGTTTTTCTAAGCATTTTTGAGAAGAATATGTAAGTTTTTCAGATGATTATTCTGATTTAAAATATTAGTAAATGCCTCAATTAGTGGTTACCAATCAACGTTGGGGAATTACTATTTGACGGGCCTGTTGGCGTGATTGGCAACTGCTTGCTTTTCACGCAGGAAGTCGTGGGTTCGATTCCATCCAGGGCAGATATTAGTGTCCATGAACATGTCTGTTTGTCCTTAGTCTGGGTGTAATTATCTATATAAGTATGTATTTACAAAAGAAAAATATATCACTTATGGTATCCATAGAAGTTGTGGTTAGTTTGGAATCAGATGGCCGTGTGTAAATAATGTCCCAGGATATTACTATTATTGTTACTATCTTTTTTTATTAAATCGCCTTAATACATATTTTAGCCCATACTTACGATACTTAAGTATAACATAAGTAAGTTCAGATTCGTATTTGCAGTGCAATTGTTCTCGGTGTCACTTAACTGGTCTCAGGGAGGCAGTTTTTAAATAGGGAGAAGTTAATAATGTTTTGGTAGGTAACAAAAAGTAAATTCGCATCACTATTATTTATAATTGTTTGTCTTTTAAATAAGAGTAAATATAAAAATAAGTAAATATTAACATTCGATATATACCAATATTATTGCATTGTTTTAGTTTATATGACGTAAAAGTGTTATTTTTAAATAAAATTCTGTATCTATGTCAATAGCTAGTTAGAAATGTTGTAAACTTCCAATGTAATTTCAAATCTAAAATAAAATAATATCTAAAATAAAATTTGACACTGAAATAATGAAGAATTTGATTTTAATTCGACTGAATTATTTTAGTTACATATATTATGCTTGTAGTATATCTATACATAGGTATAATAAAATCGTAGGAAAGTCGAAATTGTACATTGAATATTTTTTTTAAAGGATTCTTGGAGCGTGATCTACAATAGATATCTAAACCAAAAATATAGTTACTAGAATTTTTGTCTATTTGTCTGTATGTATGTCCGGGCTAAACTCAAAAAGTACTGTATGGATTTACTTCAAATTTTGCATGAATATTACTAAGAGGTCGGGTCAACATATAGGCTACATATTATCACGCTATCACCTACGGGGGAGGAGCTGTGATAATTTATATAGTTTAACGCTAGTTTAATATATAGGCTTTTACATCGTCTAAGTCGTAGGAGATTAATACCTATTCCTTCGATACCTACTTAATTTTCTAATTCTGACAGTGTCAACTAGGATATCTTTTCTTAAAATATTTAAATATATAATAAAATATTTATCAAAATCTTTACAACATTATAATATTCATTAAAATTAATTAAGCCGTAACGTACTCTAACGATGTTGATATTTTAATTTATTATTTTAACGAGTTTTTCACTGTCAATACCACTTAATTATGACTACCGTGGCATTGCTAACTCAATTCTGATCCTTGTGTGGGGTGGAACTGTTTTGCGTATATTGGCCGAAATAAGCACCCATATAATAATAAGCACATATATAAGCACCTAAGGCAGCAACTTGGAAACAAGTTTTAGCTATGAGTGCAGTATATGCAAATTTCAACACACTAGCTTATTATATTAAATGGGTTTACAATAATATACCAAGTTAATTAGGCATAACTTGAATAATG
The DNA here is from genome assembly GCA_951640165.1 of Pseudoips prasinana. Classification (NCBI taxonomy): domain Eukaryota; kingdom Metazoa; phylum Arthropoda; class Insecta; order Lepidoptera; family Nolidae; genus Pseudoips; species Pseudoips prasinana. The sequence continues at coordinate 13,275,911 of OX621245.1, read as the reverse complement.
CATGAGCAGTGCAGATTAATCAGTATGTTGACATTTTTATCATAATTAATTTATATTCAGTGGAAGTTTCGTATTAAAATATATAGCAGTTTTGTATGGCTACCGGACCAGTTTGAAGCACGAAGGTTACACGGCGGGTGTTCAGTATAAGCATTGCATATATAGCTTCGCTACTTCGTATATGATACTTAAACTGTGTGCTTTAACACGTAAGGAATAAGGATCGTTTTCCAGTCCAGTGTGATTATTGTTGTGCTGTAGCGTTGGTTGTATGTAAGCTAGGTATGAACCTCGTATATTATGTAGGCAGCTGAAGATGAGATCTTATGTGGCTACTTGCGACGGGTTTTAAATAAAGATGGATGTCATGAAGTTTTTATTGTTTTGAATATAAGTATGGTATGGTCGGTATGTTTGTTCGTTTGTGTGCCAGGTTCGTGTTAAATAAATTTTAAATAAGTGTGGTGCGTGGTCTTTGTGGTGTCTGCTGTGTGGTACGGCGCGCTTATATCAGACAGAATATCATCATCCCATCACATCCCGTGAGGGAAGTAGAAGTCGACTAGAGGGAGTGTCTGCCAGAGGACGAGCAGCAGCGTTTCTCTGAGTACTATTACCATCATACTGCGATCGCCAACCCGTCTGCCAAGCGTGGCGTTTAGTGCATATCCACCCAAGATTGAGAGATTGGGGGAGGCTTTTGTCCAGCGGTGGAATTTATACAGCTGTTATGATGAAGTGTAATGTTAGTAGCAGCGTCTGAATTAAAAGAAAAGACTATAATATATAAGCCTCTTTTATACCACCAAGTCAGAAATCAAGCATAGGTACCTAAGTACCACCTGAAACTTAAGAGCCTGTCTCTAAAGTAAAGAGGCATCCCCGCGTGATTACTTAATGAACCGTGTTGGCGATAGCTATGCAGCACATTGCAGCACATGGAAGCGCAAATTCGATAAATCTACATTTTTATTTATTAAAAATTGTATGTAAAAAAATGTATTATTTTTTTAACTAATTCCTACTACAATTTTATAATGATTAGTGACCCGCCCAATCACGTGTAAACAGATAGAAAGATAAATAATAGCTTTTATAGGGAGTTACTTTAAACCTTGGACAAATTTTGTCAACGTCAAATACTGCCAAAGCTACTCGCTGATAATATGAATTTCTAAAGGTGAAATAATTTTCAAAGTCAGTTACGTAGTATTCGAGTTAATCCTTTACAAACAAACATAGCAAAAATATAATCTACCTTTAGCCTACCTACTTTATAAGTACTTACATAAATGCTTTATAAAATGTATGGATGAAATACATCCAATTCTAATGATAATCAAGGACCTATTTAAATTACCACATCATTACCTGTAAAACCTCGGAAATATTTCTGTACTCATAAATTAAGGGCAATTTATACCTAAATTAAGCATTTATTAAGTAATTTGGTATAAATTGACTGGGTACTCAACAAAATTCACCCCGTAAAGTGCATTCTACCGTATAATTTTATTCATGGATATTAAGTATCAGTGAAGCTACTACGTTTACCTTATAAATAATATTGAGTGCATTTTTAATATACCTCCTATGAAAAAGAGACTTTCCTTACTCGCATTGTACTTTTACATATATGTTTTGTAAGAAAACTGACTAGACTAGAAGTACCTACTTCTATTTGAGACGTAGGGTTGTCGCCTACGTATAACATTCCAATTATAATGCCTTGTTTTAGTTTTTGTTTTGTTAAATACGAAAACATTTAACTGTATAGTATTAAAATACCTCTTGTTAGAAATAGATATTGAGGTGATATTACATTTTTTGTTACAGAAAAATAATGAGTAGGTAATCTTTTCGATTTCGTTACTATATGGTTAGAAGTCAACGGGTAGGCACTAAATGTTGCTTATGTATGGATGTTATCGCCACCTCTATTCGCCCCGGCGATTTATATTCACCCTGTTTTACCGTACCTGTCTAATATAATTTAAAATATTTGTTTTCAGTGTGCAATTCATATGGCAGTGAAATAGATCATATTATTAAAACTCCATAACCCGTTCTTTACGCTTGCCTTTGTATACCAAGAACCTTTGAAATTTCTTTCGTATTTTTGGTTTTTATATCAGTATCAATACAGATAGAAGGTAGTGTAAACGTCATTTTTTAATACCTACTGAAATACCTAATACTTACCAAAATAATACAGTCCCATACTTATAGTAATATTTTTTTTGTTTTTAATAAACATAGTATTTATATGGGACCATAAGGTGTGTGACTCCAAGGTGGCCGCCTCACTACTACCTAGGCACCTCCATATTTTGGGTTCGAGTCCCGCACTGATTTGTGTGGCCCATAAATTGTTGTTCTGAGTATGATTGTGCTTTGTGTCCGTGAATTACATCTTACTAAAGACCCCCGCGATATAGGGATAGAAATCCCTAGTACGCAGGCTTTTACTAAAAAAACATCAAAATCCGTTCACAGACCAGGTAGGTATCATGAAACATGGGTATTATAAAAGTACAGTTGGATCAGTAACCTTCTTTTTTTGAATACGCTTCAAATTGCTCTAAAATACTTGAAAATATATGTTCTCATACGTTCGAACGTAAAATTACAGCAGTATTGCAGTACCTTCAGATAATTCTATTTTGTCCCGCTTCAGATACTGTTGGTACAAAAATTTCGTAACAACAGTTTTCAATTCCCTAAAGTAAACAGCGCCAGCCCTGTTCCCGAAGGATCGTGAGTCGATAGTATCGCTAACCCGACCTGGCCTGTCCTCTACAGTCTACACGACTCCTTTACAGTAACCTCACTGTAGGTACACTTTTGTTCCTGGGAAAGCACTGGGTCTGGTACTATTCCGTTAATGTGAGTAACGTTTCGGTGACTATTTTAGGTTTGTTCTGGTGCCGTGCTTAGGTTAGCTGCGGTTATTTAAGTAATATAGTAACTAACTTTGCATTTTTCAAGAAAATCATTCATGCAAAGTTTGTCCTGATAATTACGAACATAACAACAAAAAAAATTCAAATTGATGATACTGGTCAATTATAGCTTAAAAAATTTCACATTTTTTTTAATAATAAATTTCTTTAGCAGTCAATACAGTTACAGATTACAAAAAAAATAAATTAAATAATAATTATAGTAGTAATACAATACAATAGGCAGCTACGCCGATGCGTGTCGTACTTTACATCAGCGTTGAATAATGATTTTAAAACATGGCTATGATTGTACAAGTAGCAGACTTGAGTGGCCTCTGACTCTCAAACTAGGTAAAACCTGTATTTTGAGTCATCAGTGGTTCTTCGTTCTGACTACGACTAGAGAAGTTTACAAAAAATAATTAAATCTTTCGCATATAAGTTATCAAGCGACAGCTATCAGACTTGTTGCGATAATCTTGACCATGCCTCACCATAAGCCTCCACCAACACGCAGCAATACATAACACGTACGTTACATAACGATAATCTGCATACATACAATAAACCTACCCTAACAGTTAATCGAGTTAACCCCTATAAAATAACGAGACCAATTCAAAATTTACGACATATTCGAAATGTTCGCTTACCACAACAGTTATTAATTGCTACGGATATACCAATAAAGCTAGGAGCACATTACGCAATAAACAAGCCCCACTATCTGGCCAAGGCCTATTTAATAGTCTATATAATTGGCCCAATCGATATTACAAGTGTTCTTTACAAGTTATAATATGATTTGTGGCTTTGGGCCCTTCGTGATTTTTATTATCAATTGTCACGGAATTGATAATCGTTTGCTGTACATTTTAAGACCTGGCATCAAGGAAATTTAACGTTAATTTAGCAGGTTTTATTCACATTTTTCGGGTGGGATGGTACTGATCTTTCAAAGTTGTTCAAGCCGCTCAGTAGAACTTTTTTAAATACTGCAATACCTTATTCCAAAATAATATAGTCCTATATAGCTATAAAAAAAAAAACATAGAATTTATATGGGACTATAAGGTGGACGCCTCACTACTACCTAGGCACCTCCATGTTTTGGGTTCGAGTCCCCAGAGATTTGTGTTACCCATAAATTGTTGTTCTGAGTCTGGTCGTGCATTGGTCCGTGAATTGCATGTTAGTAAAAATCAATGTTGTTCAAGCCGCTCAGTAGAAATTTGATACAGCTTAAGTCTACCTAGAAAATGAAGGGACATAATTACAGTTATAACTCTTTTTTAAGATGGCTATATTCCACGAGTATGTACATAATTACTAAACTATATTTACGTTAGTTTGCCCCCCCCCCCCCTAATGTTATGTAGGTACGTAGTTCTGCACTAACATATCTTTGTTTTCACAATTATAATGCTTGCAGTGACTCATTGTTCCCATTTACTGCACGTTTGCCAATCACAGTGTTGTTAACAAAGTAAACAATAGCATGGCCGGCCTATCGCTAAGGGGCGGCTGCGTTTAAGTAAGCTACTGCCACGATCGATCCACAGTTTACAATTACCCACTTTACAATCACTCGGGGAGTGCTGTAAAACTGACCAATAAAAGTTCATTATCTATTGGTTTGTTCGCGCTTCCAACTTTTATTTTATTAGTTTATGATGGCAACCCAACTCCTCATAAAACTAGCAGTAACTACTAACTAGCTCTGATTGTGTGTTTCGGCGTCCAAATTATTTGTACCTAATTTAGTTTGATGACTGAATTATGTGTTGTTATGGTATTTTTATTGGATCGTTTATTAGTAGCTATTCGTTTAAAACTTGTTTTATTTTTATCGCATTAGTCTTTGTGTTTAATTCAGAACGCTTTGTAAGAAGGTGTTTGTTTTTATTCCCGTTTTATTCTGCTTTGACTCTGTGAAATATCACTTTCTTTGACTAACAGAATGATATACAAAGACAATGCAGATATATGGCATCATTTTTAAATTTGTGTACGTTTTTGGAATTGCACTTATAACATACAATTTATTTATAGACTTTTCATAAAAATAATTATACTGCACATTTACGTTCAGATTGGAATATTTATTAAACGCTGGTATATAATTAATGTAGGTATCTTATTTCGATACAATACAAGTAGGGAGGTGGATTATAATATGCTTACCCTTTCTCACGGTTGCCTATAAATAAGTTTTAATATTCATATACTGAGAGAAAATAATACGATCGGAGGCTGTATTTACTAAACGACCATTTATTAAATACTCGCTGAAAAGTTTATTTACGTGGTTCCATTGACATTTGTAGGGCGTGGCGGCGTTTATGCAAACTGCTGTAGGACATGGCCGTTTCGAGCATCGGCCGGTCGTCGGTCGGAAGGTCCGCGTAATTGAGGGCTACTTACCTAATTGCTATGGCACTTAATGATCATGATTGGTGGACACTGAGTTACAGTTAGGTCTTATATACTTGGAACTTATTTATAACCACTACCTTCTTACCGTGAGATTATATTTATAAGTACATAGAACAGGTATCTTATTATATGTAGAGCCAAAGTCTAAGGATGTACGTAGCTACTTGATTATACTTCTTTATCGTATAGGCAGTGGTTATTCTAGAGTCAGAGTTGTTCAAGCTACCAAGTAGCCCTTTGACATGGTTTAACGACTGTCGTCTGAAAATAACAATGGCAGTTAAGCGTGCCCTCTGGAGTACGGAGAGACCCAGGAATGAAACTATTCCGAGGGTCACCCATTTATAGAATGGCCAGTGCGAACAACTAGCTATGAGCGCCTTTAACAATGAAAGTCCGCTTTACCGCTTCTTAATGTAGAGCCAAAGTCTAAGGATGTACGTAGCTACTTGAATATACTTCTTTATCGTATAGGCAGTGGTTATTCTAGTGTCAGAGTTGTCCGAGCCACCCAGTAGGCCTCTGAGAAGGCTTAACGACTATCGTCTGAAGATAATAACAGGCAGTTTAGCGTGCCCTCTGAAGTACGGAGACGCCCAGCAATGAAACTATTCCGAGGGTCACCCATTTATAGAATAGCCAGTGAGAGCAACTAGCTATGAGCGCCTGTACCTGACCTCCTTCCGGTCGTGTCGCCTAGGCGTCCCGTCGGATCATGAGAGTGATGGAATAGGAAGTGCTCGTGTGTTTGCACACACACTTGAGCACTATAATATGTCCCGCGCAGATGGCTAATCTCTGTTGAGACTGGCCGCCGTGGTCGAAATTCGGCTAGAAGGACATTATTATTATTATGAGCGCCTTAAACAATGAAAGTCCGCGTTACCGCTTCTTAATAATTCACATTAAAATATTGAATGCCAAAAATAACTGCGAGCTGTAAAACTTGGGGTTACAGTGGCCTAAAATTATGTCACATATTGGAAGGTTGCTAGCATCTCTAGTTACGTATTGGGATTGATATGAGGAATATTATTTAAGACTCGAGTTTGTGAGCTTCTTAAGTGAACGTAACTTATACTATTAATGTTTCTCAATTCACTAGTTGGTAGTGCTACTGCCTACGAAGCTGGTGGTCCTGGGTTCGAATCCCGGTAAGTGCAAATATTTGTGTGATGAGCACGAATATTAGTTTCTGACTCATGGATGTTTACTATGTATATAAGTATTTATCTATCTATAAAAGTATGTATATCGTCGCCTGGTACCCATAGTAGGTACAAGCTTTGCTTAGTTTGGGGCTAGGATGATCTGTGTGACATAGTCCCTAGATATTATTATTATTAATTTATGAAAAAGCCACCTCCAACAGTAAACTATTATCTACCTAATGTTACACCTTGCAGATTTCTAAATACATATATGATATATTATAAATAAATTAAACCTAGACACAGAATAAATCATCGTGCTCATCACACAAAGATTTGTTCTGGCTGGGGCTCCAACCCAGGATCTCTGGCTTAGCAGTCAGGGACACTAACCACTAGACCAACTACTTAGTCAGTGATCATAACATCACAGTAAAAATACATCGATTGAACAAGGTTTCGCAGTATGATATTTTCGCAGTAAAATCGTTCGCAGTACAGGTTTTCGATGAAACGAACATCGCAGTAAAACGACGTCGATTAAACAAGGCAATATTCGATAATACGGATTTCGCACTCAAGTATGTATTCCCTTTTAAATAAGTTCACAATATTATATCAGGTTAATTTATACTTCTGAAAAGAACATCACAGGATTCACGAATATCGTATTTAAAATAGAATTTGATAAAATAAGTATACAAAAATAAAAATAAAGATTTAACTTATAATATTACTATTACTCCTGAATTAAATTATGGCCAGCCCCAAAGCCCAGAAATTTAAGCCAGCATGGATATTTTAAAATACATAATCGGCATGACGAAGAGCACTACCTCTACATACCTATATCCGTACACATTCCTGTACTGAGTACCCACCACGTACCAATACCCTTCCAACGAAAAGTGTTTAAATTAGAAGTGCCGTAAATTTGCAAAGGCGTTTTAATTGAAATAGAGACAGTAATTGAGTGGCGATTGCGTCTTGCGCATGCGTTACTCGTGATTTATGTGAAACGCGCGACATTGTGAGACGTCGCGTGGCATCGTGCGTAATCGCATCTAGCTATCGAACATTCACGTTTGCACTTACACCTGCACGCCTATAAATAGGGGATGAATTAGATAAGCAAGGGTGGTGAATAAAATTAGTTTAATTTTCCTTGAGCTTGCGTTTTGGTCGGCAATATATTCGCAGATCTAACTTTACTAAATTACTAAACCTATTAGGTGATAATATGTTTAACCACTTCATTTTTCATTTTATATGTTTGTTCTCAACATGGCACACTTAATTAAAAATGAAAACCATAATCCTAGAACCTAGGGGTGGGGATCTGATGATCTGTAATACAGGATGAACATATTTCACCCATCAGCTCCTCACAAATTCGAATCGATATGGAAACGTAGGTAACCTAATAAACGTAATGTACCGTAATGTAATATGTTTTTGGGAGGAGAAATAAACATTGTATTACTATTATTATTAACTTACCTGTTTATTCAGTCTCTTGAATTGAAAAACGGTAACCAACAGACTATGACTATACGATAGACAACTTAAAAAATAAATTAAAAAGGCTACGTACCTAATACGTGGGTGCGAAATTTCTTGATTAGTTAATGCGTAAAAGCTTATCGAATAAAGTCTAGTTCTTATTTATAATCCTCCTTAGGATTACTTCTAAAATATCCACATTATAGATATAAGCACACACAATAAATATAAATCTTATACTAATATGTCTCCAACATAGATTTTTTTCCAGTTGGACGTTTTAAACATAAATTAAACTTAGCATCATTATTGGAGAGAATCATGACACGCCTTACCCTGACAAGCTTATCTTAGACAGGTCATTTGACCAAATATCAATGTAAATATTGGAATCCATTAGAGTCATTTCACACCGATAAAGATCTGGTTGGATTCTAGTTTTTCATTCCACGTAAAGAGAACGTGAAGCCATATTAAAATAAACAATGTACGCTTTAAATAATTCACACCTTATAAAAACCGTATTAAATCTAATCATTTAAATAATAGACCTCTTTACATATTTAAGTACTACTCTTAACTATACAATGTGGGGCGTACTGCCATCTAGCGTCAGTAAAATATACTAATAATTATAAGTAAAAAAAAAACGAAATGTGGAGTCTAATTTTTTGACAAAAAGAAAGCCAAAGTAGGTTTGTAGAATAGAAAACAATGTAGTTGAAGACACTATAGACAGTAAATACTTCTATGTGTATTTAGGAAATTTTCGTCAAAACCTTATGACAACAAAAAATCATTAAAATAAACATGTTTCAAATAATATTTTTTTGTCGAAAGTGGATACCGAAAGTTTTGGTGGTTAATTTCATATCTAATCAACTGTATGGTTTGCTTGGAGTATAGGTTTACCTACCTTTCGAATATTTTTAGTAAAGATATGATCGTATTCGCAATAGTAAACAATAAAAACTCTATCAAAGTGTTGCAACAGAGGGCGTTGGAAGTAAATAAACGGGGAAGGGTTAAACCCCTCAACTTTTTCCTTTCCTTGGGTCTCTCCGACCCCCATCACTCTTCTCTAGAGATACGCTAATTTATTTTTATCCGGCTTTCTTTATTGCGCTCCAGATTCGTTTCTGGTGGTATTGTTTAGGGTCTGATTAAAGTTGGGGGCGTTCGCGCCGGTTTTTCATTATGTAATAGTGTAGTAGATAGATGGTGCTTGAAGATAATTGTCTTTTGGTGATGCAAATTGCACTAATCTTAATGAGAATATAGATTAAACGTGTTTGTGTCTTGCAGTGGCTTTGTTTAACGGAAGTTTGTATCTTGTATTTTGAAAACTTTAAGCTTTTCAGTATGTTTTAAAGTTAAGTGAGAAAGACTTGCTTAGAGTATGATACTATTTAGTATCATACTCTAAGGAAATACCTAAAAACGTGACGTTTTATTTGTACATTTAACCGGCCGGTTGGAGCTTCTAAATTTACGTAATTACGTTGTTTCAATTTTGTATAGGTATCACCTAAGTCAAGAAAAAGATTTGAATCTTATAAAAGAATTTTATGAAGTACAGCTTTAAATTAGATATCTGCGGAAAAAGCAATTAAAACATTTATGTTGTTTAGCTAAGGTGTAATAGTTATAGACACGGCGATACACAGATTAGATTCATACTCAACTTAAAGCTGTTTCAGATAAGAGCTGTTTGATAAACTGATTATGCAACTAGATTGAAGAACCAGGTAGCATGTAATTCAATTCAAATGGGGTAATAGTCACTAAACTTGTGTCATTCATCTCTTAGTGTCAACGTTTAATAACCTTATTTATATGTACCAGCTACATCGGAATGCCGGCTATGTGTCACCCAACACAATCTTAGTAGAATCTTCAACATTACGATAATCCAATATATTAACAACATATTTATTATTCAAAACGTATAATATTTTATTTATTTACATAATTATTCAAATGGCTTGCACAACAAACGGGGAAATAGTCAACGTTACGGTATTGGGTGCTACAGTACCCGTTAGACGTGACAGTATTAATTAAACATAGAACCTCTCCGGGGTTGGGTTTGTTACCCTTAATGGGACGTTTTCCAAATTCCAGTACGCTGTTAAGGATAGAACGAACTTTATGGGAGCGCTATTAAGATTTTCAGCATTGTTATGGTTATATACATATAGTGCGTCTATATAAAACAGATCAGCGTTATTTCGCTCAAAGAGCAGCCTGACTGGGGAAGTGCATACCTCCACCTTACAGCAGACATTCCTTGATAATTAACTTTAATAATTTATATATTATAACACTTGTTTGCTGACTCTTAAAGGCCGGCAACGCATCCGCGATTCTCTGGTGTTGTGAGTGTCCATGGGCGGCGGTGAATACTTGCCATCAGATGACCAACTTGCTCATTTGTCGCCCTCTGATATAAAATAGTTGCTCTCTCATCGGCGAGGTCAAGCGACTAGGCTCGCGATCAGTCCAAAGATGGCTGACCGCCACAGTAAGTAAATTTCTCAGCGTCTCCTTGCTTCGGAGGGTATGTTAAGCTGTCGGTCCCGGTTGTAGCCATTAGACAACCATTAGGCTTAAAAAAACTATGACACTAGAGTAAGTAACCACTGCCCATACAATAAGTAAGTAAATAGGTATATAAAACAACTACCTTTTCAATCTGTTTGTGGCGCAGTCGCTGTGCCGGACTGGCAGGAGTTGGCAATAGGGGAGGGTCAACCTGAGCCCTACCAGGGTACGTGTCCCGACCGTTTTTTGTAGTTGGTTAAATACCTCATCTAATCTGACAATATCAAAGCAGTGCAATGATCTAGAAAATAGGGGCAGGGTCCGTAAATACAGTGATGCACATCATGTTTTGATATCCGGGGAAGGATCAATTGTTTAGAAATGATTTCTCCAAAGACTTTAAGCTCTTTGAAACTGCTGGCTTCGTTTGATAGGAAATATTTACTAAGCGTGATTTGACGGCTTAAGCGCCCGTTTACCACTATTGTGTTCTAGGTCTCATTGTTTGTTCAAAAAGGACACTATGTCAAAGAACTACTCTAGGATGTAAATAAACCTGATGATGATGAGGTCCTCCCAGACGTGGCGTCGACGGCGACACCCTTAGCTTGAGCGTGACTAGCAAAGCCAAACTTGGTTTTGAAAGTCCTGTTGCAGGAAGCACATTAAAGAGACCCACTTTAATCGTATGTGTAATTGTAGGAGGGCTTAGACTGGGTTTTCCGGAACTGGCGTTTGGCATCCAGAGCTTCAAGACGGGCATGCTCAAAGTTTTCTAAACTTGATTTGACAGCACTCGCAATTGTCTCTCTCCTCTGAGTAGCAAGCCTCTCTCACGAGCTGCTGGATATGGTGGCAGCAGTCAGTCAGGCTGTCCGCCCGGTTTGCCTTTACCTGAGCTAAGCTCAGAGTAAAATATCTGTTTAGGCAGCCTAGTAGACTTCATGCGCACAACGTGTCCGCACCAGTGAAGTTGGGTCTTCATTAATAAATAACTACCGGAAAACATTAAAAAATAAATAAATCTGAACTGTTTCAACGATCTAATAGACCCTGAAAATGATATCCATATTATCCTCTGTACTATACCTTGTTTTTGCTAACACTAACCCTATCTAAAGGTTGACCATTACCATAAGAGCTATGACATATCGCTAACACACCGTTTCTCCCAATAAGATTAGCATGTCGAAAATTGCGAGGTAGTTCTAACAACAGTGGTTGAAATATAGTGAGAATCGTACCATGAGTTCTGCTTACGAGATTCTCATTCGATTCTCTCATTTGGCTTAGATTCGATTAGTAGTTGTATATTTTCTAAATAGGTACTGATTGGTACCGACTGACAGACCCATAATCGATTTCAATGCGTTTTCTTTTTTCTGTAAGCTCATTAAATCTGGATAAATTTTAGCTGCGCTATATAAAATATCATTATTTAATAGTAACATTCATCATTTCTAATTGAATTCAGAGTTTTGTGGTGGTTATATTAGTTTATCTCATAAAAAACATTTGTTGTCCATCACTAATCTATATCTTTGAATGTATGAATAAGTTGTTATCTTATAGGTTTCCATAGTTCGATATTTAGTTCTGCCACGTAAAATTAAAACCGAAATGCACAAATTACAGCTTTATGAGTAAAGCTGTAATTTTTTAATGGATGAAGTCGGGACCAGGTAAGTTGACTGCTTGGAAATAAGTTGATCAGTTTGAAGACTATGATTCTACAAACATACACACAGACATACGCTTTAAATAATTACCATCAACAAATTTATATTAAGAAAAATCTTTAGTGTATACCAAGAAAATACAATTAACAAAGATGCATCACACAATTTAACTTTTATTGGTATCAATAACTTTGATCTCTTCCAGACAATCTAGGCGTATAAAATAACAGGGTTGTAATAGTTGTCACTATACTCAAATGATATATACACAAACAGGTATACAACATTTTTTTCACGCTTAGTTAAGTAGCTTTTTTATATAATACTCGAAGAAATATTTTCCAATTAATATCGACTTATTGCGACCAATAGTAGGGGCCTAACAGTACCAACTCAACCAAATAATTGCTATTCTATTCACACTGAGAGGGCGATTTATGCGCGGAATTATTTCCTTGTTGTTTTATTCGGGGATTTGTCACTCACCCCCTCTTTTATAATTACCCCAGATATCGGGTAAGTTTTTAAATCGAATTTATGCTGTTTCAGAGTTGGGTGCGGTCGGATTAGTTGTTTTTGAATGTAATTATGTGGAATTTAGAAAGTTGGGAGATGTAACTGTTGGTGTGTTTAATCTAAGCTTAGTACGGTCTTGAGATTTGCTGTTGCAGATAAGATCCTCTTATGTACGGTCTGCTATATTGCTACAAGTTTATAAAGGAGGTGGTATTAGAATTTATAAGTAAGCCTCATCGTCATGGCCGTATTTTTAAGCCGGATTGTATATAAGAAGCGGCAAATCTCAATTTCATGGGAATCAAAGTAAAGGATAGCTGTATATGCTAGATCAATCGTTAAAAAGAAAATAAAATTGAACCAACCAGAATATCTTAATATATCACAAGTTAACAAGTTTTCCTATTCCAAGAATACGTCTTGACATCATAATTTAATTGAATATAATATTTTGAGATTCCTGGAAAACTCCTTTCGTGCTCGAGCACTCTATGTGTGTTTCCGACCCGGTGACGTGGTACCTAATCTTCAAGAAGCGAGCCTATTCCTTTCTTAAAAACTGGTGTTGCGAGTGTCTATGGGCGGCGGTGTACCCTCTTGCTCGTTTGCCTTGCTATTCTAAATTAAAAAGAAGAAACTGTCAAAACGCATCAAAAAGCAAGGCTAGAATAAACCATGAATAAACATACCTAACTCTTTCCAGAATATCAATTTATAAAGAATACGTTTTTAAGAAAGACTAGTAAGTAGACTTTCCTTTTTCAGCCGTCCAAAAACAAATATCATAGTGATTTCAAGAATACGCTTTTAAGAAAGACTAGTAGGTAAGTAGACTTTCCTTTTTCAGCCGTCCAAAAACAAATATCATAGTGATTTCATACAGTTTTCCTAAAGAATACGTTTTTAAGAAAGACTAGTAAGTAGACTTTCCTTTTTCAGCCGTCCAAAAACAAATATCATAGTGATTTCATCCACGTCCTCTTGAAATACCTAGAATACAGTCTCTATAAAAGTAACTAACATATCAGTCAATTAATTAAATTAAATTCATAGATATTCTGTTTAAAATTATACATACTGAAATTTACTAACAAAGGAATACTTTGCTTGACCTTACTTAAATATTACTTTCTAGGGGTTAATAGAGCTAACGCTATAATATTTAATAGGAATTGGAGTCATGTCGTTTGAAACGTACCTACCTACATATGTATGTAGGTATTGATAATCATTACTTATTATTTTAGGTCCAACAGATGGTCAATTTTTGTTGGTAACAATATACTTAATCCATGTTAGTTAAATATACAAATAAATTTAGTAGGTACATACCTAAGTGACAATGTCTATAACTTTCGTTAGTAATTATAACTAAAACAGATTTGGACTTTTGGACCATTGCCCACACAATTGGGCTCTTTTTTCGTTCTGCTATCTGATGGTGAACTCGTGAGGTTTATAGGTAGTTAAACTATATAAATCAACTCCGCTTTTAGCCTTTTTTTACCGCAAATATTGTAAGTTGATTCCTTTTTCGATTCTTTACACAGCTTCTCTTCTTCAGTGTAGGTTAGTATCGAACATATAGTTCTGTGTTCCGATACATATATAAACAGTCAGTCGTCAACAAATTTAATATTGCTAGATAAAATCTATTGCAAGTGACGCGCTGTGTCTGTGAATGTTAAAAGTCCACACAACTTTGATATCGAATCATTGCGTGCGTTTATTTGTCACTGTAATAATTACATGTTATAAGAACTTGGCCTTAAACCATCCTGAAATTCAGTGCCGCGGCGTTATTAATATAAATATTCAATGTATTTCGTATGGTTGCCCTCCACGTTTAATATTTCTTTTCACCAACCTAGCGCCATCTAGTGTGCGCTGTGTCATCGTGTGTCACCCAAACAACTTTCAAAGCTATTATTTACTGCAAATTTAAATTTAAGTGTTACAGTACACAAAATTGTTTTGTGTAAAATATTTTATTAAGATATTCGTCGCATAAATTGACACTCCAAAACTCCCAACTTATCGTGCGCCCTCTACAAACCTAAAAAGTTCAGTCACATTTAGCTAGATGGCGCATCATTCAATTTACGGAGAGTCGCCACTAGTCTGCGGGCATTCCGGGTACTAAATTCAGTGAACGAGGGAAAATCCGGTAGCGGGACGGGAAAGATGTTTATGATGCAATTTACAGTTCGTATATTGCCAGGCACTTCATATAACACGACAATACACTCCTGAATTCTCTTTCAAGTGGTTTTGGGGTTTCTTGAAACCTGCGCTTTAAGAATTCTTTCTCTGTATTTACCTTTATTTTAAACTAAGAATATTTTGTGCCAGAACTTATTTATTATTTTTACCAATGGTATATGTTTCTTTAAATACTTATTAGGTTATCTACATGTGTAACCATAATTCATAAAATGTATAGTCGTTAATTAATAAGAATAAGATAAATCTGAACTCGATGAATTAAAATGGTTTTATGTGATTATACTATGACTGCAGTGCTACACTAGCGGCATCAGTCGAAGCCATAAAACATCTATTTTACGACGTGATGACCTCAAATGGCTCATAAAAAGCTTTGCTCACTTACTCACAGATGGCAGCGCGATCGTTGAGCGATGAGCGCCATCTATAACCAACAGAGTTGTGCGTTTCCATTTTGCCAACTAGAAGCACCGTGGTTATGGTTTTATTGGGTTATAAAAGTTACGAGTTACGACGTTCGACCGTCGAATATGGAGATATCGGAGGGCGAATGGGCGTGTAAGACAAGAGAATGACTTTTATTGTTTGTAAATTGGCTGTAAAATTATGAGTTCGCTCGTATTGTGCGTAATCACGGCGATCAGCTGTTATTTTATGAGATAAATCACTTTATTACCGCAAGTGGTGGTTTATGAGACTATAAAGCTTCATTCAAATGGGCGTCAGGTTGTCTATCGTGCCGATGTGCTAATGTCCATATATATTAACTAATGCTTTTATGGCTTCACCAGTTAATTTATAGGTTTCGAATATCTGCACTAATTTATCCGACTTTTTTAATCATACGCACTTCCTAAACTTAGCTAATTTAATAGATTAATGATTCGATACCTACTTACTGGTGCGCCGTTAGAGATTAATTTCGATTGAATTATTTCCTAAGTTCAAATTTGAGAAGCTCTTTCAACAGGGGAATTCACGTAACTGTGATGACGTTGTGGTATCATTTAACGTGTTTTAAACAAGCTGTATATGACCTTTATACTGTATTTACTATTAGAAACAGTTACGTAAAAAACAAATCCATATCCTTGACTTTACAGGAGGCACCTTTAGTGACGCTTTACTTTCTTTATTCTGACCTTAATTATAAAGCCATAAGACCAAATAAATTACACGAGAAGTAGGTAATCTAAACACTAGATTATATCTCCCGTATCAACCTTTACCTATATAAGTGAGCTATAGGATTTGACCTATGTTTTTTTTTAATTATTTTATAAATACCTTAAAATGAATGCCAAATGCTTGGCGTAAATTCATGTAAGTAATTTTGGGTGTCGAGACAAATTATTAAAATAATGTCCATGTGTGATGATTCTTGATTATTATTATTATTGACGCCTTAAATAATGTCCTCCTAGTCGAATTTCGGCCACAGCGGCCAGTCTCAAACAGAGATTAGCCATCTGCGCGGGACATATTATAGTGCTCAAGTATGTGCTCAAACACAGGAACACTTTCTATTCCATCACTCTCATAATCCGATGGGACATCTAGCGACACGACCGGAAAGAGGTCAGGCACAGGACTGACGACTTTACGTGCATGGGGGTATAATACCCCCAACTCCCAGGCTTTGGGCTGATGCTGAGAAATTTTTCTTTTTACAGAAAAGTCCCAAAATCACGTTAGGCCCGACCCGGGATTTGAACCCGGGACCTCGTTATCTGCGGGTGAACACGCTACCGCTAGACCCACGAGGCAGTATTGACGCCTTACGCTTAGTCCAGCTATACACTACAAGATGGCGCTGGCTGCGGCTATTGTTCAATTATAGTTTCATGCCAGTAATGTGGCGGTTATAAGGTACCAACCAGGAAAATGTTTCCGGTACTAAATTACGTACTAAAATAAGTGGATGTAAGTACGCGTCACGTTAGATCATTTTGTTGCCATAATTAATTAATTAATCAATTTGCAATTAGTCTTTACAAATATAAAATTAGTTATTAACTACTTATAATTACTAACCACCTTAATTATGGGCTAAAAAATCCTTAAGAACAAATTAAAATTCATATCTAATAATAAATTAACCTATAAGGATTCCCAAGCTTTTCTCAAGTGTTTTATCTCCAGTAGCGGCGAAGTTTACAGCTAATTATTTGTTTTACGACATGTTTATGATTATCGTGATCGTTAACTTGACGTTTACGATTATCGTTAAAGTCAATTTTAACGATCAGTTAACACTTGGGCCCGTGATTGTTTGGCGTGTGCCCCTAACTGCCACCTTATAGTTATTATAGTTACCTAATGTAAACAAACGAGTATATTTATTGCGAAGTTTATTGATTTGATTTGAGTAAATTGTTTGGTTTGTATAATTTGTTTGATGACAATAAATGACTACTGGTAGATATTAAATTAATCAAAATACATAGATAAGAATAAATTTTAACTCGTTTGTTGTTTCATTATGATAGTTGTCTGACTGTCGGCAAGTTAACTTTATTGTTGCCTATGTGATGGTTAGATATTAATTTCAAAAGAAATATCTGCTTGTGATTTTGAACCCAAATGAGCATTATGGATATTTTTATTGAAGTGAAAACTTCTTTAGCGGTGTTGTGCACTTTTTGGAATAGGTAAAAATTGTTGAACTCGCGTCAGGACACGTGACCTGATCGAATATTCATAAGACGGAGGTTCTTTTTTTTAATTAACACTGGCCGTTTATACACCCGCAGCATATTTGATGTGAAAACTTCTTTAGCGGCGTTGTGCACTTTTTTTCTTAATTATGTTAGATGTTTTACAGCCAACTGCCTAACCAACGTTAGTTCTATTTTTGAAATTTATTCCTACCATAGGGTGGGAAGCAATTGCTATGAGTCTTTACCGCCCAAATGTGGGAAGTAGAATCTTCCACTCGCAACTCGGATAAAATAAACACTACTTTCCGTGTATGAGAAATTAACAAAATAGTTTTCACTTCTATCAGCAGTCCCCAGAGACCCGTATTTTATTTTATTGTCTTACTGTTGTAGTCCTAAGCGTAAGGTCAAATCGCTAGAACTAATCGGGAAGAGGTCTGATGCAAGCGTTATAGACTATGGTAACCGCCTAATATCAGGTGGGCCGTATCGAATGCTTAGGTAATTAACCATACGGTCCACCTGTTATAGCCCATTTTGTAGCATGTAATAGTAAATAAAAACAACGCATAATTAAGTACCTACTTACCTACTATGTATTTGTATTTTCGTTTGTCATGTTTATGAAGTAGGTACCTACATAACAATATTTATATCCAGTCCAGACATAATTTAAAACTTGGCAATACATTCATTGGCAACAGATTTCTTATACCGTTTTCAAATAAAATAAACTTAGATACAATACCCGAGTGAATTGAGCTAGCCAGTTAATAAACGGAGGGTAAGAAAAAGACAAAAAATAAATCAAGACAGAGAAAGAAATACTGAAGGAGAGGTGTAATTTATGGGATGCACATTTGGGCTCAACAGCACCAAATAAAAACTTATTGCCCGGTATGGTTATGATAGTAATGTTTTTAGTTTTTCTTATTTAAAAAAACATGTAAAACATTTGAATGTCGACTTCTAAATTTAAATAACATTTTCAATTTTTAAATTAATAATTTTCAAAAAAAGAATATTGTAACCACTTCTTATACTTGGCATATTCAGTTAAATAGTAGTTGGTAGCTAATACATAATTTTATTTCATCTCTAAGTCAGTGAATCCGAAATTAGCCATAAAAATAAATATTCTACAAGAAAACCATCTCGAAGTTCAAAATAAAACTAAAATATGTAACGAAAAAGAAATTAAAAATAAGAATAATGTAGACATGTTTTTCGCGACCGTACCGCCTATCGCTATGAGTAAGTTATGGCCGCTGTAGGGTGAGTTACACCCTGCTTAGGTCACGTGGCCCGAGAGGGATGCAATAACGAAAAATTGGTAAGAGAAAAAAGGACAAAACAAGTTGGGGCGGCAAGTTATCTTCGTTTCATTCAACTCACACTCGCGCCGCCCGAACGTCCGTATAGATCAATAAAACTACTTTATCTCTTTTTGGCACATCCCCATCCCGTCGACGACTTCCTAGAACGATACTTTGTCGTCGTTGCATCATGCTTTCTCCATTAAAAAATAATATCCATCAAACAAAACCTTCTTCGTTGCTATTCAAAAGTTTCAATTCTTCTAATTTTAAAAGTCAATTGTCAACTTTTTATGAAAACAAAACGTATGAAAGCAATTGAAATATTCAAAAAGGAATACAATATTCAAAAAAGGAACGGTTTGTTCATATTCTATTGTTCTGTTTTCGAAAAAAAAAAGGAATCCTGTTAACGCAATTGTCGCCCGTTTTTTACGCGGTGAGGTCGCGTAAGAACGTTTTATCCGTGTTTACAAAGGTAATGGCCATAAAATATTATTACCGGGCTATTAGGAGGCGAGCCACAGGTAGGTTCGGGTGGCAGTCGCTAGTTCATTGCCGCTGCGATAGCGCACCGGTAGTTGTAAGTAATTGAAGCTGTTAATTTGTCGTTAAAGTGCTCTCGTGCCTTGTTTGAGCGGCTTCATGTGATTTAGGTACGTTGTCATTCCTTTTATTACCTTTTACTTAAACTACATATAGCTAGATAAGTTCTACTAATCGTGGTATCAACATTTATGAACACATCGAATTGCTTCGTACTAAATGGGTCAGTATTTCAAAATCTCTCTTTTAGATGTTATCTAAAACTAGTACTTGAGAAGCGGATTAACCTTTCAGATTTAAGAGTCGCTACTCAACATTATGCCTGAAAACAGTTCATTAACCTTTTGTCATGTAATAATACTAGTATGTTATACAATCTATCAGGTAACACTTACATTTTAAAGTTGTTTCGTTTCCGCAGATACATTTTGGGCAGTATCTGTTAAAGGGCAACATATCTTTAATTGGGCAGATTATAGAATATATACCTACTAGTATATTCTATAATCTGCCCGAAGTGTACGAAGAAGATGAAGCCGTGCGAAGTCGATGTGGGCACTAGCCCACACCGACTTCGCACGGGAAAATATAGCAAAATAAATGATTGCTTATGCCAATTAACGACATTGGTTACCTTGGGTTACAATATTGTAATTTCCATAGAGATCTCTAGCTTTTTTAAATTATTAAATAGGCTAAATTACTCGCTGATAACGTAGCTTTTTATAGGTGAGATAATTTTTTAAATCAGTTGAGGAGTTTTTGTGTAAATCCATTACAAATAAACGAAAATACAAAAGATGTAATAATTTTCTATAGAATTTTAGTTCAAAAAACTGTCTTAAAAAGTTCTACCTACTTACTCCATTGATACAGTTTACTGGTTAAAGAGGTGGTCGTTGCTCGCTAGGGTTGTCATGGCAGCATATTTGGCGGGAACCGTCTTCCGGCATCACCTAATAAAGTAATTACTTGAGTAACTTGGGTAGCCCGCCACCCCCTTTCACCGATTTAGGGACGACACAAATGATTCTTGTCTGAATTTAAAATTGAGCAATTTGAAGATGTAATGACACCCCTGCTGTTTTGCTTAGTTAATCTGTTTACACTTTGTTAAGCGCATCTTCAATGTGTATGCAAGTATTAATTTCTTTGAGTGTTTAATACAACCTTTGCGGCACTTCTTAGCATTTATGTTCGATTTGATTTTGACTATATTCAGTCCTAACCTAACCCTTACAAAACCCTCGACTCCAACTATAATATCATTTTTAAAAGAGTTGGTACACTTACTCTGCTTGG
Organism: Pseudoips prasinana; assembly: GCA_951640165.1. NCBI lineage: Eukaryota > Metazoa > Arthropoda > Insecta > Lepidoptera > Nolidae > Pseudoips > Pseudoips prasinana. The sequence goes on along the minus strand of OX621245.1, from coordinate 13,255,087 downwards.
CCTATATTAACCAAAGATAGCTAAGAACCATCGGTGTGAGGGCTACGATGCCACAGACATACACACATATACAGACAGACATCCACGTTAAACTTATAACACTCCTCTTTTTGCGTCGGGGTTCAAAATCAACTTAAACATAAATCCTACTAGAAACTCTCGTGTCACACTGATATAATCATAAACGCCGACCAAGTTTAGGACCGCGAACGTGCCGCTACCACTATTCTTCTTCATGATTCTTAGTTTGCATCCGTAGCAATGAAATACCCCCTCCAATCTTCGCGTGTAACGTAGAGTGATAGTTGCACAAAATGTCCCTAAACATCAAACCGTCCCTTCACGCAGAGTGATATTTGGAACTCAAAAGGACCCGATTTTGAGTTCCGAATACCACTCTGCGTATCGGATGTAATTTGTGTCCGTCTATTATATGTTTGTAAAGAACATATAATAGCCGGTCCCCGCGACACAGGGATTAAATTCCCTAAGGCGGTTGTTGTATTAAAAAAATTGATGGACACAAATTACATCCAGACTCAGAACAACTATTTATGGATCACACAAATAGCTGTCCGGCGTGGTACTCGAACCCGCGACACGAAGAGGCGAGGCGACTGTCTTAGCCGCTGCGCCTCACGTGCAGTCAAATTCCTAATAAAATAGGTAGGTAGGTATGTTAAGCTCAGATCACATAACAAGAAAGATAACATCAATGCTCTCTAAAAATATCGGTCAAGAAACTTATTTTACGATGCATTAATATCATCTTATACTACTACGACTACAAGAATGATAATACAATAAAATCGTTCGCTTTCCATAGTATATTAAGGGTAATCTTAAGTTTTCCAGAAAGAGCAAGAAACTTATTTTACGATGCATTAATATCATCTTATACTACTACGACTACAACAATGATAATACAATAAAATCGTTCGCTTTCCATAGTATATTAAGGGTAATCTTTAGTTTTCCAGAAAGAGCAAGAAACTTATTTTACGATGCATTAATATCATCTTATACTACTACAGACTACAACAATGATAATACAATAAAATCGTTCGCTTTCCATAGTATATTAAGGGTAATCTTTAGTTTTCCAGAAAGAGCAAGAAACTTATTTTACGATGCATTAATATCATCTTATACTACTACGACTACAACAATGATAATACAATAAAATCGTTCGGTTTCCATAGTATATTAAGGGTAATCTTTAGTTTTCCAGAAAGAGCAAGAAACTTATTTTATGATGCATTTCATTGTTGTAGTCGTAGTAGTATAAGATGATATTAACATCTTATACTACTACGACTACAACAATGATAATACAATAAAATCGTTCGCTTTCCATAGTATATATTAAGGGTAATCTTTAGTTTTCCCCACTTTCCTCTATCGTCGGAACATACTAACATATGTATAGGGCTGTTACTAGTTTTGTCACGAATAGTGATTTTAAGGATAGCGAGGGAGCGAAAGTAACAATATTTAATGTTTTCTTTTATATCACATAAGATTAATTGAAAGAGGATATTATAAGTGGGATTAGGATCATTAAATTTAATGTATGAAATAAAGATTACCATTGCAAAAATACTAAATAAGAGTTTGAAAATATACAAAGCAAAAATGCTAAGCAAGCGAACACGCAAAAATTGCAGTTACTCTCAACATTTAATTCCTAAGACTTAACGTTGACAATCGATAGATAAGATCGATAACTTAACGTGCCTTCCGAAGCACGGATACGCTGATAAATTAAACCACTATGACGATCCCCAATCCACACATACAATAAAAGACCAAGTGCGTAGGTCTGATATTTTAAACAAATTACGTAAATTTTGAATCTTGAACAAAATATAAGTTGTAAAATTTTTGAACTAAGTGTAAGAGATACAGCATTGCGCTCATACTTATATTGTCCGTATCAAACAAAAGTTTGGTCACGCTTAATGCCTTTACGACTGTCGAGGGTGACATAAAGAAAATGAAAAACATTTTGTATTATTCTTGTTGCGCTCTTACCCGCGTAACTTCAACGACCCTCGGTAGGGCGGCCGCACAGTCGCGAAATACACCTGCGTTCTAACGAAAAACGTTACAATTAAAAACTAGCTACGTGCAGTACATAAGTAGCTATTACATTCTTAGATACTGCGCAGGCGGCGCAGTGCTTAAAGCAGTCGCATCGCTACTACCTCTGACAAATAAAGCCTTGTATTGCGGGGACTTTACAAACATGCAATTATTTATTTATCTTTTGACCGCGTGAGTCTTGAATAAATCTAACTAAAATGTCCCCATTGCGACACGGTCACGACTGTTTAGATGTCATCATCATCATCATATCAGCCCAAAGACGTCCACTTTTGGAAAAAAGAGTCCCTCAAAGATCTCCACTGTCGCCAGTTTTGCGCTATCCGCATCCAGCGGTTTCCCTCACAAGATCATCAGTCCATCTTATAGGGGTCTGCCCGCGCTGCGTCTTCCGGTTCATAGTCGCCAGAGAGAACCTTTCTGCCCAACGGCCATCGGTTCTATGATCTATGTGCTTCATCCACTGGCACTTCAGGGTTGCAATTCTTCGGGCTATAGGCAGTAGTTACCTTAGTGTAAGAGTTGTTAACAGAATAATATAGGTCCCCTTAAATTCGAAAAAAAACAGCATTACGAGTATAGTGTCTCCAATTTCCATATCGTCATTGCTTGCTACCCCAATCTGTCAAATTTCTTTTATAGATTTCAACTTTAGGTATCACAAAAGCATAAAGTTCACTTTCAGTTGGGGACTTGACAGATTGGGGTAGCTTTATGTGATGACGTCTGTACTTCTTTAAAATGACTTACTGTTGTACGAATATATACTAAGTAAATTCTTAATAACTATTACAAAAAATCGCGTTCAATTAAGTTTATTAACGAAGAACTGGACAATCCATCAGTGCATAATTATGTCTCTGAAAACTAGTTAAGCTTGTCAATTACAGGTTGCTTTGCAACTATTGTCACGTAACAACACAGGCAACGTGCACGTAATAATCTTTAATTGACGAATTTACACTAAAATCCATCATTTAATTAGTAATAGTAGTTAATATAATACTCCTACAACATAAAAACACGCCTTTTCATGAAATTACCAAGCGCCGCAAGGACTTGGTGTGTGACACATCTCAAAGCAACTTCTCTTTTACACAACGCTTTTTCTATTATTTAGGACCCAATCTTTATAATAAAATAAACAAGAAACTGAGCATTTACTCTCTCTCTTTACATGCATGTAAAGAAGCCGTCACAAAACTACTGCTAACAATGAATTATCAAGAAACAGAACAATTGTTACAGCAAGTATCCTAATACCACGCCCACTCACATACGTAAACACTCGTACGCGCGCGCGCGCTCACAAACACACACCCACACACTGACATACACACACACACACGCACAAACACAAACACACATACACACACACACACATTAATATAAGAGCTTTCTATTAACAACTTTCACCCTATAAATAATAGATGAATAATGATGGAACTATATAAACAAAGTTGGGCCTAGCACCTTTAATACAAGTTGTCTCCGAATAACTTAGCTAAGGTGCTAGCCACCACACAGTTTGCGAAATATATTGTGACGACCAAACAATTTTATTATTTAAAAATGTATTGCATTTTACTGTACGCAACTATTATTGTTATAGTTTTATGTTATGTGGTGAAATAAACTATTATCTTATCTTATCTTATCTTATCTTATTTATTTGATTTAGCAATGCATCTTTAAATGTAAAATTGTAGGACTTAAATTATAGTCACGTTCATAAGTCTAGTAACAGTTTCAGAAAAAATTAGAGTGAAATACTCTTACATAAATCCCAATATTGCGTGCCACTTAAAAAATATGCAATTAACGGGCATCCAAATTCAGAACAACTTTGTATCGGTCATAAAAATAGTAGTAGTTGTGCTGTGCGAGGGTCAGGCATAAAATATATAGGCGTTGAGGTAGTCGAGAGGCAACTGTATTGAATACGTGCATTAATTCTAATTTGACTTATACCTTATAAAAACCAAGAAATATATTTTATTTTATATAAATACCCACACTCACAGTAATATATTCAGAGTCGTTAAGAGTATATATTCTATCCTATTACTTCGACAACTTTACTAATATGTGCATGCGCAGTTTCACTTCAACATGATCTCTAATCAGGGAATCCACTTTTGAACTTATACACTTAAATTTGATGAAGTGTCTTATTAATCATGTATTTATGTATTGATAGATATTCGTATTTTAATTTAAAATTATAATCAGTACGGCATCTATAAATCACCAATCCATTAATAGATACGCATCTTATTACTAAGCTTACTGGTTGTACGAAAAACGTATCTTACAATAATTATCAGATTAGTCGTAGTGTGTGAGTTAGCCTAAGTGCTTTCCTGCGTATCCAACGGTTTTGCTTAGACAAATATCTACAGAACTAGTTATGTACGTGTTTAGAATTATTTATACGTATCTTCTGTTTCAAATTTATCACCAGTCGCCTCTAATCCATCTTTGGATGAGTCATTTATGGCAGGTTCACAAAGAAGTTTGGGTGTATTTGGTTATGGTGTTCTAGATCCGACGTCTGCATCGTTATATACCTTCATTTTCTCTCGAGATTTTTAAAATGTTTCTTCTGTATTCGTATAGATATAGGTAAAGTTGTTACTACCATTGTACAGACGCCAACACATCCAGCTACACCAATCTGTCAAATTTCTTTTATAGATTTTCAACTTTATCACAAAAGCATAAGGTTCACTTTCAATTGGGGAAATTTGACAGATTGGAGTAGCTTGATGTGCTGGCGTCTGTACACTAATATGCTTTCTTCACTCTTCTTTATACCTATTCCTTAGCCATTTCTTGTGTAGATCATAAATGTTCGCTGTTATTTTTTTGTTTAAACATAAAAGTTAATTTATTATACTTTATGCATAATAGAGCATAATAGAATATACATAAAAGTGTAGTAGGCTTCTTTAGCAGCTGTATGTCGCAATAAACTCAGTAAATTGTATTATTTCTGTTTGTTACATAAGCGTAAGAAACTTATCGGTTTTCTATACAATACGGAAGTATTGCGTGAAGAGCTAAATTTGTTTTTATACAACTTATTAATTACTTGGTAGATGGGTCGGCACCTAAAAAATCTCAAATTACTTATATCCTCCAATGTAGTTGTGGATATCTCGCCGGCCATCGCTAGTGACAGGTAATCACCAGAGATAATTGAATGATTAACTAATATCCATACATACATACATACTCACACCTGTTTCCCAGAGGGGTAGGCAGAGACAATGGATTTCCATTTGTCACGATCTTTGCACAGCTCTTGTGCATCGATTACTGTCATTATATTCTTCATACATGCTCGCCGGTTTATGGTACTTCTGACCTGCCCTTTCTTGAGAACGTCTCCGATTTGGTCAGAGAATGTTAAACTAATATGCTATGATAGCGTCCAGCGAAACATAATCACGCGGGCATGTACACGGGATTTAGTCCACTTAAAGCAAATATTTAGTAGGCGAACACAATATCCGCTCGATCGGCGGTCTGAAAGTGTAGGTATTGTTTTAGATTTTATATATTTATGAAAAGAAAAGAAAAACATCAAAACAATAATATTATTCATTTTGAGACAGAGCCAAACATTTTAAAGTCAGTGTATGTTAGCAATCATATAACAGACAATTCATCTATTCACTGAAATTATGTTGTAACGCCTTTGTATAAAATTAAATTATCATGTACTTTATTTCAGTTATACACATTTTTTGTGAATTATATATTTTATTTATTACATTCTATATTTGAAAATGAAATGACCCGCCATCGAGTGCAATGAAAAGAGATTCTGTTCTTAAACCATGCAAAAGCTTATATGGACGATGGACTAACACTACAATACGCTATTTTTGGGTATTACTGAAATATATTTCATAGAAGTTGCTTAAATCTACTTAAATTTAGAATAATAATAAGAAGCTGAAGCTCTGGTATCCTCCTATTTTAAAAAGGTAAGTATTTAAATTAGTTTTTATTCAGCTTCCATATTTAAAAATCTTTTGAGAATATAACAATCAGCCAGTAAGATCGTAGTAAAGAGGTTCCACAAACAATTTAAAAACGTTGTAATACTTACGGAAGATACATAGGTACCTATTTTTATTACTACCTTTTTAATGTGCCTTTTTCAATGAACCAAATAATTTGAGAAGAATAAGCGTGGTACTTTAAATCATACAATTCAACCATACAACGGACAAGTAGATGTATTAAATTAAGAGCAAAACCAAGATTCCAAAAGAGTGTAGGGTGTTTAATAGAGTCAAACAATTTCCGTACTTGTAGCATTGAAACATCAGATGAACTTAAAACAAAATACAGTGATACAATGTAAATCAGTGAGGAAGCGAGCGGAAAAGCCCGGGTGTAAATAAAATTCCTTCGCTGTTAGTATAATTTCGTAACATCGCCGGGTAGGGACGTGGCGGCTATAAACTTGTCAACTCAAACTATTTCTGGGCTGTTTGTTTTCCTTTTGACAAATCGTGTCGCTGCGCCATCTTGCATTGCTTTGAATAAGCTGTAACATACGAACAAATTAATAATTACTCTTAATATAAGTTCTAGAAGTAATCAAGATTAACGAATCGTATGGAGAAAAGAATGAAGACACACGTTTTTTAGGATAGAATAAAAAATATATATGAGTAGATTTATTTATTCCAATTAATTGTATTTATCACCTTCTATGTAATAATAATTAACGAAACATTCACTTAATTAATTAATTTACTGTGCTTACGTCTACCGACTATGTAGAAAATTTTAAGAATATAAATATGGACTGCATCAGTTTTCCTAAACGGATACTTCACCATCATCATATCACCCGAAAGACGCCCACTACTGGACAAAGGCTTCCCCAAAAGATCTCCATAATTGCCGGTCTTGCGCTATCCGCATCCAGCGACCCTACCAAGATCATCGGTCCATCTTGTAGGGAGGGGGCTGCCCACGCTGCGTCTTCCGGTTCGTGGTCGCCACTCGAGAAACTTTCTGCCCCAGCGGCCGTCGGCTCTACGAGCTATGTGCCCTGCCCACTGCTACTTCAGCTTGGCAATTCTTCGGGCGGATTTAATTTTAATTTAACGGATACTTAAATACAATACAAATCATTTATTGTCTTCTACAAAGTTGCATGCATTGAAATGAAGAAAAAGTATAGCAACGACAATAATATGGGTTACCCGGTTTTTGCTACGAATAGTTTTCTATTTGGAATTGGAATCAAGTACAAATTAACGAAAATACTTACAAACTGACGAATCTTTTAAATTCGACAAGAATTTCGAATATTTCGAACGCTATATCTTCAGTTTGATTAACATTTTATTCAAAGTGAAACGATAAATTTAGAAGATTCAGAACAAACATTCCATAGAATTAAGAAGTTAATTCATAATAGATTTGTAAAAAAAACTATATTTAGCGTTGAAGTATTTTATAAGTTTAAGAATAAAAATAAATTGTTTAAGTAGATATTTTACTTAAAATTATATTTCTCACTAATAAAGCGTGGTGGCGAGTTAACATGTAGATACTGTAAACTTAAAATGAGACAACACGTGACAAAATAGGGCTACTGTGTAAGAATAAGTGAGTTAGCATTTTAGCAATACAACTAAATTATTTTAGGATTTTATTCTTGTTATTACTACAGACGACGAACGTCAGTAGACACACTTGCTATACAAAAACCAATCATACAGCGCAGAAGAACATGGCGCGTTGTATTTTTATTGTATGTCGACCGGCTCGTTGGTCTAGCGGTAGCGTGGTCAAAAGCAGATAACGAGGCCCTGGGTTCAAATCCTAGGTCGGGCCAAAAAAAGGTTGTAAGATTTTGCTGTAAAAAAAACTTTCATAGTATCAGCCTGGAGTCTGGGAGTTAGCGGTATTACACCCTTATGCCTCGGAGAGCACGTAAAGCCGTCGGTCCTGTACCTGACCTATTTGTAGTCGTGTGTCCCTGTGCTTATGCATGCCCCTGTGCACTATGATTTGACTTGCGCTAGTGTCCATTGAAAGTGGCCGCCGTGGTCGAAATTCGGCCTGGAAGACATTATAATGTAGTACTATCCCATAACCTTAGCACACAAATAAGGGAGAAATAGGTATACTTAATCGGATTCATAAGTGGCGTCTTTTTGAAGTTGATCAACACATTATACATAGCTTTGAACCTCAATAAAAGGTGCTCAAAATATTAAAATTAACGCACTCTAACTGTCGAAAAACATTAAAATTTATATACGCGTACTCACCGAAACCCAATAACTTTCCGATGATGTATGAACCGCATTTGTAATGAAAATAAGGCAGTTATGTTATATTTAACGAAAAACAACGATAATAAATTCGGTGCGCGTTATGAAATTTGGAACCCAAGACCTTAAAACACTCTCTAGGAACTTTTAGTGGAATGTTCACCGTCAAAAGAAAATGGAAATAACAGCAAAGAACATAAATATATGTTATTAATTCAGTTCTGAAGTGTTAGGAAGTGATATATTACGTTTGTAGATGTGGCGAAAGATATATATTTCTGTTATATTCTAGCTAAAAATAAATATGAAAATGAGGAGGAGGCCTTTGTCCAGATGTGGACGTCTTTCAGTTGATAAGATGATGAAGTATTAAGATGAGGCACTCATAGCAAGTTGCTTTCAGAGGTTCGTAAGTTATCGGTGTAGTTATGCGTCAATGGATGGCTGACCGCTAATTTAATTTAATTTCTGAGCGTCTCCGTGCTTTGAGAGGGTATGTTAGACTGCCGGTCTCAGCTATCGAGACTGATTCAATGCTGGATAAGGGCCTCCTCTTACAATGAGCGGGCCTGGACCATTGTCCACTACGCTGGTCTAGTACAGGTCAGAAGACTTCACATGACGTCAAAAACATTTTGGTAGACTCTCAGGCATACAGATATTTTCTTTCACCGTTTTAATTTATAGTACGTTCGAAGAGTTAGTAGTTAGTGCGCCCTCTGGGTTGGAAAATGAGAGCACTGATTCCACAGTCCTACGGTCCCACTTAAACTTATTTGTGGACACTTCTCTGACAGCACTGGGGAGTTTGTTCTACTAAGTTTCATAGCGCATTACTAATGTTCACGTTGCTCGGCACATATGACCTAAGTATCAGCACCTGTAAACAATCTTTATTTGGTTTATTTTCTTCTCAGCTAACAATGTTACAGCTAAGATCATTATACTCAGATAAATAAATTCTTTGCCATACATTACCTGATAGCGTCTCGGCATTTAAGTAGGCACCTCCCAAACTAACTAGGTTTTACTTCTATAAAATATAATATATCATAAATATTATATATCGCGGTCACATAATTCAAGTCCGCGTCCCGGGTTCGCCCGTAATTCGTCGTGTGTGGCTCGCGACTCTTCTCTACAATGCCTCCGAAAATATCCCTCTAATATTTAACAGACCACAAAGAAAACTGAAATCTATATTAATAAAAAAAGAGTTTTGTTTCCCTTACACTCAAAATTGTAGTTAAGTTATTGTAAATAGTGGAGAAAACTAAAACCTTAGACAAGAGATCTATGATAAACGTGATTCCGGTAACGAGCAAGTCAACGGTGATGTATGGTCACGATTCTTATTTTTCTAAGTAAAAATGGGAAAAAGGAAAGTGTGAAGGGACGGCCATAGTAAATAATATTGTGAAGAATAGTTTATTGTTAGATCACGTGATTAGATGTAATAAAGGACGGATGGGATGTAATCTTTTCGAGGGAAAATTGTTTCCATCCTCACCCGTTTGTTTGGAGTGAAGGATTATAATTTGCTGAAGCTGCCCCGAGAGTGGGCTACAAATCAAATTTATGATAAACATCCATATATGGACCTGCTTCTGTGATGTTATGGATGATAAAACCATCGTGTCGAATCAACATTACCTATGCATTTAAATTGTTAAATAATGTACTGAGTTCTGTTAAAGAAAGTTTTGATATAAGTATTGAAAGTATAGGACAAGTTTTGGTTCTATTTTCTTTATTCGCTATAAACATGTGATCCGCCTGGAAGGTGACGTCAACTTTGGTGTCAACCCTGCAGAAACCTTATCGTTTCAAATATTATAGGTATAATAATCAGTTGTAAAAGAAAAGTCGAAATAAGTTTTTTTTTTTTTTTCATTTTGTAATATGGTTAACATTCTTATTTTTTTTAAGGCTAGATCATACCCAGACTCAGAACAACTTTATATGGGTTATACAAACTGTTTTACTGTACGGGAATCGAACCCGGAACATGAGGTCATAGAGGTCGTAGCGAGGCTTTAAACACTGCGCCACACGTGCAGTCGAAATTCATATTATCATCTTTGTTATGTTGTTAAACACTACCAAAAAATCTTCTTTGCAGCTATATTTAAGTTAAAATACAGTAACATTCACATAGGTACTAAATAAACGTCAGATACCTTACAAAGACGTTCAGCCCGAGTGGCGAGGTTTTATTACAAATCATACGGAGATTTATAGGGTGTGTCGACGACCACTAAGTACTCACAACTGAAATATGAGATTTCAATACCATTGGTTCGCACGTAAATATAGCGAGTTGGAATTCCAACCTTGTGTTTTGTTTCCTTCATTTCCGAAATTCCGACATTGATTTGGGTAGGAGTTACCGGTGGAGTTTTGTCCGCGTTATTGTTCAAGTTACGCGGAAATAAATCCTTCAATTTACATAAAGTTTTAACTGAGGTTATGGATATACAATTTTACGCAAAAAGAAAATTAGGAGTGGAAGTTATACAATACGAAATATTAATTGAAGGTAAATATAAATATACTTATTTATGGAATATGAATATATTATAGAAAGTATATTTTTCCATAGTTGTTAGAATTATAATGAACATGCATCGAAAGAAACACGTTACACACTGGTATAAATTTCCATTTGTACATTTAAAATTTAAATACTTACTCGTATAAATAGTATTATCAATTCTTGACCGTGTTACTATTCACTTATGGCTAAAGCTAATACATTTATAACTCATTAGCAATTTTTTTATGTCTTTGTATATCAATGTACGACGTGACGTCATCGACATGTCACTATGACATGACGTCATCGTTTAATAGTACCTACTTAAAGTTTCATGGAAAGATAGAGACGGAGGACTAAGTTAAAACGACGGCCCATACATAAAATTAAATTAATTAATACTTTGAATGTCTAATAGTATATTTTATAAACAAGCCTAATTAATACCTAAAACGTCGCCAATCTGATGAAAAGCCATGGTGTTAACATTGGAATAATTAATTACTAAAAATAAACCTCCGATTGCAATAGTAAACATCATCAATGTTTCACACTTGGAACAACAACCCCGTACCAAGCACTCCTGCACCTACGATGTTGCCAACTCGATATCATCTTATTTCCTTGGCATCGACTGGCGACGACCCGTGATTTATTCACCTCAGCCAACCTAAAAAACTTTGCAGATTAAATAGTTTTTTCTCGTTACAATATTTGGCCAACACTTCCATTTTTTTAGTTACTTATTAATTCTCATCTTGTTTGGTTTTGTGTTTATGCAGCCAAAAAATTGGCACGAGTATTCTCTATTACCATATTTAGTGACTCATGACTCCATGCATGCAAGGTGCTACAATGCTTGGTCTCTATCGAAACTAAAGACAGATAATCCTTAGTAAATCACAAGCCGTCGATAGTCAGCGACATCGATAAAGGCGTAACCAAAGCGAGAATCTAAAACTGCGTTTGAAACCCTCACGTACCCGACCTAATGGTGGCACATAACAAACTGTTACAGAAATACAAAGCAAGAAAAAATAAAGATTAGTCTGAGCACGTCGACCGCATTAGCTGTACCCAAAAATAAAATTAATATAAATATCGCCTAGTGTGAAAGTTCACATCGCGACAAACGACCGCGCATGCCCCTACTAACAGTTAGCTTTCAAACACTTCCGTATAATTGGTCGTTTCTTGAGAGATGAGAATTTATGTGAAGGCCCTATAGGTTAAAGAATACCGTTGATATTTTTGAATAATGAATTTTAAATTTCGAAGCCTTCACCAGTTTTCTCACACATGGCTGATTCGAGTCAAAATGTTACTGCAATAAGGTTTGATAACGCCTTTCTCACACCACACGAGTAATTCAAGTAACCGGTAACCGTAATTTAAATCTGTTGAATTTAGTAATAATCCTCCTCGTTTAAAAAGGTTGCTTAGCTCGAGAAAGAATTGTTTTGACGATTCGCTTCGAAGTGGGATGATAAAGACAAGACATTGCAGGTTGTCCCGTGTTAGAGAATGGTAGGTTCGTTTAATCCCCAGGTCAGATTGGTTCAAGTTAATTGCTGTCACTCAAGAATTATTAGTAAGTGGGAGTGGCCTTGAAGAGAACTAACATTGAATAAACTTTTGAATTAAGAATATGTGAAAACTTTAAAATAAGTGACGGATGTTGCCACGTTAAACGATAATCAATGTTTAATGAACTGACCGACGGTTTATAAATTATTGATTTGATATATGACACAAAAACAAACATTTTAAATTACAACATGAATACCATATGCATATTCATTTAAAGAACGAGAATTTAATTTTTATCTGAATTGGATACAGAAGCCAACATTCGAGACATTTTGAGGTCGTTTTTTTTCACGCGGTCTTGTCATGTTCTGTGAAATTTACGCCCAGCTTAAAGCGTCCAAAATTTTAGCTTCTGCCGTCCAAAATCCTGATAAATGTCGCGAGCGGGGGACGGAACATTGCGGGAAAAAAAATCACAGTACCCCTTTTAATATTAATAATGCTTGCGGAGCAAATTACGCAAGGTTCTAATATTATTTACATTTTATCTTTTATCTGTAAAAAGTGAAATTAATATTCCAGGCTCAGAAATACTCAAGATCATTGTATCGTCAGTATATGTTATAGGTGTTATAAATATTTCTATAGGTATTTCTACCTATAGAAATATTTATTACACCTATAACATATTCTTTTAGACGTCTAATGATATAAAATGGTAAACTTACTTACGCGCACAACATTTTTTACAATATTCTAACAATAGGCGATACAGTAATGGCGTACGAACGGAACACACGTCAGAGAGGGCCCGCACATGTCGGGAGGGGATGTAGATAAATTGATGGCCACTCCGCAGGTACGCGGGGTGGGATTCGCCGAGCTCCTTTTAAAAATAGAACCCCTGTTCCAATTTTTGAATTCGAATATAATTGGTTGTTTCGATTTTTTTTCTTTCTAGTGGGGTCTATGGCGGCGGGTTGCCAGTGTTAAAAACGTATATTGATAATATTATAGTGCCGTGATCACAACCTACTATTTCTGTATTTCAATTTGATTTTATCTTATGATATTAAATATTCCTTGGCAAATAAATGTATTGTAGAAGAGATATAATGTTATTAAAACAGAATATCTAAACAAAAGGCCACATGTACCCTATAGGTTTCATTATATTGTATAGAGCGCTTGCGGTTATAATTTTTAAACCCTTTCTTAAACCCTTTGTGTAATCCTCCCAGAATTTACATACAAATGTAAAGTATTTTCGCATCAATCTTATATGCGTTAACGAATGTAATAAAATCCTTAGAGGCTGGGGTGGAATCTGAGACAATTTGCCAGTCTCGCCCCTTCGTAAGCCCACCTATGCGTCTTTCTTATTGCCGCCTAAATCTTGAATATACAACTAAGATTAATCCTGTTGAAAGAAAGGGTGATGCAATCATTTTAAGGCATGTTTGTGTTAAAAAAAATAACAAATTAACGGGATTTTTTATAAGCCTTGAGTGGTGATAGGTACTAGTACTAAAGACAGGCGAATAATATATAATACGACATGTTTTGCCTATTTATCAATTTTCGACCTTTTAAGAGTTTTGAGCCTTCTGCATGACTTGCTAATAACCTGTTGAGAATAAGACATAAGACCCCGTTAACTTAAATTAAGCTATACAACTCGAGGAAATCTTAGGGACTGAAAATAATTAAAATAATAATAATAATTTAAACATATAGGTACAAAATATGTCCTTAAAAGGAAATTCTGTGCAATCTTTAATGGTTTTGAATTGAGAACTTTTAATTATTTAAACGTTAAAAAATGACAATGTAATGTAGGTATCAGATAAGTTAGTTCGAAAAACAAGTTACTGTTATTGTGTTGCATCTAACAGTTTAAATTTTATTCCAAATTTAAACTTTATACCTACAAACGTAATGTCATGAGCTACATATGTACGTGGCAAGTTTAATTAACTTTTTCTATATTCTCGTGAGAAATATACTTTATTTGGGTTTAATAACGGCTTCTAGGTGATAATTGTCGAGTAAATTACTCAAACAAACTGTGTATGAAGTGTCATGTGTCATCTATGAAGCGTTTTATTCCACCGCGTTAATAAATTTGATTGATGGATAGAAGAGACAGAAGCTCGTTAATGTTATATTTATATGATTATATGTCTGTTAGTAAGTATGGTACCTACATGTGTGTGGTCCATATGTTATATATATGATATGACTGTTTTGACTGCCTCGTTGGTCTAGCGGTAGCGTGTTCAACCGCAGATAATGAAGTCCTGGGTTCAAATCCCGGGTCGGGCCAAAAAGTGATTTTGGGATTTTTCCGTGAATTTTATAACAAGGTTTATAATGTCAATGGTTAATTTTAGATTAGAATTTCATTCTTCAAATAACAAATGAATATCGCGCCTTTGCTCGTTACTAAACAAAAACAACAAACTATCGCCAAATGTAGTGTTGCTGTGTACGTAGATTGGTCGATATTCATTATTTCCACGGTATACGCAACCCTTATCAAGGGAAGACGCCCGTTTTTTCTCGGTTTTCCCAAATAATTTATTTAGCGGGCCGCCGTCAATTTATCTCTGTGGGAGCTAATTTCGCGTCGGCCCGGTGGCTGGCTGGCGCATGCTGTAATTCAACAAATTGCGCGTCCTATTGGATTTATGGGCTCTCGCACTTGACGGAGCGCTCGCCGCCCTTCTTCCATTGTTCTTGGTGTTGTGTTCATACTGGTCAACATCTGGAAATAGAACAGAATTCGTGTTATGTTCCGTTTGAGGTCGTCGCCCGTGCTGGCATCTCGCGCTTTTTGGTTTCGTTGGAAGAACAATAATTTATGTTAGGAACGTATTACGTAATGTTTTAAAACAAAACAATAATGACATCATGCTTGATTAACATATGTTGGAATTTTGCTGAACTCACATTCGTAGTCGTTCCAAATGTTCTATATATTATATATACCTACTACTGTTTTTGTTGTACCTACATTCATTCCTAATATCTATGAACCCAGTATGTGACCACCCTTACTTCCTCTACAGTAGTAACACTGAACACATAATCGTATCAATTATTCGGTTCGCGTCCCTCTTCTTTATTACTTTCCTTGACCGGGATGGTAGGTGAACTTTTTTGTTCTACTCAGACTTTTTCTCGTCTCCCCCTGTATACGTATTTACGTGTTTCTTTGTTTATAGCAGTAAATTTTGTACACGTAAACTGTTTGGGTGTTTAATTATACGAATGCCCCATATTTGTCGTAAATACGCCCGGAGCTTCATAATATTTCATCTGTCAATTGCTCATAAATACTGTAATGCGTGTTTAATAAAAATATTCCACATTGAACTACTGGCAATCAATAACTCGTAGCATTTAAAAAAAAAAGATAAAGAAAAGAGTATGTAGATAAAGCATATTAAGTAATTAAATCCCCTTGGAAAATAATAAAACAGCTTACTCTGCTATAGCGGGTACGTTTCTGTTATGTGTTTCTTTCTGCTGACTGTGGATCGCCAGACAGTCGTCCCTCTCGTGCTCGCGAATGGGCCACATCAGCACCGCCTTATTGACATAGAGCTGCAACGAAACATCTTACTATTATTAAATTAAATTATTACTTCTTACTATTAATCGAAACATAATCGTAGATCTAAACCATTCTAACAAAACAAAGCCTACGGGTAGCATCTATCCTGCAAGAGTCTTTGGCAATAAAACTCGTAAATTGATCTCCAAATGTATATCGTTCGAAGTTCAACGACAGAGTACCTACACCTGATTGATAAAGGAATCTGTTTGATCCCCACCGGTTGATTAAAATTATGATATCCCAGTAATGGGATCACATTATTACTTTAAGGACATAGACTTTTCATTTAGACTAGAATTAATGGAGTTATAACAAAAATACGGCAACCTTAAGCTTAGAAGAGAAAAGTATTTAATAGCGTCAATATCTATATAGTATCATTAATAACGTTTTAGTAAATACACAAAATTCCTAAGAATCAATACTTGAAAATTGATTTCTTTTTATTTAATAAATACAAATTTCAGTTCAGGGGTAGGTCCCCCGAAGTTAATATACATTACTAAGGTTTTATTCACTTAATAATATTTTAAAACTTGCTCATATCATATCACTTAATATTTTTACTTACTCTCCCTACTTTAAATACATTGATATAAATAAATATCAGCTTAGATATATTTAATATAATGTTAATGTTGCGGTTTTACAACTATTGAGTTCTATATCTACGCTGTTATTTATTTATATCAATGTATTTAAAGTAGATTATGATACAATAATGTTTATTCATGATATAAGCCAACTTCTTTCCAAATTTTATTCCAATTTCTTTGGCCGTTTCACTATAAATGAGTAATAAATACACTGAATTACTCACAAACATTCGCTTTTGTCTCTAAAATGAGAGCTTTCTTTTTTCGTTTTTGTTACACTTGTATCACAATTATTTAAGCTGGCTGGCTTTATGTAGCTTAAAATCTGTTATCTAATAGCTATAGCAATCAGTGACGAATTACCGCCGTGTGTGACTTTAAGTAATCTATCCCGGCTATCTCCATCTAGCTATAGCCTAGTTCTAGTCTTCTAAACCACAGTAATACTCAGAAGTCAAACTATATAAGTAATCCCCTTATCTTCAATCTGACTACGCTCCTAGGTGGGTAATCTGGCTGATATTTTCACCGAAAAACAATTGGTTTACAAAAGTTCACTTATGTAATATTATTGTAACCATTATATGAGTTATACAAAGTATTGGTAACTGAGTATAGGAATATAAATATTTTGCTAGTCATACATAAATGATAGCAGTCACACTACTAACCGCGCAATACGTGCTCACCGTCTTTGTAAATCAGCATATGCAAAGTGGTATAGCAATAAATCTAGCTGCTCTTGCTCGTTCTCGCATCATGTTACATCTTAATTTCAGAGCCGGCTCGACGGAGCCTGCCTGTCGGAGATACAGCCTTTTATCAAATACACATTACGCTAGAAATTAACTTTAACTGAAAAATTTCGCCGTTCCGTGAGCGTAAGCGATAAATAATGAAAAGCTGTTAGAATGCTGAGTTTGTTTTAACATGCCCATGGGGCTCGCGCGAAATTATTTGCATTTTAAGTCCGCCCTTGTTTATGAGAACGTATTTCGAACTGATGAAATATCGTCGTGCGCTTCTGATTTTAAATTGTTAGCGACTAGTGCCAAGAGTCTATAAATATCGCTAAAATTGTCGCATATATCTCCTCAGCAATTTGCCGAAATTATATGCTTCCAATTATCCTAAACCAACAGGGGCAATATCGAATTTTTCATGCGTTGTTTACCTTACCCCGCTTAAATTTATTTATGTCAAAAGAAAATACACTATTTGCATTTTTAATTTTTTTATGATTGGCGTTTTAATTAATTTCGCTTTTCCTTTTGTTTCAGGTGGTCGTCGCGTGTAAAGCGTAGCAATACTTTGGTAGGTCTTAGGGCCCCTGTATTTACGTTAGCGCGCTCCAAGAATACGCAGCTGTCGTGATGTATAGTAGTATACGTTCCGATTGTCAGTTTGTCGCTCGGCTTCACGCCCTGGCGCGGTTTGACATTGCGGGATCAAGATATCAAAATCGATAGCCGAATAAATTTTTATACCAGCCCACACGAACGCTTAGGCAATCGACTGCCGGAGATTTATTGTCAAAATTTCCCGTTAGTAACGCTTACCGAGCACACTCCACGTATCACTATTTCACAAATAAAAGAACCAGTCGCGATATCATCGTCGACTATAAATTATATGAAGCTCGGATGAAAAATACGCAATTCGGTCTTCGCTTATTTATCGCTTAGCTTGACTTACATACGAATATATTATGTTAATAAGATGATATTAAAGAGTCGAATCAATTTACATTAATCGATAGATATGTTCATTTGTTGCGTAACTATGGCGGGAAGATACATGTGAACGCAAAACAATACTTCGCTTGGTTTTATCTGGAATATACTTCCAGATAGAACTATTAGAAAGCGTACAGTTATTGTGCAGGCGACATGGCGTTAGTTGTGAGGCTGTCGCTATCTGTCGAGGTGATCTGGTATCAAGCTCCATCGGGACGGTGGCTGCTCCACGCTAGGAATAGGTCGAGTTCCCGCGTACAGTTCCGTGATATATTGTTCCGCATCTCCCTATATAAATCTTGAACGCCTGCTGAGGTACACGGGACACGGCCGCCGCGCTACAGCTCCGAGCTTCAAATGGAATTGTGTTTTTATTTATCGTGCGAATCGTATCCCACTATCACTCACTCGAAATCGCACTTTATTTGCCAAAACGCGGTGTCGAATCGAGGTGAGTTTTACAGCTCTTTATAGTTACTATTTTTGTTTATTTCGCCTTTCGTACGATTAGGTAAATACAATATCGGGTTTATTCAGATAGAGCGCTTGCCAATAGTTTGTATCTAGATGAATTCATTTCCGTTTGACTTCTCTGTTAGCGAGATGAAATTGAAAAGCACAAGAATTGTAAATGTATATTCTCTGCGATGAGGGGGTGTCATCTTTTCCATAAAAACTTAGTATTATAATATTTGAAACAGAGTTTTTAACCATCGATGTGTTGATTAGAAATAATGTTAAATTTAAACTTGATCGTCAAATCCATTCGCATTATCAAAAACCCCAGTCGCAGTGTATATGTGGAAACAAATTATTTTAATGTAAATATTAAGACTTAATTGTATGTACTTGTAACCGAAATCTGATGTACAACGTCTGTATACGTCTTGAAACGCATAATAGTGATACATTCAGACTTACTTACAATATTATATTTTACTGGCGCGACGCATGGAAGATTATACTTACCATAATTTTTTGTATATTTGTGAGATATTTAACTAAATCAATTGAAAATTGAAGACGAATTTTCGTGCCTACCAATGTTTTCTACTAATGTATATTAACATTTTGACCCCAAGCGTCCCGCCAGAAATCCTATATACGTAACTACAAAAGCTTTAGTGTGAAAAAAAAATATTCCATTTATTAGTCTATAGCTTAACTTATTACTAGATAAATAGTTTACCTATAGTCACTTAAAATGACATGATCAAAACTAGTTGTGCCCAGTATACGAATAGCTAATTAAATTTAAGTCCTAGATAATGTAATTTATTTTAAGATACAGTAGCGGTAATATTTTTGGATTCCTATAAACTTATACGTAATTTTTTCTTCTGTATAATGTAATGAAGATTCGAGCGATCTTATGAAATTTGATAGAGATTCTTTCGGCACATATTTTATGACGTCTCTTGAATGTGCCAAATTCATTTTTTTTTATCATTGATTCATCTAAATACCTCCTTAAAGTTCCTTTTAACGTAATTATAAATTTAAATGGTTTTAACGTAAACGGCGGTTACTCATCGTCAATTCACATTGCTATTCTGAAAGAATCTCGATCTAAATTTATATTGATATAATGAACTTTTGTTAAATATTGTAAATACTTATTATACTTATTTATAAAGCTTCTTAAATACTATCGAGGGCTAAGTTAGCTGTACAGGAGTTTTAATGTGATCGTCTCCTATTACTTTTGGACCTATATTGGATAGCATTGGTAAAACTCATTTGTTCACTTTGGAGCGAGAGACGGCGAGCTAAAGTTATGCGGGGAAATTGCAGAAATTTTATAAAGCCATCCCATGAACCATTAGAGGATCCGCATATCACGACTTACCTAGATCAAGTTAAGGTTATTAGAAACTCATGACCCAGTACACAATCTGAAATATCGAACTCGGTGGCCGAGAGGAGGACCGCGTACGCGTTGCGACCGTCATCTTCCTCCATGATTGTTTGTTTATATTTGTACTAATGAATTGCCCTTTCCAATCGTTCTTCAGATGAGAGGTCTAAGTTTTCTCATATGAACGTAGAGCAAAAGTTTCAGAAAAAAATGTCAAAATAATCGACCCTCTTATCCATCCCTGCGTCTGTAACCGCCCATAGTCGAAGTTCGAACCCCAACTAGGGTGCCCTCGGGTGCGGATACTTAGTTTGTAGTTATGTTTGGCTAGATGGCTTGAGCCCACGCTCGCCTCTATCGTACGGTGAAGCAGTGAAAGCCTTCTAGACTCACTGTTAACGTCATGTTAAAAAATTAAGTATTAATCGACCTTCATGTGTATCTGGTACAAATTTTCAACATTTCGGGTTTTCGGTACTAATTCTGAATTTTCCTGAGATTTTGGTTTAAATTTCGAACTCTCCCCAGTTGTAGCTTTTTTGCTCGCCCGGTCGCCTTTGCAGAAAACAAGGTACTGACTCTGTTAAAACAACTATTGGTATCAACAAATGAACGAATGGGACTTAGAATTTCGTATCGAATCTCTTCGACCATAATCTGACTTCCAAAGTAGTAAGACGTGATTATAACCATAGCCCTTGTTCAGCTTACTCAGAACTAGATATTATGACCTTTGTTGTATATTACGGAATTCGAAATTTGTTCACTTGTTTTAATATATCACAGATATTTTGCGGCATTTTGAAAATGATAAGTTTACCCGTTGGACGAAATCGTTAATTTATTTTAATTCGAAACGTGCTCATGAATGTAATACGTAAATTTTGTCCTTTACGAAGCATTTGTCATACGTAAATAGTTAGGCCCAATTTTATTGTAATGTAAAATAACTATGATAATATAGTAATAAACGAAGAGAAATACTTAAAAATCTCGAGGGATTTTAGTGTAGAGGATGATTTGTTTGTGTTTCATGATTGTAACTGTGTGGAAAGTCGTGTAATATTATATTATTACCTATCATTACCTACTATTATGAATGAGAACGATATTATAATTTTTTGTACAATATCAGCTATAGTGCGAGATGGATCTGCATTAAATAAAATTCTGTTACTGTATTTCTATGTTTTATTTTACCTTTGAATATTAATTATTTGTTCATCCCTATAATATAATGTAGATGCAGATAGCGCATGACAGGCAATTGTGGAGATCTTTGGGGAGGCCTTTGTCCAGCAGTGGACGTCTTTCGGCTGATTTGATGATTGATCTTGGTACAACTAACACACTGCCGTCTAATCTGAGCTGATCAATAAGACAGAATGGTTATACTATAATAACCAGACAACAGATAAACATACTTGTTTATGTACAAAAATAAATACATACATAATATAGATAAATTACACCCCAGACACAGAACAAATAATCGAGCTCATCACACAATGGTTTGTTCCGAGAGACCGAAACCACGACCTCAGGTTCCATAGTCAGGGTCACTAACCATCACACCAAGAGACCAGTCAAATATAATAATACATATAATATAATGTAGCCCATTACTGTCCTACTGCAGGGCAAGGGTCTCCTCTCACATTCAGGCTACGACTTTTTTTTGTTAAGGCATTGGGAATGGCCGAATGCCTACGCATGCCACCCGCAATGAGTTTCTATACGTCTGGTAGATCCGACTTCTGTTGGCGCCTGATGGGGAGAGCGATAATTTCTAGTTATTATCTTTTGTATTTCATTACAGCTTAATATTCAATAAGATTAAATATATTTTTGCAAGTTAGGCATATTCAAATTTCTTTTATGATGTAAGATTTTTTGAGAGATGATTGGCAGCGGTTCCCACTAAGGCGGAGTATAGTGGAGATGTAACCAAACAACCATACACTTTCAGAAATAGACTGAGATACTCTTTACAGACAAGGTATTCAAAGGAGGATACTAAACTGTAATTGGTTTCTATTTTTTTTGCCTGCATAATTCTGTCAGCTAATTCTTGCAAAGAATGCATTTAGTTTGTAGCTCTTAAGATTTGTGCCAATCAATTATTCATATACTTATTTTAAAACCTATATATTCCACGTTGCAAGTAAATAGAAAATGATAGTAGTTTAGTTTCTGTCCAGCAACTTCTTTTGATGAATACTGAAACTAAACTTTTTAGGCACGGTACGCTCCAATTGCTTTGGAAGCTTAAAGGCCTTGACGCCAGGATTCATTAAACGTCAAGCAGTACATATTCCATACATAATAGTAAAATTGTGTGCATCTGCCATATTGTGGCACAATCGCAGCACAGGGGTTATTGAATAGATCAATAAAAGAGAACTATCAACTTTCAAGTAATATAAACTTTGGAGTTTTTTGGGGAGACCTTTGTCCAGGAGTGGAAGTCTAATGGCTGATATGATGATGATCAATTATTGAACTAAACAACCTAATTACGATAGCGTAATTAAATTGCATAAAAACGTTAAAACATAATAAAGTAACGGTTAATTGCATTGAACGTTATGGATTAATAATTATGAATAACACATTTAAAAGTTTAGCGTTATTATAATAATAAATAAAAGTCAAATAAATCATAAATATGAAGATTCATAAAATTACAATTGTAATTTATTGAAATAAAAATGGGGCAAACCTACACACACACACACATTCTATTCTGAACATTCTTGCGTTATGTATATAGGACATTTTGGTGAATGATTATGAACAACGCATTTAAAGATATTTAATTTTAGCTTTATTACAATAATAATCAATAATATAAAGATTCATAAAATTAACATTGTAGTTTATTTAAAAGAGTGAGGTTATTTGAGGCGAATCTACACACACACACAAATTCTAATCTCAACATTGTTGCGTTATGTCTATACGAAATAGTGGTTAATGATTATGAACAACGCATTCAAAGGTATTAATTTTAGCTCTATTATAATAATAATCAATAATATAAAGATTCATAAAATTATCATTGTAATTTATTGATTTAATAAAGAGTGAAGTTATTTAAGGCGAACCTACACACACACATTCGATTCTCAACATTTTTGCGTTATGTCTATAGTAAATTGTGGTTAATGATTATGAACAACGCATTTAAAGGTGTTAATTTTAGCTTCATTAAAATAATAATCAATAATATCAAGATTGAAAAAAAAACCATCGTAATTTATTGATTTAAAAGAGAGTGAAGTTATTTGAGGCGAACCTACACACACACACATATTTTATTCTCAACATTTTTGCGTTATGTCTATAGGATATAGTGGTTAATGATTATGAACAACGCATTTAAAGGTATTAGTTTTAGCTTTATTTTAATAATAACCAATAATATAAATATTAATAAAATTACCATCGTAATTTATTGATTTAATAAAGAGTGAAGTTATTTGAGGCGAACCTACACACACAGACACAAATTCTATTCTCAACATTCTTGCGTTATGTCTATAGGATATAGTGGTTAATGATTATGAACAACGCATTTAAATAATCAATAATATAAAGATTCATAAAATTATCATTGTAATTTATTGATTTAAAAGAGATTGAAATCATTTGAGGCGAACCTACATACACACATGAATTCTATTCTCAACATTCTTGCGTTATGTCTACAGCAAATCGTAATGTCTCCCCAGCAACAAGACTTACAAGTTTAAATTGACTCTAGTTGGCAGACGTGTAGTCATCTCGTTATTAGCCAATGACAATAATTTATGTCAATTGATGAAATGTTTGAGGTGCACCTCGTTTAATTTATCATTTGCTTGCGTCTGACTATTGTCTTAGCAGTAGCGAAGATTGAGTACTACCTACCGATCATATATCATATTATTTAGAATCTGTGCTTTGAATTTGAAGAGCAAGGGCGATTCAGAGTTGTTTCTTACTACAGTAGAGATTTAGACGCTTGAGTGGTATCAATTGCGCATTTAAGGTATTAAGATTCTGTGATTTGAATTTGAAGAGCAATAAATTAGCCAAAATTCAGATTTGTTTCTTTTTTCAGTTGAGATTTACAAGATTGCGTAGTACCTATTGAAAATATTATTATTATTATATCAAATGCTATGTATAGATTCTGTGATATGAAGAAGATCAGTTTGATCCTATATTTGACGCGGCCCGTCGATGGCCCACGTTTGTTCTTTAATGATCTTTAATGTAGAGCGATAGTTGCACAAAACGTCTCGTTATCTATCTTATCTAAACCTCTCATTCATCTTCACGCCAGAAACCGTTTTGAGCTGCGAACCATTAAGCAGCTCAAAGCAGTTTCTGGTGGGTCTTATTCATTTGGCGGCTTGAGCGTCTTCTTTCTTTCCGTGTAAACAAAGTTAAGTGAATGTTTACATAATTTTTCAGTAATAATAGTCGGGAAATAGGTGATGTTACTACTTCGTGCCTCGAGGAGGACCTTCCAATGGCCGACATCTCCTTTGTTCAGGTCTAATCTTAAAATTGACCTATTTTTATACATACACCTGTCTTTCTGGCGTAGTCGGATACTATAAAAAAAGTCAGTGGTAGTCTAAATTCTTGTAAATTTTGGAATGAACATGAGATCCTATTCATATTATTTTTATTGACATTCAGCAGAATATTTTTAATAAGTTAAGTACATATTAAACTTGTTTAGTTTAATAAGTACGTTGTTAAAAGCATAAGTCCAAATAATTATTGCCTCTTCACAAACATTAGAAAATAGACATTAAGCCTTATCAGTGACCTACCGGCAACTTAAATATCCACTGACTACTGCCCATAAATAAATAGGTACTATTAAATCCGCTCCTGGCTAGTTGCACTCACCGGTCCGTTATTGATCGGTGAGGTAAAGCAACTAGGCACGCGGCCAGTCCATAGATGGGTGACCGTTAAAGTGGTTTAATTTCTGAACGCGTCTGTGCTTCGGAGGGTACGTTATGCTGTCGGCCCCGGTTGTTGTCATTAGACAACAGTCGATAAGCCATGTCAGAGACCTACTGGGTGTCTTGAACAACTTTGACACCAGGGTAACCACTGCACATACAATAAAGAAGAAAGAAAGAAAGAATCCGTAAGTTAACCAAAAAAATTTGTTAAATTCTTTGCTGAATTTTCAAAAGAGTAAGTATACTGCACTACAACTTTCCTTTCCCACACTATTTACGTTACACATTGCGTGGCAAAACCTTATGTATAAAACATACAGACAACGTAAATAAAATAGTGTCGAGAAAAGTAGCCATGGTGTCTTGCCAAACAGGAAGTTTGCATGCGAGGCCACTACGGGATGTGAGGTTCGATTCTTATGCTCCGCAATTTTAGACTTTATTTATTTACTTACATAAATATAGCATAGATAGAAAGTATGCAAGTAGGGGAAAATATATTTTATGCTACCATTTTTCTTGTAATAACACACAAACGTAAAGCGTAGACAAGCGCTCGTTACATATTTGCTTTTTCACTTATAAAAACGATTAATTTGTGAAATGATGATCGTAACATCTCTGCATATAATAAATTGGTAGGAAAGTCAAAACTGTACATTGAATATTTTTCAAAAAGGATACCTGGGGCGTTATCTACAATAGATATCGAAGCCAAAAATATAGTTTATAAAATATTTGTCTGTTTATCTGTTTGTCTGTATGTATGTCCGGGCTTAACTCAAAAAGTACTGCATGGATTTACTTCAAATTTTGTATGAATATTACGAAGAGGTCGGGTCAACATATAGGCTACATATTATCACGCTATCACCTATGGGGGAGAAGCTGTGATAATTTATAAAGTTTAACGCGGGTAAAACAGCGGGGAACAGCTAGTATTTTAATGAATTTTTCATATGGCTAGTTGTGTATCGTTTTCGTGTCATATTCTAATTTTGAATCTTATTTCCGTCATAAAATTGGGTGTACAATGAACTGAACTGTTTTTGAATCGATAATCTAAAAGGTGCGAGAAAGCCCCCTGGGTTTAAGGTGTACAGGGTAGGAAGTAGGTACTTGAACAAGTATTCTGAAAATTTTAATGCTGACATATAAACGAGCATGATAGGTTGGCATCAAATAAAAAGTAATAGAAGGCCTAAGACTTTTCCAACGTTTACGACGTGATAATTCATTCAATGTATGTCAACTATACGCCGTCAGAGCGTCACCGAGTATTTGGAGTCAACTCTTTCAATTTTGCTCAGATACATTAGCTAGTAAACTGCACGTATGACTCAGTGGTTAAGACAGTCACCTCGAATCTCTGTGTCCCGGATTCGATTTCCGCACAGCGACACAGCTATTTGTGTGACCCATAGTAGTTGGTCTGGGTCTGGATGTACTTTGTGTATGTCAATTATATATGTATAAAGTACCCCGCAAGACAGGGTTTCATTACCCTAGCGCTAACGTTGTCAATTAGAAAAGAAGAGGAAGAAAGAATAACTATGAACGATCAGCCTAATCATCATCTCGTCGGACGGTTATCTTTTACTCTCTTGCCTATATACTTAAGAAAGTAGAAGATAGTATATTTGTTTTTTTTTATTAAATTCTACTATCATACCCAATGCGGCTCATCTTGATAAATCTGGCGAAGTGGCCTCACTTTTTTTGGTCTTATGAATTAGCATAGCAAATATGTATCGTATAAATAGGCAAATATAATCACCACCGCCCACCGACACACGAGTGTTGTAATCTTTCTAATTACTAGAAAATAATGCATAGATATCCTAAAGTATTTCTATATAAGGCACTTTACTATGCGTCATGCGTTAAAAACAAACCAAACCTATTCCATGCTTGACAGATACATATCAAGACACATTACAAAACCCCATTCCGTTAGGGATTTCTAACATTATTTATAGTCCAAGAGACTAAGCTCCATTTTTTATAAAACACCTAAATTTGGTGGTCTGTCTGCGGATCCACATAAATCAGGGTGTATTCTGAGGATTACCGCAAGAATAATGACTGCCGTCCACCTGGTGAGGACTACCATTATTTAGCTATTTGCTCGAGCGTAGTCATGTCTTGGCCCCTGTTCGCTTCGTGTCTTAGAACACTAATGAACTCCGAATCCTACTATTATTGTTACTTTAGAGGGAGATAGATAAGTGGGACTTAGGGAAGTAGTTATCGCAGCAATGGGGTGAAGGAATTTGTATGAAGCTTTAGGTCAACCTTAGCGCACAGGATATTTTTAACTATTAGATGCATTTCGTAAAAGAGCGGCTGAAAAACATGTCCGTGTGAATTGATAATGTTTACAATAAATATACGATGGATAAAAATTTGTTGGATACAAATTTGCAAGAATTCTAAGTTTGGTAGTAAAATAATAATAAAACCAAAAACGTATATTACATAGATAAATCGATACCTAAATGAATAGATAACTTAATTTGCAGGACAAATTTGATCAAAGTACTTCAGATTAGTTTTTTTTCTAGAAACATTTCGTAAATAAATTGTTTATATTTTAGTTTTATAGCATTATTCGAAACGTAAAGCGTAAATTTTACGAACTGCTGAGTGCAGATTCGTGACATACTGGACGTGTAATATTATGTTTCTCATTTTCGAGTTAATATCAATAGTTTTTCTAAAAATCTATACTAACATTAAAAAGAAAAACGATCGCACATAATTATTTTTTCATAAAATTGTGACAACCTAGCTAGCTTTTATTGTTTCTGGTCAATTGACCATCACAAAAACCAACTGAATGAATTTTTATTAAGTACAGGCCCTTTTGCGACATATGCGACATTAAAGATGCTTGACATCATTGGAAGCACCTTAATTTTTCTGCTCTCACTTAACATTATGGACATATTTAATGTTATTCAAATGATCAAGAGATATTCATAAAAACGCCTACTGTATGGCTATTCAATTATATAGGGTTATTACGAAATTAACAGATAAACAATTTAAAAACAAACTTTCGGACTTCTTTCTGAATAAAAATATTATAATAATAGAGACTAGTTAAACGATAGGACATTTTAAATATAACTTTAATAACCATAACTATAATTTTAATAGAGTTAGCACATTATTGATGGATTAATTATTGAATTATTTATAGTTACAAAATTCGTACACCCCAAGTAGCAAAATGTGTTGGATTTTATTTACATACTAACCTATCATTTCCCCAAATAAATTATTGATTTTATTTGAAACAAATATTGGTAAGTTACGTAATTATTGATGATTTCCAATTTTCTTCTCATTGAAATTTTTATTGGAGTCTTTTGGCAAAGACCCAAAGTTGAGATTTTTAGCAGTTCATTTAGTAGAAGAATGCATACATATCCATTATATGCTAGCAGAATGTTATTATATGATTACATGGCTAACTATTAAAATAAAAAACCCATAGGAAACTAGTAACCGAGATGGTTAAGCCTGGTGTCTGATTCTATAAGGCTTCTGACTACTTTTATTGATTTGCCCCGATTCTATTTTGACTACCTCATTGGTCTAGCGGTATCTTATTCAGCAGTAGATAATGAGCTCCTGGGTTCAAATCAAGTCGGGCCAAGATATTTGTGTGCATGAACATGTCTGTTTGTCCTGAGTCTGGGAGTAATTTATCTTTAGAAGTATGTATTTACAAAACAGACGAGACCAGACGAGATGAAGAGAGAGAGAGAGGGTTACTTTTAAGAGATATAACTAGCTAATACGTAGTTCCAGGATCACGTGTAGGCCTAATATAAATTAAACATATAGTTGTAGTATTCGCCCCCAACCTTTATCGTGTATCATGTCCACTACTGGACAAACTTATTAAAGAATGTGAGGATATTTCATATCGCCACGCTTGGCAGATAGGTGGTAATATTCATTTTCAAATTTAATTCCGAATCCCTACAGTAATTGGAATACAATTTACTAGGTTGCTGTTCTACTTCACTAAACAAACAAAGCAAACTGATACACGTAACAGAACCCCATCAAAAGTTAAGGGTGGTTTCAGATAGTGTTTTATGCAGAAATTAAGGCTCCCGTGAAAGGCTTATAATTAATGAGCTAATTAGGAACGTGAGACCGTTCACTTTATTAGCTGGGGCCTCGTGAAGCAACTGATATCGGATTTTGGTACATGTTTAATTAGCCGTCTTAGATACTTGTTTAGGGAATTGTGTAACTTTGTAGTTGAGGTATGGGGTCACTTTAAAACGCAATTAAAATAGAACGCCTTAAATAAAAGAAATATTGGTAAACTAGCAGTACTCCGTTTTATTTTATAAATTATAGCCTATGTGTTATTCGGATGTAGAAGCTATATTACTATAAAGTGTCGTCAAAATCCGTTCGGTAGATTTTGCGTGAAAAAGTAGTAAACATCCATACATCTATACTCTTCAACTTTCACATTTATAATATTAGTAGCATAAGTAGGATTTACAATGGTGAATTTAAGTGTTACCAATATTTTTTCAGCTATTCAGTGGAGACCTAACTCGGTAACTTTTCAAGAAATATTAAGTGCACATGCAGATGCACTATCTATACTCTGAACTTTTAACCCAACGGTATGGCGATTCAATATGACAGCCACACTACAAGACCAAGTCCATGGCAGGCTAGGTTTAGTCGATGCATGTCTCCCAGACCACTTTGCTGGTGGCATGTGTAAGCGTTCCCCCTACCTTATCAAATAAAGGCGTAGTACATCCTGGCAGAAAACGTCACGTAATTAATGAGCGTTATGTGTCCTTCATGCAACTTTTCCCCTCTCACTCTTTCTATTATAGACGAGTGTATATGTATATAATTTCAGTTCAAATTCTGTAAGTGGAAATTTAGCCTTATTTTCTTACCGTGAGTATTTATTTTACACTTAAAAGGAAACAATTTATAAAATAATAAATATTAAAATACTTAAATCGGACGGCTTCCCTGTGTTGTACCTTCCTCATATACATAGTGGTCGTTTATGCCTATGCGGTAGAACTCGGGGAGAATTAACACATCATAATACTGTGTCAAGGAACTTTGTACTACATCCTGGGAAAAATTTTGCCATCTTAAAATAGTCAAAATAGTGGAAAAAATGATAACCGGTTGGGGCCAAGTCCGCCGAATACGGAAGATGACGAATGGTTTCTAACTGCAGGTCCCGTAATGCTTAAACGGTTTCTCGAGCAAAGTGAGGTCTTGCATTCTCACACTGGAACATCATAATTGAACTAGTCGATTAAATGTCAACCAAAAACGATTTATTATTCGATAACTGGCCGAAGAAACGATACATCCCTAATCGATTAATCGAATTAATCACTGATAGCTTAAATGTAAAAAGAAAATGGTAACGAAAGTTGACGAGTCGGAGCTATCTCACTGCGAGTTTCACCATCATTGTTTATAGTTATGTACAGTAAGACAGCTTCTTTATTTTTGGGGCACAGCAACCAAACATGACCATGAGGTGAGATCAGATGAAGAACCGACGACGCCGACTACTTACTCGCCGAGGCAGGGAATGCAACACCGCCACAAATCTGGTTAAACCTGGTAATCAATAAGCATATGGCCCACCTGATGGTAAGTATCCCCGTAACTTATATTTATTGCGATTAACGTATTGCCAACCCTTAACCCCATACCAATGCAGCTTGGGTGACCTTACTTACATACATTACATTTTACATTGAGTGTATTCTGCAAGGCACGGGTGAGTACCCACCAGTTGAGCTGCTCATAGAGTGAGGAAACGATATGGTATATCTCGAAATCTCTAGTAGTATTTTTCAATTCTTTATTACTAACAAACAATATTAAGTAATCTCTTACCCTTAAAGGTCTAAAGCATAAATCATAAATCTCTCTACACGCCATACAACAATTTGCCTTAGCGTAAAATCTGCACACAACTACGAGTATCTTACTTGCGTGTGCGCAGCCATATTTCGCTGCTGTGGACATATTGAGTTATCTTAATTAGCCGGGAGGCTAACCCGCCACCCGCGCGATCCTGCCGATATGTATGAGAACTATGTACATGGTTATCTAGTTGTTATCACGTAACCTAAGTCGAGGCAGCGTGGGTAGAGTTTGTTTTAAATTAAAGATCAAGTATTCTAGGAGTAAATATTGTATCCACTTTGAAAATTCAATTATAATAGCCAGCATAAAGTGCTTTTTACAATTATTATAATATACTGGATTTTTCTGTGTGTCCATAAGTGATCGGTGAAGTTAAGACCTAGGCACACGGTCAGACCATAGATGGGTTTCCACTAAAGGGGTTCAATTACTGAACTGTACTTTGGATAGTAAGTTAAGTTCTTAGTCCCGGACAACCAGGTCAGGAGTCTAGGTTAGGTTTATTAGGGTTACTACTTCCCATACAATAGGGTAAAACGTTTAACTGGCAGTGGCAATAAATTGGATACCATATTATACTGGTATGTAACAAAATTGAAAATCAATAACTTCTACTATCAATACAGTTGAAACATGTTTTGTTTTTTAATTTATTTATCAAATTTGCAAACAACAGTACGCTAATAAAAAGTTTTAGCTGATATTATCGCTGTTTGATTGAAGTCAAAAATAGGGCATTTAGTTTAGTTTGAAGTCGAATAATTCTATGCCTTCGAAAAATAAAATAAACTAATTTCCATGCCTGCCCATAATAATTTGTTAAATAACTCATTGTCAATGCCCATTCTTCCAATTTATCACATTTAACATTCAAATTACGATTGTCTTGTTTTTATGCAAATGTCTATTAGTTTTGGCAGCCGCATTGTTCTTGCGGTTGTGAGTTTTAGGCAATCCCAGGTTCGCATCTTGGCTGTTATTGTGATATTTTATTAGAAAAGTACACCAGAGTCCATAGAATGGCGATATTACGAAGAGTAAAATCGTTGATGTTCTTTATTTTTTTCTTTAGTTTCTTGATGTAGAATGGGATTGCCGTCTCAGTGGAAAATGAGTCATACGGAATAGATAGTACGACTGTGGTTTCTCACTTTTGCTCTGTAATATCTCATGTGTAGCTGATAAGCCTAGGTAGAGTCGAAATAGTAGTAAAGGAAGCCATATAGGATTAGATGGGTGATCGACTGTGTGTCTGTCACTACCATTTTTCGAAGGAACGCGTGAAGATGAAGTAGCAAGTTTAGACTAATACCCAAGTTGGCAGTCTCATGGGACTATAGAAACAAAACTACCAAGTATTCTCACTCAAAAGACCGCCGCATATACAGAGGCTTGCAACGGAGTCAAAGTCAAACCCTATAGGATACTTCCTATGGGTTTAGAACCAAATATGACAAAAAGCAATGCCTTATAGCAAAATTACAAAATCTATACATTTTAGTTACAGCACGGGAGAAATACAAATGAAACTACATACCTGTGATGGAACTATTGACATACATACAAGTTTGTACCGAACCCGCTGAGTATGACTCCGATTCGCACTTAGCCGTTATTTTTTTTAAATAACTTACGTCATTATTACAAATAACTCCTAATATAATACTTCAAAACAAATATCGACCACAGACAGTGTGACTCAGATATATATGTACACTAAAAATATTATTATAATAATATTCAGTACGTGTAGTGCAGACATAAATCCTTCTGTCTACAATATCGGACTCAGCAACTCCCGCGCAGTCGGGGCTCGCGCACGAAGAAATAAAGACAACATGGAAGTGAATAAAATGAATATAACTTAAAAAATTAATGAAAAGTCAATATTGAATCTGATTTCAAGTAATTTATTGACGGAGCTAATAAATAGCTATTGGCATTAATATTGGATTATGATAGCGATTGATGGCCATCAATTTTATGACCTTAATAAGCTGGTGTTTAATAGTTTAGAGCTGTTATAATGAGTCATTTTAACATGTAATAGATCTACATAAAATACGCGAACTCATTTATTTTCTAATACATTAGAAGATCTGCTAGCTAGCCGTATTAGGTTGTACGGGTGCTGCTATTAGTTGTAAAGGGCAAGGATTAAGAGAAAAACACGCCTAAATTACTTATACCTATATTATAAAGTTTCAGAATTCTGAAGACTTGATTTAAAGATCTATATAGGTTATGACTGCCTCGTTGGTCTAGCGGTAGCGTGTTCACAGAGAATGAGGTCCTGGGTTCAAATGATGGGTCGGGCCTAAAGTGATTTTGCGACTTTTCTATAAAAAAAATGTGAGCCGTCACGGGACGCCTGGCAGATGTGAAACATCGACATTATTTTGTAAAAGTAATATGCAGAAAAGAACATATTGTGATAGGAACTAAATATGTCATATCATAATGATAAAATAAAAAGTCGATTGCGCATGCGTCACGGCATGCGTCGCCACGCCTGAAATCTGTTTTACGTGCGGCTATAGATGTTTCACATCAAAAGAAAAATTTCTCTGACCGAAGTATGGGAGTTGGTGGTATTATACCCCCGTGCCTCGGAGAGCACGTAAAGTCGTCGGTCCTGTACCTGACCTCTTTCCGGTCGTGTCGCTAGGCTTCCGATCGGATCATGAGAGTGATGGAATAGAAAGTGCTCCTGTGTTTGCGCACACACTTAAGCACCATAATATGTCCCGCGCAGATGACTAATCTCTGTTGAGACTGGCCGCCGTGGCCAAATTCGGCTAGGAGGACATTATAGGTTACTATGTTTGTGGCTGATCGGGTTAGATTCCCGCACATGGCAACTATTTGTAGTTAATAAATTTATAATAAAATGTTTCATTGGATTGGATTGTATTAGGAGACGTCCCAACGGTATTCCCTGAGAATAAGCAGGAACTGTCTTTGAACGAGGACCATCATACTACGATCTTAAACCCGTTTGCCAATTTTAAGTGGAGCTTTTTGTCCAGCTGTGGACTGCGTTATTCTGACATGATGAGATAAGGATGAAATACTTGGTTTTTCATACCATCTTATCAACCTCGTCAAAAACTTTCTGGGAAAGTAATGTGAAAATTTTTAAGAATGATTTTAATATTCTTTGTTTTTTTTAAATACAATACAATACAGAATATCAAAGCCCCTATATCGACCCAAAAAACTATTTCACAACCGAACAAATTTTTAATGAAATATATTTAATCAATATATATTTCATTTAGTTGAAATCTAGTTTTCAACTAAAAAGCGTATTGAAATAGTGTCATCCGTTTAAAATAGTATTATGCCATAGGTAGAGAGAACTGTAACACGCGTTGAGTATCATACTTGTGCATGTAATTTCCTTATTAATAATGTCTTTATTGCATATTTTTTGCGGGCGGGAGGGCGGAGCAAATTACATCCTGGCTCGATTAGCCGAATGACATGACAATTAGCGGAATTAACAACACATACTAATATTATAATTGGATATAATGTCCTACTATTATGCAGAGGTTAAAAATACAAGAAAAACTATTTAAAGTAGTGCGTTTTCCACGTTATACAGAATTCAGTTTCTCGTCCAACTAAATATCGCTGGAACAACAGTCAGTCTAGATATGTCCACGACGCAAATGTCTACAAAAGAGCACATAATTCACTGAACTACTAAACCTTAAGTACAATGTAAAGGTAAAGGCTCTATCGGTAAGGTACTAGGCGCCGTATCGCTGTTATTTTCATAAACATTGCAGACTCGTTGCTAGCACGGGTGACTTTTGTCGGCAAATGACGCGACTGGTTTAAACTTATCTCTTATGCGCTGATCTCTTCACTTACTTCTACAGACACGAATGTGACTTTTTATCTTCTTAGAAGATTATAGGTATTTTGGTACACAGCTTATTAAATTTTCAGCGTTTGACTCAATGCTAAGCGGGCTTTTAAATTGCTATAATATCAACATTATTATAATACATGTTATACCACTTCTTAGCAAGTATTTAGAATTAAATTAGTCATCAAAATCATAACAGTTGTAAGAAGTCCACTACAGGACAAAAGACTCCTCCAATAATTACCCTGGATGTATATGCCAT
The DNA here is from genome assembly GCA_951640165.1 of Pseudoips prasinana. Classification (NCBI taxonomy): domain Eukaryota; kingdom Metazoa; phylum Arthropoda; class Insecta; order Lepidoptera; family Nolidae; genus Pseudoips; species Pseudoips prasinana. The sequence goes on along the minus strand of OX621245.1, from coordinate 13,219,725 downwards.
AGCCGTCACGTTGGCAGGCGGGTTGGTGATCGCAGTATGATGGTTATAGTACTCAGAAAAAAGCTACTGCCCGTCCTACAGGATGAGAGGTATCCTGATATTCGGCGCCGTCACCACACAGCTAATTAAATTAATTAAGGCACTACTCAACCTGGCTGCACACGGGAAGAGAGATAGAAACGGATTTATTATTTATTTACACTTAAGTAAGTTGCGAATGAAAGTTCAAAAGTGTAAAGTGGTAGTTGTTGAGGTGCAATTTGCATACTTATTATTTCGGGGTCGTTCATGTTCTCATGAAAATGAGCACATGTTCAAGGTCGGTGATACTGAGTTAGGCATTCAGGTTGACTTACAAAACTGTTGTCCTTCACTTATTCTGTCTACTAGTAATAAGAACCTACAACTGAAGCATTGTACAATTAGAACATATCGTTTACAAGTAGGTACACTAGAAGCAAATATATCGAAGGTGTTAAAACAACTTTACCAACGTCTTTTTTATCTGTGCAATTAATGTTTCCAGTCAGTGACCATACTACAGTCACATGTTAACATCATCGTGACATGTGTTGTATTAGCCAGGAGATACTTCAGCATTCTTTTGTCATGCTAACTTCCTTGATATTCCAATTTAATATTAATTTAATTATTGATTGATATAAATAGTAGCAAAAATGTACAAATGGATGTCTTAGCGCTATCTGCGGTTTTTTTACGGACAATCTTAGGATGGATAAGTAATATTCAATTATTAATTGAAATTAGCCGGGTTGTACCTGAAATTGATCTGAAAATAGCCTCAAGTGAATGTTAGTTGTACTAAGGTTAAGATATGAAGAAATGGGTTCAAATATGGATGCAAGATAATTTGATGCAAAATTCAAATATGACCTTTTGGTATTCACAAATATGATAGAAGTAATGTATAGTAGAGTCAATAAATCAAGCCCTTTAACGACAACTATCAATGATCAATTATTATTCGATTGTTTTTATTGTAAAAATTACAACATAAGCAACCCGTGCATATACACTGGTCTTTCGAGTTCGTTGTTCGCGAATCGTGCGCAGCCGAGATAAGATAGCCGCGGCGCGTGCGCGGTGCCCCGCCGGGACCGCTAATTAAGTCTTTACCTCCGATATGATTTCATAGTTTATTTGTTAATAGATTGTTACAACTCGTAAAACTAGATCTAGGGCTCGCTGACATTTGCTGATAAATTCTTCAAGGTTTCATATAGTGAGCATTTCTTTGTGTGTGCTGAATTTGGTATGGCAATAAAAGTAAAAAAAAATTGTACAGAGTAATGTGATTATTGCAAAATGTAGAACCTAACACTGTATTTTTTTTTATTCCTGTTGAGCTGGTAAGTTAATACGGTCTGCAATAGAAGCAGTTATAGTTACATCAAATGATTGTCGTGCCCTATTAATTTGGGATTTACAATACCACCAAAATCATCCGCTAAAAGTGAAGGAAGGCAAAAATATAAATGAATTTAAGAATTCTTGAGTGACATTATTACTTTTTGTAAGAAAGTAAATTAACACAAAGTCAAAGTTCATAGTCATAAATATAGCTCATTCGTGACTGTGATCAATGATTGTATATGCCCAGCAAATACATTAAAAGAAACCAACTATTAGGCACTCTGCTGTCTAATCTGTTTAAATAATTAGAATCTTATGTCATTAGTTTAGTTTGTTACCTTTATGAATAAGAGATGGCGTTGTGCAAGTGACGTCATATTTTCTGAATGGCGCTATCGAGATTTTCCTACGAAACATGACCTCCGCGGTCTTTTGTGCAATAAATTGTCTTGCTCTGGACACACGTGTTTTATTTTATTTCGAGATATTTTTGGGACGTTGTACAAGTGGTCCTTCGAGCCGGATAAGGATTGGTGTGCATTGTCCGAATTGTGGTGGAGTCAGGTGGAACGTTGACGGAACCTGCTTCGAGTGTAACGTCAGCAGCGAGGCCAGTGGCGTGCAGCGGCGGCATATGCAAGCGATAACCAGTACGTGTTGGCGTGAGCAGCAGCAGCAGCGGAGGTGAGCGGGGAGACTTCCACCGCATATCATTACGACGAGCTTTGTAAAGGTGAACTTCAGTGAAGTGATTGTGTGTTACAAGGACAACTGTGAGTACTTTATAATATCAGTGATAACAAAATTATAAAAAAAAAAAACATTAACTTAGCATATTTTAATAATTATTTTGGACTTAGAATCGTTAACTTCAGTAATAGGACTTAGAATAATTTCAATAAAAAGTGAACTACGGGGAACCTATGCCCGATTTTGCAGCGAAGTGTATTAAGTTCAAAGACTTGTAATTTTTTCGTGTAGTACACTAACTCAGCATAGCGTCCCAGAACAGTTTATTGAAAGACTTTATTTGTATTCAACATGGAAGCTTTGAGTAAATTACTCAAAGCTTCAGTTAAATTTACAGTCCACTATCAGTAAAGCAAGGTCTAACTTTAAGAAATCTCCTAAGGAACGAATAACCAGTTCCTACATAGAAACAAGATTAAAAAGTTTAGAAGCTAATTGGTCAAAGTTCACTAATACTCATGAAAAAATAGTATCCTCTATTAAAGCTAACGAATTCGAAAAGTCGGATTATAACATAAAGGATGTATATGAGATCACGGAAGAGTTATTTACTGATTATAAAGCGGAGTTGAAGGAAGCACTAAAAAAAATTGTATGTTCGGATAGTATAAGAAAAGGGCCCGAATGTACTGTGCAGGGTTCTAAGGATATATGTTCTGTAAAATTGCCGAGGATTGAGTTGCCTATGTTTTCCGGAAGTTATTCAGAGTGGATCAGTTTCAGAGACTTATTTACATCTTTAATCCACAATAATAACCAACTAGACAATGTCCAGAAACTGCATTATTTGAAATCGCATTTGTCTGGAGAGGCTGAAGGTCTTTTACGGCACCTTCCCATTACTAGCAGTAATTATGCTACCTGTTGGACTCAATTAGAGAATAGGTATAACAATAAAAAATATTTAGCAAATTGCATAATTAAACGTTTTATGGGTCAAAAAAATATTATTTCCGAATCCTCCAGCGCAATTAAGGAATTATTAGATACATCTAACGAATGTTTACATGCTTTTAAAAAAATTTAGACATAATGGTTGAGCATTGGGATGTTATTGTAATTTATGTTTTAAGTTTAAAACTAGATACTGAATCACGTAAACAATGGGAAGTTAAAATTAGTGATAGTTCAGACAACTTGCCCACAATGACTGAGTTCAAATCTTTCCTTGAACAAAGATTTCGGTCTTTGGAGTTTTTGGACAATAAAGGCCAACGTCATCAGTCCAATCGTAATATCCCAATCAAGTCGCTCCATGTGTCCTCTACATTGTGTATTTGTTGTCAGGATAACCACAAGCTTCCTTATTGTAAAACGTTCGCCAGTCTCGATATCGATAAGCGTCGTAATTTTGTCCAAACAAATCGTTTATGCTATAATTGTCTAGGGGCAAATCACTCCGTATATGCATGCCGCCAGTCTACCAGATGTCATATATGTAAAAAGAAGCATCATAGTCTTCTTCATCTCAAGAATGTCTCGAAATCAGTTAGTGATGGTAACATAACTGATCAAGTTACAGAAAACAGCGTGTCAGCTTGTACCAAATCAACCCAGAGCATTTCCACTAATATGGTAAGTTGTTTAACTAATAGTTGTAGTCAAATATTATTGGCCACTGCGCTAATTGCAGTGGAATCAAAGAGCGGTACTGGTATAGTATTAAGATCCCTGTTAGATCAGGGCTCTCAGGCTTCGTTTGTGACGGAGTCCGCAGTCCAGCTCTTAGGTCTCAAAAGAATACCAATTAATGGTTCAATCTCAGGTGTAGGTTGTGATCGAGGCCAGTCAGTGATTTCAATAAATTCGATGGTTGCCATCAAAGTGAAATCACGCATCGATCCTAGTTTTATTATCACTGTTAAGGCTTATATTTTAAAGAAAATCACTTCCTATTTACCGGGAAAGAAGGTTGTGGCAAATGTTTTGCCCTCAATCTCGTCTTTGGCTTTAGCAGATCCTTCGTTCAATACTCCGAACAAGATAGATTTGCTTTTAGGCGCCGAAGTTTATGGCCAGATTTTGTTAGAAGGTTTAGTCAGAGGTCCACCTGGTCAGCTTATTGCACAAAATACTAGACTAGGTTGGATCTTGTCTGGTCAAGTAGGCGAAGTCAACCAAAGCGAGATATGCCACAATACTATAGTCACATTACATTCAACTAATATGGATGAGAATACACTCCTCAAAAAATTCTGGGAACTAGAATCTGAGCCCAAGAGTGACTATGATAAAGTTTATTTGACCCCAGAAGAACAGAAGTGCGAAGATATATTTAAGGCTACAACTACACGAGATGAATCTGGTCGCTATATTGTGCATATGCCATTCAAATCAAGCGATCCTGCTTGTAAATATGGTGAATCGAAAGACATTGCTCTTAAACGCTTTTTAGTCTTAGAAAAGCGATTTTTAAGGAATCCTGAGTTCAAGGCTCAGTATTCAGCTGTCACAAATGAGTATATAGCTCTTAATCATATGGATATAGTTCAAGATAGAGACAAAGAAGGTTGTGTTTACTTACCTCATCATGCAGTCATCCGCAACGAAAAAAGTACAACAAAGTTGCGCGTCGTATTTGATGCATCATGTGTAGGTAGCAACGGGGTATCTCTTAATCAAGATTTAATGGTGGGCCCTCCTCTACAACCTGAGCTTCGTCATATAATCATGCGATGGCGATGTGAACCTATCTGCCTGGTTGCGGACATCGTCAAGATGTACAGACAGATAAAAGTATGCGATGACCACACTGATTTTCAGCGCATATTGTGGCGTGAGAATCCAGATGACAAAATTCAGGTATTACGTCATTTGCGAGTAACTTTTGGAACATCATCGGCACCTTATCTAGCGGTAAGATCATTGCAGCAGTTAGCACATGACGAAGGTGCTGAATTTCCTTTAGCAAAGAATCGTGTACTTTCTGACTTTTATATGGATGACCTAATTATGGGATGTCAAACCATAGAGGAGGGGATAGAAATATATAAGCAAACATCGGAGTTACTAAAACGTGGAGGTTTCCAGCTCCAAAAGTGGGCTAGTAACAACAAAAACTTATCAAGATTGATTAACGACTGTGAACAAATATCACAAACACAAGGGAACTTGGAACTGAAATCAGATGCAATTTCCAAAATATTGGGTTTAACATGGGACAAAGACAATGATGAATTCGTTTACACTATTCAACTTAATCAGCTAGATTTACCAGTAACAAAGCGTAAGGTTATTTCGGACATAGCACGACTATTCGATCCCCTTGGATGGTTGGCACCGACAATCATTACTGCGAAGGTGTTTATTCAACGAATATGGATGACTGGAGTCGAATGGGATGCAGAACTACCTGCACCATTGCTGAAAGAGTGGCTTGACTTCCGAAAGAATCTTTGTGATCTTACTAAGTTTCGGCTGCCTCGTTGGATCAATTCTAGCAAGGAAAACAAGGTTTTAGAACTGCATGGCTTTTCAGATGCGTCCAACGTAGCGTACGCGGCGGTGGTATACGTCCGCGTCATTGATAGAGATGGAAATATTCACACAACCTTGATGACTTCAAAAACCAAGGTTGCTCCTGTTAAGCAGGTATCAATCCCGCGATTAGAGCTTTGTGGAGCTGTCTTACTAGCAAAGCTTCTTCAGGAAGTCGCTTTAACTCTAGAAGTTCCCAAACAGCATTTATATGCATGGACAGACTCATCCGTCGTTTTGGCTTGGTTAAGCAGCCACCCTAGTCGGTGGAAAACGTTTATTGCGAATCGTGTCTCCGAAATACTTACCATTATGGATAGAAGTCAGTGGTCGCATGTGTCATCGTCGGAAAATCCAGCGGATTGCGCATCTCGAGGAGCAAGCCCTTCTGCGTGTAACGATATGCAACTCTGGAAAAGAGGTCCAGTTTGGTTACAGAATGAAACAATAGACTATAACAAAGGAAATATACAAGCAACTACGTTAGAAGAAAGAAAGGTAAAAACAAAATGTTATGCATCTGCATTAGAATGTGATGATAGTCTATTTACTCGATTTTCTAAGTTCAGTAGGTTAATAAGAGTAATCGCTTACTGTAGAAGATTTTTACGAATGAAGAAATGTGAACCTAAAAGAAATAATAAAATAACTACTTGGCTAACTACAAGGGAATTAAATGAAGCTGTAATTACCTGTATCAAACTCTGCCAACTTCAGTCCTTTAGTGAAGAAATAAAATCTGTAAATAAAAACCGTAAATTAAATAAAGGTAGTGGACTTACCTCGTTGAGTCCTTTTCTTGATGATGACGGGATCTTACGAGTAGGCGGTCGCTTGCAACGGGCGTCTATTGATGAGAATATGAAGCATCCCATCTTAATTCCGCATAAATCACACTTCACTAATCATTTGATTGCGGAAGCTCACGAGAGAACTTTGCATGGCGGGCCGCAATTGATGCTTAATTTTTTAAGATCCAAATACTGGATACTCAATGCTAGAACTCTCGTTAGGCAATATGTTCATAAATGTATAACTTGTATTCGACATTCAAAACAAACTCATCAACAAATGATGGGCCAATTACCGAAGGCCAGAGTCTCTGCTCAGAAGCCCTTTCTATGCAGTGGCGTAGATTACGCAGGTCCAATCAGCATCCGAACCTCTAAAGGTCGTGGTCATCACGCCACTAAGGGTTATATATGCTTGTTTGTTTGCATGTCCACTAGAGCTATTCATCTAGAGGTTGTCAGTGACATGACTACTCAAAGTTTTCTTGCGTCTTTTAAGCGTTTCGTGGCCAGACGTGGGCGAGTATTGGACTTGTGGAGTGATAATGGGACCACGTTTGTTGGTAGTGCAAAGGAATTGCGACAGCTATTCAACGCTGACAGGTCTATGGTAGCTTCAGAAATAGCTGACTTTCTATCTACGAATGGTACGACTTGGCATTTCATACCTCCCCATGCTCCTAATTTTGGAGGATTGTGGGAGGCGGGTGTCAAGTCCACGAAGCACCATTTGAAAAGGATTATAGGCACCAGTACATTGACATTTGAAGAAATGACCACTGTGCTGGCTCAAATTGAAGCCTGCCTTAACTCGAGGCCGATCTCTCAGCTTTCTAACAATCCAGAAGACTTGTGTCCTTTGACGCCTGGGCACTTTCTTGTGGGTGAACCTTTGGTAACGGTACCCGATACGAATTATGAAAATTCATCCATAAGTAATCTGAAGCGGTGGCAGCTGACGCAAAAAATGCTTCAACATTTCTGGCGTAGGTGGTCACTAGAGTATTTAACTCAATTGCAGCATCGATATAAATGGACAGATTGTAAGTCTGAACCTGAGATTGGAGACGTTGTTCTGGTGAAGGAGGATGGTCTTCCACCTGCTAGATGGCTATACGGGGTTATTACACATAAACATCCAGGTTTGGACAACATTACTCGCGTTGTAACCATTCGATGTAAAAATAATGAGATTAAAAGACCATTATCCAAATTAATAATTTTACCTGTGAACTCTTAGTTATTGTTTAACATCTTTTCGATGATATTTATATATGAAGTTTGTGAATTTAGTTAAATGAACTTGTATGTTTTACTTTGTCTTACTGTTGTTTAATTTTTATTTTCATAAGACGTGAACTTGTTTCGTAGATGTAAGGCCCTAGGTTTAGATTATATTAGATAGCCAAACAACCAATTATTAATTTAAATTTATATTGTCATGTTAAGTTTGATGGACGGAGCCGTCCATGGTGGGCGGAATGTCTAATCTGTTTAAATAATTAGAATCTTATGTCATTAGTTTAGTTTGTTACCTTTATGAATAAGAGATGGCGTTGTGCAAGTGACGTCATATTTTCTGAATGGCGCTATCGAGATTTTCCTACGAAACATGACCTCCGCGGTCTTTTGTGCAATAAATTGTCTTGCTCTGGACACACGTGTTTTATTTTATCGAGATATTTTTGGGACGTTGTACACTGCTTACACATTATTAAGAAGACAGTTAAACGATACCACTCACGAATTAAAAAAATATTATTAAATTATGTATTTATTTATCTCCTTAACACCTATCATTACAGGTCTTGACTTAATGCGATAGTGTTGGTATTAAAATTATAAACAACTTATAGAACCAAAATTTTTTAATTAATTATTCATGCCACTAACTACCTTTAATAGGATTCATGCAACTAACTACCTTTAATAGGTTTCATGCAACTAACTACCTTTAATAGGATTAAACTTACTTGGGTGTTAAGTATTTTGATACGGATACAATATTAATTTATATGCATACAATAGTTTAAAAAAAATGGACACTAAAGTCAACGATAATTTGCTCGTTGTGAAGCGTTTAAATATGCAATTTTTGTAGTCGCAAAATAACTGCACATTCAATTATTCTTTACCAAAAAGAAACAAAGCCCAGGTGAATTCTAAAGCTCCAATAGTAGATGTATATTTTTCAAACAATGCGTCTAACACTTGTTTACGTTGGCAACAATAAAACGGCTTGATACTGCGGGCATGAGGGTAGACAAAGCCGCTTGTGGCCGCCTGTCATAAATACATGATTTACGCAATTACCTCGCAAAGACGACGATAAATTACTGTTCATTTCACTACAATACCGTTCAAATATATTTTTAACCTTGCACAACTCTGTGTTTCACCACTCCATTCAAATATATGCCTTATACACGTAGCAACAGAAATATAAAATAGAGTAGCCAAAATCCATGACTGCATTTATAAATTTGTTCAAATGTAAGACCTGATTATTCACAGATATTGTATCAGGTATTACCACCCGCTAACTTGAGGTGACACGAAAGAAATTCTTCATAATTTTCCATTATACTCTGAAGCCACAATACACGTTTTAAGTATTAACGATTACTTTTTAAAATTAAAAACGTTTGAATGTGCAGGTTTTTGAGGCAAATAATATTTTCCAGGTATTTGTAGATATATTTCTAAAGGTTTGTGTTTTAAAATGCTTCAGTGTTCAATGATTTACTGAAGCTGTAAAATAGAGGAATGGTGATAAGAAATAAGATGGGTAAGTTAGTACGTTTACTAACTTACCCATCTTATTTCTTATCACCATTCCTCTATTTTACAGCTTCATCATCACATAAAACAGCCTGCTATCAGCCAGTGCTGGACATATGTAGGTCTCTCTCTTTCTATAACGTTGGGTTTCTATAAATTTGGAGGGGTTTGCCTTAGTGTTCGCGCTTGGCATGCAATTTGGCGCCCCAGATAGGTGGCACATAGGTGGGCCTGGTGCCCGACTACCTAGTGTATCCCTTAGTCGCCTTTTACGACACCCACGGGATGGTATGGCCCCTGATATTCTTTTAAGGTCGGAAATCACACATAGAAAACTGTAAACTAAAAACGTTAGTTGCAGTAGGTACTGCTCATAGTTATTGAACCCATTAATATGTTCAGCTCCTATCCATCCTAAGATTGCCTGGAAGAGATCGTTTTATGCTATAAGACCACCCATTGAACAACTTGTCTATGTAATAGGTATGTTATAATATGCATTATTACGGAGCGCAATAAAGAGTAGTCTAGAAGAGTCTATTCTATAGAATATTTTTGTAGACTTATATAGATTACTAGCGGCCCGGTACGTGCTTCGCTACGTATAAGGCATAGTAATAAAATGATTATTAAGTTCATTTATTCAAACAAAAACATATTTTAAATTGCTAAAAGATGTTGATTTAAAAAAAAATTCAAAACTTTTGAAATATTTCTCTATGTACAAACCTTCCCTGGACTTCCACGAATAATTCAAGACCAAAATTAGCCAAATCGGTAAAGGCGTTGTTGAGTTATAACATTACAACGAAAAGTGGCATTGATTTTTATATATACAGATTACAGATTGCTTTTTTTTGCAAGAGTTAGATTTACTTATCTAATTCTATAACGGTCGCGTAAATATTTTAGATACAATTAAAAGAACTACATTTTAACGCCATATTTAGTTAATTGCTAATTGTCTCTTAATACATTAAATATTACAAAGTGTTGAGAATCTCAACTCGTTAGGCATATATCACAATTTATAGACATTACCATTCACCAATGGTTGATTAGGAATGAAGACCTTTGCCAAAATACAAATAATAGTAAATTTACAGAGGCAGACTATATAGTCTTACATTTTATATGCAAGTTTTTAAATATATAACTAAATACAAAACCTCGAAGAGCAACATTTGTTAAAAATTATAATACTTAAGTACCTATGCAATGGCTTACTGCCAAGTTCAAATTATACACACCTAAGTTAGGTTGGCCTTCAAACTTGGGTTCACATTATAAATATTCACTGTTCTTCCTAACACTGTGGGATAGCTAAACAGAAATAAAGCAACGTTTATTTTAACACTTAAGGAAATTCATTAGGTCTAAAATACTTAATAACAATAAAACATGATATTTTTTACCCAGACTAGGTAAATACATCACCGAAACAGTGGGAGGCTTTATAGACATGTAGGTAATTAATAGACACAAAGTACACTCTCACCATTATGCGGTGTGGTGACGGCGGTGAATATCAGAATATCATCACCTCATCTCATCCGGGGGGCGTAGAAGTCTACTTTTTTGAAGTTTACTTTATGAAAAACCTTCATTGGTGATACGAAAACCATATTTTAATTTCATACAGGATGTAGCAGAAGTTGTGGTTATAATTTAAAGTGCGCTATCTACTCATAAAATAAAAAAAATAAAGAAAACCTATTTGTGAAATGCCAATTTCAAAATGTTTTTAACTCTCCATGTAAAATATGTCCGTGATCGATTTTTTTTAGGATCTTTTAGTATATTTTACAACTTCAACGCGTTGCTTTGTTAAGGGTCATAAAAATAAAAAGAAGAATTGAGGGTTTAATAATTTTCTAACTTACGTCCAAAGACAGTATGCAATCCACAGTATCCAAGTTGGCTAGCACTTACTGGCACTTTGTTCTCAAATACTATTTAGTTCGTTAATACTGACAGTTATAATACGTACATACGCAACAGTTCTTTTTTTTAAGATTCTCCTAATAAGCAACACCCCAAGTAGTTTCGTTTAAACATCTTGAAAGTGTTTTTTTTCTTAAGATTATTAAACAGAGATTTTATAGGAGTTGTCAAATATTATGAAACATAAAAGAAAGACGACTTTTTACAGATTGTTTTTAGTATTTTAAGAATGATATTCTCAGTATTTAGATGATCATTACAACTATAAATAATCACAAAGTGCTCACATGAAAACCAAACAGACCATAATTATTAACGATTCAACGACCGAACAACTCGACATGACAGTCTGCTGATCTGCTTAGCAAATACAAGCCTCAAACCTTCCTAATGTGTTGTCAATCATCCGGATAGCACGGCCACACGGAGTGAATAACAACAAGATTTTTTTATACAAATGGCCACTGAATATCAATTTGTATGTGTCATGTCATCATCATGCAGAAGGTAGCATTCTTTAGCAATAACTACAATATGAAGCGTGCACAAGCATAAAGTACGTGTAAGTTGGTTTTCATGCTAAAAAATAAGGAGAGAAGAAGTTTTGTTTGCTTTTCAATATAAGCTAATGGATAACGTCATTGAAGCAGACACATGAGCCGTAAGTAAAGATATATCCTTGTGATAAAAATGAATAGCAGTTAACGTAATTTCCCATTTATTATTAGATATTTAATTTTCAGCTCCATTATTACAAGTATGATGTTTTTCTAGTACCACTAACATTATTCTTTTTTATAGCCAGCATTTATTTTATCTAAATACTACCTAATTGCACCGGTAGCAGGTACTATTGAGTGGCAAAGGCAAATCTTTCGTCTACAGTTCGTCGGCTTTAAATTCTTCACCGGATACTACAAACTTTAGATAGGATAAATACTTTTTATTGCACACCATAAAGTTTGAGACCTGATTTACCATAAAACATGTACAGACGCCAGCACATCAAGCTACCCCAATCTGTCAAATTTCCCCAATTGAAAGTGAACCTTATGCTTAAATGATAAAGTTGAAAATCTATAAAAGAAATTTGACAGATTGGGGTAGCTGGATGTGCTGGCGTCTGTACAAAAGACGGTCTTATCGCAGCCAGTGAATTCTTTCAGACAACCTAAGGAGAGCTTAGGAATGATAGGTATATTACAAATCATGGTTAAATTCTGCTTGAGGAGATGTCCAGGTAGCATTTTAAGATGGTCCACGTGGCTTACCCGTCTGGTAACAGGATTCCTATCATAGGTTAGGAGGAAAGAGTAAATTAAACAATTGACTTGTTTTATTCTATAAGTTAAAGTTAAAAACCCCAAAAACCAGGACCAGCCGACCTCAATACGACGAAGAAATACGACGATAATGGCTTTGTCATTTTGCCGATAAGACACTTATTATCTGTGTTATATTGGCAAGGACTCACTCATAAAACAGGACCGCGAAAGAGGCAACTGGAGATCCCAGTAACTATGACAAAAATCCAAAAATTGGCTCCAATGATACCTTCTATGGATAATTAACATGGTGGCGCAAAATGTGGATATTTTTACATGTATGTACATACTTCGGTGGAATTCCAGAGAGTGCCATTACTTCTGCATCTACGTAACTTTTATTTTAAACTTAGGTTCAACCTGTGAGGATTTATAAGTTGTTAATAATAAAATAAATACAATAATAATAAATAAATATCTTGGGACAAATAACACAATGTCATCTGATCCCAAAATAGGCAGAGGCTGCACTATGGCAACCGCAGAATAAACGTTCTAATATATTACTAAATATATATCCATATTACAGATCAATTACACAGACCGAAACAAATAATTGTTTTCATCAAACAAATATTTGTCATGGGTGGGGATCGAACCCACACCATATGGCTTAGCAGTTAGGGTCACGAACCACTAGACTAACAGGCTAGCCAATATAACACAGATTAGATTATACTTCCTGGAGTACCCTGTTAAGAAATCTGAAGTTTTCTCTATTCAAATCCTTCTTTCTCTAGTTTTCCAGAAATCCTTCTCTTCCTCGTTGGTCTAGCGGTAGCGTGTTCAGCCGCAGAGAACGAGGTCCTGCACGTGACTTCTTTCCGGTCGTATCGCTAGGCATCCCATCGGATCATGAGAGTGATGGATTAGAAAGTGCTCCTGTGTTTGCGCACACACTTGTGCACTATATTATGACCCGCGCAGATGGCTTATCTCTCTTGAGACTGACCGCCGTGGCCGAAATTCAGCTAGGACGCACGACATTATTATATTTTCGCACAAGAAATCAACAAATCAAAGCTGCAAAGAAATTAGCTATATATCACACCATTCTTCAGCCAACTACACTTCGTAAACCTATTTGTCAAATGGCTATTTATTACCGTGTACTGCCCCAATCAATCAAGTTGCAAGATGTTTAGATAAGCCAACACTTCCTTGTATTGAACGCGCTGCGGTAGGTATACGTCTGAGATTTTGATTTCCGATTGATATTGATAGTCAATCGGTCACGTAGCTCGCGTGCTAACCGACTGCTAATTAATTGGATTTTACTCGGGCGCCTGGCGGTGACGTCATAAGGTGATGACAGAAATACGCTTCGGGTTTCGTGTATTTAAACGGCGGTTTGTTAATCCTGTATCCGGTAAAATATTTAATAAGATAATTAGTCATCGCATATACTAGGGTTGCGTTTGCGCGATTATAGAAAAATATTTACAGATTCCTGTGTGTTTAATAAGTCTGTAAGAGGGTCACAAAGAGTATCAATACCGCCAAGGTACTCTATATGCTACACTCAACATTTCCAATTACTGCTGGAGATGCTCACATGCTGCTGGACATCATCACCCCATCTCATTCCGTGGGGGGCATAGAAATCGACCGAGGGAATACCTATAAAAGAACAGGCAGCAGAGTTTTTCTGTGAATTATGACCATCAAACTGCGATCGCCAACCCGTCTGCCAAGCGTGGCGATTATAGCCATTTTTTGGGGATGCTTTTGTCCAGTGGATGTACTTTGGCTGATGATGAAAGTACAAATAATGTTTTGATTGTTTACTAGCGCTCTTAATGGCCTCTCGTACACACAAAACCCATTAAAAGTGTTTGTAAAAGTCAGTGGCAGCATTGCCACAATGCGCAATGATATATTTAGCTTTAGACCAAAGTATACACTAGCACAGATGTGTTGTATTAATTAGGTTCGAGTGAGGGTCACTGGAAAGCGTTGGATGAGGATAGATCGACAATTGTGGAGATCTTTGGGGGAGGCCTTTGTCTAGCAGTGAACGTCTTTCGGCTGATATGATGATTATATTGAGCAACCACAAGAATTTTAAAAAGATGGATATATCATTTCTAGCAAAACTATGACCACGCAATAATTTATAATCTACAACTTAATTGAAATTTGAAAACGCCAGAACTACTCAATAACAATACCCAAATATGGCATTACAGTCCCGACCGACCACATAAGCCTTAATTAAATAAAATTGAAATGAAAATGCCAAATGGATTTTGCGTGCTTTCATTAATGGTGCGTTCCGTATTATTTTCGAACATTTATTATTGTGTATGTAATGCGAGGTATAATTCATGTCTCCGATATTAAGCTGCTTCAAAAACAACATGTTTTCATTAACGAGCGTGTGCAACGCTAATATTGTTTTGTACTGTTTTAGTTTATGATTAAATCTGGTCGTAATGGGACTGCAGTTAAGTAACTGTTTACAGTGTGGTTTGTTACATTTGTTTGTGTAATTAATACCACGAATAACTTATAAGTATTACTAATTGTTTATTCTACGTATGTCGCTACAATTGTAGGCTTTACTTTTTTATGATCATGATAATTGTATTAATTATTGCAATTATATATCTAGTTTTTTAATAGGTATAAAATATTTCTTCAAATATTTTAATGATTGGCCTCAGTGCAACGCAAGCGGCCGACGGGTGAGATTTGCGCGGGTAAATTGTACGAAACACGAATCGTTCTTCAGTTGTTCCTCGTTTAAATTTTGAGCAATCCCGCGCGGTCGTCCGGTCGAATACCTATGTGGCCAAGTACTTCAAGTCTAACAGTAGATATAAGGTTTAATGAATGAATTCGAAAAATGTAAGTCACAATAATGTTTCACTCAAAACTCTAATTTCACAAGCAAATTATCATACAACATGATCACACTTGACTACTGTCATATAACATGATCACACATGAACAAGATTTATGGCACAGTTACATTAAGGATATTTACAGAAATTATAGGATTTCTTAGATTATATAAAACATAAAAAATGTGATATCATCTTGGTTACTCATTGCTTAAACGTTTCAAGGTTCAATGGCAGTCGCTCGATTTAGTCTTGTTGTAACCTAAAAATTAAGTAACGTAAGACTGGGAGCTTACCTCAATAGAAATGGGAATAAGGAAAGGAAAAAGAATAACATATTAATGATGATTCTTGCAATACCAGCTAAACTAATCATAATGGCATTGCAATTCTTTCTAACATAGTTCTTCTGAAAAGGAGCTTTCTTTAGTTGCGACAATTTAGTTTTAGCGCGAAATACTGAGTAAAAATAAGCGTCACCTCAGAACCTGACGATTAATTATGCGCGTGCGCACGTTTAGTATTTGGACCGTTCTATGTATGCCCCGTTCTTTTATAGGAGCTATATTAGAAATATAGGTTATTATGACATTTAAATTAGCTTAGTGGTGTAAAAAACAGAATTTCCAACATAATGCATAACTTAACTCATTCAAAATTTACATCAAATTCGATGAAAATTTAAACGAATATTCAAACGAAAAACGAACGAATTTGATGAAAAAATTTAACATACATCCAAACACACAAAATTTCACATTTATAATATTAACGCCTATATTCATGATTTTTTAATCTTATGTTTGATTAGATTCTATAAGATGGACCGATGATTTTGTGAGGTCGATGAAAGCCGCTGGATGTGGAGATTGCGGAGGTCTTTGTGGGAGGCCTTTGTCCAGCAGGCGTCTGACGCGTCTGTCGGCTGATATGATGATGATGGATGTTTGAGTATAATGTCGTTTTCAGAATAATAGCATTATCACACAATTTTTACAATGTCATTATTCGGAACTAGCTGTGCCCCGCGGTTTAACCCGCGTTAAATTTCATAAATTATCACAGCTCCTCCCTCGTAGGTGATAGCGTGATAATATGTAGCCTATATGTTGACCTTACCTCTTAGTAATATTCTTGCAAAATTTTAAGTAAATCCATGCAGTGCTTTTTGAGTTTAGCCCGGACATACATACAGACAAACAGATAAACAGACAAAAATTCTAAAAACTATATTTTTGGTTTCGATATCCATTTTAGATCACGCTCCAAGTATGCTTTTAAAAAAATATTCAATGTACAGTTTTGACTTTCCTACGATTTTATTATATGTACCTATATAGATAAGGGGAATATCTACCAGAGGATGGGCAGCAGCTTCCTTCTGATTACTATGACCATCTTACTGCGATCGCCAACCCGTCTGCCAAGCGTGGCGATTATGGCATATCCCCCCCAAGACGATTCTTGAGGGAGGCTTGTCCAGCAGTGGACTTATTCAGCTGTAATGATGATATAGATAAGACACTTACAATACAAATATATGAATAAATGGAAGTTGTCAAGTATTACAAAACTGTACCTTCTATAAACAATAGAAATACCATGGTTAGCAACATGGTCACGTATTATACTACAAAATGTTCATGATCTTGGGCTGACACCGCGTGACCGACTTTGCCTTATTCGCTATTTGTTATCCTAACTTGTGTCTAGAATGTATGAATGAAATATGTTTCTGTTTGCTTCTGCAACTAACAACAACATATCTGGGAAACTAAAATTAACTTTTGTACGATAAATAATACACTCAGGTGACTGTTAATACCCTTGCAGTATTAAATGCCCAGGCATTTGCGTAGTATTAAGAAAGCCGAAATCAAAATTGATGACTTTGTTTATAGTATCTTTTATAAGTTATATATATTTTATAGGTTATAATATTATTTATTTAAAGGTTTATCTTTTAGAGGTGTTTATTATATTCAAATGTAATATAAATTATGCAAAAGCATATTGTGTGGTAGAATAAGGAATCTAGGAGATTTTGAAAGGAAGCACCCGGAATTATTAGTTTATATAAGATCATTAAATCTTGGTTACTCATTGGTGATACGTTTCAAGGTTCAATGGCAGTCGCTCGATTTATTCTTGTACCTACACCTTACACAAAGTAATACTGGGAGCTTACCTCAATAGAAATGGGAATAGGCAAAGGAAAAAGAATAGCATATTACTGATGATTCTGTGCAATACCAGCTAAACTAATCATAATGGCATTGCAATTTTTTATAACATAGTGCTTCTGAAAAGGAGATTTCTTTAGTTAACAAATCTGGGCAACTAAAATTAACTTTTGTACGATAAATAAGTCACTCAGGTGACTGTTAATACCCTTGCAGTATTAAATGCCCAGGTATTTGCGTAGTATTAAGAAAGCCGAAAACAAAATTGATGACTTTGTTTATAGCATCTTTTATAGGTTATATTTATTTTAAACTGCCTCGTTGGTTTAGCGGTAGCGTATTCAACTGCAGATAATGAGGTCCTGGGTTCAAATCCCGGGTCGGTCCAAAAACTGATTTTGGGATTTTTCCGTAAAAATAAATTTATCAGTATCAGTCCGAAGTCTGGGAGTTGGCGGTATTACACCCCCGTGCCTCGGAGAGCACCTAAAGCCGTCGGTCCTGTGCCTGGTTTCTTTCCGGTCGTGTCGCTAGTAGTCTCATCGGATCATGAGAGTGATGGAATAGAATGTGCCCCTGTGTTTGCGCACACACTTGTGCACTATAATAATATGTCCTGCGCAATTGGCTAGTCTCCATTGAGACTGGCCGCCGTGGCCAAAATTCGGTCAGGAGGACATTATTATTGTTTTATAGGCTTATCTTCTATAGGTGGTTATTATATTCGAATGTAATATAAATTATGCAAAAGCATATTGTGTTTTTTTTTTCTTTATTTTTTGAAGTTCCCATTATGTAAACATGTCGCCCCCCATATTGTGTTGGTAAGGAGTCCAGGAGATTTTGAAAGGAAGCACCTGTAGCGCCCGGAAAATTGAAAACTACATGTGTATGGTATAATAATAGGTATCTAATAGTAATTTAAGCCAAAAACCTCGATTATTTTAAATCAGTTTAAGAAATTATAGAAACGTGAAACTTTTTGCTTTATGTATCTGTTACACAAGAGTCAGAATGAATTTCGGATAACGTCTTTTGGTGAACCTATTTGTCACTGAACGGAACTAAGTAAGTACCTACTGTATATCGGGACTACTCCCTCTCTCTTAACCACCACTGCAACTCCTGTAAGCCAGGATCAACAGTGGCACACAATGAAAAGACACAGAGCGGTGAGGCTAAGGCATGTGCCGGGGAATCGCCTTAACTATCTTGGATCCCGCAACGAATTTAATCAGAAAGAAAAAAGGAGGAGTTCGAAAATGAATTGTTCCACTTCTCTCCAGACCAAAGGGGGAGACAGAATGATCTAAAGAGGCTATAGCCTCATCAAACGAGAGAATTGCAACAAGAGAAGCCAGCTGCAAAAGCAACGAGCATCAATTTAAAGGTCCTAAGTGAGCTGATTTATTTGATTCCAATAGTAGGTATGGCAAGAGCGCTTAAATACGCACGGAAGTTGTTCCTTGTTGCTAACAGATCCTATAATAAACTACTCCAGATATTGGTTGCAAGCTGTTAACATAATATCACGCTGATACCTACCTGTATAATTAAAATGGGATAATTTGAACAAATATTATCATATATTGCTACTATTGATGGCGTGAAGGTAGGTCTTCGGGTCAACTTAAATAAATCGGTCTCCATTATCTTTGCGTGTCACCAATCCAAATTAAGTTAGCCCATAACTAAACAGAAACAAGCGTTGTCAGTAGCGTTCGTTAGTTCCCGTATCGTGCAGGTATTAGGACATGTAGGACATACATAAATGTCTCATTGTTTGGTAGCACTAGACCACACTTAATACACAAGGTACTATTTAGAAATTAACTCGAGGGCCATAAATACCGAATTCCAAGTTTTCATTTGATAACTCCGGGGTTCAGATATAGGTTTCTAAGTAATATTAAAATATACTTTTAAACATCCTCGTATAATGGTTTAAGACATTTATTTCTCATAAAGAATACATTCATTTATCCTGTATAGGATACTTAATTTAAGCTTATTACTATACTAACAAGGATTCACAAAGCCGTATTGAGTGTATTAACAAAGAAAAGTGATTTTATACATTCGATAAAAAATAAAGACAATGTAGGTATTACGAGAACAAAATATTAGCAATGCCACAACCTAACATTATATTAATTTTATTAATTTAACCTTATATACATCTTTATTATATTATTTTCTCGACGTTTTGACCAAGTTCCATTGATCGTTGTCACGGGTTGACTCAATTAATGCAACTTGATCGAAACGTCGGGAAAATAATAATAAAGGTTAGTCGCATTAGTATTTTTTTAAAGACAACGTCCGCATTAGGGAATTTAATCCCTGTGTTGCGGGGTACTTCACAAACATATAATAGACGGACACAAATTACATCCAGACTCAGAACAACTATTTATGGGTCACACAAATAGTTATCCGGCGCGGGACTCGAAACCGCGACACGAAGCCGCGAGACGACTGTCTTAGCCGCTGCACCACACTTACAGTCAAGTATACAATCTTTATAGCTAATATGTGAGCACAAATATTTGTTTCTGAGTCATAGATGTTTTCTATGTATTCAAGTATTTATCTATCTATATAAGTATGTATATCATAGTACAAGCTTTGCTTAGTTTGGGGCTAGGATGATCTGTGTGACATTGTCCCTAGATATTTATATAAAAAAAAAACAATATGCTCAAGAAAAATAATAGGTACCCTAGTTATAGATCGTACTCAAACTTAAGGAATGAATGCTTTTAGCGGATCAAGGGGTGAGTACTGGAGAGGTTCCCTTTGCTGTGACCAATATATACCCTGAATTCATTTATAGACTTCCAGGTAAACCGAAGAGTTCGTATAATAAAGTAACAGCAGTTGAGAATTAATCTTGAAGTAAGAAATAATTACCAGCATATACATATACCTACTAGCTACGACCCGCGGTTCACCCGCGTCAAAGTAGTTTTGGCGTAAATGAGTAATAAACATACATCCATAGATTTCGCATGCCTACCCACTAACTTTCACATTTAAAATATTAGCAGGACGTGTACTTCTAGCGTTTTTGGCAGTGAACGCTGGAATAGCTGACAGATGGTAGATTTTTTCCTACTTACTTGACACTTATCGTCATATTTTGGACAATTCACACAAGCTTTATTATTCGTAAGTTTCATTGAAATCCATTCAGTGGTTTTTACGTGAAAGAGTAACAAACATCCATCCATCCATACTTACAAACTTTCGCGTTTATAATATTAATAGGATAATTTAGGTACAAATGTTAATTCGACTTAATTGTAAGTTACTTCGATTAAATTGTAAAAGTAAAGAATGACACTACAAAAGAAAATTAGAAATTATATTCTTAGCAAAACTGGAAACGAAAACTGTTAACGCTACATGAATGACTTTCATTCAACTTAAAACATTCCGCGTGACCATTTGATAAGGGAATAAACAAATATAAATAACAGTGAAATTTAACTATCCACACGCTAAGTTCGTGCTTATCATTCCAAATGACGTAGGAAAAACACTGAGCCGCGGCAGCCTTCACTATGAAGACTAAAAATAAGTTAATGTGCGGAATTGTTAATGCAACCGGTTTATTTAAATTCTCCTCAAACGTTTGCCCAGTTGCAGCCGACGGGTTAAACCGACAGGTTTTACATGAATTTTCTCTTTTACTAGTGTTTTGTTTACATATTTGGGTTGAAAGACTCACTTAAAAGTAGCTATGCAGGGTTAAATTCAACCAGGAATATAAAATCTTAGAGGCATTAGATAGACCGAATGTTTGCAACACATATTATTCTTTTGGTAGCAAAATGGCAACATCAATTCAAAATATAATCAATAGAAAACTTGTACAATAGATTTTCACGACTAAAAAATATGGATTTAAACAAAATCTCAAGGATTTTGTTGCAATTAGCTATAAATCTACCTAGGTAATTGTAATAAATGTAGCCTAATGCATTAGTTAAAATTCTTATTGTTTATTATCTTTTTATCACAAAATGACCATTGCACATTCTTCTATAGTATTTGGTTAAAATACAATAACACTGTTTGTCGTCGTCCATGATTTTATGCCATGACTCTATTACCTATGGTTAAAAACCGTTTGACCAAAGTCTCAATCAATGTCTTACGTTTATAAGGTTAACCTAACCATTTTCACCGGTAATTTTTCTTCATTTACTACGAAATAGTCAAGGGAAGATCCATTTTAACATTGTCCATCATCCGATGATAATGGGTGATAATTGGACATTATCATTCATTATGGATGATTATATATAACCCTGTCTTGTATCTTTGCCCAGTCAGTCCTGTGTAAAAACACAATAAAACTTGAGCAAAAATTATAAATAGCTCCAATGAAACGACTAGCTTGCCTTTGCAGTATTAAAATAGCAGAGATTCAGTTCCCTGCTCACGAAACGATTCAATTAAGGCGAAGCACAGGAACGTGTAACGAAGTTAACATAATATATAAACTTAATTTAGTGGATCATATATGAAATTACTGGTAGTCGGGTAAAGATATCAATAAAAGAAGAGCTGGTAATGTCTAAGCCACGAAAGTGGATACTCCTGCCCAACAAAAACCGCCCTTATTGTCTATATAACAAAGACTCTGTCAAGATGAAAGTATATCTATATATCTAACGACACACTTTGATCATTGATTTTTCTCTTTTGGAAGATTTCAACTCACTTTCTATTAAATCTAGACTTGCTTTGCAAACACAGACAGGATCAGATAGACTAAACAAATATATGTTAATGCGTGTAAGGAAGATCCTATCAACTGATAAAGATCGTAACCTTAGCACGTTAAAAAAGCCAGACCACACATACACATCAACAGACTACGAAACCAGTAAGGTACTTTTAGAAACACACTTTCCAGACTGCAAAATCTCAGAGAACAGATCATGGATGGATGAAACAATATGGACACCAACCGACCAAGACTGGTACAACTCCCGGAGCATAGTAACAGAGGAAAGGATAAGATGGGCAATTAGAACCTTCCAACCATATAAGTCAGCAGGCCTGGATGGCATATTCCCGGCCCTGCTGCAATGGGGGATGGACCACCTTCTACCATGGTTAGTAGAGATCTACCGAACCTGCATAGCGCACAGATATGTGCCGCTGGCATGGCGCGAGGTAAAAGTTATCTTTATACCAAAACCCGGAAAAACTGACTACACAGAACCGAGAGCATACAGACCCATAAGTCTGACAGCTTTCCTACTGAAAACCCTTGAGAGGCTCTGTGACAGATACATTCGGGACGGAGCTCTCCGAGTAAAACCACTCCACAAACAACAGCATGCTTACTCTACAGGCAAATCCACAGAGTCTGCACTGCACAGCGTAGTCGCTAAGATCGAATGCGCAGTGGACCACAAAGGTTCCTCTCTAGCTGCCTTCCTGGACATTGAAGGCGCTTTTGACAAAACCATCTTCCACAGCATCAGCATGGCCCTAGAGAAACACGGCGTCAACTCAACCCTAACTGGCTGGATTAATAACATGCTCAGTTTGAGGGCTGTACAAGTTACAGTGAACGACACCACAAGGGCCATTGTGGCAAAGGGATGTCCACAAGGTGGTGTTCTATCGCCACTTCTGTGGAACCTTGTTGCAAATGAACTGATCGAACGACTAAACAATAAAGACTACTTTACCGTTGGCTATGCTGACGATATCACCATAATTATAAACGGAAAACATGAAAACACCTTATGCAATCTCATGCGCCAAGCCCTAAAAATAGTAGAGCAATGGTGCACGGAATATCAACTATCGGTAAACCCCACAAAAACACAATTAATACTCTTCACAAAAAAAAGGAAGCTGGCAACACTTCAGTTACCAAAATTTTTCGGCACAACCCTGACCCTTTCAACTGAAACCAAATATCTGGGCATATATTTGGACAAACAACTGAATTGGGCAAAACACACTGAATACTTGACCACCAAAGCCAGCATATCAATGTGGCAGTGTAAGCAACTGCTGGGAAAAAACTGGGGCATTAGCCCTAGGGTCACCTACTGGCTATACACCTCTGTTATCAGACCACTCGTCACATACGGCTCGCTGGTCTGGTGGCCCAGGACCAACTTGAGCTCAAATCAAAAAGAACTAGAAAAGCTGCAGCGACTGGCATGTGTAGCAATCACTGGCAGCATGAGAACAACACCCACCGCCGCCCTACAAGCAATGCTGGGACTGCCACCCCTACATCTTACTGTGCAGGAGGATGCAACCATAGCAATCTTTAGACTCAGCATGAACGACACCCTAAACAATGACCCTAGAATAAAGCATACTCGTATTCACGAAGACGCGATCAAACGGCAACCCATGATGGCATCACCTAGTGATAAAATCTTAAAAACACACCATTTCCAGAAGCACTACAATATACAACTCACTGAAGAAGAATGTGACCATCCGAACCCAACGGAGATAAGAATCTACACTGATGGGTCAAAAACCGACTCCGGAACAGGAGTGGGAGTTTTCTCAAATGACCTGAACATCAAAATATCAAGGCCCCTAAGTACGTTCAACACTGTATACCAGGCTGAGTGTGTTGGCATCATCCTTGCAGCACATGCAATTAAGGCTAGAAAAATCACAAACACCTGCATACGCATACTATCTGATAGCGCATCAGTACTCCAATCCTTGGAAAGATACCACTTTGCCTCGGGATTAATACTGGAATGCCATAACGCACTGGAACATGTTGTGGGACACTACAACAACACAATAACTCTACAATGGATCAAAGGACACAGCGGGTCGCTGGGCAATGATGCAGCTGACGAGCTAGCCAGGAGAGGCTCAAACACAGCGGCCATTGGACCGGAACCAACTGTGCCCATACCCTTCACTCAAATACGTAGATGGCTACAAAAACACACACACACACAGTCCGAGATCTGGTGGTCCTCAGCATCGGGCTGTAGACAATCCAAAGAAGCAATGCCATGCCTGGATGGTAAGCTGAACCGGCGTCTACTACGGCTCAACAGGAAAAACCTACGAGTTGTGGTGGGGACCATCACCGGACACTGCTCACTCAACAAACACTTTCACACTATTGGCATAACTGACAGCCCTTTGTGTAGAGCGTGCATGGACGCTGACGAAACGGTCGCGCATGTGCTCCTCGAGTGCACAGGCATCGTGAAAATCCGGAGAGAAACCTTGGGCTCACCAAGAACTCTTCCGGAGGCCCTGAGAAGTTTGGGAGATCTAATATGCTTCTGGAAGGAGGTGGGCTGGATGGAGTAAAGGCCACCGTGGCTTACGTACAATGGTCCACATCGGGACTAAGTGCGGAAACCAGACCCACTGGCATATTGGTGGGTCAAGATGATGATGATGATGATGATATATGTTAATGCCCAAATCGGACATTGTGTCTCACATTAACCACTCGGTATAAGCAAGCACAGCTAACAAGCCGCATAGTCATAGTCATAGTCATTTATTCATAAACAATATCAATTGTGTTTGAATGTAACATAAATAATTAAAATATAATAACAATTATCAATATTATCTTAATTCTCTAATACGCATTAATAACCAATAACATAAATATAAAATAATCAAAATAATGCATACGTCAATCTAATCTAATAACCAAAAACCTAATTATAAAATAATCAAAATATTACAAACGTCAATCTAGAACATGTCATAATTGAAAATAAAATGTCAACCAAAATGTGAATAATAACAATATCATGTGAAAAAAATACTACAGACTATCTAAAGAGTATAGACATCTTTCGAGGAGATACGCTTTCAATTTACTTTTGAATTGTTTCAAATATAGTGCAATTTTTAATTCCGAAGGAAGCTTATTGAAAACCTTCACCGATTGATAGTATGAGCTATGCTTCACTATATTTAAAGAAGGCGTTAATTTGGAAGGTAAGTCCTTCCGCCTTGTCTTTTCTCGCACTATTCTGTCCTCTAATGTCTCGTATTCGTGAATATATTTGGCTAGATTAGTCAATAAAATCAAAACATATAAACTCGGTACAGTCATTATCTTAAGGGACCTAAAATATGGTTGGCAAGACTCTTGTTGGTCTATCCTGACCATAGTTCGAATGGCCCTTTTTTGAGCTACAAATGCCTTTTGGACATTATAATCATAGCTTCCGCCCCACATAAGAATGCTGTACCTTAGCTTTGACTCTACTAATGAAAAATAGACAGCTTTGAGCTGTTCTAGAAGCACAACATCTCTAAGGCTCCTTAGAACATAGCAAGCAGAGCTAATAGTAGCTTCGATTTTCGACAACTCATGTTTCCAATTAAGTAGATGATCAATGTGCACGCCTAGAAATTTAGCCATATCTACTGTATCCACTTTAGCACCGTTTATAATTATATTCAATGTATCAGTATTTTTTGATGTAGTTTTAAAGAGCATAACATTCGTTTTCTTCGTATTAACATTTAGGTTGTTACTGTTAAACCATGAATGAAAGGCTTTCATCGTCTCATTTACGACACGATTTAGATTAGTGGTGTCATCAGCAGACACTATTGCATTGGTGTCATCTGCAAATATAGTCAAATTTATAGAATCTGTGATCATGTCATTCATATAGTCAATTATATCATTAATAAATACGATAAAAAATATAGGTCCGAGTATTGACCCTTGAGGTACACCTACATTAATTGCTGCTAACTTTGACCTATACTCCTTATTTAATAGAATTATGTTATCATTCATATTTTCTTCACTAACAGAGTTAATTTCCACAAACATTTTTCTGTTTCTCAGATAAGAGGAGAACAGTTCTTTAGCTGATCCTCTAACTCCATAATAGTCTAATTTAGCTAAAAGTAGGTTGTGGTCTACGGAGTCAAAAGCAGTACTCAGGTCCAAAAATATGCCTGCAACTTTTTTCTTATCATTTAATTTTAATACTACATCCTTAATCAAAGTATCGATAGCGTCTAATGTCCCTACGTTATTAAGATATCCAAATTGTCGTCTATTAAATACATTATTTAAATTAAAGTGTCTAAGTAGCCTGCTTTTTAGCAATTTTTCAAATATTTTTGCCTTTGTAGGCAATAATGATATAGGCCTGTACGTTTTAGGGTCCTTTTTTGACCCTTTTTTGTGAATTGGAACAATTTTTGCAATTTTCAGTTGATCCGGAAACATGCTTTCATTTATGCAGTTATTATAAAAATTACACAAGGGAGCCGCTAATATGTCAATGTTTTCCTTGATAACTTTTATAGAAATAAAATCATAACCACAAGAAGCTTTAGATACCATATTGCAAACTACTTTATGCACTTCACTTGGTGTGACCGGGTCTATAATCATGTCTCTATCCACTCTTTTAGTATGTTTGCTGAGGTAATGTAACGCCATGTTGGAATTCTGATATATATTTTTAGTGCTAAAGTCAAAATGAGAAGCAAATATTTCAACGATTTGAGCTGGTTCGGATGTACATAAATTTTCAGAAACTAAACGAATACGGTTAATTTCTTTAAAACCTTTGTTTCGATGCTCGTTGACAATTCTCCAAGCATCCTTCGAAATGTTTTCAGATTTAGATAGCACGGTCTGGACTGCTAGCTTTTTTGCACTGATTATTACTTTTCTGTATAATTTAATATATGTATTTCTGTAATTAACTAATGACTCATCACATTTATTTGTTTTTCCAGCACATAGTACTCGCTTCATTTTACTGGCTATTTTAATTCCCTTAGTAACCCATCTCAGACCAAACCCACTAGTCTTGTTTAGAGAGATTTTTTTCTTTTTGAAGCTTTTTTGGAATGCTTCGTTGAATTTCAATATAAACGTATTAATACCCAAATTATTCCAATCTTGTTTTATAAGAAGACTTCTAAAGTAACTTTTATTCTTACTATTAAAAATACGTTTATATTCATAGGTCGGTTTATTTGAATTAACACAATCTTTATTATTCTCATGGATAGAGGTAAACACAAGACCTGCATGTCCGTCAGCTAAACCGTTGTGATCAACTTCCCAATCTACAATACAGTCTTCGGTCAAATTAGTCAGGATGTTGTCGATACAAGATTGCGAGTTATTTCGTATATATGTCGTTGTGCTGATTATAGCCTTAAAATTATAACAATTTAAAACATTAATGAAGTCACTTCTTTTCTTGGTATCTGTTAGGAAATCAATGTTAAAATCTCCGCAGATGATACATTTTTTATCAAAGAATTTGTCTAGCAATTTTTCCAGCATACTCATGAACCCTTCAAGATTCTTGTCATAGGGACTACGATAGCAACAAAATATATTAATACCTGTTTGTATGTCTTTTACACCACATATTTCGAACGAATCCCTTTTGTAGAATTGTTTGCAAATTTGAATCTTTTCACAGTCCCTGTCTGTGTGTGAAAGAATTAAAGTTCCACCTCGTTGTTTATTAACTCGAGTATTGTATGATGCTAATCTATAATTAGTAAATTTTAAAATTGAAGCTAATGGTTCATTAAGAAAGTGCTCGCTTATGCATAGATAGTGGAGTACATTGATAGATTCCTCTACATACAACTCTAGCTCATCCCTCTTATTATTTATGCCGCATATATTTTGATGAAAGATATTAAGTTTAGTATAACCAGGGTGTTTATCAAATGGCGAGTAATTAACATCAGTCTCGAAAAAATGACGTTTTTTGCACATCTTTCGGTGACATGTTAG
Organism: Pseudoips prasinana; assembly: GCA_951640165.1. Classification (NCBI taxonomy): domain Eukaryota; kingdom Metazoa; phylum Arthropoda; class Insecta; order Lepidoptera; family Nolidae; genus Pseudoips; species Pseudoips prasinana. The sequence continues at coordinate 13,191,471 of OX621245.1, read as the reverse complement.
TACGTTTAAAATAATAAGGTATAGTACCCTTTAAAAGTGAGCTACGAGTGTTTGATTTAGAATCACATCGTTCGGTTTTATTACAAAAGTAAAAAGGTATAGTACCTGGCTTTGCTGTGTAGCAAATCGTCTTAGAGTTTGGTGACTCATTCTTACTTATTGTTGACATTTTGTTGATAAAATATGTCTTATAATCAATACAGTCAATAATTTTATTAATTAAATTAGCATTAAGTAATGGCGAATTATGATGTCTAAAATTAACAAAATGAACATTTGGGAAGCATTGTATAACAGAATATATATAATTGTTTAATTTCACTTCGTTTAAGTATGGATTAAATAGAACACTAGTAACTAAAATTCGAGGTCTATTTTGTGTTTTGAAAAGTGCTGATAATTCTACACATAGTCTCATTGGGTTCTTATCATTTGAACCTATACATATAACCAACCAGTCTTGACTTTGTAGATTTTCCGTCATGATGCCTGAGTTACTAATTATGTAGTCAGTTGGAGCTGCTGGATATAATGTGCTTGTAACGTTGTAGGCATGTGGATTTTTATACCCTGTTCTTAGTGAAATTATTTTAGCAGCCAGATCAACAGCCGTTTGATCTCCTACAATTTGAATTTTACTTCTTTTCGCATTGTTCAAGGTATTTACTTTTGTGGCTGGTACACTCTTACTTTTATTTTCAGAACGGAGCACTTTGTTTGAGCTTGAATTATTATTTTGCTGCAAAGTTTGCTTTTTTTTAAGTTTCTGGGTGAGAGGAGTCTTGCTTTTGATACTCTTAAGATTCTGCTCTGGTACCAATACTTGAGATTTTAATACTTGGTTGTCTTGCTGCTGTGGTTTTGTTGCAACTTGGTTTTCAGTTACGCTACTAATCTGAGCACAATCTATTTCATGTGACTTTGTAACATTTTGAGACTCCAGAAATTGTTGAGTTTTTTCTCCCAGTTGAAGCATATTAATTTCTTTAGGGCTAGCAAAGCTTTTACTTAAACGTCTTCTTACATTGCTGTTGTTTGAGTGGATACTTTTCTGTAATGAACTTCTAGGGCTAATACATATTTGTTTTAAAATTCCTATTTCTTTATTTAATCGTATTACCTCATTTCTTAGTTCTATATTTTCTAAAATAATGTTGTCTAATTCATTTTGAGTACTTTGTAAATGCGTCTTTAAGTGACTTATTTCGGTGTTTAACTCATCTTTAATTTCATCGTTTGTAGTTTCACTTGTAGTCATATCTAAACTCATTGCTCTTGAGGTGTTTGCCAAAGTCAAGTTCGACATATTATTATGGTCCTTGTCATTTCCAAGTAGATATTCATCGGATAAAGATTTTATAACTTCCTTGCGTCTTATAGTTATTTTACTGGGCGTAGTCATTTTTGTATTTAGTTATTTTTAAATGTATAAATAACTCTCAAAAAGATTTTTTTTGTGGTCTCGAACTCTCGACCACTAAATCGTTCAGGTAGTAGAGCGCACCCGTTGACCGCTGAGCTACGAAGCTATTTAATGGTGATGTTGAAGTTGATGGCTAGATGCTTCGTGTTTTAAAAACGTAGTGCAGTGACGATAATGTAGGTAGATTAATACTATAAACCAGTTGTTCAACTTAGCTAGCCACTCAGATCGTGGCGAATTGCACTGTACTTATCGTGGGCACTTTATTTTTTAAAGTTTTGTTTTAATAACTGCAGTTTATGTTGTCCATGTAGGCGTTTTATTTGCACTATTTTGTCACTGATTTCAATGCACTCGCGTTTATATAAATGCTGGGCTGTAATATTCAATTAAAAGTCTTCTTTTTTATAACTAAGTATAGCTTAGCTTCCTCCGTAACATAAATTACCACCGGTCGCCGCAGGGGTCGCGGGGGAACAGTGAGAACTGAACATATGAGAACTGTGCAGCCAAGCGTTCTGGGTTTGATACCTGCAACACTTATAAATATATGTACAAACAAACACCAAACGTTATCCACACAAAGATCTATTTATTACATTTTAAGTTGTTTACCGGACAATATTTGCTAGACAATGTCCCAGCCCAACATTTGTTAGGGAGAGCCGCGTAATTTTTTACGCGAAAAACACAGCAATGCGGTACGTTTTACAGAAAAAAAAAGATGAGAATAAACAGACGAGGAATGGCGAGAGAGCGCTCGAATTTTGAATACAAATGTAAATTAGTATCTCTACTAATTACGGCGGTAGACACGTTCAGGGCTATGCGTCTTGTCGGCTTACTGGGGACGCTCATTTTTTTTCAACAGCTCCAGAACGTTCCAGATCTAAGGCCATTTTTCACGTAAGTATCAAAGTGTAATTTAGTGGGGTAGTGTGTGGAAATAGACGGCAATTAACGAATTAAGTAATGGTTCTTAATGGTTCTGCTTTAGGCGGGAACTTAGGACCAATAGATATTATTAATGTAACTTAAAGTATTTCTAAACTAGGTAAAAAAATAGGAAAGGCCAAGCACGATAAAAAGTCAGACTCTGGGGATGATAATATATGTTATTGTTTGTTTTTCATAAGGACTTACGTTAGTCTTGTTTGCAAATTTCTTGTATGTCTATTGATTATTTATTAACACTGAAAATACAAGGGTTGAACTTGCGATGATATTGTAATTTATTTTTATAACAATTTATACCATAGGTCAGTGTTTATATGGAGTTGGATAATAAATTGAATATCTACAGATGTTTTCATTGATCAAAACATAATTTTATATTGAAATATTGTCTTAATCTTCGACGACGGGCAGCAGCAATTTGTATTTTTTTTGTTTACAGTTTGGTCGGAAGGCTCTTACTCGCCAGACAACAAGAATACGTGAGGCAAGTATTTAGCCTGTGAGTTATAAAACAAGTAATCCTCACAGAGCACACCCTCTTTATGTTACCTAATCGGCTCAGAGCTAACGTGGAAATGTTTCATTTAATGGTGTACACACGGCTACATATCAAGCTATACATTTCCAATATAAGCTGACCTGTCATTATATGGAAATCCTATACAACGCTAGATCAGCTTGTACTGGAAATGTATAGCTTGGTGTGTAGCCGTGTGTAAGTCCCAATGGTTAAGGTGACCAAACCAATAAGAATAACCTATGAGTCTGATCTCCTTACTATATGTCTCCCGCCTTACTGAGGAGGGAAAGCTAATACTATTTGTTACTCAGTTATTTAATTTTTTTTTCTGCTTTATGTGTTTGTAGGTTCCAGGGCAGTTTAGTCTTGCCTTCTACTAGTTTCTGTGCTAAGCTTGAAGCCTTCCCATTGGGCACTTCTGGTGTGCAGGACTTGCAAAAAGAGAAATCTTAGGGTTAGTCCCGAAGGAAAATAACTAGACTATTGCATTAATTCTAGCCATGATATAAAAATATCACATCGTTAATTTCCTTTTTTTCTCGTGTCAACCCTCAAGTCACGTAGCTCCTCACATTTAACGCATTATTTATCATCATCTGTGGTGCTACCCTTTTCATCGCCGCTTCTTGGTGATGGTGTACTTTTAATTACAATTATAATGAACGACACGATCAGTGCTACTATCATAATATTTTTGAAGTGAAAACTTCTTTAGCGGCGTTGTGCACATTTTTGGGTACGGGTAAAAAATGTAAAATTCGCGTCAGGACACGTGACCTGATCAGATATTCGTAAGACGGTGGTTTTTTTTCTAAATTCACACTGGCCGTTTACACACTCAAATGACCGCAGCATTTTTCAAGTGAAAACTTCTTTAGCGAGGTTGTACTTACACTTTTTTTTTACCTAACCAAAGGAAATTGCCCATTCTTCTATAGAGCTTCGTCCCTCAGTAAATAATTTTGTATGATTACCAAAATTGGAGGTAAAAGAGGAGTGATATCATAACATATAATAAAGTAAAAAATATAGAAATATTTTGTGGGGTTTTCTTAATAATATAAATCAAAGTTCAGTTTTGAGGTTAGGTGTAGATGAGTACCCACCTACTCAAAAAATATTGGTAAATTGAAAGATGGGCTCTGCAACAATGTAAGAATTATAAGAAATATGTCCCCTTTAACTAAATAGTTTTTAACAGTAAGATGATGCTAGAACTATCAAGCAATAACGATAATGACACTCAATATGAAAGTGTAGAATAAGCTTTGGCATGTTATACTTTAATTGAACATTAACAACAGTAGAATTAAGCTAACTATAGCCTGGCCTAACAACGAACGGCGGCGATACACTTAATTAAAACCAAAACAGTGGCAACAAACGATAAAAACACCCGAAAATCATGTTTGTTTTTCACCAAGTAAACATGACAGCCAGATAGACATTGACAGTTCTTTTTTTTTTTACCGTTTGCGGGGATCGTTACGCATACTGTCAAGTGTCAGTTGCTCTTGTAAAACTCACTTTTTTAATACCTATCTATTAATTAACGATATTAATACATTTAAAGAATGAACAACTTAATATAATGTAAGTTATTAAAATGACAAGACCTCAAGTTTGATATTTACAGCAAGTGATTAATGGGATCGTAATGATTTCAGTCTTAAACTGTGTTTGCAAATCTACTCAAAATAAAAGTTAGTCATTTAAATAACCAATAAACATGAAAACTTAAACCCCACAAAGTTTTTGTGCGTAACAAATAAATAATAATTATAAAAATAGGTTATGAATAATGGATTTTATTTCATGATCATACTCGGTTTAATTTAAGGGAGACAGAAATGGGCAATCACCTTTAGTTTCATTTTTTAAATTTATTCCTACCATAGAGAGGAAATCAATTACTATGAGTTTTTACCGCCCAAAGGTAAGAACTAGCATCTTCCACTCGCTACTGGGATCAAATAAACAATACTTTCCAAGTATAAGAAATGAAATACTAGTTTTCATTTCTATCGGTAATCCCCAAAGACTGCACCGCATGTTTATTAATAATAATAATAAATAAATTAATTTCTCTCACAAAGATCAAGTACAAGGTGGTAATACATTTTATGTCACTTAGAATAAGTAACTAGCTTTGTGAGAGCTGGTGCCTATTGTAGGTTTAGAAGAAAACCTGTATTACAGGTCACCAGTGCCCACTCCCCAGTTTATACCTAGTGAAATTAAACTATATTTTAAGCTAAACGGTACATGACGTGAGACGGTATTTAAACAGATTAACAGATTAATACTTAAAACTAATAGAAAAAGAACATATTATAAAGAATAAAAAAAAACAAAATCTAAATAAAAAGTAGGTAGAGAGTTTGTAGATGTGTTAGTGGGTGTCTGTTTGTGTGAGTGTGTGTGAGTGATAAGTACTTGTTGTGTAGGAAATAAGCGTATCTAGTAATATTAAGAAGTTGGTCTTAGGTGTTAGGCTTTATTTTTAAAAGAAAGCAGTACGCAACCATCAAATTTGAAAAATAATTTACGTGAGAGCAAGGTAGGTGTTTATATATTATATTAATTATGATAACAGAAATAACAATCATAGATAACATCAAAGATAACAAAAATAATCGTTACTTCTAATAGGGGAATTACGATGACAAGATGTCAAGATGTCTATGCTATTATATTATACACGATTAGAAGCAGAACATGCGGTATCTTATGGAGATGAGTCCAAAGGAAATATGTGGATACTAGTAATTTATATGCCAATCGTATTAACGCTGAACACATCTCTCCGCTTTCTGTCAGTGGTATTTACGGAATGCATCTAGATGGTCTTTTATTGTGACGTCACTATTCAGCAGGTGCGTTTTAACCGCTGTTTTCTTCATTGTTAATTTAAATGAATAAATATTCTGAGGCATAATTCACACACGGCCATCTGATCCCAAACTAAGCATAGCTTGTACTATGGAAAACAGATAACTGACATATTACACAATTACTTGTTTTTTTTGTAAACACATATTTATATAGATAATTACACCCAGATTCAGGATAAACAGACATGTTTATGCACACAAATATCTGTCCTGGGTGAGTCTTTTATTTAAGATTCGAATAGATTTTTTGGTGTTGGAAACATTTTAAAGTCTTGTAGTCTACATATTACTTTCCAAATTTGACATTAAAGGTATAAATACATTTAAAATTTTGGATTATATTGAATCAGCAGACGATACGATACGTCAGAGTTGTTCAAGCCGCCCAGTAGGCTTCTGAAATGGCTAAACGGCTGTTGTCTAATGATAACTACCGGGACCGACAGCTTAACGTGCTCTCCGAAGCATTGGGTGCTCTGAAATTAAACCACTTTAGTGTTTATCCATCTATGGACTGACCGCGAGCCTAGTTGCTTAACCTCACCGACCTCTTACAAACTAGTGAGAGCATTTGACTATGAGTACCTCAGCCTGTCAGCTCTGCTGTAGACAACATACAACATAATATCTATCTTGGAACATGTTATACTGTTTATTTGCCAAATTTATTACAGTTAATAGTATCTTATCTTATCTTTGTTGGGTCTACTTACGTACAGCCTAGAGAGAGGAGAAAGAGCAGTTCTGAAGGTGATACTTAAAAAACTCTATAGGTACCTATCCGACGGCAAACCTATATAATGAGTCCAACGTCTTAACGGTTCGACAGCTCTTTGTGCTCAGACTGATCCTGAGAAAACACTTGACTGTTCCCGTACCCAATCCAAATAGATGTAAAATCTTCAGGATCTTTTGTACTAACAGTAAATAATAAGTGTTGCAAAATCAAATCTTTACTGAACTTTCTGTGGTAGGATTCCGCGCGTGGTTCGTACAAGTAATGGTTAATTGATTAGATCTACGAACTAGTTAGAATAACCAATTATTTTAATTGATAAGGTAATGGTTTAACATACGACACGGATCTCGGCCTGTATCTTGGTGCTAAAAATGTCGTAATTCTTGGTATTAGTGTTAGCTTGACGTACAGAGCCAAGCATGCAACATTTATTTATTCGTGAGTAAAGTAAGTAAGTTTGTATTTGTATTACACCTTTAAATTCTTCAATTTTTATCTTGATTTTGGAAGCGATTGATAGGTCATCTTATTTAAATAGATATCATATTGACATTATTGTAGATATTTATTGCCTTTTACGCCGCAGGTCGTGGGTTCGATTCCCACCCATGACTGATATTTGTGGACATGAAAATCTCTGTTTGTCCTACGTCTAGGTATAATTATCTATATAAGTATGTATTTACAAAATAAAAGTAGTATACTAGTTTAGGATCATATGGCCGTGTGTGAATAATGTCGCAGCATATACCTACAGAGTTAGATTTAATGCCAAATGCACAGTCATTGTTATGCATAAAATTTTAAAAATAAACGCAGTGCCATCATGAAGAACAGAAGTACTAAATATGGTTGATCCCACATGAAAATACGAGGTATCCGCATCCGTCGAATTTCAGGTCACCTTTCGCTTTTTGTATAACGTCTCATCTGTCCACTAAAAAGCTTCTCAACCAAAACCAAACCAAATAGTCCACTTATTAAAGTAAGATAGTCGTTAATCGTGTCCGGCATAAAAAATCGTGTATTCTAAAAGACTTTACACACCATGCCCCTCGTCGGAAGTTTATAAAAATGTTATCATCTTTTATTTTTCACGCTCACAATTTGCATGTCCCGTTTCAGAGATGATGTGCTATGAAATTATGCTCTAAAAGTTATTTATTACGTCTGTGCAACTTAATGAAGGCTCTTAATTATGTATTTTTTTATTTGAGTAACTTAGTGAGCCATTTAGTATTAAATAAATATCAGTAATTCATAACTCACACACAATTGTGCTGTAAATGATACTATCTTAAATACAAAATATATATTTTTAAGGTTTTGATTGGAGATCAACTGGTCTTAGAATTACAATTATTTGGCATTGGAATAATTACTTAAATGGATTATATAACCTACAATTATCTTATTATTAACCGATGAATCTACGTAACATAATTATGTAGACAGCATCTACCTTTTTGTCGGAGAAAATACATGTATATACCTGAAAGATAAAAAAGCGATCTCGGAGTTTCTATCTAATTTTATTCGCAACCAGTTTCGGTTCTCGATTAACCAAAAACACAAGTACATGCATACATAGACTCGCGCCTGTTTCCCAGAGTACTTTGTAAATAAAAATGAAAATAATAAAAATATTTACAATTTTTTTTTATTAAATCGCTCAATGAGATAATGGATCCCATAGTACCTACCTCTATATTATATTCAATGACAAATATATTTTTTTGTGAAGTTACAATAGAGTGTATATTATTTTTATTTAATTTTAATATTCACGTTCGGTGACAGTGCGCGATTTTATCAAGATCAAGATATGTTATTATACTTAGCATTTCCTAACCCGATATACCTACTTGCCACTGCGAACTGGCTCGATTTTAGGCGAATTACTGTCCATTTAGGTGATAAGAAAACACTGCAGCTTTGCTAGGATACCCACATCGGAGACCATAAGCTGTCATTGTAAATTTGAGGGTGTACTTCAGCGGCATCCTAAGACGTGGTAACAGTGTATACAGGTTGCCCTCAGGCGTTTATTTGCATTATGTTCATCTGAAGTAAAATTGACGCTGTTTAGAGCATACTGTACATCACTCTTCACGTGCAGCCTGTGTGATCACTACACTAATAAAAGTTACAACACCATCCGGGTCCAATATAATAACGCGTTCAGGGCGGTGATGGGGCTGCCCCGATACTGCAGCGCCTCGGGAATGTTTGCAGAGGCGCACATGGACTGCTTTCACGCGACCATGCGCAAGCGCGCTGCGTCCATGGTGCGCCGAGTACGGGCCAGTTCCAACACCATTTTGAGCTTGATTGCGGGAACGTTAGACTGTCCTTTAATCAGGCATTGTTGCGGCAGGCATGTTACTGTACCAATGCCGGATAAAAGGTTTTAATGTAATTTATTATGTTTATATTTATTTTACTATTGTATAATTTTATTATTATTTCTAATTCATATTTTGTTATGTTTAATTTCTAATTTTTATTTATTAATGTATTGTGATGGGTGTACCTTACCTGAAATGAATGAATTTATTATTATTATTATATTATATATTATTATTATCATCTCGAGCCTGCTGTTGTCGCATTATAATCTGAGCAATTGAAAAATACTTAATACATGTAACTAACTAATCATTAGTATTTCGTTTCCCGTTACATTGGTGCCTTGTAGTAGGTAATCGATTTAATAAAGCAAAAAATGGGTATAATTTCAATTTTATATATCTACTAAATATATAAAATTGATATTATACCAATATACTTCTTGTATTTAAAAAATAATTGTTGGGTGGCACCAGATATAAATCACACCACGTGTGACGCAGCGTTTAATTCGTGTCTTGGGTTTGATTCCCGTATGGAACAACTATTTATGTACCTATAATTAGTTCTGAGACTGGATGTACTTTGTGTGCTTCAATTGTATGCTCGTAAAGTACCCCGTGACACAGTGATTGATTTATCTAGTGGTTGCCGGGCGTTTTTGTTTTTTTATAAAACTCGGATAACCAATTCTTACATTAGGTAGTATTGGCACCCAGACTAATTATTATACGTTATATACTACACTTCCGTTTTGATTTATGTTGTTTTAGCTTCGTATTTCTTAAGTACGACATTAAAATACTTACTTACTTTTATTTTAGTTTTTCTAAAAAAATACACGGAATTTCACTTGACAAGGCCATCTTGACAATCTCCAAACAAAAAAAATAATAATCTGGGCCGCTACATTATTTAAAAAAAAACATTTAATCATAGTTACCAAAGCCTTTGTTCTCGTTGTCCCAAATAAGAGATACAATTACAAACGGGTGGGGTGACGCCATAAATTACGGAGTAAAATTTAAAATTTATTTAGAAGCAAATGCGGAGTTAATTTTTTAGTGAATCGCCGGTGGCCCATTTCAGTGATTAACTTTTTTAGCAGCTGATACGTAGTTTAATGGAAAAGTTAATTGTTCGGGGACATGGCTGTGATGGATAGAGTTACGTGCTGCCTTCTGTTTTACACTATATTAAAATGAAGGAATAACTTCTCTGCATACGGCCTTTGCATTTATTGCACACAATTTACAGAGCTGCCTGAAAGATATTTCTTCCATTGGCTGAATCAAACCGAGGGTGGTTGGTACCTGGCGGTTGGTCCCGAGCCGCCTTTGTATCGCCTTCTCGTATCAGCAAGTACTCCGAACCAGGATGCATCACAAATCTTACGACTCTCTCTCTACTATAGTTGTTTGCGTGTATGTTTGCGTCATTCTAGTCTATTATATAATAATAATAATAATCTTTATTTCAGACTTAAAAGTCCATAGTATTACATCAATTTAACATTGTTTATAAATGTATCCTATATAATTACTATATGATCTGACATTAATTTATTAATACCTAATTGTAGTAAAAATAAATAAATTAATAATATAACAAAATAGCGTGAAATGACAATACAATCAAATTCATATAAAAATCAAACAAACAGAAAATAAAATCAAATAAAAACATAATAAATTAAAATTCACAGATTTACAATTCAACTAAAAACAAATTAAACTATAGAAATACATAATTTAATCTAAAATCTTTGTTATCAATATTATCAGCGTGTTTTTTAAAGTACGGAAGTCAACTTCTCTTTTATTTATAATTTAGAAGTTCATATAGGTGAATTATAAAAGTAATATTCAACAATTTTCTTAACGTCTAATGCGGATGACTCTTTGAGCGTAATGCAACTTCATATTGTCGCCGGTCGGGACGCCTAACGCAATCGCATATAGACAAAGTTTACAGTTACTCTAGAAGGCTTTCACTGCTTCACCGGAAAATGGAGGTGGCCGTGGGTGCAACCCATCTAACAGATAAAATTTCTCATATATTCATACCCGCGCGATCATTGAGGTGGAGATGCATGAGAGGGTTACAATTTTTTTAGGGACGTTTTTTCAACTGTCATTTTAAGTTAATACGTGAAGAGGCGGGCCTCTGATTGAGAATCGGAGTTAAACTAGGTAAACACTGTTAGTCTGCTGGTTTTACATATCAGTAATTACGATTAATCAAATACAAACTACACTACAAGTAAATTCTTCCGAAATGAGATAATAATTAATTTAATGACGATCACCGTAGCCTAGCTCCTGCCTACGAAGCTGGTGGTCCTGGGTTCAAATCCCGGTAAGTGCAAATATTTGTGTGATGAGCACGAATATTTGTTTCTGAGTCATGGATGTTTTCCATGTATTTAAGTATATATCTATCTATATAAGTATGTATATCGTCGCCTGGTAGGTACCCATAGTACAAGCTTTGCTTAGTTTGGGGCTTGGATGATCTGTGTGACATTGTACCCAGATATTATATATTAATAACGAGTAGTAACGAAGAATATTTGTAACATAATTTTCTTGCGTTCCGATCTTTATGGATTTTTACAAATATCGAAATCAATATTAAGCACTTATTATGTCGATTCCAGAAGCTTATTGAAATATTAGGCTAATCTTGCAAAATTGCCTTGCCACAGGCTAGTCACCAATTATCGATATTTTTCACTATCACTTCCAAGAAAACAAAAGCACTAATTGTTGTTATCTGACCTCAAATTGTGTCATCTTAAACCAAGTCACGCGTCACTTACCACGGCCTATTCTATTTTTAGAGCCATCGGCTTAAAAACAACGCGGAAACTTAAAACAAAACGTTTAACATTCCTCAGATAGCCATAGAACAGCTGAGTTGAAAACTGATAATCTTTACAATTCTGGTCAATTCCACGTTGGTTCATAACAGTTGAACAACTGACATACTTGTGCGTCATCATCAGAACATTACCAGTTTTTTTTTTATATACAACTCCCGCACTAGTGTAATTAATTCCTGTGTCGTGGGTTACTACAAACATATAATTGACGGACACAAAGTACATCCAGACTCAGAACAACTATTTATGGGTCACACAAATAATTGTACGGCGCGGGAATCGAATCTGGGACATGAACTGGCGAGGTAACTGTTTTAACCACTGCGCCAAGCCCAGTAAGCCTTGTTATAAGATTTTGTCAACCTTTATAGCTTAAATCGGTATACTCGCTTAGTACTGTTGGACTGTGGAGTCAGTGGTCTCTGTCTTTTCGAAATCATGTGCGTATTAGAAATTTAATATCTTGTACTTAAAACAGTAAAGGAAAACATCTGCAGGTTGGGAGTGCTTGACGGCACCGTAGCCTAGTGGGTAGTGCTCCTGCCTACGAAGTTGGTGGTCCTGGGTTCGAATCCTAGTAAGTGCAAATATTTGTGTGATGAGCACGAATATTTGTTTCTGAATCATGGATGTTTTCTATGTATTTAAGTATTTATCTATCTATATAAGTAAGTATATCGTCGCCTGGTACCCATAGTACAAGCTTTGCTTAGTTTGGGGCTAGGATGATCTGTGTGACATTGTCCCGAGATAAACGTTTTTGATGGTTTAGTCTGCTAATCAGCACTATGCCACTGTGGTGGAGTATGATCTATGCCCTCTCTTTGTGAGAGGACGCTTTGCTTTGCCCTGCAGTGGGACTGTAATGGTCTGCATAATCAAATGTGATGCGGATGTGTTATGCTAACGTGTTCACGTTGTTACTAATATAGCTGTAGATCTTATTAACCTCCATACGTCCATAGTTACTTATATAAAAATTATTACTATTTTTTTTTTAACTACCCGACCATAAATCGAAAAACGCTTCACCAACCAACCATGAAGCATTTGTTGACATTTGCCTCTTTTGGACCATTTAAATACATGTAATTTTCGAATGCAATATTAATCAATTAATTGCGGAAGTATTTCGGATTTATAAAAAAATATAAGAGAAATTGAAATCTTATAGGGACGAAAAGAAATTTAATATTTAACAATGAAACTAGGCTTGGTAACGGTCTTCTAGTGATTATAGCTAGAACAAAATTGATGAAATAGCGTTACGAAAAGCATTATATCTTAACTGCTTTTTATTAACTATTATTTTTATTATTATAACTATAAATAGTAGTAGTAGTATAAAAAAAATATAAATTAAGGGATAAGTACAAGACGGTATTATCATAAATCTTCCTGACAACTTATCTAGGAAATGAATAAATAATAGGTGTAGACACGGGTAGTTGCGGTGTCCTAAGGGTATGTCTAAAGGTACATTTGTTTGAGTATGTTAGTATCGGTTGTCCCTGCAGCGATTCGCCCGGAAGACTGAACATGGTCTAAGTGCGATTGGTGATGTAAAACATACTTTCGAATCGCTTCTAGGGAACGCTGGATTCCCCACGAAAGTTTTATGTCATCGTCGAACAGTAATTTGCTTGATTATGTCTTTATTGATTTACATATACGTACTTGTCACGAATTTTGATGTCTCCGTGACATCCGGACTACTTTACGTAGGCCTAGTGTGGATTGGTGACGCAGAGTTGGCTTTCAAATGACTTCTACTAACAATTGTTTTCCCACGAAGGTTGCGAACCATTTAGGAACGTTATTATGAATTCCTTTTATCCTTATGATTTGTATTAGGAAACTTTTTGGCAACTCATAATGTAGCTTTGGAAATACCTGACCAATTATAATTCGTGTCAATACTTATTGCTTTTTTATCTCCTTGAAATCCGGACGACTTCATAGACATAGTTGATGGGTGAGGCTTAAATGGTTATAATAATAATAACGAAGCCTTTTATTTAACACCGCCATAATATAAGACATTTAGATTTGTTACTAATTAATATTTAATTAATTTTATTCTTACTCTTCTTACTAGCACATTTTATTGGATAGGAACCACAACTTAGGTATAGTACTCCTCCAGTTTCATGCAGATTTCGCGTTCTTTAGTTAGTTCGTTCCAGTTTTTCCCACAGTAGTCACAATATCGTCACTCCATCTTTTATTAGGTCTTTCTATTCCTCTTTTTCTTTTGGGTCCTTTCTATTTCGTAGCCTCTACTGTCCATCGCCTATCGCTGTATCTACCTACATGGCCAGCCCATCGGAATTTTTACCTTAGACAGGTAGTGAAGGACACAAAATATTTATGTCTTCTTTCTAATTTTTTCACTTTTTACTATGTGATATTATCTTATTTTTAAAATTTAGAATTATTATAGGCACATTAATAAGTATTGGACACAACATGCCTACACACTTCTAGACATGTTTCGATTATGCACAATAACTTTTTCTTTGGCATCAAATGTTGCCAAATTAACTGGATTCTATTGAATCGACTTATTTTCTTATTTTGAAAAAGTAGAAATAAGCTAACATTTTAGCAAGTTATTTGTCGCTATAATTTTAACCTCAGGTAAAAAATATGCACCCATTAGCAAATAATTTTCCATAAAAAAATATTCGTAGTCGTGTTGGCTCGGCGGAGTAAACAATAAATTATTATGTAGGTCCTAAGAATCTTAATAAAGCGGCTCTCTAGCTATTTGTAATAAATGACGAAACAAAAATAAGGACTGAATACTTAATGCCCACTAAAGGGGTCCGAACTCGGAATAAAGATCGTGATACACGTGGCTGTAACTGGCGTACATGAGAACGCTATGGAAAACGCTCCTTTACATCATGAACTAGACAAGTACATAACTGTTCTGTTCGACATTCGGAGATCTCCAAAAATTGGATATGTGCATTTCAGGTTTCGTGCAGTTTAGTGTTCCGGAGTTCGCCGTCATATATAATTTACATATTTAGCCCCTCTAAGTATGTAAATTATATATGACAGCGAACTTCGGAATATTTACATAAGAAATTTAGTTAATATTCTATGGAATTATGATTTTATACGTTGTTTGACTATAATTTATTAACTTGTATAGCTATTTTTTAACCATATCATATATATCTCTAATGTAAATAATTTTGCAATATCTAAAACTAACTTTTTAACTGGTAGAACATATGCGAATCTAACAAAATGTATTCCAAAAAGATCTCGCAACCAGTTTCGGTTCTCGATTAACCGAAAACACAAATACATACATACATAGACTCGCGCCTGTTTCCCAGAGTACTATGTAAATAAAAATAAAATAAAATAAATATGATTATTTTCATAATACAAATATTTACAAATATTTTTGTTTAAATCGCTCAATGCGATAGTAGAGCCCATAGTAAGTACCTCTATATTAATCAAGCAAAAGTCATTTTTTTTTGTGAATTTACAATATAGTGTATATTATTTTTATATTTACGTTCGGTGACACTGCGCGATTTTATCATAATCAAGATATGTTATAATACCTAGCATTTCCCAACCCGATATACTTGCCACTGCGAACTGGCTCAATTTTAGGCGAATTACTAATAGCATGTGTATCGTGGGCCTAATGTGTTTACTGTGTCATCTAAAAGCAATCCTGAGCTACATACGGATTTTACTTTAGAAATATTGCGAAGCTCCTCTGTTAAATATTGGCAATTACATTTTAGCGATACGCGAAAATCCTAGCGATGTAATTTATTCTTTGAAATAAATTATCTGGATTATTTTCAAAGGTTTTTGCTAGGTGTTTGTTAAAGGCGGTGTTTAAGCTTTAAAAATATAGCGGTTTTAATACTTAAAAGGAATATTTGGTTATAGTGGTAATACAATTCATATGCCTAATTTGGGGCCTTACATTTTTGAGTAATTAACTTCATTTTAATATTAAAATAATCTTATCTCTTTCAAGTACAGTTGATGCCACATTGAGCATAATTTTTTTTATTACCTACCTACTTACAAGCCATACCTAGAAACCTTCATGAATCGAGCCTATTCATTTCTTAAAGGCCGGCAGCGCACTTGCGGCTCCTCTGGTGTTGCGAGTGTCCACGGGCGGCGTTGACCACTCACCATCAGGTGACCCACTTGCTCGTTTGCTATTCTATTATAAAAAAAAAATAAAAGAATAACACCCTACCATCCTGTGGGTGTCGTAAAAGGCGACCAAGGGATACACCAGGTAGTCGGCAGCAGCGCCACTTGGGTACTAGCTACTACCTCTGTGGTCGCCAACTCGCATGACATGAAATGAAATGAAATGACAAGCGCGATGACTACGGCAATTCCCTCTAAATGGTAAAGTTATATAGCAACCTTTGGAGTAGGCCTATGTCCAGCTGTGGATGATATCAGGCTGATTATGTATGTAGGTATGTTTGTATACCATCTCAGAGCATTACCATAGTAACTAATTTATTTGGCGTCAAAAATAAATACGTGGGAATCGTCAATTTGAATGGCCTGTTAGTGAAAGGCCTGCCAAACGAGACGTCGTGGGTTCGATTCCAGCCACGACAAATCTTTGTGGAATGAGCACGATTATTTGTGGTATTTGGGTGTAATTTATCTATACTATATTATATATATATGTACATGGTACTAATGCACGTGTTTATATTAAGAAAAACACTCTTAAATAACATTCGTTTTTCAGACATCTTTAAAATGAATTGTATAAATTTAAGTGCGGGTGAGAATCGAACCCACGACCACGGGGTATCCGGCCCCTTGTGCGTTAAACTCCGCCACCGCACGTGGTACTGGTACTTCAAATTTGTACAATCCATTCGATATTTCTTTACGCATTTATGGCGTTCAAACATTCGTTTGTATAGTAACCTCAACAATTTACAAACAGCGAAGATACCACAATATAGGTGGTCAGAACAAGACATTAAAGTGCACTAAAGAAACTCTCGTAGAGACTTATTTGCCAAGTTCCCGAATGCCGTGGTCGCTGTGGGCTTAAGTATTGTGGTTAATTGTTTAACGATGTGCTTGGAAAACGTCTGGTTACTTATACTTCCTTTGACTATCTCATTGGTATAGCGGGAGAGTGTTCAACCGCATTTAATGAGGTCCTGGATTTCAATCTCACGTTGGACTAAAACATATTTGGCAATAAAAACAGCCAGTTACAGCGCGATGCCTGAAAGTTGGCATTTTTTTGTGCTTTCGAGATCATGTCGGTCCTGTACCAATACTGACTGAATGGAGAAGAATGTGTGGCGCAGCAGTGCAGCACAGTGTGTTAAGACAGTCGCCGATTTCGAATGTACTATGTTTGATGGTTCTATGTTTCTTAAAATAGTATAGTAAAACAGGGTGTATAGACCAATTCACACCCTGCATTTCTTTTTACCCGTTTTGCGGTTATAGCATGAAAGCTTCCGCTAGTCTATTGAGTCATTAATTTTTCGTTATCCGTGGAAATGCTTTAAATTTACTTATAACAGCTTTAAATAAATTTATGAAAACTAATTCTCTACATTATAAAAATATCAAGACACGAAATATATTGAGATATTTTTGAGTTTCAAAACTCATTCCATGGAGTTCGGACACATATTTTTTTGCATGAGATAAAAGAGATATCTTAAACTAATTATCTACCATAAAACGGGAATACTCGTAGAAATCTTGGGTTGAATTAAAACGGGAACATCATTTTACTTATGTACCTATTGTCCCCGAAATTACCCTATTCACTCCGGGATTTCTATTCACCCCTGATATTTCTACCCATCCCGGGATTTCTATTTACCATTTTACCGTTATCGTAATGTTTTAATAAGTTAAAGATAAACATATCAGTTCTCTTCTTCTATTGAAGAAGAAAGCATACTATTATATATCTATTGTTTATGTTCAAATATGTATATACAATATGATCTTGAATTTAAAAACCCTCCTCGTGATTCTTTTAACATCACGTTAACAGTACCGTAGGAAGTTAACACTCATTCACTGGACAAAACCTTCTCGTATACCTCAATTTTTATGAGTCTGGTACACCTCGGTCAATCTACGAGAATAATCTATAAAATCTAATCCTGTTATTATGATGCCGCGATGGTAGAAATTCTAAATTCTTAATCGTATTAAACGTATACCAATATACATGAACCTTTGTTACAGAAAACAATACGGCAGATTTATTTAAGCCTTGTACTGCATTTTAAAGCAATAAATCTTAAAAACAAAACAAATCCCAAATTGTATAGATTCGCTATTTATTCGAAACACAGTTGAAGCAAATATAATTCGCGTTAAATCCCCATAAAAATCCGTCGCCAGAGGATGAATAGAGCAGGCCACATTCAGCGCATGAAAAGAGCGACCAAAAACGAATATATTCGGGGAGAACGACTGAAATACGGTGAGCGCTCGCCACGTGTCAGATATAGAGCAAATGGTAGAGCTAAACTTGATATGTCATGCGGAACTGAGCGTGGTTGGTGAATACGTTTCAAATGGCTAGGGCAAATCTTTATTGGACTGCAGTATTTGTAATGAATGGAAGGGGCCTTTTAAAGGAAACCATTTCATATTTTTCTAGTATAATATCCGTAAATGTCTTGATTTAGGAATAACACTGTATAATACGTATTACTTATACGTATTATACAGTGTCCCGGGTCCCGGGTATGACCTTAAACTGCCTCTATCGGGGGCTCTAGAATCTTAGGATTCATCAGAGGCCTACGATAGTATAGTTACTATCAGTACAGGATAGTAACTTAGAGCGGCGGCGGAAGAGTAGGCATAATTATGCATACCAACGGCGGCGCTCACAGGCCGAGTTAGCTGGCTTACTGTACGCTCACTGAGACGCAGGGGACGAGCACAAGTGAGCTATTTAGTCCGAGGGAGCATACCTGAAACAAAACCCCGATCCAAGGTGTTATCCGACCCGTGCTGAGGGATCCTTGGCCAGAGGGTATTCTGGTCGATAACGGAGGGTGTCTATGTTGGCAGTCATAGGACACAGCATGGATCCGCCTTACCCCCGTATAGGGCTCTGCGAGGGTGGACCGTTTAGTCCCTAATACTCGTGGGAACGCAATGGGTTTATATCATTTTAATCCTTCAAATGGCGGCGACGTGGTCCGCCACCCGTCACGTCTCGTTTCCCGGAGAGGCGAAAAGTGGCCAACGGAGAGCCGTTTTGCTACGTTGAATGTGGGAGGAGGAATAGAAGGTAAGATGGACGAAGTATGTCAGCTGATGAGTGAAAAGCGGATCGATGTGTTGTGTGTGAATGAGACGAAGCGGAAAGGGTGTGATACTACAACACACGGACAATACACGGCGTATTGGTCTGGAGTACCGAACACCACCAGAGGTTGCCAAGGTGTGGGTCTCATTCTTTCCACAAGTATGTCTGAGTGTGTGACTGAGTTCGAATGCGTGAATGCAAGAGTAATGTGGTTGAGAATGAAAGTTGGTATGACCCGTATCTTCCTAGTAGGAGTGTACGCTCCTGTAGATATGGGTGCAGTTGTAATACAGGGAGAACAAGAGGAAAGAAAGGCATTCTGGGAGACCCTGAGAGATGTGTTGCGGTTAAGTCAGTATAATGAAAGAGTAATAATGTTAGGTGATTTTAATGGATGGGTTGGGGTAAAACGTGATGGTTTTGAAAGAGTACTAGGTCAATTCGGTGACGAGAGTGAGAATGAGAATGGGTACAGTCTGCTTGAGATATGTTTGGAATGGGGTCTTTGTGTTACAAATGCTATGTTTGAACATAAAAGAATCCATACGTTTACACGAGAGAGGAAAAATGTGAGAAAGAGTATGATTGACTTCGTGATTGTAGATGAAAGACTGAGAAAGAATGTTCTAGACACAAGAGTCTATCGTGGGACCGCAATCCATACAGACCACTTTCTGGTGATGAGCCGAATATGTGGTCTGTCCAAAGGATGGCGCCACCGAATCCCTGAGACTAAAAGTGTACTAGAGAGAATAAAAGTAGAGGAACTGCAAGAGGAAGAAGTGGCAGATGAGTACAAAAGTAAGTTGGTTGAGAAGTTTGAGGGATCTGAAGACATAAGAGAAGTAGAAGAGCTATGGAAGGTAGTCAAAGAAGGTGTGGTGAGCGTAGCTGGTGAAGTATGTGGTGTAATAAAGAGACGAAGAGGAAGAAAAATGAAGAATATTTGGTGGGATAAAAGTGTACAAAAAGTTGTATGTGAAAAGAAGAAAGCATGGTTAGACTGGCTAGCCACCAGAGCAAACGAACTAATGCATAAGGCGACGAATGAGGATATAGAAAGGGCCTGGAATGATTATAGGAAAATGAAAGGAATTGTAAAGGATGTGGTGAATGAAAAGAAAAATGAACAAAAGGATAATTTTGATAGAAGGTTGTCTAAGGATTTTCAGACGAACATTAAGTTTTTCTGGAAATCCATTAGATCAGTAAGAGGCATAACTCAAACCTCAGAGCTGAAATCCATACGAGACCAAGATGGAAATATAGTGAAAGGGGAAGAATGCGTGTTGAAACGTTGGAAGGAGTATTTTGAAAGTTTGTATGAAAGAGATGTAACAGAGAGTGAACGTAGTTCACTAAGTATAGACAAGAACAAATGTAAAGATGACATTGGTATGGATGAGATTGTGAAAGCTATTAGTCTTAGTCTTGTTTCAGAATTAGTATCTGTTTTGTAAATTATATGACCATAATTGTTATACAATACGATAAAATGGAAAATCAGTATATAACAAACAAAACGTTTCTAAAATGAAACGATCTCAAAGTATGTAACCGACTAGACTCAAGTTTCAATTATCAAAGTGTGTGCCTTCCGGCTTGGGTACTTAGTTCTTTTATTTGGTAGACGGCTTGTACCCGGTTAAATCTAATATGTTGTATATCTAATTCTGTACCTTTCAAATCAATTATAACTTTAATGAAGCCAACTTTATAATATATTCTTAATTTAAATCAATGTCTAGACAGTGGGCTCAAGTAAATATTACTAATAAAACCTACGAAACTTATAAATTGTGAATGTAAATGTGTTATTCAGTCAGGTAAAAACGGCTGAACGGATTAAGGTGAAAATTGGCACACAGGTGGCTTATTACCTGGATTACACATATGATACACAATTTTATTCACAAAAATGTAAGATTCCAGTGGAATTATCAAACAGTGCATATGCCTTGATGGGTGAAACTTTACTATTGTGTTATTTGTTCTAAAGCGAACGCTGACGATGTCACGGGAAGAATTAATTTAAAAACTAAGAAAATCCTCAGTTTAATTCATATATTTATCCAAATTATTATTTTTACTCGTGCCACTTCCAGTAGCTCACAGAACATCATGCTGGCTAAGCTACATAGCAATGGGAATACCTCAACGGGTAAATAAAAATATAGCCAGAATATAGAACGTAAACATGTTTACAGAATTCTACGGTTCGATTAAAAACTGACGATTACGTAAACATTCATGATTTATAGATATAAACTGCTGTTGTCCACATTATTTCCTTTCTCACACATTTGGTAAAAAGATAAATAACAGATTTTGGCTGAGACAAGCTAGATTTAAAAAAAATGAATTGAAAGTGACGATTACTTAAACATTCATGAATTATAGAAATAAACTGCTGTTTTCCGTATTATTTTCTTTCTACATACACTTACGGAAAAAGTTAGATAACAGCTTTTAGACTAAGACAAACTAGATATTTTTTTATGTGAATTGAAACTGACGATTGCGTAAACATTAATGATGTATATAAATGAACTGCTGTTCTTCACACTATTTCCTTTCGCACACATTTGGTAAATAGATAGATAACAGCTTTTTGACTGAGACAAGTCTAATTTTTTTTTATTTTAAAGATTACAGTTAAGTAGGCTTTCACTGCGTTTCCAGAATAAAAGAGGAGAGCGAAGGCTTACGTCATCTTAGCAAAATAAAACTAGAAACTGCACGTGTGGCGCAGCGGTTTATCACTTCGTTTCTCGGTTTCGATTCCCGCGCAGAATAACTATTTTAGAGACTCATAAATAGTGGTTCTGAGTCTGGATGTATTTTGTGTCCGTCAATTATATGTTTGTAAGGTACCTCGCGACGGATGTGGACGCGGACGTTGTCTTTAAAAATAAGTAAGCCCCGCGAGAGAGCACTCAATTTGTGGCATGAACTTAGACTCGGGGCGGTTACTGAAGAGGTTGAGTGATATTTAGGAAGGTTTGCGTAATTGTCACATAGTAAACTTACCAGAACAACATGCCAGTCATATATGTAGATCAAGGCATTAGTTCGTTACCATGCTCATATACATATTACTAGCGGCCCGGTACGTGCTTAACTACGTATAACGCATAGTAATAAAAAAAAATATTATTAAGTTCATTTATTCAAAAAAAAAATGTTTTAAATTGCTAAAAGAAGTTGATTTTACACTTTTTCAAGACTCTTTTAAATTTTCTCTACGTACAAACCTTCCCTGGACTTCCACAAATAATTCAAGACCAAAATTAGGCAAATCGGTAAAGGCGTTGATGAGTTATAACATTACAACGAAAAGTGGCATTGATTTTTATATATATAGATAGATGCAAGATTATTTGTAGATAAAGCTTGTGTATGCCGTTTAGTTTGTCGTCAATTCAAAATAAAGCAATACGGATGTGAGCTGCAAGGAAGCGATTTATGGTGCGCGAAGGAAAACTCGGAAAAAATACTTACAGAAACCGTCTGTGTTTATAGTGCTGCTACAGACCATAGACAAATAGAATTCTCCCATTTACAACCGACTTTGAAAAGATGGAGGTTATCAATTATCGACTGTTTTATTTTTGTATATGTGTGTTACACGATTTGTTCGTTGTTAGAGAGCCGATTTTGAATATTCTTTTATTGTTTGATTGTTCATGTTTTCAAATCCTATTGTTAAGTTGAAGTTGATTTTACGTTCTTTTTATATTACAAATAATTTATTTAATCTTTTTAGTATAATTTGGATAAACCGTTCGGTTCAGCGTCTTTTTCGGGTGGACGCTGGTTTGATTCCCACATTGAATAATCTTTTTATAAAATCGAAGATTTGTTTCTGGCTCTGGTTCGTTGAGGCACAACCCTTCTTGCTTTTGAGTGCATGTTAAGTAATCGGACTTGATTTGTCATAAGAACGCCTGTGACATTCTTTAAAGTTAGTCAGAAGGCTATTATAATCTGCCTCTTGGTGTACCTACACGGTTACTGATTTTTTATGGCTTTTGAGGTCATCTAGCCGCAACAAATCAGACTGGGAGAATAGTAATGGCAAAAGGCTAGGCAGGAGAAGGAGATAAAACTAAAGTCGATTTTAGAAATTTCAATACTTTTGACTTGTCCTCCCAACAGCATTCTGGAAGAGATAGCTACAAAGCGAT
Organism: Pseudoips prasinana; assembly: GCA_951640165.1. Lineage (NCBI taxonomy): Eukaryota > Metazoa > Arthropoda > Insecta > Lepidoptera > Nolidae > Pseudoips > Pseudoips prasinana. The sequence continues at coordinate 13,168,185 of OX621245.1, read as the reverse complement.
ACGACCGCCGATTGTACCTACCTGTATTTCCTGATTTTAAAATCATGTATTGTGTTTTTTTTTGTGCATCAAAGTGTACTCTAAATGTCTATCTATCTATATACATTTCATTACATCTCGGGGTGAATAGAATATCAATTGGGACAATTTGAAGGCCAGGTATTCTTTTCAAGGCCAGAAACGCACCCGCGACTCCTTGGTGTTGCGAGTGTCCATGGGCGGCGGTGATCACTTATCATCAGAATACCCACTTGCCCGTCTGTCGCCCTCTTATATAAAAAATGAATACTAAATACATTTTTGATACGGATCCAATGTAAGATTTTGTAAGACACCATCAATATGATATTCAAGGTTAGCAAAACTATTGGAGAGAATTTGAGGAGTTCTATTTATCTCGGAAACGAAACAAATGAAACAAAACCAGTTTTTGAAATACGAAAAATATATTTTCGTATTTCAAAAAATGGTTATCACCTATTCTTGTATGGAAAGATATTTCATTTTTTGGATTCCAAATGTTGATGTGCTATATGTTTCTGTTTCATAGACAAATAGGTCTCCTTAAGTTACACTTGCTACGTATGGTACACCTTATAAAAGCCCTCAATCTGAATATAAATAATTCTATAAACCACCACCAATTCATTTTCCTGAGAGTAAGTTGAACATTGCAACAGTATATATCTCATAGAAGATACACGAGCAAGGCACTTAAATAGACAAATCGCAAAGTTGCAATTGACAGTGTATTAAACAGCTGCCTGCATGCCAGAATACGGCCAAGACGTAGAGTTAAGAGGGCTTTACAACAACTGTATAGTTTAATTAATAAGTCATGTAAAGACCAAAATCTTTTAAAAAGTTAATTGCAACTTATCATCATCATCACAGCAGTCGAAAGACGTCCACTGTTGGACAAAGGCTTTCCAAAGATCTGTATTTAATCTGCATTAAAATTTTATTCTTAGAAAAGTATTTTAATTTGCTAAAAAAAAAGGCCCGTAATACGATATTAAGTAACCGAATCATGTGTTATTTTTGTAAGTGAGGTAGATATAATAATAATATTGTCCAGATGTGTGCGCAAACACAGGTGATCTTACTATTACAACCGGAAACAGATCCAGTCTTAAAGACATGGCGTGAACCACTAACTTTAGGCTCCAGGCGTCAGTCATTCTGAGAATTGTTCGTATTAGAAAAATCCCACCATCACTTTTGTAGGCCCGGTAGCCGGTATTTGACCCAGGGCCTCATTACCTACGCTTGAATACCGACGCTACCAACACACGAGACAGTGAATGATAATGAATAAAATAAAATGTAGTTATAATAATAATAATACCTTGGACAATGTCACACATATCATCCTAGCCCCAAACTAAGCAAAGCTTGTACTATGGGTACCAGGCGACGATATACATACTTATATAGATAGATAAATACTTATATACATAGAAAACATCCATGACTCAGAAACAAATATTCGTGCTCATCACACAAATATTTGCACTTACCGCGATTCGAACCCAGGACCACCAGCTTCGTAGGCAGGAGCACTACCAACTAGGCTACGGTGACCTTACATCATGAATTCATGCCACTCAATATTAAAACCCCGATTTAAATAGAGGAATAGGTTTATTGTCCTTAAATAACTAAACTATTTGTTGTAAATATTGTCTGTGTGTTATACAAGCTCCTTTATTCCACAAGGGGGATGTCACGGCGCCTAGCGGGTTGCCAGGGAGCTACAACTTTTTCTTTGACAGAGTTCTAATAAATCTGGCCAAGACCGGCAATGCAGACGCCAGCAAACTCTAGGGAATATCGAATTTGCACTTTCCGAACGAATCAATTGTAACAAAAATAACAAGAGTATTTCTGGTTAAATATATCACTTGATATATTTATGTACATAACAGTTAAAATTAAACTATAATGTTACTTATTTTAAGGTGGCAAATATGTAATTATGTTTTAACCGACTACAAAAGAAGAATAATTAGCTCCTGGGTTCAAATCCTGGGTGGGACCAAAAAGTTATTTAGAGATTTTTCTATCCAGAAAACTTCTCAGTATCTGTCCTAAGTCTGGGAGTTGAAGGTCGGTCCTGTACTTGACCTCTTTCCGGGCGTGTCGCTTGTCTTCCCATTGGATCATTACAGTGATGGAATAGTAAATGGATTGCAGCTAAGCTATTAGGTCGCGGGTTCTATCCACGCACGAAATAATCTTATATAAAAACAAAGATTTCTTTGGGGATCTGGTTGGTTGCGTACATTGTCGTTAAGTCATGTCAGAGGCCTACTGGCTGGCTTGAAAAACTCTGACACAAAGATAACCACCATACGATAAAAACGATTACATTTTATTTTTATACTAATGCAAATCTAATCTCAAAAAGCAAAAGTTACATAATTTCACTTTCGCCTTTTTTAACCATCTCAAGATTTTTTTAATTTTCTTTTACTATTTTGGCATACTTCCAGCTACCAGGTATCTTAAACATGACTTATAAAAATCTGGCAGCCATTTACAAGTTTCCAGTGATAGAGAATACATTAATAAATAAAGTTAAAGGTCGATTAGCAAAATGTGAAAATAGGAGAGTGAATGTTGTGTAGTATGTTAAGAAGTATCGTACCCTGCTAATATTATAAAGGCGAAAGTTTGTAAGTGTGTAAGTACATATGTTTGTTACTTCTTCACGTCTAGACGGCTGGAGCGATTTTAATAAAATTTGGTATGGAGTTAGCTGGCACCCCGGATTAATACATAGGCTAATTTATAAAGTTTAATACGGGTAAAGTGGTAGGCACAGCTAGTAAAAAATATATTAAACTTTAATTCACATATCATAAACTTTTGTTGCATGCTTATTCAGTAAATATAGTCAGCCTCGCAATAAGCCCTTATTTAATCTGTCCACAACGTTTTAAGATAGCGGTAGACTTCGCCGGTCGCATAAAGAAAATTCCTGCATTAAATTACTCTTTACATGCAATTTACCTCAGAAGGTGGTCCTATCTGCATCTGGCTACGAATGACATGAATAGCTTCACGATCAAATCCAGATTCCTGTTTACCTTCTTCTTGAGATGGCCGTGGATTTAATGAGTTTATAATATAATAAATAAACAAAAGTTCTTTAAGTGCACCTACTTATATTTATATTTATTTATCTCTTGTCAAGGCTGCAACTGAAACATACTCGTACTCAATTATAGGGTTTAGTAGCAAAATTAATAAAAGGGATATATGGATACCTTTTCATAATTTGTGGATACTCACTCCATCCATGTCTGTCACAGCGTAATATCTCAGCTTCAACTGATGCAAGCGCTTTCAAACTAAGAAACGTTTTAGATATTCCTTATGTTTGCTTATATTTTGAAGGCGTACGGTTTAATAAAATCAACTTTAAAATGACTTCTAGTTTTTTCATTCGGACTATAAAAGCGCTTTCAAATGCGCTCTTAGAAATATAGATTTTAAAGTTGATCGGTCTAATAACAAAAAAATGGACATGGTGATTTTTCAATTCTAACTAGGTCCCTCAACATAATCTCGATTTTGAAGGAAATTAGTCCAGTAACTAAATGTACGAATGGCGGTCAATTTCTAAACAATACAAAAGACCACTCGGTCTAACAGATATCGATTTTATGGCTATTTTATTTAAGTTCAGTATCTGAATTTTGTAGTATCAAGAAACTATAAAGTTCAAATAATGCACCTTTTCTTCTAGTTTCGCTATTCAAATCTAAAAGCAAAGTCCAGGGTAGGCACTACGGCGTTAATCTACAAACTATACCGGTAGAAGAAATTTACGAGTTCTCTACACATGGTAACAACACCCTAAGCTTGGATCTAGATGCCATCTATTGGACATTGTTGTAAAGACATAGCTGACTGATAATTTCACTTTTGTATTCATATACAAACGTTGCTAAACGTTAGATGATTCTTTCAAGACAGACCGATAGTTAATTATCTCGTAAGTTTTAAGAATAGTAAAATGCCTAAATGTTCCATAATATATTATAAATCCGTCTCATAGGTTTCTGATAACTGACTTCTAAAGATCGGACATTATTTGTTCGACTGTATGTTTTCTGTTTATTACGCGATATACCGAATTAGGTAATATTATTTTGTTCGATAGGTTATCAAAATCCTACAGAACTATTATTATTGTTTTCTATTGTTTACATTTTTTATACTTCTTGCCGATCTTGGTACCAAAACGAAAATGAGTTTTCACACTTTCAGCCTATTCAATGCCCTTAACTTAGTACCTATAACTTGACGTCATCACTCGTGTTTGCGTTCGCTGAGCACCTATTATATGCCAGTAGCATAACATAAAACCACCCACAGGAAGTGAGAGAGCTGTCTACATGACTTTACGCTACTCTTCGTTAATGTATAGGGGCAACAAATCAAATCTACCATAAAACTTCGCATCTAATACGAGTCCCCTAAATACAATATTTATGTATTTGTAGACAGTTTCATACTTTCCTCGCGATGTCCGCCCGAGTTATATTCTAGACCAAATCAAACTGGCCCGTGACTTTCCCTTTACCCTTCAATTTTCGTTTGTAATGTTGTTTTCGTATAAGAATATGGAGGTCACGCTATGTTGGTAGTATGTTACGCGGAGTACCGAGTATGAATAATGCATTTTTGTTTTAGATTTTTATGAGCAAAGTTTTGATTATTTTCAGTTCGGCTACGTATACATATGTATACAAGCGAAGGCAAGACTCCTTCGGTACACAATAACAATAATTGTTGGGATTCTGTGAAAGGTATGAGCTATTATTTATTATGGGCAAGAATTATAATTTAATCCTGTGATTCATGTGTTTCGGCTGCCAGCGCAACGCTCGGTATTAGGTAGCAAAACTTAATTGAATAGAACACAATATCAAATAGACTTTTGACAAAAAGAATAAGACAAATATTGAACCAATATCTAAAATGGCGGGGATTGAACCAATACCCTCTATCGATCTGGAATAGGAGGCAAAGGAAGCTGATTGGATCCCCGCCGGACGTTTCAATTTATGTACTCCCAGTATGTAATATAGGGTTTACACTTTGCTAATTCTGTTATGAAAATTTGATTCACAATATTGTTAATTTATATACCTATATTAAAAAAAAAAGTAGTCCATTCGTGTTTACCTTTTTGTAGCATTTTTGGATGCGCTTATGTTATTGTAGAGCATGCCTGTTTGATCAAGTGACCCTCTTCTTCGCGTTATTTCCTTTCGATGACTGTGCCGATGGCGGCTAAAGAGGTGCCAAGTATTGATGGCCTGTTATGCCCTTACATGGATGCAACATCGCATTCTTTTTGGCTCCGGGCTCGTCGTAACCAAATAACTATTTTTTGGCTTTGGTAATGTTGGTATTGGACCTCATTAACTTTGGTTTAATATGCTGCAACTAGATCAAAGAAGTATTCGACAAATAAAGCTATTAATTGGAAAACAAATAATTCTACTCCATCTAGTTAACTGAACATCCTTGCTATGGCCCCAAGACCACGCATTTTTGGTTTGAATCCCGCACAGGGCTGCTATTTGTGTGGTCAGTTAGTATTATAGTGCTTATTCTAGATCTGCTTTCCCTCGCAAATCCTTAATAGAGTAGAGTGAAAGTTTTACAAAACGTTCCTTAAACAACCAATCCCCTCATGCATCTCCACACCAGGAACCGCCCAGAGAGGATGATACTTATTTAATAATTCTTGTACACACAAAACATACAATAAATAGACAAAAATACGAAGAGATGAATAGTACAAAGGTGCTGCTTATTTCGCAAGAAATTTCTTCCAGCAGACCGGCGACAGGAGAAATTTTGAAGAGCTATAATAATGTGTGTAGGTCTATAAAACACTTACATACTAATAATTTCATATATACTTATTTAAGTATATATGCAATATTATATTCAATTATGACTTAACAATAAACTAAATACTAATAATACATTATAGAGTTTGACAATAACTTAAATAAGCTAGATAAGAAACTTAATCATTACAACAACTTAACAATTAAATGTTATTACAAAATATTTAATGGTTACGGCGTTGAATATCAGAATATAATCCCCATTACATCCCGTGCGGGGCGTTGAAGTCCACCTGAGGAAATAGTTACCAGAGTGCACGGCTAGCTTCTTTTTGATTACTATGACCATCTTACTGCGATCACCAACCCATCTGCCATGCCTGGCGATATTGGCATGTGTCCCCAAGATGATTTTGTACTTAATTGTGTACATAATATTACTACAAACGTGTTCTAACTATTTACAAGCGCTTTTAAACACTACATGAATCATCATTACTGCTGGAAGAAATCCATATTGGGGGGATATGCAATAATAACCACGCTTGGCAGACGGGTTGGCGATCGCAGTATTATGTTTATAGTACTCAGAAGGAATCTGCTGCCCGTCCTCTGGTAAATATTCCCTCGGCTCGACTTCTTCGGCCCCGAGGGATGAGATAGCGTGATGATATTCTAATAGTCCCTGCCACACATCAAATAAAAACCTTTTAATTTTATTTTCCTTTATTGCTAAACGCTCCCTTCTTTTGTCCGGTGAAGCAGTGACAGCCTCCTAGCTAACTGTAAAGTAAATTTAAAAAAAGATATGTCTTTGTTTCCGTATACGATTGTTTTAAGTCCCCCGTTGTAGGTACACACGGCTACATATCAAGCTACAAATTTCCAGAATAAGCTGATCCCGCGTTGTATAGGATTTACATACAATGAGAGGTCAGCTTATAATGGAAATATAGCTTGATATGTAGCCGTGTGTACACAGAGTTATTTCTTTAGTGTGGGCGTTGTTAGTTTTTAGTTTATAAGTGTCTTTTTTAGAGAAATAATAAAAAAGTAATTTATGTGCTAGGTGCTGAGTAACTAGGTATGCACTGGAGGTACCATTAACATAATTATTTCATATTACCACTTAGCAAAAAATAATTCACTTTTAAAACAAATCTCATACGTTTATACGAATTGTCGTTGAAGTAAATCTTTCGGCTAGGCATGTCGTGCGAGTTGCAATAAAACTACAAATATGAACCATAAATCGAACCTGCTACATTAATCAAACGACTGTTATTGTTTATACTGGAACTATTTTTGTCACGACGAGAAATAGATAAATTTTCGTGCGTGTATGTGCCAAAATAAGTTAGAGATGTATTTGTGGTTTATTAAGTTTAGTCACAAGCAAAGTATTATTATTAAACGTACTACTGGCCGAATTATGGCAACGGCGTGCAAATGGCCAATCTTAATGGACACTACCCACTGCGCCAATAACATAACTATAGGACACCAGCGCATTGTTAATAGATATAATAAATAATAATAAATATATTAGGGACACAATGCCATCTGATACCAAACTAGGCAGAGCCTGTACTATGGCAACCAGACCACTGATAATTCTTAATGTATAATGGAAAAGCCTGAACATAGGCGAGATTAACTCATTAATGAGTTTACTTACAGCAAACCAAACACAGAGGAAGATTTGTTTTACAGGGTAGAACAGTGAAACAGTGTAACTATCCAGAAGGGTACAACATTATCTATTTAAAATTAATTTATCTAGGAAGAAGGGGGAATACTGAGAGACCAGTAAGTGAGCGTTGATGCATCATGCACCCCCTCAAACCTACGCCTGAGTCGCAAGTCGCAGGCTGAGATCTATAGAGCGTACTTAGACTTTGCTCAAACTTTACTTACGTAAAACTTTGCTAAGTGTATGCTAAGCTTATACTTTGATTTAGTATTTATAGACTTTTTGAAGTTAAGATTATGCTTAGCATAAGCTAAGACAGACAAAGTCAAAACACCGATGGAACCGGTTTCCGCACAGTGAATTCATGAAATGCTAAGAATGAGGTCTTCTCTACATATAACTGATATATAATTATATTATAAGGTAAAAAATTATAACGATAGGAAATGTGACTGTATTCTTCTTTAAAAAGACTCTAGAGGCGGACTAGGTCTAGCACGAGTAGAATGAGGGAGGAACTTCTTCTTTCCAGGACGGTGAAAGAATCATAAAAATATTATTAAATCTAGATTTATATCAAATAACTTTCTACACACTGAGCACTCACAACTACATTACATATAAAATAACACGCGTGGTACCAAAACTGAAAAGCCTCGGTCACAATAGGCCTAGATAAATAAAAACAAAAGTAAACAGAGTTAATTAATAACATTATTAAACTGGGGGCTGTTGGTCGCCCTAAAGCAGTCAAATGTTCAGTGTCCGAGGTAGTAAGTTATAAATAAACGAATTAATAGTGACAGAATTACGTAAAAATTACATTGATGAGAATATAATTAAAGTAAGAAGTGAGAGTACAGAGTGAGTTATACAGCTATGAATATAAGTCGACCGAAATGAAAAGCTAGAACAATATTTACACGACCACCTTCCGAAAATTTTCAGAAGTAGAACTCGTGCCTGTTTCTTGAGTCGTCAAGCCATGTGGAGGTTTCTTGGAAGCATAGTCCGTAGTCAATGGGACGGCATAGAACTGGAACTTTAGAGGGGTGAACTCGGCCATTGACTCAATTTTGTACATAGATTTGTCCAGCTGAATGATGATGATAGATCTTACCGTTGGAACTCCATCCCGATTTCCGGAAAATTACTGCTTGGCTGCCATAAAAACATCAAGACGGGGGTTCGTGAGAAATTTAAAGGGTGTAAAGCCGGAACTTTAGTCGGGATGTTTTGTTTTTCCATCCATCGCTTCTTACTCTGTAATGTGAGAAGTGGACGCGGTTTAGTCATATTCAATCAATCATCATAATTAAATAATTCTATCAATTACCTTCCTACATTACATACATTATAATTTAATCCAAGCAAACGTTGTACATAGCTCGTAGAGCCGACGGCCGCTGGGGCAGAAAGGTTCTCGAGTGGCGACCACGAACCGGAAGACGCAGCGTGGGCAGGCCCCCTACAAGATGGACCGATGATCTTGTGCGGGTCGCTGGAAATCGCTGGATGCGGATAGCGCAAGACCGGCAATTGTGGATATCTTTGGGGGAGGCCTTTGTCCAGCAGTGGACGTCTTTCGGCTGATATGATGATGATGATGATGAAACGTTGTAATGCGGTCTTACTAACCAAAACTGGACCGCAAGTATAAAAAAGTTATTTGGTTAGTCAAACTAGACCGCATTACACCGTTTGCTTGGAATTAATTAACATTAAGAAGATGACTGACCATTTAAATGAAACTGTACTAGTTGTGTGCAAACTAGAAACTAGTAGTAAAACTGCACCGTATTACAATGATCATTTAATCGAAGCAAACGTTAAAATGCAGACCAGTTTTACTAACCAACTACTACAGAACCATCCGCTTGCAAGTCCGGTTCGCACTTCACCAGTTTTTTATTCCCAACCTATCTGTAGGTACTCACACTCCAGTCAAGTAAACAGTAAATCAAACGGCTAAGTGTTTGTTTATTTGTTTCCCAGTAGTCTTGTAACGTGTTCGTACAAATCTGATAACAACGCACACTCACGCGATACTACGCTTTGAAAACATGAAACTGAAGAACAGATTGTATCTGAATTACTATCTAAACACGTTGATGGATTCGTTGCTAAAAGTTTGATGATTCTTTTAAGATATACTGACAATATTACCTAATTGTCCGGTATTGTAGTGTTGTTAGTAGTACTCCAAGGTTACCTGTGTCACTTTATCAATTATTGTGTTTTGTTTTTCCTAATTAAATTCGTTGTGGGAGGAATGAGAGTTTAAGCGATTCCCCAGGACGTACCTGAACCTCACCGCTAAGTGTTATTTTAATATATGCCACTGTTGGCCTTGGTATATAGCAGTTGCAGTGGTAGGTAAGAGGGTGATGCCTAATGACATAAAATATAGATCACAACTACATTTCTCATCTAGTGAGACTCTTTACATTCATCACATCATAGTAGATAATAGGAAGGGGGGGAACACCGAGAGAGAGAGAGAGAGAGAAGGTGAGCGTTGATACATCACAGAGGGCCCCCTTAAACCTACGTCTGAGTTTCAAGTATAAGACTCTTTCGAGTGTTACCTCCTCTACCATGGCATGGTTTCCCTGCCTGCCTGTGTGCCCCGCGGTTTTTCCCGCGTTATACTTTATAAATTATAGTCTATGTGTTTAATCCAGGATGTCAGCTAACTCCATAACAAATTTTATTAAAATCGCTCGAGCCGTTTAGACGTGAAGAGGTAGCAAACATACGCACTCACACAGTCACAATCTTTCGCCTTTATAATATTAGTGTGATGTGATCGGCCATTTTTGTTACTGAAAGCCAATCTCTGATATCTTATTACAATGACGTCATAAGAAATACATGTTCATTAAAAGCGATGTCACGTTAAACCGCTTCAACTGTAATTGGAGCGCAATTTTTCAATTTTGAGATGGCTGAAGTCGAAAACTTCAGGGCTCAATAAATTAAGTAATTTCGTGGCACTCAATACAATGTATTCATCAATTCTTGAACGGAAGGATCGGTGTAAGGGATACTACTACATAAAGGCGGCTACTGGCTCGCTCTACACGCGACACCGAACATCTTGCGTTGTTGCTTGCACCGAATCCGCTGTCATTGTTAGGGTGCTAACATCTTCGTTCGGACAAGTCTTGCTTGTTACAGTAGTTTTCTTGACGAAGTAATTTTCGGTATCTAGTCGTCCTGAACGTATTTAAACTATTAGAAAAGCGAATGTACAACGGTACAGTAGGTCATGGTTGTCAGTCGTCAGTCATCGGGGAAAATCATTTTAAACAATATAAGACTGGCCTATGATGATTCGATTTTCGTACGAATTAAATATGTATTGGTAACTGATTTTGAGTTGCGAATGTTAACTACCGTACGTTAACTAGTTTCTGTTGAAACTAGTCAACCATAAATGAATTATTATAAACTAGCTGTGCCCCGCGGTTTTATCCGCGTTAATCTTTATAAATGGTAGCCTTTGTGTTAATTCAGGGTGTCAGCTAACTCCATACCAAATTTTATTAAAATCGCTCCAGCTTTTTAGACGTGAAGAAGTAACAAACTTACACACTCACACAGTCACAAACTTTCAGCTTTATAATATTAGTGTGATAGCCTGTGTTAATGCAGTGTCTCAGCTAAAATCACTCTAGCCGTTTAGATAAACATACATACTCACAAACTTTCGCCTTTTTAATATTAGTGTGATAAAAGTTGCGTAAGCGCAAATATTCTCCTCATTATTTCAATCCGATCGTACGGTTCTCCAATGCAATCGGCAATAGATCTTGTCCTTACCTAGCTTTGTATGTTTCCCAATGCACGAAACTATCTCCCATACTCCGGCCTGTTAGTGTGTATTGCCAGGAAACAGAGACAGTAATTATAAACACATTTTAACTATTACATGAGGTCCACTTGACCCAATATTTTAAATATAATTCTTTTTAATGACGTCAGATCAACGTGCTCTTGAATGAAATCTTGCATTGGACAAAATCACAAATTTCTAAGTAACCTAGAAATTACCTTGTACAGGACACAAAAGAGACCTATAAGAACCCTTTCCTCTTTTATCATTGAGGAATAATTGTGCAACACCTTTGAGCAAAGAAATAACTCTAAAACAAATGGAAATAGAAATTGCTACATAATTTATAGATAGTTGGAATATGATTTGAAAATTTGCTTTGGCTTTAAACAGTAAATACAATGCTAAATACGCAAAAGCATAAGTCATAATGGGAGGAATGCACGCGGTGTAAATCCTAACAGAAAATTTATTGCTTGCGTTTTGGAAGCAGCAAAGCTGAAACAAAGTTAAATTTAATGATTTTTATAGAACAGAGATTATTATGTCTTCCTGGTGGTGAACCACAGATTTACCTAAATTTTAGTTCGAATTGTGGGAAACCACGGTGGTTGTTATTTTTTATACTTATGATGCATTTGAGGGTAAATTGACAATTAATTATGACAATATAATTAGTAGTAGTAGTATTTCAAACGGTCGATGATGAGGGCTAAATAAAAAAATATACGAATTTTAACTTCTTTAATTTACTAATTTACTTCTTCGATTCTATGTGCTGCATAACAGTTACTAAAGAGCTTTTTTAATAAACAACTCCTAAAACATCAGTTTGAGACCTAATAATCCTATCCAAAAATTATATCAGTCATTTGAGTTAATAACTTCGGAACACAATACCACATGTTCCTAAGTTTGACCTCTAGTGACTGATAAGATTTAGGTAGGGCAGCAATTGTAAAAGTCGATAGAGTTAAAATTTCAGAAGACAACGCCATGTATCACGTACTGTATTGGCTACTTCAATGGCTCTCCCTATTGACATTCTATTCAATATCCTAATAAACTACAATGACATGGCAACCCCACACTACACCCACCTTCACAGATTGAACGATTAAAGAAGTAATTAAGTATTGACGCTCATTCTGTCTGGCGACTTTCAAATTTGCATGTTAAACGAAGTTTAATTTTGGTTTTTGTTTTACTCCCTTATTGAGATGCTGGTTCGCGTGCGTAGCCTCGGGGACATTTGAGGTAAAAGCATCACTGCGAAATTAATAAAGCTTATTTGTTTAACTATAAGGCTTGTTTTTGTTTGCAGGGTTAGTAGGCATACTGGTGGAGTATTGATGGACTTTTTAATTGTATTGTTAATGTCAGTGTTAAGGCGTAGAGATCGCTTGCTTCGATTGTGTGCGGTCGATGCAGTTGCATTTGTATTTGATTGCTTTTGCCTTAAAATTGTATAGGCGTTTGTTGAAGTACTTAGATTAGGATTTATTTACGCATACTATTGTACTAATATCACGGAAATGATCGAAAGCCATAATAATTAATATAATTTTACTTCTTAAAAAACAAAGCTTTTATTATTATATTGGACAGAACTGTTGTTAGAAGACTCATAAATAAAATAAAACTTTTAAACTCATAATCATAAGTGATTTGGCATATAAATTTGAAGTACATATTTGAAAACTTTTCATTATTAAAATGAAACGTCGCATATCCAGTGATTTTAACAATGTATTGTCCTTTATTCAATTGATTCTAATTCATTTAAAGGCATTCCAAGAAAAGTTTACTATAAATAAAATTAGTCCAAATTACGACATAACTACTCACACAACTTCACGTGGCGGAAGAATCATCATCAGCCTGAATCATCATCATCAACCACTGCTGGACATATGCCTCTACCTCGAGTTGTCGACCGTGGTTAGGTGGTAGCTAGAGTACAGGTGGCGCTGCTTCCTGACTACCTGATGTATCCCTTAGTCGAATTTTACGATACCCACTGGAAGATATAGGGTGGTCCTGTTATTATTTTTTTGTGGCCCCGAAATCGCATGGCTAAATTTAGGCGCTAGTATAGATGACCGGTATCTTTTCACTACAAAATGTACTACTTTCTATAGACATCTTACTTTTAAACGTTTTTATATGCTACCCATAAAACTGTCATTACCTACTTTCAAAAGTATGTTTTGATCAAAAATAACATAGAGTATATACCGAAATACAGTATTTAAAACCACATATAAAGCTAACATTCCACTGAAACACAGTAATCTGAAATAATAAAAACAACAATAAAACACTCAATTAACACAAATATACGATGTTCGAAAAAAATTAACTACCAACTTTCACAGCCATTCAAACTCATTTAATTCTCACATATTGTAAACAATAAACGAGTATCCAAAAGTTCAAATTACAATCACACCTTCATCCACGGTACATTTATAATACACCTACAAAGCATAACTCTTAAACGCGAAGGAAATAAATTATGTACTTACGGCGGTAAGCCATATTATATATAAGCCATATAGATATATTGTTATAATATATATATATTTTGTTTCAGAGGGTGGATCGATTCCCCGTTAGCGGACGGTGGTCAGGCATTAAAATATTAAGGGGTCTCTAATCTGCTATGATTGAATTTGCATTACAGTGTGTGTGTACGCGAGCCCTAACTCGTTCGCTTTATTTTAGAAGCGCTTACTAACGAATGTCGAAAGAAGTTCCCCTTTAGAGCTAAAAAGACTGGATATCAGATTCCAATATCAATTGTACTCGTAGCTATTATTATTATAAATACCGTATACTTATGTGTAATTTAATTGGCGCCAAAGCTCCTAATTAATGTTAATCACAACACGCTAAAATGTTTAGCGTGTTGCGATTTCTAACAGAAAATTTCATTGTATCTACCATTCCCGGTTTGCTTTATATAACCTAGTCAAAAATCCTATTTGGATTTAATACGCCGTTGAATTTAGATTGGAATTACTAGAATATCTGTAGAGGATATTAAAGACAGTTTTTGTTTAGAATCAAAGAGAGTGAATTATGGTTGAGATTTTCAAACTAATGGATTAAACATCGAACTTTAAAGCTTCTTGATTAAAAATTAACTAAACTCAAATTATGAAAACTTTAAAACAGCGATTTGGGAGCATATTCTAGTTCTGATTTCGTTATTACCTTACTCCCCGTTTTGTATTGCATTAAATACATAGAGTAGAAGTATCACGCTTAAAATTGTAAATTTTGCAATTTTACTTAGGTAAGTACGTTCTCGAATTTCTCACATGATGTACAATCTTATCGATTTTAATTCGACAACCTCTAGTAAACACACACGAATGGTATAAATCCACAGGAGGCATACAAAGCGTGCGGAACCCCGATAGAACAGTATCTAAAGCCTCGAGAAACCCAAATTAGCATTTTAATAAATACACACCCTTTGAACATTCACCACTCGTAATTTATACGGATCTCTATAATCAAATACAAACACATAACTCTTGTTTTGTATGGAAAGTCGGAAAACAAAGTTTAGCGGTTCTTTTTAATTTATATATATGGAGTTCGTGCTCAGGAAACGTTGCAAAGGATAGGTAGGAACTTGTGTTATGAAATAAGTATGCCTTTTATCATGCTACGATTATGTACCTCAGGTGGAGTGGTAAAAGACTGATTTCTTTTTTTAAGACAACGCTGCTCTAAGGAAATTAGTTCCTGTATCGTGAGAATTTTGACAAACATTTCATTCTTCAACACCTAGACTCGGAACTCGGACTCAAGGGATCGAGTCACGATAAGTGCGTAGATGCCATGGCAGTAGAGCAGGTGTGCGGACTCCCATTTTTAAGTTTTCAGTATTAAGACTGGACACAAATAGAGGCTAACTTAAAAAAAATCGAATTGCCTTCATAATGACGTAGTTAAAAGTATTTAAAGTTCACGTTAGACAAAGATAGCGCTATAGTAACATATGACGTCACTTGTAGTGAAATAGTAATCTCCATCTAACAGTCGTATTTCGAGAACAGGACAGACAATATCCTCTTTATTCCCACCAAGAACTTAAAACGTTTATATCTAAAAAGATTATCAGTCAATTTTAGGGCTATTTTGCTTTTTATAAGTTTGCTTTCTTTAGTAAAATTCAATATAAGTCATATCACCTAATAACAACTGAGACATCGGAATTTTTTTTAATAATAATATATTTATTTAATGTATTTATTTATTATAATAATGTATATATTATTAGTATGATATAAATGCTTGAACATCGTACTTATATTATAAATGCGAAAGTTAGTATGCATGTATGTATGTTTGTTACTCTTTCACGCGAAAATTACCGAACGGATTTTGATGGAAATTTGAAGTAAAAAAAAGCTTACCTATATATGCTTATAACACTTTGGTTATAATATATAAAGTTTAACGCGAGTAAAACCGCAGGGCACAGCTAGTTTGTAATAATTGATTTATATGTAAAAAGGAAAAGTCAAACCATGGACCCATAACGATTAAATTTTTGCACAAAATATTTTTTCCCTTTCAAAGGAAATCATATATAACAGAAGCACTAGAGCGAAATCTAGTAATTTACATATTAATATATCGCAATTCAAGTGATCTGAAGAAATGTGGAGAATGATAGTTATGGATACGTAAACATACAAAAGAAAGTGAGCTTTCTACGAAAAATGTTGTGTCATGATAATATTGTACACAATTAAATGTATAAAAGTTATAAAAAATACTAATATGTATTGTACTACTAAATTATTATACGTTACACGCCGAAAAAATATACATCCGCTATTCTGCTTACATAAAGAAGGATTATAGAAACCGTATGTGGATATTTTTTATAGAAATCATGCTCAGTTATGTATAATGTGTTTTATGCTCAATGAGCAATTGGGTATCTGTATGGTGCATATACATTTTGTAATATAAACTGTGTAATCAGTTCTCTTACATAAAAATTGAAATCAGCTCTATGCTTTTTACAAAATTAAATACATCAATCACCTTATTCTTTTTTATATTACTCTTTGAAATATGGCTTTAGCCCCCTCTAAGTTGGAACTAGCCTACCTCCATATATATGATACAATTCTCTATTAAAACATTGCTACTGTGTATATTCTATTTCGTCTAGGTACATACGCACTCACTTAATTACATACAGTGACGTTAAGCTAAACAAGTGCGGTCATCGTAATCTTGGATAAGGGTTGGTACATAAATCACGCGGGGCGACGTTGCCCCGGGCCTTTACTTTATCTACTGTGTGCGGGTGACGCTACTGGGACATGGGCTAGCAACAACTGGAAGGGACAGAACGTAGTTGTATAACAGTGGTACTTTATTGATGCGGTAAGAGAATGGTACTCTCATGGCATCTATTGTCTTATGGTCTACACAGTTCACATAAATATATTGGTGTAATTTAATTAATTGTTAAGTACGTATAATTGTTGGCCATATCAGAGTGATGGTAAAGAGACTGCACCCGTATTTGTGCACTCGCTCGTGCACTACAATACGCGGTGTGTAGTTGGATAGTCTCCGTTGAAATTTGCCGCCGTAGTAGAAGTCTGGGGAGTAACACTATTATATTTGACTATCGAAACAAATAGGAGGTCATATTATTCATATGCGATACTTATGGAAATCATATTACCCACGTTATTGAACAACGTGCAGGTAGAGCATTATTTTGCGAAAAATTGACACATAAAATTTTATGTATAATTGTAAAGTTCACTACCTAATTGGCACATTTGTATGTTTGTTCAAAAGACGTTTCTTTTTAAAAACAACAAAGAAATCTCTAGCGATATAGCTAATCGTTATTCATTGAATAATAAGAGCGAGTCTTTTCGAGCACCATATTGACTTTTGACTACCACTTCTATTGTCTTTACCAAAACGTCCTCGATAATTGCCGACCGCCCCGCTCCCCGCCCGGAGCACCTCTGACCCTCTGAAACTTGCAGCCGATCACAATAATTTATTGTACGTGCCACCATGCATAGGAATTTTGCTAAAACTAGTACAGTTTGGGTAATGGTTCGCGAAATTTACGAAAGGACATGTACTTCTTTGGTTGACACAGAAAATCACAGTTTGATGTTACCGGTAATACAATAATATATTATCATCACAGCTTTAAAGTAGAATTAAAACACATAGAACCGACGTTATTTGGAACAAAGTTAAGATAAGATAAGATACATACTCTTTATTGCATACCAATTACAGACAAAAATATTAGGTCTTTACCTATGAAATTGCCGTTCTGCAGTACTGGCCATTTCAAATCAAAATAATTTTTGTTTGGCTAAGAATTCTAATTTCAAATTAATTTTATTTTAAAAACATGGATTCTTTTTTCCAAAAGTAGTCATTTCTTTATTGATTAGTGTTACATTTTCATCGCATTTCAATCTTTTTCGTCATCATGGATACGTTAAAAATTCGAGTAATTATGGAATATGAGTACCGTCGTGGCAGCAACGCGGCACAAGCGGCACGCAACATCAACGACGTTTACGGAGCTAACACTACAAACCAACGCACCACCTGTTATTGGTTTGCTCGCTTCCGTTCTGGAAATTTCGACCTGAAAAATGAACCTCGCGGTCGTCCGAAGACTTTGGTCGACAATGACGAATTAAAGGCGGTTGTGGAAGCTGATGATACACAATCTACGGCTGAATTAGCAGCAGCTTTCGACGTTAGCGTCAAAACAATATTGGTCCATTTGCGTCAAATTGGCAAGGTAAAAAAGCTTGACAAATGGGTGCCCCACGAACTCAATGATCGCCAGCGCGAAGTACGCGTCGAGACGTGCCTTGCACTGCTCAACAGACACACAAATGAAGGAATTTTGAACCGCATTGTTACCTGCGATGAAAAATGGATTCTGTTTGATAACCGCAAGCGCTCAGCAAGTTGGTTGGATCCTGGTTCAGCACCTAAACAATGCCCTAAACGAAAACTTACCCCTAGAAAAGTGATGGTCACTGTTTGGTGGTCTAGCGCCGGTGTGATTCATCACAGCTTCTTACCAAACGGGGTGAGCATTACTGCAGATGTGTACTGTGAAGAACTGAGCACAATGATGGAGAAGCTGGCGCATCTCCAACCAGCATTGGTCAATCGCTCGTCTCCGCTGCTCCTGCACGACAACGCGCGACCTCATACTGCACAGCAGACGGTCTCCAAGTTGCAAGAACTGGGGTTGGAAGCTCTCCGTCATCCGCCCTACTCACCAGACCTTGCGCCTACAGACTACTACTTTTTCCAGAATTTGGATAACTTCTTGGCGGGAAAAAAATTCAATACCCGAGAGGCAGTACAAAATGCCTTTGAAGAATTTGTTGCCTCCCGTCCAGATGATTTCTTTAAGAAGGGCATCAATAAACTGCCACTGCGATGGCAAAGATGCATTGATTGCATGGGTGATTACTTCGATTAATACAAATAAAAAAATTCATGAAAAAAATTCGTTTAAATTTTTTCATACAAAACGGCAATTTCATAGGTAAAGACCTATTATAAGAAACATTGAAAGCGAATTGTATACAATAGGCGGTCTTATCGCAGTCATTGGATGGATTGGATGGATAATAAAATTATTAAAATTATCCTAAAATCCATAAAAAAACAACATACAGTCTGATTCATAACCATACATAAGTCAGTTAAAATTATTGTAAATTTAAACTCATTTAAAAATATCTTAATATCATGGATATATATTTTTAAATGTAAGATATTGAAAAATTAGGTTGATGAACATATTTCAGTAAGTAAGTAATACGTATTGAAAATGCAATTTTTTCATATAATCAATGGTGGACTCATGAAGCCTCAATTGATGAGGCCACCGCACCATATTTATAAAAATTTTATACGGCTAAATTATGTTGTATTTTAATTATTTAAGTAGACTTTATACAACATCGTTCACCTACAGGTATTAACGCGACTATTATTGCCATTGACCTATATGTGTAGAATACATATAAGTCTATGATTATTGCGTTGCATCTTGGTCGAAATGTCGGGAAAATATCAGTAAAGGTTAGTCGCGTTAATACCTGTATACAATCATACAATGTTATATAATTATAATACGCCAAAGTTTAAAACTGTATATAAAGTAGTCTACTTTATACACACTTTTAAAGTAAACTTTCAAATAAGGCGGTTTTAGTTGATTTTTAATGTCTACTCCAAGTATCAAAACTGGCTTAATGTTG
Organism: Pseudoips prasinana; assembly: GCA_951640165.1. NCBI lineage: Eukaryota > Metazoa > Arthropoda > Insecta > Lepidoptera > Nolidae > Pseudoips > Pseudoips prasinana. The sequence goes on along the minus strand of OX621245.1, from coordinate 13,148,463 downwards.
GCAGAAAATACATTTTAATTTAATGTTAAGACTAATCTAGACGATAAATTGTACAAAAAATCCAACACTTCTAAACAGTCTGAAGTCCTCAATAATTTATCGCTGGACCAGTGTTTGCGCATGCGTCATTGTAGCCTGATTTACACACAGAACTACCCCGATCTTATCCTGTGGACAGGGCGGTCGCATAAATAAATGAACTAATTCTAAGATACAACACTTATGTATAATGTCTGCGTAAGACTAAGGAAGATTCTCGAAGTAATTACCCATCTAATTGTTTTCGTAAACTGTGACGTTTTCCATTTTGTGTTTCTTTATTAACATGACGAGCCGAGGAGACTTTCACCGCTTCATCGGAAAATAAAAGCCCTCGTGGGCTTAAACCGTCTAGCAAAAAACAAGTACCTACCTGCGCCGGAGAGTACCCTTTTTGGGTTAGAACCCGATCAAAGACATGCCTATGTGTTACGCACATACTCCGTTGTATGTAATTCTTATTTGATACGGAATGCTTTTGAGTTGAGCCCATTTAAATTTCTTTAAATCGGTACACAATAATTGGATTTATGAACATAAGTTCAATTCAGTCGTATATTTTTTAAATAGTTATAATAGATATAAATATCCCTTTCACTATGTAGATGTTTCACTACGGCAGACTTATACAATGTGTTACATGAATTATGGAAGAAAATTAATAATAAAAATGAAACTAACCAAATAACAGAAAACCCGTTACAAAGTTTAAAAACGACATGTTTATTCTCCATACATAACGTGACAAACCATTAAAAATTTTATATAGATAGTTCAATAATCAAATTTTCGAGTTAGTTGCAAGTTGACTTTCTACAAGATGTTCATTTTCATAGTTTCGTTTTCACCTTATATATTTTTAGGATAATGTTTTGACCTCTAAACAAACACTCGCATGTATTGACCACAAACTGTTTAAGAATGTCTTCATTAACACCATCGTAAGCCTCAAGTAAATAATATCCCGATTTATATGTCCCTGGTATCATTCTACACCAGCTAAAGGCCCAAAATTAAATATTATACCAATAAAAAGGATGATAATGGCTTCCCCTACATCCGACCGCTGCGATAATTCCTCCTCCCGTGCAATAAATATACCTTCGACGTTTTCAAGTTAAGTTCGTATATTTCATAATAACCTGAGGCGAGACAGGAACCTCCCTACAGCCCGATACGGCAATAAAGGGAATCCCTCTAAACGTATCCTTGGTCCTTCGACTTATAAATATCAATTTATCCACAATGTCAAATGCGGAGAAGCCTGGCCATTTTCACATTACGAATTGTCTGCGATCCGTCTTTCCCGAGCGCGATTTATCTCAATTTTTCTTGAAATTTTTATAAAGAACAGACTTTGGGAGTGTTGGTGAAAAAAGTCGACGTATATTGCCGTTATTAATGGTGTTTGTTTTTAATTATTGTGTAAAATATCTATACATATATATTAAAATTGTATGGTTGTACTTTGTACTTAATACTTGGTATTCCATAGTACTCTTAAGTGTTTTTTTGTTATACTGGCCCGTTCTAGGCCAGCGACACATGCGTAATAAAAAAAATTAAGAATTTTGTTTGTCTGTTTGTGTTTATTGAACAATTTTAACTTTGTTCCCATCTGATTAATAAATTTGCTTTCGATCTGATCAGTTGATTATACTTAGCTGTGCCACAGAGTTTTACCCGCTTTAAACCTTATAAATTTGAGCATATTATGTATTAGTCGGATAACAAGCTATACCTATTACCTACTACAAAGTTTCATCAAAATCCGTTCACGATGTAAAGTCAGTTAGTAAATATGACTCAAAAATGGAACGTTTATACAAAAAACATTTAAGGGAGTAATATTTGAAGCCATTGAATGACATTAACCATTTCGTTGCTTACAGACGTGACTGCAAGATGTAGTAGGAATACCTATTTTACGTTCAAATTCGAATATAAATTCAAAATTTCCGTCATGACAGACTTGACGGAGACTAGCCAATTAAGTGGGAGATATTCTAATGGACGAACATTGATTCACTCTATCTTTTTATATTCCCGAAATATGATAGCTAACACGTCGACGAGTTATCAGACTTAGAATCGACGGTTTTACGTTTTTTCCAAGACACAGGGATTGAACATTTTATACCAGAAGTCTCAATAACACTATTGTGTCTAACCCGGGATTTGAACCTATTGCCAACAAACTGGGCCAACGAAACCATAAGAGAACTAATGACATGTAACATACTCTACTACCCAAATAAACACCCAAACATCCAATGACTTTTATTTTCAGCACATAAAGCAGGCCGAAACAAAACACAACACAATTGTAAATGCAGTTGACATTAACATTCATTAAATAGCAGCGTCCTCTTAAATTTTAAGTGTACCAACAAAAATAGAGCGATATATTATGAGGATTTACGGTACAAATATATGTAAAGTTTGCTGGATATATTATATTTTGGGGTTGGGTTCGGGGGGTAGACGTGAAAACATTCGAGTACGTGCCTTAGCATAATTCCTTAAGGGAGCTGAGCCTGGAAAGCTTCCGCAATTCGTCTTGAAGGAATCCCTAATTTGAAATGTGGATGAGTTTCGAAATTCCACAAGTTAAGTAGGAATGTATTCACGTGTGCGCCGTGTAGGTATGAGTGCAGGCTCTTTGTTATATGATTATAATATACCTCGTTGGTCTAGCGGTAGCATGTTAACCGCAGATAGCGAGGTCCTGGTTTCGAATCCCGGGTCAGGCCAAATTTGTATTTTATTTTGAAAATTGATGAAAATTTACTATAAGAATATAATTAACATGAGAGTTGCACTGAGAAAGTAAAATTATAAGTAGTTATAAGCGTCACTATTACCATCGATGCATAAACAATCGAAAACTGTGCAGGGAGTGAGAGACTTCGTCCCTGATCCGTGCTGTAAGCTGGGTGAGAGAGAGAGAGTAAAATGAATTGATCAGTTATCGACCACTAAGTGTTGAAGATGATTACAACACTAATAGCAAAAACAAGGAGGCTATCAATTTTGCAGTGTGTTCTTTTTGTATGTACATATCAATGTAACGTGACTTTTTTGTTCACTGTGATCCGATTTTGATATGTATTTTTTTTATAAATGGATAATACTTTCTGCATGTTCTCATATCAATTTTGTTTGTCGAAAATAAAAGTATAAGTTGGTTCTTATCTTTTAAAGCGGTAGGTAACTATAGATTTTTAGCAACATCTTAACTCAAAACTTGAACATCATAAATTCAATTCTAAAACTAAAATTTGGTTGTTTGCGAGGTGTTATCGCTGCTATCTTTTACATGGAATTCTTAACATATTAGTCAAACACGTTTTTAAAGAAAGCTGATAGATGGCATCAACATCATCTGCAAAAACTTTAACGAAGGAATTTGTAATTTTTTTCTGCTAGTGTGTATCATCCTTAGCTAACGGGCGGAGCGTCTGCCCCAAGTTCATAAAATATATGATTGGCAACGTACAATGATTTTTTCAATAATTAAAAAATAAATGACTAGGGAAATTTTGAATTTAACAAAATTATTCACAATAGAAAAATCTCAAAAGAACTGATCAAATAATATTGTAAGCTTGTATTAATCAAAATTGTATTCCTGATATTGTCCTTCTACAGCATAAAATGTGGATCCCTTCAAACTTCATGCTCTTAGGAATTACATTGATTTATGCTGTGTCTCTAGTAAGAAAAGTTTTTTAATATTTGCCAAATTATAAATTCAATAATAGCTTTATTTAGATACTAGCTGTGCCTTGTGGTTATAACCGTGTTAGACTTTATAAATTATAGCGTATGTGTTATTCGGATGTATATAAATTAGTACAACGTTTCATCAAAATCCGTTAGGCAGTTTTTGCATGAAAGAGTAACAAACAACCATACATTTGTACATCCATCTATAGTCACAAACTTTCGCATTTACAATATCATATATAGATAGATATAATATAATAAAAGTTAGATAATTTATAGAGCTGCCTAATGTACCTAGAAAAACAAATGTATATATTGTTGACATACTGCCTTGTAATAATTCATGGTAAAACTTAAACATACCTAATCGCTAAAATAAAGAAGTATTTACTATAATAATTATAATAGTGTTAACTATTAAGATTGACGTGAGAAGTTAACATAACGAATACGGTAACCGGTAACTCACATAATTGTCTCTAAATTGCTGTTATTAGTTTATCGAATAAAATAAACTAAGTTTATTTCTCTCTAACGATGCGTACGTTGGTTTTAACGGTTAATAAACAAAAATTGAGCTTCTATTAGACCTTTGAGAGAGCTGGAGTCTGTACTAGGCTCGAGACCTCTATGACAAATCTCCAGGCTTTCTCCTGCTTGCATACTGACTAGGAGATGTTCAAAAGTTAGATAGAGCCACAAGTAGAATGAATGGTGGTGAATTGTATACATGAAATACATTGATACGGCAAATATCGTCCCAATTAAATAAATAAATAAATAATTTATTTGGACGCAGATAAAACAGAATATAATATAAAACATACACGCAAGAAAACATAAATCTCATATATACATAAATCTCATATATCTCATACACCCCGTAAATATGAGATTTATGTTTTCTTGCGTGTATGTTTTATATTATATTCTGTTTTATCTGCGTCCAAATAAATTATTTATTTAATTGGGAGGATATTTGCGGTATCAATGTAGTCGACATCTAAAAGCCAATAATAATAACTTATAGTAGCAGTTTCATACCCGGTAGCTGCTTATTAGCTACCTCAACATCTTTTGTCTATTTATTCTGCCATGTTTTAATTAAAGTATTATCAGATTAAAACACGGATCATAACGTAATAATACCAGCAATATAGTAAATGCGTAAAATTAATTTTAAAAGTCAACTACGTAATAAAATTTGATGACTTACCTACGTAATAATTTATTAAAAGTTTACCCGGGTACTTAATACTTAAAAAGGTTTTTATGAGTGTACGATGCATTTTATCAACTGGAAATTTTATAATATTTACTTGTTGATAAAAATAATTTTCTAGTTCGAAAATGAATAACAAAGTATAAGGGTGCTAAAAATTGACGCCAGGTTAAGTTCCTGCTTCTGGAATAGCATAGAATTTTAATTACTGTTAAAAAATTTTTATCAAATTCAACTTTTCCAAAAAGAATTATCAAAATCAGTTCGGTGAAACGGAGAAATAATAGACGTAACAAATATTTAAAAAATCAACATAGATACAGTCAAATAGATGACTTCCTTTTTTTGAATTATTTTGAAAATAGAATCCTCTTTATTTTACATACTCAAACAGAAGGTTTTAATGTGAACACGGCTACATATCAAGCTATAACTTTCCAGTATAAGCTAATCCGGCATTGTATAGGATTTTCATACAATAAGAGGTCAGCTTATATTGGAAATGTGTCTACGTACGTACCTAGTCGCTACAAAAATCTTTAAGTTTTTGTAGCGACTAGGCTACTGACAAACGTATGACGTTTGCCAGTAGCCATTTGGAGGAATTGGCGACTGCAGTTAGGTGATAACTAGTAAACAGGTGGCGCTGCTGCCCGACTACATGGTGTATCCCTTAGTCGCCTTTTACGGCACACATGGTACGGCATGGATACCTGTAATTCTTTCAGGCTGGAAACACGGCTAGAAACGTAAGGGAATGTTTTTCTAGAAAAGAGAAATACAATTTAACATATAAATTGCAAGCGTCATCAGTTGGGCCGTATTTGATTATTTCTCCAAAAAGAGTTTGAAAATTTGGTCGGTTACAAAACGTACAACTTGACGGGAGTGGTAGTCAAATATTTTCAGGTCGTGGGTTCGATTCCCACCCAGGACAGATATTTGTGTGCATGAACATGTCTGTTTGTCCTCAGTGTGTAATTATCTATATAAGTATGTATTTACAAAAGAAAAGTAATATATGTAGTATATCAGTTATCTGGTTCCCATAGTACAAGCTCTGCTTAGTTTGGGATCAGATGACCGTGTGTAAATAATGTACCACGATATTATACTAACTCTAAGCCCTTCTCTACAAATATACAATGAAAAACTAAAAACCTCTACTCCCTGGACATTTTTCTTCATTACTACCCCGGAACGTAGGATTTAAATTTTTCGCTTCAAACTTGTTACCAGATTAGCGACAAAGCAACCGTGATATCTTAAATGTGAATCTGTTGTAAACAAATTCGCGCGCTCGCTCCCTATATTTATGAGTTTATTTATCATTAACAAATTATATTAAAGCTCACGGGAAAACAGTTTTTTGTTGTTCTACACTTTTAGCGTGTAATTTAAGCGGTGTAACGTAATATGCGTTTTTGATTGTTATCGTAATTGTTAAAGATCGTTTGTGTTTTTAATGGATGGTGTTTTTGGGTTAGGAATCTTTGGACAGCAGAGACTATTAGTCGCTTAAGTTCTATGGAACATTTTTGATTTTAGGTAGACTCTTTACTATAAATATAATTCCATTAGAGTAAGAGAATGGCACAGTAGTTTAAATAGTCACTTCGCCACTAATCGTAGAATTTCTAGTTATCTGTTTTCTGGTTGGATCCTTTCATAAAATAACTGTTAGTCATATTAAATTGTCGTGAGTTTGGATATACTGTGTGAGTGAATTCCAAGTTTACCATAACCACTGCAATACTTAAATAAGTATCTTAAGGCGACTACCATCTGATCCCGAACTAGATAGAGCTGGTACAGTCACCGAAAAAAGTAGATGATCAAAATCATGTAAATTGCGTCATAATGTTGGGGCGGTGAAGTGTTTCCAAATTATGTGATTGGTAAGTGTACCAAATATACTGCCGCCCAAAATATCGCAATATATGAGATAGTAAAGAATCTCGGATTTTAATCATCTACTTTTGCCGTTGACTGTGTGCCGGTGTCTGTCAAACAACTGACAAACTTACTTAATATTTCTAAAACATTTATATTATAGATTTAATGACACCCAGACACAGAAAAAGCAATCGTGCTTATCACAGAAAAACTTGTCGGAGATAGGAGTCGAACCCACGTCCTTTGGCTTAGTACTCAGAGTCACTAACCACTAGACCAGTCATAGTCCTATCCTGATACTTTTTAGTTGTAAAAGCTTGATTATAAATTAGAAGGTCCAAATGTATAGTAATAGTGATGTTTTATTATTAATATTTTATTAATGTAGTTTAGTAGTAGTATTTTGTTAATGTAGCTACTACTACCGCAGTAGCTTTTACGTCTTACACTTCACGATTCTTATAATGATTTTTTATTATTATAAAAAAATATTTACATAAAATTCAATTTAGTAGAGTTATATGCTATGTTTTTTATTCAGAACATAAGCTGCGTTCTTTACTCATAAATTTGATTTAATAAGGAAATTAAGACATGAAGAAAACTTTATGACGTCAAACATCTTTCAAGAATCTCACTAAAATATATAAAAACTTTATTATTCATTCACCACATTTTGCAATGAAACTTTTTATATATTTTTTGTAAGCGCTCTCAAAACAAGTTTTCGTTTATGACACTTTAAAATTATTTGTAAAGATATTATGTCCGTCATCAAAGGTGTTTGATTAACCAAACAAAAAGGTCTCTAACGATAAAACCTTTGAAACAATCGTCTTAATACTATTTAACGTTAAAAGTAGAGCCCTTAAGCTCTTGTGGGGTGATATTTCCTTGAGGATAAAACGAACGATACAAAGAGGTTATGGAGGGTAGAATAAGAAATCCCATCTGCTCCCACTTCCAAAATTCAATTAAATTTTTACTGAACATTATCACGCAGACCTACAGGCCGTTTATGTGTAAAATATATTTTAATATTATAACGCTCAACGTATTACATTACTTTATTATATAAAATCAGATTTAACATGTGCACCCATTTTTAAATAAACAGTTTAATTTTATTTTCTACAAACTACTAGTTATAGCAGTTCACGTAGTATTTCGTAGTAGTACGTAGCAATTTTAATAGCAAAATTATAATAATTATTATGTTTAATACATAATAATATACTGGTGTCATATTGAACTAATGAATTTAATATTATATTGAGATTAAGATTCAAGATGAAAGAAATATTAAAATATTAATACATAATAATATACTGGTGTCATATTGAACTAATGAATTTAATATTATATTGAGATTAAGATTCAAAATGAAAGAAATATTAAAATATTTACTAGTGATACTACTTAGTAAGTAAAATATTTCGTAAGCTGCCATTTGGTCAAATTATACACTAAAGAATATTCCATAGCTCGAAATTTTTCAGGGAATTTGGAGATTAGTGGGATATTTTTTTTTACTGTGAAACCAAAAACAAAGTCGCGAGCGCAGCTAATCACGAACATTTAGTTTCTCACGAAGTATAAATGGAATACTTGTTACCTCATGCTCGGAACTCGTACTGCGATATGAAGGACTCTTGAGCTCTAACATCTGTTCCACTGGACGTTTCGAGATAACGAATTATACTGTGATCATTGTACAATAGTACTGCCTCGTTGTAGGTACTATGTTAACATCAAAAACAGTGGGCCCATATACGTTAGCCAAGAAGTGATATTAGGATTTAATAGAAAGACTTATATTAGAAAGACTATTTAAATCTTTGTTAATGCACGTGGTGGTTGTTCGAGAAACGTGGGCCGCTCGTCGTGCTTGAGGGTTGTATGGTGGTACATAGTTTAGACTGTCGCCAATTAGTAAATAGGCAGAATAGATGAGAGATTTATATTTAACCATTCATTTTATTCTGTTAATTACTATTGATATTCCAGTTAAATGCTGAATAAATAACATTTTCATCACCCCATCTCGTAAATAGCATTTTTACTCTTCGATATCTGAGTGGAAAATTCGTTTTTGTCCTCTAGAGGTTAAAGTAAATTTGAATTTAGAACATCGTGTGCACCATGTTTGTGAATGCAAAATATCAGTAAACCTATTTACTTCTACCTCTATGGTGCCGAATTTATCATACAACTTTTTTTTATTTATTAAAAACCAATACTACCTTCTTGGTGTACTTTTTTAAATTGTTTTGCGCAATATTACTGTTCTATTACACTCAAACTGTAGCAACGTTACTTTTAGTCTTTCTTAATTATACCTTTTTTTTTTTTTTTGTTAAGGCAGGGGGAATGCCTTCGCATGCCACCCACAAAAAGTGTCTGCGGGTGGGTATGTCGGACTTGCACCGCCACCCCGACGTCTCCTCCGCCTACGAGCGGGATCGGCTCGTTCCCGATCCCGTTCGGCGGCCTCCTTCTGCAGCAAAACTGTCTCACAGAAGGAGACCACGGCGTCCCATTTGGTGGAGTCGCCAGCCAGCATCGCATACACGACTGCTGGCGGCGAAAGATCCCGTCCGATCTCAGCGACCAGAACTCGTCTCTCGGCCTCCCAGGCCGGGCACTCCTCCAGCGTATGCTGGGCAGAGTCCAGGTCGCTCCCGCAATGGTGACAATGTGTCGTCGCTTCTCAGCCGATCCGGCACAGATACTCACCGAAACACCCGTGCCCGGTGAGTATCTGTGTCAGTCTGTAGGTGACGTAACCGCCCCTCCTTCCCACCCAGGCCTCTAGGTGAGGCAGGATAGCGACGGCACGTTGGCGCGCGTTCAGGCGCAACTCCAGCCGTGCGCGCCACTGTGTTAGTACGCGCCGGTGTGCATCCCGCCTATAGGCAATGAGCGTCTGCTCTGGCGCCTCACCGCTCTCCCGGCGGACGCGGATCTCGGTGTAAACCGTGGCGTCGACTGCCGCCAGGAGATCAAACGGCGGGAGGCGCGCCAGGAGTGTCGCCGCCTCAAAGGATACCGTCCGGTATCCTCGTGCGATCCGTATGGCCACCACACGCTGCAGGCTGTTCATAATAGCTCTGCAGCGGGGGGCGCCCGTCAGGCGTTCAGACCAGACGGGCGCCCCATAAAGGACCATGGATCGCACGACACCTCCGTAGAGGCGGCGAACTTCTTCCCTGGGACCCCCGAGGTTCGGCAGAAGCCGGTGTAACGCACCGGTTACCCGCCGCACTCGGGGGGCCAGACGCTCGAAATGCTCCTCGAAGCCCCATCGGCTGTCTAGGGTGAGGCCCAGGTACTTCATGTACCGCCCCACCCTGACCTCTGCGTCACCTACACGCATCGACATACTGGGTGGTCCCTCCCTACGGCGTAAGCCGTGGAACCATAGCGCCTCGGTCTTGTGAGGCGCTACCCGAAGGCCCAGTCTCATTATGGCCGCGACGACACATGCGACACCGAGTTCGGCGAGCCGTACCGCCCGCTGGAAACTTACCTCCCGGGCCATGACGAGCGTGTCGTCCGCATAGCAGACGACGCTCACCCCGGGAGGGAGGCTTATCCGCAGGACCGCATCGTACGCGAGGCTCCATAGCAGAGGTCCTAACACGGACCTCTGAGGAACCCCGCAGGAGAGCTCCCTCTGGAACTCAGTCCCGTTCCGACCGACGAATTTAATCGTCCTGTTGCGCAAATATGCCCCGACTATACCACAGAGATAGGGAGGTACGTTATGATGGACCAGTGCCTCCCGTATCGCCCGCCAGGGGACGGAGTTGCAGGCGTTGACGATGTCTAAGCTCACCGCCAACGCCACCCCCCCCCCCCCCCGCCCGAACGGCGGGCTCCGACAGGGCGCGGACGCGGTTAATCGCGTCCAGCGTCGAACGTCCCTGCCGGAAACCGAACTGGTTGTCTGATAAGTCGGGGCCAACGCGCGACAGATGCTCGCTGAGACGGGCGGCTATGACACGCTCAAAGAGCTTGCCCGCCTCGTCCAGCAAGCAGATTGGTCGGAACGCCGAGGGAGAATCGGTGGTCCTGCCCGGCTTCTGCGGAAGCACTAGCCTTGCCTCTTTCCAGCAGGTGGGGAACACGGCACTACGGAGGCAGCTGGTGAATAGTTGCCTTAACCGGTCCCCCAGGACTGCCAGGGTGCAAACCCATGCCCTGCCCGGTATCCCATCCGGGCCAGGGGTGGTATTTCGGGCTGCAAGTCGCCGTACTGCTCGGTCCAACTCCCCCTCCGTCAACTCCAACTGGTCGTCCCAATCATGGTACGACGGTGACGGGGGGTCCGAGGGACTGTCCTGGACCCTAGGGAAGAGGGTGTCCACCACCCTCCTCAGGAAATCCGGGTCCAGGGTACTCGTCAACGGAGGGACCCACGGTCTGAGCTTGCCCAGTACCATTTTGTACGGGCGCCCCCATGGGTCCCTATCCAGTCCCTCGATGAGTTCGTTCCAGGACCGAGCTTTGGCTTCCGCTATCGCAACGGATAGCGCCTTGACGGCGACTTGATACGCCCTGTGCACTCCGGCAGCCTCTTCGGCATTGGCTCGCCTCCTCGGACGGGCCCGCTGGTGTCGGCGACGCGCTGCGACATACTCCGAGCGGAGTCGCGCGATTTCGGCCGACCACCAATACTGCGAGCCTCGTCTGTCACCCGGACGGATCCGGGGCAACGACGTGTCGCAGATGCGAGACATGATGCCCCGGAACCAGTCCGCTTGCGAATTGGGATCGGACGGGATCCTCTCTCGCCCCCCAGGCGATGGCGACGGCGGCAGCCGTCAGCATGTCGCGGTCCAAGCGGCGTAGGCACCAACGCCGCGGTGGGACAACACTACTGCGGTCAGGGCCGCCTCGGGGCGGACGGAAGGCCACGCTGAAAAGTATGTGTCGGGACAGCGTGGCAATTTCCTCCGCAACTCTCCACCCCGAGACCAGGTGCATGGCCGAGGGAGTCGCCCACGTCAAGTCGACGATCGATTCCCCCTGCCACCGCACACAGGTGCTGACTGAACCCCGATTTAAAAGACGGAGGTCCAGTCCGGCGGCCCACTCCAGCAGTGACTTCCCTCGAACGTCGTCCCGGGTATCGCCCCACACACTAGAGTGAGCGTTAAAATCGCCCAGGACGAGTACCGGACGGGACTGGTAAGAGCTAATATGGCTCGTTAGCCCGTCCAGGTACGCCTCAAAATTTGCGAGGCCGCAATTCGGGGAGATGTAGCAGCCCACCACGACTGCTGGTCCCCACTCCACGACGACGAATCCGGGCCCTTTGGCCAGGAGTGTGCAATGGGGGTCACGTTCCCCCCCTGCCCAATAAATGGCGACGAGGCCCCCATCCGCCCCGAACCAACGAGGGTGGTCGAGAACGGAGTGAGGCTCCACCACTATCGCTAGGGCAACCGAACGCTCTGCAATCGTCTGCGCAAGAAGAGCTTGCGTAGCGATGCAGTGGTTTAAGTTGCCCTGCAAAATAAGTTGGGGGGGAAAGAATGTTTAGACCTCCATAGACACCCCACCGGGGCCAGAGCCCGGATCGTTGGACCGCGACGATGTAGGAACGGACGTGGCAGGACGTCCCGCTCCCTTCCACTTTGGTGGCGTACACCTACCGCTGCCCAGTCGATGGTTTGCCGGCCTGCCAAGGTCGGCACACACCACGCAAGTAGGGGCGCGCGCCGTGCATTCCTTCGCTTTGTGGCCTTGTTGGCCACAGATGAAGCACGACGCGCTCCGGTCGCACCCTGTGCACCGAGCTCTGACATGCCCCTTCTCCAGGCAGCGGTAACACTGGAGAGCTCTGGGTGGAAGCGCCACCACCCGGACCGACATCCAGCCCACTAGTACCCGGCCGATTACCGCTAATTTGCGGGCGGCCACTAGTGGGCACCGAACCCACGCCGAACCTAAGCCCGACGGGGAGAACCGAATTTCGCCGACTTTCACGTCGGCGACGGCACATCCCCCCGCCGTGGCTAAAGTTTCTGCCACTTCGGTGGGGTCGGCGGAGTCGTCCAGGTCCATCACCCGGAGCTCTCCCATTGCGACAGGGTGCGCCACCACCGCATCCGTCTCGGCTAAGGCTTCTCTTAGCCGAGTAGTGAGGGCCTCCGCCTTCGCGGACCCCTCTGGACCAGGGATCCTCAAAATAAGACCCCCGGTCAAAGCCCTCTTGGGGCGAAGGCCAGCCTCCAGGCCAAGGTCCTGCAATTGGACCTTGGTCCTTGCCATCTTCATGACCTCAGCCATGGTAGTGGTCGAGGTCGACGGCAGGTTAATCGTCACTGCCGCGGAGGGTGGAGGTCGCGGCAGTGCGATAGGCCTCTTTGGAGGTGGAGGCGGCGGTGGCTGATTAAGGCGGGCAGCCTTTGCCCTAGCCTTTCGCCCCACTACTTGCGCCCAGGTGCCTTCGGCTGGCGGTGGAGGCGCAGTCGGCGCCAGCTTTGCTGCAGCCCGAGCCGCAGCGGCCTCTGCGGCGGCAGCCCGTCTCCGTTGCCGGCCACCCCGCTTCGCGGCGGGTGGCACTGGGCGCGGCGCTGCACTCCCAGCGAGCGGCGGGCGGATGGCCCTGCCCGGGAAGATCTCCGCCATGAGCTCCTGGCGCATCTGAACCAAACGTTGGTCCCAGATGCGCCCCATTTCTCGCATTTTGCGGTCCAGAATCGCCGCAAATCTGTCTTCAGGCGAGACGTGGTCTTCCCGAGCAGGTACAGCAGGAGGAGCATCTAAATTGCTCCTCCGAGTTATCGGGGCCGGTTGCGGCAACGATGGAGCGCGGACAACCGGTGCCGGCGGCGGAGACGGTGGCGACCGCGGAGCAGGTGGTGGCCGCCGGGATGGCGACGGCAATGGCGGATAAGCCCCGATACCTCTATTACGAAGCTCCGCCATCTCCGCTGACATGGTGGCCACCCGCGCCTCTAAGGATGCCAACTGGGAGCGTAAATGCTGGTTCTCTAGCTCCAGCATATCCGCATCCTTACAACGTTTTGCGGCCTTGACCTGGCGCCCATCCTGTACGGCGCGTCTCGGCCGTTTCAAGCCAGGAGTCTCCGCGCGGCTATCTCGGCTGGATACCGACTCCATGGAAACCGCGGACCTAAGAGAGCTATCGCTCTCCGTGCCCGCGGTTTGTTCCCTTGATGGTCCAGGTACTGGAGTGGCCGGGCGGGAAAAGGTCTCCCTGACCTTCCTAGCGGCCTTCTTCTTATTTGCAGCCTTCGCTGCCTTTTCTTCATCTGCTATGGTGTGTACCAAACCTGGCACACCCGCTAGCTCCTCATTTGTCAAGGCCTTGACCTTGACAACAGGTTGAGCAATATTTTTTTTGCTATTGCAATCCATTACAAAATCGTGCTTGGCGTTCACCAACCCAATTCCCCACCCTCCACCGAGCCCTCAAAGGGGATGCTTTACAAGCACCAGGGATATTGGGCGGTATAGCCATGGGATTATGCCAATCTGCGAGACCTCCAACGCGAACCGATACTGGACAGCCCAACGTCCAGCACGGCGCGCGCCTTCGTCTGCAGACCGACACACGGCGCCAGCCCAGACGCCACCTGCAGATACGCCTACCCATGGCTAGCCTTGACGGCCGTCTGACCGGACGTCACAGCCGATTGATCGGGGCCCGGCTAGACCCCGACCGCCCGTGTAAGGAGAAATCCGGACCAAAGAGCCGTGTTGCGGGTGAGGGATAACTACTGCCCGACCCCTCACCAACTCAACCTCCAGGACTCCTTCATCCCCCCGTACGGGTCCCCGCGCACGGCACAAACACGCGGGTGGTCGTTGCGGAATTCCGACCATACATGGATGATGTATGGAAGGTCCGCCAAGATACGACCACAGGATCTTGGCAGATTCCGCCCCCCCCCCCTGTGTCGGAATATTAGCCACAAGCAGTAACCCTTTCACGTGGGACTAATCCCATTACGAGAAACGATTACTACCTGCGCCCGGCGTGCACCGTCCCATAAACTTCTGTTCCCACCGAATATGAATATTCGAATGGGACCAGTAGTCTTGGGCTCGCGAGGAGGTTTTCCGACCTAGCACGCCTTCTTAATTATACCTAAGTATTGTTTGTTATAATTTAAAGATTGTCGTGTAATACCTCCATATCATAATATCATAATTAATACTTACCTAAACTGATATAAAAGTATTTACGATAAGATGTTTTTCGCATTTAGTCATTTCCTCGCTAAGGTGTGATGAAAAGTTACGTGTTGCACTCGAGTGCAAAGATTTTTCACCTTGTGCTCTTTTGATTTCCTCGCTAATGCTCAGGATTCTAATTGTTGAATCCTTCGCTTGCTCGGTTATCAAAATTGAGCTCGCGGTTAAAAAGCAACTTTGCACTCTTGTATAACAAATAACTATTATCTTTATTTATGTCAAATACTTTTTAAACTTCGTCCATATCATATATACGTAATAAGTCTTAAGATTATTATTTGTGTTCATCGTTTTATGGCGTCACATAGTACTTACTAAATATTATGTGTAAATAGTACCTACGCGTCTGCTTAATGACTAAA
The DNA here is from genome assembly GCA_951640165.1 of Pseudoips prasinana. Lineage (NCBI taxonomy): Eukaryota > Metazoa > Arthropoda > Insecta > Lepidoptera > Nolidae > Pseudoips > Pseudoips prasinana. The sequence continues at coordinate 13,132,983 of OX621245.1, read as the reverse complement.
CAAATAAATGTACTAATACCTAAACCAGTTTGTATAAAAAAGCGTTCCGCGTGCCACCGTTCTAGTTACGAATAGTTGTAAAGACATACCTGTGTCTAGGACGCGGGCAAAGGAAAGAAGACAAGTAAAAAATTATAATAGAATAAAGAAAAAATAATAATTTACCTTGTAGAGCTTTCAATTCAAAATCATTCCATTTAAGGCAAGTAACTATTAAACAAATTGTACCCAAAATATGTATTGAGAAGTAAATATTCGATACGTGTTCTTATAAAACACAAAGTTCCAATCAAACCACTCCCCATATCAATTATGTAATAAATTGTATTTTAGGCATTACGATTAAAATATTCTGTTTTAAATTAATATTACATATACATATTCAATAATAATCTCTTATGGGTACCTATAATATTAACGGGCGGTCTGTGTCAAAATTGGACAAAAGTTACGTTTTTAATCTCTTTAACTCCCTAAGCTTGATGTACTTACAGGAAATTATCACTGGGAAGCAAAATTAAACGTAGGTACACAACAATAGGTATCTAGAGATAAAAATAATACTTAAGAATGACTTCTCTTGAAGTAGGAACATTACTTCATAAGAATACTTTGGAGGTCTAAACATTTAGGAAAATCACCAACGACGTGATAATTCAATTTCAAATTACATACCTACCGTTTTATTTTTATTTATAACTTTCGTTCAATTTAAGAAACCCATCAACTTAATGAACACTGTTAATAATGTTACTGCAATACAAACTAGTATTAATAGGAAAAATATCGTATTTGTACCGCGTCTTAACTTCGAGTATGCAACTAAGATTAAATTCCTATTTGATGATAGCAATAGATACCGTTCTTACTTTGCGACACGTAATACCTGCCCGTTGTTTGTACAGTTAAGCTCGTAAATGAAAAATAAACATGCGTGGAGCTTTACGCGACTATGTAATACTTATTAACTTTGTTTGTCGTTTATTTTATACTTGAAATACTTTGTGTGTTTGTTGACTTATGTTTAGGTGTCGTCTTTTTAGGGTCCCGTACTCATTGGAACTCGTTCGTCAGTATGTTTGTCACGGGCTGTATCTCATGAACCGGTGTAGGTGGACAGCTACAATTGTTACAGGGAATGTAATTCTATTTTTGCTATAACGAAAACTAATAGAAATAGAAAAAATAGGTAACAAGGTAAGTTTTTTCGATGTTTATTGCTCGATGTTAACATGAGAACCTTAGTAACGAACCCGTTTTATGTGAATCTTACTTCAAATGGCCAGTTTTAAATTTGGGGGATATAGTCATACATGACAATAAAAAATAATATCCTGGGCGATTCACACACGGCTATCTGATCCCAAACTAAGCAGAGCTTAAAGTATGGAAACCAGATAACGGATATACCAACTACACATACTACTTATCTTTTGTATAAACATACTTATATAGATAAATTTCACCAAGACTCAAGACGAACAGACATGTTCATGCACACAAATATCTGTCCTAGGTGGGGTTCGAACTCACTAGGTACCTGCGGCGTGAAAAGCATTTACCAACCAAGCCAACTGCCCCAGCTGAACAAATCAGAGCATAGCAAAGATTTATCTTTATAATAATTTAAGCGTTAAAACATACTTGGTGGCCTCCATATGTGTGTCTTGAGTCTTCCAAATCCAATTCAAGTAAATAAAATTTTATTATGAACCATAACAATAAGAATTTCATATTATACTTAATTAAAAGTGACACGAGAAGATAACAAAGAAGAGAGTTAGGGCACAGAGTTTATTCACTCAAAGAGCAGCCCGACTGGGGAAGTACCTCCACCTTACAGAAGACATTCCTTAATAATAACATTAATAATTTAATGTTGTGTTCCTGAGTGTGAGTAAGGTCGCCAGGGATCATCGGGGGCGCGATTCCTCAGGTGTTGCGAGTGTCCATGGGCGGCGGTGATCACTTACCAACAGGTGACTCACTTGCTCGTTTGTCGCCCTCAGATATAAAAAAAAAAATAACATAGTGAAAAAAGCGGGTAACTCACGTAATTTAACGAAACATAATTTGGTCATTCATATATTGTTAGAGAAACTAGTCTTAATCTGCGTTAATTCTAAAGTGATACGATCGTACTGTGCCTCTAGCACGAGTTCCTGCAGTTTACTTACTCGATCACACGTACAGTTTCGTCCCATACATTGAGCACCAGAGTTTTAGTTCTTAATAGTTTCCGCGAGAGGCGCTGGTGCTCAATGTATGGGAGGAAACTGTACGTGTGATCGAGTAAGTAAACTGCAGGAACTCGTGCTAGAGGCACTGGAAGACCCAGCCTGAGGAGGCCATCTAAAAATGGACCGATGATCTTGTGAGGGCCGCTGGAAGCCGCTGGATGCTGGTAGCGCAAGTCCGGCAATCGTGGAGTTATTTAGGGGGAGGCCTTTATACAGCTCCGGTCTTCTTCCTGCTGATACGATGATGAGGTTTAACTGGTTCTACCATCCCGTGGGTATCATAAAAGGCGACTACGGGATGCACCAGGTAGTCGAGCAGCAGCGTCAACTGTGTACTAGCGACCACCTAAATGCGGTCACCAACTCGGCATGCCAAGAGCGATGACTAAGGCAAACCAAAGATATAAGCTGCTCATGTGGCGCAGCGGCTAAGACAGTAGCCTCTCCGCTTCGTGTCGCGGGTTCAAGTCCCGCGCTGTACCTATAACTATTTGTGTGACCCATAAATAGTTGTTCTGAGTCTGGATGTAATTTGTGTCCATCTATTATATGTTTGTAAAGTACCCCGCGACACAGGGATTAGATTCCCAAGTGCGGGCGATGTCTTTAAAAAAATATGATAATGGGATGAGTAATAAAATCATTCGTAAATTTTCTTAAAAAATATCTCTCGGTACCATAGTTTTTCGATATTATTAAAGAAAATAGGATTTATAGAATAGATGTACCTATACGTATATGGTCTAACTCATAATTTAGCTGGAAGGTTTGATTGCATTATAGTGGTTACTTTGTTAAAGTTAATAAAATACGTCTATGTTGGAAAAATTGTTAATGCATGACGTAACAGCTACTAGGAATACTGAACACAAACAAAAACAGTGAATTACAACCTCCTACTTAATTACATTAGTCAATGCAACTAAGTTGAAACTAAGTTTCGCGCGATTAAATTTTAAGCATCAGTAATTAACATAAACCTAAAGGAGATACCCCATTTCAGGCCTAACCGTTACATCAATCATATATGTACCAAAAATTCCGTCTATTTTTCGTAAATCATCCACCGAAATCTTAGTCTTAATTACAATGGCCAAGTGTAGAAAATAGGCAATTTAATATTTTTTGTTATAAACAGCCTATGTAAACCGCTACACCACTTATTTCATTCTATGTCACTAACTTCACAAACGCTAGTAATCCATTTATAGAGCGCACCATAAAAATATGATCGATTAAATGGAAATCGATACTTTTACAAATAATTAAATAAGACTTAATTGTTTTAGTCTTATTATTTATTTGAGATTACAATAAATGTGTAATAAAAAATATGTCGAATCAAGTACCATTTATAAATGTACGCTGAATTAAAAAACATTAAAAGCAATAAATAATCGATAATGTATAATAATATCTAATGTATACAACTATATTACTACAAACATGTTCTGACTATTTACAAGCGCTTTTTTAAAGTCTACGTGAATAATAACCTTTTTTATTTATTTATTTAAAAAATCGATTGCATCACGGATTGCACTTATAAACGTCAAAACTCAAATGTCAGTCTGTCAATTGTCATGTAGTCGTATTTTTGCGTATGTTTTTCTGTATTTCTCGAGATTTATTGTATCATTTGACCTCTGCTCGAATATTGGACTCCGAAATTGATTGCCTCCTGATTGACCCTTGCTTGAACATTGGATATCGTACTCTGCCACCCCTACTGACCTTTGCTTAAAATCCGGATCTGGACTGGTTGATTCATAACGACATCATGATCATGAGCCTGTGCATTTATTGTGGAATAGCAACGGATCGCCGCAACGCAATAGGCAGGCGTAGATTGGAAAATTAAGTTATACTTTCAATTGTACAGGAATGGCTCGTGCCTCGAAACGGTTAGTATCTGATATTTATGTAAACAGTGTAATCGCCTATGTTCAGTTGCGTGTTGATGGTTGTATTTTAAATATTAAACCAAAATGTGCATACCTATTCATATTCGAAGATATATGACATCACTAATACAGACAGAACCTGCCAATTACAGCCTTTCCTGCACTACACTAATACAGACAGAGGGTTGGATCTCAAATCGAGTCGCCTGAATTTGAGATAAGTGTGTATATGGGGGGTTAAGGGGGTTCGTACTAAGTGATAAAACGCATTTTTTTCTGCCGGAGACGCGCCAATTTTTTTTTATGATTTTTTTAAAATCATACGACTTCATACAAATGCACATAACAGAACGCAATTTTGAACATTTCATAGCGATTTCGATACCTACAGCGTTGTAAAACAATGTAAAAACATTGCTTTCGTGTTTAGAAGTTATATTTTTTATAATAATCCTAAAAATACCCAAAACTGAATTATTCATTGTCACTATCATGATATTTTTGCCAAAATGCAGTTTTATGAAATAATTTGGGTTAGGTTAAGTTAGAACGGTGACCATTTGGCGCGCGAAGGCGAGCGAGCGCAGCGAGCGTGCCGCGGCAGCGGCCGCCGAGCGCTAGAAAAACATTAACCATGGATATCTCCATAACCATGGGGTTCCGCGGGTTGGGGATGGTACAGGAGGGTAGCCCCCTCCCCCCTACACCCCTCCCCCCTCAATTTAATTACGTTTGAAGGCGACTTGATTTGAGATATTAGCCTGTTAATTACAACCTATCAATTCCATCTCTCAGAGAGGAGGATGGTGTCCCTGCAGTGGAATCAGAATAAAGCTACTTATATTTAACCAATTGTGCCTCTTAGATAATAGTAATAGTCAAATAATAAATGTTTGCTTCATCAGGATAATGAAAATGGCTTTATCTGCCAAGCCTGCTGGAATAATGCCAATGCTGTATCTGGTGATAGAAATATACCACAAAAGAGTGAACAGACATACACATGACACCAACGAGTGTGTATTCATTGTGGACATTTGCTTCCGAGAAGAGATTGTTGCCACCAACTTAGGACTGGTACAGTGTAAGAATGCAGAATACACAAAGTTATAAATGAATGGATCCTACCACACATGGTTAGTATAGTTATCTTATGGTTTTTAATAACATACTTTAGTTTTGACTGCCATCATGGTCTATTGTTTAGGCCATAGTTTTATTGGATTTGTCCATTCATAATCTCAGTAGCAGGAGAATCTAGAAATGTGCCTGGGAAGTGGCAATAGGCTCACCTTTATTATGTAGAAGTTAAACATAGATGGCAATATGTGGGTGCAATGTTACACCTGTGCCTTCAGGGACATAATCTTATCTATGTCAGTATAACAATACTTTAGGTTTGTTTTAATAATAAGGGTTTAGTAGGAGTCACCAATTTAGTGAGACTACTAAATTAGTAGAAGGAGTAGAAAATCAGAAGTGAGTTAACATGTAAAATTATTTTATTTTTTCTTTGACTTCATGTTGAAGTCATATATCTTAATAAACGTCACTCACTATCATAGAGAAATTGTAGAAAGTAGGTTTTATACTGTAGTTGTTGCCACTACCAGGGCATAAAAATGTTTTTTGGTATGTATAATCATTTAAGTGAATAAGAAAGATGGTTTGATAATTATCAAGCTTCTACATCAGGATTACTCATTCACAAGATTTCTTTAGATTAATCTTTCAAATTGGGCAATAACACATCACATATCTGGTGCCACTCGTTAATGTAGATAAATTATTTTCAGGTGGGTGCTTCAAGTGCTGTCTGTCATTCTTGTTGGGTAGCAAATAGAGCATCTCAGCATTTAAGTACAGGGCCGTCAACATGTCGTGCATGTTCATCAGCTGTTGATGAGCCAGATAGTGAGGACATTCCTCATGTAGAAGAACCTTCAACAAGGCTAGAAACTAATTCTGCACCAAGCGCACCAACTGTTGGAACTCTTATTGTTTTACCTGACTATTTTAGAGCTGTGGCAACTGAAAGTTTTGTGGAAGGATGTTGCAGACATGAAAGAAACACAGTAACACTTAAAATTATAATTCCAATCAGTTGATGTAGATACAAATAATGTTGGCGAGTTTCCTGAACTAACACATAGAAGCACATACCAAATTAAACAGGCCCTTTCTTACTATGGGGAGCATGTGAGAGAAAATGGCTTATATATCATAGAAGTGTGTAGAGAGGTGGATGGTAACCTACAGCAAGAGCTGTCGACATCAGGCTCAACCTGGATGTTATTGTATTTAAGTTAATTATAAGTTGATTAGTAGTCGGATGTATTTCATTTACATCCTAGTCGACATTTCATTTAGTGGAAGGAATGCTAACATTCAAAATTATTGGACATGTATCATTGGAAAAAAAACGGTTGGTTGCTATGCCCACACCATGAGCATAATATGGTATCTTGGTCGGGCATGGCACAACTTTAGTCAATTGCCTCCTGCACAATTTTTCGATATAGTGTTATTAAATTATGATAAGCCTAGTTAAAAAGTGGATTAATAAAACCATTACTCAGAATTATGTGTTTTTATTTTAAAATATTATTATTGCCATTTCAGATTACTGTAATCTGAGATTTTATCAAATACAAAACAAATAAATAATAATAAATGAATGAATATTTTTGTCCCAATTTAATAAAATAAAGAATTTTGGAACAACAAACCCAATGCCATCTGAACCCAAACTAGGTAGAGCATGTACCTACTATGGCAACCAGCTAACTGACAAAGATACCTGCTTATGTTTCTAAATGCAAATATAAATAAATTACACACAGATACTGAACAAATAACCTAGCTTATTACACGAAACATTTGTCCTGGTTGCGGACCTACAAGACTAACAGTAGGTACAATAATTCAAAATTCAAAATTCAATTCAAAATTCAAAAGTCGTTTATTCCGTTAAAATATTACATTTGTGTGGAATCGTCAATTTTTTTTTACCCTACCGTGCAGTGCATGACGTGGCAGCTACTGAGAAACACTGCCAGAAAACTCAATAGGAATCCTTTTTTAAAAATATATATTTCTTAAATAAATTTACATTGTATTTAAATGTGTTAATTTAGAGCGACTCAATCCCAAGCTGTTTTGTCACTTAAATAATCAGAAGTTTTGTAATAAGCCCTGCTACACAATTTGGCTTTTATAATTCTTTTAAACTTATTCATAGACATTTCTCGGATATCACTGGGAAGTTTGTTATAGAATCTTATACATTGCCCCATAAAAGAGTTACTTACTTTGTGGAGACGGGTGGTATGTAACACAAAGTTATGCTTATATCGAGTATTTATATTATGAGTATCACTCCTTTTACAGAAGGAGTCTTTATATTTATGCATATAAATTAGATTCTCATATATATACTGACATGCTACAGTCAGAATGTTAATCTCTTTAAACTTCTCTCTCAAAGATTCTCGCGGACCAAGTTTATATATTGCTCTTACAGCTCTTTTTTGCAATACAAATATGGTGTTAATGTCCGCAGCGCTACCCCAGAGAAGAATTCCATAGGACATTATACTATGAAAATAACTGAAATAAACCATTCTAGCTGTATCCACATCAGTAAGCCGTCTTATAGTTTTAACAGCATATGCAGCAGAACTTAATTTGCCTGATAGTTTTTCTATTTGTGGGCCCCATTGTAGTTTTGAATCAATTGTGATACCCAAAAACACAGTTGACTCAACAGGGGTCAATCCAGCTCCATTAAGCTGTACATTGGTAGCCACCTGTTTCACATTAGGTGTAGAGAATTTTATGACTTTAGTTTTCTTGTCATTTAGCAAAAGATTATTAGCATTAAACCAATGAACAACTTTAGAGATTGCGTCATTTACTTCGTCAAAATTGCGTAATTGTCGATTTATTTTAAACGTCAATGAAGTATCATCCGCAAACAAAACAATCTCATGTTTATCCCTTACATAGTAGGGTAAGTCATTTATATAGATTAAAAATAAGAATGGGCCGAGAATCGATCCCTGTGGAACGCCCATTACCACTGGGGATCCCGCAGATTTTTTACCATTTATATCGACCTTCTGAATTCTTAGAGTGGGCAATACGGAAATAGGTCGGAAATTTGAAGGATCTGAAGTATCACCAGCTTTAAACAATGGAATAATTTTACTATACTTCATCAAGTCAGGAAATACGCCAGATGCGACACAGCAATTGAACACAGCAGCTAGATGTGGGGCGATTATAGTTATAATTGATGAAATAGTCTTAACAGATAAACCCCACAGATCCCTAGTGGTTTTCATATTAATACTTTTGAAAGCATTCAAAATATCTTTAGGGTTAACCACCGAGAATTCAAAATCTGTGTCACACTTCTCTACGCTTTGCTGGAGTATTAGCTCAGCAGATACAGAAGAAGACGCAAGAGATTTGGTAACATCGATTGGAACATTAGAAAAATATTTTTTAAACTCAGTCGCCACTTCTAAATCGCTTTTAATGTCAACATTATTTATTCTTAAATTAAAATCACGACTACGTATTTTTTTCCTACCTGTCTCAGTATTAATAATTTTCCAGGTGGTTTTAATAATATTTGTCGAATTTTTTATAATATTTTTTAAGTACATCGATTTAGCAATGGAACAGGCTCTTCGAAAGGTTTTGGCATATTGTTTTACATGTTCTAGAAAAGTCGTATTTTGATTATAGGATCTTTCTTCATACAATTTATATAATTGATTGCGACTTTTATAAATTCCTGGAGTTGCCCAATCACAGAACATCAGACGGTTACTTACAGACAACTGTTTGGGTGTGAATATTGAGCAGAACTCACCATTAATCAAGTTGAATAAAGAGTTGTACAAGTGATCCGGATCACTATGATAGGGCAACAGTGCCAGTTTTCTTGCTATATTATATTTAAATATTCCTAAACGGCTTTCACTATATGGTATGTAACTTATTTGTGTACTTTGAACCTTTGGAGAATTTGAAAAAGTGACCAACTGACCAGAATGATCTGACTGAATCTTATTCATTATTAATTTATTTAAAGGTTTTGCCGAGCTAAATATATTGTCAATGCATGTAGCACTTGTGGCAGTAACTCTAGTTGGTTCTGTAAAGTTGTGATGTAAATTATAGGACATAAACAAATTTAAAAAATTACAACTTGTTGAGTTTTTCTCCAAAATATTTACATTAAAATCTCCACAAATGATAACAGTTTTATGGGTATTAGTTAACTTATTTAAGGCATCCTCCATAATGTCTGAAAAGGTATCAAATGGTGCACAAGGAGGTTTGTAAAGACTCACAACAATAAATCGCTCCAACTCAACACATGAAATCTCTACTACTCGCTCAACAGAGAGGCTCACAACGTCACTTCTTTCTTTAAACTTCAACAAATTATTTATTAATATTAGAGAGCCACCATGAATATACTTTTCTCTGATGAACGAGCTTGCAACCTGGTGATTATTGAAGCTGGAAATGAATTGATGGCGTTGTAGCCAGTGCTCAGTTAAACATAAAATATCAATATTGCTACAATTCAAAAACAACTCCAATTCTAACTCTTTCCCCATCAAACCTTGAATATTTTGATGCACCAGGTTGATACAATTTTTTTGGTTTTTCTTATTGTAGGCATTTATGTTTGATGGGTTCACATTATTTTCCATTACAAGATCTGAACATTCCTTATCATGCTTGACAGTACAATTAATATTTGAATTTGCTATTACGCAAGAGTGATTCTCTATTGTCATATCAGTTAATTTAAATTATCCTGTATACAGATGTCACCATTCAAGCTGGATATGTCATTGTCAGTAGGAAAAGTACTGACATTATCTATAGCATCAGTACATTGCTCAAATATGTTCTTGGCTGAAATATGAAAACAATAACATAGCGACAAAGCTATTTGTCTGGTATAAAAACTAGGCAGATAACAATAGTTATCTTTTGTCATATAAAAGGGTTTCTTAACATATGAGTTAATGTCAATTACATGTAGTTTTTCTCTCATGTAGGTAGATATTGTATGTAATGTCAAATTCAAATTATACCTTATCCTATTTTCCTCCTGTGACAAACTATGGCTATAAGGAAATGTAAACATAACAATTTTACTTATATTTAAACGATCTAAACAATCAATATACTGTATTAGGGTTTTTTTATTTAAATTACCCCTATTTCCCATAAAAAGAATTAGATTTTCATCATTATTAAATTTATAATTAAAGACCTTTTTAAAAATGTGGTGACAAGAGGCACCCGGCATACAAAAATTGATGTTTGAATGTCCTTCTGTTGACAGTAGGCGCCCTAAGTTTTTACCTATTTCATCACTGAATATTGTTATTTCAGGTTTAAAAATATTTATTTCATTCCTTGTGTATGACTTAACTGCTAATGTTTTGTTCATTACAGATTGAGATTGACTAATGAAACTAGTGTTATTCTTATCATTACTAATTTGCAATAAAGCAGAAGTATCCTTTGGTGGTGAGGAACGGCTAAGTGACCGTTGACACATACAAGAATAATTATTGCTGAGCGATTCTAATCTTTCATTATTATAATTGCCAAGGTCAATCAGCTCATTCATAGCCAGAATGTAATGTTGTGTCTGTTTTTCAGATAGTTCATACTTTATTGATAATGTATGGAGTTCATCTTTAAGGGAGTCCATTTTCTTATGTTGAGCTTCTAAATCACAAGAGTATTTTAAACTAACATTTTTTAATTTCATGGTATACATATTCAATTTTTCTATTAATTCTAATCGTTCCCTATTTTGGCTATCATATTTAAAGAAGAATTTATGTTTTTTTATCAAGTTTTGGGACTTTCTAATAAATTTATTTATTTTTAGGTATTTTTTAAATTTATTTTTGCTACAGCCATCAACCATTGAATTCATTTTAATACAATCATCATCCCTTGTGGGCAGTTTTGTGCTGCAGGACTGGTTATTGGCAACAACAAAAACCATGGAAGGATCTTTGACTACCAACTCATCATATAGTGTTTGGTTCTGTGAAGCAATTAAATTATGTTTTAATGATTGTAGTTCAGATCTCAGTAACGATATTTCATTATTAGCCTGTTCAAGTTGTTGTTCTAGGCTATGGGATTTGTTCAATGCATAGTCATATTCAATGCGACATTGATCAAAGCCGTCTATGATGATTTGGAGTCTATCCCGTGAGTCAATGGCATCTGTGTATTGGACATGTAATTGTGACAATTGACTTTTTAACAGTTTCACTTGGACTGATGACTCTAATAGTACTCTTTCATTTTCATCCCGTTCTTTGTCGAACCGCAACTGCTTTGAGGCTTGGAGTTCTTTTAAAGCCTTTTGAAGTTTATGTTCAGCTTGGCGAGCTATGACACCACGAGTCAGAATACCAGACATAGTTTCTGGATTGTTTACCGATCGATTGAACAAAGAATCGTGTCACCGGTCGACTCGAATGGGGTTATGTTCACGTATTTAATATCTAGACTAAGAAGTAATAACTTTGATTATAAAATAACTTAGTCTATGCCAAATTAAATGATAGTTAATGATATTCGATGTGCAATTACGCGTAAATGCAGTGGTTTTTACCTTTAGAGTCCATATAAATGTGCCGGTAACTGTCACAACACAATAATAACAAATGCAAGCCAGTAGTGTTTTAAGCGGGCCTTGTCTAATAAATGTAGTTATCAGTAAGATCAATCATATAAATCTGAAGTCACACTGTAAGCGCTTTTTTATGTAGAAACGTACTTACTTATGTAGTGCATGTGCGTTCCAGATTGATAAATATAGCTAACAATGTCTCAAAAAACTCATTTTGGTAATCAAATAACACTGTCGAGTTATTTAAATACAAAAATATATTAGAGAAATTTCCAAATCGGTAAAAGCAGGCATTTACTTTTAGGGTAAATATAACCTAAAAATTAACAGTAAACGTCAGTTTTTAGCAATTTGGCCATTGCTGGGAGACGTGAAAAATGGGCTCGTGAAATCTTTCAAGATGCTTTAATTTATGGCTAAATTCCAGGTCTGTAACGCCAGGCCAGAGTTTCTATGGAGTTTGGGTTTCTCCTTTAGAACATTGTTTGAACTTCTAACAATTGTCTACTTTTACTAAAATTACTTTTCGAAGATTTATTGTGATATTTATTTAGTGTGTATGTTTGTTACTATTTCACGCAAAAACTGCCGAACGGATTTTGATGAAACTTTGTAATAATATAGCTTATTTATCCGAATAACACATAGGCTATAATTTGTAATGCGGGTAAAACTGCGGGGCACAGCAAGTAAGATAAAATGACCAGTTACAAATGCACACCTTAAATAATTGTAGTAAGAAAAGGAGCGAATAATTATAGCGTACAGCTATACATTTCCAGTATAAACTGATCTCGCGTTGTATAGGATTTCCATGCAACGCGAGGTCAGCTTATATTGGAATTGTATAGCTTGATATGTACCTAAACCTACGTCAATGCAACAAAGTGAAAAATTGGAATTAAGTTTAAAGCGATTTAATACTAAGCATTTGTATTAGGTATACATAACCCAAAATCTAGAACATGCTCCACTTAAATGACTAACTACTATCACATTTGAAAATGATATAGTTCGAAAACTGGTTTTATAAAAGTATACTGCCGTATAATAGACCTATTAGAAAATGACTCAATCCATTGGCACATTATACGTATATTAAATTAATTATATATTACTGCGAACATGTTCTGACTATTTACAAGCGCTTTTTTAAAGTCTACGTGAATAAAAACCTTTTTTATTTATTTATTTATTGTGATACATACAAATGCATGTCACATTTTTCATACTTTATTTTGCAGTAAAAAAAACTAAAAATAGAAGCGAATAACTTATGTCACTGTAACATTAGTCAATGCAACAAAGTAATAATTTGAATTGAAATTAAGAGCGATTAAATTCTGGCCATTCGCATAACCCGAAATTTAGAACGTTTCCCGCTCGAATTTCTAATTGTCAGCGTAAGGAAACTGGTTTTAAAAACACTGTCCTAGAAAATACTACAACTATCTACTGGAAAATTACTCAATCGATTAGAACATTTATTTTGATACACATGATATCAAGACCGGTAACAAATGCAAGTCACATTTTTCATACTTCATTTTATGCTGCCATGTAATTAACAAGTCAATACATTACTTTAGGTACCGTGTACATTTTGATTTATTACATCCGCTGTCGGTTTCAATAAAAATATAAACAATTAACCTTTTATACAGTTATGAAGTATCTATTAGTTTTCTACGGAAATTAAAAACATTGCGTTTAAATTAGGTGTGTAGATGACAACTGTATTATAAGTTCAACGATTACCCTAATGACATTCTATGCACAGTGTATAGGGTGGAATGATCTTTGACTTAAAGAGCTTTAATTTGATTGTTAGCATTTATTATAAGTCCAGAGTTTTTGGTTTTCTTGTCTGTTAATTTATAAAGTTTGTTAGAGAGATTTTATGCTTATAGTTGATCTTAACGATCTATGAAATAAAAGTACAGAATCTTTTTCTGAAAATCTTTTAATGCAATTCTTCTTTCTATCCAAAAATAAAGGAATGTTTTCTTTTGGAAAATTGTCAATCTACAGTATTAAGAGTACTGTTCCTTCAGGTGGCATTATACAATTCCACCCTGTATATATTGGTGTTTAGAAAGTCATTGGATTGCGCTAACTGTTTTTATTATGTGCCTTTGTAAACGTGCACCTGTAGTAATAAAATTATAATATATACAACATTGTATAGTAAATGATCACTGATACATAGGTTAATGCCTGCCCGGTCTTAGTTGCTTTGTGTCCAGACACCAAATTACTTGTTTGGAACATATATAAATTTTGATATCCTTAAATAATTGTTCTGAAATCTAGATGTCCTCCGTGGATTGTCTATCCACTAGGAATTGGTATGAAAAAAACAATATGGTTTTCTTCCTCCCTCCTAGTTGCTGTGCTTGACAGGACCCATCATTGATACATTTATTACAAGCCCACTACCTGCTATACATTATGGAATGCAATAAACTATTGAATATTGAGTATGATCTCGAATTAAAACCCAACTGCCCACCACTGACATTTCAAATTCATCCGTAGGTACAGACGCTAGCACATCAAGCTACCCCAATCTCACAAATTTCCCCAATAGAAAGTGAACCTTATGCTTATGTGATAAAGTTGAAAATCTATGAAAGAAATTTGATGGATTGGGGTAGCTGGATGTGCTGGCGTCTGTACCTATTAGAAATATAGAATATCTCGTACTTATAACGGCGAAGGAAAACATCGTGAGGAAACCTGCATCTCTGAAAGTTCTTTAAAACTTTCTTAATAGCATGTGAAGTCAGCCTACCCGCACTAGGCCCGCGTGGTGGTCTAAGGCTTTGATCTACTCCTTGTGAGAGCAGACCCTTGCCAAGCTGTTGGATAGTATTGGGCTGCATCATCAATCGTTCAATATTGTAAAAAGGTTGCGTGTGTTATTAAACTCAAAATAGCTTTGTTTAAAACATAAAATTATCTAATCTCAAAAATGGAAAATCATAATGAGTGATCTGGCAACCCAGGACCCCGCAACGCGACATCGTAATTCGTTCCGCTATTAAAAGTGAAATTAGTGTTTTTTTCACCCAAAACAGAGCAAAATACTCAAAATCTGGAATTTAACACCACACAGTGCATAGTGAACTAACAATTTTTGTTCGAAAAGTGCTTTAAAACAGTTAAAGTTAAAGTTACTACATTGCTCATACTCAAACCCGGCGAAATAACGACTCGGCGAAATAACAGTACTGTGACAATTATGCACCAGTGTTGCCAAAACGAATTCTTGTAAAAGTACAAAAGTTAAAAGTTAAAAATTACCCAAAAAAAAAAAATATATAATCCAAATTAAAAACCTATTCCTATCATTGCTACGCAATACCTACGCTCGCCCGCTCTTAGTGGTCGTCAAGTATAGCAACTAACGGATTACACCGTCGTGCAATTTCAGAGAGAAATGTCGGGCACTACCTGTCATGCCTGCGGTAAGACTATTTTCACCCTTTTTGTCTTGGAATGTACCACATGTCGGCTAATGTACGACCTTGACTGTTTAAGCATTACTAAAGAGAACTTCAACAACTATACTAATGAATACAAAAATTCCTGGGAATGTCCATCATGCACCTGCTCGAAGCCAAAGTGCAATGATACAAGTACACCAATACGGGCGCTGAACAACACTTACACCAATGACGATAACAAAGTCACCATGACTCGGGGAAGTCGTGTTAAGGTTCTGAGCGCGGAGAGCGGTCCAAAAAAATCGCCCACTCTTGAACTAACTAAGGAAACCTTGCTGAGACATGAGCAGCCTCCCAATACCCACTCCATGCCGGAAGTGGATAAGCTGACTTTAGAAGTAAGAAAGTTAACACAAGTAATTACCTCACTAAAGGATAAGTTAGATGAAGCCACTACTTCCCTTAAACGCTGTCATGAACGCCTGGATTTTTTCAAAAAAAAAAGGAGACCGCCAAAGAAACTCGAATTAAGAACTTAGAAAAATCCCATAGTGAAGTAATCGAGCTCAAAGCCACAATTTTTCAACTCCAACAAGAAAACAATGCCATGGCTCAAAACCAACTAGCAAACGAAGTGGAGCTCTGCGGTGTCCCTGAACATCAAAATGAAAATCTACATCACCTGGCTCTTCTGGCTGCAAACAAACTAGGAGTAGACCTGAAGGACCATGACATTGACTGTGTGTCCCGATCGGGATCGCGCCGTGTGCCAACAGAGGCCGACAGAGTATCCAATTTACCGAGACCAATTATTATCCGACTACTGCGCCGCTCTAAACGCGATGGGTTTCTAAAAGCTTCGAAGTCAATTCGCAACCTCACTTCGAAAGATCTAGATCTCGCAGCCCCTCATCAAAAAATCTACTTCAACGAGAGACTTACTAAAGCAAATAGAAAGCTTTTTCGTGAAGCAAGACTTATTACAAGAGAACACAAATGGGTTCACTGTTGGTGCAAGAACGGCAACATTTACATACGGCAGCGAGATGGAACTCCCGGAATGCCGATTCGGTGCGCAGCCGATCTCAAGCGAATCTTCAAAACACCGGAGACAGAATCCCCAGAAATATAGAGCCCACACAAGGTTCTTTGATGTCTTTGAACCAAACCCCATGTTTAGCTATCAGTTTAATTGTAATCATATTCTAATAACTTATGCATGCTATAAATATATTATTATTCATACATATAATTTTAACATAATACTGTCAGATATAAACGTGCGCTATATCCCAGTCATTATTTTATCTACAAATAGCTGTAACGAAAGCCTAAAGCCTCCTTATGCCCTAAAGATGAGAAACCTAATCTATTACCAAAACATGACAATAAATATCATTTACTTCGAATTCTATCAATTTAATAACCTTTACGAAAATGGTTGATTTAGCATTTCAAGATGATTTGGATCAATGGAATATTGATTGTCATACAATAAATGAACTAGAAGAGTGTAAAGGTTTTCTATGTCCCAAGCATAACTTTAAAATTCTTACTTTTAATATCAGAAGCATTCGTAAAAACTTTGACAACTTTCTAATAAGTTATACGCGCCTAAATATCCCCAACGATATCATACTATTTACCGAATGTTGGTTAGACTCATCCTCCATTGTTCCTGACATAACCGGATTTTCTGTTCACCGTACCCTAAAAGACACTAACCAAAATGGCGGGGTTATTGTTTACGTCAGAGACATTTGGTGTGATTGTAACGTAACAGAGCCAGAAATGGAAGAAGCCGACTGTTTAATTATAGATATTCCCAAAACTATTGTCATTTTTGGCATATATAGATCTCCATCACACAAACGTACCGAAACATTTCTGACATCCCTAGAAAATCAACTATTTCTATATAAAAATAAACCAAATCTTGTTGTTTGTGGCGACTTGAATATAAACATCTTGTCTGCGGCAAACTGTACTCAAGCCGGTGACTATCTATGTCTTCTCGCTGAATATGGCCTGCAACCTGCTATTACAGAAAACACTAGAAGAAACACGTGCATAGACCACATATTTATTAAATCAGCTCATCGCGATGCTATTGGACTGGTTTGCTCCTCAGCTGTTACTGACCATGACCTCGTGATGGCTGGCGTTACCACAACCAACAATGTCAAATCTGCCGTCTAAAACGTGTAAAAAAGAAGAGAGATATAGAAGCTATACGTAACGAACTAGCTAATACTGTCTGGACAGAAGTTATTGATCAAACCGACGCCAATCAAGCAGCCCACGACTTCTCACTATATGTAGCTTCCATCATAAACAAATTTACGGTTGAAACAATAGTCAGTCGTGCTAACTTTAACCTAAAACCATGGATGACCCCAGGACTGATACGCTGCTCAAAACACTGCGACCGTCTTCATAAAAAAGCTAAGCTAAATCCAGACGACCCTATGAAACAATTGATATTTACCCGCTACCGAAACTTTGCCGTCTAAAACGTGTAAAAAAGAAGAGAGATATAGAAGCTATACGTAACGAACTAGCTAATACTGTCTGGACAGAAGTTATTGATCAAACCGACGCCAATCAAGCAGCCCACGACTTCTCACTATATGTAGCTTCCATCATAAACAAATTTACGGTTGAAACAATAGTCAGTCGTGCTAACTTTAACCTAAAACCATGGATGACCCCAGGACTGATACGCTGCTCAAAACACTGCGACCGTCTTCATAAAAAAGCTAAGCTAAATCCAGACGACCCTATGAAACAATTGATATGTACCCGCTACCGAAACTTTTATATTGATCTGCGTCGAAAACTGAAGCGAGAATATGACTGCAAAAGACTACAAGAGAGCTGTGCCAATCCCAGACGTCTGTGGAAAACCATAAAAGACATGTGCTATTTGTCGAAACACAATAAAGAACCTATTGAACTTCTAACGATTCATAATAACCACATCGACGGATCTATTGAACGATGCAATGATTACTTTTCATCTGTTGGAGAAAACCTAGCTTCTAAAATTTTAGCCGATACAAATAGGACTCAGGATGACCTTGCAGCTATGATTAAAACTGATGCTGGACCATCCTGTTCTTTCTTCCTGCTGCCCACTGACCAACACGAGGTTGGGTCTCTCATATCACAACTGCAAGAAGGAAAGGCGCCAGGATTTGACAGGATAGAAAACAGTGTTGTTAAACAAATCAAGGACCAAATCGTAGCACCTCTCGTATTTATATACAATTTAAGCCTCTCATCTGGCACCTTTCCAAATTGCTGGAAGACCGCCTCTGTTAGACCTATTCACAAGTCTGGTCCTAAAAACCTCCCTGAAAACTACAGGCCTATCTCCTTACTGAGTTCCTTTTCGAAAATGTTGGAGAAAATTGTTAATGTGCGGCTCATAAAGTATTTGGATACAAAAGTTGGTCTGCTTTCAAATAGGCAATTCGGTTTTCGGCCGGGAAGATCAACTGAACAAGCGGTTTCACTTCTTACTGAGTTAGTGGCAACGCACCTACATAAACAAGAGCACTGCTTGGCGGTGTTCCTGGACCTAGCTAAGGCGTTTGATACAGTTTCTGTGCCCTTGCTGCTCAGAAAAGTGGAAGCTGCTGGAATTAGAGGCACCGCCTTGAAATGGTTCGAAAGCTATTTGTCACATCGGCAACAGAGAGTGCGTATTGGAGAATATGTTAGCAAAGCACAATTTGTCAAATACGGCGTCCCACAGGGAAGTATACTTGGGCCGACACTTTTTATCCTATATATGAATGACATACATAAAATTCCCCTAAATAAGACCGAACTTATATGTTACGCAGACGACACAGTTGCGCTCTTTCACGGAAAATCTTGGGCTGAAGCATTTACGACAGCTGAGCAGGGCATGGCTAAGGTATCACAGTGGTTGCATCAAAATCTACTTACTCTTAACGCAAATAAAACTAAGTTTACTTGCTTCCACAAGACGGCTGCTACGTCCCCGATGTTGATGTCGCAACTAAAAATTCACTCCTGTTGTCAAATCGGTACGCCATGCGTTTGTGAAAGTATTGATCGCGCCAAAACAGTGCGCTACCTAGGAATGATGAAAAGCTTAATTTCAAGGAGTATCTATTTAAACTAGCGGGACGAGTTCGAAAAATCGTTAATGTTATGAAAAATCTACGGGACTCAGCTACTCCAGATATCCTACGCCAAGTTTACTGTGCTCTCTGTCAATCACTCTTGACGTACTGTATCTCTTGTTGGGGTAGTGCAGCACAATCAACTTTGATTCAAGTTGAAAGGGCTCAACGATCGGTTTTGAAAACCATGCTAAAAAAGCCATCTCGTTACTCCACCGTGAAAATATACAGTGAGACTGGAGAGCTTAGTGTACGACAACTATACTTCATGAAACTGAGTCTACAAACCCACAAAAACATAATGTTGTCTGATGCACACGGGGAATTAACGAAAAGGCGAGTCTATAGAGCACCCGTAATCAGAGCTAAAACTGCTTTCGTCAGGCGCTTTAGCCCTTTTATTGGCCCATTTATTTATAACAAAGTTGTAAAAAAATGCGATATCAAAGAACTTCCTCTCCGGAGAGCTAAACCGATTATTTTTCACTGGCTGGCAGGTCTTGATTATAACGAGACCGAAAAGATATTGCGCACAATAATCTGATAATATATTATTACTATATTTCTAAATATATTTTATTTATATATCATATTTATTTCTCCTTTTATTGTCATAAATTTCATATATACATATATAGATATAGCCATAGCTGTAATTATTTTATTTTAAATTAAGCTTATACATAATTAATCAACTCATTATAAATCTAGTATAGGATACCACGATACAGGCTTGCCTAGTGTGGGTCCACAGGAAATTTTTAACTACTGTTTAATTTTTTGCAAAATAAAGATTATTATTTATTATTATTATAAATTTAATCGTCCGGTGGGTCTCGAACCTGCACCATCTACCAATCCGGAGCAGGTTCGAGACCCGCCGGACGATTAAATTTATGATTTCCCATTTTTGAGATTAGATTAACGCTTTGCATTGCGAATAATGCTTTAAAAACTCAAATTTAATGAAATTATCTATATGGATACTGAGTAGATTGTTCTACTCTTCTAGTAGAACAAAGATTTATGAATAGGGCGATGGGGTAAGAACTTCAGTCTTAAAGAAGGTAGGTACAAGCATTTATACATAAATGTTGTGGTCATGGGTGTGACTAAGGTCCTCATCGCTCATAGGGGAGGAGACAGGTGTGATGTTGCCATGCTTTCAATTGGCGGCGGTGATGACTACACAAATTTTCTGAATTAATAAAAATACAGTGTTTTAGTTTATCATGTCTTCCGAAAGACGTCTACTCAATAAGAACATCCCGCAAGAATGGGAGAATATACCTTAATCGCCACTCTTGGCCGTAGCTAAGAATGATGGTCATAGTTCACAGAGAGACGCTGCGCTGCTGCCCGTTCGCCGGTAGGTATTCCCTCGGACCGACTTCTAAACCCCCCCTAGTTGTATTCCTAGCCGTCGGCCACACAATGTTTTAATGCCCTTTCTTAAAAACTTGGTCCAAAGCTAGCCTAGAGCGAACCTTAACAAAACTTAGCGTGAAATATGCTGACTGTAATGTCAATTTTAAATATTGGAGTCTATATAAGGCCTTTTATAAAGAGGTAGATAGAAAGGTAAATACAGAAAGATATATTGTTCTCATACATATTTTCATGTCGTATAAAGTACAACAAACACTAATATCCTTATAAGCGCACCCAAAACAAATTACCATAGAAAAGAGATTCACGAAACTTTTCCTACACTCATACCCATTATAAGTTTGCAAAGAAAAACACTTTTCGTGCACACGTCGGTCGCTCCCGCTTTTTTCTCAGCGCACTTTTCTAACTTACATAAATCTTTCACGTAAATAATTGAAGCTATATTTTATGCCAAAACATTCCGCGGGAGGGATGTCGCGCCACCTGCCTTCTCTAACTTGTACCACTTTCTACTTTAATTTGGTTGCGTAATGTATTTTCAATTACTTCCAAAGGAGCAGTGATTTGTGGTCGGTCTAAAGGAGATTGGAGAATAATTCTTCGCGCCTAATTTAAACTTGCCTCGCTGCGGCGGTAATATAACTATTTAGTTTTTGGGTACGTTGATATTGTTTTCTTACGCCCGGTTCCTATATTCCAAAAACGAATCGTTTCTACTACGAATAGTTAGAATTTCTACCAGGCGTAACGCAAAACCGTTCCTATAAAATACTAGTCGTTATCCAAATAACCGACGTCTGGTTACTAACGGATGGGAGGACGTTAGTAAGCTTATTGTATGGAGATGCGTTCGAAAGTGTTCCTATAAATATTTTCTACTGTCACGGAACTGTCAAAATAACGAGGCGTTACTGCTTTGATTACTAGTCGAATTCGGTCGGTTTACCAGTCGTTTGTATTTTATTTTGGTAGTTAACATAGTGTTTGAGGAGATTTCCGTGATGTCTAGCTCTGAAACTGATAGAGAATTCATGGCTTTGTTTTCCGTTAGAAAGGGTTGATTATTTTTCTATCTTCTAAGATTTCATAACCACAAACCTTAGATTAAATACTCAATTTAAAAACTTATTTAGAAACCATGAAATACTCTTGGACAGACGTCAGACGACAGACGCATGCGCCATGCGCTTTCCTGTTACGCGTTTTGTTCACACCATGCACTCGTAACATCAAATTTTCAATAGTAATGATTTATAAATATTTTAAACCTAAAACGCAAATTAAATTATTACTGTAACTATAAGTACAGTAATTTGTACTATTACTCACATAATATTACAGAATAATAAATGATTTTAGTCGCATAATTGACGTACGACGTTTTGTTATAACTAATCGTGAAGAGGAGCGAGAGGTTCATCGCGGAACGAGTCGTAGGTGGTTTAAACTACGGATGTTCGTCGCAGGTAGGGCATTGTGGAACACTAGTTTTGCATCGGTATCGGTAGCTGAATTACGGATGGTAACGTTGGTCCAATGACGGATCGTAAAATAAAGGAACCGGGCATTAGATTGTCATATTTTGTATGCCATATCTGATCAAAATTGTGTTGAATTAATAAAGGTTTTCATATTTGACCACGGTCCATATGGTGAAGATGTACTTCTTTATCGTATGGGCAGTGGACACTAAGGTATCAGAGTTGTTGAAGCCACTCAGTATAAGGCCTGTGATTTAGCTTAATGATTGTTCTATTACAACTAATACCGGCATAATAGCATATCTTGCCCCTTGGAGGACAAAGACGCTCAGAAATAAACCCTTTTGGTGGTAACCCATCTAGGGACTGCCCACTACTAGCGATGTTTTAACTCGCCGATCACTTATGAACTTGTGATGGCAATTGAAGCGTTTTAATGGTGATGCATTTCATGTTTAGGCGAAGATTGTCACTTAGTAGATATTTCAGTTCAGTCGTTATTTAGGGTGAAAAATGACCTGAAACGGGCACCGAACTATACCAAGTGTATTTTATAAATAGCTATCTGTGGTGGCAAGACCACAAGAAGATAAGAAGTTTATTTGTAATTCAATATCAATACATAATTTGGCGTGGTCTAGTCCTCGCACTAGGATTCCCTGTTTACAAGGGCTAGGTTATATATATGTAAGGGATGGATAAATTTCATGTATATATTTCTACCAAATAAAAATGTAGAAAAGTATTATTTTAGCATTAAAATTGGTCCGTAATTCATGGCCCTAAAGGTGTATCATTCGTCAAAGCGCAACCAAACGTGCATTTTAAATGCATGGCCCAACAAGATCTGATAACGACCTTTGTCGAGGCCACAATACACTGGTGTGTCATAAATAAAGGCTCACTTTTTCACTTCCAGCGGGAAATTTATCATTTTGTACGACTTTTTTTCCCCTTTTCCCCCACTTTTTGTACATCTTGAATCACACTTTTAAATGCCATTTATTTCTTCGTTCGACGCTCCATACCGTTCGCTCTGATGAAGGTATCGTTATGTGGTATCTGATAATAAAATGCTTGAGTTGCTTGATTCGATTTGCATGTTTTAGGGTTGCCCTTTATTTTTGATATGGTTATTTTTTATATTTGATAAGTCAATATGGCGCACTACCTCACCGTTCAAAATCTTACAACATTGGCAATTTATTTCTTTTGAATTGAAAGAGAATTTTTTAATTATCTAAACAGAGCTACTGCTTCAATTTACCTACATACTGGAGTTAGACGTTAAAAAAAAACGAATAATAGTAATAATAATGTCTAGCCGGATTTCGGCCACGGTGGCCAGTCTGAAGGGAGACTCGCCATCTGCGCGGGACATTATTATTATATTATATTACACATGTGTGTGCGCACACACAGTGGTACTTTCTAGTCCATCACTCTCATGATCTGATGGTACGACTGGCGACACGACGGGAAAGAGGCCAGGCACAGGACTGACAGATTTACGTGCTCTCCAAAGCATGGGGGATTAATACCCCCAAACTACCACACTTCGGGCTGATACTAGCTTTTTTTCTTTTTACAGTAAAATCCCAAAATCACTTGTGACCTGACCTGGGATTTGTACCCAGGACCTCGTTATCTGCGGTGGAACACGCAACCGCTAGACCAACGAGAGTCATGTCGTTATATTATTAAGCAAGTGCCTACATACTAACGAGAATTACTATCCAACCAGACGACATGGTAAAAAGTTGATAACAAATAATAGAAGAAATATACACATTTTGTGCAGCTGTATTCCTCCATTAGTACCTACACAGAATATTCTACCTTCTAACATTGTTTAACGTTTATCTAATAAGTTATATATATATTTTTTGCTTTTCACACTCTATTAAACACAAAATAGGAAACTTTTACTGACAATTAACTAACACATGGTTGATTTTTTGTTGCTCAGTTGAAACGTGACTAATGAACCACACCAGCTTTTGTTCAACACGAGCTTTTTTATATAAATCCTCAACATCCATTCAAGAGTCGATTCCATCTCTTTGTATTCTCTATATAAGTGCATTATAAATTTCAGTCTCTCGCGGCCATAAGTCATACGTGTAATGAATAAGGGCGATTTGTTTTGAATCCGTCCAAATTTATGGACGATATCGGCTCTTTTTTACAAGCGTTTCTCGGCTCATTTCGCCATTGTGATCGCCTTTTTCTGCCCCTTTTTATCCCCGCCAAAGTTTTTTTATTGTCCTCAACATTGACACTTTACGAGTTATTAATTGGTTGTCAGGAGTTTATTTATTTCTCTATTTTGACATCGAAACGTTTTTCGCCGTATATTATGGAGGCCGGATTGAAAATCTATCATATTCAGGTTGTCGTAAATTTAACGTGATATAGTACGTTACACGGTAATAATTCTGCGAAACCGTCGCGTAGTGCGGACGGATGTGACGCGTTTTAAATAACGACTTTGGATATTAAAATGGCCGCCGAATATGCGTTTTTGTCATAAATTATATATTAATTTACAATGCGAAAAAAAAGCCATTACGATGTCATCGGCGAAAGAGTGGATGCGCTTTTTAAAAATAATCATGAAATGTTTTCGTCCGAATAAATTAGTTAAAAGTCTGTAAATATTGATGACTTTTTAATGTGTGCCAATGCTACTGTTTAAATAATATAACTAACTACAAAGCATAATTCAAAATACCAAAATAAGAGTTACAATGTCGTTTCAACACAAAACATTTATTTTGAGATGAAGCGACTGAGTCATCCTACTATGCTGTGTATATTTGCTACAATTGCGTAACTATTAGGTACCTAACAGATACCTAATAGTCCAGCAATCAAACTAATATGGAATAAGTATAATATAATAGCTAACAATAGCTAACATATAGATATGCAATTACCAAATTTTGGAAACGGTTTGTGCGACCCATAAGTAGTTATTCTGAGTCTGAATGTACTTTCTGTCCGCCATTGATACTTCTGTAAAGTACTCCACGACACAAGAATTCATCTAGACAGTCGACGTAGGACGTTGTCTTTTTAAAATGAAAACATATAAGAATTAAATGAGTCTTCAGTTCACATATACAACTAATTTATTACAAACCTCCAGATTAGTTCATCATGTCAGCCGAATGATGTCCACTGCTGGACAAAAGCCTCCCCACACAATGTATTGTATCCATCATTTGGAGGGATATGCCATAATCGCCACGCTTGGCAGGCGAGTTAGCGATTGCAGTGTGATCATAGTAGTAAACACAGCCAATTAAGTAGATTAGATAGATTAGTTATACCTTGAACAATTCTTAAAATTGATCCTGTGGTAAATAATTTAAATTCTTACTACTATATTTTTACACTGTAAGCGATAGACCAGGTTGTGTCGTTCTCTGATGACTACGACGCATCCTGATCTATCGCTTAGGTATAGCCACAATTAACAGTTTTGGTTGGACAAACCTTCTTACTTTCATGTCAAAAGTAAGAAGCTATCACTTCATCGCCGATCTAATCAAAGAAGGAAGCTCAATTTACACTTTTCCCGTAGGTACTATTATTTCATTGCGTCACTACGTAGGTAGTCTCTTAGTAGATATTCTTCGTGCTTTTAAAATTCTTGTGAATCCTGGAATCTCAAATGTTATTTCTAATCAAGTAACAAAGTTAACAGCTACATAACTCCCTCACAACACCAACCTGTACATTACGAAACTTGAAGCTTTCTCTTACGCAACACTAACATACATAATATATGTGCGAAGCCCTGTATGCTATTTTCCGTCTTATGTAGGTTCTTTTTTTCGCCCATAAAGCATTGTTGGCTGCTTTATTCCTTGATTTATAAGAAACGTTGGAAAGACAAATAGCTGGATTGTGTTCCAAATTTTTAAAGCCACATTTCGTTTCGCGCACTCGCACCCCCGCAGTAATACCTTAGGAGCGAGGAGTCTTGGTGCTTGCTAAAAGTAGACTTAGGTCTTAGGTACTAAGTATATGTAAAGCTTTGTTTTAGGCAGAATTGTCGACGCTTATAGCTGGTTTAAATATTAAAACGGTAAGGTAAAGTTAAGTCGGCTTTTGTACGTTTGGAACTAGATTTATTAAGTTTATGTTTGAATAATTTGCCCGTATTAGATTGTGAAATCTGATTGGCGGTCCTCAATTATGAAGTAAAGTACGGTGCAGAGTTTTATTTATAAATACGTACCTAAAAAATTTTATAAATGGTCTGTTGGTCTATTGGTTAGCGACCCTGACTTCAAAGTCAAAGGTCATGGGTTCCATCCTCACCCAGGACAAATTTTTGTGTGATGAGCCAAATTCTTTGTTTTGTGTCTGGATGGAATTTACCAGACAACTGATAAATATGCCATCGATCCCAATCCAGGTGGAGACAGGGCTCTGCCTAATTTGGGATCAGATGGCAGCGTGTTAGTTGCCCCAAAATATTTCAATAGTTTTGATTAAATCCTTAATTGTCAGTAATACTTAATTAATATACGAATAGTTGTTAAGATAGTTGAATACAGTATTAAAGTATCAAAATTTTAGAATAAGTCCGTCCGTGCGGTCTCTTTCGTCACATATATTTTTTATATCCTTAAATAAGTAATAAATAGTAAGTCCCTAAGCGATTATTGTAACATTTAGCACTACTATATTTAAATTAAAGAATTGAAGAAAACGAGCAGTTGGCAAGCGCAAAAGGCTCTCAACCAGTAGCTTAATTTAAGCGAGTAATACCTGAGGGCACCCTTATGGGGTTCGAGCCACAGCTCAGGGGGCCGCTGAAGTTTAAATACGGAATTATACACGAGGGTCTGATCACTTGCACGGGATTACCGATCACGTGTTAAGAGTTTAAGAGGGTCAACGAGATCCTCGCCGCTGAGGAACCTACCCTAGCTAGCCTTTTTCCTGAAGAAAGTCACAGAGAAACGATGTACCCAGATACTATTATTTTATTAAATTGCCTTGTACGGAATAACCTTTTCTGAATTTAGAATATAGAAATCTTAACGTATCAAAACTGATTGCTTTTCACACTTTTCACACTGTGAGGTACACCCTTATTAAAATGTGTTTTTCCAGCGTCTTCCCACTGCTTAGCCAAAGCGCCACCTATCGGTCTGTTAGAGAGATTTAATGGGAATTCTCTCATTTCTATCGGGTCTTACCGCGGAATTTATAACGGTCCCGCGGATCTTTTTTCCATACGAATGTACTTCGACAGATTTATTGAAGTAAGAAGGTATTTTAAATTTGGAATTATTTAAATTGTGATTTTAATGCTTGAATGTTTTTATAAGTCGTGTTTAAGTTATTGGTATGTTGGGTGTTCATATATTATACAATAGTTACATAGTATTGGGTGCTTACGTTTAATTATTTATACGTTAATGTAATTATAATGCGTAAGTCCACTTTTCGGGACCATATTATTATAAAATACATAGTATTTACTGTACTTATAATAGTTACCACCTCATTTTAAACTCTATTCTATTGTAATAAGAGCTAAAACAAATGAATTATGAACATGCGTTATGCCCTATTAAGGGATATATACCTACTGTGTGTCACAGCTTTTGGAGGTGACCTTCTCATCCATCTCCACTTCACTAACCACACTAGGGGTCAATCCCCACAGGCGTAGTTTCATCATCATCATATCAGCCGAAAGATGCCCACTGCTGGACAAAAGCCTCCCCCAAAGATCTCCTCAATTGCTGGTTTTGAGCTACTCGCATCCAGCGACTTCCAGGCGTGGTTTACCTAGAAAGTATTCTGAGTTTGTAAGCGAAAACATTTAAGCCTAACTGTAAACGTAAATTTAATAAAGAAGCATTTGCAGTTTTTCTTATTTTTTTTTCTAATCGATGGATTTATTTGAAACTCATATCAACTCACTCATACTTTATAAACATATAATAGACGGACACAAATTACATCCAGACTCAGAACAACTATTTATTTATGGGTCACACAAATAGTTGTCCGGCGCAGGACTCGAAACCGCGACACGAAGCGGCGAGGCGACTGCCTTAGCACACACTATTGTTTCACTACTACCCGAAAGACGTACCGTGGACAGTCCGCCTTTAGGATGGACCGATGATGTTGTGAAGGTCGCTAAAAGGTGCTAGACGCGCGTAGTGCAACACCGACGATGGTAGAGATCCTTGGGGGAGGTCTATGTCCGGCAGTGGATCGTCAGTGGAATATTTCGGCTTATATTACGAACTTCTAGCAAAAACTTTAGCTGTGTGCACTTGTCAACGATTTTCGCGTTCGTGGAAGTACGCCAGCACATCAAGCTACCCCAATCTGTCGAATTTCCTCAATTGAAAGTGAACCTTATGATTATGTGATAAAGATAAAATCTATAAAATAAATTTGACAGATTGGGGTAGCTTGATGTTGTGGCGTCTGTACATAAAAATATCCTCCTTGGGTCGAAGAATTTATTTATTTACTTTTCAATAAAATGTTAAGAACCAAATGTGATGTACCAAGGAATGTACCGAGCCTAAAATGTTATTTTATCCTTACTCATATCATTCTAGGCAAGTCGAGCAATAATAAAAACGAACGCCTTTCTATAAAGGTTTAACATCCCTGTCGTATCAATTGAAATACCAACCCAACAAACAACATCATACCTACATTACACAAATACTTTTAAACAATGCCCAATTCGACGTTCAAACTATCCAATTGAAAATCAACACGTAAACGTCCGCCGACTTAATTTTTACCCCATAAACGCACCCCACGAATCGCGATACGATATGGAAATTCGCCGCCCGTCGTCGGCAATATTCGGCAATATTCGGGTGGACGTGCGCTCCGAACTAAATTGCCTATTTATTCTTAACTTCATATATTACTTTACGCGTGTTGTCTGCGCAAAGCAATATTTATTGTTTGACCGTTATTGCGTCAAATGACGTATTGGTTGTACGTATTAACGGATAGGTTAAGAATGGGTGGTGCGTGACGTGGCAACGCGTCTGGTAGCATTGCTTATGTAATAATTATGTACAATGACAAATTTTAAAACTAAACGTTCAATACGTTTCGTTTTTAAATTTGTATATGTTTTTATAATAATTTATGATATGTGTATTGTATATGTATAGATTGAAATGAGGGAGTTGAAATTATTACCAAAATAGGTACCTAGCTATGTTGTGCTACGCTATGCGTTACATACAAAATAGTCATTTGGTTACTTATTTTATTATATATTTTTTATATTCAACTTTTAATTTTTATTATTTGTATCTCGACTCTGAATAACTGATTCCATACTTCATGCTACGTAATATCAAGACAAGAAAAAAATCTGATAACGCAACACCAGAAGTAAGGTCAGTAAATAACAAAAATACTGTCATTCACTTTAAATTTGGAACGGGAACCATCTCCTATCCACCATTGATATTCACACCATTGGATCTTGTGGTCATATCTTTTCTTGTGGTAGCTATAGCATAGGAAGGTACCTACATGAAAATATAGTATTAAAAAAAGTATACCTAAGTACTATTAAATATCCAGAATTAAGGATTGAAAGCGAATTGCAATTACTGTTTCCAGATTTCAAATAAGTGATGTAAACAATAGAATTTTTGTCAGTATTTTCAAATAAATCCATCGATTAGAAAAATATTCAAGAAAATCTGCAAATGCTTTTTAAATAAATTGACGTTTGCAGTTACAGAAACCATGGATATGAGCCATGGTTTCTGTAAGGTTCCGTAAAGGTACATCACTAATTTAAAATTCAAAATTAGTAATCGCTAAACAAAGATAAATTCAATATCATCAAGTGGTCATAACATCGATAAACAATACAAATTAATGAAACAATTTCTAGACTACAAAGTATTTAACGAATATCCGCTCTAATGGCCCCAACACAAACCATCATGTAATTGCATCTTAATAGCTAACTTATCTTCTATATTTAGTGCTATATTTTCTTACTCCATTCAATGGGGGAGTAATGAATACGCGTTTTATTTACGAGGAGAAGACTGGCAGACGACCGATAACGTCCTCCCAATATCATAGACCCATTAGATTGGGTACTGACTGAAATATTTTGGTGGTAATGCATAGAGTGTGGATGCTATTTTTGGATGCCATGTGTTACCATATGTACTGCTTTCAGTTGTTTTTTTTATTCTTTTATTGAATTTTCACCTACATTTCGTCGGGTATCTGTAACTATGTAGGTATGTATTTTATAAACCTCCCTAGATTTAAGAAATAGTAGGTAGTAGTTTATGTCTCAATATACATGTGAGAATTGATATAATTGAATAGTATTTATATCAATATTTAAGATAGCAGATATAGATAATACATACGTCGATTCGACACCTATTATGACCGTACATATATATTTCTATAAATCTCGTAATGTATAGAATTATAATAGAAAATGTTACATTGAAAGGTCTGTACACACAGATGCTTTAATTATTTATTAGCCATATAGTCCTTGCTTAAAAAAATTAAGCGAAGACTAAATGTCTATAAATACAGTAATTTATAAGACTGTTTCATCGAGTACCTAAATGCAATATCTAGGTATAGTTTTCTAAATTAACCAAAAAATATCGCATATGCGCTCAATACTATTTTTGTTCTTGAACTAAAAGATCCCCCAAGTGCATTTTTTAACCAAACTTATATACATTTCAAGCAAATGCTGGCTTAGCATAGAATGTGTACCTTTCTACTAGAACATTCTACATAGTTTTTCAAATAAATGACAACATATCACTAATTATGTTTAGTCTCCACTTGTTCAAGTTCTTCAATACAAAGAGGAAAATTTATAATACAATGTATACTAAAATCAAGCCTTACTTCTTAATAAGTCTTAATTTCATTAATTTATTTTCATAAAGAAAAATATTATTTATTGTATAATGTAGATTACTTAGCTCGCTACCTATCGCAAAGGGCGAAAGTAATATTTAACAAAAAAAAATACTCAATTAAAATAATCTTATCGCGAACGCACCTCACGTTCATAGCTCATAAATAACGGGCCCCTGCAGATAGATCACGCACCTTATTTAACCTACGCACTATAAAAGTAACTATGTAGCTGGTTATAATAAGAAAAAAAAATACAACATATACCCATTTTACGCTTAGGCGAAAGAATAGGAATAAGTTGACAGAGACTTCGCTCCTGAATTATGTTTCTCAAGATAAACGACGCGGGCGAAATGAAGTCGCACCCCCTACCCCGCACAACTCCATCCAGCGCCCTCTGGAGGCAACGCGAACACATAAATTTTGAAAGAAAAATCCACGACGGTTTCGCTCGGAATGTGTGATTTGGATTTTTAATTGAATTGGTTTCTGTTATCTGTTTTATGGATTTATTCGTTCTAATTTTCATTGTTCAGCCTTACCTGCGTAATTAGCACAGCGAGGAATGCCATGTCTATCAACAGTATTCGACCAATCCCCATGATTTTAATCATACACATGTGTACTTTTCTGTGATTTCATTGGTTGAACGCTGAAGACAAACGTGTTAGTCCAGACGCTAGACAACGCTAGTTAGATAAAAAAAAACACAAGAGACATGACACTGTATATTTCTTTTATTCGGTGTTTTAATATTTTTTTATTAATAACAAATGTGGTATTCTACATATTGTACTTCTACATATTGCTGGCAATTCTGTCTTTTCCACTTATAACTAATTTAAATGCCTTTACATCTCACCCTAACATAGCTATTATGAAAAGGACAAGGCATACATAGAACACTCAAACTACTAAAACGGCGCACTAATACACGCAGCGGGCGCATAATTATTATTCATCAGATTTTAACGTGTCGCTTATTTTTACTCCCTAATTCGCTCAGAACTAAATTGACACAAGTAAAGATGTATGTCCTTTTCATAAGAACTATGTTAGAAGGAAATGCAATTATATTAAAATTAGTGTATTTGGGATTACATAGAACAGGGAGCGTTATAAAGTATTTGGGTTGTAAAAATAAAATAATATATTCCACTGTATTGCAAGTGAATTTATAAATGAAACTTCACAAGAATATAAGTATAATAATAATAATCTATTCTTTTACTTATGTTCTTGTGAAGTAAAAAACATTTTTGAATAAACTATGTCTTTTTCCCTACAAGATGGACCGATGATCTTGTGCGGGAAATCCCTGGATGTGGATAGCGCAAGACCGGCAATTGTGGAAATCTTTGGGGGAGGCCTTTGTCCAGCAGTAGACGTCTTTCGGCTGATATGATGATGATAATGTCTTTTTCTTGGGTGATGGTTACCTAGGATCTCTGCTATGTCTTAATTTAAGTAGAATTAAAAGTAGATACATCAATTTAAGTGCCAAATCAAGTATACTCAAAACAAACATACTATTAATCTTAAATACCTAGAAATAAAAAACTCAATTGAAGTGGCAGAATAATTAATGTTTTTCGAACATGTGTTATGTAATACCTATAAAATAATATTGTAGTCGAATTTTCCGCTTATACGATTTAAGCATATCTATACATATAATACTTTTGCAATTAAAAATATTATTCTGTGTATAAATAATGTTCCTATAAATCAACGTATTCGGAACCGCTCAGGCAAGTCATAATAAATCAAATTAAGTTAATAATTAATGTGTCCTTATATTGTATGTAGCCTTTAGACATATACTAGCTGCGCCCCAAGGTTTACTTAACTTATTTAGTGTATTCTATGTGTTAATTCAGTGTACCTACCTATAATCTATCTCCGTTCCAATTTTTTTATACAACTTAGTTGGCTAACAAGCATACGGCCCACCTGATGGTAAGTGGTCACTGTAGCCTATGAACGCTTGCAACACGAGAGGCATCATTAGCGCGTTGCCGACCCTTTAGAAACTTTACAACTACCTTTTTGAAGGGCCCCATGCTGTAGTCTCTTGGGAAAGCCGTAGGTAACAGGGTGTTCATTCCACTTTTGTGCGATAGAATAACAAACATCTGAACATACAAAGCTTCACATTTATTATATTGCTAAGATGATTACGATGTTCCAACGCCAATAGCGAAAAAGTTACTTTACCATTCAAACACTATCATAGATCCATAAGCATGAAAAGTCCATATAAACTTCGTCTATCCGCTATTATTTTATCTAATAGCAATCAATCCTCTTTTTTTTTCCTGTGTTTTTGTAACATTAATAATGCGTTACTATCTAGAGAGAGATATCTACTGCTGACCTGTATTATTCTCATACTGATATTTATAACATTCATTTATTTGTCGATGTCCCCTCTTATTTTCCGTTCGAGGCCAATCGGATAGGCGACTGTTGAAAATTTTTCGTAAGCAGCAATACATCTTGTTGAGTCCTATCTCTTGGTGAACATTCAATGGCCCCCCTATATAGCTCATAGAGTAGGTGAGGTAGAGGGAGACATGGCTCCTTTACTTGGGGTTTCGTACCAATTTGTGTTTTTAAAAAATTATTTGAGGGTGCCAATTAAAATGAGTCTTACCTTCTTTGTCTTCTGAATTACTTACTCAGCCACCATCAATGCGCGTCTATAAATACTATCTTAGCCTCTATATGTCTTTGATGTAAGCTACTGTAAACACAACTTAGCATGTTAGTTATTTTTAATTCCTTCATTTGTAACATATACTCAAGCAGTAATCTTCTAAAATATTTTTATATGACGCCAATAGAGTAATTGTATCGATATTTAGTTTTCTCAATGGTATATATTTTTTTTTATTTTCAATATCATTATCATAGAAAATAATGAAATATTCTTTATCCTCACATTGTTTACGAGTCATTCTAAAGCAGTTTTTTGTAATTTAATTTGTTTCAGGCACTCGCCAGCCACTACCGCGGCAGGCTCCCTTTATTCGCTTGCGTTATATGCTCAGGCTTCTAACCTAACCTAACCTACTATTACTTAAAAATATTTTACTGTTTGATTCATTTGTTAAATAAATTAGCCGACAAAAGTTGAGTCTCTAAAATATATAACGTAGCCCACTCCCAACATTATTTGCTGAGTTATCAATTCAGAAGTAAATATGTTTATCGGTAGCTCTGGGCTCTGAGTCATATTAATTTACATTCATAAATTGATAAGATAATACATAAAAGCGTACCAAGAAACAAACTCACATTCGTAACAGTAAGGATTTCATATTTTCCTCACAGAGGCTAGTCATAAATCACTATCATCAATGCCACATCTACATCCTTGGTATTCTTGATTTCGTCCCCCGCATCCCGCGACCCGCGCCCGCCCTAGCTAAAACCACTTGTGCCAATTTTCTCGGGGACGTTTTCCACTTTACTTGAGCTACCACCACCGTAACACCTCACGACTTAACTACGTATTCAATTCATACGAAAATGAATTTTATTTCTTACCATTATGAGTTGAATTTAATGTGCATTTGTTTCAACGACCTGTTCTGTTTTTGACTTATTGTACGCGTTTCGAGGTACATTTGTAGGCCTAGGCATTTCTTTTCCCGCCTTTTACTAATGTCTTTTGGTTGTAATGAGAAGATTTTAGTGGCGGCTCTCATTTTAATTTGATTCTTGGCAGCTTTAGATTAGTGGTTTAGGGAATTGATATTAAAATGTTGTGGGGCGCTTTATTCTGAGTAAACTGGGGTAAATTTGTAGAAACATTTTCATGGGTGTTTTAGTACCTTGTCTAGGGAAGAACTCTATTATAAAGCCGTGCTTAACTTTAAACTTGGGCAGCTGATTTATAAATCGAAAATAAAATGGGGTTTTTATACATGTCGGCTTAAAAAAAAAAGGTTGTAAACAGTTGGAATATGTTTGTAGTAGCTACACATAAATAATTCTAGTTATCCGTAGATATTTAGATTTTCGATTAGTAGTGGATGTTTAGCATTAAATATTATTACTATTCTGAAATAAATTATTAATATTATTAATCTCGTTTCTCAAATAGTTATTGTCCTATCGGTCTAGTTATTAGGGACCTGCTAAGCCAAAGGTCGTGGGTTAGATTCCCAACCAAGACAAATCTTTGTGTGATGAACACGATTATTGTTCTATCTAGACGTTATTTGTCTAATATATTTGTATTTAAATATATAAAACAAATTAAATTAGAATTAAATTATACCTATATAAAATTAATATGATTGTTTTTAAAAATATATAGGTTACATTTTACAAGATTTATTAATTCTTTTGGTAGGTATATATAAGACAATCAAATTGGATGTTACATTGACTTGTAAAAAAAATAAGTACAATTGAGCTCCAAGTACCAACAAGAAAAGGTATCTAACCTTTTAATATAAATTCCCCAAATAAACTTAGTTAAAACTGCCAAGAATCCAATTAAAATGTGCCACCACTAACATCTTCTTATTACAATCAAAAGACATAAGTAAAGGCGGAAAAGAAATGCCTACTAATGTAGGTACCCAGGAACACGTCCGTAAGTCAACAACAGAATGTATATCATTAAAACAAATAAAGATCAAATTTAACACAAAATGATACTAATACAATTCACGAACATAGTCAAGAGCTATCCTTATAAAAATAAATAAATAAATAAAAAAAGTTATTCACGTAGACTTCAAAAAAGCGCTTGTATATAGTCAGAACATGTTTGTAGTAATATTGTTGTATACATTATTATTTCTAGTAACATACATATTTAGGTACATAGTTATTGTATGAAAACATTTATAAAATTTATTTTATTATAGCAATGATATTTAGCTAGCTCGTATCAAGTTATTGTCAAGAAATTATGTTTAATAATCTAGTTTAAGTCTAATATTTTTACTACATATTGTCATATATATAATTCCTAGGAACCTTCCAGATCAAAATAAATTCATCCACTTGTGACCACAGGCAAGTGACCACAGGCAAGTGCAAACAGGCTTTAAACTCGTAACGCCCCTTTTCAGTGTGAGAGGATTTTAATATAAAACTGGAAATTAAATATCCGAGAAATGAAAATAACTGACGCATCCATGCATGATCATTATCCCAGAAACCACTTTTATTAAAAGAACTTTGTTAGGTAGTAACTCTATGCTTTTATTTCTTGTCACATGCAACTAGGGTATCCATTATCCTTGAAAGTTGGAGATTTTCCTAAAGCTTGCAACACTCTTTGTATGTCAGTCGTTATAACATTGAGATGTTATTTTTTATTTGATAAAATATGAATTTATTTTAATACTGTTGTCTTAATTATTATTCATTTGTCCCGATAATAAAATAGATACTAAATTTTTTAAGTAAGTAACTTAACATTTGATTCCTTTGGAAACTTATCACTATTAATATATTATTATATATAATTTCTTTAAAATATTCATGAGTAGAATCCATTGATAAGTATATTATTGATTTATATGTAGGCCTTTTAAAATTGTTATATTTACATAATTTATTAAAAATAATAGCAATATAAATTCCTTCATCATCATCATTTATCTTTGTCCTAATTATTCTACGTCCGACTTTAACCTTGCTTTACGACGTCAATGGTAATTGTTTTCTTCGTTTAGTTTCGTTACAAAGTTTTAAAGCCCTTGATTATTATAAGATAGTTGCTGCGCCCCGTGGTGGTACCCGTGTCTGATTTAGCAGATTAAGGGTGTATCAATCTCCATTCAAATCATCATCATGATAATATCAGCCGAAGGACGTCACTGCTGGACAAAGATCTCTACAATTGACGGTCTTGCGCTATTCGCATCCAGCAGTTTCCAGCGACCTCTTGTAGGGGCCTGCCCATGCTGCGTCTTCCGGTTCGTGGTCGCCACTCGAGAATCTTTCTGCCCCGACGGCCGTCGGTTTTACGAGCTATGTGCCCCGCCCACTGCCACTTCAGTTTTGCAATTCTTCGGGCTATGTCGGTGACTTTGGTTCGCCTGCGGATTTCGATTAACTTTTCGAATTTCGAAATATCGATAAATGATTCGATCCCGCAGGGAAACTCCAAGCATAGCTCTTGCTATTGCTCTTTGGGTGACCTTGAGCGTTCTAATAAGCGACCACTTCTCTGTTCCGTAAGTCATCACTGGCAACACACACTGGTCGAAGACTTTCGACTTTATACACTGCGGTATTTTGGACGAGCAGATGTTACGTAGCTTCCCAAATGCTGCCCAGCCGAGTTGGATTCTACGATTGACCTCCTTCTCGAAAGTGGACCTACCTAGGTAGTTACAGTAGTCAAAATTTCATTATAATTCGTTCAGCTGTTTTGGTGTAATTGAGTAACAAACGTTAGTAAACGTGTTGATAAAATGTAACAAAACGCTAACTATATTTAGGTACAGAGTCAACATCTAGGCTAACGTTACTATTTTCTGAAAATTTCAGCAACACGCACTTCCCGTTTTTGAGTCCATATAAGGTATATATAGGTTTTTATATACATAGATGAGAATGATATCTCCTCCTAAACCAAATATCATGGTGCCCGTACGTGGGTAAATTATTACCGAGCATCATAACTTGCGACCTTAGCCCGCGGCCACACTGAGCGCGATAAATCCCGCCTGTCAGGATCAGGTGACACCACCTACTTTATGTTTTTTCCCAAGCCGTTTTACGGGAAAGATAAAAATCTTTACATATTTTGACGCTCGCTTGCCGCGACTCATTCTCAAATTACGCGCGTCCATTATGTAATTCGAAGAATAAAACTATGAACCACTTTAAAGAGGTAACGCGAGATGAGGATTTTTATAAAATATATGATATCTTGAAGTAGGTGTATTAGTGGATGGCGGTTTGTTGGTAAAGAAACATATTCCGTATGATTTTTATCTTAAATATCGTGGGCTCCTGAAGACGGCTTCGGAGATAAGACTATAAAGGCCACACTAGTTTTTGTTTAAGACTTGACTGACTAAGCAAAAAATGAGTATTAAAATACTTTGACTAGTCGTAAGAATAACTAAGTATATTTTTTGGTTTCTCGGATGTTACGAAAATTGTCGAGCTCAACTTTCTCCAAAGATACCACCATTACAGTTTAATTATAGGGCAAGGATCTCCTCTCCCAACGAAAAGGGATAGGCCATAATCCACCACTCTGGCCTAGGCCGGGTTGGCTGACTTAACACGCCATCAAGAACGTTTTGGAGAACTCTCACGCATGGAAGTCTACTTACGATGTATTTTGTTCACCGGTTTAAGTACAAGATAATTAAATTCTTATATGCATATGAGTTTGATAAAGTTAGTTGTGCCTTGAGTTTGAGCTCGAGACAGCTGACTCCACAGTCCAACCATCTAAGCGCTAGGCTATTTGTACCTACATAGGTATTTCTCTTAAGATCCAAATAGTAAAAACATATGAATACCTACATCAAAATTTCACTGAATCACTCATCAATGACCAGCCCCAACTAAACTACATTGTGTAAGTACCATTCAAGGTCTACATAGACATGTAATGGGAAAAGTCTGAAATATTAACTTAATTTTCAAATTAAGAATATTTTTTTTCATAATTGAAGGTAGGTAGATAGTTTATGACATGCACCACAACAACTATACCACTTAATAAAACAAATGAAATGCAATAAATATTAACGTCATATAATTTATAACCAGACAATGAAGTATTGTCAACTTTATGAATCACCAATCTTAATATCCTTCACAGTCACTCGCATTTGCAAGTTCGTCTAGGCACACACCAATATTGTTAGACTACTGTCCAACTCACTACCAACTTTTATTTGAAACATTATTCTACTAAACGGAACCCTATTACTTTACCTAGAAGAGCGACTTTTCTATACGGTACATGATGGATAAAAGACTATTGGAATACATTTCATCCGATTCCCACAGTTGGAATGTTCACGCGAAACAGTCGTAAACGAAACAACATAGGTTTTGGAAAATACGATCTATGCAATGAAAAATTTACGATGCTTTTCCATTGCTCCCTCCACGATTACTAAACTATAAAAGCTTGAAGCAAAACTGGCAATGTATAAAACATTAGTAGATACACAAAAGTAGCAGAGCAACTGACTGGGCGTCTGTATGTACCCCACCGCAGTGGGCAAAACGAAAATATATTACTTTTCCGAAGATTTAGGAGTGTTTGGACCGAACAATAATGTCCGGCTTTTGTGGAAAAAGATAGATGGCAATGCATAGGTTACATGGAGCGAGGTTTTTCTTTTGTGGACGAATGAAACTTCAGTATGGGACACAGTTATTAATAATATTTATGTTTGCAATTTGATACGAGACCTATTGTTGTAAGCAGAAAAGATTTTTCCGTAATTTTGTCGGAGAAAGCACTGTAAGCAGGGACTACTTCGATATAGGAATCTTTGCTACCTTACTATTTATTTTTATTTTTTTGCTTGCTAACAACTGTACGGTTTAACTGACGACAAGTGGTTATACAACACGTGTAATATAAAAACTCATTATTGTACAACAACATATTACAATATGCCTCACAAAATTGTACAATTGGCGGCCTTATCACTGAATGTGATCTTTTCAATACAACTTTCATATTCGAGACCCAACCATACTCAGATCTGGTGAATTTCATCATGTCAGCCAAAGTACACCCACTACTGGACAAAGCCTCCCCAAAGATTGCGGGGTATGTCAGAATCGCCACGCTTAGCAGACGGGTTGGCAATCGCAGTTTGGTGGTCATACGAGTAGTTCACAGAAAAACGCAGCTGCCCGTTCTCTGGTACGTATCGGACGTTTTCTACGACCCCTATGGGATGAGATGGGGTGATAATATTCTATGCCACACATCAAATTTACTCAAGCGTAGGTAACTTCCGCAACATTGTAATGTTGAGTAATATTTGAGCCTATTTGTTAAGCTGTTGGACTGCGGAATCTGTGGTCTCGCCTTCAAACCCAAGGCGGTACGCGGTCTTCTATGGACTTACTTGCTCTTCTTTTCATACGAGCTATGCTAGATAGAAATTGACGGGCCTCTTGGCGTGGTTGGCAATTGCTTGCTTTTCACGCTGGAGGACGTGGGTTCGATTCCCACCCAGGACAGATATTTGTGTACATGAACATGTCTGTTTGTCCTAAGTCTGGGTGTTATTATCTATATAGGTAATTACTTTCAAAACAAAAGTAGTATACATATGTAGTATAGCAGTTATCTGGTTTCCATAGCACAAGCTTTGCTTAGTTTGAGATCAGATGTCCCAGGATATTATTATTAAATGTAAAAGATAGAATCAGAATCGCCTGCAATACGTCTAAAATGTAAAATATATAAAAACCAACAATCGGTCTTCAAACCAGGTTGATGACCGGCTATTGCAATGACTGTGTAAAAAGCAAGCGTTTTTTGTTTCTTTTCCAAAAGTTCTTAACAGTTTGTGACAAATTTTGTTCGTTTATTATGAATAGAAAATATTTTATATTTACTCGCAAGAAAACATACCTATAGCAACATATAGCTTAATATGTAGCCGTGTGTACCATCCGTAACTTAACGGCAGAGCGCCTACCCTAGATTGGCAGAGGATGAGAGTTCAATACACGCCACACGATTAAATTATGATGTCCCAGATTTGGGTTAGAGTGATGGGTCAGTTTTGGCGGTAAAACTCTATACCTATTAAAACGGAAGCTACATTTAAGCCTATTAAAGCTATTATATTTTTAAACATCACTACATGCATCACCGTCCTATCAGCCAAAAGACGGCCACAGCTGGACAATGGGCTCCAAAGATCTCCACAGTTGCTGGTTTTGCGTTACCCGCATCCAGCGGCTTCGAGCGACCCTCACAATATCATCGGTAGGTACATCTTGTAGCAGCCCTTCCCACGCTGCGTCTTACGGTTCGTGGTCGCCACTCGAGAACCTTACCTCACTACACTAATTATAAAGTATTAGCCACTGATAATAAAAACGTAACCAACAATTGTTATTTACCAAAGAGTAAAACCCAATAATCACAAATCACAAAATCGGAAGTTCGCTTAAAATTCAATCAATGCCCAACTCTAATAAGAATCGACACTTAAACTCTATAAAACATAATTCAAAAATTACATTACCATAAACAAATGTCGGAAAACTATAAATATACGTGACTGTTGAAATAGGAGTTAATATTGAGATTTATAAAAGTGACGACACTTACACTGAGTTTCGTAATAATTTCTACAGAGATTATGTTGGTACACTCGATTTCAGCTTTAGCTTTAAAGCCGTAAAGCTAACGTCTACTACCAACATAATAACCGAAGACCATTCGTATGATAATTCGGCTATTCCTCTGCAGTGCGCGTACGCAGTTTCACTATTGAATGTACCCGTTCTACGAGTTAAGTAGAATTGGGTTATATTTATTTTTCGTGCCTATTTTTGACCATTGATTCCGGCGTCAAAAAGGTCCACATTAATATCGTGATCGAAATTTTAAGTTCATTGTTAATATTCCTTGTAAAGTACAGCTAGCTTGATTTATTGGAACGAATTTTATTGTAGAGGTTAAATTTTAATTATAAATCATGATTAATGTTTGTGTACACTGTATGCGTAGGTAGGTATGTACACTTTATCAATTATAGTTTTTTCACAGGACGACTACATGCTTTGAGCTACAACTACGTTACAATTGGTGACTAAGAGCCGTTATGAGATTTATCTATTATTATTATCTCTATTTGCTGTGTGGTGACGGCATAGAATAGCTAGGGTAGGCTCCTCAGCGCAGCGGCGAGGATCGCTTTGGCCCCTCAACGCGTCATCGGTGATCCCGTGCAACTGATCACACCCTCTCTTAGAATTCTGGCCTTTTGCTTCAGCGGCCCCCTGAGCTGTGGCCCGAACCCCAAAAGGGTGGCCTCGGGTATTAGTCGTTTAATTTAAGCTACTGGTTAAGAGCCTTCTGCGCTAGCCAAATGCTCATTGCCTTCAATTCTTTAATTTTAATATTGTACAACTAAATTGATTAGTAACTTGTTATTTATTTTAGGATTTAAAAAAATATATCTGATACAACAGACCGCACGGACGGACTAATTATTTTTTTTTTGTAATTTTTATACTGTATTCGACTATGTTTGAACTTGACAAGTACAAGTGTATGTTAATACCGAAGTGCAGCATAAATTTCATTATTTCAATAACATCACCCTATCTCATCCCGTGGAGGGCGTAGTAATCGACTGAGGGAATACCTACCAGAGAACGGGCAGC
The DNA here is from genome assembly GCA_951640165.1 of Pseudoips prasinana. Lineage (NCBI taxonomy): Eukaryota > Metazoa > Arthropoda > Insecta > Lepidoptera > Nolidae > Pseudoips > Pseudoips prasinana. The sequence goes on along the minus strand of OX621245.1, from coordinate 13,090,354 downwards.
AGCGTTTTTCTGTGAACTATGACCATCAAACTGCGATCGCCAACCCGTCTGCCAAGCGTGGCGATTATGGCATATCGCCCTATTCTTTGGGGAGGCTTTTGTCCAACAGTGGACGTACTTTGACTGACATGATATTCAATTTAACAGCTATGATCTAATCGTTGGAGCTTCATCAATTTTTTTTTAAGATGTCCTCTCATTGTACTATTTGTCCTCTCATTAAACAACAAAGGCGCTCATAGCCAGTTGTACTCTCCGACTCTCTAGACGGTCACCGTAGCCTAGTGGGTAGTGCTCCTGCCTACGAAGCTGGTGGTCCTGGGTTCGAATCCCGGTAAGTGCAAATATTTGTGTGATGAGCACGAATATTTGTTTCTGAGTCATGGATGTTTTCTATGTATTTATCTACCTATATAAGTATGTATATCGTCGCCTGGTACGCCTGGTACCCATAGTACAAGCTTTGCTTAGTTTGGGGCTAGGATGATCTGTGTGACATTGTCCCTAGATATTATACTCTCGGCTCCGTAAGTGGTTCCATAAATGGGTGAATTTCTGAGCATACCCATGCTTCGGAGTGCACCTTAAGCTGTCGGTCCCGGTTGCTGTCATCAGACAACAATTAGAGGTTTACTGGGTGGCTTGAAAATTTCTGACTCCAGGATAACTACTACCCATACGATTAAGAAAGAAAAATGAAACAGTTTACTGGAGCGGTGGATTGGTGGAGTCTAGCATATAAGACAACTATTTAGATACCTTTTGTGCACCCGTCAGACGCCAGGCTGCTTGTCCAGTTAACTTCCTCCTATCCTCCCAATTGCCTTCAGTAAGCGTTTACATAAGTTATTGTGTTTCTTATGAAAGCGCGTACCATATCTTACTTCTTCTACTTTCTGGCATGTTAAAAATGAATGTCTTTGGATCTTTCAACTCCAGCACTTCTTTGATTGTTTTTCTTTTTCTCCAGCTATATATTTTTCTACAACATTCTCGATGTGTTTAATTTAACTCTGTGTCTTTGTTTCAGTGTCTCCTTTTATTATTTTTGATGACAATTCCCGTTCTACGTAAATTCATATCTATGTCGCCGGACACTTTACAAACATACAATTCACGGAAGAGACTCAGAACATCCATTTATGGATTACACAGATAGTTATGAGTGCGTGTGGAATTCGAACCCGAAGCACGAGGACACCGAGATGGTAACGAAGCGACTCCTTTAAACATTTAGCCAAGTTTTCACATCGGTTAAGAGTATAACTCCAGATGTCATAAGCTGTTTCCGGATCAAATTCCGGCGAAGCAGTGACAGCCTTCTAGGCTAATTATAAACGTAAAGTCAAAAATTAAAAAAAATATATAATTATGTGTTAAAAGCTCTTGTAAGCATAGCGATCCCCAAAACGATGTTGGTTTTACATATGGAGTTGCTTGCTAGTAGTTACTTTTTTAAGTTAACGCCCGCTCTATTCAATTAAACCCTGTATCGAAGCACACTCAGAAACACCTAATATCGGTCATAGACTTTGATGCTTGCAAAACATATATCCTCCGTTCTCGATGAGGTCTGCCGATCTTTCACACACAGAACGACTGCCTTATCATAATAATCCTATATTGTAATCCCACCCAGTAGAAATCTACGTGTGATGAGCACATTATTTGTTCTGCGTCTTGGTGTAATTTGTCTTTATTTGTAACGTATGTATTTAGAAATATATACGTTATTTATCAGTTGTACGATTGCCTTAATGGAGGCTCTGCACAGATTGGGATCAGATGACACTGTTACTTGTTTCAATATATATTTATTTTATTTATTCTGTTTGATAGATGAATGTTCCCCAGTGGACCGCAAGCCGCTTTACCTCACGAAATGTCGCTATAAGATTAATATTACTGGTATATTACAATGATACTGGTACATGTGTCTTGGTCTGACATGTGGGCTATAATCTCTATAGATTAGAACCCTTCAGCTGGAGCCCGCCCACATGTCAGACCAAGACACATGTACCAGTATCATTGTAATATACCAGTAATGTCGCTATAAGATTAATATTACTGGTATATTACAATGATACTGGTACATGTGTCTTGGTCTGACATGTGGGCTATAATCTCTATAGATTAGAACCCTTCAGCTGGAGCCCGCCCACATGTCAGACCAAGACACATGTACCAGTATCATTGTAATATACCAGTAATGTCGCTATAAGATTAATATTACTGGTATATTACAATGATACTGGTACATGTGTCTTGGTCTGACATGTGGGCTATAATCTCTATAGATTAGAACCCTTCAACTGGAGCCCGCCCACATGTCAGACCAAGACACATGTACCAGTATCATTGTAATATACCAGTAATGTCGCTATAAGATTAATATTACTGGTATATTACAATGATACTGGTACATGTGTCTTGGTCTGACATGTGGGCTATAATCTCTATAGATTAGAACCCTTCAGCTGGAGCCCGCCCACATGTCAGACCAAGACACATGTACCAGTATCATTGTAATATACCAGTAATGTCGCTATAAGATTAATATTACTGGTATCCAGCTGGCTCCAGCTGAAGGGTTCTAATCTATAGAGATTAGAACCCTTCAGCTGGAGCCCACATGTCAGACCAAGACACATGTACCAGTATCATTGTAATATACCAGTAATGTCGCTATAAGATTAATATTACTGGTATCCAGCTGGCTCCAGCTGAAGGGTTCTAATCTATAGAGATTAGAACCCTTCAGCTGGAGCCCACATGTCAGACCAAGACACATGTACCAGTATCATTGTAATATACCAGTAATATTAATCTTATAGCGTCATTTCAAGGAAAAAAGTGGCAATTACTTTTATATTAAATTTATTGCGCAACGCAAACAAATCTAATAATATAATCAATCAATAAATCATAGATTATTGAAATAGGAAATCCGCAATAATTCTACCCCACTTTGAGTTGAAGTGATCTTGCCTAATGATATTCAAGTCAGCCGGATAGCATTTGAGTCGGTAATAAATTGCGGTGTGTGTATGAAAAATATATTTTTATTGCTGGTAATTCTGTCCTTTAAACGACAAAACTAATTTAAATGTCATTGCATCTCCTTCTAATATAACTCATATGAAAAGAACAGCATAATTATACCTACATATATTACTCTCAAATAACTAAAACTCACACGGTTCGAGCCCACGCTCTCTCTCGCTCCTTTATAGTCCGGTGAAGCAATGAAAGCCTCATAGGCTAACTGCACACTTCATGTTAAAAAAAAAGAAAACTGCACACTAATACGCGCACTGGGCGCAAAAATTACTTTTGTTTTTACTTAGTATTTCACTCCTAAACTAAATTGGCACAACTAAAGATGTCCTTGTCATAAGAATAATGTTCGAAAGGATTATTATTTCATATGTTTTGAATTTAATTATTATTTTAGTTGGTAATAGTAGCCAGTTATGACTTAGGGAAAAAAGACGTGGTCGCTTACTATGGGCCTGATAATAAGGTTCAAAGTCACCCAAAGAGCAATGAAGAGGGTTATACTCGGATTATCCCTGCGCGATCGAATCAGAATTGTTGAAATCCACAGGTAAACAAAAGTAACCGACATATCCCGAAGAATTGCCAATCTGTAGTGGCAGTGGGTGGATCACATAGCTCATAGAACTGATGGACGCTGGGGCATAAAAGTTCACAGGTGGTGACCACGAACCGGAAGACGTAGCGTGGGTAAGTGTCCCCACAAGGTGGACCGACGATCTTACAGGGTTCAGATGCCATTGGATGCGTGCAGCGAGAGACCGGCAGTTGTGGAGATCTTTGGGGAAGGCCTTCGTCTAGCTGTGGACGTATTTCGACTGATATGATGATGACATAAAAAGGGTGGTAAAAATAAAGGAATATATTCCACTGAATGGAATTAAATGTTGTTTAATGTATATGTGAAACTTTGCAGGGATTTCAAGAAAAGATCACATAAATACTTATTTTTAAAATAATCATCATCATCATCTCAGCCGAAAGACGTCCACTGCTGGACAAAGGCCTCCCCCAAAGATCTCCACAATTGCCGGTCTTGCGCTATTCGCATCCAGCAGTTTCCAGCGACCCGCTCAAGATCGTCGGTCCATGTAGTAGGGGGCCTGCCCACGATGCGTCTTCCGGTTAAAAATAAGATACATACGTATTTTCTGCAGAGCTGTTTGCCTAGGATTACTGTTATGTCTCAACTTAAATATAATTAAAAGCAAATGCATTAAATTAAGTAGCACAATGGCTGTAGTTTATCTTAAATCAAATAAATATCGGTCTAAGATAAAATACTTGATATCTAAGTCTATTATTTTTATAAATGATTTGAATGCATTTGACTCTTTTAGCCAGTTAGTAAATTAACACAGAGGTGAAGATGAAATAGTGATGTTATTCTTATTCTTAAAGAATATTAAAATTTGATTTATATAAGATGAAAAAGGGGTTTAAGTGTGTCATATTATATTGAACTTTAAAATGTGTTGAAATTTGACTTGTTGTATTAGTATTGTTTTTTTTTATTTTTATTATATTTGATTGCACTGTAGTCTTAGCTCATGGTAAGCTTATGCTAGAACGGATGAATGAAGGAAGTGACTGCAAATATATTAATACTATATAAGTGAAAACTTCTTAAGGGCCTTTGTGCACTTTTTGGGATGGGTAAAAAATGTTAAACTCGCGTCAGGTAGATACTTATTCCCACCATAGGGAGGGAAACAATTACTATGAGTCTTTACCGCCCAACGATAGGAAGTAACATATTCCACTCGCTACTGATATTAAAAACTTCTTTCCGAGTATGAGAAATGAAATAATAGTTTTCACTTCTATTGGCAGTACCCATAGACTGCTCCTATGTTTTTTTTTTTAAATTGAAGTTTTGAATGGATTTAACTCCTGAAGCTTACTTAGCTCTCTGCTTATAAGTATTAGGTTTCTCATTTTTCTTTCTTGTGTAGGCAATGGCAAATTTATGTCAGAGTTATTCAAGTCATCCAGTAGGTCAATAATGACTAAGACCGGGACCAACAGCTTAACATGACCTAGAAAGCTCGGATTTGGCGCGCTTAGCTGTTTCACTTTACCTACAGTTGACAACTACCTAACCTGCGGAACACATGGCTATGACGTGGGTTTTCTTGCAGTGAGTATTTTTTTTATTTTATCCGTGACCAATTAGAAAAGGCATACATATATCTACATAGGTAAATTAACAAGCATTAATTATTGGAGGAACAAAGAAATAATATTAGCTCTACCTGACAGCTGTCAGTGAGAGAGAGCGTACTATGGTACCACATAGTACGCTCTCTCTCGCTGACACCATTACTGAATTGTTTTTATAAGCAGTATGTTTTAGCCGGTTAATGCATCGTACTTAGTATCTAGAGCTTCCAATTGATGACTACTTTTTCCAATCTGTCATCACCTTTTCCCAGTCTATGTAGGCACTTAGAAAACGATAACGATGAAATAGATACAGACGCCAGCACATCCAGCTACCCCAATCTGACAAATTTCTTTTATACATTTTCAACTTTCTCACTTAAGCATAAGGTTAACTTTCAATTGGGGAAATTTGACAGATACGGGTAGCTGGATGTGTGTATGGTGACACAGGTACTAATTTCCCATGTGCTCTTTCAAAAAAAATAACAAGCCAGTAATTATTGGAAGAACAAAAAAAAATACTTAGCCCACCTTACTGGTACCATGGCAGGCTCTCTCTCTGTCACCATCACTGAATTATTGTTTTCAAAAGTAAGTAATACTTGTTTTAGCCGATTAATTAAGTAGTCTTCTGTTGAGATTTGATGACTTCTTTTTCCATGCTGTTGTAACCTCTTCTCAATCTACTTAGTTAATGATGAAATACGTGAAAATGAAATATTAGCAAAGTCGGTAAGCTTAACGCCAAGTAAGGACCTAGTCTTTGATGACGACAAGACTGAACTTACGCTTCCGCTAGTGCCTAAGACTACACGTGTAATTTATAGAGCACTAGCCAACTCTCATTAAGGCCTGGGTTCACCTTGCCACCTGTAGAATAACCAGTTGTATTAGATTTATGGTTTTTTTAAGCGTTTACTATTTTTGTTTACCTTTTTTAGGAAGGTCCTTTTATGTTTCCAAGTCAATCATTCTAAACATGTGAATTTTCATGATCTCTAGGATGAGAAAAGGATTTTACAACCAAAAATTTAAAAACAAGCAGCAAAAAATATATTTGGTTAAGAACACAATTTTTTATATACCGTTTATCATAAAAATATGGCCTATTCTATCGATCTGTGTTCCTTACCAAATTCATGAGAGAGACCTACAAATATATATTTTTTTTATAAGACGTATCAAGCACATCCACTCATAACAATATAGGTAGGTATGGGTCCCACAAATAGTTTGCCTCAGTAAGGATCGAACCAATAAATAAATTTTATAAATGTTTTCATACAATGTGTACCTAAATATCTATGTTACTAGAAATAATTATTGTTACTACTATATTACTACAAACATGTTCTGACTATTTACAAGCGTTTTTTTAAAGTCTACGTGAATAAAAACCTTTTTTATTTATATTTTTTTTTTTGAATCCGACACACTTGGGTAGAATACTGGCGACTACCACACATGCAGTGCAGCTTGATTTAGCTATATATAAAAATATCTCAACTTTTATGCAGATTTGGAATCTTAATTAAGTTTTAGATAGGTATACCTACATTGCAGTATGTTGGTGGCCGATAAAACATTGATTATATCATTAATAATGTTCTCCAGTACCTCTATCACGACTCCATATGGTTTACTTACTCGTTGAAACTTACCGTTTTTTAATATAGACATTTTAAGTTCATTGAAGTTTCCGCTAGGGGCGGTGCTAGTTAATGTGCTGGAAAAAACTGAATGGATCATCAAGGAAGTAAACTACATGATCTTGTGGTAGCCATGGTCAGTCTCAATGGAGACTAGCCAGATAGCTAGTCTCCAAAGAGACGGGGCAGATGCGCGGGAGATGACTAATAAAAAAGCAAAAAAACTAAATATAAGTGATTAACAATGATCATTTCAACTATTATTTTAAAACTGTTTTTTATTTAAATACTTTATTTAATACTTAGGTAATTGAATTATTTTTTAATGAAATAACAGTAGATAGTACCATATCATTTTATTCCTAATTACTATCTAGGAACTAATACAAAGCATATTAGTACCAAATGGTTCTACTATGCCTTGTTTTAGTTCCACTAATATAACAAAAGATGGCGTTGGTTCATCATGACGATATATAAAATTACGAGTAAGTAGGTAATTCATTTACTTGTGTAGGTTTTATAGGTAAAAGAAATGATTACTTACACTTACATATTTATTTTTGCATTTTCCAAGTGTACAAAAAATAGAAACATTAAAAGAAAATCTAAAATGTGTCTTATAAATTATAAGACAATATTTAATTACATATTCTAATTAAAAAGTAATTAAAAAAATATAAATAAAATTAAATTAAACCTAACTCCGACCAGCAACAAGGACGCCATGCTCTCGACTGGCAAGCTCCCACTCTTTACCACGCGGCAGCCCGCCCATAAACATGTCAGTCTAAACAGCACGATGCGATTTACGACCTCTCCCTCTAACACACCCATAACTCAGACAAACAAAAGGGAAAGCTATAACGTTCATCGGTCCCATGCGGATAGTTTAATTTACGCACACAGATGCAACAAAATGAGCTAGTATGCGATTTGAGGTGATAGTATATGCGTGAATGAGAGATAATTTTTTAGTGTACCTTGAAAAATGTGGAATTGAGGATTTAAATTGTGATTCAGTAAAAATCGAAACATAAGACTGTATCTTATTTATAGATAGGTTTTATGATTATAGAGCAAGGCATAAAAGTATCTTCAGATTTCGCTTGTACTATGCAACTCTTGTTCTCGGAGCATCAACGGGCCGGCTACATTGGAGTTCGTCGGCAGCAGAGAGTTTAATGTTTTTATCTCCCTCTAACACACAATTCCCAGATCGTAAATCTCGAAATGGCCGCATGTAGGTTACGCACGCAGTCCGCGCAATACCGGTGGGAGCGCATAAACTATAGTTTTCTCTGTTTTATTACGTGTTTTAGTACGCGATAAAGGAGATCAGAGTATACCGGGGAAATCAGCTGTTTAGGGCATGCTTTAAACGTGCTGAGGAATGTGGCGAACGAAATGTGCTGGTAGAACGGTTGTAAAGGTGCTCTACTTGAATAATAATATTTTATTTAAAATTTTGTTAATAAAATAGGTTTTATTGCTTAACATTTTGAACTGAAAATAGACTAATATTATAAAATAATTTAAAATGTATGAACGATGTATATAATAATATTTTTTATTGGGCCATTACATTAATAACAATGTTTAGCATTGAATAGGATAAAAATATTTTATTTTTTATTATTTTTGTAATGTATTTTATTATGATATTTATTAAATATTATATACACCTACATTTCGTGTTTCCTTTAAAATATTATGTGTTTGCTTCATAAAATCTCAATTTTTTATTTTTTTATAAACTCGTGTTTTTTATATACCTATGGCATTATTATTAAGTATCGTGCTTGTTTAACAATAAAATGGTTTACTACAAATACTCAATACATTTTGGTAGACTTATTACTAAATTATTATATTGTAAATTGGACTCCCTACATCAATCCCTCTTAGCCTCCCGGATATATCACTTAAAGTAATATTATTTTAATATTGAGTACTTTGAAGTACCGAATATAGAAGCCTCAAAAAGTTTTAATTGTGATAAACCCACATCTATTTTATAGTAAGAAATAGGTATTGATTTTATAAATTTATTCCCAAATATGATAAAATTAAAAAATGCAGCAATAAAAAAATTGTAGTCCTTGTGTGTGAACTACTGTGAAAATTCAGAAGGTACAAAAGTTTAGATAGGAATGCATGTTTCATATTTATTTTAAACGTAAACTGATAAATTTTCAAATGCCTAATGTGTGAATGTGTGAGTGATATGTTTGTTACTTCTTCACGTCTAAACGGCTGGAGCGATTTCAATAAAATTCAGTATGGAGTTAGCTGATACGCTGGATTAACACATAGGCTATAATTTATAAAGTTTAATAAGGGTAAAATCGCGGGGCACAGCTAGTATATTATAAATGAAAAAGTTTGTGACTACGTATGGATGTGTGGAGGTGTCGATGTTTGTTACTCTTTAACGCAAAAACTAAAGAACGGATTTTGATGAAATTTTGTACTAACTTAGTAATATATCTTAACTATCCGAATAACACATAGGATATTATATATAAAGTTTCAGAAAGATAATACCGTAGAGCACAGTTAGGAGCTTAGGTATATTTGCAACTTTGTGTCTATCGATAACTGTGATAAGTAGTACTAACCTTGTGGTAATATTAATTTTAAATTAAATCTAACCACTAGGATAATAATTTCAAAACATAATCCCGAATTGTATCTCTAGTAGTGCTATTGTCAATTATTTAAACATAAATTATTACAGTTTCTCTATATTACAACAAAAATAAAATATAATATATTATAGCTCACTTGATTTAGGTACCAAGATACACCCTGGGACCGCTGGCGTTTGGAGGAAAAGAACTCTACTCGTCTTGTATAAGCGGTCCCGGGTAGAGGTAACCTGCTGTAGCTCAGGTAACGCGCTTGTGCGTGCTGGGGAGGGGTAGGGGAAGCATTGGAAGCATTCAGGCCCCTCCCCACCCCGGATGAGAGTCTCGCAGACGCTCAGTGTACAGCGGATGGCGAGATCGTTCACGAGTACCCAGAGCCCCCACTACAAGAACTGTGACTGTGAGGCTGGCTACCGTGATGGTTTAGGGGGTCGATCCCCACACCACGTGCGACTAGAGCATTTCCACCACGTAAAAAAAAAAAAAAAAAGTCAACATACAGGTTTAGTATATTTTGAAAACGTTTATTTCTTCTAGAATTCATCACAGTTACACTGACACTAACATAAAGGTACTCCGCCATTCAAGCTTACTAAACTACTAGAAAGTACTTTCCATTTTACTACTTTATATTTCAAAAATATTTAAACACGTACCTAGTCTTTAATATTGTTGCACATCTTAACTGTATGAAGCAACATAATAATATGTGGGTAGGTGCAGCATCTTGACGGTGACAGATGAGACTGGCGTCACCGTTCATCTCGCCGCGAGCATATTGGTGGGGGAACAAGATGGCGGTCCAATGCAAGTACCCGATTGGTGGATCCATTACCCTTTGTAACAGATTCATTTTGTTAAAGCTGTGTTGGTGAACGGTTTGCTTTATACTATTTAGAAAGAAAAAAACTGTTTGTTGATTTCGAGAATTCGTCTTGGTACTTTGCATTGAGTAGGTAGGTAGGTACCGTGTTTCAGCAATATATTGTTCAAAGTGGTTGTTAGAAGTACCTATTTAGTAGTGTCATGTATGAACAAATATTTATAAATATTTATTCAAAGTATTGGATACGTTCACTAGTATTTATGATATTAAAATATTTTCTTTATTGTTTTGATTAAAAACATATAGGTAGGTATTGTTGCCTGATTGAACATCTGATATTTAAATTTTCGCCTGTGCTGGATTTGAACGTAAGTGAAATAGCAGAAATAAATTACTTGTAATTTATTATATGCTTTTTATTTTATTTGAATTATTTACACAACCTACTATCTACTAGTAGTATATATATTTATAATCTAGATTATAAATGGTTTAAGCGATTGTATTAAATATAAGTATTATCTAAATAAGGGGAATTATTAGTTGAAACGATTTTTTTGCTTTTATAAAGGGTTTTTCAATAAACGCGAGGCAATTTACAAATATACTAAAACAAGCTTGTTTTATATCAATCAAATCCATACGTAGCAACAAAATTATTTTTTTATTTATGAGTCTCATATACATATGCCTATAGTCTTTATTGTACAAGCAGGACGAATATGTAGGACAATAAAAAATTATACCTTAAATCGCTCAAATACCTACTCCCCGTGGCTCCTCACAGTTGCACAGATCCATGTCGTCCATTCCATGACTCTGCATAGCAACATCTGAATTAAGATTATTAGAGCTGTGATCATGTTGATTTTGAGGGTATCAGTTGATGAAACTTCATGAGACCTCACAAGTAGAAGTCTAGCAAGTGTCAAATTGCACGATCTAGATATTGGATCAATTCACGTGACGCATACCTACCTAGGCGTATGACACGTAGCGACGTCCGACTGGACAAAGTTATAAGCTGATAAAAATTTGAATTGAAGAATTAAATAAATAAGTGCCGTACCTATTTACCTTTTGCTTGTAATAGGTATAATAATAAAACAAAATTAAAAAAAAATAACAATTTATCGAAATATACTTTAAATGAAATTTATTACCATAATTCTAATATCTAAGTAGTTTCATATATCTACTTAGATTTAAAAATTATTAATTTTAGTATATAACATAATTCAGATCATTACCATAACGCATAATCTAGTTTGACAACTTTGCACCTAGAAATTACCTAATGATTACCAAATTATTTATCTAACAGATCAAGTGACAAGCATGAAAGGATATCAGCCAGTAGTTTTATAAATGTACGGCACACAACCCAGGGCACCATGACTACAACTCGGGGCACTACTGAATTCATGTAACAGATGAGCTGTTGTTGCTCGCAAAGACTCTGGGACGGAAGTCTTCAACAGCTCAGAATTGACTTCCTTATATTTCAAATATGTAGTAGGTACATATGTAATAAAAATATAATATTCAAGTATATTTATTGTTATTATAGTTAATTTAGCTGATATTTTTCTGTTTCTTATAAGTTAAGTTAATTATTTAAATATGTATTTCTTTATTTTCACATAATAATTGAATAAATGCAATGAGATATCTTACTAGCTTCAAAGGAAAAGCAGTATATTTATTAAACATAATTTCTGTGTTTGTTTATACAATTTTATATTTATAATTTGAATTTGCCTGTCACATACACTGTAAATACGTATATTATACCCAATTAGGTCTGTCCCTCAACTGCCAGAACTTGCTGTTTCGTTGCTTTGTCTATTTCCTTTATCAAGTATGCTGGATCTTGTAGACTAAAGTTGGCTTTTATTACATTTGTGCAGGAATGCTACTACATAAATGTAATAAAAGCAAACTTAAGGCTCTTTTGATTCATCTCAAATTTATAACAATAATCATGGTACAACTTACTATGATTATAAAAAGTTTGATAATAACATTTAGGTATATTTTGAACTTTGAGAGTTCATTTAGGATAATTTCTTGTTTAAAATCTACAGTTTGCAATAGGTTTACTAGATAAATAAATTGACTAAGGGGAGCGATGAAGGTGAATCAAAGAGAGAGAGAGTAGAGTAGAGTTTGAATGAGTACTGGTTATTTAACTATTCAACCACGAACAGTGGGACTAGAAAGAATGTCGCGTGCAATGTGATAAATTACTCTTTTAACGTTTATGACATATTTTCAGTAACCGGGGTTGAAACACCGTTATATATATACCTATGATCCTAAAACCGAGTAACAGAACACGGTGTACACAGTATATGGTACTTTGAAGATTAGTGGACTCCAAGGAAATTTCGTAATGTACGAGGCTCACAGAAACAAAAGCTCGCCTCATTTTTCTGTAGGATAGGTCACATTACAACTGTAGTACTATTGGATCAAAAGACGGCTACCACCAGATTGTATGTATCAGTTTGTTCCCCAAAAGTGATGTAGCTTGGTTGGAGAAGAGGCAAAAGACAAGTAGGTATCCGGGACCTACGTTACTATAACAACTACGCCATTCTGCACACATTATCCAGAACACTCGACTACTTTAATTCTATGGAACGAAAAATAAATAATTGAGAAATATTGGATACAATAACAATGTGCATTGAGCGATAGTACACGATGTACACTGTATGGTGCTTTGAAGTGCACTCCAAGGAAATTTCATCATATAAAAAGATCACAAAAGTAAATGATTGTACAAATTATCATTTTTCTGTAGGACAGTTCATGCTACTGTGGTGATATTGGATTAAAGAACAGTTGACACTGGATTGTATGTATCGGTTTGTAGCCCAAAAGTACTGTAGGCAATTGAATAACCGGCTAAAGACAAGCATCCGGCACTTCCCTCTACGCCATTTTGTTCAGATTTTCCAGAAATGTGTGACTGTTTTGCTCTTTAGAATGCTGAAACAGTACCTACATGCGAAAGTTTAAAAACAACAGTTGTGCATTGAGTGACAGTTCACGGTATATACTGTGTATGGTGCTGTGAAGATCAGTAGACAATTCGCAATTTCGTCGTGTAGGAGGTCACATTGCTACTGTAGTATTATCGGATCAAGGGACATCGGATTGCTTGTACACCAATAGTGTAGCATGGTTGGAGAAAATGCTGAAGACAAGCATACGGCACTCCTCTTGGTATCAAAACAGCACCGTTTTGAACACATTTGTCAAAACACTCAACTGTTTCGTCCATGGGAATGAAAAAATAATAAATAAGAAGAAGTTTTTAAAACAACAGCATTGTGTATTTTTTTTCTGTAGCATTCAGTTTTTTATTATTGTATTATAGTTTTATTATTACACTGAAATTGTTGTTAGTTGTGTTATTAGGTTTAGTTACAAAAAAAAATAAACATCTGAGTGTCACAGGTCATAAACGCTTAAAATATTATATCTCTGTTTAATTCCCGTCTTACAAAAGGAATGTATTCAAAGGGTGAAGTTTGGTTTTGTTTTTGCTTTGGCTTGATAGCGGATATGTTCCATGCGGTATTTTATTGAGAGCCAGTTTAATTGACAGAGTTGTAGCCAATTTTTTTTCAGTTCACCATTCCAAAGTTATAGCTTTTTTTATTATGTGGATTACAACTTAAAGTCATGCTTGCCCAAGATACAAGGTCTCTTAACTTGACTAAATACCAAATCAATACATGTTTAGATTAGTATTTACTCTCATCTTTAAATATAAGTAACCTTTAAATTGAAACAACAACAATATTGAACAGAATCAATGTTATTATTATATAACAATAACATTGATTCTGTTCGGCTACGTGTTGTTCTGTCTGTGAGTTCAGTGACAATGAAAAGCGTTGTTCGATTTATCGTACGTTAAATGTTTCTCGTGGCGTAAGTGAACGTTGCGTGACGAACAATGGTGGATCCCTCATTATACTGGAGCCGGCGCGCACGCACCTGTCATATGTATATCAAAGTTATAATATTTTATTAATTGTATTAGTATCATTAACTGGCAAACTATTTCTTATAGCAATAGTTAGCGATTCCCAGTGTCTAAGTGCTTTGTGTAGTTGCATCAATTTGATTATAATTTCTGTGTTAGAGCTGTTAAACATGCCAGTCATTCATATAATTGTTACATGTTACGAAGTCTTTGTGTAGTAGTCAATTTAAAAGAAACAGCTGACGACCCGTCATGTGAAGTAGAGCAACTTGCTGATCATTCGAACCGGCATCAACGTCTGGTGCATCGAACGATACACGAAGAAACTTTACGACGCCGCACTTGCTCGGATCGGGCGTGCTACGGGCAACCGCCGCCGATACAATTCTATCGCGAGTCGAGACTGGACCGTTCAATTAATCGCTCCGATTAACGTTGTCTCTCGGACATCAATGGTGTTGGATTAACGGAGGGTGGTGGTGTCCTTTTCTGTTGGTCGCAGATTTAGTGCGGCGCCGCGGCGTGTGGCGTCGCCTGGCGGGGGGGCGGCGTCGCTCGTAAAGCATCGGTCGCCACATTCTACTGACGCGCGCCTCGGCGACTACGCGTTGCGTAACATACCGCGCCATAAACAACACGACGTGCTCGCCTCCGCACCTGACGCCTGACGGCTACTTACCCACGTGCGCCCAACACATTACGTATTGCGCTCATGCCGCATCTAAAACGCTGACACGTGACTTGACAGAGTGAAACTCTCGGAACTCTTTTTATTCGGTAGAACTGTGAGTTTTGTGAAGAAGTTTTTAGCGAGCGGAATGGCGCGAGCGCGTTTGCCGACGGCGACTCGCGGCCGACCGGCTTAAGGTAAGTTTATTGCCGATTTATGACTCCCAACTTTACAGGCTCGCTCCACGGGTCCAACGGTTCGGTTTACGACGGTTTCATCAAACAAACTTTTACGAAGGTCGCTGAAACTGTGAAAGGGTGTTTAGAAACAATTTAGACCGTTAATAGCGGTGGAAATCACTGAGATCCATAACCTTAACAAATGGTAGAGCAAATTTTAATTTACTTATTAAAATATTTTTAGGACTTGACAAATAAACCTGTAAGTATTTAAGAAAATATGATGTAGTAAAACAAAAATACATTAAAATAAAAATAAGTAAATGTTTGTTAAATTGGGAAAAACTCTGTTAATAAACAAAATTTGAATGAAAACGAATCATTGAACATCAATAAAATACCTTGTAATACATCAAATCGTTTTATTTAAGAACCATCCGAACCAAACTAACTGTAAATTAAAAGATTTGTATGGTCTAGTAAGCATGTTTATACTGTACTTGAGCTCTACATTTAATACTACCGAATTTGAGCGTTAACCATATTCATTTAGAGTCGAAAATTCTGTACCTCCTCCCTAATATGATAGAAAAACATTACCATTTATGAAATAAACAGTTCTTGAAGTAAGATAACAGTTTCCGTAGACAGCACATGGTTTAAATTAATTTGGAAATGTGGGTAGATATGAGTATCTATCTATATAATTATTGAGTTTAATTGTAGAGTCGGTCACTTAATAGACCTTAATATGTTATTATGTTGATTAGAATGTAACATACACTAAATTAGGTAGTAGTATTATTAATTTTGATGTTTTATTTGGGTATTTATACTTAATGACGCTATATTAATATGATACGGCTATAAATATACCGAGTGCTTGTATCCATTAAATCAAATTGTAATATAAAAGCTTGGATGTAGGTGAGTTTTGTGGTTATGATTTTGATTAAATGAGTTTGGAAACTTAATACTTAGGGAGCTTCTAAGAATAATTTATGTCATATAAAATAATCTTCTAAGATCTGTTCTGATAAGCTTTAGTATTTTGTTGCTCTTTTGTAGTTTGCTATATTGTTTATCTAGGTACAATGTAGAGTGCTTATAAGTATTTTATTTTCACTTTTTTATAATCCACTGTGTACATATGATAGGGATTCAAGTGGAGAGGAAATAAGCCATTTACCATACCCAGAAATTAAGCTATCCATTAGTCAAAACCGCATCAATATCGGTTCAGTACTTTATAACAAACAGACTTGATAGATGTTAAAAAGTATTTTAACAAACATTTACAATTTATATCAAGTTATTTGAAAGTATTGCTGTCCTGTTTTTATTGGCCCAGGATAGTTAAAGTATGGAAAAGCTATAACTTTTATTAAATTAAAGTCCCTAATATTATACAAAACTTTTCATATTTATCTCCGGGTCTTTAGTATGAAGGCAGAATTATTCTGAGTTAAATCTAACGTTAATACTAGAAGACATTTGAATGAACTTGGCACTTCACTCTGATTCTTTATTGCACTCGTAACTCAAGGCTGGCAAACATTATGTAAATATGACAGATATGGATCTACCTAAATGTTGCTTAAAATGTTACATTTAACTTACCTAATAATGCTTACATAAAAATGTGTTTCATAAATTGTATTGAAAATATATATTAATTTATCACAGTATAAAGATAACTGTAATGAGAAGAACGGCGTGTTAAATTTTTTTGCGAATAAAATAATTTTAAAATTGAATTGAATTTTGAATTTAAAAAAGAAAAAGAAAAATATCTGACTAAACTTGGCACTTTATTCTGTTTTTTTATTGCTAACATAATTCAAGTTGTGTAAATACACACATTATGTAAATTTGTCGGATATGGATTTACCCAAATTTTTTGGGAATAAAATAATTTTGAATTTGAATTTAATTTTGAATTTGAAAAATAAAAATATTTGACTAAACTTGGCACATTATTCTGATTATTTATTGCTAACATAATTCAAGTTATGTAAATACACACATTATGTAAATTTGACGGATATGGATTTACCTAAATTTTGCCTGAAATGTTACATTTCATTTATCAACCTGCAATTATAACCTAAAAATTTAAAAATATATATCTATTTTAATTTTTCATCTATGTATAACGTTAAATGTAATGAGTAGGCAAAATTAAATAGCCATGTTAAGTCAAGAAAAATATTAGTCTGCACTATAATACTTAGTAATGTCAAAAAATGCCTTTCATTAATTGAATTAAAAATGTCATTATTTTATAACTTTTTGTAATAATATTATTAAAAAAATAGTGTTACATTTATACCAAAGATCAGTAAATATTTTCGGTTGAAGTAGCGTTGAATTAAAAAAGAACCGCTTTGAAAAAGGGTTTTCCATAATATACATATATGTACAAATAAATTTAAAACCTACAAACCAACTTTTTTTCTACAAACTATTAAAGTATGTAACTACAACTAAAATAGGTAAGGTAAGTAAAACTAAAGTAAAAATATATATTTTGTAGTAATATGCAAAATTACAATTTTAAATAAATTATTATATAATATTTTGACAAGCAATGTTAAACTACAATTAATGATTTATTTTTCACAAATGGAACTTGATGAAATGAATGAAAACAATAGCTGTAGGTATAACTGTTATAAACTGATCTTAAGGATTCTACAGGACATGAAATGTTTTTGAAGAAATATTAATGAATTTCTTAGTTCTTTTTACTTCCTTTCCCGTGTACAATATTTCTTACACTGCAGGAGGACAAGCTAACTATAAACAATATAATAATCACATTGTAGGTATAGATTAAAAATAACATGAATAATATATGTATTTATTTCGGAGTAGTTCATATCATCAATATGGCTCTTTAATATCTAAATATTAAATATAATAATAATATCTAGGGACAATGTCACACAGATCATCCGAGCCCCAAACTAAGCAAAGCTTGTACTATGGGTACCAGGAGACGATATACATACTTATATAGATAGATAAATACTTATATACATAGAAAACATCCATGACTCAGAAACAAATATTCGTGCTCATCCCACAAATATTTGCACTTACCGGGATTCGAACCCAGGACCACCAGCTTTGTAGGCAGGAGCACTACCAACTAGGCTACGGTCACCGTCGTTATATTACATTTTAATAGCAGCGTTAATAATTGTAAATGTTGTAAAACTTTCGGTGTAGCCCTGTAGCCAACTTCTTTGATACAGTTAACTGTGATAAAAATAGAAAGTGCCATTTTGTGTTTCCGCACACAGTTGTGCACTATAATATAACCCACGCAGATGGCTAGCTTCCATTCAGACTAGCCGCCGCGACCGAAATTAGACCAGGAGGACATTACTACTGATATTCTATTGATATTGTAATACACGAACTCTACAGTTATTCTACGTTTACTCTTTGTAATATTGTATGGGCAGTATACCTACCAGAAACAAGTTGTCTTCATATCATTACACTTCTCATTCCAGTCATGCGTCTACCATATTTGTCTTATTTCCACATCACCCTGTTAGATCTCTATCTTCACTTATTATTCAGTGATGCTGGCCTTTTTGTAATATTTAGCTTGCCTTGTATGCTCACTTGCTAACTCAATCCTGCAGCGAGCGCTACTTGCATATGAAAATTGTTTACTCGGCGCAGAGCCTTCAAGTCACTACTTGCGTCATAATAATATACAAAGGCTTCTGTCTTGTCCACAAGCTACAATCATTCATACAACTATATTCATTGCATTAGAAGTATATATTAATAAATACAATAATAGTCACAAACTAGTCATAAGACTGAAAGTAAAATTTGAATTGTGGCTGATGAATATTGCTACCCCAGTCATTCCGTGGGGGGGGGGGGGGGGGGGAGCGTAGAAGTTGAGTTAGTAGCGAGGAGACCGATCTTCCAGAGAACTATGGTCATCATATTGCGATCGACAACCTGCCTGCTAACGTCGTGGTTATGCCATATCCCTCCAAATGATGGTCACAAGTGTGTGCTGATCTTTTGGGGAGGCCTTTGTCCAGCAGTGGATGTCTTCTGACTGACATGATGTTGATCTACAAAAAGTTGAAATTAGTTGCGACTAGGTTGAAAAGTGTTAAGAATTATAAATCAGGCAAACTATTTGAAACAAGGTAAATTTTAAGTAAATCTTCAAAAAAAGCAAAATATTGAAACAAGGTTAAATAAAAGTAAGTCTATAAAAAAGTTAAAAAGTATAAAACTAATATGAAAACTGTACATAAAAAGTTAAACTACTTTAAATAAATTGATAATAAAAATTTTATTACTTGCATTTGTAGATAATTATATAATAATAATAACATCTTGACACCAATCTCACACGGCCATCTGACGCCAAATTTGACAAACTTGACAAAGAGTTGTACTATGGACACCCGATCCGACCCAGACTCAGGACAAACAGACATGTTCATGCACATAAATATCTGTCCTGACCTGTCAATAAGATAGACCATAATCTAAATTAACACATTCTCATTTTGACTATTACAAAAAGTTTATTACGTCATTTCCATTAAATTTCCCGTACAAAAAATTATACATTTAACCTCATTATTGACAGTTGCTGATTCTGTTAACATTTAGGTATCTTAAACACCAATTCCTATGTATTTAAACATGAGTATCAAGTAAGAGTATAAGTAAAAGTCAACTGCAAAGCATGTAATGCTCAAACCATGTTCCAACAGCAATTCTGTGTTTTAATTGACCACCAGCCACCTTGTGTTTGCTATAAACATGACAATAAACTTCATAGCTGTTTTAATTACGTATATTATAAGTGTAGTTCTTCTATTAAAAAGAAATGTACAATTTCTTTCTTTTTATTTTATTTTTTAAAAACACTACGCCCGTACTTTGAATCTAATCTCTGTGTCGCGGGGTACTTTACAAACATATAATAGACGGACACAAATTACATACAGACTCAGAACATCTATTTATCGGTGAAAAAAATAGTTGTCCGGCACGGGACTCGAACCCGTGACACGAAGCGGCGAAGCGACTGACGTAGCCGCTGCGCCACACATGCAGTCAAATTGGCACAATTACCCACAAGTTTTAAATCGGTTTGTAACCACAGACCACCATTCAACCACATTTTGAATACTAATAATAACGTCCTCCTAGCCGATTTTCGACCACAGCGGTCAGTCTCAATGGAGACTGACCATGAGACTAGCCATGTGCTCTCATGATCTCTCATGATCTGATGGGTTGACTAGCGACATGATCGGAAAGAGGTCCGGTACAGAACCGACGGCTGGACGTGCTCTCCGAGGCACGAGGGTATAATATCGCCAACTCCCAGACTTCGGGCTGATACTGAGAACTTTGTCTTTTTCTCAGAATAATCCCAAAATCACTTTTGGGCTGACCCGGGATATGAACCCAGGACCTCGTTATCTTGCGCTTGTCATTGGCTAAGGTTACAACCCATAGTAAGCGACTACGTCTCTGTTCCGTAAGTCATCACTGGCAATACATACTTCTCATATAAAATGTCAATAGCTGACGCATTTTGTATCAGGATCCCAAGTTCTATAGGTACTACACAAACTGGTCTTGTTTTTTAGTTGTTCTGTTTTAAGGGTAGATTGTGCTCCCTTGAGTTCCTCCACTATTTAAGTTACACGTTGTATATATAAAACCAGCGTTGGGTATCATGCACCAGGCATGTTATTTGAAGGCCATGTTGGCGTGGTTGGTAAATTTGCCTTTTACGGCGCAAGTCGTGGGTTCGATTCCCACCCAGGACAGATATTTGTGTGCATGAACATTTCTGTTTGTCCTGAGTCTGAGTCTTATTATGTATTAAAAAGTAGTGTTTATTTATGGTAGTATATTTATTAAAAGTAGTAGGTATATGTGGTATATCAGTTATCTGATTTCTTTGTGACCAGATGGCCGTGTGTAAATAATGTCCATGGATATTATTATTATTATAAAACAATAGTAGGTATTATTGAAAGATAACCTTTCTCACTAACACAATAGTTTTATCAACTATAACAGCGAACAACAATAATTATTACTTTATATTCACAAGACTGACTTAACAACAACAACTTTGACTACGTACAGACGCCAGCACATCAAGCTACCCCAATCTGTCAAATTTCTTTTATAGATTTTCAACTTTATCACAAAAGCATAAGGTTCACTTTCAATTAGGAAAATTTGATAGACTTGGGTAGCTTAATGTGCTGGCGTCTGTACGAAGAGAACAGTTCCTACGTATACTGATGACAGATATTGGTTATCAATATACTTAGACAGTCTCTGCGTATATTGATGTTAGGAACAGCAGTGAGGGATCCGCAATTGTATGGGCCGTCGTATTCACACGTAAAGGTAGAGTGAAACTTACGCAGACTGCCCTGAGTCGAGGTTCGAATCCCAAAGGTTGTACTCCTTGGCGCCGGTTACTTGGATTTTTGTCTCATTTTGTAGACGGCTGGAGCTCCGGGCTGATATTGAGCAAAAATCAAACTGGGATTTAAACCCAGAACCTCATCTCATCTGCGGTTAATCGCGCTACCGCTGCATCAACGAGGCAACTTTTATTTATTATATTTCTATTTACACCAGAATCGTCAACGTTATTTAAAAGTTAAACAATAGCAAAGTCATGCAATTCTATACAACTTCTCTATTGTTTACATTTTTTTAACTTTTAAATTAGGCTACAATTTGCTAGTAAGTGCCTCGGTTGTTAAATAGCCAATTGTAGCCTAAATCCTCAAGTTTTATTTAAATCTAAACTTACCAAAAGTCGTGCAAATCTATTGCACAACTTCTCTTTTGCTTACATTTTCTTTTATAACTTTTAAATAAGACTACAATTGACTAACAAATAGCAAATTGTAGTCCAATCTCTCAGTTTTTATTTAAATCTAATTGATCAAAAGTCTTGCAATTCTATTTTTGCATTTCGAATTAATGATGCAATTGCTTTGCATGTAGGTATCTAAAGTCAGGGATTATATTTCCCTATTGGCCTTTTTATGATAAAGAAAAAAAAAGGTTACAGTATAAAATAAATATTAAAGTTAATCACTAATCATCAGTGGTCTGACCATTCCATGTAAATGTAAAATACAATTAACAACCAATAAAATTATCATAAAATCATTGTATGGATTATAAAGTAGCATAAATTTATGTGTTGATTGATAGATTATTTATATATTTGTTCGTTCCCGTGATTATTATGGTAATTGTACCGGCAAAACCTAACATTTTAACATTGGTTGAATGCACATTGAATCTTCGACAAATAGTATGCTTATTAAACGCTAACTTTACGCTGTTTATGTTATATACCTATTTCTGTTCATTCTATTTTAACTCGTACCTACTTCGCTGTTTGGCAGCCTCTTAATTTATAAAACCAATACAATTTAGTAAAATTTTCCAATAGATAACTTGATTATTAATAACCTGGGACATCCCAAACTAAACAGAGCTTGTGGGTACTACATATAGAAACCAGATAACTGATTTTCTTTTTTAAATATATACTGTATATACAACATGTAACGTAATTAACGCACACCCTCAAACACCCCAAATAGAATATTATGTTGTAATCATAATACATACACTGAATTTTTAATTTAACATGTATATGCATTGTTATTTACTAAATTAGTTTCTTGGAATAAAGTTTATATTTCTTTATTTTGTATTGAATGATGGACTTTGTATGAATACAAATAAAACTGTGATTTTAAAAGTCTTACTACTTTGACTTACGGTCCATTCCGTAGTTTTAATTATTTTGGAATACAAAATTATCTTTATTAAAAATGGTATAAATCGATTCAGTAAACGATTCTGAACAAACTATTTTCAGGAAGTGCGTTAATTAAGTTACATGTTGTATATACAAACATACTTGTTCATGTACACAAATAGCTGTCCTGGGTGGGATTCTAACCCACGACCTGCGAAGTTAAAGGTAAGCATTTATAAATAACGCCAACCGGCCCGTCGTTATACTCCCATACATGCAAGTAAAGGTGCGGGTGAAAGTTATCAAACTAAAAGAATAAACAACGACCCTAAAAAATTGTGAACACAATAATAGAAAATAAATTCAATTGCTTCTGTACCCAATAAAAATGTTTTATTAGCGGTCATAAATTATCATCTTAATAAGTTAATGAGTGATTCCAGCAATGCCGTAGTTTTTGCTAGAAAAGGCGAGTGGAGGCGAGTGGCAACGCTACCGGTCGTGCACACCCGTTATTGCCTTAAAAGACTCGCGCCGCACATCTGCCTTTATCGAATTTGATTAAACTTCATGTTTATTTATCGCGTATTTATTTAAACAAGTAGGCTTGCATCGATGCCATTTAGAGACAATGAGACTCAATACAAAAATATTACTCATTCTTTCATCGACCTTTTAAATCCTTAGGGCAGCACTCCAGTTTTTCCATTTAAAATTACGTTTACTTTTAGATTAAGCGGCTTCCACTGCATCACCACGCAATAAAAGAAGAACGTGAGCTCAAGCCCTCTAGCCAACTAAACCTCGACGCTGGGCAGTTACTGAATTAGGGATAAATGAGAATATCGCTTGATTTAAGTTGATACGCGAAGACGCAGGCCGGATTTTAAAGTACCCACCAAACAATGTGATTTCTCCCGTGTATTGCGATGATTTCAAGTGAAACCCAAAGTTTAATATGCAGTTAGCTAAATCCATGTTGCACACGATGTGTTTCTATGCGTCGGAGATGCGACGTTGACATGATTTGTGCGTATCCCCTCAATGCACGGCACGTACCAGCGATCAGACGCTATCGAACTTTTAATATCAGCAAAAAATGTTTCGCGATGCGTCAACAAACACTACACAGTAACAGGTGAGTTGGTTACCTCCCGCGCGCAATAAGCAAAAAACAACATCTGTTAGTGAGAAATTTATGCAAGCATCGGTCGTACACACGATCATATCTACTTGAAATACGTCGCTGGAGACAAATTGCAGTCACTTCAAACGTGGCGAGCGAGTCCCACTGCCGCAATGGAATAAGCAAATAGCCGATTGTTTCGCTCCCGGGCAGGGATAACGACCCGAATAGATCTTAACCCCATCGTAACAAAATACAAAATCGTTTAGTAGTAACACGCCGTAAAGTACCGTAAACCTGAACGTAAAGCACCGCACTTCAGCTTTGGATCCGCATAATTATCGAATAGGCAATAAATCGTACGGTGCGCGGCCGCGTGGTTGTATTGTCCTGGTCTTTACGACATTATTGTCTTATGACGCGAGGTACAGATCGCGCGCACATCCAAACTGTCATATTCCCGCACCTCGCGTAAATAAAATAACCGAGCGTTATCAATATATTTGTATTGCTCAACGCTACCAGATAAAAACATGAAGTCGATTAATTATGTACGTTTTTATAAGCTGCATAATTTATTGCGATGCATTTAAGTTTCTGGTTTTCTCATAAAATTATCAGAATTCATTTATGACAATAATTAAAGAGCCACCTACTTTTTTAAATGTAAAATGGTCCGATTACTTCTGTTAACAATTATAAAGCAATTACAATAAACACGCTCGTAAGTAGAATTGTCGAATGTCTGCTTATCCATACTTTCATCTATGATTTACAGTGATGTTACGACCTCAATGGTTCGATAATGAATGAGGTGGTCGTAAACGGCGAAGTCAAGAGAACATTAATGTCAATAAAAAAGCCATAAACCCTATTAGCCGTCATAAACTTCACCACATCTGGTCAATAACTCGTTTCGCGTACAAATAGTAGTAATTGAATAATTAAACTTTTTATGTTTTTATAAATATTCATGTTTAATATTTTGGTCGAAAATAAAAATAGTATCTTTATTGGGAGGTTATTTTTGACATCGTAAACGCAGCGAGGTAACTGTCTGTTATGATCGTAATAATATGTAACTAATGTTTGTATTTTCTGTTCTATTATATTTAACCTACTTTTATACAAACTAACACAAAGCCCGAAGATTATTTCTTCAGTATCATTTCAAAAAAGTAATAAATTTTGTTTCATAGATAAGTCATTCGATACAGAACACGGAAACGAACTTTTTGTTATAAACTCAAAACCAAATAGAACAATAAATTACTTCAAGGTGTAACGTGTTTTTGGCCACAATTCTCCAAAACACTAAGCAAGTACATTGTAACAGAAATTACCATGATAATCAGTTACCTGCATATATTTGCAGGTGAATTGAGAAATTCGTCAAACTTTTGTTTAAAGGATCCTTGAAGAATTTGTGCAATGTTTATGGATGGCATTGTGCAAAAGTCTTTCTTATTTTTTGCATCTAACGGTTGTAGAAAAAAGTTTTGTCAACATAACGGTCCAAATTTGCATCTTTTCTCTATTTATCATCACAATAGAATAGGCCAGTTTTGTCTTTTATGATGCAGTTTTTTGGAATATTTGACTTTAGCCACTTATGTTGTAAAATTAAACACATGTTCTTGTTTTGACTACTGGTATTCTTTGCAACAAATGTATTCTTTATTCTTTTATTTTCTTTGCTACTGTTAAAATATGTACCGTTTTGTTTCATGATGCACTCACAACACTTGTTTTTCTGTTTAAAGCGAAGCAATTTAAAATTGTGAGAATATTTATATTCACCACCCACGGTCATTATTTAAGCGTTATTCCTGAACGATAAAAATATAATACTGATCTCTTTTGGGGATTTAAACTTTGCTATTACTAATCAATGGACATACGTAATACGACACGTTTTCCGGTTCTCACAATTTATTGCTTTGCTTGTTTATTAGAAATATATTGCATTATGAAAGGCATTTTTTCTACCTACATAAGTAGTTTATTAAAACGCTGTCAATGTTAAAGTTTACCTACTGACGTGAGGTTGTATATATATTAATAGAGGGTATTATAAGTTTGACGACGATGCTTGTCTGTGAGTATGTGTCTGTCTGTAGCATAGTAGCTCTCAAACGGAGGGTACGATTTCGATGTGACCATTTCATAGGTTATTAAGGTTTAACGTGTGGCGCAGCGGCTTAGACAGTCGCCTTGCCGCTTCGTGTCGCGGGTTCGAGTCCCGCGCCGGACAATTATTTGTGTGACCCATAAATAGTTGTTCTGAGTCTGGATGTAATTTGTGTCCGTCTATTAGGTATATGTTTGTAAAGCACCCCGCGACACAGGGATAAATTCCCTAATGCGGGCGTTGTCCTTTTAAAGAAAAAAAAAACATTACACCGTAAGTCAAACCAGCCAAAAAGTAAGTTAAAAAAATGTTTCAACTACAAAATTAAAGTGACTTGTGTTCTATGACACTGTCTTTTGCTTATTATAAATGTACAACAATATGGTCTGCTATGTTTCCGCTGTGTGGTGACGGCGAAGAATATCGTCACGCCATCTCATCCCGTTGGGGCCTTAAAAATCGTCTCGAGAACCTAACAGAGAACGGGCAGCAAACTGCAATCACCAACCCGTCTGCCAATCGGGGCGACTATGGGGATTATACATTCTTTGGGAGGCTTGTATACAGCAGTGGGCCTAATTGGGCTGGCATGATGATGGTATTGAAACGTCAGAAATATAAAAAAGTGTTTTCGTTAAAGTTTCACGAACATAATGTTGTAAGTAACCTTTACAAATTTATCAACGAATAGGCAGATTTTTGTTCCAAATTCAAACTTTAATTTAAGATGAAAACCGCAGAAGTGAACTAACTATTCCATACATAAAATAACTTAGACGGTCCATCGAAGCTGGGTAGCAGCGGCGTGCCTCGAAAATTGTAATATTTCAAAATTACTCAAGAGTCGCGTTCGCATGAATAATGCGATAACTTTGAGCTAAGGGTGGGACACCCGCGTGCGTGCCTCACCCCCCACAACTTGTTTTTGAACTTCTGCTCAAGTTTGATCAAAATATACTTGCAACGCCCGCTTCATTTGAGCCCGTTTATTTGACCAAAGAACAATACACCAAAGTTTGGAGTTATTTAATATGACGAAGAAATATTGCTTTGTTTAATATGACCAAAAGATTTATTGTCTAGTTTTACAGTAGCTGTATTTATATAGAAATTATTTAGTTGGTACAGAAAAAATAACAATCTTATTCTGGTAAGACTTTTTTCTAAAGAGAAACCACTTAAATCTGTATTATTTAATGGCACTCCACGTTATCCAATATTAGCTGTGCCCCTCGATTTTACCCGCTTTAAACTTTGAAAATTATTAAAACAACGTTTTATCAAAATGGGTTCAGTAGGTTTTCCGTAAAAGAGTATCAAACATTCATATTCACAAACTTTAGCATTTATAATATTAGTAAGATTATCAAAAATGAATTTATATTCTGTTTAGTTACTTCTATAATACACATACATACACATCGCTTACGACAGAATTGATGAGCTCAATTGAAGGAAAACTGGTGTGCAAAACTTGATTGATACTTGAATGGATGAAATCAAGACCTACATGATATACCCAATACTTACTTATCGGATGGGCTGTTCACCCTAGTGTCAGAGTTGTTCAAGCCTCTGACATGGCATAACGACTCCGAAGCGTCTACGTACGCTTAGAAATTAAACCACTTTGGCGGTCACCCATCTATGCCTGACCTCGAGCCTAGTCGCTTAATCTCACCGATCAGTAAGGGCCCGGTGACAGCACCTGGCTATGATATAAGAGAAATATATCTTTATTTATCAAAGAAATCTAAAATTACATATTCTAATCTGTTAGAACTTCACAAAAGTAATCTCAAGTACATATCTATGGTATCAAAGGTCATAGGCTGAAGATAAGAGATAAATCAATTAGTTAACTAACTAAAACACCTATAGCCAAGTATATCTAACATCCAACTAATGAAGTATACACCGCACCGATCGAACCGAACCGAGGTCTTTTTGCCACTACATCGCAATACTAGTCTGTGCAAAATACACTAGCAAGGCAGGTGTTCTCAATTCAAATATAAGTCTTTGTCCCTAATGAATTCTGACAGCTAACTGATACTGGTACACACACTAAAATATGAAATACTAGCTGTTCCCGCGGTTTTATCCACGTCAAACTTTATGAATTATAGCCTATGTGTTATTCGGATACATAAGTTATATTACTACCAAGTTTCATGAAAATCCGTTCGTTAGTTTTGGCGTATAAGAGTAACAAACATCCATACATCCATACTCACAAACTTTCGCATTTATAATACTAGCTGTGCCCAGCGGTTTTACCCGCGTTAAACTTTATAAATTATAGTGTATGTGTTAATCCAGGGTGTAAGTTAACTCCATGCCAAATTTTATTAAAATCGCTCCAGCCGTTGAGGCGTGAAGAAGTAACAAACATACACACTCACACACTCACAAACTTTCGCCTTTATAATATTAGTGTGATAGCTTATATCATATTCTGATACATAAGCGTAACAAACATCCATACTTCCATACTCATAAACTTTCGCATTTATAATATTAGTAGGAAGTATTGTGATATGTGCCTTCTATTGATAACATAACTGATAAAATAACTCATATTGATATTGTGCCTTCTATTGATAACATAACTGATAAAATAACTCTTCACAACCATGGTCATTAAGAGCTAACTAACCAATCAAATCTATGAAACAGCTTCTTAAGTATGAACTTGAAAATGGCTTTGATTTAACTGTGAATATAATAAACTTAGTTTGTTCAAATTAGTCCCGTATTTGTAAACAACGCTATAGTTTTATGCCACGTTTAAATTCACTTGCCTTCCGATCGTGAAAAGGTCAACACCTTTTGCCATATAATATAACTTTTAAATGTTTTTATTCGAAACGCTTTTCCCTAATTAAAATAAAAAGTATGGCAATGACTGGAATGTTTAAAGTATCAAGATCGTTTAATCTAGAACTATCAGTACATTATTCATATTTTTGACATAATCACAATAAAGCGTGCCAGTATCTGTTGTCCATAATCATATCAATACATCATTTAACCATTCCATTTAAAATCAGAATAGATGGGCAGAAGAATCGACTATGATGCCGTTTGATCTCTATCTGATTCTCTGTCATCAGACTACTGGGCAGTATTCCAACTTTGCGTTGCCGCTGAGAATTCCCTAACAGAAAAACCCCGTTATACTTTCTACGACCTGTGAATTTATCGCAGGATCTATATTTTCTACAGGTGTACGTGCTAGGGGTAAATGGCTATTATTTTAGTTAAGACAAGTAAAAGTGACCTGCCACTCTTGTGTCACATGGAGCAATCTGTATGTCATTAGAAATCGGTCGGTCTTTCGGAAAGGCCAATTTCAGAACTAAGCCGTTCGGAAAACGGATTTGAATAAAGGTCTATAATTTCTTTGACTGTTAGTATTTGCATGAATGTATGGATATTTTTAATTTTTTTAAGGAAACTCATAAAAAACACGACCTTTCCTTTAGTGTTGGTTGATATTAAAACATGTATAGACGCCAGCACATCAAGCTATCCCAATCTGTCAAATTTCTCCAATTGAAAGTGAACCTTATACTTATGTAATAAAGTTGAAAATCTATAAAAGCATTTTGACAGATTGGAGTAGCTTGATGTGCTGGGGTCTGTACATATGGAATATATGTAGGTTTCATATTAGTATAAAAAATTTAAAATTTACTACGGTAATGGTGAGGAGGTAAAATAGTATAAATTTCTGTTTACTAACTATTTCGGAGCTATTCCGATCTTTACCTTGCATCGGAGGAGCTTATCCGGGTTCCCGGGGCTCCTCGTAACAAGCGCCATGAGAACTCCACGGCAGATTACGAGTAGGTTTCCTCACGGCGTCGGTGCGAGTCGGACATATCCACCCGCGGACACTTTTTGCGGATAGAATGAATAGACATTATATCTTACCAAAAAAAATTAAGGTAGATACGAACCTTGCAATTAGACATCACTACTTAATAATGTTAAAAACATTATGAAATCGCGTTATTAAGTGATGACAAATAGTTTAATCTTCTAGCTTTAGAGATGTATTATTATTGTTTCTTTTAATTAATTTCCATATCCCATGGGATACAATTCACAGACACAAAGCACAACTAGACATATGTAGATCAACTACTTATGGATTACACAAATAGTTGTTCTGTGCGGGGTTCAAACCCGGAACAAGAGGGATCCGAGGCGACTACCTTGACCACTGAGCCACGCGTGTAGTCAGCATATTGTTTATATATCACTGTACAGTTTTGTACTTTCTAAAACTAGAGTGAAGGCTGAGTATCAGTTCCATAAGTCGAATGCCGTATTGAGCAATAATAGTAAAATGTCTGGTCAGAAATGCAAGTTTTGTAACATGGGGAATCTTTTCAATTTGTTAGTCCAATATCTATTCAATGCTTCTAATTTATCTGCAGCTGGTTTGTAAATTTCATGTCCTTATTAAGCCAGAAAGATATATATTCTTAGAGTTATAAGTATATAGAGTTATAGTCAGGAAATTATATCTATAGATTTCACATTTTTTTAATCTCAGTAAAAATAAAATATAATTACTGTGTAGAGTGAGTATTCCTTTGATTATTCTCTGAGAAATATTTAAGGCAGTTAAGTACTTCTAAACGAAGCTAAATAGATCCTGCTTGGTAAGTTCAAAGTTGAAACCTAACTCGTAAACCTGTTCGGTATATCCACTTCTCAATTTTTAAGTATATTAAGATATGCATCGAAGTAAGATTCATTTTAAAAACATCATCAATCAATTTTGTCTTATAATCTGAATAAATATTAATATGCAATAAGCATATTATTAAACAAAGTGAAATTATATCAGTACGTGAAATTAGTGCTGGAATTAAAGTTATCGATAAAATTATACATATAATACTAGAATAATCTATAAAAATTGGTTAAATAATTGTAAAATCAATAGTATGCATTGTAATTCGTTCTTATTTTTTTTTGTGAATACTATCATCATCATATCAGCCGAAAGACGTCCACTGCTGGACAAAGGCCTCCCCCAAGGATCTCCACAATAGCCGGTCCTGCGCTGCCCGCATCCAGCGGCTTCTATACTGTACTTGACTTTATTTACATTATTGAGTTCAATTTTAAGCATTAAAAATATATGAACATTACAATTATTTATTAGTCGACTAAAGAGTTCCTCAAAGGTTAAGCCATAAAAGTTATATGACTCACTCCCATTCGTCACTACCATTCTATAAACGGAGCGTTTAAAAACTCATAATATCATATTCACCATAACGTTTCAACCACAATGCGTTGCGTCCTCGCCTCTTCATACAAGTCTTCGTGTATATTATAATGTATACGTAGGTATAATGATGTATAAGTTTATTCTGGAGGCCGCACGTGGTCCGTACCATGTGACAAACCGGTCCAGGGCAAGCCTACTAACCTCTAAATGACACAGTACGTGAGCTCTTGAAGGATTCCATACTCACACTTTTATTTTTCATTTACCTACCTACCTAACCGTGTGATATATTTTGTGCGAGAAATGAATATAAATTACGAGCATATTTTGCGTTTTAATACGTGCGAATATAAGTTTAAATCTCATGTAATATTTTACGTTTTATTTTGAAATTTTTCTAACATACATTATTTGTATCTCGTTTTATTAAATAAACTTAGATGGCTGTATCATGAATATGGATAATTTATAGCTCTGATCTACGATGGCAGTATATCTCTAGTTATCAGCTTATATCTGGGGTGACAGCTATGCAAATCGTACCGATTCATAAGAAAATACTTATGTATAGGTACACATACATACACTAAAAGTCATTTTATAGTCGTGTCCAATCTAGAACAAGATCATCTTTTAGTTATTTTATATAATATGTAATAAATCATTATAAATAATAAACACTAATATTTTACGTGATAAAATAGACCAAGATAATGTATAGGTATCTACTAATTTAATTTAAATAAGATTAGTAAAATAAACTTGTTAATGAATTGTAGAGTATCGATGAAATATTATATCGATAGATTACATAGAACTTACAACATATTTTTTTTAATGTTGCACCTATCACTATTGTAATGCGATCATTGATATTGTATATTTATATTTTGATGTTGGTAAAGAAAAATAGTGAGCGAAACTTCGTATCAAAAATGTTATATCTAAGTATATATTTTTTTAAATGTAAACCACTTAAGTACGTTTAAAGTATTTTTGCCAGTAAAGTATATATAAAACAATGTGTTAACAAAATAAAAATATGTTTATATTTTATTTTTTTAGTCTTCAAAAATTCAAAATTTTTTTTTGAATTTTTGAATTTTTGAATAGTAGTAGTCTAATATGGAATCCTAGTTTAGCCAATAGGTTTTAACACATTGTTTTATACGAATATTATAAAATTTTGTTAACACATTGTTTTAAACGAATATTATAAAATTACTGTGAATTAAAATATACTAGTTGTATTTCAGACGTAGGTATATAATGGCGCAAAAATGTATAGAACAAGATCGTCTAGCACCGATTAAGCATATCTACATGACATAAATATAAAAATGTGTAACAGTGTATTAGTTCCCGTGTGTAAGGTTGTTATTTTTTTGGTCCGAGATAAACATCTAGAACCAAAAACAACTAGCTTATAGTTTATTCAAGTACACTTATAATATATTATGTTCCTGTTTTACTCTAGCATACAGGAGTGAAAGGTAAAAGGGCTTGATCTAAATGCGAAATATAAATGTACACTGTAAAATGGAACGATGATCCTGTGAGGTTCTTTGGAAGCCACTGGATGCGGGTAGCGAAATACCAGCAATTATGGAGATCTTTGATTGGATTTTGTTTGTTTGTATTCTACTATCTTGTTATAATGACGAAAATGAAGAAATGTATATTTAGACTTTTAGCGTAAAAATAATTATGTTTTACTGTGATTAATAAATGATATAATTAATTTCCTAAGATAAAGGAGGCATATATCTATTTTGTCGCGAAAATAAAACGTTGTATTCAGCCGGGGCCAATAATTGTTGAAATTGAAAACGCTCGGCTCACAAGTTGGTAGATGCAACCGCACCTGTGAAACTTGGAGCCCAGAGCAACTTGAAGAATTCTCAACTTTTAGAATTCGCAGCTCCAAACTTGCTTCGTCTCGTTAGCTCTTTGCCGCAAAACCTCCTCTTATTTATGCCTCTACTTTATTCCATTTCCGGTTGGCTTTTACTATTTAAGCGCTATTTTTCATTTTAAAGAATAAAATTCTACAATTTTCTTGACAGACATTTGAGTGGACCTCTTTCTTAGATTCGTTACCTACTTGGAGAAAAAATGGTAATTTATAACGTCCCAAAGTTGATTTATATTTATGGAGAGTTCTATAAATTTTGTCTGTTAAATATGGTGGACCATCGCTGGAGGCTTGACTATAAGATTATTAATAAAATACGTACAATCTTTTAGAAGTACTTACTCAAAGCACAAAACAAAGCTCAATATGACTCTGCTTTGTCAGTTTCAATTGTGTTACAGATCATAAATGTTGAATATTGTGTAAAATGTTGCCACAAATGTAAAAGGTGGATTAGAAATGTATTCTTATTATTTCTAGGAGCCATGTAGAGGGATATGATACATGAAAAAACCTATTTCGTAATCAATACTCATGTTTCAATTAAGTAAATATATTTTCATTCTTTTTGTAGTTGAACCCTGAGGTATTATCTGCGTAAAAACCTTACTATTTTTAGCCTATCTATTGATTCCGTTTAAGTTTAAATCCATTCGCCAGCCGCAATGAAACATACACTTTTGTAATAGTAGTAAGATAATGTATTGAAAAAATTTTGTTACGAGAACAATTAAGTAGGAGGTAAATTGCTCTAGAAATCTTAAATAGCTAAAAATTTAAAATATGTGTACTTATACTTTCATTCAAAGTTTAAACAACAACATAGAAGTCACCATTTTATAACAAACTCTTTGTCTTTCACGAAGTGAAATGTTAGTGTTGGTTGTGAATTTAAAAACCAAATATACCCATTGATATCATGCCTTTAGTTCTGTATTTTAACATATGAGATGTCAGGAACCCTGATAAGGCGAAGCGTAGCCCACACTTGTCCGACTTTTGTTATTAAATTGTCACTCATTAATTTTCTAATATCTACCGTCATGTCATTTATCAAACGTAAAACACTACGTCGACGTTGACTCAAAGTAGAAAAACTTGATTAATATCTAATGTTAATGGAGATCTTTGGTTTTTAAATTAAATATTCTTGTTGTATAAATTAGTTTTAAAAATAATTATTCACTTGAGGCCGTATATTTTCTATTGGTTTGTGTATGGACTACCTAATTAATAATAAAATTATTAACTAATGAATCCAAGATACTAGAAGACTGAAATTCACTCTGCTTAAAGTGAGAATACGATAAATATTTTTATCTTGTTGAACTATTAGTCATAGGCCTCCGATATCTACTGGACAAATAACTATACCTTTTGAACGGCTATTTGTCAAACATATTGAATCCTACAACGATTAAGTTAGCTTTCAGATGAAGAAAGTCACATTGGAATTGGTTCATTCATGTGGTATTCAATTCAATAATATACAGATAGTTCGCTATAGACAGTTAGTTTCAAAAACACAAAAATAAACGTTTTATCATTGGGTAGGGATTGAACCAGCTCTACAAATCTGGAGTAGGCGCACTGCCGTTAAGCTACGAACGATACAAACCAGCAGCTCAATTTATGAGTTCGCTTGCTATTAGCCCTTACGAGGGAAGTAGGTGATCTTTACAGTTGCATATAAAAGATCATTTCATACTGATGATACCTTCCAATCCAATAATGTCTACCCCAGAGATTAGTAGAATTTGATCCTCATCGGACAAAAAAGTGGTATAATGCGACGTACAATAATGTCGTTCTTACCTTTACTTATTGCATTAAGCCAGATATGCCAGAACTATCACGATAATGCTTTTTATTTGAAATATGAATGTAATAAGATCTGTCATTAAAACAGTTCGGTCCGATATAGCTTTCTAGAATTTAAGACATGCCATTGTAAGGTGTCGGAAAAACGCTGGCTATTCCATGAAAATGTATCGGTGCAAAGAAACCCGCTGAGGAATGCCACATGCCTTCTTTAATCGATATCAGTCATATCACGATGCAATTTAATCTTTGTAAATGATGGATTAGTGTTAAATTTTTATTGACCGTCAATTGGTAGTTACGTCGTTTTATCACACGAGTATAATTGTTTCGAGTTTTTATTTGAGCAAGGTGCAGATATAAAATGCGAACAGCGACTAAACGTTCCGATTATAGGATAGATAGTGGTATACAGTTATTGTTTGTATAATGTATTTAACGTACTTTGCAATAAATTATACAAAATTATTTTTTATTTCGTAATAGACGTCAAGTTTTTAGATAAAAGTTAAAATAATGTGGACGTCGGTTTTTGTTATGAAATAGTTACTTTTGTTCGTAATAAAACCTTCAGTTTATAGTTAAGAGCTTGTCCAGTGATATAAATAATGTAACGATGCTTGTTCGACGACAAACTCCTGTGGAGAATTAATTTTATATAAATAGGTACACGATTGGAAACAACTGTACTTATCAATCGTTAGTCGTAATGAAGTAGATATTCGAATGTAAGACACCTGTTCTGACCTTAGATTGCGATTCATTAATAGGTCTTAAAGTAACTAACGCATTGTGACAGCTGGTTAAATGTACTGGATTAAAACTAAATTACTAATTGAAACTTCGCAGTAATACCAGGTAGGGTAACCTGGTCTAGGAGTACGCACTTAAGGTACAAAATATTCTAAAAAAATAAAAATGCTATTTCAGAGATCTAAAAGCTATTTATTACGCCCACAATTTAAACATCTATTATAAAGAAAATAAAAAACAATGAAAATTACGTTTTAGCTCTCAATATAACAAAAATAAACATAAATGGGAATTGCGTACTCTTACAAGTACTATTGGGTAAGAGTACGCGCCTACGTCGATAAGAGTACGCGGGTCATCAATAATTTTTATTTATATTGCAGAGGCGGCAAAAAAATTCCTTGACCTTCATATGTCGTACATACAAGCCTCGTGCCACCATTTGGAGCATTTTGAGCATCCTATCCAGTCTTCTGCGGGTGTTTTATGTAGATCTCAGTACATGCTGGGCGTTTCCAACTCTTTTCTTTTTGGGCGTTTTATTTGGCACTTTAAAAGATTTTTTGGCCCATTTAGGAAGAGATTTCGAGGCTAGTTTTTGAACATTCTTTGGTATATTCTTTAATACATTACTTTCTTTGAAGCTGAAGACTCCTCGAGGGCCAACTTGTATGGAGACCCACTCAAAAAATCTGAATTATCTCTTTTGCGGTTAGATCATGAAAAAATTTCCGCTCGTGGTAGGGGGGTAATATCTTCAGGGGTATGTGAGGTGATTCGATGCTTTGAATGGGAAGGCAAGCAAGTTGTAGGTAGGTTATGGCTCTTTCTTACTCAATCAACGGCTGTACAGATACATCATGTGTTGAGCATGAGGGCTGCGGAGAAAATGTGAGAGCATTACTCTCAAAGTCAACATTTTGTACCAAATCAGTCGGTTGAAAAATCCGTGGTTTATTAGAATCTGTCAAAAGTACAGACGCCAGCACATCAAGCTATCCCAATCTGTCACATTTCCCCAACTGAAAGTGAACCTTAAACTTTTGAGATAAAGTTGAAAATCTATAAAAAAAATGTGACAGATGGGGGTAGTTGGATGTGCTGGTGTCTGTACATTTTCAACCAGGTGGTCGGCTGACTGGGCAAGCTGTTACTCAAAGAGACGATCTCTTCAGTTTCTTCCTTCAGTGGCTTCATGCATCCCCAAAGATTTCTCAACTACCCTCTTTGATTCACCTGCCTCGACGCGTGTTTTAGCATTGAGCCAGTTTTGTGGAGTACAAAAACTTCTTTGGGTTTTTCTTTGACGTCTAGACATCCTGTGCACAAAATGAAATAATAATATTAAAATATGTACGAATACAAAGAAATTCAGTAACAAAAAAAAACTTTATAATTAATTGCGTGTAAGAGTACGCGCGTACTCTTAAACGATACATAACTGCGTACTCATACACGCTCTAGCCAAATCATAAAAGAACTGAATTCAGCGCTGTCTCTTGGCGTTGACCGAAATCACGCTCGCGGCACGAGTTGGTTATCGTCTTTGCAAACTTAAATGTTTACTTCGTTTTTAAAAATCTATTGCATTCTTGTCTCAAAGATACTTTCAAAACTGTAAAAATATTTAAGATTTTAGGCAAATATCATTAAACTTACCTGATTCCTGTGTTTTCGTCCGGATTTGATATCTTTTTCGCACAGCACTTATCACCACGTTTGACATCAAAATACAACTGAGGTTAGCCGCGTATCGGAAACAACTTCACGGCTTTTGGTGTTGCGTACTCTTATCGGATGCGTACTCCTAGACCAGGTTACCCTATATACCTATTGTAGATTATATTACATATACTAAGTATAAATATTATTTGTTTTGTTCCACGGTAGTAAACTGAACGGATTTTTTTATTTTTCAAAATATTTTGATGTTATGGTCTATGATAGGTTGGAATAGAATAGAAATAAAAATTTATGCTGAAAATGGCACTGGCAACAAAAATACAAAATGACATTAAAAAGAAAAATAAAATAAAAAGAAAAAGAAAGTCACTTGTTCTCCATGTAAGACCGAAATTACTCCATCTCAGCATTTGCTAGAACATTTTATCATTATAGCGCTGGTAATGCCGATGGTGCTGAGTGTTTACGAGTGTTGCCGGAACATTAACTTAAAAATATTATATGACACAGACATATTTAGATGTCTCACAAATTAATAATAAAATAAGAACTAAACAAACATAAAAGAGATCAAATTATAAACAATAAAACAAAACACAGTTCCAAACAATAAAAAATCTCTCTTCTTCTTCTTCTATTTTGTGAGATACAGGTCCTTTCCAGTCGAGCTCATAGAGCGATAAAGCTTAGCTCTACCATTCTTAAGCAATACCGAAACAGCTCTATTTCATTTCGTAATACTTCACAATCGTGCAAAATTAACTGAAAAACTTGTATTACGTCCAATAATCTAATCATGTTAACGAGTTATTATGGAGTTTAATTATTGCAATTAATTATAAACTCCTTTTAATAAGCAAAGCAACCCTCGCCCCTACATCATTAGACGTTTCGAAGACTGTTATTAATACCCCTTGCCTTAGTTTATTATTCGTAAATGGTTACTAATTTAGCTTTGAACGTGTTAGCGCGATATTGTGTTGTGTGGAAGAATTTTCACTTCCCATGTATGATATTAAAAAAAAATAACTTAAGTGTTTTTGTTTTCTTTTTTGATATAGACACACTCGATTAAAGCATTTGCTAGTATCAAGTATTTCGATAAATCAAGTTATTTGCATATGATTTCAACAATATGCAGTGTTAGTGTCATTAAGTCAAAGTCAAGTCCGTCATAGACACGCCAAATCTTTATAAGTAATTAATTATTATCTATATAAGTAAGTATTTACAAAAGAAAACTAGTATATGTAGTACCTTTACAATGCCAAATAAAAAATATAAAAAAACAAGTACCAAATTACAATGTAAAAACATTGTAATTTGGTACTGTACCTACTCCATTGTGAAGACCTATGTAAACCCATGAATGCAATAAATAAATTGAAATACCTATATCAGTTATCTGGTTTCCAAGTACAAGCTCTGCTCAGTTTGTGATTAGATAGCCACGTGTGAACAATATCCCAGGATATTATTATTATTAAAATATTACCCCAACAAAGTAGTGGAGACTTTACTAGAGGCTTCTATGGAATTTTGGAATCAGCACGGAAAATCACGGTATATGCCCTTTTCCTATACTTACGCAAGTTTTCCAAGACGTTAGGTTTGAAAAGTCTACCATATTTCCACTTAAATGGCTGTTGTGGTCGAAATTTACCTAGGAAGAGCGACATCATTAAAAATTAAAGAACTATATATGGCTCTATAAATTAAGTCATGATCGTTTTAAGTAAATTAAATGACAATTTGAATAATTAATTCAAGTCAAGATCAAAAACTTTTATACTTAAAAATACATATTCTATATTAAAAAAATTATAATCTTCGAAATTTGTAAAATAAATACTGGCACACTAGATATAATATAACAGTCACAAAATTCATCTAGCATTAAACACGTTCTTATAGAATAACCCTTTCAATCCACTTTTACGACGTGCCCGGGATAATAAAAAAGTGACAATAGCTTGAGGCTAGGCGTTGAATTGTCGTGATCTAAGGGTCGTGAGTTTGATTTCCATCCACTCCATTATGGCGGAATGTGTTCTTAGTATAAGTAAAATAAACATATTTTCGTTTAGTGAGAACAAATCAAAGAACAATTTATTGAGCCATTTCAACTATCGACTAATCTTAGGATAAATTACAATTGCTAACGGTAGGATATCTGACGACAATATTTCTACACCCATATGTTGTTAGTTAGAAATTATGTCTTCGTTGTAATTAGATGAAAAGTCGATGCAAAATATTCCCGCACGTATTGTCTTCCCATTACGGACATCATTTGATATGAATAGAAGGGCGTCTAAGAAGTTTTTTGAG
The DNA here is from genome assembly GCA_951640165.1 of Pseudoips prasinana. Taxonomy (NCBI): domain Eukaryota; kingdom Metazoa; phylum Arthropoda; class Insecta; order Lepidoptera; family Nolidae; genus Pseudoips; species Pseudoips prasinana. Next base: position 13,050,320 of record OX621245.1, on the reverse strand, counting down.
AGATTACATTTGATATAAGTTTTATTTGAAAGCTAAAGTACTATTTTTGCACTCGATTCAAATCCTTGGTGCCAATGAGAGACAGAGAGAAAGACATTTTTTTTTTTATAATTCACTTTTTGGCCCTGACTAATTCAGCTTTATAAGCCATCTTCAATAGTTTTCGTCATTAAGTCAATGTCAAGTAAGGTGGTGACAGTCAATTCATAGTCCTTGTCCTACCCCAGTAAAGCAGTGGAGACTTTACTAGAGGCGTCGATGGAGTTTTAGAAACAACACAGAAAATAGCAATTCACAGCAATATGGCACTTTCCTCCACTTGTGAACGTTGTCCATGTCCAAACATGTTATGTCTAAAAATCCACCATATTTACACATAAAATCTCTAATTTACAACAGTTTTTGAAAATGAAACAATGCCTCGCTGCGACTTTTTCCGCGTTGGCGCCGAAACTCTCTGGATACTACTATACATAACGTACTCTTGCATAAAATTGCTTTCAGCTATTTAACAACGCTTAGGATTTCTAATGTACTAACAAATAAGTAAGTAACTTAATAATAGAAACTTTAAATGTATTTTGTGTATAAAAAAGGAATAATATCTCAGTTAACAGAATCGCACAACTTAGATATCAATTTGAATAAATGCTTTTGTAATATAATAATAATAATAATGTCCTCCTAGCCGAATTTCGGCCACGGCAGCAAGTCTCAATAGAGATTAGCCATCTACACGGGTTATAATATAGTGCCAAAATGTGTGCGCAAACACAGGATTCTATTCCATCATCCTCATGATCCGATGGAACGCCTAGCTACATGACCGGAAAGAAGTCAGATACAGGACCGACTTTACGTGTTCTCCGAGGCAAGGGGGTATAATACCGCCAACTCCTAGACTTCGGGCTGATGTTGAGAAATAATAATAATATCTAGGGACAATATCACACAGATCATCCTAGCCCCAAACTAAGCAAAGCTTGTAGGTACTATGGGTACCAGGCGACGATATACATACTTATAAAGATAGATAAATACTTAAATACCTACATAGAAAACATCCTCCATATTTGCACTTACCGGGATTCGAACTTAACTTAACTTTCAAATTTAACTTTTTACGGAAAAGTCCCAAAATCGCTTTTGGCCCGACCCGAGATTTGAACCCAGGACATGGTTCTATGCGGGTGAACACGCTACCGCTAGTTATTAGTAAGACTTAAGTTCGCAAAATGATAAAAAGACTTTGTAATTTCTAATGCTACATAAGCCACATTTTCTTGATGACGGAAAAGTGAGAAATTGTAAAATGATTACTACCAACAGCTGCTTAGAGTTAAGATTTACTGTTGTTTATGAATAACTCTAGCTTGTTAAAATTCAAAATATATTTCTCATTTTATATCAGTAGACAGTTATTAATCCCCGCCTTAAGTAGACTAAACATTAAAATTATGATGCATGACAAATTGGCCCATTCATCCGTACCTACTGTATAAGTTAACATGATTGGCTAAGAAGTCTAGCGTGTTCAACCACCTATAGTGAGGGCCGGGTTCAAATCCCGGGCCTAAACTCTTACATCAATACATACATACATAGACTCACGCCTGTTTCCCAGAGGGGTCGGCAGAGACAACGGATTTCCATTTGTCACGATCTTTGCACACCTCTTTTGCCTCGATTACTGTCATCTTTCTTCTTTATACATGCTCGCCGGTTTAAGATACTTCTGACCTGCCCTTTCTTGAGAACGTCTCCGATTTGATCAGAGAATGTTCGACGAGGTCTTCTCCTTCCGGTTGTCCCATTCACACAGGCCAGGTATACTTCTTTTTTCAATCTTCTTTCATTAATAATAATAATAAATTATATTTCAGACCGTGAGTTCTTTATGTTAGTATGTACAAATATAACTTAAAAGCTGTAGGATTAGTACTTAAGTATATCTAACAGGAATAAACTACAAAAATCTACGCCACAGTAGTATGTAGACGTATCCAATGGCTTAGTATTGGGCTGTACCACCTATCAGCTATAATCTTTAGGATTTACCACAGAACACTTAGTAATATTCAGGCAGATAGCCCCCTACAAGATGGCCCAACTACATACATATACCTATTGCGAGGTTCGCTGGAATGATGCGGATAGCGCAAGACCCGCATATGATGATGATGATGAGAGTGATGACATAAAAATAATTACATTAATAATAGGAATTTGGTTGGTCAAGCCCTAAAGAACTATTTATTTTATTCTATTCCGCTAAGTTTTTGGAATAAATTGGTAGAGCCCCATCTGTCCGCCCACCTCGGGAAGACCTGGTCTAACGGGTTATTTTGCACAAATAATCTTGCACTATTTTCTTCATGTTGACAAAAATATAGCTCATTTAACCAAAACATTATTATTGATATAAGATTTTGTATTTTAACTTTACTCGTTATTGGAACAAATTGAGATTTAGAGATATAGAACCCCATCTGTCCACAAAACTTATTAAGCCCTGTTGTAACGGTTTATTCTGCACCAAGAATCTTATTCTATTTGTTAACATATAAAAAAACTTCGTTTAAAAAAACCGACTTCAAAAACTAAAAAGTATAAAAAAAATATCTTAATAAAGATTTAATTGAATACATCTCTTATGCAAACGCAATACCTTTAATATTTATAAAATACTATAATTTGTATGTGCTACCTATTAATAGATTTGATGTCGGTGCCAAGCCAAATGTAATAGTAGGTACCACACTCGTCGCGCGTTACTTTCAGCGGGATAGCTTCGTATTTCTACACAAACAACCCAAGCGGACACACGTCGTTGACGGTCGTCTAGAAATATAGTAAAATTTTGATGCGTTGTCTCCTAATTAATAAATAATTTATCTGTTTATTTTTCAGGGCCACAAATATATTCATATAAACGCATAATATACATTTATTATAACTATAGTAACTCATTCAGGTATTAATATTAAATATATTTGTATGATACGGTTTCATCTATTACATATTAATTCATATTGTTCTTGAAGTCTATTTACGTAGGTTAATCTTTAGTGTAGGAATTTCGTCACAAAATATGAAAGCTGTATGTAATATTAACTTTTATTTTGCTTAGGTCTTGGCACCGACTTCAAACCTATTAATAGGTAGCACATACAAATTATAGTATTTCATTAATATTAAAGGTATTGCGTTTGCATAAGAGATGTATTAAATTAAATCTTTATTAAGATATTTTTTTTTATCTTTTTAGTTTTTGAAGTCGGTTTTTTTAAACGAAGTTTTTTTATTTGTTACTTTTTAGTGTCTAGCTATGGGAAGGACTACGAAAGGTGCCGCGCGCCTCAAAACTATAGTTCCAAACAAACGAGAACGGAAAAAGAATTATCCTCCGAAAAAATGTTGTTCGAAACTCTTTTTCACGAAAGATCGAAAAGACCATTTGTAAAGTAAGAATAACTACATAAAATTACGTTCACTCTAAGAAAACTTGCACAGTGCGAGTCTAGACTCGCTAAGATTCATGAAAGTCTGAACAGCAAGCGCATAGGTTAGGCCGTATTTATGACCATCTAGCTAACGAGTCTGTGTGCTGAGGGCTTATAGACTAGGTCTTATCAATGATCGATGAGCTAACGAGTCTACTGAGCAAAGGGCTCATAGGTTAGGTCTTATCTATGATTGATTAGCTAATGAGTCTGCTGAGCAGAGGGCTGTTAGACTAAGTCTTATTCATGATCGATTAGCCATCTAGTGTACTGAGCAGAAGGCTCATAATCTAGGTCGTATTGATGATCAAGTCAACGAGTCGAGAGAGTTCAAGTCGGACTCGCCCGTGAAAGGCGGAATGATTTTTTCCGTAGCAGCAAATATTTGAGTTGATAGAATGGAAGGTAAATTGCGGTTTTCAATTTATGACGCATTAAAAAAAAAACTACTTACTAGATCTCGTTCAACAATTTTCCTAACCTAACCTTTTTTTTTTTTTTTTTTTTGCGGGGTGGAAAATCCTGCATGGATGTCCTCCGCCTTAGGGGAGGCGGAGGGGTCTGTCAGACTCCTACTGACTAAAAACCACCCCGGTGTTCCATCTCACACCTGCGCCGGGGGTCGCGGGAACAAACGATACTTCCGCAACCCCTAGCTGGTGCTGGCCAACGTCTGCGGGCCTCCTCGCATTAGCGGGGGGAGTGAGGTGTTGAACTCCCCCCGCAACGTCTAAGAGGGGCGCGCGTGGAACACGTCGCGCCGCCGCCTCAGGTCCAGATGTGTAGTAGGCGACGGACGCCCCCGAGTCCGTCGCCCCTGGACCCATTTAGGGGGGCTGGAAGAGGGCGTTATCCGCCCTCCGCCGACGCCCGGTGCGTCTGCTGCGGGCCGGGTGAGAGGATGTGATCTCCCTCTCCCTTTCCGCAGCTTCCTTCCGCGAGACGACTGTCTCGCAGAAGGAAATCACCGCGTCCCAGGACTCTTCGCCACCAACCATCGAATTCACGACGGCCGGCAGCGACAGGTCACTGCCTACTCCAGAAATGAGGGCACGGCGCTGCTCCTCCCAAGCGGCACACTCTGCCAGCGTATGCAGCGCCGTGTCCTCCCGACAGTCGACGCAGTGGTGACACCGGGCGTCCGGCTCCCTGTTTATGCGACACAGGTACTTCCCGAAGCAGCCATGCCCCGAGAGTACCTGCCTCACCCGAAATGACAGGGAGCCGTGCCTCCTCCCGAGCCAACGCTCGAGTACCGGCCGGACCGCCTCGATAGTGACGAGGCCGGCGGTTGGGCGCGAGAGCCTGTCCCGCCATTCCGCCACCAGGGCCTCGCGAAGCTGCGACCGACGCAGCTCCATGTGTCGCTGCATCGGCCGCCCGCCTTGCGCCAGCATCTCCTAACCTAACCTAACCCTAAAAATGGCAGATATTCCGCATCAAACTAAAGAAGAATCACGTAAATCGGTTCATAAATCTCAGCGTAATGGGTAAAAAGTGCACTTGTGCTAAAAGGTGCGCCTACATGCGCTTCTAAAAACGAGCACAAGCTCTTCTTTGGAAGCGCATTTAATACGCGCGTACAAACGCGCGTATTAAATGCTAGTCGTCTGAAATTGTTCTTTATGTTCAGCCAGGACACATTTGAACAGTAAGAGTCTAGCTAGGCTGGCTAAGCTTTAAAACAAAGTGACAAAGACAGATACATCGTCCTCATAAACAAAAATTTTAATACAATAATTTCCATAAAATTAAAACTACTGGGCCAAACTATACAAAATTTTTATGGGACCAAATGGCAATTATTTGGCATCAAACTAAAAAAGAATCACGTAAATCGGATTATAAACCTCCGAGTAATCGGTGTACATACATAAAAAAATACCGGTGAACTTGAGAACCTCCTTTTGAAGTCGGTTAAAAATATAGTCCATCTAAGCCGGACATTGTTATTATTAGATTTTGTATTTTGACTTTGTTTCGTATGTAGAGCCTGTAGTTACCAATGCTCAATATTTACCATTAATAATATTTGCGAGTGATGTTTTCTCCTTACTGTGAGTACAAACCTCCATAACATAAAGACATTTAAGTAACCATTAAAGTGACCCTTAAAGACCAAAAACATTGTAGCCCCTTCACATTGTGGCTTATCGTACATCAGTACGGGCAGGAATTTTAACTAATACTAGGAGTTATCTCTAGTACGGTATCTGTATTATAGTCAAGGACCTCTTCGTATCAACTGTTCATCAATATAGTCGGGACTTTTGCTTGTTCCTCTCACTCTGTTTTTCCTTTGTTATTGATGTATGTTTCGATAAAACTTCTTTCCACAATATTGTCAATTTGTTTTCCATTTTTTTGTATAGTTTAAACTAATTTCAAATAGGAGTTTCTCAATTCAAGGTTTGTTTTTTATTTATGGATGTATGTTACGTAATTTTTTCTTTATTACAGACTGATTACTACCCGACTTCACAAAGGTATTAGGTTCTAAGGCTTGTGCGAAGATCGAACCCGCAACCTTATGTTCTGAAGGTAGCTTCACTACCAACTGCGTTACTGGTAGTTTATTTATATACCTTACAATTTTTAAAGAAATTAACAGTTGAAAAATTGCCGCGACGTTAGAATTCAGTAAAGTAAATAGTCAATTTAAAGAATAAAATATAAACCGTTTCATAAAACAAATCACTGTCTTCAAACAAACTAAAAAGTATAAAATAACGTTATCTAAACACTAAATTAAAAACTAAAGTTAGAAATTGTTGCCAATAATTATATTAGTATTGGCACCATCAATTCATTCATAATTTTTATATTTACTTTTGTATACGATAAAAGATTCTTTCGAGATGTCCTTGTATACATTTTCAAACAAAAGGAATTTTCTCAAGTCACGTTTCGGCTGAGGACTAAACTAGAGTAAATCGTCACGATCAGCTCGGTGACGCTGAAGTGGGATGCACTCGGCATCGGCTACATTGATTATTCTACAAAAAGTCAGAAGTTTTCACTACTGTCATATCATAAACACCCACCCATTTATGCTAAGGCTTTATTTATTCCTTTCTAATGTTGTGATTGAATTTAAAATCATTTTAAGTCCCACCGGCCACCCAAAAGCCGACAAACTACTTAAATCTCTCCAAAGACCCGTCTATCTCGGCGAAATCAAACGCTTAGAATTGCAACGCACGCCGAAAGCAGCATAATCAAAACCGGTAAACTAACAATATACTTCATTACTAAATCTACTAAACTATTAGGAGTTAGATTAACTAACGAAGAATCCTATGAAGCAACGCTTTCATAGATCCCACAATCTCGGTGGCACTGGCCCGATTACACACTTGATTGATAGCTAAAAGGACGCCGAGCACAAATTAAAGAACAATCCACGACTAACATGGCAAAGGAAAAGTAAAATCAACAATTAAACTCGTTATAATATAAGACTGCGTTCAGACTGGAGTCTTGAATTTATTTAAATTTGAGTATTCTTTAAGAAGTATAAAAGTGGAACTATTATTTACCATCTATATTTATTCTATTCTATACATATAATAAAATCGTAGGAAATTCAAAACTGTACATTGAATATTTTTAAAGGATACTTGGGGCGTGGTCTACAATCGACATCGAAACCAAAAATATAGTTTTTAGAATTTTTGTCTGTTTATCTGTTTGTCTGTATGTATGTCCGGGCTAAAGACAAATAGTACTGCGTGGATTTACTTTAAATTTTGCATGAATATTACTAAGAGGTCGGTTCAACATATAGGGTACTTATTATCACGCCATCACCTACGGGGAGGAGCAGTGATAATTTATAAAGTTTAATGCGGGTAAAACCGCGGGGTACAGCTAGTTGGAACTATTCTCGAACTCTTAAAATTTTAATATTGTTTTTGTAAAAAATCCAATGACATAACAAAACACTGTCGTTTTGCTTTTTCCAGTCTAATGACAACACTCAATAAGATGGGGCTCTCCTGCTGCTTTAGAATTTAGGATGCAATAAGTTTCAAATAATTCAAATCTCAAAACACTCGTGATATTAATGGCTCACTTAAGTGTTGTTTTTACATAATACGAGTAGCTATTTCAACGTGCACTTTATTGGAAATTAAAAATCAAATAATTAAATAAACAATTTTAGTAGTATAATACATTTTTTTTATTTGAATATAAATAACTTATTTACAAATAATTCAAGCTTAAGCATACGTAATTTTTTATTATCTGATTCTATTCTCAGTATTAGTCGAAATATTAGTGTCACTCATAGGTAGTGGTTCTGTGTCAGATTGTGCTTTATGCGCGAGATTTGTTGAATTCAGTTAAAGAAAAACAAAAAAAAGCCAATTGTTTTTTTTTTCCATAAAGTATTCAGTAATTTATAAAATATACACAGGCTAAAAGGTCCGATTAAAATATTTTAGGCTATAGCATCTTAGTAAGTAACGTTATTTTTATTTATATTACGTAAAAGGCAGTCTCCAATTCTGAAATGTCTACAAAAAATAGGGTATTCAACTAACCAAACTTGAAAACATTTCAAAACTGGTAGATAATTAATAGTAATTTAATTTCAAACAAACATTTTATTAGGGCATTAATGTGTGTTAACAAACATAAAAGGACAATAAAAATATTACAGCGCTAATTATAAAATAACAATGCATCACCCTTATTTATTAAGTACGTTTCCCAAGTTATGAATGTCAGTAAGGATATAAATTACATGTCTTTTTATATAGGGTGTTTCTTTACTCGTATCCATGACTTATATACAGTTGAGAATATTGTATTCTATTGCAAAAAAGGAGCTTGGTAAAGTTTACTAGACGCTGACAATATCGAAAATTCTACCCTAAAAATAATAGCCATGGCAACATACCACTGAACCTTTGGGTGGTGCAAAGGGTGTAAGTTAGGTGCACTAAAATTGTTATATAATAATAATATGGGAAATTATTCTCATACGGCCATCTGATCCCAAACTAAGCAGAGCTTGTACTTTGGGAACCATATAACTGGTATACTACTTCTCTTTTGTAAATACATACTTATATAGATAATTAGACCCAGACTCAGAACAAACAGACAAATCCATCCACACAAAAATCTGTCCTGGTTAAGAATCGAAACCACGACCTGCGATAAACAAGTAGGTATCTATCTAACACACGAACCGGACCCTCTCAAAGTTGTAATAGTTCATAATTTATGATTTAATTATATTCAAAATCACTATATATTATTATTAAATATACTGGATATATACGACCCATATACATAAATACATTTAACGATATTTATAAATACATAATATCGATTTGTAGTTTTGAAATTCATAACAAGCCTCTAAAATTATGGTAGTCCAGGAAAGTGGTAATTAAGCCAATTAGTAAAGTCAATACAATTAGGTAAATACCCTGTTTATTAGAGACATTCTTGAAGGCACGTATAAACTCACCCTTATGTATTTTACTACACTCCAGCGCAAAGATTATCATTACATCCAACTTTATGGGCCAAAAAGACGTTCAAATAATGGTGGACATATTAATTCCGCTGACCAGGAGTGTTATACAATTAAGTACATAATATGTACCCTGTTTATCACAGACGTTTTAGCAGGCACGTCTATATTCACAATAAGGTATTTTATTACTCTCAAACGTATCTATTATTATTGCAACCAACATAATAAACAAAAAAAAAACAAACAAAATACGGTGATCATAATATCTCCACTGCCCAGCAAAGTGTCGACACAATTTAGTGAATACCTTGTTTATCAGAGACATTTTTGTGGCCACGTCTATACTCACCCTAATATATTTGACTACACTCTCCAGCGCATAGATTATGATCACATCCAACTTTATGAACCAAAGAAAAAGTTTTATGTTCAAATCACGGTGCCGTGAATACATTTGATATACGATATAATTAAATTTCACGTATGTGACTGTACATGTTATTATGCACAGTAAAAAAAGAAAATGTATCGTAAGAATTTGGCTAACATTTTTTCAGGTAAAGGTACCTATTATTAACATAGTTAGTTCCCAATTAAAATTTTTACGTATAACTCGAAATACAAGTGGGTAGAAGTATTATAAATTTGTGTAATTAGGTATTTTATGTATGTATGTACAATTTGGATTTAAGTTTCACGCACGCACCGTGTAAATCAAACAGAGATAACAGATTTTGTGTATATCGTGGCATGTTACCGAAACTGTTCAATGCTGCTTTGGAAGATGTCAACAAGCTTCTGGGTTGGAAAGGCTGCATCAATCAATGGCAAGTAGTCATAACTAAGACCTTGGAAGACCTCGAAACAATGCTCGAGGACATCAGCAGAATTTCTCAACAAGTGGGTCTGAGAATTAATATGGATAAGACGAACATCATATCGAGTAGTACGAGACTGTGCACTCGAAGGTGTAGAGACCTATAAACCTAGGACAGATCATTCAACTAGGTAGGTCCAACTTCGAGAAGGAAGTCCACCATAGAATGCAACTCAGCTGGGCAGCGTTCCGGAAGCTATGTCACATCTTCTTGTCCAATATATTGCATATTCAAGTCGAAAGTTTTCGACCAGTGTATGTTACCAGTGATGACTTAACAGAGACATTGCCGCTCACTGTGTGTTTCATTCACCCATAAGACAATGGAGAGGATCGGAGTTTCCCTGCGGGATCGCAAAATAAAGTAACTGACATAGCTCGAAAAATTACCAAGCTAAAGTGGCAGTGGGCACCTGCCTACTGCCACTTTCGCTTGGTAATTTCACATAGTTCGTAGAAGCGACTGCCACTGGGGCAGAAAAGTTCTCAAGTGGCGACCACGGACCAGAAGCAGCAGCACCAGGAGCGTAGACAGGCTCCCTACAAAATGAGTCGATGATCTTGTGAAGGTCGCTGCAAGCCGCTGAATGTGGATAACGCAAGACCGGCAGTTGTGAAGATCTTTGGGATAGGCTTTCGTCCAGCTGTACACATCTTTCGGGTGATATGATGACGGTTTCGCCCGAAGATTTTCGTGCCAATAAATAAACTCGGTAGAAGCCCGGCGGCGTCGGCATCGTTAGATGCCCGTGCCCCGAAGAGTACGTAAAGCTGTCGGTCCTGTGATTAGGCAGTGCACCTGCACCTGCGCACACACTCCTGTACAATAAGTAATTATGTACTTAGGTATGTCCTATCGCAGTAGCTCAAATACGGCCAGACGCATTAATATTGTTATTGTTGAACGTCACTGTTATTGGTTTTATAAATAAAGTTCAATCGTGAATATCTATAAACTTCTCATTGAATTTAATCAGCGGTTGCGTGACGAGGCGCTTGCGCATGTCTCCGTCCACTCGTCAATCGCTTCAATCGTAGATGTCCTTTACTTGCAATATGCTGGAAAGGTTTACTCAGAATATTAACTTTCAAAATTAATTTTCTAATTGATGCCATAAATGATAAATGCTGTGTTAATAGACACTTAAATAAAGAAAAATGGGTCAGTACATGAGGAGTTTTAGGTCCGTCATAGATGAAATTTAGTTTGGAGCATTAAGAGAAAAGTATTAACCCTTTCACAGCCGATCACGTGCAGAGTACGTCCCAAACCTATTGTATTGTGAAATCTTCGGCTGTCAAAGTGTTATTCAATCAATAAAAATAGATATCTAGATAGAATCAGATTTTAAAGTGTGAAGTTGAGCATGGCTTTGGGTTGAGTTTCATCTCCTGGAGAATACCTTCACACAGAGATTCTAAACAGACTTTGTATGGAGGGGATTATTGTGAGTGAAATTTATACAAAATAAAAAAAGTATTTGTTTTGTCCCAAAACGATATAGCAAATGGAATGCATTTAACTTTGATCTCACTGAGTAGATAATTCATTTCACACCTCGCCAGTTGAAAGTGGTGAAAATGAAAAGCGGAATATTTTGTAATAAATAAGAAGGTGGCGACGAGTGCGTCCTCCCCTACGGCCTCGGAGTGACTGACATCAAGTCAACGATGATTTATGCATCGCGGGCGCAGTCTAATTAGGTTCAGGCGCATCTCATTCTATGTAAATTTGAGCCGACCCACGAATGAATGATATTCTCATCGCAGCAATCTCGAGCTTTATGAAGTATAAACAAATAAACGTACGAATAATCAAGTCGTGATATGCATAAACAAGTAATTGACGTTAGGAACTTGTGATATCGTAATGTTTGTTATTTTCATTCATTTTTATCTATACTTCTATACTATATTATTATAAAGAGAGATTAGATTTTTGTATATTGGTTTGTTATGTAATGAATAAACCCAAAAATTATATGTATTTCAAAATACACACATAGTATAGGTGGTTATGATGTCCTCCCGACCGAATTTCAGCCACGGCGGCCAGTCTTAATGGAGACTAGCCAATTGCGCAGGACATATATAGGTAGTTAGTTGCATGAATAATTAGTTAAAGAATTTAGTTCAATAAGTTGTTTATAATCTTAATACTAACACTATCGCATTAGGTCAAGACCTGTAATGGTAGGTGTTAAGGAGAGAAATAAATAAATATTGTAGTGCACAAGTGTGTGCGCAAACACCGGGGCACTTTCTATTCCATCACTCTCATGATCCGATGTGACGACTAGCGACACGACCAGAATGAGGTCAGGTACAGGACCGACGGCTTTACGTACTCTTCGAGGCACGGGAGTGTAATATCGCCAAGTCCTAAACTTCGGGCTGACACTGAGAAATTACTTTTTACGGAAAAATCCCAAAATCACTTTTTGGCCCGACCCGGGATTTAAACCCAGGACCTCGTTATCTGCGGTTGAACACGCTACCGCTAGACCAACGAGGCAGTCATTTTTTTAGTATTATAGATAAATTTAATAATAAATTACACCCAAACATAAAAGAAATAATGGTGCTCATCAGACAAAGTTTTAGCCTGGGTGGGGATCGAATTCGCGACCTCTGGCTTTCCACTGGCCTTCAGACAATATAGGGCAGACAATTAACTAATGTACAATAAAGTACCAATCAAAATAATGCCTATAAAAATTATCATTTCATAAAATAATGTAAATACTATATGTTTTTAGTATTAATCATTACCCACACGAAAATTCCAAAGATTATATCTAACTATTATTGTTTTATCACAATAAGTTTGTTTAATATTTCAAATTTATCTTTATACGGGTTACTTGTACTAGTATTTTTTTATATAAAAGGCTTGTAAATTAGGCAAACGCTTGTACGTAAGTGAAAGTATTTTTACACGCCAGAAATTAATTCTAAGTAATTTTAGTACACTCTCAAACCAAATAAATAGCACGTTTCCAACGAAAGACTGCTCTTGAAAGCTCTGTACTACGTTATCTCTACGAATCTGAATGTCGCATGAAAAGTACTACGGTTTAGTAGAGTATCCAAAATCTGCGGCAACTCCACAGTGGCATAGTACGGGGCCCGAGGACGAGTAATGTTATGAGCAAGCCATTATTGTCTCGCCCCATACCGTAAAACATTACGTAGTCGTGCCGGGACCTACGTATACATCTGGAGTCGTCAAATACCCCTAAGAAAAAAAATAATTTTGTACTGAGTAAAATCACTTGTAGTCAAATTTATATTCGTATGTCACAGAAATGTATATGTAAAGGAAAGGCAGTCTTGCGAGAAAATAGGTATCTACTACTATCCACATTGTAAGCTTTGTTTAGTGGGGAATGTGAAAACGAAACGACAAAAAAGGGATCAAATTATAAATACATGACGTGGAATTTCTTGGAACAGTGCAAGGCTAATTATCGTGCCTACACCGGTGCACGCCATTAATCTGAACGCGTTAAGTTCTTCCTGGGACCGTTAATTTGTGTGCTAACCTAATAAATTAATTGAATAACAGGAAGCAACAACAAAGTGTGTAATAAATATGCAATCTTAAGACATGTGTTATGTGTCAGCTAATTTTAATTTTATTTTCGATTATGGTTATAACAACTCTATATAGGGCCAAGTGAAACCGCTTAGGACCATCAGTGAATGTTTCTACGTGTAGTAAAAGATGCTACGATTTCATGAGAATAAAAGAGTTATCAATAAGTTTTATTCAATTGGAATAATTTACTTGCAGATGAAGTGCGTGATAGTAGGGTTTTGGCAAGCTGTTGATTCAGTACTAGATAGAAACTTTTTGATTTTATATTTGTGACTTTTTCAACAGTATATTTTGGCTCGAACTTTTACGTGGGGTGATAAGTCTTTTCTTTTGCAATGTGTGCGATCACCACTAAACAGCAAGGTGAGTGACGTTATTCATGTGCTCTAGTTGCAAAATTTTGTCAACTGGAACTCTGACAAGCACGAAATCGTGAAACACAAAACGAGCGTCAACATAAACTAACATCCGGGAAACACTGATGTATTGCAGCCGCAAAACTATGGAAACAAATCTCTTGCGGCAATAATTTACGGGCGCAATATGGCTCCGCAGTTTGAAAACAAACAAACAAAAACAGAAGCGCGAACCTGCGATAAAAGATGTCGCCACACTCGCTAGCCTCACTTTAAAGATAGACTAGCTAGAGCTTAGATAGCGGCAAATAAAGGACATGAAGTTGCGCCTGCGACTGCAAGGCTAGCCAATCAGGGCCTGCCGCGTAATTATAGGTTGCGTTCAAATTAGGAACGACTGCCGCGGCGCGTGCTAATTGAAAATAGAATTCGCTGATTTATATCATTTTGAGTCGGAAGCCTTTGCTGATTGTTTTTAACTTGATTAACGAGCTCTCAAACTATATTTGAATTCAAATATAATCTTAGTTACTAGTAAATTTATAAGCATTATTTATGCCGCTACTGTGTAGAACAGATTTCTTAATTAATTTTAAACGTGGGTTTAGGCAATTCCTGTTCATAAATAATAGATGCTATCTACTATTAGATCATTATAAACATAAAACAAATAAAAGGATTACGAAAAATGATCAAGCGGTAACAACAATGTGAACATCTAATTTTGACGGTAAAACTAATTACGTCCTCAACCAAATGACGTCCACTGCTAGACAATTGCCTCACCCAAGAATGGGTTTAATGGTCATAGTCCGAGAGACGCTTCCACCAGTTTTCTGTTAGGTATACCCTCGGGCCGACTTCTACGTCTTCCACAGCAAGAGATTGGGTAGAGATATTCGTCGCTGCCAGCCGCACTAATTAACACCTCACAAGCTCTTACTATACACCTTGTATAATTATCTAATGTTTCATTGTACTGTTGGTAAGTGTGGGTTTCAGATAGCAACAATTAGATACATACTTATTAATTACTAGAAAACCTCTGTATCCAAGCAGTAAAACTGGTCACAGGAAGGTAGGTTCGAGATCCACTTCAAATTTCTTAAAACTTTGTTAACGCAAATGACGCAAATATACTTAATAAAATATTATTATTTTTAATGAAGTATATTTACAGCTATGTATGATTAAGTAACGACCAATTAAAAATTTCGCTTATAGTTTAGTCGCTCTTCTATTTTGAATTCAATTTTGCTGTAGGTATATCCAATTTAGACAGTGAACACTAATTGCCTAAATTCCTGTATAAAAGAGAAATTAAATTTCGATTCCCACCCAGGAACAGATATTTGGGTGCATCAACATGTCTGTTTCTCCGGAGTCTGGGTGTAATTATCTATAGAAGTATGTATTTACGAAAGAAAAGTAGTATATCAGTTATCTGGTTTCCATAGTACAAGCTCTACTTATTTGGGATCAGATGACCATGTGTAAATAATGTCCCAGGATATTATTATTATTATATATTATAATATGGCAAGCATGGAACAAACCCAGTGTCGACGGTACTTCGGTGGTCGCGGAGTGCCCATACGATATACTCAACGACGGTAACTGTATGACTAGGTATATAGTCGACATATTCATTTTATTCAATAACAATTTAGATTGTATTTGAACATTTACAAAATAATTTAATTAATTAACATAACATAACAGTCATTACACATAAAAATAATTATTAAATTTTGACTGATTGATTTTAAACAACAACCCGCTAAGTGCGAGTCGGACTCTTGCAGGAAGGGTTCCATTATCTATAAAAACGAACAAAAATTCACGTTTGTTGTATGGTAGCCCCCTTAATTCGTTATTTTATTTTGTTTTTTAGTATTTAAATTTCAACTATTTAACTATCACGGTTCATGAGATACAGCCTGGTGACAGACAGACAGACAGCGAAGTCTTAGTAATAGGGTCCCGTTTTACCCTTTGGGTACGGTACCCCAAATAAAATACAAATATTCTTGAAAATAGCAACAGATAATTTAGTTAGTTAGCAAAGTTAAATAAATCCGCTTATCTGACACGTGAATTTTAAACAAGTTGCTTACACCAGTTAATTGTTTACGTAGGTACTAAAAATCATAATACAAACATGACTCACAAGGAAACAAATTAAATGCCCACTGACCGCGCTAGGGTTGCCAGCTCGATTAAATGTTTCGAATAGCCGGGTGCCTATCGTCATTCCTGACTCAATTATTTAAAAAACGAACGCCCGTTGCGTGTTCCTTTGTCCCTTTCCCACATGATTTTTGACAAACTATCTATCTCTTTCTTTCAAATGCGCCCGCGACGTCGATAAACACGGAATGTGCCGGCTGACTTCAGTCGGGCGGCGCTCATAGACAATTTAAATTGGAGAAATTGGTAGTTGGTAGTCAAGTACTTCGAAGAACTGGTACTATAACGGACAAGTGTCAGTAATGTAGATAGTGTGGGCACATCATATATTATCGATGACATATTACTACAAGGAAGCTTAAAACCAGTCCTAGGCATGTTGTTTATTTACTTACATAAATGGAAATTTAAATATATGAACCTAGAAATGAACAATTTGCAGTTATGCATGGATAATAATATATTTAATATTATTTCACAGCGTGTTCACGTTTCTGATTAGTTGTTTATAATCGTAATTATATTTTAGATCTTCATTATAATAAATTGCGCCGAATGAAAATGTGCATATAATAATTGAACAGCACGTACATGTACACTGTATAAAAAGGTAGCCTATTAAAATAATAAAAAATGGCTGTTCAGTTACTTTCAGAATTGGGCGCGTTAGTAAAATTAAAAGAGTAACCTCCCCTCAGAACTAACGCTTGTTTTAAATTACCCATTTTATTATATATTTGCATGGCTAAATCAACTGGCATTGAGTAAGTGAAAATCATAAAAGGAAACAAAATAATAAACTATATAAGAGTAGTAGATCACATGATCTACAAACTGTATAAAACATTGTCTCCGGTTCTGTAGAATATCAAACCAATCTAATTTAAATATCACTGTATTTCTTTCTCACCTAGTTCCTAAGAAGAGACTGGAAATAAATAAATAAAATAAAAAAGGCTTTTATTCACGTAGACTTTAAAAAAAGCGCTTGTAAATAGTCAGAGCATATACTTAATTAATAAATTTATAATTATTTCTAGGTAGATACAGATATTTAGGGACACGGATTGTATGAACAAAATTACAATAAGATTTATTTTATAATAGTAATGATATTTAGCTAGCTTATATTAATTTATTGTCAAGCAGATCATGTGTAGGATTAACTATAGAAATTTAAAAATTTTGATATATTTTTAGTACAAAAAAAGAAAGGAAAATATGTGACACTTTAAAACCTGCCGGCCGGAATGCATAATTGTTGCGAGAAGCAGCAGTCTTAGTAGTTTGACAGGTCTTTCTTTCTTTATCGTATGGGCCGTGGTATTCAAGCCGCCCCAATAGGCCTTTGACGTGGCTTATCGCAACAGTCGACCGACAACGATCGAGTCTAAAGACAACAACCGGGACCGACAGCTTAAAGTGCCATTCAAAGCACGGAGTCACTCTGGAATGAAACCACTTTAACGTTCACCCATCTATGGACTGACCGGGTGCCTAGGTGTTTTACCTCGCCGATCACTTACGAACCGGTGTGAGCCATGATGTCTATGTATGCCCTGTTATTTTCATAAGATCTATACTAGAGATAGATTTAAAGAAATTTAAATTCGTCACTGTCTAAAAAACAGTTTTTTTTAATTATTATTGTTTAATTATTAAAATGATTTACTTTATTTTGCGCCACGTGCGTTTTGTTTGTACGTACCTTTTATCGATATTATTATTATTGTTAGTTTCGCTCACTAATTTCGTTCAACATAGTATTAAAAAGTGTGAACATGTAAAAAGAATAATATATTACAATATAAATGTTTAAAGCATTACTTTCGAATGTAATACTTTTATCGTGTTTAACTTCATGGTCGATTCGCACAACAGAGCAAAAACAAAAACAAAATACAGTCCCCCGTAGGAATACTGTCACACAACTGTGAGAGTATTCCTACGGGGGACAGTGTTTTGTTTTTGCTTTGCTGACAAGTAGAGTTTTAAAATTGAAACGTGCTAAGTGACCATGCTTGCAAGATAAATGCTATCGATAAATGCAATAAAATCAATAAGGCCACTAATCAATCCAGCACTCGTAATGTGTCGCGATACTCAATTAAAACTAGCTCCGCAGTCTTGTTATTTACGATGTGATATGAGATAAAAACAGTTGGCCATCATAATAGGGATAATTGTATTCAGGTGGCATATCATAACTTGTTACTACTGGTTATAATTGGTGACTTAATACAGATACTATGATTTAAGAAACAGTTGAATAGCATGTTTGTCTAGCGGGAAAGTGATCAAGCGCAGATAACGAAGACCTTGGTCGGGCCAAAAAAGTGATTTTGGGACTTTACTGTTTAGAAAAAAATCTGTGTCAGCCCGAAGTCTGGGAGTTGGCAGTACTACACCCTCGTGTATTGGAGAGCACGTAAATCTGTCGGTCCTGTAACATACCTCTTTCCGGTCGTGTCACTGATCGATGTCTGAGAATGATAGAATAGGAAGAGCCCCTATGTTTGCGCAAACACTTATGCACTATAATATGTCTCCATTCAGACTGCCATTATTAATCTGGTGGACTAATGCAGACTAACCTTTTGACCGCCATAGTCAAACAAAATGTTCCCAGCACGCCACGGTCACAGGCACATTTTTGATTTGTCATCTATGCATGACTATTAAGTAACAAGTTGGCTATCAATTCAATAAAATTGTATGCTATAACGACTATAATTCAGTGTTGAACAGTTTTTATATCGTCACAAAACATAAAAACTCGGCGACGACGCTCGAAAAGGAAAAAAGTAAAGTAAAATCCCCACACTAAACCGTTTACTTCCCGAGAAAATTTTCAAGTAGTCTTGAGCGCTGTATTAAGGGTAGCATAATAAGGCTTTCTGGATTAGGTGTAGCGCTCTTGAGTGAGAATAAACCCAAGGGAAATCCTGGCTCGCAGCTTTCCATCTAATTTATTGCTCTTCCAACGGCTAGCGGCCTTTGTATCGGATCTGCCGGGAATGAGAAATATATTTCCAGATGGATTAACATGTTTGCCACTTGCGAGGTTTGTAATTAGTACTCAGGTACCTTTAGCTCCGGGTTTTGGCGTAGTCGAGTTGGGAGCCAAGAAAAGTAAAGTAAAACATTTCAATTAAGACTTCAATGCATTTAGTTGGTGAATTATAAAATAAAATTACCGTCTGAGTACGCGTACATAAGGCTCCGTACTGTAACTATATACCATTAAAACTCGGACTGAATAACTGGACCCGTTTGTTTGAAAATGATTTTTGATTATTTATTGAAACTTTTGCTACAAAATGTTACCAAAGGCAATTGTTTCAGTTTGTTTGCTTTGCAGAAGCCTTTTTTAATTTATAGAAAGGTATATTTATATATGTACTTATCACACTAATATAAATGGAGCGATTTTAATAAAATTTGGTACTAATAACACATAGGCTGTAATTTATGAAGTTTAATGCGGGTAATACCGCGGGGAACAGTAGTTATTAATAATCTCAAAGAAGAAGATATCTTAATGTGCAATTGAAGATCTTTTATAATGCTTACTGCCGTACTTTGTAATTTCTACTTACCATTATCAAAAGTATGGAAATTTTTATAAGATTTGGATATAAAACATTTAAACTTAAGCTGCTACAGAAGTATGGACAAACGCACGAAAGTTCCAGAATTTTAGATAGAAAAACCAAAAAAAGCCCGTATGTTTTGTATTTAACAGAAATGACACAGCGATACCGAGACATTTTTAAAATATAACATGCATGATTTTACCGAAAATTAAATTTAAACCAGCTTAAAAGCAATTTTAATCCCAAGTCTTTTTAGTCGCTACGAAATCGCATGCTCACCAAAATAACAAATAGCTTGGATTGCAGCCATCGAAAACAAAGAGATGAGGACAGCTATGTGTTACTGTCTGCTAAGCAAATTGATTTAATGACTTTTTAAACTAATTGGATTTACCGGTCCACTTGTATTTCGTTTGGGTCGAGAATGTCAAGATTAACGCGATGTTCACATCTTAACTTGTGTTGTGTGGACACTTTTGTTTGGCTATAAATTAAGCATTACACCCCTTTGAAGATAAAACATTTCACTGAAGATATATAAACCACTTAAGTGCATAAAGCAGTTTCAGAAAACGATCATAAGTTTTATAAACACTGCAGAGTGCTTATATTTGAGGGACATATTTTGCGATGTGTCATTCCCACCGTGTGGGTTTTAAATTAAAGAAGTAGAGCTGAGCATTTCGTTCTATCGCAAAAGCTTCCTACTATTAATCCGGGGAAGTGAATTAGTGCGTTGCACACACGTTTGTAGTGTGGAGACACTTCATTACGGGGCAGAGCATAAATCAGGACTTCTAATATTAAACGTGCCTTGGTGGGGCAAATTGCGGGCCTGTCTGCGCCGCTGCGGTCGATGGCAGCGGGGCTGATGAGCTCACTAATACCTAACTATTAATTACAATTAATCTAAAACAGTATGTTCTTAAAAACCATGACACTGGAAGTACTGGTTCTGTTGTAAAATTATACCAATAAAAAACTATACCAATTTGTTGTAATAATACAAGAAGAAGTACACTTTATTGTATTGGAAAATTAAATATGCATTGAAAAGAATAATGCAACTGGCGGCTTTATCTATAAAAGCGATCTATTCCAGGCAACTGTTCCGCGTTAGATGTATCATAATTTATTACAAAACAAATAAATGTATTAAACAATACCTAATATGGGTATATTTTCCTTACTTGCCTGATTTTTCTTATGTGCTTATTAGCGTCTATTCCGGATTCTTCTTGGAAACAAATATTTTTACTTTGTATATATATTTTTAGGTCTTTTAAGTTGACTTACAGCCATAACATCAAGTAAGGGTTATTACATCGCTTATATCTTAAATATTACCGAGATATACTTTTGTCAGTAATACCAAAATCTTTTGAGCCTGATCCGAGATTGAAACCCTGCATTACTTTAATATTTTCTGCTGAAAATGCGTCTAGTGAAAAAGTGGATACGAATATGTTTTAAATACTATGTGTTTATCAGCTTTAGTCTATTAATTATTAAGATTATTTTGAATACATGATGATAGTTAAATTAATGGAGAACAAGCACAAAGCTTAAAAGGTAATACAACAATGTGCACTGAACATTAAATATCTGAAAATTGAACCAACTTATCGCAACTTCCATACAATTTACTTTTTTTTCTGTCACCACCTAAATGAGATATGAAATGTTTAAAGTATTTTTATTAATTTATTTTTTCCCACTGCGCAAGATAATTTTGCGAGCCCCTACCGAGATCTTCGTACTAATGTGATTTTAATGTACTTAAATGTCTCCTCACCTATATTTGTATAATCTGTTTTGTGATTTTATTGTTATCTGTATTTTATTTGGCTTTATTTACGTACTTTTGGCGCTGAATATTATTCATGTTTAAGAGCTTTTATTATGTTCGTTTCGTATGTTTTCATAACAGAGTTTATTTAGTGGCTTGGTTTAAGAATTACATTTCTCTTCGAGGTCTCACAAATTTGGCGTAATGTAAATACACTGATGTTGTAAAAAAGTGTTTCATAACAGGTTTATTAATTTAATTCTTTTGATGGTTACGTTTTGACGGTTGATATGAATTCCTTCCTTCAATGACATTCTGTCTGGCTGTCATAGTTGATTTGACTTATACTTCAGCATACATACTAAACCTTAAAGTGCAGTTGGTAGGAATGTCGAATTGACATACACGAAATACTCCGAATTTTAATAATACTAGCAGTGCCCCGTGGTTTCATACGCATTAAACGTTATAAATTATAGCCTGTGAATTATTCAGATATACATACATTATAAGCTATATTATTACAAAGTTTCATCAAAATCCGATCCGTTGTTTTTGCGTGAAAGAGTAGCAAACATCCATCCATACTCACAAACTATTGACTTTTAACCCAATAATATTACTAGAAAGTAGTAAACAAAAATCCTGAGTATTCCGTGTAGTCCTATGACACAGACAGCTTATTGACTCCATCTTTACTCTTACTCAAGTAAAAGTAAGTTGTGGAGGGTGAATTAAAAAAAAAGAGCAGTTTATAATACTTTTATCTTTTTTTGACACTATCAGTCCCTCCCTATTCTGCGTGTTCGAGACAGGGGCGTATCGAGAGTCGTTTAGGTTTTAGTCCCCTATCTGACCCCTTGAGAAATATGGGGTCGAAGTAGGGATGAATCGTATATCGTTAAGTGTCTTAAGTGATAGGTATTTTAAATGCAGGGACTAATTTGATGGTATCCCCTAATTCCATTATATTACTGCAGTAATATTAGTTCAATATAGCAATGTAAATGTTATATAATTTTTCTGCAAAGTATCTACTAATTACTATGCAATTCGAAAATGTTCATTATTTAACAGTGTTTGACTAATCGAACCCTTTGACTATAGTTTACTTATGACCTGTTTACCAGTTTCTGAAAGACTTTTATGTTCTAATCGTACTGTATTGTGTGGTGAATACGACAAAAATCACCACACAGGTGCATAGTATTTGTCTCGAAGGAATATCTACTAGAGAATGGGCAGCTGCGTCTCTCTGAGCGCCATATAGCGATCGCCATCCCGTCTGCTTAGCGTGCCATTATGTCATATTCCTCCAAATGATTGACAAACTGAAGAGATTCTTTGGGAGTCCTTTGTCCAACAGTGGACGTCTTTCGGCTTGTATGATAATGTAGTCTATAATGAAAACTAATAATTTAATGTAAATCGAGAGACACCAATGTTTTTAATCACAAAAATATCTTTCTTTCTCAGGTAACGTACTCTACATCTACATCTCGTACATCGGACAAATCATACTTACCTAATTTAATGAAAAATCTCCAGTCAAGAAGAAGTGAGTATATAGATTTCAAAGTTATTATATCCTCAAATCTAACTTATGACGTCACAATTCTCATTTTAGCAATTTTTCTCTTAAACGTATCTCAAATGGATCGGAAAATGTTCGTATGTTTGAAATTATTTTTGCTGACTCCTGTGGCGTTTGACGTTTATTTCGCAGTGTATCAACGCCCTACTGATGTATTGCGTTCTAACATGTACTGTATTAACTTTTTCGTTCTATTGTTTCGGTGTTTTGTGTTTCGGGTTCGGGTTTTGTGGAAATGCTTCGAATATTTTTATTCACGGTACAGGATTAGAATGACTTTACGGAGGAAGTTGTATTTTTGTGTGTATACTCAGTAGGTACAAATTTTCAATTAATAGAGGCCAGTTGATCTTTTTTAACTGTAAGTGATAAAGCGAGGTAAAATACCACTATCGTGTATTTTTTGAGCGTTTTCGAACCTTTCAAGGTACATTAAATAAATAAATAATAGATAATATCCTGGTGCATTATTCACACACGGCCATCTGATCCCAAACCAAACCAGATAACTGATATATTACATATACTACTTTTCTTTTACAAATACATACTTATGTAGATAAGTACACCCATACTCTATTAAGCTGTCGATTTTAGTTGTAGTTATTAGAAAATAGTAGTTAAGTCACGTCAGAGGTCTAATGGGCCGCTTGAGCCAGTCTGCAATTGGGGTAACTAGTGCCCATTCGAAAGTAAATATGTACTTATTTACAATTTATTTCAGTTGAGTTAGTATAGTTGCATGTGTGATACAAATTATATTAGATAAGCTATTGAAACATAATCCCAATAATGATTACAGTACATTGAATCTAGAAATCGAATATTAAAACAACTTAGGTATATTTAAGTATATGATGGTATATGTAGGTTGTTACATTCTCAGTCACCAAAATAAAGTAACTTAAACTAATTTATTGTCTCCTGGCCTCCTGGTGGGGATATATGATCGATTGGTTAATTGTTCAGTTATCGACCACTGAGTGTTGAAAATTATTACAGTAGGTACCAATATCATTCTTTCAAATTGAGGGTTGGCGGTAACAGTAAATTAAGGGTTCTATGTGATGTTTTAGGTCAAATAATAAAAAAAATTGCCGAAAATAAAAAAAATGTGGTTGAGCTACCCTTATCACTTAGGGGTACAAAAATTGTTTAAGACCTATTCTCAGCTCTACCGAATATAAACAAAAAGGTCATAAAAATCGGTCAGGCCATTTGGAATGACTTTAGTTACAAACACTGTGACATGAGAGTTTTATACATATACGAGATAATGTACATCATATATAACGATTTTATTACAAAGTTACTTGTGTTATATTTACTAAAGTTTCAATGTACAATAACAGCTCCAAGCACCAAGTTGAGAAGCATGTTTTAAATACTTTGTACCACTTTTCGGTACGTTTTCTCCAACATGCTGTATATTCTCTGCACATTCTAAAAACTTTCACTTAAAACATTCCTACTTAGAAACACTTTATTAGCCAAAGCCCACCTTAAATTAGCACATCTTTAACCCAACTTAAGGTACCCCATCTTAGTACTAACTTCTCACTTGTACAAACAATTCAGTTCCCACATTCGTGTCAATGGCTCGTTAACGTTAAACTTTAGAAACGAGGGGTGACACACAAGTTAAAATAATACTGCATTTGACATAAATGGAGGAATAAACACTAAAAAGTAAAAACAAATTTCTTGAAAAAAAAAAATCTATTATTTATGAAGTAGGTACTTAGCGATCATTGCGGTGCAGCATGTGCATACAAATTAATTTTGTAGCCCATTTCTGGCTGACTGCAGGGCAAGGGACTCCTCTAACAGAGAAAGGGCATAGGCTATAGTCCACAATGCGGGCCTAGCGTGGCGTGGGTTAGAATACTTCGCATGCCATCAGTAACTTTATTGGAATACTCGCTGGTATGCACGTTTAATCACGATGGTTTCTTATATCGTGTTTAGTACGAGATATTTAATTTGTTATAGGCACATGAATGCGAAAAGTCAGTGGTTTGCGGCACGGGTTTGAACTCGAGACTACTGATTCGACAGTTTAAAGGCTTTTAATATTTAAATCAAATCTTCAGATGAGCATTTCTAATTTTATGTGAATAAGAAAGCAACATTTTTATTTTCAACAAATTATCAATATTTGATAATTTGACAGAAATTTTAATGGTTAAAATGCTAATCATAATATTTCTAAATTAAAACATTTTGCAGCAAAGGTTTTTCTTCCAGATGTATAATGATATTGTCTTTTTCCGTATAAAGGTATTCAGAATAATTAATATCTACAAAATTGAGTACGTGGCAACCCTAAGTGAGCACTCGAACGCGTGTATAAACTCTCGCATTAAAACTTTGCTCAAGTTCGGCCCTAGCCCACGAGTGCTTTGTACAGAAAAATGTACTTAATTAATTAAGCTTATTTATGATGAGACGTAAATTCATTTATTAAGACATAAAAGTTAGAATATTTTGCATGCATCTAATTTTCTAAATTTAACTTTGGTCTCAAATGATTCTAAAAATTACTTTTTACGCTCCGTAATGTAGTACCGTTTTCATGTAAGTTATGTGTATACACCCACCTAGACGCAGTATAAGGCTTCGATTTGGATTTTTTACATATGGGTATTCTGCAAAGTACGCACACCGACACAATTAGCGTAACATAAAATAAAATAAAAATAAAAAAGGTTTTTATTCACGTAGACTTTAAAAAAGCGCTTGTAAATAGTCAGAACATGTTTGTAGTAATATAGTTGTATACATTAGATATTATTTCTAGTAACATAGATATTTAGGTACATCTTGTATGAAAACATTTATAAAATTTATTTTATTACAGAAATGATATTTAGCTAGCTCGTATCAAGTTATTGAGTAGGTATTCACTAGCGTAATATTTCTTAAAGGACTGACTTGTTATGTCATGTAACTATTTAATCTTGAGCTCTTATTTAAAAATGGAACGTTTTTCATCGATTTGCTTTTGTTTTCCGCTAATACTGTTTTGTTAGTGGCACAAGAGCTCAATCTGAGAGAAAATTTAAAATCTCATCAATTGAAATCACATACAGTATCCGATGATTTTTTTTTTTATTATTCCCTTGAATGTTTTATACTCAGGTTTATTCTGCTCCGATAAATGTGCCGGTGTGTATATTAAATATATATCATACTATATTTACACTAAAAGTACTACTATAATTATATTCATTAATATTTTATAATGTTGCATGGAGCACTATAATTAATATGTAATTAAATCAATAATTTCATTGGAAACAATCTTAAGTTATGTAAGTACCAGTGATTGGCGAAGATATATTACATAAACGATTGATTTATTACTTTATAAAATTAACAAATACGTATACATATTAAATTAGGTATATTCACTCATTGCACATACATTGTATTCTTTAATTCCAAAAATACTGATACTTGTAACTTGTACAAAGGTTACAATATATCAACATCAGGTTATAAAAATACATACACATACTTTTACACCATGCAGAAACGATTTTTAAACATAATACCTATGACTTTAAAAGGCTAATAAGCTTTCACTAATTCATCGGACAATAAAATTCCGATCTGGTGGCGTATATCATATGTAGAGTCAATATATATTTTAGCATATTTGACAAGCAATTTAAGTTAATGTGCGCGCGTTTTATGTGTAAATGGGTCTATTTTGTTTCTGAAGTATGACTATATATGTATGTAACTACTTAGTTATATAGATTTACCAAAATGATTGCCTGAAGCTCTTATTATTTAGGCCATAATTCAGTGCGTAAGTTAAAACAGTGTGTATAATAACACATGGTGCAGACACATAGTTTTAGAAAGCAATAACTTACTCCCCCTCATCCCAACTATTCCCTTGGCTCGAACATACATCTATGTACAATTCTAACTGCTAAGGAAATATGTTTCTAGATGGGATAGAGGGTAGACTTAGAGCGTACGTGAGTTTGTGTTACATATAAGTCGTAAACATATTATAAATATCAACTGGTATATAAACCGTCAAATATTACAAGATATTAATTAATTTTTATTAATAAAAACCTTAATAGCGTGTTTAATAGATATTTACCTACTCCTTACCTTATCTATGAATTTTTATAATATGGTATTTATCAACGTTATATATTAAGAATGTTAAGAATATGTTTTACTGTTGCCTTTGTAATATTTTTTTTTATTAAACACTATTCCAAATGTACATGAAATTTCCTTTTTAGTAAATATTTTCAACCAATTTCTTTTTATTTTCGCATTTATTGTTAGTACATAGTTTTCTACAATTATTAAATATGGACGTGAATTTATTATTCACAAAGTTTCATGGCGTTTTATTAGACACGCTATTGTTGTCTCATCTAATTAAAAGATAAAGAAAGGGCACTCGTTGGTCATCTAAATGCAAGAGAAAGACTAAAAAGAACACAAGTTGTAAAGCATTCTGCGTTGTAAAAATAATTAAGCTACACTTCATACACTAGAGACATTTAAAATTGAGTCATGCATTTACATTCACGCTAAATCAGTACACCTTTTCACATAATTAACTTTTCCGCCACATCTAGTCCGTAATTCTCTCTAACCCTTCCAAATATGAAAGTTACTCGCGAACCGCGCGCGCGGTTCAATATATCACGTTTTGATTCGGTCGCGCCATAAACAATACAATATATCAATATAAAGCAGACGGTGGCGAAATTTGAGCGTAGCGAGTGCGTTATATTTATGTGCAGGTTCCACTGGGATGTACTTGTTGTTATATTTCAACGTTTTTAACGCATGCTGATTCAGTGAGTTAATATTGATGTTGGCAAACTTTATCTTGGCATCAGATAAAAAACATTTTATCAACCATAAATAGGTATAAAACTGTTGCCAATATGAAAAGTTATATGTCTAAATAGTATGAATTCTTTGCTGGGTGAAATTTCTCATGAATAGCCAGACCGGTAAGGAGTTTTCATTCAAAGAATTCCATTAACTCTTCGTTGGATTGTTAGTCGGTTGTTCCATTTAGTCTAAGAACCTTCGTATTTAAAGAATGTGCACTTCAACATTTCCTTCAGTTATTTAGTAGGTATTTCAAAGCTAAATATGTAATAGAATATTAAAAATGTAACGAAGGTAAGAAGAGATTTTACCTATGTTATAACTATTTTAGTACTTAATTTAACAAGCGCTAACAACATTTCTTCCAGTTATTTAGTACCTAGGTATTGGCGAAGCCAAATATATTTAACAGAATATTTAAATTGAGAAGCTGGTAAGAAGATACTTTATGTTGTAACTATTTTAGTACTTAATTATCACAATCAAGCTTATTTAGCGTTGACAATTTTTTCATGTATCTTTAACCAACCGTGGCAGCGCGGTGGTTCTCTCAAATTTGAATGTTTTAATTACGTGTATTTTATATACCATAGTTAAGAACCATTGCGATTCAATTAGCAATCAGACAAAATGAACTCATTAAAATCTATTCACCCGTTCGGTAACTACAATACAGACAGACACGCAGACATGGACTTCAAACTTTTTATGTCTGAGTGCTCGTCAAGCGTGCGTGCTTTTAAATATTAAATATACTAAATAGATAAGGATATCAAGAAATAAGATATTCAAATGAGCTCGCTAAAGGCACTCCAAAATAACTACGATTACCTACTAGCCGAAATGCTAGGAAGTAAAATAGAAAATACATAAGCTTTTACGAAAATTATGACTTTTTACCTGCTATATTTTCTTACATATATTCATATGAAATATTAAGAATAAGTAAGAACTTAACAGAATCAAAACCGTTTGTTATAAATACGCTAGCATATGCAGTAAAATGTGCTTATCCGTCTAAATATATTATAAAGGCAGAAAATCCATAAGTTTTTGAGAAAGCAGGTCACTTCGCCTGCTATATAGCATATATTTATTTTGATACATTTTCATACAATCCTATATATCATTCCAATATTCATACGAAATATTAACAATAATTACATAGTAGTACTTTATTAGAACTTAACAAAATCAAATTGTTTATTGTTAACGTCACGTATCTATGCAGTAAAATGTGCTAATCTATCTAAATGTATTAACGTCGACATTAAAAAAAAATCCGAATAAATTATGTATTACAAATTCAGCTTAGTACAAGCACAGACGTTAGCACATTAAGCTACCCCTATCTGCCAAATTTCCCCAATTAAAAGTGAACCTTCTGCTTACGTGATAAAGTTGAAATCTATAAAAGAAATTTGACAGATTGGGGAAGCTGGATGTGCTGGCGTCTGTTCAATGAGCAGTATCAGATAAAAAAGCATCTATTAAATCAAATGGAAGTGATATTTATGCGTGTTTGTTTTGACATTTCGGTTCTAAAGTGCATTAATGAGTCAATAATGTCTAATTTAGTTCGAATCAACATGACTTTCATCGTCCGGTCATTGGTCTTATTGTATTTAATAATAATTTGCTATTATTATTAAATACAATACGACCATCGGCCAGACTATTTATTGTATATACATATTCATTTTCTTACTCCTCCTTGTTTCTTTCTGATTAAATTCGTTACGGGATCCCAGCTAGTTAAAGCGATTCCCCGGCACATGCCTGAGCCTCACCGCTCAGTGTCATTTCATTGTGTGCAACTGTTGATCCTGGCTTACAGGAGTTGCATTGGTAGCTAAGAGGAAAGGACTAGTTCCGATATTGCATTCGGAAACGTTAACAATTTTTTTTGTTTAAGCCAAGTTGACGTATACAATGTATACCTAATAATTGTCAAAAATTAAAGAGCTTAATTTGCCTATGAAACTAAACGACATGTACAATTTAAAAAAATAAAAGATTAGATTGCTTCCCAAACAAAAATGTTGACCATAAAGCATTCGCTAATGTTTTGGTTAATTTTTTTTTGAGTTTAGTGGAAATTACATTTATGGTAGGTAATAGTAATTAGAAGACTGACGCTAGCTATGCTGGACGCCTGAAGGTGGCTAGAACAACTCTGACTCAAGAGTAACCAGAGTGACCCCTCAAGGATGCCCTCGTGATACAATAAGCGATTAAATGTCTCATCGAGTTCAAATTATCAAAACGAATTATTCAAAACTCAGGAAAACTTGAACTAAACTAATTGGAAAACTCATTATTGCTAGTTTTTGTTAATGTAACTACCGCATTAGGGAAATTAATCCTTGTATCGTAAGGTACTTTACAAACATATACTTGACGGACACAAAGTGTATTAAGAGTGATAGGGCACAGCGTTAATTCGCTCAAAGATCAGCCAAACTCGGGAAGAACCTCCACCGTACAGAAGACATTCCTTAATAATAACATTCATAACTTAATGTTCTCTTTCTGCATGTGAGTTAGGTCGCCAGAGCTCATCGTGGGGGGAAGGGTCAGCAACACTTGTTTGCTGACTCTTATAAAGACCGGCAACGCACCTGCGACCCCTCCGATGTTCGATGGGCGACGGTAATCACTTACCATCAGGTGACCCACTTGCTCGTTTGTCGCCCTCTTTATATAGAAAAAAAAGTCCAGACACGCAGAACAACAATTTATGGGTTACAATAGTTTTCCTGCGGGATTCCTGCATTACAGGAAGCATCAGTACAGGAAGTGGCAAGATGCCTGTCTAACCACCGCGTAACTATTACAGTCGCTGTTCTCATTAAATTTCATTTATCTAAAGAGATTTGCTTTGAATTTCCGAACACGACATTATTCCTACACAGTAAAGCACCAAGCATAATCTAAATCACTGGCAAGTCACATAGGTGCTTGATGAAGTTGTAGCTAGAGTACATTGTTCCAGCCCACGGCTATACTGCAATATACATGATTTGCATAGCAAGGCAGGTTTTGTGTACAACGCTTAGTCTTTTAACTACTAAGGTAAAGCTTTGGAAATTGACATTGTCATTGACAATGTCATTATAAATATTATTAAGCCTTTGTGAGGCGAAATTATATTGATTGATTGGTGAAATTGATTGATTGGTGAAATTGATTGATTGATTGATAAAAATTGGTTGATTGAGAACAACATTCAAAATCAACTGCCGCCGTGACTTAGTTGGTTGTAAACCTGCCTTCTGATCCAAAGGTTGCGGGTTCGATCCTCGCACAAGACTCATATTTGTGACCATGATCATCTATCTCTATTTGTCATGTAATGGCTGTTTACTGTGTATTTTTGTATTTTTTTTTAGTAGATTCTTGTCATTCTTGCTTCATCATATGGGCAGTGGTTACTGGTGACAGAGTTGTTCAAGCCATCCAGTAGGCCTCTGACATGACCTATCGTCTGTTGTCTTACGACAACAACCGGAACCGACAGGTTAACGTGCCCTCCGAAGTAGAGAAACGCTCGAAATTAAACCACTCTGAAGGTCACACATATACCTATAGGTTGACCGCGTACATAGGTGCTTCACCTCACCGATCACTCACGGACTATGAGAGAGTAAATTTATGTCATTAATAATTATATTTAAGAATAAATCAAATTCCAAATGCCATCACTTTTGAGTAAAATCTTAACGATAAACTTCGCAGTACACATCACTAAATACAATCCGATGCAGCTTTCAGTGTAATTAATTAGAAATTAACTAGATATAAAATTAAAGCACAGCGCGGTCTTACTAACCTAGAACATGTTCTGCTATGTGTACATGCGAAGCTTTGTATTCGCGCTCAAAACATGTTTGTGCCTTAATACAAAGGTACGGTGTGCACACAATGGAGTTATGTTACCTTCACGGCCTAGTTTAGTATTTGTATCATAATCACGTTAAGTGTTAGTATATCTGTATTGTATTCTTTTAAGTTAACTTTTTATTCACGCACAAAACATGATTGTGCTTTAATACTATGGCACGATTGTTTGCACACATTGAAGTTATCAAACCTTCACGGCCTAGTTTAGTATGTATCATAATTACGTTAAGCGTTACTATATATTTAATTTTTTTTTGACATTATTTACACACGGCCATCTGTTCCCAAACTAAGCGGAGCTTGTACTATGGAAACCAGTTAACTGATATACTGCATATACTAATTTTCTTTTGTAAATACATACTTATATACACCCAGACTCAGGACAAACATGCACACAAAGTTCATGCACACAAATATCTGTCCTGGGTGGGAAGGGAACCCACGACCTCCAGCGCGAAAAGTAAGCATTTGCCAACCACGCCTACATGCCCGTCAATATTGTATTCTTTTAAGTTAACTATGATGAGTGCATTGACTTACTGTAGTATTGAAATGCGTGATAATGTTCGTCCAAGATATGTTCATTGCGGTATATACGGCGGACATGTTCGCAATTTTTTATTTAATAATTCTTTACTATGGCTTATATTGGACTAATTAAATTTGTAAAGTTTCCAACTTCGATTGTGTGTGAAAAAAAAATAAAAGCTGTCAATTTTTGTACAGAACCAATGACCCCATTGAATGTCGGTCTGTTTTTTTGTATTTATCATAAAAGCTTGTTAATAAGCACTAGTGCTGTCTATTTAGCACAAATATAAATGATCTCACACGCCTGGGTAAAGACCAAGCGCCTGACCGACTGATGTAGACACGCCAGCACATCGAGCTACCCCAATCTGTCGATTTCCCCAATTGAAAGTGAACCTTATGCTTTTCTGATAAAGTTGAAATTCTATAAAAGAAATTTGACAGATTGGGCTAGCTGCATGTGCTGGCGTCTGTACATGCTCCCGACGTACAGGGGTGTCTCACCGCCAAATTCACTAGGTATTGTTATGCTTCTAGATATTTTATTTAACAGAAAAATCATAATAACACTTTTAGGCTAGAGAGACCTCATTATCCTTTGTTCCTTTTGTACCTCTAGACCAACCAGTCAGTGACATATAATAAAATCGTAGGAAAGTCAAAACTGTACATTGAATATTTTTTTAAAAAGGATACTTACGTGGCGTGATCTACATTCGACATCGAAGCCAATAATATTGTTTTTAGAATTTTTGTCTGTTTGTCTGTACAGTACTGTCCGGGCTAAACTCAAAAAGTACTGTATAAAGTCAAATTTTGCATGAATATTACTAAGAGGCCGGGTCAACATATAGGCTACATATTATCACGTTATCACCTACGGGGGAGGAGTTGTGATAATTTATAAAATTTAAAGCGGGTAAAACGGGTAAAGCTGTTTCTAGCCATAGTTTAAATATATATATCAGGCTTATAAACTTAAATTATTTAGTATAATAATAATGTTTCAAAGTACAAGCGTTGGATGTAAAGTGTACTGTAACAATGTTCGTGCCTTCGTGCGTTGCGGTGTGTACGGCTGTCTTGTCTCACTCCACTCCGCCCGCTACATGGAATTGTTTTAAACTTTGATTAATTCCTTGCGCCGCGGTGATGTTGCCTTGTTTTCAGTTGATGAATACTCTGCTGCATAGTTGTTTACTTAAAAATGGAGCAAACTAATCTTGTTTGGAATTAATATTAAAATAATTACCCATTTATTATTGACCTTGTCTATGTTTGTAGTAAAAAATAGTCAGTAAATTACATATAAACTGATTTTTTCAACCAACAATTTGACCTGTCGGCAACAGCACATTGAAAGCAACCAAGCTTGACACATTCAAAAGACAACACGGCAGTTATCTGGAGAATTACATTAATTAGAGGTGTGGCTATAATTAATATTAATTAAAGTCACCTTTTAGCTCGCGACACTGAATGCGTATCGCAGTTAATAAATTTAACGGCATTGGCGGACCACTGGCTAACGCAGATAAAGATGCACCAGAAACTACGCAATTGTATGCACTAAAATCTCAAACAAATATAAACTTTATTACTATAGCAATCAAGTTCAATAAGACCGCATCAAAAGCTTGGCAATTACGTACGCTCGTTGTTAATTTTGCAAAAAGTATTTATCGTTCCCTCAAAGAATTGTAAGCTTTGAGACATCGCGATAAGATAGTTGACAAATGAATGAATTTACTTTGCTTTATGTCCGTTCAAAGTTGCTCGTAAAGTACAGAAGTATAACGGGAAGGAAATTGTGATCATGGATATATTTGATCCATAACATGCTCCAATTATGTACGTTGCTATTTTCGTCTCAATCTAGATAAGAATGTTAATAAAAAGAACATGGAGTTATTAAAAATAGTCATTAAATATGTGAGTTAATAGAAAATTGTTGACAACAAAGTCTTTAAATGCGGCGTTTTTGGTCTTAGTTACAATTTTAAAAGTAGCTTATCTTCTAACACCGGTGCAGCATACTCGCGTTCCCGGGGCTCCCCCATCAGACGCCAAGAGAAGTCCACGGCAGGTTAGGTTTAGTCGGTGCGAGTCCGGCATACCCACCCACAAATACTTTTTGCGGGTAGCATGCATAGGCATTCACCGCGCCTTAAGAAAAAAAGACTGTTCTTCTAAAGGCACATTTACAACGCGATATTTTGACATTTGATTCACTGCAAAGCTGGGGCATTTTATTTAACTCTTGAACTATTAGTATGATTTAAAATATACTATTGAACACAAAATCAAGAAGTGAAACGACCACTTATAATTTTAACAAGAGCTTTGGTATCTCTACAATTAGTACGCAGATATGTTTATTTTTTAAATTAAAACTTAAGCCTGTGTGATCCTTCATCATAGACATGTAGATTAATATTCCTATTTGTTTTTTGACGGTTGATATTTGGTAGGTCGTTCTTACATTATCATACTACTACATCTTGTATTACAACAACAGGTTGTTGTTACAAGGAATGTTCAATAAAAAGCTGTTACATAAACCATGGCTTTCATTCGAACGCCCCTGTAACATCTTACAGAGAACGCCGTTCTGCTAAACGTCCGGCTTTAAACCAACATTCTGTTACAAAAATATATTTACACAGTAAGCAGGTTTATATATTACCCAAATGGATTCCGTGCATCGTATGGAACTGAAGTGAGTTTAATTATTTTATTTGCAGTTTTGACTATCACTTAATTTGAAATCTTAACAATCTCACTCATATTATAAAGGGGAAAGTTTGTGATCGGTGAGTGTGTATGTTTGTTAGTTCTTCACGTCTAAACGGCTGGAGCCATTTTTATAAAATTTGGTATGGAGTTAGCTGACACCCTGGATTGACACATAGGCTGTAATTTAAAATTAACGGAGGTAAAACCGCTGGGCATAGGTAGTTGTTTATTTTTTTGAATTGATGTTTGTTTTGTGGGCAATTTACAAACACGTTGTTTTTGGTCAAAAATCACAAACTCTGAACAACTATAAATGGGTCACACAAATAGTTGTTAATAAGCAGTTTTAGTAGTTTGACAGAACTTCTGTGTAAGCCCTGTTCTTTTGATACGAGAACGATGTAATGATTAAATTAGTATAGAAGTGGAAGATACAGAAAGGCCAGCACTATCACCCATGTACTCCAGGCCTAGAACCTTATATAAAGCAGTAGGTTTTCTATATTACCTAGTGGGGAACAGTTTGACGTTACAGCCAATTTGCCATCTCTTCTTCTCCTCTCCGGTGAACGGAACGACATAACTTACCTGATCTTAAGTCACGTGGAGCGTATTATATGCTTCCCCAATCGAGGTACTCACAGAGCAAAGAAAACGCTAGGCTCTACTTTAATAAACTTCGACTAAACTGTGACCGGAGACTGTTCAGAGACTTCTAGATCCATATTGTGTATCTACACTATTGTAAGTGCCAAGTTAAGTATGCCGCCCCATTTGAATATAAATAGGAAATGTTTTATTATTTATTTTATTATAGACGCTCATTTGCACATATAAACAATAGCACCTAATCATTCCTCGTAACCATTTCTGCCTAACCGAAGTCTACATTAACCCGTGGCTATTGTGTACTGCTGCATACATTGCTGGCTTTGTGAACAAAATGCAAATGTATCATAATGTTAGTATTGCATAAATCATCGCGCCTGGCCGCGGATGCCCCGTGCTGATTATCTAGCTATGGATTTTAAGATAAACGCTTTATCGCACGTTTTGTTTATTGCTCGCTTTGGTGCGGGGTCTTAAAGAATTTATTACGGGCAGCTAGAAACGTCAAATGATATCGCACTTTACATAAAGTCTGTCATGAAAGACATGTCCGTGATTTTTGATATTAATCTTCTTAATGACGATTGCATAATTGATAGGTTGTCGCATCTAGCCACATTTTCTTTGATAAGAGATAGAAAGAGAGCTATATTTCGATGCCACGAAAAAGAAACAACAGAGACCGGCGTACACATAACGCTACGAAGCAGTAGAATATAATTAAGGTATGCGTCCGTTTTGGATGCATGCCTCAGACGCTACATATGGAACGGTAAACTACTATCACATGAACCCTACAGTAGTTTATCTTTTCGTTAATGTGCAAGCGCCGGCGCAATCGTTTTCTCGGTTTGAAAAAGTGATTGATGCGGTCACAAAAAGTGACTTGTATATTTACTTCTTATTTCTTCTCTATCTTCCTCGCCTTATATGTATCGTTTGTTATTTATTTATACATTAAGTTCTATTGGAGTCGGCTCCTAGTCAAAACTAATGCTGCTACCTTAATTAAACGAGCGGTTGCCATCAAACGTCACAACAATCTCACACCCAGTCAAACCATTTTATTTACTCGTTACCTGTAGTAACGGGTAATTAAAATGGTTAGACTAGGTGTGAGATTGTATTAAACGTATCTGTAAGTCACGAAGGGTTGTTCTTCAACCAACTAGATCCCAAAACAAATCATTCCTCTGTAACCCGCTATGACATTCTGTTATGCTTCTGCCTGCTAACGTCCTCGTGAGGCGTCGGAGGGTTGTCCTTCAACCAGCTGGATCTCGAAAGAAATCTCTCCTCTGTGACCGGCTGTGAGATTGTGTTATGCTTCTGCCTGTTAACGTCCTCTTTGAGGCACGGAGGGTTTTCTGTCAACCAATCAGATACCAAAAGAAATTATAATTTTACAAAATAAATTGATTCAGGTATCGAATCCCTTTTTTACGTTGGGGGCTAAAAATTGGTTGTTACCAAGCAACCACCCATGGATGACCCTAAATTTCAACAATAAGGTTGTTCATTATATCTTACATAGGTGTACGCAACTAATAATAAATTAAGCGGTTGAACAAGTGAAGCCAATTTTGAAATAGAAAGGGTTAGAATATTATTTGACCGCAGACATATTAAAACGGCACCTACTCGTTTTATGAAAATTAAATACGGGTCCATTTCGACCCCTTGTATATAGCCACATGTGCTAGGGTTATGCAAATGACGTATTGGATGTTGGGGTACAATACATACTTGATTAGAGACCGAATTCTGTACATAAATTAATATCGAAAATCTCAGGGCATAGTTTATTCTTTACTATTAAACGAACACCTAATACTGGCAACATGATGAAAAATGTTCTTAATATTACGTAGTACATGGCTTTATTAAAAAGATTTGAAGCGATTTTAAGTTTAGATTTTGATTTAATCGAGGACAAACAATAAAATAACTGATTCTCTTTTCCCGTCAGATACTTTTTCTAATATTAGTTTAAACATGGTTTTTAGGTAGATAAGTGATAAATATACACAGTTTCGTTTATATTACAATAATATTTAGAATATGGTAAACTAGTAGTTTATATGACTATGTATTTAGCGATTCACCTTATGCATTGTAAATAACGGTATTTTTGAATATTTCTTCCAAGGATAGTATACCTTCTCCCCTTATAGCCAAGACCTCGGCGTGCAGGCATCTGGCACAAACATTATTTGACATGAAAAAAAGAAACAAAACTACTGTATGATTAACTCAAAAATAAAATTAAATCAGTTCAGTTATCTAAGAGAAAATACGAAAATGTTAAACCTGAATTTTCTCGATTTTCATACTGTTTTTTTCTTCGCGTATGCGTGGAGAGCAAAGTAGTCCAATTAAAGTTCAACGTAATTGTAGCGTAATCTTCCAAATTAATTTATCTGACAAATAATTATCTAGAAGTTGATGATTTTTATGGATACTCTAGGATAGCCGATTTTGTGAATAAAAATTGTCCAGTTTCATGTCTGGAAAAACACGTTCTATCGAGTTATAAATAAGCAAAACGAGCGGATCTCCTCATCCGGGTATTTAAATGCTGTGTGATTTATAGATGTTGGCTTGCTTTCATTTTTGGTACATATTCATTGGGATTCTGTTATCACTAAATAACTTAAAATCGTTCCAATTATTATGCCGCAAGTTTAGTATCTAGCCGTAAATTAATTTCTATAAACTTAGTGAACTAGAATCACATTTTTTTTTATTCGATGACTACATAATCGGCGTCAGCATACAAGCATACAATGTAATGGACGTTGGAACTTAATTTGCATATCTTCTTCTTCTTAGCGTATCGTTGGCAAACTAGTAAACATTTTGTGGCCCAGCCTGGCATTGCCCAGCTTGTGGCAATCCTAAGATTCTGCACTGAACATGTGGCAGGGCAGGCTGGACACGATGATATGTGGTCCATGGAATGGACCGATGCTTCACAAATGCAGTCCATTTTGGGGTTGCTCGAGAGTCCCCACCTAATTTGCCCATGAAACTGAACAACGCGTTGCATCTACATGCTAAATACACCAAAAAAATATTAACTCCCATACAAGAATAACGTTCAGCTGATTAATTGTAGGTATACGAGCCACCAACATTTTTTTTTGTATGTCACGAACTACCTATATCCAATTTTGGGGGTAGATACAGCTCCTTAAGTTATATACACTATTTATGTTACACGTTCTATAAGCTTATATATCCTTGGGTGCCAACATCTAAGCTTATATTGAACAACTTATTTAGAAGACACCAATCAACTCAAACTTTGTAAATTCATATTTGTTTATATGTTGCATGTCATATAAAACCCAATAGAACAGTACATTACAAGTTTATATCTTCTAGTACGTCAATATCTGATCTTCTATCGAATAACCAATTTAGTGGACACCAATCGACTCAAACTTTGTAAATTAAAATTTGTTTATATGATGGACGACATGATGCTCAATAAAATGGACATCAGTACATTATAATCTTATATCTTTTAGCACGTCCACACCTGATCTTCTATTGAACAACCAATTTGGAGGAAACGAATCAACTGTAACTTTGTAAATTCAATTTTTTTATATGATTGTATATAAAAGTCTACATAATGAGTTTCAGTATTGGCCAACAACTAAACTTAGGTATAGGTATTATGGACTTAGAATGCACCAATCACCTTTGTTTCAGGGCCATTAAAAATAATAATAGGCACCAGAATCCCCTTCGTACCAACATCTGAACTTATTTTTGATCATCCGTAAATGCCGTGGTCTTAACCACTTAGAATTCCACCAACCGCATGTAAAACTTTTGTCTGCGTTACATCCAAACAAACTCCAAATTTATTTTTTCGCGACAATAATTAACATTCTGTCACTATGGAAGCATGCGAAACATATTTATGTTGTAGAAATATCTCATTCTGTCAACTAAATGCATTTTGGTTTAACTAAAATTGCATGATAATTTTGATTTTAGGATCAACCGTACAACGTGATGACAGATGTTAATCTATTGCGTTATGTATACAGTTTGCATGAATGCACACTCATCATCCTGGGGCAGGGTAATAAATGGGAATATTTGTTTGTTTGTTAATTTTATTTCATACTAGATGTGCCCCGCGGTTTTACCTGCGTTAAACTTTATAAATTAGCCTATGTGTTAATCCAAGGTGTCAGCTAACTCCATACCAAATTTCATTGAAATCGCTCCAGCTGTTTAGACGTGAAGAAGTAACAAACATACACACTCACACACTCATAAACTTTCACCTTTATAATATTTGTGTGATTTCTAACATAGCAGATACATATAATTTTATTATTAAATAAATAAAATAAAAACGGTTTTTATTTACATAGACTAGAACCATTGACAATATGTAGTAAAAATATTAGACTTAAACTAGATAATTGAACATAATCTCTTGACAATAACTTGATACGAGCTAGCTAAATATCAATACTATAATAAAATAAATTTTATAAATGTTTTCATACAATGTGTACCTGAATGTCTATGTTACTAGAAATAATAATGTATACAACTATATTCCTACAAACATGTTCTGACTATTTACAGGCGCTTTTTTAAAGTCTACGTGACTAAAAACCTTTTTTATTTTATTTTATTTTAAAGACTTTAAAAAGCGCGTATTACAAATAACCATAGATATTTAATTCTAGGTATAAGTAGATTATTTGATCGTGACTTATATATGATCAATGCGAATATAATTTAATTCAAGATAGTAGGTATTTTTCGGAGTTATTGTCAAATAGGTTATTTAAGGTTTTTAAATATTAATCAAATCAAAACTACATAATAAGAATATAAGAGCTTGATATGTGTCTAGCTTTTGTGGCCTTTACTGGTTCATCGGACGTCACCTTGCGCTATTTTTAATTACTTATCCCGCGATCATATGTAGTTTTCGGGAAACTAAGTTTAAGATAATTTAGACGCTCTTTTGGTTGCATCATGACGTGTATATGTGTACATTCCAATAAATGATATCATTAAAGTTTCATGATATCATTCAAATTCAATCATTGCAATTGTCTATTGAATAGAACATAGTGCAGAAGACAAGATCAAACCGAAGAAACGTCTTCACTTTGGCCATTAAAAAAAAACAAAAACTGCTCCGCATAGTCTATACGAATAGTAGTGTATCTAGAATACACTGCCGCGTTGTAAGGTAAAGCTTATTAGTTGCGCCAAATACATAAATAATAACTATTTTAATAACCAAATGTCAATAACAAATTAATTATTTATTGATATTGTAACTTGTTTAACAGCGATATGTATACCTATTTAATCAGGTTATTGATCATTATCGCATTAGCTGTGTGCATTGAATTTATTTAAGCTTTAAACGTAGACGCCAGCACATCAAGCTACCACAATCTGTAAAATTTCCCCAATTTAAAGTGAACCTTATTCTTATGTGATTAAGTTAAAATTCTATAAAGTAATTTGACAGATTGGGGTAGTTGGATGTGCTGGCGTCTGTACATTCTTGATTGCAGTCTTTGATCACTATCAACTATCAAGAGTGTTGTGTTGATAATCGATAGCGATCATAGACTGCAATCGAGAGTTTAAGTACGTATCACGACAAGTAAATGTAATTGCTTTACGCAATTCCCACTCATATAATTCGTCTCATATAAATTAAATAACTCTTCTCTAACAAATATTTTGCCAAAAATTATATTGCATTGCATCTTGTTCACAAAATAAAGAAAACATAGCCAAATAGGTCAATGTGAGTTGACATTATTATATGAACGCATCCATAACCTTACAGTATTAGACAAGGACTTAAAGCTTTTAATAGATCATTCTACTTTATACAAATCTGCATTTTCTCAGTATTAATTGATTTTGAACCAATGCATTGTAAATACAATATAAAATAGAGCTGCCCAAATCTTGTCAATAGTATATACCAACGAGTATATGTAACCGTAATATAACCTGGATGAGTAACTTTTATTAAAATCAATATTTTGGCCCATCATTACAGAAACAGTGCGAAGTGTTCCTTATCAAAACCGGCAACCTGCTTTAGGTTTTAGTGGATCTCGGCGTTAAAACAATATTAAATTTTTAATCAATAAATTGTATGTCAAAATGCTGTAGTACCTAATTTCTTTACTAGTTCAATGGATGCCACTTCCATCTCTCCTAGAATATGTAAAAAACCACATACCTACATCTGACTGGCTCAAGCAGTTTGTACTTGTTGTCCAGTTCGTAACGCATCATCACTGTATCATTAAATAGTGGCTAGATTCCTCCAACCGAATAAATTAATTATTTCCAAGTTTGAATTTTATTGCCTAAATATTTTTAAATGATTTCTTATATACCTATTAAGTTAGATAAGCTTTAAAATAGTTAATGGCTGATTCGTATTCGGCTTTAGGCAATAGTAAGACTAACTCGACATTAAATGAAGATATCCCGGATGTCAGCCTGTACGAGATTAGAATCGATCTCGAACAATTAAAAAACGACAAGGTGCCTGGTGATGATGGAGTTACAGCTGAGCTCCTGAAGGCAGATAAAACACCAATCTCACGGGCCTTTCAGATGTTATTTAAGTACGTCTTACTCGAAGGTCAAATACCACAACATTGCAATGACACAGAACTAAATATCTTCTATTAAATATATTGGGAGAATTAACACACTGACATGATCCTTCACTAGGCAGAGCCTGTGCTCTAGCAACCAGACAACTGATATACATACATATTCATATATTTTTAAATCATAAATATTATTCGACGGTCACCATAGCCTAGTTGGTAGTGCTCCTGCCTACGAAGCTGGTGGTCATGGGTTCGAATCCCAGTAAGTGAAAATATTTGTGTGATGAGCACGATGATTTGTTTCTGAGTCATGAATGTTTTCCATGTATTTAAGTATTTATCTATGTATATAAGTATGTATATCGTTGCCTGGTAGGTACCCATAGTACAAGCTTTGCTTAGTTTGGGGCTAGGATGATCTGTGTGACATCGTCCATATATATTATAGACTAGCAGCTCGCCCCGGCTTCGCACGGGTATTAAACAAACTTTCAAACGTTATTTTGTTCTATAATCAATAGTTTTCGCAGGGCACACAATGTAAGAAACTTATTTGATATTTTTTTCACACCTAGGGTTACATTATTGGAATTTTAGTACGGATCCCTAACTTTTTAGAAAATTTAATATAGCCTATGTTCACCGAAGATAGTGTAGCTTCTCAACAGTGAAAGAATTTTCCAAATCGGTTAAGTAATTTCAGAACCTATTCAATACAAACAAACAAAAAAAATAATCAAAAAAAAAATTATAATATAAGTTACTTGCTTATCGTATGGGTAGTGGTAACCCTAGTGTCAGAGTTGCTCAAGCCTTAACGACT
Organism: Pseudoips prasinana; assembly: GCA_951640165.1. Lineage (NCBI taxonomy): Eukaryota > Metazoa > Arthropoda > Insecta > Lepidoptera > Nolidae > Pseudoips > Pseudoips prasinana. The sequence goes on along the minus strand of OX621245.1, from coordinate 13,007,193 downwards.
GTTGTCTAATGACTACAACCGGGACCGACAGCTTAACGTGTCCTCCGAAGCACGGAGACGCTCAGAAATTAAACCACTTTGGTGGTCACCCATCTATGGACTGACCGCGAGCCTAGTTGCTTAACCTCGCCGATCGCTTACGGACCGGTGAGAGCATCTAGCTATTAGCTATAATATTAGTGTAGATGTAGATAAGTAAGTAACACCCAGACACAGAACAAATAATGGGCGGGGATCGAACCCAAGACCTCTGGCTTAGCAGTCAGGGTCACTAACCACCAGACCAAGGGGCTAGTCAAGAAATGTGGTGATGCTTTATTAAATTCTTTACTAAAGTTTATTTACACACTATTATAATCCTCGAATGATAAATATGAATAAACTGTTTCGTCCACGAACTAATCTAACAGCTACGAATAATAAATAGTTTCATCATGTGCATAAAAATATTTAATAATATTCCTTATTCGTTCAGATATCTAGCATTAAATAAATTTAAAGTACAATTTACACAAATAAAAGTTTTGATAAAAGTTTTTATAGCATAAATGATTTTTTTCAATATAAAATATAATAAATAATATCTGTCTCCGACATTATTTAAATTGTAATTTATTGTATTAATTGTGTTTATAAATAAAGACATTTTAACTTACATTTAAGATTTTTTAGTTTTTAAGATTTTGCATGTCATAACTTGTGACCAAACATGTGGAACATCATATGTTATATTAACACCTTTTATTATGTACCATGTTTTATAAGCAAAATAAAATTATTCTATTATATTCTATTCTATTCTATTCTATTTAGGCAGAAAGCGGTAACAATTGGCAAAATATAAATCACCTCTGCTAGTTTCAAACCACGAATCACCTGACATACATATAACAGTACACAGTGTAGCTATAGTAAGCCTATTGTGTAGTTTTAAATGGAACACGACATCAAAGCGACTCGTTCGACGGTATGACATGTAGGTATCATTATAACTAGGCTGTGGTGGGTAGACGCTATGTTCCGACATCATATTAGGACACAGTGGAGTTAATTGTAGTATTTCAATAGTTAATAAAAACTTTGAAGGAACAATTTTCAGAACAATTAATTTTAAGGCCCTTGTTCTGGCTTGCAAATTGCTTGTTCTGAAAACTGTATGTATTTCCTGACCGTATTCGGTCACAGTGACTGGCTACTAACTATTGAGAGCTTCGTTTATGTGTTCTCAGGTGACTGCCATAACCTATCTTTGAAGCACATGTTCTTTGAAGTACATCTTAGACATTAATATAATACAACCCTAAGCAGTCAATCATTTAAATAATACTAGGACGTGACCAATAGTTAGTAAATTATTTATTTTTATTGATATTCAATCTAAAGATGATATTCTGATTATATTAACAATTTATGTAGTATTCGGGACACATACTATAGAAATTTTCTCAAATCTTGTATCGAACTGGCAATGGAACTTAAAACCCACGGAAAAGCAATAACATAGATATAAGACGAGCTGTAATATTGTTAGACTACTCAATTACCTTTATTAATAGTTTTGTGATAGACGATATCGAAGGCCCAATTTTATTGTTAACATTCGAGAAAATCAGATCGCCGTCATCAAAAAAAAAATGTGAGCCGTCACGCCACGCCTGGCAGATGTGAAACATCGACATTATTTTGTAAAAGTAATATGCAGAAAAGAACATATTGTGATAGGAACTAAATATGTCATAATGATAAAATAAAAAGACGATTGCGCATGGCGTCGCGTCGCCACACCGTACACACTACTATCGTATAGCGTGGCGACGCGTCGCCACGGCATGCGTCGCCACGCCAGAAATCTGTTTTACGTGCGGCTATAGATATTTCACATCAAAACCTAGTATGGCAGATTTTTTATCATTTTGATGCTTAGAGTTAGCCTATAAGGTTTTCAATGCTTCAGGCGGTTACTGATGCGTAGGTGCATGATAGGTTAATAAGCGAAGATGCAAGCCGCTATTCCGATGGAGGATCGGAGAGGGCAGTTCATCGATACAAATGCCAAAGAATTGTAATTAAGAGCGATGGTGTTTATTTTAAGTGAAGTGACGATTGTCTTACTAATTTAATAAGACTGTGGTATTAGATGCTGACTCGGTGGGTGTTTGAGGGATGTGCGTGACCATTCACTGTTGAACGCTAAATGGTTAGGACTTTTGTTTGTTCGTATGATTCATCGTGTTTATATCGAAGTGTATTTGTCAGTGAACTTTTGACCTATAGCGTTTGGCGTGTAATGTTATTGAGTAGAATGGAAAGTGAAGGTTTTTTAAAAGGTCGCAATATATAGTTTACTGTCTATTTATAATGAGTGTCAGTGTTAGTTTCAAAGACATTTCAACGATATGAATGCACCGTATCATTGAAATCTCCTTTTCGATCCTCATTGGGACGAAAGAGTTATACAAAGCATCCCAAAAGATCAAACCTTTCATGGCCTTCACGTCAGTAACAGCTCCAAGTAGAGGTTCAAGTCCCAAAGAGGGTGGTACATGTCGCGGGTTCCTTAGATTATCTACTATGTAAAAATAAGTCGGGTTTTCCTTCCTGACGCTATAACTCCAGAACGCACGAACCGATTTCCACGGTTTTGCATTCGTTGGAAAGGTCTCGGGCTCCGTGAGGTTTGTAGCAAAGAAAATTTATAAAATTTAACGCGGGTAACACCGCGGGGCACAGCTAGTAATTTATAGATATTTCTAAATGTATTGAGCCCTCACTAAATAGAAACTGTCGCCGAATATTTTTACAGACAGACCATTTGAGTAAAATGTAATAAAATGTATTGGGTTAGGCAATATAATTATTTGTTTTAACTGTTTTCCAAAAAGCACTAGGTTATTGATTTACCTGTATGTTTTTTTATTATTTCTTCGGAGTTAGTGATTCAGTTTTGATTAGTTTTATTTTTATTCCAAGGGCATGCTTAAGAGATCATCAGCATCCCTTTGGTGGCCTTTCTTTTGGCCAAAGAATAATGGCTATTCAACTAAAGAAAACAAAGAATAATTGCTTAATTAACGTGGTAATGCTGTCAGTCTTCTGGACATGTTTTCCCATGACTTCGTTTCGGAGCAATACTTTGGCTATGTGTGCAATAAGTACACTGTTTTCTTCGTAATTTTCATTTTTCTATTCGTAAATGTAAATCTTTATATATCCATTTAAATAAATAAAAAAACTTGAGAGGCGTCAAGGGACACCCGGATGGAACGAAGTTCCTTTCGGTTAATTAGTGAAGGAATTGTAATTTTTTTTTAAGTTATAATAATATATTTTTTTATTATTAACAAATATAATGTAATATAAATTTAATCAGTTGGCTGAATTTTAGTAATAAATAAAAACATTTGCAAAAAGTGTTGTTACAACTTTTCGTCTTAATTTTTACCGTCTAGCCCCCCTTCGCAACCCGGGATAAGGAACTTCGTTCCAACACAGATTTATTAATAATCATATGATCTATGAGGAAATTAAACAATTGAAAATTGGTTGCTTTCATCGAGTGTATTGTTTTACTGGTATTTTCTAAACATAACTTCTTAGACTACTCAATTACCTTTATTAATAGTTTTGTGATAGACGATATCGAAGGCCCAATTTTATTGTTAACATTCGAGAAAATCAGATCGCCGTCATCAAAAAAAAAATGTGAGCCGTCACGGCACGCCTGGCAGATGTGAAACATCGACATTATTTTGTAAAAGTAATATGCAGAAAAGAACATATTGTGATAGGAACTAAATATGTCATAATGATAAAATAAAAAGACGATTGCGCATGGCGTCGCGTCGCCACACCGTACACACTACTATCGTATAGCGTGGCGACGCGTCGCCACGGCATGCGTCGCCACGCCAGAAATCTGTTTTACGTGCGGCTATAGATATTTCACATCAAAACCTAGTATGGCAGATTTTTTATCATTTTGATGCTTAGAGTTAGCCTATAAGGTTTTCAATGCTTCAGGCGGTTACTGATGCGTAGGTGCATGATAGGTTAATAAGCAATAAGGTGCATGATATATTAATAATCATATGATCTATGAGGAAATTAAACAATTGAAAATTGGTTGCTTTCATCGAGTGTATTGTTTTACTGGTATTTTCTAAACATAACTTCTTTTAAGCTTCTTAAACACTTCGAAAATGCTCATAGAATGCCTCTTACATCACTCAACGGACACGCACGCGTGTCACTCACGCTTTCTGCTCAGTAAATAAAAGTGTTGCAATAAACGTCAATTGATTGATTACCGCGAGCTTAATGTCATACCCATACTACGCGCCAACGTGACCACAATTCAAGGTCAATTACTCCTAATGCATTATTGCTTATTTGAAACAATCCACCTGCTTTTTTCATTCATATATTCTATCCTTCCCAATTCAAGAGCTACGCTCTTGTACGCAAACCTCCTTTCATGGTTTTATTAAAGGAAAATGAGTGTAGTGGTTTCGTTCTTTACTTTTCAAAACGCACAACCACCCACAGAGTCCCATCAGAAGCCCTTCGTGGTCCCATTGCTTTAGCTCGCTATCAGTACTGATGTCCCTACTGACTAATATCACGAATACGCTTATCTAATGGTGGTGCGTGTTTATTATATCATTACAGTGCCGTTTTAATGAATTTGGGGATTTTTAAGTCAGTTCATTCCACTGGAATGCCCGCCACACACTATTAGCTCTGTACCTGCTGAGCCGGAGAATGCTTATGCAATATATTCACAGCGAAGCACCATAACTGGTGGCCGTTTCTTTATCCGCCTGTGGAGTCCTCCGGTAGACTAAAACTGAGACTGATGTCGTTTACCAATTATGTCTAAATAAAAGATCTAAATTATAAGATCAAAACTTGATAAAGGCCACAGTCAAGTTACCACGATATAAACGAGACTTTTAAGGCGTATCGACAATCAACAAGGGCACAGACCTATTCATAACGTGCCTAGTTAAGTGCTCTAGGCACTATGAACTGAGAATTACTCATGTTTTGCGTAAAACCAGAAGCTTAGAACATTGAACAATGCAAAGTACCTACAATATATGATTTATTCGTTCTTATACTGTTTGTGTACTGTTTAGAAGATATAAAATTAATATGATTTATATTGTAATTCTTACTATAGAATTCATTCATTCATTTGCGGGGGTAGCAGTTACCGTAGTGTCCGAGTTGTTCAAACCACCAAGTAGCAGTCAGACATGGATTATCAATTAATTTCTAATGACATCAGGTGGTACATACGTTAAGAAGATCTCCTAAGCGCGATTTGTTCAGAAATTTATCTACTTTTCTGGTTACCCAGTGGTAGATTGACCAGGTGCCTAGTTGATAACCTCGATCGGTGAGACGACTGGCTATGAGCTCGTCCATATAGCATGCAGAATAATTCTAATTTTCTTTTATTTTATATTATACTAGCTGTGCCCGCGACTTCGTCCGCGTGTTAATAAGTTTATTTTGTTTTTTTTTGTTTTTGTGTAAAATAAATGACTTTTTCTCAAATAAAAGTAGCCTAAGTTACTCCTTATTACATCTGCTACCTGCCAATAAATGTCCCGTCAAAATCGGTCCAGCCGTTTCAGAGATTAGCCGGAACAAACAGACAGACAGACAGACAAAAATTGTAAAAAATGTTATTTTGGTATATGTACCGTATATATATTCATATTTATGTAGTAAAAACCGGTTATTTCAATATTACAAACAGACACTCCAATTTTATTTATTTGTATGTATATGTATGTATAGATTAATTTGCCTTTTATGAATAACCCTATACCAATAAAACATAAAGTTGGTTATGCCAACGTTTAGTCTTAGATCGTAGATATTTTAGTAATGGCAAAAGCGTTGACGAATATGACTCGCACCAGCTCTATTATTTGCTAAAAAGATATAGAATAAATAGATTGGCTGACAGAATAAAACATGGGACCAAAAGCTAAAACGATAGTTAGCGTTATTGCAATACTTGCGGAACTTATGAATCGTTATGCCATGCCTCTTACTTAAGATAAGTTACACTGGAAAAGTGACTACAAAGACAAAGGTTTTGAAGACTGCTCTATTTGTTCTTAGTTATAACAAAATGTGGACTTCAATCTTTTGCAAATGGTCAATAACACGATTCCGTCCTGTCGCGGCCGTGGCCCGAGGAATAGAAAAGCGTAGCCATCTACGAAGTGCTTATACTCAAAACTAAATTTATAGCTTTATTTTACTTTTTAGACTTGCAAGTCTATTGATAAATTGAAGTGATACCGTAAGTATACCAAAGAAATCCCTAAGATACTGAAGTTGACTGACCAGAATCTAGGTAAATTGATCGACAGACAGACTAATTTTCAACGTCAATGTGTACAAATTGAGGAACCCACATATCAAGCTCGTTGACGAATCTGCGATGAGATCTAGCTCGTATGCGATAACCCTGACTAAGTAACCAGTTGCGTCACTGACATGAATACCAGGATTGACTGACCTAATAGGGTTGGCACAAATGCAAAAGATTAATTAAAATGTTCGTGAATGATGTAAAGTATTTAAATGTTAACGGATTGCCGACTGAGATAAGACGTTGTGTAGGATTCTTGGAGCTTGGAGGTTTAATCGTTTAATTCTTTTTAGTAAAGATATCTTTTAAGTATTATATTCTAGCAACAGTTTTATACACGATTATAATATAGATATATTTAATACCTACATAGCAACTTTTTGGGCGTTAAGACTAAATTAAATATCTAATTACATGTACAGTCGAGGCCACTTCGGCGGCTTTTGCTTATTCAATAGTAACACGTAAAATTACTATTAATTAATTCGCTAAAAAATATATAAATCAACCTTTAAATACATTAAATATGTAGGTATTTTATGAGGTTTATATGCCTGTGTTTCTGTCTGGTTGTATTTAAAAATGTCTATTTGTAAAGGGATTTTCTACAAGAACTATCTTTTGTAAATATAAATAAAACATGAAATGTATCATTTAATGTTTTAATAAATGTACATTCAAGTCATTAGGTACAATGATTATTTTTTTATAGCAAGGTTTGGCAATTAAGAATGATAAATTATGTTTGATAAATGTCCAACACGACCACGGCTCAATTCATACAAGATAAACCTGTTGGTTTTTCTGGAAAAATCTCTATTCAAACAATATCTATTTTAATTTGTCAAAATTGTCTCATTAAGGCGTCCAAGAGTCCAAAAATGTTGAGTAGACTTTATTGATTTTGATGATATGGATATCACTAGCATGACGTTTCAACAAGACGGTATCACAACAGCTTCCGAAGCAATTAATTTATTGCAAACCAAATTTCATTCGCATAATTCTACAAAAATCTGCTGTTAAGTGGCCAGCGTGATCATGTAATTTAATACCGCAAGATTATTTTTCATGGGGTAATATTAAAGACAGAGTATATACGGGACCAATCGAATCGATTGCAGCCTTATAAATCAAAATAGTGATTAACGAAATAGACTCACCTTCTTATAAGGGATTAAAAATTTCGTTACAAGTATTTCAACCTGTAATCATGGTCATGGTGGACATTTATTAGATACTAGCTGAGCCCCGCGGTTTGTTAAATTTTATAAATTATCACAGTTCCTCTCCCGTAGGTGATAGCCTGATATTATGTTGACCCGACCTCTTAGTAATATTCATGTAAAATTTGAAGTAAGTAAATCCATGCATTACTTTTTGAGTTAAGCCCGGACATACATACAGACAAACAGATAAACAGAAAAAAATTCTAAAAACTATATTTTTGGCTTCGATATCGATTGCAAATCACACCCCAAGTATTCTTTAAAAAAATATTCAATGTACAGTTTTGAATTTCCTACGTTTTTTTATATGTATAGAAGATTATTTTTCACTCATAAATTGCCAAACCTTACTTTCTGGAATACACTGGATTGTCGTCTAAATTTAATATTTTATGATGATTTGCAAAACAAAGTTATTGTTGGAAAATCGTTGGAAACTACCAAATGTATGCAACGATCGATGTAACATCTCTTTATCTAGTCATAGTCGGAAGATTGAAATGTTTATATCAGGCGTAAAATAAAAATACTGTAGTACACCCGATTCTTTTAATTAAAAGCCTGTTTCCGTACACAATATTTAAACATTTCAAGTAAGCACTATCATGGTGTGGGTACGCGCTATGAAGATATACACACTGATATAAATTGACATATGGACGCTTCTGTAAGTTTTACATAATGCAATTTAATTCAACAATAGAATTATTAATGTAACAGTGTTTTATTTAACACTAAGCTACATGAAGGGTGGCTTTATACATTTCTCTTATTAAAAAACCGACAATGTGGGATCGAAAACTTTTATTCGCGATTTGAATTGTCTTAACCCTTCACCCTTTCTATTCGGCTCATAAAGTTGGCGAAACGTACAAAAATACGGACATAATGCCATTTGCATAATGTTTCAAGCTTTGTTTTTTCATAGAGCGGTGGGTTTGAAATGTCACCGCAGGCTGGGGTGCGAAAACTCCCATTATGGGGTGCCGACTGTATTAAAAATCGCTCGCGTCCTTTGCATTCTTGAGGTTATGGGTTTCGTGAAGCCCTTGAATGTGAAGAATGGACTGTCTGTAATAGATATATCTATAAAGATAAATGGTACATATCACTTGTTTATTGTTTTGAGGGAGGGTAACTGATGTATTAGCAATGCTAATTTCGTTTGAAGCGAAAACAAAAGTGTGAATAAAAAGCTTCTAGGAGTTTACTTTACTACAAATAAAACGAGATTTATCAACGAAATTGAGCGTGGAGACAAGGAATATATTAATACACTTAATAAACCAGGAATATAGTGTATCATGAGAAGAATAATTTGCTTATATGTACATATATTTACATACATTGAAACCAAGCTAGATTTATTCAATTATCTAGGAAACTTTATTGGACGGGTTTGAAAATTTAATATAAATAATGTACAGACGCCAGCACATCCAGCTACCCCAATCTGTGAAATTTCTTTTATAGATTTTCAACTTTATCGCATAAGCATTCAATTGGGGAAATTTGTCAGATTGGGGTAGCTTGATGTGCTGGCGTCTGTACTCCTGGTCGAATTTCGGCCATGCCAATCTGTCTTATTGAAGACTAGGGAAGTCTAGAGTGCGCAGGACATATTATAGTGCACAAGTCTGTGCGCAAACTCAGGTGCACTTTCTTTTCCCTACTTTCACTATCACTCGGGTACAATCAAAATAATTTTATCGTAACAGTACCACAAGATTTATAAGTAAATGCACGCATTCTTTTCTTTATTTAATTTTTTTCTAAACTCTCAACTAGAGAAATAATTCCCTGTATCGCGGGGGACTTTACAAATATGCTATAGACGGACACAAGGCACATCCAGACTCAGAACAATAACCTATAATGAAGCCAAGTTCCTGAATACACTTTAACCCTAGCATCGTCTTTATTACGTCGTCAATACGGGCTATTTTTGCAGTGATCGAAGTTGCTACTGCTTTATAATAGCTGTTCGGATATTCGCGATGTTTTACTTCAATGTCATAATGTCAACTAAAAGTCATCCACTACTGGATAAAAGCTTCATTATCGCCATGCTAGGCAGACGAGTTGGCTATCGCAGTATGGTGGGCTTTAGTACTCAGAGAGATGCTGCTGCCCAAGTTCTGGCAGATATTCTCGGGATGACTTAAACGCCCCGATGGTAATATTTGTCACTACACAATATAACACTTAAATATATTCACATCATTAAATAAATAAATAAATAAAAAAGGTTTTTATTCACGTAGACTTTAAAAAAGCGCTTGTAAATAGTCAGAACATGTTTGTAGTAATATAGTTGTATACATTATTATTTCTAGTAACATAGATATTTAGGTACACATTGTATGAAAACATTTATAAAATTTATTTTATTATAGCATTGATATTTAGCTAGCTCGTATCAAGTTATTGTCAAGAGATTATGTTTAATTATCTAGTTTAAGTCTAATATTTTTACTACATATTGTCAATGGTTCTGTCTATATTAAAGGTATTATTATTATGACGGACCTTGTGTTAATAACGTCGGTCGCGCTTTAATGCTACCACCGGATCCAATGCGCCCCAACTGAGAAGACTCAGCGAAACAAACTCAGTGGGTTCATCTACTACCGGTTTCAACACGACCCAGTTGAGACGGTCCGGCGAAACATACTCAAGCGGGCTTGAACACGGGATTTGGTCCAATTATTGGGTTGGCAAACACAATATATGATCGATAGGTTGTCTGAATGCTTATTATTTTAGATTATATTTAGGTATACAAAAGATAAACTTCGAATCAATAACATTATTCATTTTGAGACAGAGTCAATAATTTTAAATTAAGTATATGATAGCAATCATTTACAGATAGTTCACGTAACTCAGCAGATCAGTCATGTCTATATGGCTACAAGGTCTCCAGCGAGCAATGTGCCGGTAGGCAGTGAGAGCCAGACGTCTTTGTCATCAAAGACTGATCAATGACTGACTCAAATTACTGATCTGTCTGACACAAGTTTTAAAACACATATTAAACGTGTACTTATGGCTAGGGGTTATTACACCACTAAAGAGTACATTTTAGTAGTGTAATAACCCCTAGCCATAAGTACACGTTTAATATGTGTTTTAAAACTTGTGTCAGGCAGATCAGTAATTTGAGTAGGAAGCTTGTTATAAAACCTATAACAGATATATTAAATGTTAATAAACATTCTTTACATTTCATTTCATGTGGTCTACTTCTGAGATAAGGGAAACCGCCCTTTGACACAGTGGTAGTGACCATACTTGTAAGTGCATATATTTTAATTCATAGAAATCGGACACGTCACGGAGAATTCAACATAGAAATAAAACTTTCCATACTCTCACCTCAATATTTGCAAGCAGCGGCAGTATTATAGATATTAATATATTAGCCTCATACTCAACAAAAATAAAAGTCCAATCTCCTTATTTCTTGTTTGATTCCCACCATATGTACTCAATTTCCCTTTCATACTTCCAACCAAAGGTACTCAAAAACGGCGAAGACAGTTATCGTCACCGGCGCAGACTTGAAGTCTACACGACCGGATGTAGTAGTCGTTCCGGCAATAACACTTCCGGTACCGACACTCGACGTACTTCCGTCGTCTACGAGGGTACTGTTTCCTTCCAATTGTTTATGCCTTCGACAAATGGTAAGCGGCCAGTACATCATAGAAGGAACACGAATTCGGAACATTGATATCAAATCAAAATACTTCTTGTTTTGTATCAGTTTACTACCATTCCGATACTTAATTGAATTAATTTACCATTACATAATCGCTAAAGTGTGAACATTTACGATAAACATTTGACGAGGCAATAGAATCGTTAAGGATTTAATGACATTGATACTTTTTTTTAAATTAGTCTTTAATTCATAGTGAATCTTGACGATTTGGGAACACATAATAATTTTATTATTCTTTTGATATTTGATGTAGTCCATCCTAGCATATCGCTCGCGTTTATGTTTTTATTGTAAGTTAATGTATACTTAATAATCACAATCTATTCCATAAACCTGATACATTGACTGTTTTTCGTTACATGATCCGGATATGTCAGTTCTATAATTTAATTCATATTTTTGCGTACGTTTTAAAATGATGCCAATGTCAATCACTTGGATCAAGCAATGGCGGACGTTAACACACTACCTTCACCCATTCGATTGAAAGCTTCGTTCTTATAGTTTACTAAAATGCTTATTGATAAAATGTTTTTTTTTTTCATATAATTACATACTCAGTTTTAAGAACCTTTACTGAAACATTATTTAATAATGCCTCCTAAAACATATCCTATTAAATAGATATTCGGAGATCTAAAGCTACGGTTAAATAAAAAGACTTCTATATTCTTTTAAAAATAAACATTAAAGCTTATTTTCGTTTACTTCTATCTTCATCCGGTTTTATTAAAATTTAATCCTCTCATTATTATGTACGAAATTATAAAACTGCACTTAAATTCGTCTGTGCGACAGCATCTGATGGCAATGTCAATTTATTGCTATTAGAATATGGAAATGGCGCCGAGCCTGGCTGTTTTTAATTTGGCGCTAAATTAATGAAGATTCTCTTGTTTCATTTTTGTACAAAGGCATTCGCCTATTCTGCCAGTAATTTGGTTTAGCTGTTGTTCCATTTAATTCGAATTTGGAACGTTTCTGGGTTTATTTCGTTTGAATGTTTAATTAATTAAAAATGCGGATGCGATGAAAATATGGTGTACCCATCGCAGCGTAACCTCATTTGAAGTAATGCGGCATTTGTTTACTACATTTTGAGCATATATGGTAGAGAATTACATAATTATGCTTTCTACAATTACAAATAAGTAGGTATGTAAAGCCCTATGCATTTTGATGCGAATTTTGATTTGGTAATATAACTAATTCGAATGTGAAATATTTTGTGACTACCTATCTACTGTAAAGATTTTGCACAAATATTGGAAGAAACTTAAGTTACTGACCTGCTTATAAAAAGTCAGAACATTAATTGTAGTATTACAAATTAACTATATGTCTTTAATTCTAGGTACAAATAGATTATTAGATCTTCACTTATATTTGATCATATAGAATTATAATTTAATAATTATGGTAGGTACTCGTATTGTTTTAGTTAAATAGCTTATTTCTAGAAGTGATTGTCAAAATGAATAAGGTTTTTAAGTTACCTCCACTGTTTATGTAACACTCGTAGATATTTTAATTGGATATGTAGGTATAAATATTATTGTTATATACAGATCTATATATCGCGAGATCGTTCTGCCAATGAAAAACATCACAAAGCCATAACGAAATACTATAACTTGCCACCCCTTAGAAAACCAATAAGAACAATAATAAATAACTCTTATCATATTTCGAGTATGCTCCTGGTCGCATCGCGAGAGATCCGAACCCATATATCACTAGGAATTTACGAGGCAAGATACGACAGGAAAATTGCAAGAATGGTGGCGCAATCTATCTTAGTTGGGTTGCTTGGGGAGGCTGGGGTAGCGCGGGAGTCCCAGGGGCGGGGAGGGAGGGCGCGAGGGGGAAACTTCGAGAGGTTATTAGTCCAAGCATCTGTTGTTGAGCGGGGGCGTGATGAAACTCTTCGGGTACCTACAAGCTAACAAATCTAATTGCTCAGTAGGCGCTCTTGTATACCAGCGGCTGACAAAACGGCCCCCTCATGCGGTCGCGCGACTATTTGTTAAGCGCCCAGGTGACCGTGGAAGATTTAGGATTTTTCCTAACATACGATTTATGCTTACTTTTATTACGACTAAATTTTTATGGGGGTTGTGATACTCATGTTCTTTCGTACAGTTGCGAACATGCATACGTTTATTATAATAAGACACGATATCAGAATAGAAATTAGTACAATTTGAAATAGTACATTTAGTAGAACTTAGACAATAAATGAGAGCGACAAATTTGGTTAGAAAACCTGTGAAATATTTTTTTCTTAAAACAAAAGACAACGCCCGCACTAGGAAATCTAATCCCTGTGTCGCGGGGTACTTTACAAACATAAAATAGACGGATATAAATTACAAATAGTTGACGACGCGGGACTCAAACCCGCGACACGAAGCGGCGAGGCGACTGTATTAGCTGCTGCGCCACACATGCAATCAATAGGTCTCGTTTCGATAGGACACAACGTCACAATAGCATTTAATAGAATTTATGTCAAACAACAATACACCAAATTCCTGTTTTTATTTCGTTTTTATTTTTAGTACATGACTAGACTAGATAACTTAGGCCTGTGGTTAGAGCGTTGGACTAGGAGTCAGTAGTCTCGAGTTCAAACCCAAAACACGCTGCAAACCACAGATTAATCTTATTCGTGTGCGTATTTGAAATAAATCATCTCGTTCCTAAAACGGTGAAGAAAAACGTGAGTACGAAAGTAAGAAAAACCTAGAACAGTCGTCAGCAAAAATATGTACACAGCTTCTATAACAGTATCGTGTCAATGAGTGCGTTATATTTTAGTATGCGCGAGGGGGTTAACATTAAAATAATAGATCTAGACATAATCTGGTAAGGAAATAGACTAGATTTTACTAACATAGGTAATAAGTAAGGTTTTTATTTATATTTTACTAAAACGCTATGGATGTAGGTAATTGGCCTGAAATAAAATACATTTTATTTCATTTAAATTTTAAAGCATCATTTGTTTTTTACAAATATCAACGCCCACACTTATGACAATGGAGATTTATCCACATATCATAGTAAAAAATATTCAAGTTTCAATAAATTTCTATTATTGATAACAAGCGATACTGCGAAGCTTCACTGACTGCTATTTTAAAGAGAGCTGTCAACAAACTAATGCAGCTGATTGTACATACAATGGCGATAACATAATTGAGTACCTAAATGAATGAGTGAGATAGTAATACAAAAACAATCCTATTCTGAAATTGTGACGTCATTTAAGTACATGTATCTTCACTTGAAACGCTCCGATGCCGCGGCCGCTAGCCTTTTCTATATAACAAGTTTTATTTCAAATGATTGCTTAAAATAAAAACGAAAAAATACCGCGAATTTAGTAAAATATGTGCAGTATTTCCACAGCGTAGCTACAACAATTATTTACATATTCGCTACCTACCGCTTTGGAGTGATAAAAAAATTGGAATAAAAATAATCGTGATGGAATTCCAGATAAGAGCAATCTAAGTTTGTAACAAAAATTGCGTGACACTTTACACTTACCCAGAAATTTGGTACCGTCGACGGCACTTTAGTGGAAACACTTCCTCAACGAAAACCGCTCTTACTACCAACGAAATAAAAATGCTGCTTAAGTTTAAATGTATCCACAGACGTGCCGTCGACTGTACTACCGTGTATTACTCCGTTAATCTGTGTCGTGACAAATCTAGTGGGTCAGTTATGTAAGGTCTCGGGTTTTGGTCTATTGCCTAAGTGATTTCGGGGAAAGGTGTAGGCGTACATTTTTTGTACGTCCCGCTTGACGCGAGATAACAAAATACGAAAAGTTTAGTTCTACCGTGTACCCACCTCATACAATCTTTTTATGCTTATCTTTCTGTGATTTATGAGTTGTTCGGCGTCCAACAACGGGAAAGAGAGGAGGTATACAAAAGTAATTTATTTTTTACGTTTGTTTTTCTTGTCTTACCATCGGTGCGTGCGGTACTGGCCACAGGGCAAACATGTTTTTGAAGTTGGCATTTTTGAGATGTCGCAATATGATTTATGTTTGACCCCGTGCGTAGGCGGTGCTTACTGCTTAGTTCGATCGGTATTTTTGGCTCTATATAACATAAATCATAACACGAATATAAATCATACATAAAATGTCACCTTTGTATTATTGAGATATATTTATGGTGCGATTTTTCCCCAAAATGTTGTTACTGAATGAGAAAGAGAAGTAAACAGTCACAGATTATGATTAATATGACTGCAGGTTTGTTTATGTAATTCCCAAAAGTGACTTTTTGTACGCCAAATTCATAATTAACTTTGTAATGAACACATTCATGAGTCCAGTAGCAGTGCCAGGAAGCAATAGCTTGCCAACCGGGTTTCACTTACCGATTTCAAATGTTTTAACATGGCATCTCTATAGAAAAACCTAGATATATGAATATAAATTCCTCGCTTGGGTATTCACTCATACGTGTATTTGTCAAAAGAACAATGTATAAATTTAATCGCAGCAATAAACATAAAAAAGTATATAACGTAAAATATATACTTCTACGTCCGTCAGTCCCGTAATACATATATTATAGGCTAAGTTTAGTTACTTTTATTATGTTTAATTCAATTACATACATTATACTGAAGGACCAGTAGACCCTTCAAGTTAGTCTAACAGGCTGTGTCACCGTATAATACAGGCGACAGAGGCTCAAGTCATCTCCCAAATAACACTACAACCAGAAACCAAGGATCACAACTCAGGGCGCCTTTGTAGTGAAGACACAGTTATATTGGAAGGATTTGATTGTAGGCATGTGTAGCTCATGCCTACAATCACAGCCATAGGATCAAAGAATAGAAACAAGTAATCAACACAATCCCTGGAAGCGACGAACCTATCGTATCTAAGCTGCAGTTTTCACTAGTTACCAATACGGAGCACGCCAAGAGAAAATCAGAAATAAATCAATATGCTTTTACATTTTATGTATTTGCGCAACTGGTCATTATTCTCTTTTTTATTCTAAACTAAGCCGCGTTAGGTCACATTTATAAGTCCATTGGTGAACTAACGAAGCAAATATATTGACATTCGGGTTCAACTTGTATCCTCGTAATATCAAAAGACAAATGCATTAGTTGCATACATGCAAATGTATGCAGCTGATTAATAATATAATACAGACCGATTTTATATATTTTCAATAGTCATCTTTTATTTTATGTGTATGTTAAGACCACATGCATAATAAAAGAACGATTAGAACAAAAATATTATATATTATGTGTGACTATATATAACATATTTCATCTTGCGATGTAACGTCGATATAAACCGTCTTGCACCTAAGCTCTAATTAAAATATTGCGAAATGACGGTCGCTACATAGTGTTTAAACTGGTAATGTACTCTTGAACACTGACATATATCATGAAGTATATATTTTCATCCATATTCATATATTTCAATACACCTGAATATCATTCATGATAATGAATCTCAATTTATCTACTTATATAAATATATAGTTTGCATTTCCTATAAAGTGGCCACTAGTCACGCCACTAAAAACTCGGCATCATAAATCGAAAACTGTCGTTTTGAAACGGGGTTATTAAGATTCAGAAAAAAGTTCACACGATTTTGTTCGACAGACACGTTGTTCTCTCAATTAAGCGTCTTTACACCGGACACGTCTGTCGGAATTATTCATGATGCGAGCCAACATGTCATTCGACCAAATTAGAGGCTTGTCATAATGGAGTACATGTTACGAGCTTGGGGTTGATGAGCTACATGTTGTGAGCAAAAATTGTAATAACTTCATCAGGTTGCGGTATGGTTTCATGTTTGAAGTCAGAATGCGGATTTACCATAGTATATAATGTTTACTAAAACTACTACAACGGAAAAACAAACAGGAAGACAAAATAAAAGACGGGCAATATGGATACTTACAATGAAGCTATAACAGAATGGAAATTCTTGGAGTCCTTCGTTGGAAGGCAAACTGCACCAGATTAACGACCGTTTGCCTATTTATAATATATTAAAAATTAAAAACTGGTAAGTCGTAAAAATGTTTTTAAGGCATACTGAATATTAATATTGTTAATTTCATGTAAAAACTAGGAACAACAGTAAAGGCTTTATTCATTATTTATTTATATAATGATTACTTGCCTTTATCCATGAGCTCAAAACTAACATAGAAAAGACTTACCTACCGTTTTCCCCCTCATTTAATTAAAGGTTATTTTGCGGAGAACCAATTAGATACTGACCTGACTGTGCTAATTACGTTAAATCAGATCTTGGTCATTCTAATTTTATAGAAAATTTTTTTGTCGCATTTCGTAGTTGTTGAGCGTCTGCTTTAGCTGCATCATATTTAACTGCAAATATGAAGTCATGCAATTGTGGAGGCCAGGCAATTGTGCTGGCAGTGGACGTCTTTTGGCTGTTATGATGATGATGATGATGATGAAGTCATGGATTCGATTGCCAAATGTGCGCAAAATGTGCTTTTGGTAAAAAAGAAACCAACCTGGAGATGGAAACTTGGCGTTACACCTCAGTAACACCTTGCCTCCTGTCTTTTAGCCGTCAGTAAGTCTATGCATACACTTGTGAACCGTAGTATATCCGTGGCAGAATTTAACTGCTACGACAAAATTTCTAGATGGATTGTATATTATCGGCAGAATGTACATGGTTTTATACTACTGCTAATGATATGGGGTCCATGCCAGAAGAGATTAGGTAGATACTCTTACTTCGATATTGACTAATAAATCGTCGTTAAAGCAGGTTAACAGAGTAATTGAACCGGTAACTGAAAAATTTTGTTATTTTTATTTTTTGGTCAGATTTTGAGTCGGTTTGTTCACACCTTATTAAAACTTTTTCCAAATTTTTTGAGGTTATACTTCTTTTGGCGCGATGGAGATAAATGATGTGAGTGAACTTTTACGATGCGCGGGCACACCGACACCAAAAAATTTAACAGCATGAAGTTAGTTCTAGGTGGTATGAAAATTGATAACTATGTTCAAGTTGTATATTAAGAAGTATAACTTCTAACGCGTGTACATAAGTACACACAAGTTTTTTTTTAGGTAGTCAATTTGAAAGCAATGAAGCTGCCTTGGCTGCCAATCTAATGTTGTTAAGATTAAAACTAATCGGCCTTTTACAAGTGAAATGCTTAATACATTGAAACGCTTGATATTTATAAATAAATTTAATTTATTTTTGAATCCTATTTACTGTGGCATAATATACCCCTCATTCCATATAAATATAGCACGGTAGGTACATAATGATACCAATATAACATAAATTTATATTTTTCTTCGTTCTAAAACATAAATTACATATTCATTTACATTTTTAATGAATATGGAAGCGACAGAGGTACCTACATAATATGGCGTCACTTTACGAACACAAAATGTAAATCGGAAACAAAACGCAAAAGCTTCCAAGCGATTCACAATAAAACGCGGTATTCCCTTAGTAAATAAACCTTCATCGACATTAATTATCATATATTCAATAAAAATTTTAGAATCGTGCCTCGAATTAGTGACAATTTAAGTTGATAATAAAACTTTTTAATTTTGTTCTCAGGTATGCTGAATTTTATCCACGATCTACAACCTAAACTATGTAAGTAAAAATAATTAAACGCTCTAACTGACGCGAGACAAGAATTCCAAGATTATACAGTTCACACACTTTAACTGTGTGGATTCCAAGAACGGTCACTTGCCGACAACGCCTTTCCCCACATTTAACATGTTCTATGAAAACTCGGTCGTAAAAAGAGAAAATCGTAGCACACACGAATATTATATATCTTTACTAACGTAGGAAGGGCCTACTGTTCAAGAAATGCAAATAGACAAAGTTACTTTGAGGATATCTAACAGACAACGTATAAATCTACTAAAACAGGCCGCACCGTATCAAAGCAGCAGCACCGTCCTACTTCCTCCAAATCTAATCGCAAAGAGCAAGATCGAACACAGCCAAATATACTACGATAATATACTCTCGTACTGCTATTTACAACAATATAACTTGAGATAACAGATACTCTAACTGAAACAGAGCCACTCTAGAGCTTACGTCATGGGGCACGTCAAAACGCCAGCGGCGGTATCATACAAAAGTGCATGCATTATGAAGATTGCACATTGCACATCTAGCCGAGCCAAGTAGCGGACTAAAGCTTTGTTGCCAAAAATCACACAATAAATAATGCAGGGGGCAAACTGCATGCATTATAGCCGTACCTTATCTTACTGAATTTGAAGCCAAGAATCGCCCATTAAATATGCATTAAAATTACCTGTCTCGGATGAAAAATAACTGATGGTTTAATTTAAACTGAATAACTGTATTTTGACTGGTTCAGATTTAAACTTGTAATTAAGTAATTTGTGCGTTTCGGTTTTGATGTATGTGAGTGTGTTGTTCTCTCCTTCATGTCGACCGATGTTTCTTGGAAAATCTTTAATTAGAGACCGTAGATTGAACGTGATTCTTCCTTAATGGACCTTTAATTGTATTGAAGTTTCAAGTCATCGGACTAATTACATCTTACTCTTAAATACTTGTCCTCATACTTAATAATTTTATCAAGAGCAATTTGTACATAATTATAATTAGTACAACATTGAAAACAAATAATAAAGTGTAGCTGTTGAAATGTCAAAATAGCAGCCTTTTACTAAATGCATATTAAGTCAAAAACGGGACCTAAAAAAATACGTTTCTAACTGCCAGTATTTTGAGAGATTAGCCGGAACAATCAGTTATCCAGCCAATTCCTGAAACGATTTGACTTGACGGGACTTTCACTCAACACAGGCGATGTTATGAAGGGTATTAAAATATACCTACCAATTTTTATTTGGATAAATGATTACCTATATTCTAGTCTGCCATACCTACCAACCGGCGTGCAAATAGTGATTCCATAAGAATCAGTTGAGTAGTTAAGGCGTAAAATAAAACAAATTCACGTGCGAATTTACGCGGACGAAGTTGCGAGTTGCAGCTACTACATAAATAATCCCTCACAATGCTTACCATAAGTCACTATACAGTCGTAATAAAAGAACAATAAATCCTGCGTTTGTCGCATCGATTAAAGAAAATGACTACGTGAACAGAGAAGCACAGGTGTTGCATTTTATATTAGGTACATATTAGTAAATTTCAACGTGTAGCCAACGGTGACACGATGAATCACAATAATCGCATTCTGTATACACCACAGTATCATCAATTAGATTAGTCGCAGGCAGATTGTATAAACAGATATTTTCCCAAGTTACCGGTGCATCTTATATAATTTGGGTTTTTTACTCAGAGCTTAGAGAATTCTAAATAGTATTATAATGGTAAGGATAATCATGTAACTCTATTTTAGAATCTATTTTGTAATCTGGGAAAAATACTATTTAGAATATAAGTACTGAACCAACCTCCTTCCAAAGCTAAAGAAACCATCGGAATATGTATATTGTTTACATATTCAGATGGTTTCTTTAGCTTTGGAAGGAGGTTGGTAAACAGTACATATATAAATAATTTATGTCATGAATTGGAAAATGTAAATATATATAAGTTATCGTTTTAGCGCTCTCTTATCAAAACATTTCATATTCAGATTTAGGTCTGCAAAAATATAGGTATATTTTTTTGTAAAAACCGCCAACGTTTTTATCCAACTAGGCGTTAAAATTTTGCCGTGTTTTTGAACAAAGTTTTGGTCCATCCATCAAACAATACAGGGACATGTACAATAAATAAATTTAATATCATCGCGCATGTTCCCAGGCTGATACCGGACGCAACACTCTATGTGCCAGCGTGTCCGTTCATTGGCAACATCACTGTCGCCGATACTCCCGTTTCCAAGATTACGACAACATGAGACCTGTACCATTGGTTTCAAGGTTTTTGACGAATATGTAAACAAACTCAATTGTTTTGGTTTTTACTTTGATTTTATGTGTTTTTCGGTAACTAATATCATTCTTTAATATAGTTGATTTAAATATTATTTTAATATAAGAACAGAAAATTATTTAAAAATGAAGCACGTTTTATTCTTCTAAATAACGTTGCTTACTTTATATTGCATAAAGTCGGCGCTTTATGCAATATAAAGTAAGCTCAAAGGGATAAGTTATTGCTATTTATATAATAATAACATATATGTATTTATTATCTCATCACAAAGTTAAATTTTAATAATTTAATAATCTTTTGCAGAAAATTAAATTAGTCGGAACTTTCTGAGAGACTGCGTGATTTATTTATAAACACCTGAATTACAGGTCACCAGGGCCCTACGGCGGCAGCAAACAACTAAACCATATAATGATATAATATAATAATATTAGGTCTTTACCTATGAAATTGCCGTTCTGCAGTACTGGCCATTTCAAATCAAAATAATTTTTGTTTGGCTAAGAATTCTAATTTCAAATTAATTTTATTTTAAAAACATGGATTCTTTTTTCCAAAAGTAGTCATTTCTTTATTGATTAGTGTTACATTTTCATCGCATTTCAATCTTTTTCGTCATCATGGATACGTTAAAAATTCGAGTAATTATGGAATATGAGTACCGTCGTGGCAGCAACGCGGCACAAGCGGCACGCAACATCAACGACGTTTACGGAGCTAACACTACAAACCAACGCACCACCTGTTATTGGTTTGCTCGCTTCCGTTCTGGAAATTTCGACCTGAAAAATGAACCTCGCGGTCGTCCGAAGACTTTGGTCGACAATGACGAATTAAAGGTGGTTGTGGAAGCTGATGATACACAATCTACGGCTGAATTAGCAGCAGCTTTCGACGTTAGCGTCAAAACAATATTGGTCCATTTGCGTCAAATTGGCAAGGTAAAAAAGCTTGACAAATGGGTGCCCCACGAACTCAATGATCGCCAGCGCGAAGTACGCGTCGAGACGTGCCTTGCACTGCTCAACAGACACACAAATGAAGGAATTTTGAACCGCATTGTTACCTGCGATGAAAAATGGATTCTGTTTGATAACCGCAAGCGCTCAGCAAGTTGGTTGGATCCTGGTTCAGCACCTAAACAATGCCCTAAACGAAAACTTACCCCTAGAAAAGTGATGGTCACTGTTTGGTGGTCTAGCGCCGGTGTGATTCATCACAGCTTCTTACCAAACGGGGTGAGCATTACTGCAGATGTGTACTGTGAAGAACTGAGCACAATGATGGAGAAGCTGGCGCATCTCCAACCAGCATTGGTCAATCGCTCGTCTCCGCTGCTCCTGCACGACAACGCGCGACCTCATACTGCACAGCAGACGGTCTCCAAGTTGCAAGAACTGGGGTTGGAAGCTCTCCGTCATCCGCCCTACTCACCAGACCTTGCGCCTACAGACTACTACTTTTTCCAGAATTTGGATAACTTCTTGGCGGGAAAAAAATTCAATACCCGAGAGGCAGTACAAAATGCCTTTGAAGAATTTGTTGCCTCCCGTCCAGCTGATTTCTTTAAGAAGGGCATCAATAAACTGCCACTGCGATGGCAAAGATACATTGATTGCATGGGTGATTACTTCGATTAATACAAATAAAAAAATTCATGAAAAAAATTCGTTTAAATTTTTTCATACAAAACGGCAATTTCATAGGTAAAGACCTATTATTTAATAAGTATATTATATTAGATTATCATGTCATGTCACATCTTATATAAGTAACTGTTAAATAGTCTAGTTATATGTTATTACCGCGATAGGGCCCTGGTGACCTGTAATACAGGTATTTATAAATAAATCACCACACCACCACCACAGTCTCGCAGAATAGTATTTACCTTACCCCGTTTTTAACTTGAGACTTTTAGAAAGGACCATAGACTAACTAAAGTAGAGCATGCTCTCCGTAGTCTGGGTTAGAAGAAAACGTAAATTACCGTTAAAAAATAGTTTGAATTGATAAACTTGGAAGTGAACTAAAAGTAAAGTACACAAAAGCGTAAATAGTCCACGACATAAAAAACAATATTTAAAAATGACCTTTTGCCACTTATGGTGTAAAATATATTTTTCGATATCCACAAATTACTTTAATTTTGCATTACCTAATCTAACTGTCTTGTTGGTCTAGCGGGAGCGTGCAACCGCTTCGTAGAGTACTTATAGCCTTCCGGACGTGTCAGTATACCCGTTCCTCCAGATAAAACTTGTGTACTATAAATATGGCTAGTTTTTATTGATAATGGCCGTCATAGCCAAAATTCAACCATGAGAACAGTACTGAGTAATTACAACGATATTTCGAGTCTTATCTTATCAAATATGGTTGCATCATTGTTAAAAACTGAATTTATTATTCTAGGTCAGTCTATAGATGTAGAGCTAAACATTGGTGGTCTCTATACCTTTTATAGCTGTTCTGACTAACTTTTCTTTCAACACTTCGTAGAATCTCACTCGCAATCGTGTTTAATCTCACTCAATCCGTTAGTAGGAGGGCTCTCATCACCGGCTCACTGCCAACTGGGCCCGTTTGTTATTCACTAGTATACCTTCTCTTGACACCGCATGCATACAACGAATACCGAATGTGGGGAATTTTCGCATACGATCAACGTGCTTCTCGATTGTATTGACGGGACCATCTTTATTTTTGGGCTTTGATAGATGTATGATAACGAAAGTGAGTTGGATTAGATTTACTTTCATGCCAACCAAGTGATTCTTTTGTGACGTTGAACTTGTGGAATGAGGAATTCTTTTTCCGCTTGCGTATTAGATGTCTGTGCCAATAATCTATATACTCAAGGTGTGTTATATGCAATTATTTCCATTGATATTTAATTATTATTTATATTATATGATTTTTATTTATATAATGATTTCTGAATCCAAATGGAAGCCTTAATATAGGGGAGTACGTAGATTTGATTACGACACCAAACAATTTAAGATTGGGTCTGGTCTAAATAAATTTTATTATATCACTTTGGAAGAACATAACGTCATCTCGCACATCGCACTATAAGCGAATCGATTGGAGAAGCACTTAAAGATTAAATATAATTAATATCTTGGGACACTAACATCTGACTGCCATCTGATCGCAAAGTAGGCCGAGTCTTTATTATTTAACCAGATAACTGATAAACTTACATATACATATATTTCACATACATAATTATACCTACATAAATGACACCTACATATAGAACAAGTAGATAATTGTGCTCATCAGATAAAGATTTATACTGGTTGGGAATCGAATCCACCTCTGGCTTAGCTGAGGTCATTTCACTAACCACTAGACCAACAGCTCAAAATACAGAACATTCTCAGATATCAAGCATTTTTATCGTAATATTGTGGCCCTATGTGCGAGTAAGGTTACAGAGTTATACGAACAGTGGGGAAGTTCGGCGAGGTGGAAATGACGTCATGTGCATTGCAAGCCACGGTAACCAACTTGATGGTATAAATTCCGATGCATAACGCCGTGGCCGTAAGTTGTAATTGATCATATGGTAAAGGTTTTAATACAATTAACTAAAGACGAAGAATAAGATTACGGACACATTAGAAATATTCATAATTATAATGACCTACTATACAGCTAACATCAACCCTAGGAAAGCCCAGTTGGCAAAACCAAACGGATCTAGATACGTATTCGCGCTTTAATGTAAACAACATGCGTTCTGGTCACGTTTTTATCCCTTATGGATTACTGCAGACCACCAGCAACATGTACCATTATGCCATTAAGAGAAAACATGTAAACTTTCACGGTACAGTGTTAAGTAAACTTCACTGCCGAGGGCTGTAATCAAGGAGTTACAATGTTGATGAAAATGTTCTACTTACATCAACTTTGGAACTTTTTGATGACATCTGCAGTTGTTTTATTTTTTAAATGATGTGACTTAGATTTGGACCGTTATTTAAAACTTAGACTACTATGCTATAAGAAACATTATGCGATTTGACTGCACGTGTGGCGCAGAGGCTAAACCAGTGGCCTCGCCGCTTCGTGTCGCGGGTTCGAGTCCCGCGCCGGACAACTATTTGTGTGACCCATAAATAGTTGTTCCGAATCTATGTGTAATTTGTGTCCGTCCATTATATGTTTGTAAAAGACCCCGCAACACAGGGAATAGAATTCCTGGTGCGGGCGTTGTTAAAAAAAGAACAAAGAAAAGAAAAGATGTTTCACGGAACAAGGTTAAGTAAACTTTACTGCCGAGGTATGTAATCAAGGAGTTACAATGTTGATGAAAATGTTCTACTTACATCAACTTTGGAACTTTTTTTAAGTCATCTGCAGTTGTTTTATTTTTTTATTATGCGATCTGGATTTGGTTAGTCGTTTGAAACCAATCCTACCATGCTATAAGGGATATTATGCGATGTTTCACGGAACAGTGTCAAGTAAACTTTACTGCTGAGTTCTGTAATCAAGGAGTTACAATGTTGATGAAAATGTTCTACTTACATCAATTTTGGAACTTTTTTAAAGTCATCTGCAGTTGTTTTATTTTTTTATTATGTGATCTGGATTTGGATAGTCGTTTGAAACTAATCCTACCATGCTATAAGGGACATTATGCGATGTTTCACGGAACAGTGTCAAGTAAACTTTACAGCCGAGTTCTGTAATCAAGGAGTTACAATGTTGATGAAAATGTTATACTTACATCAACTTTGGAACTTTTTTTAAGTTATCTGCAGTTGTTTTATTTTTTTATTATGTGATCTGGATTTGGATAGTCGTTTGAAACCAATCCTACCATGCTATAAGGGACATTATGCGATGTTTCACAGAACAGTGTCAAGTAAACTTTACTGCCGAGTTCCGTAATCAAGGAGTTACAATGTTGATGAAAATGTTCTACTTACATCAACTTTGTAACTTGAAGACACCAGATGTTTTTTTATTACGTGATTTGGATTTGGACTTTGGATTTTAGTATATTCAGATACAATAGTTTATTCAGTGATATAAAAAAAATCACGAAGATTTTCCGATTGATCTTAACACTCTTAACAAGCCTTACGAATAAGTTGAATACAATATTATTATTATTTAACAAAACAGAATAAAGAAACATTTAACCATTCCTTATAAAATTTATTTTTAGTTAATTTGATATTATGCAGAATGGTTTTTTATAACGGTAAAAGCTCAGGAAACATGAAATGGCTTCACATCCGCAAAAATTGGAAATCGTGGGAGCGATCTGTCCTTATTGATATTATAAGAATGTTATGCTGCCGACTGTCGTAGAGCCGTATTATTGCTACACAATATTATGATTATTGGATATTGAAATGAAATTTAATAACGACAAAATAATAAGTGTAATAATATCAATACCTTTCCCTTTAATTATTTAAGTCGTGATTACCGTATTTGATTTTTGGATATTATTTTTAATTGAGACTTTTTCCTTTTACTTATAACAAAAAATATATTATAAAATACTTATGTAACCACCGATAATTATCTGTACCTCTACCGACCTAGGTACCTACGGTCTATAAGTACGTGACAGCCTAGTTCTTAGGCTATTAGACTGCCAAGCCACTGGTCTCCAATTCAAACCCACAGCGAGTACCATTTTTCTATCAAATTCATGTGCGTACTAGAAATTAATTATTGCGTTCCTAAAAACGGTGAACGAAAACATCGTAAAGAGACCTTAATGCCTGAAAGTTCTCGAAAATTTTGTCGATGGTATTTGAAGTCAGCTTACCCAACCCATTAGGCCAAGGTTAGACTATGGCCTATCTCATCTCATTTAAAGAGGAGATCCTTGCCCTGCAGTGAGACAGGAATGGGCAGCATTATATTTGCCTACCTACTATTTGTTTTAATTTTGACGACAATAGTAAAGCATGAAATAAGAAATTTTTCTCATCCATTTCATGTTTAGAATTTATATTAGGTACATATACTAAAGAATAGTTTTAAATCTCGATCCAATCATCACCAAATTTCACACTCTGGTCTTGTAGGTATGGGGATTGTCTAAAAAGTTCATCAAAATCCACTATCCGTGTTGGAGTTCATATGAACCTGAAATAATAGATAAAAGACGTGAAACTAATAATTCAAGTAAAAACTAAATCATATCAATAAAAACAACTTCATTTGAAAATAGTTCCTAAGCAACAAAATTTAGAGTTCCCCACTGTTACGACCAATGTGACACTGACTGCATTAAAAAAACTACAATATTAACATAACAGGTAAGGTTTTGATTGGAAACCCTTTTTCTATTTACATTTCTATTATGTTAAAAATCCGATAACATCCAATGATTTACGTTTGCCATTCGGACCGATTTAATTTATAACCGATACATCGAATAGAAATTCCGAATACAAGCATTCATTCATTCGGCTTTATATCGAGAAGTTTGGTTAGAAGCCGGTTTGGAGTTCTCTTGACACCGCATGCATACAACGAATACCGAATGTGGGGAATTTTCGCATACGATCAACGTGCTTCTCGATTGTATTGACGGGACCATCTTTATTTTTGGGCTTTGATAGATGTATGATAACGAAAGTGAGTTGGATTAGATTTACTTTCATGCCAACCAAGTGATTCTTTTGTGACGTTGAACTTGTGGAATGAGGAATTCTTTTTCCGCTTGCGTATTAGATGTCTGTGCCAATAATCTATATACTCAAGGTGTGTTATATGCAATTATTTCCATTGATATTTAATTATTATTTATATTATATGATTTTTATTTATATAATGATTTCTGAATCCAAATGGAAGCCTTAATATAGGGGAGTACGTAGATTTGATTACGACACCAAACAATTTAAGATTGGGTCTGGTCTAAATAAATTTTATTATATCACTTTGGAAGAACATAACGTCATCTCGCACATCGCACTATAAGCGAATCGATTGGAGAAGCACTTAAAGATTAAATATAATTAATATCTTGGGACACTAACATCTGACTGCCATCTGATCGCAAAGTAGGCCGAGTCTTTATTATTTAACCAGATAACTGATAAACTTACATATACATATATTTCACATACATAATTATACCTACATAAATGACACCTACATATAGAACAAGTAGATAATTGTGCTCATCAGATAAAGATTTATACTGGTTGGGAATCGAATCCACCTCTGGCTTAGCTGAGGTCATTTCACTAACCACTAGACCAACAGCTCAAAATACAGAACATTCTCAGATATCAAGCATTTTTATCGTAATATTGTGGCCCTATGTGCGAGTAAGGTTACAGAGTTATACGAACAGTGGGGAAGTTCGGCGAGGTGGAAATGACGTCATGTGCATTGCAAGCCACGGTAACCAACTTGATGGTATAAATTCCGATGCATAACGCCGTGGCCGTAAGTTGTAGATCATATGGTAAAGGTTTTAATACAATTAACTAAAGACGAAGAATAAGATTACGGACACATTAGAAATATTCATAATTATAATGACCTACTATACAGCTAACATCAACCCTAGGAAAGCCCAGTTGGCAAAACCAAACGGATCTAGATACGTATTCGCGCTTTAATGTAAACAACATGCGTTCTGGTCACGTTTTTATCCCTTATGGATTACTGCAGACCACCAGCAACATGTACCATTATGCCATTAAGAGAAAACATGTAAACTTTCACGGTACAGTGTTAAGTAAACTTCACTGCCGAGGGCTGTAATCAAGGAGTTACAATGTTGATGAAAATGTTCTACTTACATCAACTTTGGAACTTTTTGATGACATCTGCAGTTGTTTTATTTTTTAAATGATGTGACTTAGATTTGGACCGTTATTTAAAACTTAGACTACTATGCTATAAGAAACATTATGCGATTTGACTGCACGTGTGGCGCAGAGGCTAAACCAGTGGCCTCGCCGCTTCGTGTCGCGGG
The DNA here is from genome assembly GCA_951640165.1 of Pseudoips prasinana. Lineage (NCBI taxonomy): Eukaryota > Metazoa > Arthropoda > Insecta > Lepidoptera > Nolidae > Pseudoips > Pseudoips prasinana. The sequence continues at coordinate 12,977,862 of OX621245.1, read as the reverse complement.
TTCGAGTCCCGCGCCGGACAACTATTTGTGTGACCCATAAATAGTTGTTCCGAATCTATGTGTAATTTGCGTCCGTCCATTATATGTTTGTAAAAGACCCCGCAACACAGGGAATAGAATTCCTGGTGCGGGCGTTGTTAAAAAAAGAACAAAGAAAAGAAAAGATGTTTCACGGAACAAGGTTAAGTAAACTTTACTGCCGAGGTATGTAATCAAGGAGTTACAATGTTGATGAAAATGTTCTACTTACATCAACTTTGGAACTTTTTTTAAGTCATCTGCAGTTGTTTTATTTTTTTATTATGCGATCTGGATTTGGTTAGTCGTTTGAAACCAATCCTACCATGCTATAAGGGATATTATGCGATGTTTCACGGAACAGTGTCAAGTAAACTTTACTGCTGAGTTCTGTAATCAAGGAGTTACAATGTTGATGAAAATGTTCTACTTACATCAACTTTGGAACTTTTTTAAAGTCATCTGCAGTTGTTTTATTTTTTTATTATGTGATCTGGATTTGGATAGTCGTTTGAAACTAATCCTACCATGCTATAAGGGACATTATGCGATGTTTCACGGAACAGTGTCAAGTAAACTTTACAGCCGAGTTCTGTAATCAAGGAGTTACAATGTTGATGAAAATGTTATACTTACATAAACTTTGGAACTTTTTTTAAGTTATCTGCAGTTGTTTTATTTTTTTATTATGTGATCTGGATTTGGATAGTCGTTTGAAACCAATCCTACCATGCTATAAGGGACATTATGCGATGTTTCACAGAACAGTGTCAAGTAAACTTTACTGCCGAGTTCCGTAATCAAGGAGTTACAATGTTGATGAAAATGTTCTACTTACATCAACTTTGTAACTTGAAGACACCAGATGTTTTTTTATTACGTGATTTGGATTTGGACTTTGGATTTTAGTATATTCAGATACAATAGTTTATTCAGTGATATAAAAAAAATCACGAAGATTTTCCGATTGATCTTAACACTCTTAACAAGCCTTACGAATAAGTTGAATACAATATTATTATTATTTAACAAAACAGAATAAAGAAACATTTAACCATTCCTTATAAAATTTATTTTTAGTTAATTTGATATTATGCAGAATGGTTTTTTATAACGGTAAAAGCTCAGGAAACATGAAATGGCTTCACATCCGCAAAAATTGGAAATCGTGGGAGCGATCTGTCCTTATTGATATTATAAGAATGTTATGCTGCCGACTGTCGTAGAGCCGTATTATTGCTACACAATATTATGATTATTGGATATTGAAATGAAATTTAATAACGACAAAATAATAAGTGTAATAATATCAATACCTTTCCCTTTAATTATTTAAGTCGTGATTACCGTATTTGATTTTTGGATATTATTTTTAATTGAGACTTTTTCCTTTTACTTATAACAAAAAATATATTATAAAATACTTATGTAACCACCGATAATTATCTGTACCTCTACCGACCTAGGTACCTACGGTCTATAAGTACGTGACAGCCTAGTTCTTAGGCTATTAGACTGCCAAGCCACTGGTCTCCAATTCAAACCCACAGCGAGTACCATTTTTCTATCAAATTCATGTGCGTACTAGAAATTAATTATTGCGTTCCTAAAAACGGTGAACGAAAACATCGTAAAGAGACCTTAATGCCTGAAAGTTCTCGAAAATTTTGTCGATGGTATTTGAAGTCAGCTTACCCAACCCATTAGGCCAAGGTTAGACTATGGCCTATCTCATCTCATTTAAAGAGGAGATCCTTGCCCTGCAGTGAGACAGGAATGGGCAGCATTATATTTGCCTACCTACTATTTGTTTTAATTTTGACGACAATAGTAAAGCATGAAATAAGAAATTTTTCTCATCCATTTCATGTTTAGAATTTATATTAGGTACATATACTAAAGAATAGTTTTAAATCTCGATCCAATCATCACCAAATTTCACACTCTGGTCTTGTAGGTATGGGGATTGTCTAAAAAGTTCATCAAAATCCACTATCCGTGTTGGAGTTCATATGAACCTGAAATAATAGATAAAAGACGTGAAACTAATAATTCAAGTAAAAACTAAATCATATCAATAAAAACAACTTCATTTGAAAATAGTTCCTAAGCAACAAAATTTAGAGTTCCCCACTGTTACGACCAATGTGACACTGACTGCATTAAAAAAACTACAATATTAACATAACAGGTAAGGTTTTGATTGGAAACCCTTTTTCTATTTACATTTCTATTATGTTAAAAATCCGATAACATCCAATGATTTACGTTTGCCATTCGGACCGATTTAATTTATAACCGATACATCGAATAGAAATTCCGAATACAAGCATTCATTCATTCGGCTTTATATCGAGAAGTTTGGTTAGAAGCCGGTTTGGAGATGCTGAGAATATGCCGATTTGCGATAAACCAATACCGTTAATAGAAAAAAAGAAATTATCTCCAGATGTCATTGAACGCATTACGACTGTATGAACCTCAAGCCTCTGCTCTGGTACCTTGTAATTTACGTGAAAATATTTTTAACATTTACGCGTCTATACTGCACGCTATAATGTTGAACGTGCTGCATCCGTTATTCGTGACTTTGTTAATTCATTTTGCCAAAAGTAATGAACGAGATCTTGGACACGTGTTTTTATGATGACTTTATAGTTAACTTAGGAGGCTGTCACTGCGTCACCGGACATAAGATATGACCGGGGAACCTGCGCTAGAAGATTCCACCTTTGGGGTTCGAACCTCGGCTCAGAGTGGTTAATGACGTGGCGTCCCCACGAGATAACCTGATTGTAGGAACTTTGTATGCAACATTGGCTCTGCGGTAGTATTTCGTATACTACCGTAGAGCCAATGCTGCATAAAACGGCCTTGTTATACTTTCTGAGCCGGAAACCATGTGTCGTAGTGTTGATTGCTTACAATCAAGTTTAAAATACGTGCACTCTTGCTCAACTGTAAAAGTATAATTGTGTTGTACAATTTAATCAATGTTAAATTAGAACCTTTTGGCCTTACAAAATAAATAAGTACAGTCAATAAATAAAATAATATCAAGGTACCTTCAGATAGAAGATCTTTATCAAGCAGTAAATAACGAGGTGTCAGAACCTACTGCAATCAAAAGGAAATTATGAGCATACCACTTATAAGCTCGATTACAAAATTTCCTGTTTTAACGCGAAATTAAATAGCATACAAAGATTTACTAACACTAACCAAGTAACTGCGGCAAGTGCAATTACAATTAATTAGCAAGTATGGTAGTCAATTAATATTTAACACTAAATACATCTTTCATTTTGTTGTAAATAAATTGTAGATTCTGCTAGGAGTTAGTTGTAACACTGGACACACCAACAACCATAAGGCGTGAGAATAAGGTTCACATTAGAACTAAACTATTGTTACTGAACTAATATTGGTAGTACGTATAAAGCACTGGTTAAACTAGAATCTAATATGCTAGTTAAGAGTATAAATCAGACTTAAGATTATGCTCTTTATTTATTGAAAAACATGTAATATTGCAGTTGACAAATGAGAAAATTGTGATAAAGTAAGATAAATTTGTGGACCTGAACTTGTTTGAGACTGGAAATATTGCTGGAAATAAAGCAGATACCGTAATCAATCAAACACTTTCCTGTTTCATTTTTCGATACAAACTTTCCTGCAGCTTATAGGTAAATTTCTACGTTTTGTTATTTTTTGATCCTGTTATTTTTATTTTAGTTTATAATGTTCTAATAGTATTATTACAAATAACTAATTTGAATTGAAGTTTTTATTTCTCTCATTATATGCTTGATTTAAATTTAGTATTTAAAATTATTAATGAAGAATTTAGTTTTATTTTATTACTTAACACTAGAATGCGGCATAATTTTGAGTATATAGGTACCTATCTAATTAAATTATATAGAAAGTTCACCTAGATTCTTAGTTTGCATCATTACAAACAGATGATAAGATGCCTAAATCTTATTATTGTCCAAAAGCACAACTATAGATGAAACAGTTCGTATGTTCTTTTAAAACCTATTAAATTAAACCTAATATAAGAGAATCCCTCAATATAGATTCACTTCAAAATAAGAAATAAAGAACACTTAAGTCTCGACCACTTGATGTCATAGGAACAAATCAATTAAAATTAGTTTCGATTCGTGTTCTATATTTGATCTGCAAGCTTACATACATACATAAGGAATAACGTTGTTATAACCGAACCAGAAATAATACCTTTAGATCATTTCATGTACGTAACAATTGAAGCACACCTAATCACTACAGACACCACTTACAATGTAGTAACAGAATTACTTGCTCGATATAACAATCTAATACGATCAATACGTACACTAACCTGCACAATAAAGCGACCAGTTGGTAGGAAGTCAATAAAATAATAGCGTATCCAGCCCACAATAGTACGACTACGGAGTGCAGAGCAAACAATGATGCTCGTAAACAATCTTATTGTGAACACAGAACTACGACTTTGCGATTATTAGACATCTTTTATATTAAAATATATATGATCATTAAAATAAATTAATAGTATACGCTGACAGTCATTAGAAGCTATCTCGTATATCAATTATTCACAATGGTCTAATAATTTAATCTTTAAATCTGGATAAGCAACAAAAAACTGACAAAAAAAGAATAACATAAATGTAATTTTAACTAGGTCTTAAGTTAAAATTAACTTAATCTAAAGCATAAAGAGAGCAATAATGTTGATGTCGATATAGAAAACCAGCTACCTATTAAACCGTAAATGTAGGTGAGACTTTTGATAATGCTATAGGTGGGCTTTCAAAGCAATTGAAAAATTGTGGCAGGTAAATTATATTACGTTACAAATATTCATTAAAATTTCTTTAAAGGTCTTCTATGTCCAATTCATTAGTTATTCCTATTTAGTACGATTAATCGCAATAATATCTAAATTTCATTAAAATCGCACGTCTATCAGTTCGGTATAAATTGCGTTAAACGTAATACTTATATCTTGTAGTAGCTCATTGAAAATCAATGGCGTTTTACGATTAACAATATTATTGTCGGGTTATAAATTTATTGTTTACTCTTTTTACTATTTATAGGTATTTAAACGTATACTTTGTTTTAAATTTATTTTATTTCTTGCTGGTGTTTTATTGTGACATTGTTTAAGTGACATTCGCTTTTTCTGTAATAGTTTGGATTAAACTAAGATCTCATGCCAATTTGAAGTTTACTTGAAGCTCCCTTGGTAGGGTATTTAGTAAATATTTTCTTAGAGTGTTACAGAGTTATCTTCAGGCAAATATATATTACGTTATTACAAGTCAGTTTAAAGAATTTGCTTGACTCGGTGTTTCACAATGAGATTTCATAGTTATTAATCTCATGGTGAGTAAATTATAAGTGACTACGACCTAACTTCTGACCGGACGATAGATAGAAAATAAATATATAATTATTCTAAATACTCCGAATATAAGCCTTTTTTTACTTTGAGTTAGATGATTGTAATTTTCGTTTTAAATAACGTACAGTCTTTCCATGTATTTCCGTGTCAGTCCATGAGCGACAACAAGCGATGTATCCAATCCAAATCAGTTACAGAGTTCTTGAGTTTATCCATTACAAACCTGCAAACAAACAAACATACAAAAATTGTAATCCTTTCAGTTTATAATATTAGTTCAGAAGTTCATACACTTATTTGTACATCTGTTGTATTATACACACTTGTTGTAAGTATTACTATTGTAATTTTAATAGAGTTGGTGCTTTACATAGAATGACTACAAATAAGTTCAATCAGATACTTATTGTTCACCCCACCACAAACATTAGACAACCTTGAGAAATGTTGCTGTTATGGGTTCATAAAATATATTGAACAAATAATAAAATCATCAAACAGCCATATCGACATTTTAAAATTACAGTCGTGACTTTCATTCTTAGACGTTGAAAGCTTACGGCGATGTATTATTTAACGTCGGGGCGCGAGTAACACAAATCATTCCGATGTCTCACACTGCAATCGTATCGATTATGCTCGGATTTAAAAGAATAATTTTGAACCCTACAGAGCAAATAACGACATTAATTGCGTGAACTATTTGATAAATAATGTGGGGAAATATAAAAGCAAAAATGTGGCCAATGCCATGGTTGTTACCATGTTCTTCAGCTGTAAGGCAGGCAAAATAAAGTGGATGGTCTAAAGCAGAACCTCAAGAGCTTAGTATACGCTAAGGCCTTTAAAAATGATACACTCATAACCAGTTGATGATACGGAAACGAACGACGATATATTAATGGATGGGTAACCGCAAGTGGTTTAATTAATGAGCATTTCCGTTTTTTTGAGGGCACATATTAAGGGCCTTACATAAATCTTCATTGGCACCATTGCATGAAAGAGATGTAAAAACCTCTGACTTCGGATACAATTTCATAAAGTGTCTCACTAATTATGATCGCACCGATACAGTGTATAATTAATCTTATTTGTTCGTGCCGTCTGCAATTAACATCGAAATTAGGTGAAACTGGTTGTCTCTGTCATGAAGTTGTAAGAAATCGAGGTTCCGAAAAATCCTGTTCTCATTACTGATTCAGCGAAGTGCAAAAGCTGACGCGAAAACAATCGTTTATTAATAAAGGCGACAGCAAAACATCGGTTAGTGTGGAATAAATCGGATATGAATAGCTGATGGTCCTTATAGTGTATTAGTGACACGTACGGGTCTGGACGGAGATTGTCAGTACATACAGTTCTTTTAGCGGTGTCGGCGGATAGGGTTGACATTGCGTCATCATGTTTCTTGTAAACGCGATGGTAATGCGCAAGCGCAAGTTATAATTTTATTAATATTTCACCACAGTATCAATTTCTTCGTATTGAACGCATTTAACGTCAAGCAGCTTGAATTGGCCCACTGGAGTCCCACTATGCGGCTTGATCTTCTTGCCTTGCAGAGAGATTTTGCCTCATTTTGTGAACTTTACCGCTTCTATTAGTCACCATGTTCCGCCTACCTTTTCTCTGAAAATTTCATTTATATCACCTGGATTTATGATCGACAACCGTGCGGTTCATAAGAAATATTTTGCTTTAAAGAGGTGTCGCAGCCGATGCCGCCACATTATTAAGTGTTTGGTTTACCAAGTATCAAGCTCTTCCAGTTTTATTGAGAACATCTGGGCCAAATAAGATACCTCTGTAATAAATCCCATAGGTGTACTTATGGCATCAAAAGGTCCCAAAGTATTATTGAATTTGATGCTTTTACAAATGCCAGTGGCTAGTTTAATTCTAGAGCTCTCTGTCTAGGTGCATAGATGAAAAGAAACTTGAGAAATAACTATAGCCTTACCAGTTTATTTTATAAAATATTTGTGGATAAATATTAATCATAATTTCATCAGTTTAAATAACCGATATATAGGCTCACGCCTGTTTCCCAGAGGGGTAGGCAGAGACAACTGTTTTCCATTTGTCACGTTCCTTGCACACTTTTGCTTAATCCGATACGTTCTTCTATAAGACTCTAGAAGTCCATGTTGCCCTTATTATTCGGATAAACTTATTAAAGTGAGAAAACTTAAAGAAAAATCTAAGCTGACCCAATAAGTGGTCCCACTAAGTGAGAGCATTAAGGGACTCAAAATCACGGTTGATCTGAATATGAAATTCCTTCAGAACTAAAGAAACAAGAAAAAAAAGGGTTTTCTAGGACAGTGTTTATGAAAAAAATATGCCTCTTGTTTAGTAGTACGTGTGCTTCTCTCTGATAATTTCCGAAGTTGCGCTATCCGCATCCATCGGTTTCCAGTAACCACCACAAGATCATCGGCCCATCTTGAAGGAGTCCTTCCTACGCTGCGGCCTCTGTTAAGCGAGGCGACTGTGTGTGTCGCAGTGTGTCAGTCAACCAAGGGGTTGACACTCAAGAACTTATCTGCACCAATGGACACGAGTCGACTGCACGTATGGTGCAGCGGCTTAGACAGTCGACTCGCCGTTCGAGTGACGCGGGTTAGAGTCCCGCGCCGAATAACCATTTGTGTGACCCATAAATGGTTGTTCTGAGCCTGGATGTAATTTGTGTCCGTCTATTATATGTTTGTAAAGTACCCCGAGGCACAGGGATATTACTCCTTAATGCGGGGATTGTCTTTAAAAAAAATGCTGTCGGTTCTACGAGCTATGTGCTCCGCCCACTGCCACTTCAGCTTGGCAATTCTGCGGGCTATGCCCGTTACTGTGTTTCTCCTGCGGATTTCGATAATCTCCAACTCCGAACATAGCCTCTATTGCTCTTTAGGTGACCCTGAGCCTTCTTATGAGGTCCCTAGTGAGCGACCACGTCTCTGTTCCGTAAGTCTTCACTGGCAAAACACTGGTCGAAGACTTTTGACTTGAGACACGACTTAGTAGGTCCCTGCACTTTTATAATGTATATATGCCAACCCTGTTCCGCGACCAAAAATCAATTCAATAATTGTTGTTCGGGTAGATACGTAAGCTTAATGTCTTCATCAATAACTGATAATTTATGTACAGCACGATCGGTACAAGACGAAATTGCGGCCGCCGGCTCCCCTTTGTAATCAGTGCAGAATTATAAAGGCATTGGAACACCGCAGGGCCAGTTCGCCGTGTTATTATAAAAGTTATATCTCAATGAATGTACTGAATGATTGTGTTTTTAATCGAACTGAAATATGTAGAGTATATAGCACATTATGTAAAACCAGTTGAAAGACAGTGAAATATAGAGATCGCTTCTGAATACTTTAACAACCCGTGGGTGAGAAATATGTTTAGAATTTCAAGACGACGACGTATGAATAACTACTTAGCTTCATATATGATCTCAGATTATTAGCGCCCATCTTTTTAATCAGTTTTTCATAATAATTATTAGACCACGGTGCACATATAATAAGTACACCGGCTAAGAGCAAGTTGTACATGAAGGGTTCCATAACATTGAGATAACTTATTATTTATAACTTTATTTTATGTATATTATCTGTTGTTAAAAATACTTTTTAGGTAGAAATACTTACCTTTTATGGTTCATCATATATATACAGCCCGCGAACAGACAAATTGAGGGACGGAGATTCGGACGGTATTTGTTCGTAAAATAGGCATACAAAAGGAGTTAAACACGATTATAAGAACGTATCAACAAAACATTATAACTAAATCATATAATTTATTAGAACACACATTTTATTAGCAAATATAATAAAAAGGTAATTATGATTATCTCCGCTCAAAAATCTGTTTTATTATTTATATTTTAAAAAATATGTGTTTATAATTATTTTATAACGATACTGAACAATAAGGAAACTTATTTCCTTAACTTTAATTAGAAATATAAGAAACAAAAATGTTAAAAGTTTTAATAATGAAAAGTACCTATGCTCTCTTTACGTCAGAGAATTAACACTTCCGTCGAACTCAACACGCGTTATATAACGAACAATTTTAAAATATCTCTCCAACAGTTTATTGTACAAGACATTGATAAATCATAACATATAACAGGCATATAACGTACGAAACGTCTTAAAATAAACACATTCGGCTTCTAAAGTATTTATACTGAAGAACTTGATGGATGTCTATCATTAACAGGCGGGTGCATGGCGCTTGTTTACTGAAGATAAGCGCAGTTTGGCCTCTTGAAAATTTTCGGTGGCTATTTCGAACAAGCTCTTTTATTAGTTTTAAAAAAGGTCGTTTAGATTACAACCGCGTTGGAGGGTTGGGTGGCTTATTGGCCTTTGAAATATTAGGTGGTGGGATTAATGGCACTCTCGAGAAATATTGTACTTATTATGAGGTATTGCTCTCTATATATTTTTTTTTCGTTGGAAAAGTCGCACGTTTTTCTTTTATACGAGTATAATTTTGAACGGTTTATGTTGTATACACTTTAAGAGGTACGAATATATCAAATAAATTTTGCGCCCTGTTACTTTGCTGGAACGATGGTATTGTGTGTATATTACTCTGTGTATCAAATAATTTTACAAACATAATTAAGTTATTTAGTTCACTTAGTACATAAACTTCGAGACTTAAAATCATGTTAAATCTGAGTTAACTTTCATTTCTAGATACATATGTATACATATGAAACTTACTTTAAGGTGTTCTTAAAATCACACTTGTTGAAAAGATTCTTTAAGCTGACCGAAAATAGCTGCAAAGTTAATCAGAGCTCTGAATTAAGTTTTATTTGTAAATATTAATCTTAGACTCTGTTTACTGCAATATTTACCGATCGGTGAATAAATATAGAAAAATCTTGAACAGAACTTTCAAATGAAATTATAATAAATATTCCATAATCGTTTAATTTATTTTATTTATTTAATCATTAATATAGGTACACACGAAAAAGTAATACAAAAATAAATTGTAAAAGAAAATAATATGCACGAAGGCACTGCTTATTTCAAAGAAATTTCTACCAGCAACTAATTAGTAAATAAAACATGATGGTTTGGTGAATTTTTGTGAACTTTCATCTACTATCAAATTAGAACTGAATATGTCTTCTGCCTGGGACTCGAACCCAAAACACAAAGGCGCGAGTTGACCACCTAAACCAAAGTTTATATTAGTAATATTCTATATTATTCACAATAACCTAATTATATATACTTCTAAAAACTTTCGAATAAACGTATCCAAATGTATACGTAAATGCCAATTATATTTCAGTAGAGAGTTGTTACCCATGACCTAACAATACCCGCGCAGCCTCGTATACACCGGTAGGTATCTAACGTGTAGGTTATGCATACCGGTCCAGAAATAAACCTAAACCGGGTCCGCCGTAATATCTTCATCAAGAGGTGTGTTCAATCGATTATACCGCTGTGCCTTATAAACTATATGTACACTTTAGTATACAACCTGCTGAGAGATATTGCGCGGTCTTTGATTTTTATTTGCAAAGCTGTATACGCGGCGCGAATGCGCTTAAGTTTCTGTACTTTAAATCCGGATATCTCTGATTGCACTTTTCGCTTAAGGTCGTTTTTCGGTTCCGCTCATAAATATTATCGCTCGTTCTCATGAACACGATAAAGATGTCGCAATTGAATCTGAGTATTAATTAATTCTTGGGTGTAAATCAAAACTCTGTTTTTTATGACTTAATAATACCCTACAATGTTATATCTCAGTGTAATCAAGTTTATTAAATTACTTTTATAATAAAGTCGTGAAAGTTATTCTTTAAATCGTACTTATCTTCAATTTTTCATCGGCACTATAAATGTGGGGCCAACAGTAATCAAAATCGACAGTTTTATTTCGATGGTCACAAATTACATCTTGCTACCGTGGCCGCTAACATAAAATGTGTTGTTAGTTTTAATTTTGCAAGCTAATATTTAATTAATGAACATTTCTCCAAATTATAAAGCAAGTATCAAATTTAATGGACAAAACGGTGAAGGCATTAATTCAAAAAAATCCAGCAGACATTCAGAGCGTGTATAGCGAAAGCTTTTAATCAATGTGCTACGCGCAACCGCGAAGCGAATCGCCAACTTATGCGTCTTTTACTTTAGTATGTAGATGAGCTTAATTCACTCGCATCCACTCAGAGTATGTTAAACACTCATCGGTGGTATTTTTAATGTGAAATTTCCTTCCAGATCCCGAGATAAACTGTAAAAATTACACCGTTTTAAAGCATTTCTCTCTCGGCCGCAGTTTGTCATTTAGCACACCCTTAATATCGATGCCAGTGCCAGATAGCCTCGTGTTTATGTCGCTTAAATTAAATTGCCTGTGTTGATTATTGTGACACTGCTTTTTGTATGTGTTGAAATTTATTACGCTCCATATTTTGCGAAAATAGTGTGGACTTAGCTTATTTTTCTGGTGTTAATCGTTATAAATTGAATTAATAAATATAAGTGTACATTGATCGCTGCCGTGATCTACAACCACTTATTAGGGCTATTAATAAAGTAATGTTGTCATAAAAATCAATATAAACACCATAACATTCTATAAACGCAGCCACGATTTAACTTAACGTCTTCATTAGGGCGCGCACGACCTCCCGATCGCCGACTCGCGGCAATTTTCGACTCGGTTCGGTTTACAGTCGCGGCCATAATTTGCGTTGTTCGGGCCCGATTTGTCGGGCGGCTCTGCAATTCTGAAAGCGCTGTGCTCGCCCGACAATTTCCAAGAGGTCTTCTCGAGCAATTTTCGAAGGAGAGCGATTGGTACACTCGCAATGTTTGAGGTGCCCGAGTCCCACGTCGTAATTGATGCTTGGGGCAGGTCGCAATTTTAAAATTTACCATGATTGAGTGTTCACCTTTACTGTAGCGAAACTTAAACGCTTTTAAATTTCCGCACGATGCTAGTAATTTGGGTGAAATATTCATTAAATTGTTGTTTAAAACAATGGTTTCATCAGATAGGTATGGTAACATTTTTTATATTCTTTAATAATTACAAAAACCATTGCAGTCGAGCAAAACGAACTGAACAAAAAAAAAAATTGCGGATGTGGGTAACACAAATATTAAAGTTCCAAAGAAATTAACAAAAAATCTTTTGGCACGTTAAATTGCGATTTCTTTTCAAAGGTATGGTTAATGCTCTAATTATCTGTTCTATTCATCCGACCGACTAACTTGTTGCCACATTTTTTATAAGCGCAGCATCTCCTTTTTTACTAGAAAATATAATTGTACAACCTGAGCCCGCGCATGGAACAGCACAACAAAATGATTAATGTGTTCTGGCTAGTTGATTGTATTTTTCTCCCAAAAAACGTCGAGCTTTATCTCTCGGCGGTCGACAGGTAACAAATCTTGCTTTTTAAATATTATTACTCATCGTATTCGATTTGGGAACGAGCTCGCTACGAATGCTTTATCACCACCTACTCGGCGTCCCGCGGCTCACGATTCTTTGGTCCCCCTAAACTTTATTCAAATGCGACACACATTCATCTATCTGTCTCGGTCGCACGCGTGATGATTAGTCGTCTTCCGAATATATCCATCTCGCACTTTACTAAAATAGACCGTGCCCAAGCGCAAAGTGTTCGTGTCAAAACTTTTGTATAGAGTCGGATAATGGCTTACGAAATTTTTCCCCTACCTCGTGACTTTTTTTACAGTCGATTTTGTATGTTGGGGTTGTGAAGTAGTGTAAAAATATTCTGGATCTGTAGATGCGGTGTTTTATTAAAGTACGTATAGGCTCCGTGTGATATCGGGCAGATGCCTTCTCCGCTCTATGTGAGCACAGAACACGACTCTGTTTTAGTATGGACAACAGTGTCAGTTGTAAATAAGAATTTGTATAGGCCATACGTATCGTAGTAGTGAGCGCGGTACGATACGCGCCTAATATTTAATACGAACTTAATTGGTCACAGTTCAAGATAGTTGATTATTGCTTTTAATTTATTGTTGTCAAATAAGAACTTGATGAATTTATTATAGTTTTAGTGAATTTGATAGTGATATTCAAGATTGTTTATTGGTGTTCTAGTGTCATCATCATTCATCCAATTAGTGATTCATTCAAGATTTTTAAAGGATTTTTATTGATTGTGAGTACGAATGATCTTTTAAAACTTTTATTGACCTTTCATTTTAATATTTTTGATACGTTTGAAATTATTTTAGACTAATTAAACATAGGTAAAGAGACTTATTAGAATTTTTGAGGATTTTTGAGTCAAAATATTTTATTTTAATTTTGAACCAAAATACTTTTTATCTAAGTTGTGTTCATAGAAGTTACTAAAAATATTCCTTATAATCCTATGTTTAGTTTTATATTTTTTTATATAAATAATTATGTGAAGAATACAAATAGCGGCTAAACGCAAACTTTAAAGGCCGCCAAGTGGAATGCATCGCGATAAAAGATGTCATCCCGATCCTCAGACTTAAAAGCGAAATCAAACCATATTGATACCATACGATCAACCGATAAACAACTCTGACTAAACGTGTCAAAGTTCAAAATACGTTGTCATCAAAAGGTCACTACTTTTTTATCAAAGAACCAAAACAAAAATTCAGACCTAGCTTTGGGAATTCATAAAATCAAACCTCCATCCGATTCGTTTTGTTGTTCCCCGAAATCGTGCTGTTTTGTTTTTATTGAACATTTTTCATAATCATTTTAGTTAACTGGAGTCACGCTTCGTGTTCCCTTGAAAGCATGTATTTTATACATACCTAAATACATTACAAACACTCGAGTGCTTTCTAACCTCCACAAGAAAATAAAAGGCGCGCACAATATTGCCGGTACCTGAACTGAATGCAGTGCTTTTATCACTTAGGTATTTTTGTCAGTGACTTCCTCAGATAGCGAAGCTCTCACCGGCGAGGAAATGAAATTCTTATCGTGCTCCTGTAGAAAGAAGCTCTCCTCTTATCCACAGGAAATATATCGGGGGAAGCCGAGTCGCTTGCAATAACCGACATCTGATTGTCGAAAGAAATCTTGGGCAAATCTCGGGATCCAGCTAAAAATATATCGTACGCAATACATAGGGTGAGATTGAAGGGAGAATACCAACATGATTGAAACCGTTTTTTGTAAATTGAATTTCGAAACGTTTGAGGATTGTTCGTTTATTTTTATAATGAAACTTGGCGGCTGAACAATTTGTAACTCATAAATTTGAAGAGCAATTAAGACGCAATTAAAGCTTTAAATAATTTCGAATCAATACAAATATGTATAGTTGAGCTAATAAATGGTGTAAAAACGACAGCACAAACAAGCACCGCGTTTATTATTGTCATGCAAAGCGACTCGATTACATACGAAATCACAGAATGCGTTCGAAAATTTTCAACAATGATGTCCCCTTTTTCATTCTGACGCTACAGAAAATTTACGATCGGTCCCCGCGAGCGAGCATTTCGTGCCTGATGTTTCTAAAAATGTGTCAAACTTTTTTACAAACTTCTTTCATTTAGCTGCGTCCGGCCTTCCTCTTTAGCCTTGCAAGTTTTTATTTCTATTGTTTATTTTTTAGTCTCTATTGAAATGTCGCCAGGGCAAAGGATTCTGAACAACGCCGTAAAAACTGGGCACCCTGTGAGTAAATGAAATTTCTCTTTTTTAAATGCTCTTTTGTACTTGTGCCTTTGGGATGTCACTTGTTTTGTGGATTTTAGTGACATTAAAAAAAAGTAAAAGCCGTTGAATGCAAAATTTAAAGCTGAATTCTTAAATTTGAAAGAGCACCATAAATTGATCGGCAATTAACGGAATCTGATATACAATCACAGTATCGATTCTTATATTGGGGTAAATTTTATTAGTAAACTTATCTTCACAGGAATGGTAGGGTCATGAATGTCATGGGGTAAATGAATATCATTTCGCAGATTATCTTAACTTTGGAAGCATAATCAGCTTTTGTTGCATCTTAACTTGAAAGAGGATCTCAGCTCGGTGATGCGATTCGTTCATAAATAATGCCCTAAAAAAACAATGAAATTTTATTTATTGTTTGACGCCCGTCACATATGATATATATAGTTACACCATTTATACTTATAAACGGCTGAACCGATTTTTATGATCATTGATTTGTTTGATCTCCCTTTGCCACGAGTAGCAGTATAACTATTAAAACATCGTAAAATGCACGAAATAAAATGTTTGAGGAAAATGAAAAAAAAGTCATGACGGTTGTGATGTACCTTCTAAACGGCCGTACCGAAACGAATGAAATTTTTGTATTTAAGCAGGTCACTTTTTTCGATAGTTTAGATTTACAATTGGACTCGGTAGGTAGGACTACGTTCAGAATCCTAGTTCTTTTTTATTTTTAATGCAGGATAACGAATGGTGGAGCAGCTTGTTACTATCAAAGGCGTTGGATACGCCGAATGTGTCTAAAACACATTTTTCATTTTGTACCAAAATCGCCAACAACAATTCAAAATATAGAAAAAGTGTAATAGACGTTGTTCTATAAATTTAGATTAAAACAAACGAAAGAAAACGTATAACTATTTGCTTTAAAGCGACCTAGTTTTTCGCAAATTGTAGCTACATTCATTAGTCCTTACCCATCACTAATTAGTTTAAAACAGAAACTAAAATCATCAAAATTTGTATGTAATGCGCTAATGTTCTTTTGTTTATATTTTCAATTATACGTGTTACGCACACTTCCAGCTTATCCAATGCCCTTAAACAACGATTCTAATTAAATAATAAATAAAATAAAAAAGGTTTTTATTCACGTAGACTTTAAAAAAGCGCTTGTAAATAGTCAGAACATGTTTGTAGTAATACAGTTATTATTTCTAGTTGCATATTACAGATATTTAGGTACACGGAATGTTAAAACATTTATACAATTTATTTTATAATAGTAGTGATATTTAGCTAGCTTGTATTAAGTTATTGTCAAGGAGATTATGTTTAGGTTTAATGATTGAAATTTATATTTTACTCCATATTGTCTGAATGTTTCTGTCGATATTAACCTTTGCTTAATCCGCCACGCTTATATTTGGGAGAACTCGGTTACAAGAGTTCTTATGTACAAAGAGCTCGGTCACCAAGATACTATAACTAACTTAGGTAGTAAATAGATCTATTTTCAATAAATGACTAATGTCCACGGGGCATTCTGCACACGGCGACTTCATTTGCAGTATTTCTCGTAGCAGGAAGTAATCCAAATCGCTTCGGGGTTTGATCAGGGACTCTTATTTGTTTCTTCTTTTATCATCGCGAAGTTTTGCATAATCGGTTTATTTAGAATTTATAAAGTGTCCCTCGATGATTTCTTTGGGCACGGCGGTTGGAAACCGGTTCTTGTTATACGTTTTTGTCGTATCTCAGCTAACGTTTATACCCGATTGTATTCGAATATAATAAAACTAAGTAGGTGCCACATTTGTGTGTGCACACAGTTAATTTTGTGGAGATAAGTGCTATTTACATAATTGATATCGATTTGGAATCGGATATTTGGAATGTTTAGGTAGCAGAATCGATATTACCTTATTACATATTCTTTCGCCGTTGTGAATAAAAAACAAAGAATATTTGAATATTTTAAATGAGGCCTCCTTCCATATAGTCAGCAAAGGAGAAATTTACACCGGGCTTATTAAAAACAGCATCGTTTTTAAGTTATTAATTCCGTAAGTAATGGAATCAGGCGTTACTTTGCGGAAATCCATAACAATCAAAATACAAAATCAATATGTAGTGTTAATTCCGCTAATTGTCAGTTTAATCATGCCGGGTTGCAATTTGCACCGCCCTCCCGCCCGCAAAAATGTGCACATGCAAGAAGGACAATATAAAAATTATTAATTCCGGCAAATTTTTATGTAATATATGGTATGTAACGCAATTCCTGCGTTGTTTTTGAACCGATTTAGTTATTTTTATTAAATGAAAAAAAATAAAAATAAAATGTAAAGCGTTTATATACATATGGTCCCATTTACATTTGATAAAAATCGGTTTTTATGTACAATATGTATTTAAATAGTTTAATCATTGTTTTAAACATTTCTATGTACTATTTAGGCACAATAGTACATAGAAATGTGCCATTAAAACATTGTGTTTCCTAAGATCGTAGGTTGTAGCTCGGTACCCATAGATATATAATGCTTCCGTATATTATATTGACGCTTGCTTATAATCTGCAAACTCTGAGAAATATCAATTGAGAGAAGTGTAACATGGCGGGAAGAGCGAGCGTGGGCGACAACATAGGAAGTTATCAGAGGCTGCATATGTATAGATCAAAAGTAGGTTGGTACCTACGTAATACCAAGCTCAAGAATGGTATAGACATTATACAATAGACAATCAATATCATTTAGTACCGGATTTACCTAAGTAATATTTTATGAGATACTAGCTGTACCCCGCGGTTTTACCCGCGTTAAACTTTATAAATTATCACAGCTCCTCCCCCGTAGGTGATAGCGTGATAATATGTAGCCTATATGTTGACCCGACCTCTTATTCATACAAAATTTGAAGTAAATCCATGCAGTACTTTTTGAGTTTAGTCCGGACATACATACAGACAAACAGACACAAAGACAAAAATTCTAAAAACTATATTTTAGGCTTCGATATCGATTGCAGATCACGCCCCAAGTATCCTTTAGAAAAAAAATCAATGTACAGTTTTGACTTTCCTACGATTTTATTATATGTATAGATAGATAAGATATTAATGCTGTGTGTCATCCCGTGGGGGACGTAATTGTGGACCCGAGGAAATATCTACCATCTTCAAGACGGGCAGTAGCTTCCTTCTGAGTTCCATTTTACTGCGATCGCCAACCCGTCTGCCAAGCGTAGCTATTATGTCATATCCCCCCATCATGAATCTTGGCTTGTCTAGCAGTTCTTTCAGCTGTAATGATGATGATGATTTATATTAAAAAAATAATACTTTTTTATTTTAAATACTTACAACTTATCTTCAATTTATTTTTTCTTCTAGGCTTAAAAAAACATATGAATGGTTACATATAAATTTCTTATCGATTAAGGAATTACAAAATCGGTTGAAATACAAAGGAGAAAGAGAATACGACTAACATACATACAAAAAATAAACATACAGATGAATTGATAACCAGATGTTGAAGTGGGTTCAAAATAACTATATAATAATAAACTATCTACTGACGGACGCCCCAGAATTTGATTACAAACATTCTACTATGTTGCATGGACATCAATATTTTTTTCTATTTTCTATGTGTTAGAATAAATTAGTTTTAACTGGGATCCAACACATCCTATGTTTTATTGTAGATTATGTAATATTATGTAAAACTATTTATTCTAACACACAGAAAATAGAAAAATCTCGTCGAAGAATTAAAAATATGAACAAAGTCAGCTAACTAAACCCATAAGTATAAGTTACGATAAACTAAACTATAAAGTCGAGATAGCCTAATAATAATAATAATATCTGGGGACAATGTCACACAGATCATCCTAGCCCCAAACTAAGCAAAGCTTGTACTATGGGTACCAGGCAACAATATACATACTTATATAGATAGATAAATACATATATACATAGAAAACATCCATGACTCAGAAACAAATATTCGTGCTCATCACACAAATATTTGCACTTACCGGGATTCGAACCCAGGACCACCAGCTTCGTAGGCAGGAGCACTACCAACTAGGCTATGGTGACCGTCAATGGGTAGACCGTTGGACTGTGGAGTCAGTGGTCTCGAGTGCAAACCCAAGGCGCTCACCACTGACTTTTCGAATACATTTGCGTATAAGAAATGAATTAAACTGTACTTAAAACGGTGAAGAAAAATCATCGCGTGGAGACATGACTGCCTGTGGGTTCTCCAATAATATTCTACATAGATTGTGAACTCTACCAACCCGCTGGACTATTGCGTCAAACTAATGAAAACAGGGGACTTGGATCCATCGAAACACTACTTATTCGCTTACTTCCCTCATGGAGTTATACATTAAGGAGCATTCAGCAGTTTTAGAAGTCATACTAGTGGGTTTAAACAACTATTCCCGGAAATTATGTGTAACTTGATAACATTGCGAGGACATGTCCTGTTCCCTTTCTTCAGAGAGTAAGCTCTGACTCTTGCAATTTGTGCTTCTTCTGAATATAGCTTCTTGTACTTGCTGGTATGCCCTCTTATTGTCGGAGGAGACTCTAGCCCTGTAGTGAGATAGTAATGGTCTACATCATCAAACTACAAAACTGGTGGAGTCCGAACCTCTTCTCTTGTTAACTTAGCCATTTTCATTTTGTATGTGTTTTCATCATCACAGTTTTAATCTAACCTCTGTACGAACATTGATGTTCCTCCTATCAATGATACATATCTCAATTTCAATAAAAATCGCAAAACTTAAAATAAACAACATTTAAAAACAACAACCATTTATCATGATTACTATTAAAACAAGGCAGTTAGTATTAACAACGGTGTTATAAACACTTTAATTGTAACATGTGCATGAACTATGATAATAAACGTATTTATATATAAATAAAAAGCATTAATTGCTTATTAAAAATATATTAATTAATAGTTTACAAGAAAATGCAGGTGAAAATTACGCAGATTATCATAATTTAAAATTCTAAGTTCATTAAAGGACTTACTCAAACCCCTAT
Organism: Pseudoips prasinana; assembly: GCA_951640165.1. Classification (NCBI taxonomy): domain Eukaryota; kingdom Metazoa; phylum Arthropoda; class Insecta; order Lepidoptera; family Nolidae; genus Pseudoips; species Pseudoips prasinana. Next base: position 12,957,613 of record OX621245.1, on the reverse strand, counting down.
TGAAAACATCTTTAATATGGTAACACTTGCGTATACGCAACGGAAACTTACTTAAAACTTAAATTAGTAGAAATTCTTCCCTTTGTTGCAGCACACCTGTCGTATATATTATAGATAAAGAAAATACTGGGTTTCTTTTTGTAATTATCTATTTTTAGTTCTAATTAGGGCAAACCCATTGAAGAAAAATATCGCAAAAGCAGCTATCAATGTGCTTAGCTATAGAAACCGTTAACAATCAGTAGAGAAACTAAGTGACTAGAAAAAAATGCTATAATTCAATAAGCAACGAAATAAGAAACTACTTAACAAAATTTTATTATTGCAGTTAACTCGTTTTGTTCAGAGATTGTGTCATTGATAAAAAGTTACTTAGTGTTTGTGTTTGTTGGTAGATGGCGTTATAACACCAACGCTTAGTAATATGTCCTAGAGCGACCTTGATAAGTTACTATCAGAGAAATTTACAAAGTATTAACACAGTTCTTCGAATAAAATTAGTCTAAAAAAAGGGAAGCAAATGGATATTTTTAAGAAGATAGACTGCTATTTATATTCATATTATTTGAGGTTATTTTATTTGTTTTATTTTAACATATTGTTGATAACAATATTGGCTGTCACCATTTCACCGGACAATAGAGACGGTTCAAGTAACTAGTTACATAAAAGTTCAAGCTTTCGGGGGTTCAAGGGGTTCAAACCTCGACTCGGGGCGGCTGTCAGTAGTCACTTGGAGTCGACATTCAAACCCCGAGGTGCATGAGAAGGTCGTTTTAGGGACGTTTAGTGCAACTGTTGCTCTACGTTAATACGCGTAGATGTAAAGTCATTCATCCGATTGTGGATCGGTGAGGGAATTTTATCGATACGAAGGGATAAAATAAAGGCCAAAGAGACCAATAGTAATCGCATGGCGATCGCGGTTGTCCCTTCGGATCTCAGCCGGCGAGTAGGTATGATAAGGCGGATTGAAAATTTTACATAACACGTGTGGCGCAGCGTCTAAGACAGTCGCCTCGCCGCTTCGTGTCGCAGGTTCGAGTCCCTCGCCATACAACTATGTGTGTGACACATAAATAGTTGTTCTGAATCTTGGTGTAATTTGTGCCCGTCTATTACTCGTATGTGTTTGTAAAGTACCCCGCGACACAGGGATCAGACACACTAATGCAGGCGTTAAAAAAAAAAAAAAACGAATTTTGTGGAATATTTCCCCATGTTAATAGGTTGATAGAGATGATGAAAAGTTAATTTATTTAATCATGTACTAAGTTTTGTTAGTTATAGGTATATAATAGCGTCAATATGTTAAATAATTTAATATATATGCAAATTAAGTTAAAATTATAACTTGTTTATTACCGGAAAATTGATTAAAATAATTCCGTGATTAATATATTTGACATCAACAATGATCAACAAATCATAAATACTAATAAGAAGACCTTAGTGGTTATATTGATGACATTCATAAAGTCCTTTTGTTTTTTTTTATTTATAATAGGTAGGATATCTATGCGGACTAAATATAAGGACTTTGATGGATTAGGATTTACTTATCGTATGGGCAGTTATACCCTAGTGTCAAAGTTGTTCAAGCCGTCCAGTAGGCCCCTGACATGGTTTAACAGGCTGTTATCTAATGACGACTAGTTGTAATTAAACCACTTTGGCGGTTACCCATCTATGAACTGACCGCGAGCCTGGTTGCTTATCCTCGCCGATTACCTACGGACCGGTGTGAGAGCATCTAGCTATGACTGAACTGATTTTATTAATGTTATTGAAAAGAGAATGCTTTTCAGATTGTACGATACAATTTTTTCCCATATTAGGTTACAAAATGGACATCTATCTATACATAATAATATAATAAAATCGTAGGAAAGTCAAAACTGTACATTGAATATGTTTTAAAAAAGGATACTTGATTCGTGATCTACAATAATTGACATTGAAGGCAAAAATATAGTTTATAGAATTTTTGTCTGTGTGTCTTATTGTCTGTATGTATGTCCGGGCTAAAATCAAAAAGTACTCCATGGATTTACTTCAAATTTTGCATGAATATTATTAAGAGGTCGGGTCAACATATAGGCTACATATTATCACGCTATCACCTACGGGGACGAGCTGTGATAATTTATAAAATTAAACGCGGGTAAAACCGCGGGGCACAGCAAGTATACACATAAAAATTGAAGCATGTTCTATTTTTTTAAGATAAACCTTATTATGTAATACCTAACCGATACCTGTGTGAGTGAGATAGAGTTCTTTTTTGTATGAGCAGCTCCTCCGGGTAGTACCTCCAAATTACAGAATAGTCTCGCGGAAAGAGCATAATTACGTTTATGTAGTAGTTCTCGGTATGAATAAAGTTACCATAGCTTATCGGGATGGAGGAAAAGTTCTGCAACAAATGAGCAAAGCTTTGTGAGTTACAAGCATCATAGGTTACAGCTACGATGGCTTGCTATAATGTACACACGGCTACATATCAAGCTATACAAAAACAATATAAGCTGACCTGTCATTGTATGGAAATCCTATACCACGCGAGATCAGCTTATACTGGAAATGTATAGCTTGATATGTAGCCGTGTGTACATCGTTTGCTGTTTACCGACTTAAAGTGCAGACGCTGTAAGAATGCTTTTATCATCATGTCATCCAAAGTACGTCTACTGCTGGACAAGCCCCCCAAAAAACGAATTTGAACGTTTAGAAGAAGAGAATAGAAAGGTAGAATGTAAATGGACCATTTTAATATAAGACAATACCCTGTAAACTACACTTTGGCAAAAAACTGATTTATATGTGAAAAAAAAAAAGAATGGGGGGATATGCCATAATCGCCACGCTTGTCAAACGAGTTGGCGATCGCAGTTTAATGGTCATAGTTCACAGAACAACGCTGCTGCCCGTTCTCTGGTAGGTATTCCCTCGGTCGATTTCTACACCGTTCCGGGACTAGATGAGTAGCTTTTATAACATCCATCAATTAACTGAAATTGCAATATTTTACGACCAATTTTATAAAATTTCCACACTTTACGTAATTTTCAAAATTTGGGCAATTTTCTTAATTGACCGGTGTAATGAAATCATTTCTACAGCGGCCGCACAATAGTAGTAGAAAGAACAGCATTCTCGCGGAGTTGTCTTTTAACTAATTTAATTTAACCCAATATATCAGTTATTGAGGTGCGCCCCGACTAGTTATGTAGGTACTTATGTAGTAATAAAGTATATTGAGTTATTGACAACACTACTGAACACACAAAATACATATCATAAAATAGATATATCGAATTAATGTCCCCGCAAATGGAAAAACCGAATCTACATTATGCTAATTAAGTCTCCCACAAAAGTTTATACTTATTTTTTAAGTCAACCAAAGGTGTTCATATTCCGGTGTTCGAATTTCAAATTTAGAGGTGCGTAGGCGCACAAGAATTAGCCGGTGTGTAAAAAGATTTTAATCTGTCCTGGATGGTGGGCAGTGACTTATAGTTTTTTCTATTATAAATTTTGCTTTCCAAACCGAATATATTAACTAATGAGGTCGGAACTCCGTGTGTCTGAGGAAACTTGGTTTTCTTACGTGCCTCCGTAGCTCGGGACATATATCAAAGTGACACGGTGCGTTAGTAAATTAATAGGATTTCACGCTTTGAGCGTAAGGTTTAATTTAATAGTTAAGTTATATATGACGCTGTCAATTAAAATTTCATGGAATAGTCTTCACTACAAATTCTAAGGTCTGTCTTTTTTATTTGTTGTGCAAGTCCGTTCTGTGTTTAAAAACAAAAAAACTGACTTCACCTTATCAATTTCAACTTTATATGAGAAAATTCTGGAAGCCTTTCCAAATTAATTTGTTTTTGTTTTGTTTTTGAAAAAGGCAACGCCCGCATTAGTGAATTTAATCCCTGTGTCGAGGGGTACTTTACAAACATATAATAGACGGACACAAATTACATCCAGACTCAGAACAACTATTTATGGGTCACACAAATAGTTGTCCAGCGCACGACTCGAACCCGCGACACGATGCGGCGAGGCGACTGTCTAAGCCGCTGCGCCACACGTGCAGTCATTAAAACATATATCAAAATTGGTTCACAAACTTAAAATACATGCAAAGAAAACTTAGTTAAATTGGTAACCTCCCCTTTTTTCGAAGTCGGTTTAAAATGAAGATGCATTTTAACTTGTTCTACATAACCATGTGTTTTCCAAATAGAACTTTTGTAAATAAATAATTAAATTAACGCTAATGTTCTTAAACTTCCATTTAAAAAAATCCATGTAACATCATTTTGAAATTGAAACTGTACATTCATATTGGTTCATAGATAATGCTTCTTGCCACTGGGCGGGTTAGGTGCGCATACCTGGTACATTGAATATAAGGAAGGGAACACACAAGCGCCAGCGGCCACAGCTGCCTGCCGCGGTAACTGACAGCTTTTAGATTAGGGCTCCCTCCTCCCCCCGCGCACCTTCTGGCCCCTCCCAAATTGAGAGCTCCATGCCGTGCCGCCTAAATTAGTAACGGTTACCAAATTGCTTTTTAATTTCGTGTCCGTTATTAAGTAGATATTTTTAGAGTTACCGCGCTTTTTGCTCTCGAGCTGTAATCTATATCTATACATATAATAAAATCGCAGGATAGTCAAAATTGTACATTGAATATTTTTTTTTAAAAAGAATTTTGGGGCGTGATCTATAATCGATATCGAAGCTAAAAATATATTTTTTAGAATTTTTGTCTGTGTGTCGGTATGTATGGCCGGGTTAAACTCAAAAAGTACTGCATGGATTTACTTAAAATTTCGCATGAATATTACTAAGAGGTTGGGTCAACATATAAGCTACATATTATTACGCTACCACCTACGGGGGAGAAGCTGTGATAATTTATAAAATTTAACGCGGGTAAAACCGCGGGGCACAGCTAGTAACTAATAATGTTATTGTACGATACTCCATTCAAATTACTTTAATTCTTTAACAAAACTTGTACCAGATCTCTGGTAAAATTTAAACAAATATATTATTATGATTACATGTTCAAATGTTCACTATATCTGTACGAACATCATGAAGCAATAAAACAAAGCTGAGTTCAATATTGAGTTACAAGTAACAAGAACAACGGGCGGACATTGAGAAATCTTTCATCTCATCTGTATCGATGCCCGGCAGTTATTCATTGTATGTGTGTTTTGTTTCGATTTTTTTCGATGAACCGAGCCCCAGGGCGCGCCGGCCGTGGCCCCGGCCCTGCCCTAGTCGCGAGTTTCGTGGCCCAACCCTAATTTTAATGGCTGCTTACTTCGTCACATCCGGCTAACTAAATATGGAATAGGTTATTGTTAATACATTTATAGTGACGGTAGGAATGCTAGGAAACTAATTTGTGTAGCTTTTATTAATTGCTGGTATTTCATGCGTGTAGTGTAATTTTCTGTAAGTATTTAATTATTACTTAAATAATATTCAGGTCTAATGTAAGCATTCCACTTATCAACGTGTTGATTAGGCAGCGTATCTAATTACGATAATTAAACGCCTGTAAATCAATTATTTTTATGTAGTTCTGTAGCAGTAATTGTGTCTGTGGAACGCGCACAGCCTTATATGGGTTTTGTGTTCTTGGAAAAACACTAACAGAAAATAGTTACTGACATGCTTTCGTATTGTTTTTTACCAGTTTAAGTAGCTAATGGATTAGTTTTGTTTAATTTATAAAGGGCATGACAACAGCCAAATTTTCTGCAAGGTTTTAGCCAATACTACTAGGTTCATCTTGGTAATTAATGAACAATGTCAAATCTGACTACATATTAAAGAATTGATCCCATAACACGTTTCTTTTACAGTTACTTTTCCTAGATAAAAAAAAAACAAAATAGTTAAGAAAATTTATAACTCAAATTAAATTATTATTTTATATCTAGTGCTTTTTATAATTAAGAAAAAGATTTTTGTTGGCATAGATGTCCGCCCGCGATTAATAAGTACCTAGTTAGGTAAAATTTTACGCATTTTATAAATCGTGACTTATTAGCTCACACTATAAGGTAAAATATTTTATTTAAATAACAAAAAGGCAATGCGACAATATTGGGTGTTATCAGCCCCTTAAGGTAAATTAAGCCACTTGAAGTAACTTTAGCCAGGCTGCCATAGCGTAAAAGGCTTATGTTTACAGCAGCATTAGAACAATTCCCGTGCTAACTCGAAGACGTGTGTCCTTCTTGATATCATTTGTCGGACGCTGTAGAGAGAGTCTTATTTGCCACTACTTATGCTGGAGCGCTCATAACCAGTATCGGTCAGCGGCCTGATAACAATTGGCGAGGTTAAGCTATAAACATCACACGCCAAATTGATTTAATATCTAAGCGACTCCGGGCTTCGGAGGGCACGCTAAGATGTTTCCGGCTAGTCATTAGACAGCAGTCTTTAAACCATGTCATAGACTTACTAGCCGACTTGAACAAATTTGACGCTAGCTTGACTACTAATTACAATTAAATAAAGACCAGCACAGCTTTTAGTCTAATTCTCAATTTACACTGCCGCGGAATGGAATGGAAGCGAATTTTACAATGAAATTGTACATAGCATTATGAACTCTATTTCAATTGTGTAAGGTATAATCTCATTAGAGGTCGCGTGTCGTCCGAGGAATTCTCGAGCATTCTCTTGTTCGTTATTCTATGTAAAATTTCGCTACTTAAGTTCGCTTCCATTCCATTCCGCCGCGGTGTAAGCTGAGCCTAATGCTACCGAATCCGTAGGTAAGCTAGTAACTCTACACGTGACTCCTAAGTAGCGTTAAAATGAAGCAATATTTTTTTTGGCGTTAGAGCCGTCTTGCATTATAAAACTATAAACTAAGTACCCGCGCTGGAGTTAAATCGACTTCAACCTTGACAATCTATTCCGCACCATTTATGACGTCACATGTGCTCATGGAAGCCGATTCAACGATTGATTAAATCATTTTTGACCTTTATTTATTTGAGAAACGCCATTTAAGAATTCGATGTTCGGTGACTTAGCCGGTAGAGCCCCTGGTATTTGAAATGCTTGAGAGAGTCAGTTGTATTTGGGACGTTTTTGCAATACACAATAAATAAAATTATAATCGAATAGACATACCTCACGTCCGATTGGATATTTAAGTGGTATTAGTGTGTAGTATTCATCAACATGAATGCAAACTAAGGATCATGGGGGACACTGGCGGTGAAGGTGGTGGATGTATCAAAATAAACAAACCTTAAATACTACCCTACCTACCTACTTAGTTACTGACTTTGAAGTGCTAACCAAGGCAACCCAGTAATGTTTACTTCCAGCATCAAATGGTAGAACTTACATTCATATATATAATATAATATCAGTTTAATATAATATTAATTAACGCGATTAACATACGAAGGTAATCAACGTCTAAAGTCTAATTCTATTACAGAATAATGTAATACCTTTTCCAGCATAAATTAATTAATCGGAGCCAGATTGGATTTCTGTGTTCGAAGCGTATTAATACAAACTATAAGTCATCGGGTGCACTCGCGGGCAACCCTATCCCGCAAGCTGATGCATGAATTACGGGCGCGTCGGACGGGCTTCAGCGACCCCGCCGTGTCGGATCGACCGACGCTTTTTGTTATATTCAACCCGTAATTGCTGAAAAGTTTTCACGCCGTTGCGTTGGTCACGCGTATTTTATTACTATGAAATTGAATTATTTATGACGCAATGCCAGCCAAAGCGACCATTGTGCGTTGTACACGCCGGCTGCTGAATTTTAATATTCGAATTATTATATTCCCAACCGTATAACCCGGAATCGTGTGCGATTAGTATTGTTCAAATCTCTGTAATACTCGTCACAAAATGACATATAAGCGCGGAGGCTTAATTGCGTCGGCCCTAAAGCTTCGGCGAGATTTATGTATATCCAATCCCGGCCGCCTAATCCCGCTCCTGGCCGGGTCAATCCGACCCCGGAAAAGGTTTTCCCGGTTATTTTCCGTGGAACTTTTAATCCTGCCGAATACCTACATACATCATAGAGGATTAAGAGGTTTAAATTGGAAGTTACCGACGTCCGAAATAAATTTAAATCGGCTGGCAGCCGGTATTGTGATATCGGTGCCGATGCTAAATGGGAGCCAATTTTATCCCGCAAGTAAATCTTCTAAAGAACGGACGCTTAGAAAAGTTTGTTATAGAAACACATTCGCGTGTAATGAATGAAACCGTACTCAAGCGATGAATGAGTCCCTACAAAAAGAAAAGGGTTGAAAATGAGGATTTATTGTAACTTCCGAGTGACTGTCCGCATATAAGGAAGCTGAGTTTTTGTTGTCCTTAATTTATTACTGAAAATAAGTACTTAGAAAATATCCAGTACCTACAAATAGACCTACCTACTAATGAATTAGCTCGATTCGAATTCCAATATATAGATGGAAAGTAGAGTGCAGTTTAATAGGATCTGTCTGCGTAAACTAACATCACAGTATTCACACAATTTCTATCAATTTAATTTATTAAATGTAACAATAATGTTTATTAGTGACATATTCCTTAAGTATCTACGTACGGGCCGTGTGGTTTCCGGGGAAGAAACGATAATAGGGCCACCACATACCATCTCGTGGGTGTCGTTATAGGCGACTAAAGGATGCATAATAAGCAGCAGTGCCACCTTTGTAGGCCCTAGGTGATGATTGTACCTAGTACTCAGAAAGCTGCTGCCCGTCCTCTGATAGATATTCCCTCAGGTAGACTTCTACGCCCCCCACAAAATGAGATGGGGTGATGATATTCTGATAGTAATGAAATGAGTCTGGGTGTAATTATCTATACAACATGTAACTTAATTAACGCACATCATGAAAATTAGTTCAGAATCGTTAACTGAATCGATTTATATCATTTTTAATATAAGTAATTTTTTATTCCAAAATAATTAAAAATATGGATATTATTGTCATATTACCCTATTAGTCAAAAAAAAATTGAAATGGAACGAAGTCAAAGTAATAAGACTATTAAAATCGCAGATTTATTTGTATTCATAAAAATTTCATCATTCAATACAAAATAAAGAAAAATAAACTTTATTCGAAGAAACACATTTAGTAAATAACAATGCAAATACATGTTAAATAAAAAATTCAGTATATGTATTATGACTACAACATAATAATCTAATTGGGGTATTTGAGGGTGTCCGTTAATTACGTTACATGTTGTATAAGTATGTCTTTACAAAAGAAAAGTATTATACGTAGTATATCAGTTATCTGGTTTCCATAGTACATGCTCTGCTTAGTTTGAGATCAGATGGCCGTGTGTGAATAATGTATGTGCAATAATAATCGCCGTCACCACACAGCAGCACAATAGTCTCATACAACGGAATATAAATAATAATATAATAATAATATCTTGGGACAATGTCACACAGATCATCCCAGCCCCAAACTAAGCAAAGCTTGTACTATGGGTACCAGGCGACGATATACATACTTATATAGATAGATAAATACTTAAATACATAGAAAACATCCATGACTCAGAAACAAATATTCGTGCTCATCACACAAATATTTGCACTTACCGGGATTCGAACCCAGGACCACCAGCTTCGTAGGCAGGAGCACTACCAACTAGGCTACGGTGAATAATATCCGGGTGCATACCTACGTCTATACATATATTACACATACTTATATTACACACACATATGCGACCAAATTAAAATGGGTATCAATAAGGGTGTAATAAATCATGGGAAAGCGTCTAGCTGGCAGACCCTCTGGAGTGGACCTTTAGGGGACACCTGACAGCCACAGTTGTACCCTACGGCGCATATGGTGTTCGTACAATCACCGCTACGTCTGTGGATACACTTGCATTACGAAAATGGTATTTACTGCTTACGGAATTAAGACAAAGTTTAAGTGTATTTTAACACAGGTTGCACTGCACATACAGTCATATATACCTACTTAGGATGGAAATTGGCGGTATTATAGCCCCGTGCTGTCGGAGAGCACGTAAAGCCGTTGGTCCTGTACTTGACCTCTTTCCGGTCGTGTCGCTAGTAGACCCATCGAATAATCCATCATCATCATCTCCATTCAGACAGGCCGCTGTGGCCGAAATTCTAGTAATACATTATTATTATTATAATATACCTATTGTATGGACTGCCACGTTAGTCTAGCTTGGTCGGTTCCATCCAACCAAAAATAATGAAGTCTTTAGTTCAAATCCGGTACCAGGCTCAAAAGAGGCCATGTTAGCCGCTTGATCCCGGCTGTAGTTATTATAAAACAGTCGCTAAGCCAAGTCAAAAACCTTTTAGGTAAACAACTACAACACCAGGTAAACGAATTTATTCACTATATACCATTTCTATGTCAATAACATGTCACCGGTTAGGCAATTTTAACATTGTATAATAATTGTAGGAACATTGAATTTTTTGGTGTACTATGTCAAATCAAATGCCGGATAGTCGAATATCGAATGTCTAAATACTCGAAAGTTCGTGTATTCAAAAATTCTATTCGAATCGATCGAAATTATCCTTTGCCGATGAACGATTGCTTTGTTTCTGGCATTTGTTTCGTTGTTTGATAGCAGTTCTAACCTAACCTAACCTACTTTTCTGGTAACAAATGTTCGCTTAATTAACCATTCGATACTATAAACATTTGTGTATTTAGACATTCGATTATTTGGCATTCTATTGGCATATCATATTAAACTGGATAAATAAATACATACTAACGAAGTATAGAATAACCCTCCCAAAATCCGTCAGGTACTTTCCATATCCTTACATAGATACAGCCTACTGAAATTACGTAGGTACCCTATGAACAGCTCGGTATTGGCTACATAAATCATTGATCAGCCTTGTCATTTGTTCTCGCCAAATTATTAATGTCTGTGTACGCAGTGTCGCCTCTTTAAAACGCAGTTAATGCCTTATGTGCTAACGTTGCAATGTAAATTCGAATAAAAATGTTGGGGTTCACGACTTATAGTTATTTTGACCTTTGTTAAGAAGAAGTTAGAAAGTTAATGTTTAATTTATTAACCATTCGATATTATGAACTTTTGTGTATTTAGACATTCGATTTATAATGGTGTATCAATTGACATTCGATTGGCGTATCAAATTAAACTAGATAAAGTAATAGAGACAAGAGTAGATATAGTTTAACCTTCCCAATATCTATCAGATACCTTCCATATCTTTACATAGATACAGCCTACTGAAATTACGTAGGTACCTATGAACAGCACGGTATTGGCTACATAAATCATTGATCAGCCTTGTCATTTGTTCTCGCCAAATTATTAATGTCTGTGTACGTAGTGTCGCCTCTTTAAATCGCAGTTAATGCCTTATGTGCTAACGTTGCAATGTAAATTCGAATAAAAATGTCGGGGTTCACGATTTATAGTTATTTTGACCTTTGTTATTGAAATACAGAAGATATTGTTGAGAATTAAATGCTTTATTTTTTGGTAACAATTATGAACTACTTCTGTAAAAGAATTCTAGAGTATTTGAATTACGTCTTACGTCCATTTTTTTTTGTTATCGCATGTCTTTTGCTATATATATAATATATAGGTACTCTGTAAACGGATGTTTACAGAGTACCTATATATTATCATTATCACGCTAATGGGGGTTGATCAATATTGTACTTCATTTTTTAAGACAAGTGCAGGTCACGTTTAAATTATTGTTGGTGTCGCGAGGTACTTTACAAATATATAACACAAAGTACATCTAGACTCAGAACAACTACTAATGGGTCACAAATAGTTGTTCTGCGCAGGAATCAAACCATGGACACGAAACGGCGATGCGACTGCCTTAACCGCTGCGCCACAGGTGCAGTCACTTCTTCTAGTCGCCGCAGTCCCAAGATGCCATTTCATCACTTTCGTGATACGATCGGACGACTAGCGACATGTCCAAAAAGAGATCAGGTATAAGACCGACGCCCTTACATGTTCTCCGAGGCGCGGGGTTGTAATATAACCATCTTCCAAACTAATGAGTTTGGGAGATTTGAGTTTGATATATGTACATATGAGATGATACTGAGCAATTAACAGTGAAATCAAAAAATCACTTTTTGGCCGACCCAGGATTTGAAGCTAAGATGCTGACATTTAAACCTCAGATAATGAGTCTGAGGTTTAAATCTCTACCACTAGACCGAGGTAGTCAAAATATTCTCATACAGACCACAATGAGTAGCCCAAAACGGTGCGAAGGTACAGTTAGCGCGTGTGACTATAATAACAGACTCGCTCATGACTTTACATACAGGATTTTTACTATGATTTATACACCATTCTCACATTAATGCAATTAAATTCTTGTCATTTTTACTTTATGTTTATTTATGTAATTATTAAACACCCATTAGTTTTTATGAGGTTTTGTATTAAATTGAATTATATGGGAATTAGAGAAGTGTGTTCTCAACTTAATTATTTTGAGTGATATGAGCTGAATTAAGAGATTAGCAACATTATTTTTATTTAGAACTCAGTTCATTGACTCCGGTGGATTTAGGTGCGGTTATTATGTCTTAAGAAGCTTAATTTGCTTATGAAACTAAATAACGTCTACTTCACTTTATTCAATATGCTTTCCATATAAGAATAATAGCCGTGTGGTTTCCGGCCTAGAAATAATAACAGGGTCAATAACAAGGTTCATTATTGTTCACAAGTGAACAATAATGAAGATATGTTCACAAGTGAACTGCAGTGTGTTCTATCGACTATGTTTCTGGAAATATGACAATAAACGGCATCTAAATCCTCCGTGACGATGTTAGAGATCGTAACTCTGATCTGTCAGTATACACACATCAACAAAGTCTAGGGATACGTTATTTTGAAATCAAACATGGCTTTATTGTTTAAAACCTATTTAGTTTCCTTAAAAAGTTTATTTACAGATTTAAACCTTGTCTATTCTTTATTCAAAATTTAAAAATTAACATGAGAAACAAATGAAAACACGCAAAGCACAGCGCAATCTTGAGTTGTATCTAATTTCAAGAAGTTGCATTAAAATTTTTTTTGCGTGTTAATTGAAGAAAACCTGATAAATTGTTTTATTTTCTTTTCTCAATTGGTTGTGTAAGCTTTTTAGCGTCATGCCACGCCATCATTTGAGTCGAGATGAAATGTTACGGGCAGTTGGCATGTTACAAAACGGTGCTATTCAACGCGTCGTTGCTGAGTCTCTGGGCACAAGCCAAAATGTGGTATCCAGGCTGTGGTCACGTTATCGCGCTACTGGAGATGTGGCAGAACGGCACACAGGTAGATATCGTGTTACCACTCAGAGACAGGATCGATTTCTCCAAATGACCGCCAGAAGACTACCCAATATCACAGCGATGCAACTAGTGCAAAGGCTCCAGGAGGGTCAGCAGCTGCTGGTGAGCGACCAAACCGTGCGAAGGAGGCTGCATGAAGTTGGTCTTCATGCTCGCAGACCGCTACGAGTCCCAGCGCTGCGACGTGGCAATCGCGGTAGGCGACTTTTATGGGCTCAAGAACATTTGACATGGAGTGATCAACAATGGTCATTGGTGCTGTTCACTGATGAGTCCCGCTATGGATTTCATCCAGATTCGAGACGAACACGCGTTTGGAGAACTCCAGGCAGGGTCAGCCGTCTCCGACATCCACAGGAGGTCCACTCTTACCAAGGCGGGACAATTATGGTGTGGGCAGGAATACGAATCGGCGGACGAACCCAACTCATTTGGATTCAGGGCAGCATGACTGCCCATAGATACCGTGAGGAGGTAGTAGAACGTGTCATTGTCCCGCTCAGGGCCCTAACGGGGCAAGAATTTCAGCTCATGCATGACAATGCACCTTCCCATACAGCGCGGCTGGTGAGGGCCGCCCTTCGAGAACACGATGTTCAGGTATTAGATTGGCCTCCACAGTCGCCAGACTTAAACCCAATTGAACACGCCTGGGACATGTTACAGCGAAGAGCATTGAGGGATTTTCCGCCCAACTTGACAACAGAAGAACAACTTTTCGAACATTTAAAAAGAACTTGGGACTGCATACCCCAGCAAGACATTGACACCTTAATTTTAAGTATGGAAAATCGTTGCCGCTGTGTGATTAATGTTAGAGGAGGAAATACCGATTACTGATTATCAGATTTGGTAAGATTTTTATTCATTTAATTCGATTGAATAATTTTATAAGAATAAAATGTTTTTGTTCACTCAGTAATTTTCTATGGCTTAATTAATTTAAGACTTTTATTAATTAGAAAAACAAAATCGCATCGTGTTGTTAATGTTTAAATATCGGCCATGAAATTATCTTTAATTCTTCCATTTACAGTCATAACAAAATGTTTATAGTTTTCTAGATAATCAATGAAATGTTCAATATCCCTAGATTGTGTTGATGTGTGTATATGCGTATCGGCGGTGTGGATTGGGAGGCCGTGCATGTTCGATTCCTGCCATTATTTTAGATTTATAATATCCCAGTTTTAAGCTTAGAATACAATATATGATAATATATTTTATATTAATTAGATGCAAATTACTTTAATCCATCTTTAAAAGTCCCTTTGAACCGAATATTATTAATCGGCTTACACCCATTAATCATCACACACAGACGCAACAACGAAAAGTGGCTTTCCCAAAGTCAGCGTAGCTAATCAAGTGTAAACTTGAACCAAGTTCCAAAAGGGCGTATTTCGTATTTCAGAAGGGTTGGAGGACTGAGGGGTCGCAATAAACTGTTGGAGCATCCTCTGATTAATGGTTGTGTAATTGTTCCCACATAATGTACAATAAGTTCCATAGAGGGCGCTACGTAATTATAGATGCTACTGAAATATTTTCTAGTTAGATTTAGATACAGTCAATGCCACGTTAGTGCTTAAATGGGTACTACAATACGGTTCTTACTACCTTTAATAAAGAAGCTGGCAAGGTCAAACTATAATCACTAAGGTACCTTCTTGCTGTCTTATTTAGTTATGACAATTGTGATAGCAAGGAGTATAGTTTCTAAATGTTAATGATACTATTGCAGGCTTTGAAAGATACTTAAGACTCTTTAAGTGTTATTTCATTTCGAAGCGTGCAAAATTAGACAGTTGAATAACAATTTTAAAACACATTTAAAAATACACTTTTGTTTTTCGAAAGATAACAACGCCTTAAGGCGAATATTTTGAAGTGTACAAAAGTGTATTAGCAATTTATACCTAAGTCATGCTCCCTGCAATAGTACGTACATTATAGGTAAACGGTAGTGTCATGGTAAAACACATATAAAGTAAAGTTGATAAACTATTATATATATCGAAAATATATTCCTGATCAATCTGAAATATTTTCTCAACTGCATTTAATTGAAGATAGTATATAAAAATTATGGTGTTTAAACGATTAATAATATGATCTTTGAGCTGATAATCTTAATACTTGTCACGCTCATTAGTACAGTAGCATTTATGAACATTACACTCAAATTAATATGATTGTAATGTAAAGACAACAGAAACTTAAACAATTAAAAACAGAGACTACGAAATTCCAATTCAGCCAATTTGTGAAGTAACGTTTACATGGAGGCGAAACTCTTAAATAAAAACCAAACTATTTCACTATTCGTGAACCTTGCTATGCAACCTTTAATATATTACGTCAGAGGCTGCATAGTCCACAAATTGGAGCCATTAATTTTTAGTCCCCATTAATAGTGAACATTCCTCAACTGTGACCCAAGGCCCGATTCGAGGGACAGACCCGATGGTTTATAATGAACCCAGAGAATGTTCTACTAACTAATGTCTTTGTAATTGTCCTTGTATAGTAATGTATCTCGAGTTTGTTTGACATAAGAAATTTGCTATTACTTTAGTTCAACAAACGTAATTTGGATAAACAACTCACGAATTGTTCTGAATATCGTAGTTTCAGGCAAATATGATGATAAAATTTTTATATTTATTCTATGGGCTTATTTACTAAACTATGAAAAGAAAAAGTAATAAAATTTTATTTTTATTTAATTGCAATTAAATAAAGAATTTAAGAAATTGCAATTAAAGTTATTATTGTTTGTTAGATTTACACCAGAGAGTTTAAACGGAACGCTTAAATATTGCCTGTACCTACCTAACCGTCGCTTATAGTCATTAAGTTTAAAAAAATATTTTCTTGGTTAAGCTTTGGAAAGAAATAAGGTTTCTTGTATTTGAAGTTTTAATTGAGTTTATTGACTGATACATTATTATTTACTAATATTGCAAATATTCAAAATATAAAAACAGATTTCCAACATATTTTTGTTGAATAAATGACATTATTTAGCTGGCCCATGTGGAGCACCGGGATTAAATCTATAAATAATAAAATCTAGCCAAAAACAGATGGTCAATTAGATCCTTGCGAATTGAGCAAAAATTAAGTATCTATGGGATGACTTTGATTATGGAGATATAATCGAGTTTTCTTATTGTAAGGAGGATATAAATAAGTACAATACTTAAAACGTAACTGAGCTTATTGTAAGAATAAAAACGTACTAGCTATGTATCTCATTGTAAGAGTAAAAAAATACTAGCGATGTATCCACCTAATTAATAATTTTAAAAAGTGAGCAAAAACGGATTAACATAAAATAATTTATCCAAAATGTCTAATAAGAATATTTCCGCTTAGTGTAACGTAAGCGTATTAAATTAAATTTGTTATCTCACGCATTAATCTTAGGGCCAGGTCACGCATCTATTGTCTCCGTTCCGTTTAACGCACACTTAATTATATGTGGTCTCTACACCTCAGGTTAAGGTGAAGATGGCACTTATCTCCCTTTCCTAATTTAGCTAAAGATAAATAATTCAATTACCACAGGATGGAATTACTGGGTGGGCGAGTAATTGAACTAATTACGTCAGTGCCGCTGTGTTATTAGTAATGAATTATTGATGTGCCGTAGCGTGTGATAAATGATCTTCGCTTGTTAACTAGACAATAATTTTTTTCTTCTGTCGTTGTTCGTAGAATATTATTTCAACGTCTTGTAGAATGTGCAAGCCGCATGCCGTTTCAATGACTACAAAAAACGCGTGTCCGACTAACCTCATGTAAGCCTACCACTAGCTTGGAGCTATTAAAATTTTGAGATGGTCGTTCATCTATTCGACGACAGATGTCGTTGTTCCTAAGTTGTTAGTATTCGCGCGCTCCGCGGGAGAGCGCCACTTACCTCCACAATAACAGTCGTGTTTTATTATTATTTTATTGCCGCGTTCAGTTATCAGCGTTGTTTATTGACATTCTATTACAAAGCAGTAAATAAACAAGCGTGTAACCGCAATAAAAGCGGTCGTTCATCATCTGAGCAAGATTTTGACGATAGTAAAGCGACAAATGTCTGGTAGTTCAACACGGTTTCGTTAGAGGGCGTGATTTATGTCAACATTGTTGTTCCTTTATGGTTCAATTTGTTTTAATCGGCGATTATGAGCGCATTAGTTTTTACGAGGCATTAAAACTTGATTTTAATGGGCTGCTCTTCAAATATTTACGTAGTGCTGAGCGGTAATATCAACTAATAAACTTATAAGGATTTATTAAAGTATTGAACCGAGCTCGACTACTTGATTTAAACCGATGTAATACAATAAATCGATGAATGTGAGTTCAGCTGTATAACTTCTACATTGGATTTGAAATTTATTTTTGAGAACATTGCTCTTACTTCTGACAGATATTATTTATAAACTGACTCGCTTTTCTCTTTGAACATACAATAATTATATTTGGTATCTAACATATTCTAACTATTACATAAAAATGTAGGTATAGGTTCCTATGCCAACATATCCATAAGTACCTAAGTTCTTAATTATTAATACTTAAATTTAGCCACTATTCATTTAAGCAAACTGAAATCGGAATCATAGCTACTTACTAATTTTTTATATATTTTCATTTGCTTAAATTGGGTTCATATTTACCTTCTACATAGTTGATATAAATAAAGCTCATCAAAGCATTGTTATAGTAGCATACTTCTACCATTTTAACATAAGTGAACCTTCCATTTTATTGTCAAAAAAGTAATTCTTTTCGGCTCTACATTCGTCTATGTAGAGTTTGAGTAAGAAGAATTATACACGTATAATACTTTTTTACATACAGTTAGATATACCTGCTATATATTTAATGTAGATTGCCTGCAAACATATTATGTTATCAATAACCGCTAACTTTATTATAAATTTATAACGATATATATTTTTTAAGCGGCCATTATGCATAAGAACAGATCAGACAAGCATATAATAACAACGAAAAACATAAGCTAACTCATTGTACTAGATACAGGCAATCATCAGTTGTTTCAATTGCCTGCCTGATTAGAAATAATAATAACAATAATGTGGATATAACAATATGATGAAAACATCTCTAACGCAGAAAAAGAAAAAATTTCAAAATACTTTGATCTGAGTTTTGAATATGCGCAAATATGGAGAACCGAAAGGCCTGCGATCATACCTATTGTTATATCCACAAATAGAGTTATTCCTAAATCCCTGAAAATTAACCTTGCAAGTTTAGGACTTGATATCTGGCTGGAGAGTAACATGCAGAAGGTGGTTCTGCTGGCGAATGCCAGGATTGTGCGGAAATTTCTCTCCATGTAGCCCATATATTGTATGAGTTGTATTTGTGTTAAAATACCTTTGTATGATATCTTGTAAATAATATTAGTAATAAACATGTGAGAATAATATACAAGCAATTACAAAAATACCAAGATTCGAATCCAATCTCACATTCGTCATGTTATCACTACTGCGCACACTTAATAATAATACTCGTAAGGGTGAGCACCCCTAAAAATTAAAAATGGCCGCTGTCGGGCGCGGCTCGATTGGTGGCCATAACTCATTCGGGCAGCGGGGTGCGAGTCATTTGTCTACCACCCCCCACCCTAAGTCGCAAGATGGGGATGCGAGTGTCATATTGTTTTATTGTGTTTAGTAAAACTTTTGGAATTCTTTTTTTGGGAGATTTTAAGTTCATTTTTGTTAAGAAATACGTACATATTGAGAAAAAAAAATATTTATATCGGTTTTTACGATAAATAATAAAAAATGTTTTTTTTTCCAAATTAAATATTCGCACTCATAAACTACTATTCCAATTTTATATTCGTAATGTTATTGAACATTAGGTACTTACTTTTTCAAGTGAATTCTTCATCCTTTCATAAAACTCATTTGTATCATTTTGACACATGTCAATTGAATTTTGGCTCTTATTACTAAAGGAAAATAAGTGGTACGGTAGAACCTGTCAACCAATAATGCGCCAGGTGCGCGTAATAAGAAGTTTTAGTATTTGGCTGTTCTATGAATTCCCCGTTCCTTTGAAACGGGTGTATTAGAGAGAGAAGTAATGATAAAATTAGCCTAGTAGTCTAAAAGACAGAATCACCAACATTACATACAAAAATAATTATTTTAGGTACCTACCACTGAATAAAAAAGTCCCAACGTGTCAGAAAGACATCAGTTAATACGTATTTAATTACTTTCTTGTATTGCCTAAACAGTTCTTATCTATCTGTGTTCATGATAACCTGCCCCATAACTTTAGGGGACAGGTACCTCTGATTAAGACTCCATGACATGACTTACAAAAATATGCTTTCTATCAAATTAACAACCATGGTCAACGATACCCCAAAAAAGTAAGAATTAAGTTTATTTTCTCTTTGTCAACTGTAAAGATAAATTTGTTGGTTAGGTTGCGTGATAGGAGGCTATATTGGTACCCGGCACACGCACTCTTCCGAAATAATTTTAATAAAACCAGGTTAGGTGAATGCTTTGATATTTCTTTTTCGTTCCTTAAAAAATAGAGAATAAATGCGTTGGGAAATTATTTTTTGGGAATATGTAGCTAAGGTTTATACTGGGTTTAGGCGCTTTAAGGCAATTAATATATACCCTCCAAGTTGGTTCTTCAGAATCATGGTGAAAACAAAACAAAACAGGTCATTGATGGCAGTGATCACTTACAGGCTACAGGTGACCCACTTGCTCCTTTGCCATACTATTACATAAAAAAATAAGTGTGATTTGAAGGGTGGTTTTGAGAGGCGTTTGTTATACAAACAGAACTCAATACAAATAAAAAGAACATGGAAAAGTTCTAGGATCGTGGCTAAAAGTTCGCCATACTGATATTTACACGTCCGGAACTACCGTGACCAACATGATAGGCACACCGAAGGATGTTTAGCCGCTACAAACACCAGGAGTACCTATTCCAATTGAATTGCAGCTGCGGTAGTTCCAGGTAGTTCTATATAGGCTAGACCAATACGATATTATCCTATCATGCATAATAAATGTCACCAACAAAACAATAATAGAATATTTTCCATCCTTTATTAAGTCTAACAATGGTTGCCCAAAAATAAATCAACAACAACAACTCTATCTTTGAAACAACAACGCACTTGCATTCGCAATGATTATTATCTCTAAAACAAACTTAATGCATTTAAAGGGAGTAGCGACACGCTCTAGAGACATTTTACCACTCAGCCAATTTAAAATCACAATCAATTTGACCTTTACCGTTACAAAAATAAAGTATATTTTCGGTTGTCTTAAACGCAAATTTCTTAATCGTGAATGACCAATATCCTTTTTCGTTCCGCATAGACCTTAACATAATAGGTATAAAATCTATTTTCCAGTAAAAAGTTTATTTAGGTGGATAGTAGAAGGACCAGTCGTGATCGAGGATCGTGATTACGACACCGTACTGCGTGCCCTTTGAACACGGGTTCCGTAGCCGTGAAAAATCAGTTGAACATATGCAAGCCTGTCCCTTGGACATTCTAATCCAGCGTAATGGTAGCAACGACAGTTTATTGCTGTTTACTCTTGTAAATCTGATCTTTATTGCCAGTAGCATTAGTTTGACTTTTTATTAACTATTAGTTTTAATATATTTTTACGCTGATCGAAGAATTAGGTAAATATGTATGTAATAAGTCCCTTAATCCAGCTCTGAGCAAGAATGGTTTATAGTTAAGCTTATAGCCGCTTAAACTGTCACTATTTACATGCTATGATCTTAAACCCGTCATTTATAAGAACAGATAATACCCGACAAAATTATAACGTACAAAACGAGTCGGCTATTGTTTTGAAATATATCTATGTGAATAACAAAAATATATCTACTATTATTTCTAATCTTACGCTTATATTATTGTGTGTATCATCTCTGTCTCCAGTTAAGAAGCAGCGGAACATTTTCTATAGTATACCTAAAGCTTTTTTTATACGCCAATACCTCGATATAATTGTAGTTTTACTATCGATTTTGTTTGTATATATAATCTGGCTGTAAATTTCATGTTAAAAAAGAACGTAGTAGAAGAGGTAGGGCACAGCGTTCATTCGCTCAAGGATGTACCTCAACCTTACAGAAGACGTTCCTTAGATAATAATAACATTAATAAGTTTAATGTTGTGTTTCTGCGTGTAAGTAAGGTCGCCAGTAAGGGTCAGCAACAATTTTTGCTGACTCTTTTAAAGGCCGGCAACGCACCTGTTACTCCTCTGGTGTTGCGAGTGTACATGGATGGCGGAGATCACTTACCATCAGGTGACCCGATAACTCGTTTTTCGCCCTATATCATATAAAAGAAAAGAAAGAGCAGTTTTATCTTTACCAAGAATAACGATTATACGTACTAATTTCTTGATAAGTTTCGGATATCTTTAAAATCAATTGTATAAATTTAACTGCGGGTGGGAATCGAACCCACCAGCTACGGGGTAACCGGCCCCATGTGCGTTAACTGCTCCGCCACCGCAACGTGGTTCTCAGACTGGAATGTATACTATCCATTCAATATTTTTCTTAACGCATTTAAGACGCTTTTATAGCCATCTTACCAAAACCTACAAATTGACGTTTACAGCTAGCCTGGGAGGTTTTCAGCGCTTCACCAGACAATAGAGGCGAGTGGGCTCTAGCCGTCTAGTTAACTACAAACTAAGCAGTCCGTCCCAGAGGACACCTCCTTTCGGTTACTGACGTAGAGATGCGTAACAGAGTTGTTGGTTAAGAGATGATTTATACAACTGTCGCTTTACGTTAATACCCGAAAATACGATAATTAATTTCTTGCCTTGTTTTTGAACTCGAGACCACTGATTCTACCTTTACAGTCCAATGGTTTAACCAATAGGCTATCTCTTACCTATCTTCTGCGACGGATTTAATTCGGAAGAATTTGCGAATTAACTATCTGTTGATCGATAATGATCAAACAAAATTTATGGTAATTAACTTCTATCTCTATTAAGCACGTATCATATATCAGTAACTAATTAGGTATTCAACAACTGCTATAAGTTATTCAATCTGGATTGTAAATAATTCAAATCAATTCAATTAAGTTAGCTAAAGCTCTAATTAGGTCGAACAAAAGGCTGATTATTGAAACTCATATGATAGAAATACAATAAGTTAAATCCTGTCAAAAACTTATCACTTGATTTAAAAATGGCAAGTTATTATAATTTTGCGATTGGCGGATATTATATCGATAGTTAGACAAATTTTTATTTATACTGTTTTGATTTTTTTTTAAATGGCGTATACTGTAGTTACAAATTTTCTAAACAAATATTTAAAATAATACAACACCCGCAGTCGTGCAATTAATCCCTGTTCCGCGAGGAATTTTATAAACATATAATGCGCGGGAATCGGACTCGGGACACGGAATGGTGAGGCAAATGTCTTAAGCGCTGCGCCACAGATGCAATAATATTATATATTATTAAAATATGTGTTTCGATTGTATCGATGACTCGATAAATATTAAGTAGACCTTTATATTGCAAACGAATAAATTATAAAAATAAAGTTATATGCAGTTTTAATTAACTCTTCGTTTTTAAATGTTACTTTTAAAACGAGGAATACATTTATTTATTTGCATTAAATGTGGTACATAAAATTGTAAAAAAAAAATCTTTATAATCAGTATAAATACACATTTGCTATTAGTAAAAAAGCATGCAAAGCTGTGGTTGAGTCGAGTATTTAAATTGATTCAATATGTCAGCTATACATTTTAAATTAATTTAACAAGAAATCATATTTAGCTGGGTTTATACCGAAGAAATAACGAAGAAAAAAATACATACCTAATATAAAAATAACATAATATAATTAAAATTACATATAAATTTATTATTAAATAATTTATTCGTTTGCAATATAACTAATTATTTATCGAGTCATCGATACAATCGAAACATATGCGCACGAATGTTTTGTTTAAAATTCGAACATCGACGCCGCCCGGTAAGGCGCACAAGGGATCATAAAATATTATGACTCTATTCTCTACGATACGTGATAACTCCTGGATCAAGTGTTTGGTGAATGTTAATGTAGGGCTGTAGCTAATGTGACACCGATATGCTTCCGGGAAGTATCGATAAGGTGTTTCCCCAGGTGAAGTTTTGATGTGTTCACAACACTAGTGCCGCATAGTTGGATGACCCCTGGCAAGTGGTTTAATTCTTGTAAGAAGAATACTCTTACCAGAAATTAAAAAAAATTAAAAGAAGGCGGATTAATATTATATTTGACAATGTTTATGTACTGCATTGAAAGCTTGTCAAGTACAAGTGTATGTTATTACCCAAGTGCTGAATAAATTTCAAAATCACTATTTCAACTTTACAGTTTAAGTTTACCTTTAGAATAACTTTTAATAAATATGCATTAGATGTTACTGTTTGTTTTGAGCCGACTTAAAATGATATCAATGTTCTCAATGCAAATATTATTTAGTTTAGCGATTTCATGTTGAATATACTTTTCGTAAATTATTTCGATATTTACAAGAATGTTTATACAAAGTTTAACTTGAATAGTGAAGGATATTTAAGGACCACAATCTAATCATGTAACAGAAAAAATAAAAAGAAGCCATATTAACAATAAGATAAAAATATTCGTATTTAAAAATTCAGCATTCTTGTATCATTTTTATATAGTTACTTTACAAATTAAGCTCCTTAAATTTTGTCTATCATTACGTTACAACTTGTCTATCATTAGTTTAAAATTCAAATCAGTTTAACAGCTCATTGACCTGGTATTACAGTTCATAAATGATTCAACCGCAAATCTATTATATCAAACATTTAAACAAATCATAACGTCTAAAACATACGTGACTAAAATTATATATAACTTGTAAAGCTCGTGCACAACTATACTTTTTAATACAGAACTATAGAACAAAAGAATCAATAGGATATAAGAAAGATATAAAATATCTTATTGGTATTCGGATGATCGATAGTTCTGAGTAAGGCTATTTGCGGTCTGTACCTAAAACATTAATAGTACTTGCGGAACTCCATGGAAATTACTGAATCACGTTGTCTAAAATAAAAGTGTAAATTGAACTGACGTAATCTGTGTTCCGTCCTTTTTTTCGTGGGATTATCCGTCATGTCGTCCTTGAACGCGAAAACTACGCAATGGATTTTGATGAAATGTGGTAGTACTAGCTCCAGTTGTATTGACGTGAAGAAGTAACAAACATACACTCAGGCACTCACAAACTTTTGCCTTTTTTAATATTAGTGTGATTTTAGCTTACGTATCCGACAATGCGCAGGCTACAATAGGCTACAATTTGATAAGTTTAACGCGGGTGAACCCGCAGGCATAGCTGGTTTACTAATATGACGAATAATGTTTTAAACGAAAAATTTGAAATTTGTTAATTTACGTTGAAATTTATCGTTTTATTTCTATGTTTATGTTTATTTTATTTTATTGACTTAATAAATTAAAATCTATCAATTCTCTTCTCTTCTTGACATTAGCTTAGCGCTAAAACAACTTGTCCACCTTCGTGACACTTCTATAGATTTGATTTGCAAAATTTAAAAAGATATATAATGAGATTTTCTTTTATTTATTTTATATTTAAAAATAAGGTATTATAGTATTCGTAAACCACTGAGGTTTGTAATTATAATGCTACACTAACGATACGTCTACATCGTTAATAAACAGACAGAACTTATTATCAAACAAAAAGTTTAATTGTCATATTTCAATGTGCTGTAGGAAATGGGACATAAAATTTTACACAAACGTTAGAAAGATCTATGACAGGCAGAGCTGCAGTGGTGATAACAGAAGTGTTTCATTTTGTCGTCTATTTGTACGGAATACTAAAAAGAAAGAAGAGTCAGTGATTTGCATCCATTCTATGTAAATGTACCAGGAAATTTCAAACAAATCAAGTCATAAATTCGGCTTTACGAGTGACTGACAACATTGGTTACCAAACAGGCAGCAACTAGAAAACTTAAGTTTCACACGGTGTCATGCCAAGAATTCAGTAAAATCTATTTCCTATATTCTCAAAATGGATAATTTTTCCTAGTAATAGGCAAATTGTCACATATTTTCGCTGGAAATGAGGTAAAAACGTAAATATTGTAAGTTACACAAAGTACATACAAGTCCTAAGTTTATACAAGTATCTTGACTTCTATTACTTTGAAACTGACAATAAACTTGTAGTGAAATGTTAAAAGACTGGACCCAACTGTACTTAAGAAGTCCATCATTCCAATACTAAATTGTAGGATCCAGATTAATAGGAGGTGAATATAGCTATAGGTATCTACTATGTTCATTTAGCTTAACTCTTGACCAAAGAACGGAGACTTAAGTACGACAGCGAACTACTCCAAATGGAATTCGGGACCATTCCGAAAATTTAATTTAAAAGAATTATCAATATTAGTTCAGAAATCACGTAGACATCACTTCACATACATACAAAAATTTAAAAAAATTAAAACAACATATAGTCGACTCGATAACTTCCTTCTTAAGAAGTCAGTTAAAAACGTTTATTTATAGCTATTCCATCCTTGAACCCATAAAGTGGTTAACATTTCAGTATATAGCGTACCTATATTCACAATAAATCAGTATATTTTATTGTGCCGTTTGAGCTTTCGGCAGTAGAGAGCACAAATCATCCGACACTGTTCAACTGACGGCAAATGGCGCAGAAACTTTATATATTGTACCGGCTTCTGATATGTTGTGACAGCGCTATTCAAACCGCATCAGGGCGTCAAATAAAAAATAGATGCCTTGATAATACTATTCAGACAATATGTCATCATCATCATCATATCAGCTGAAAGACGCCCACTGCTGGACAAAGATCTCCACAACTGCGGGTCTTGCGCTATCCGCATCCAACGACCCTCACAAGATGATCGGTCCATCTTTGTAGCGTCTTCTGGTTCGTGGTCATCACTCGAGCAACTTTAGCCTAATATGTACTAGAATATATCTAAAACTATAAATGTTGATAATTAAACCTATCAATAATCTCTTTGACAATAACTTAATATAAGCTAGCTAAATAACTAAATCATTTCTATGTATTTTATACAATCTGTGCACCTAAATATCTGTATGTACCTACCTAGAAATAATTATGTTTTCTTAACTATATTAATACAAATATGTTCTGATTATTTACAAGCGCTTTTTTAAAGTCTATGGGAATAACTACTATTTTATTTTATTTTTAATAAATTTTAAATCCTCTATTTTATTCTTATCCTTATACCTTAATACGTATTGCAAATACGCGTAATATTAATACTTATCAATAAAATTAATAAACGAAGCAAACGAGTTATGTTGATCGCAGACATGCGATTAGCAAACGCATTCACAATATTTTGATCTACAATGTTTCCTAACACTAACTGTTAATAAGAATTTCGCTATTAATATTATTATGTTAATTAAAATACCAATCTATTTCTGTTATACGATAAATGCCAATTAAATCGAAGATAAGATTAAATTCATTTGTAATGACGGTCTCACACAATCAAATCCAATGCCTCGTTTGAACGCGGACAGTTAATCAACTACTGGCGGCTAGTAATGACATGTAATATCCTTAAATTACTTAGGCTAGTGGTCTGTGTTAAATGATTGTTTATTTAGTGATCTAGATAATGACTAGTCTTGAATAGAGATTGGGTAATAAATTTAAGACTGGAGCTTTGATCTATTACTAGAATAGTAGTAAAACTTTGTTTATGTGATACTAATCAAGAAGGTCATTTACTAGTGTATAATGACGATTATTTTTTTGTTGTGTTGATGATTAATATCTATTGTTTAGTCTAAGTGACATCACAGATACTAATGATGGCTTATGCCAGACTGTGCTTATCGAATAATAGATTGCTTTTATACTTGATGGTTTTTGCAACATATATAGCTGAGATAAACTTACTTACTTTTGCAACGCAATATAAATAGTATTTACAAACAAGCTAAAAGGTAACGTTTAATATAATATGATTTTAAGCATTATCGTCAATATGTAGTATTATTTTAAACAAATAATCACAAATCTTAGTAGAGTAGTTTATATATTACTGCACCCGAACTAAAATCTACATGGTACCTATTATATTAACTTTTTACTCATCGATTAACTGTTTTTATCCTAACAAAACAGAGTAGTCAGTTAGTTGCAACCAAAGCCATACAGGCGAGACAGTAGAGTGACAAGTTCAAACAAACTACCAAATTATTTATCGCCTGATAAATTTCAGCATTGGGACAGCCACCCATCAATCCAAATACAGCATAAAATCTAATTCTGCGCCTGCACATGCATAGTTAATCATTCGTTAGCATAGCAATCTGCATGCGTAACGTACCCGTGTGCACAGTAATTAATAATTTCGACACCCAGCGATTAACATTTAAATCACAGTCGGGTTCGGTCAGAATCAGTCGGGAATCGTCGGGATTGGTCGCCATCAGTCGGATCCATCATGGCCGATTGAGCTTTGCTGAGGGGGTGAACACATTGATGGATTGATTGGTGTAGAAATGTAAAAAGGATTTAACTGGTTAGAATATTTTGGGTCGGTATTTTTTTACATTTCCATGTGGTGTTGTTTGAGTAAATGTATAATCTGATTGCAGTTTCTTTAGTTTTTGTATATTCATGTAGGTATGTAGTTAACTAACAAAAGTTTAAGATAATATAGGCTATTTGGATTTCGCAGTAAGGTTTCTTGAGTGTAATAGTTAATACCGAATAGATACTTAATAATTAAAGACACATATGCAACTTTAGTAAAAAGAAAAATAAATATTCGAAATAAAAACATCGCTAACCTCTTTGGTTATTGATACATTTGGATAGTTTATAAACTATTAAGTTCATAATATTTTTACACGATTTAAATACATAGTCAAGTTTAATTGTTCCTAAATGCAAATCATTTAGGAACAAATAAAATTGACCCGCGGATCTAAATAATTACATGTACGGTACCTAGAAATAATTCGGTATGTATTATTACATACATGTTCTAACTCTTTACAAGCGTTTTTTTAATCTATGTGGGTAAAATACATTTTTTTTATTTCACGGCTCATTGAAAAAGATCTATAGCTATAGGTATACCTATAGTCATAGTAGGTACGATAGAATTTAAGTGAGGTAGATGGCAGAGTCATTCGCTCTATTGGGACCTACCTCCACCTTGTAATCCGACAGGAACACATGGATAAGCTATAAAATATTGAAAAATAATTAAGTAGGTATGTTAAAAGCGCCATCTGTTTGTAATGCTCCAACCTAAGCGTGGCATACCAGCCATCTTAGCCGTGTACGGTTCGGGTAGATGGCGTTAAGCGTCTTCGTTGCGTTAAGATAATGGAGCATAGAGTAGTTTGAACAAATTCGAGTCCAAACACCACAGTACAGTGGCGGAGCGGTTTACGTACATGGGGCCGGATATGTTTATTAGTGGTTCGTGAGTTCGATTCCCACCCGCGTTTAAATTTATACCAGTCAATTTTGAAACATTTGAAAGTTTGTAAGTAACTGCTTTTATCTATCATTCTTACTATCTGAAGTTGATGATAGACTCATCACCAGCTGTTAGAATTATTACAATAACTAAATACTTACATTGTCCTCGGGTAAATGTGCTGGTTTGCGGCCAGGAATTCGGAACTTTTCTTATACTACTTATGTAAATCTTTATTACAGTGAATAGCGAGAATAAATATAGCGGTGGCTAATCTATCACCATACAATTAGCGTACGTCCAGACGCACACGTAGGTACCTTCGACTAGTTGAAAGATAAATAGTGTCTGACAGCTAACTGGCCAGGCGCCTGCTTGATACTGATAACACTATCTGACAAATTACAGTTTACATTCTAGATACATTGCGTATATACAGTATTTCGCTGGTGTAATTTACCAAACATTACAGGTATCTCTGTAGTTTCTTTCTTTTTTATCTTACTAAGAATTCAATTTAAGTCCTCATATTATCACGTAAATTTCGTGCCCCGAAGTGGCTTAGTGAGATCTCAAAAAAATTTTAAAACATTTGTACCTGTACGCTGTCGCACTAACTTAGGTAAATCAGCCCCTCTAAATAGAATGATGAACACGTTTAACGAGGTGACCAACAAATGTGAGAATCTTGATATCTTCCGAAATTCTATCTCTCAATATAAAACAAAACTTAAAAATATTGATCCGCAGTCGGCGCTAAACCAAAACTTAAACTCAAGCCACTGAGTCCACTTTTAATAATATTCTAAGTTTAAGGTTTTGCCATATAATATTTTAACTCTTTAATTTGTATTCGTTTAATTAATTTTATCGTAAATGTATTTTATTTGAATTTTAATTGATTAATATATGTTGTTTTATATAATGTATTGCATAAATTTATGTACAAATTGTTTGATATGTGTTTTCTATTTGTTATGTATAAATCTTGTTATCTGTCAATTATTTAATTTACTAATACTGGTCAAGGTAATGTAAAGTACTCGTCTGCGAACGTTGTGCATACCTGTAAGTGACCTACTCACACTGGATTAATTCTCTCTGTGTTAGATTCTTACAAACAAATTGTGAATAGGTTGTTGGTGTGCCTTATCAATAAAAAAAAAAAAAAAAAAAAAAAAAAAAAAAAAAAAAAAAAAAAAAAAATCACCGTTAAGAAGAACAGTTTTAGGTGCTAATTCTCCTTACGCAAGGATGTGTAAGTTGGGAAATGGCTTTAGCGATTTAATCGATTTACACTTCGATTCTATTGACAAAAAAAACCCTACTTACACATTCACCAAATTTAGAATAGCAACAAAAATAAAATAACAATATAACAACCTAAGTGATCTGTTTCTTGTATAAATTGTAAAATTTCTGTATATAGTCGTTTGCGGTGTTTACCTTTAAGTAATTGTTACATTGTTATACCTAAGTTTATTGATAATGTGTTATTTATAAGAATTAATGTAAACAATTGTTGGTGAACCTTAATAAATAAATAAATAAAATAAAACCCCAAAGTATGGCACATTTATCTGATTTTCCAGTCTCTTGTTCCCTTCAGGACTTATATGACGTTTCAGCCAAAGCGATCAGCGTTGCCCAATTTTGGGAAGATAAAATCTAATTCTTACCATCAACACGATAAGGAGAAGAAGAAGATCACATAAACTGTATAAAAAGTTGTGTTGTGTGGTGACAGTAACAAATATCACCCATCTCATTCTGTGGAGGAAAAATCTGTCAAAGAACGGGCAGCATGGTTTCTGAGTACTATAACCATCATACTGTAATAGTGAACCCGTTTGCCAAGCGTGGTGACTATGGCACATCTCCCCAAATCAATTTGGGGAGAGCTTTTTCCAGGTGTGCACATGTATCGCTTCACCAGGTGAAGCTGTATAAAATTCCGTTAGTTTTTGAAAACAATGTACGTTCTTTTTTATCAAAACTGGAATGAGATAGTAGACTTTGCAATTATCTTCACATTACCCTCACTAATCCATAATTTTCCAGTTAGTGACTTATTAATGACATCAGTAATTGGGGCAGTTCTTATGCGGCTGCCACATATCTAATTATGTGCTGAGTGAATGCGAACTCGAATAATACTGCTGCTTTTGTGTGCTGTCAAAGTCAATAGGCACATCTGTCATTATAAAATAAAATAATGTTTGTATTGAACTGGTAATAAATATAAATGCCAATATTATTGCCCAATAGATAGATAGATAAACTCTTTATTGTACACCAAAGTATTACAAAATAAAAATAAAAATAATTTAAACCTTAAATGTATAAAATATCTTAAATTAAAATGAGAACGTTTTATTTAGGTAAGCGTTACGACAAAAGACTTCAGCGCCATAGTTGCAAGACAACATTCGAGATTTAAACTTTACAAATGTCGTCAAGCATTATAACCGTCATACATAATACTCTTGGCATTCGACGAATCCTCACGCATTTTTCAGATGCTTTACATTAACAGTTTCTTTTGGCATATATGGATGACCTACCGCAAGGTTTAACCCTTCGCTTAAACGCGTAAAAGGTATCGAAGCGTATCCTATAAATTAGTGAAGGTAATTATGTTAATATTGTCACTATGGACGTGGTTTTGCCGATCGTCAATCGTAGCGTTCCGCTTGATAGCACGACGCTGCCCGTCATTGGGTGGCACGGCTCATAAACGAGACACCTTCTATTACACACTGCATGTATTACAGACTGGGAATCTATTAACGTAATAGGAATTATTAGATGGATTTCTGCCAACATGTGTTCAAAGTTTCAATTGAAGGCGTAGGTACAAATTATATACAACATTGTGGAGCTTTGTCAATATTTAACTACACAAGCTTGAAGCCGACATATTTTTATAGATATTTATAATTTTGTGTCGAATTATATGACATTATGAATTAAATCTAAATATAAGTAATTATATTATAATATGCCTAATAAATGTAATCAAATTAAAATTAATAAAAATAATATTGTGGAATTGTTAATTAATTATTCCTCACGCCAGGCTGGTAGAACATAGTTAACTGAACATTCTTAATGTGCCTGGAAATGTATTTATTTTATTGGACCGGTTTGGAAATAAATATATTTATTATAATACGACATTCATTCCAGACCCCATACGAAAACAATTGCAACTTCCATATTGCCAATAAAAGAAAATAAGAATATGCAAAATAAAATTTTAACCATTACATCTTCCGCAGACTTTTTCCTATTTCTTGGTAAAGATTTCTGCCAGAGTGAAACGAGTAATTTCTATGGTCGTCAAAGAAAGCCACCCATATAACACATAAATTGGATTTTAAGAGCATGAGTCAAATTCAATTAGGATTTAGGATTATCTAAGTTAATGTTGTAGTAGTGTAGTCGTGGTAACTTTATTGTACTTTTCTAATCATAACTGGGGCCAATGTTTTTACGTTTTTCTTAAGACAAAAATAATGAAATGTTTTACTCATAGATATTTCTGAGTTAAGTAAAATTGTATTGTATTAAGTACCCGACATAGCCCAAAGAATTGCCAAACTAAAGTGGCAGTGGGCAGGGCACAGAGCTCGTAGAACCGACCGCCGATGGGGCAGAAAGGTTCTGGAGTGGCGACCACGAACCTGAAGACGCAGCGTGGGCAGGCCCCCTACAATATGGACCGACGATTTTGCAAGGGTTTGGAGTTTTAAGGATTTGTCCAGCAGCCTTTCGGCTGATATGATGATGATGATGAAGTAAAATTGTATACCTATTATTTGAACTACAAAGACAAAACATTTCTCAAGCTTATCTGTATTTCAATATATTATTATTTGTTTCAAATTGTCTATAAATTTATTTGTAACAGTAACATGGCAATCCCTTAAATCCATAGATTATACTACTATGAAGTTCTTAACTTATCACAAGTCAGCAAAACTCACTATGGCAACTCATTAAACAAACTCATTTAAAGAAACAACATAAAACTTATTCACACACCTCTTTTTATAAATATGTTAAAACAAAACGAGATAAATGTTAAAACTATAGTATTGATCAGCCAACCTCATGCCAAGTGCGAAAAAATGTATCCAGAAATTTCCGTACCTAAAATTTCGCTAATAAAATTTCGCAATGTATT
The DNA here is from genome assembly GCA_951640165.1 of Pseudoips prasinana. NCBI lineage: Eukaryota > Metazoa > Arthropoda > Insecta > Lepidoptera > Nolidae > Pseudoips > Pseudoips prasinana. The sequence goes on along the minus strand of OX621245.1, from coordinate 12,924,359 downwards.
CGCAACAATTTATAACTGTCACTGATGGGTGCACGTGTGTTAAGTCACGTAGACCATTATTTTGATTCGAGATACTGCGCACAGCCCACTGGCCTCACAAACTAGAATACTAGAAATCTTCCGGATATCTGCGGACACAATAAATCTCTGTTTAATCAATGTGGGAGGTAGCTATGATAACATTATAAACGAATAACAAAACCTGCCTAACCAAGCAATTATAACAAAAATCGCTCACCGCGTACGCGTCTATCGTGTTCAACACGCGCGGTTCGTTTTTTTTTCATCAATTTGTCCATCGCATTGATATGCGAAATGTACTCGCGAATCGCACGTCGCATACATACGATTAAAAAATCAACGCGGTAGGTGACCGGTGCGTACTCAGCTTTAATGGAATAGATTTAACGCCACAGGTCGACTCCTAATTGTCTAATTTGAAGCGAAAACAAGGCATGAGGCGGACGAATATATTACGATGGCATGCAGAAGGACTTTCTTTTGGTGCGATATAAACAATAGCCACTGGGAATAACAAATAGGGACGGCTCAGGTCTATTGACATTGATTAAGCAAGATTTGATGAATTGAGGTCTCGGTGCTGTCACGTTAATCCTTGGAGAGCTTATTGGGATTAGTTGAATTTAGTCCTTGTGCTATAAATCAGGTTAACAAAGGGGCTCCGCAACTTGAACATGCTTAGCCAATTATCATACCTTAGTACTAACTATATCTTCTTATTTCTTAATAGTGTGTAATATTTATATATTTTGACACGCCTATGGCTTCATACGGAAACTTTGAACAAAATTTGAACCCCCTTCAAAACGTCGGATTAATTCGAAATTTGACATACTTATCAAGGACCGATGACAATTTAATATTTTTAACAGTTAGACTCGTTATACTTACTAGGATAGACAGGATTAGCGATTTTTGTTGTCATTGAACTGTTTGTGTCGTTGTGCAAAGCAAGTGTTGAGATACATAAAATAATAGTTTAAAAAAAGAATAAACACGGTTTTATAGAAAATCCAACAAAAAAATAAATAATCGTTAGAAAGACACGCGTTTATAGAAAACCAAAAAAAAAATTGTGCATTTCACCAATTTTATAGGAAATTGAATCGGAACAAGTTATAAAAAAATCTGTCTGTGAATTGCGAAAACCATATTCATAGCTCCCCATTTAAAATGAATTGTTAAGCTTGTATGGGAAGTTAATGTTTATTTGGTTACTGGCTTTGCCCGCGATTTTACCCGCGTTAAACTTTATAAATGATAGCCTATGTGTTAATCCAGGGTGTCAGCTAACTCCATACTCTTAATTTTATCAAACTCGCTCCAGCTGTTTAGTCGTGAAGAAGTAGCAAACATACACACTTACACAGTTCCACACCCACAAACTTCAGCCTTTATAAAGGCTGAAGTTTGACTTGATTTCCAACTGAACAACGTATGTACATATGACACATCAACATAGAAAATCACACTAATATTATAATATTAGTGTGATTTTCTATGTTGATGTGTCATATGTACATACGTTGTTCAGTTGGAAATCAAGTTTCACCAAATATTTTCGTTAAATCTTGTGAATGTGTCAAATTCCTATCTTACTTATAAATTACTAATCTTGTATAATAAAAACACAATTTCTTCAAAAGTTGGTCAATCCCGCTAGTCAATACTTTACTTTTTTTTTTTTAATATCAGAGGGCGACAAAGAGCAATTGGGTCACCTCATGGTAAGTTATCACCGCCGGCCATGGACACTATACACCAGTGGTACACACTATACACTAGACACCTCTGGTGTTACGAGTGTGGGTGCATTGCCGGCCTTTAAAAGTCACCAAACAAATGTTTGATAACCCTTCCCCCCACCCCATGTCATGGAAATCTACATTCAAGCATAATTTTTCATGAAAATCTATGACCTATTATCTGAAACCCAAGTCATGTTTGTTTACAAACTTTTCAAGACCTTACATCACAACCACACCATACAAATTACTCACTCTAACGCTTAAGGGCAAAAAGCAATCAAGACTAACTATTGTCCACTGTCCTTGGTCTATGGAGGTAGGCAACATTATTATTCCACTGCAGATACCTGAAGGTATGTAGGTACCTGTGGGTGGGCTGGACTAAACCGTCGATACTTGCCAAACGACTGACGAACGACGCTAGAATACCTAAGACTACCTAGCATATACTCTTCCTACTAGGAGGTCTAGGAAAGTTATGTATGTTGGTATAAACAATATGCTTATCGTTTGCTTAATGAATTTTGAGCGGCGCTTCAAAGAGTTAACGGATTAATTGAGTCGTTGCAACCTAATTACAAAAATTAAATTATAATGTGTGTAATAAGGTTACGGAGCATCCAAAACTGAAGACCACCATCAAAATGTTTTGATGTGCCGATAAATTTAAATGAATAATTCAATAACTAATTCTTTGATGTAGGTGAAGATAAAAATATTAATTAGGTGGTACTTATAATTTATGTTCGGCGTATCAGTGGGAACTAGTAAGCCGTCACCAATCATTTGTAAAAGTCAACATCCATTATCACAATACAAAACAGTTTGCTTATAAGTAATTAATAAATCTATTGAGAGTATGGAGCAGCCATAACAAAACTATTTAACTTACTAACTTAAAAATGAACGATTTAACTTTACAACTTGGTTTTGCTAGGATAACGTTACATTTCCCAATTCTATTGAAAAATAAAGAATAAAAAATATTTGAAAGTTGAAACTTCAATTACTTTTTATTATGTATTTATATTCTTAATAAACATAACTTAAGTGTATTTAAAAAGCATTTTATTACTGAAAAACACGGTTAAAATTGTTTTATGTATTAAAAAATAAATAATTAATATAGCCACAGCATTACTTAGTAGTTTACTTTTACTATCTATATACGCAGAGTTTTAATCATTTGCTCAATATTATTCTCTTTTAGCGGCCTTTTACAATCATCTATCACAATTTTCCGACTCAAACATATATAATTCTTAAAGCAATATTGGTTTACCCAATGATGTTATAAGTAAAAAGGTGTAGATAGGTTTCCAACACAACATTCGATCTTCAAAAACGGCACACCAACGCACACATAAATAACTTAATATTGCAATATCACACTACATTACGATTAGACGTCAAAGTAAGACGGCATGATTCAATAATCGTGAGCAAAAACGAGACAAATGTAATTTGCGATAGTGCGTCGTTGACACTAGTGACGCGATACTGACTGAAGTAAATTCTGGCTAATTAGCCACATTTCAACGTGCCGCTCCCGGAGCGCTTTTAACCTATCTACACCTTTTTACTTATAACATCATTGGGTTTACCCGTTAAATTAACCCTTGTTGAAGCAAACACACAACTTCGATAAAGACATAAGTTTTGCAAAAAGAAGTGATTAAATCTAATAGATCAAAATAGAATTTTAAAGTTTGTTACTAATAATTTATTAATAAACTTAATCCAAAGTAACACAATAACTTTTGAACTGTCACAGCGTCAACGCCACCTGCATAATAAATACAGCCAACTAATTAATTTTACGGCCGATGTAAACACCATCAAGATATCACCAACTTATGCCGCATACGTATTCAAATCGTACACCGTACTAACAAATTGATTTATTACTTTCATTCACCATTTACGATACTACAATGCAATAAATATTCATTGTACCATGGAAGAAATTCCCAAAATATTTAAAAAAGACATTCAAAATACACCCAAATAAAAACTAAAACAAACCATGTTCTCGCGACACTAAAATAAAGACAAAAGACGACACCAATAAATTGTCGCTGAAAAGTAACCAAAGCATTATACAGTTGCATAACAGTACACTAACAGTAAATAAATAGAGGAAAAAGAAGTAAAACTGTGCACGAAACTGTGCGCTTTTAAATACGGACGACGTTGAGCACGGGTAAGGCAAAGACATTTATGTTCACTAAACAAGTAGTAAAAGTCACTACTTGAGCGTTTTTATGGCACTCATAAATGTCAGATTGTGCGCCGGGGGTTTAGCCGGCCGGCCCGTGCGCGGGACTCCCGGCTCCCGACCCACTGAATCACGCATCCGATTTTACGAACCCGACCACCGATACTTAATTGATTCCGTTCATTTCTCAATTTCCGTTCATATGTGTGTGTTTTTAATGTTTTCGTTTACACTCCCGTGACGTTTACGATTGTCGTTTATCGTATAATAAAGCGATTTCTTTGCTTTTTCAGGTAACCATTTCTGCTGCTTAACAGTCCATAAACAATAAGGAGTCATTAAATGGTAAGTTGATGGACGACGGTTTGAATGTAAGCGGTTGTGAATGAGTAGAACAGCGAGATCGCGGCGACTCACGATATTTAGCACAAAAGTTCACATAACAAGTGTTGCTGCTGTAAAAGGAAACTTTATAGTCGAAGACAGACGTGAGAATAGGTCGCATTTCTCAGCAACGGGCCCCTATGCAAATTATTGCATCATTAAACACCTCGTTCCGCGCTTTCGTGTTAGATTGACGTTTGCAACACTAGTCAGTTGTCTCAAGTTTAACACGATTTGTAAGACCGGATGCGTTTGACTGGCGTTAGTTTGTTCAATTATTGTAAGAAAACGCGTTGTTCTCGCTACGATTGACAGCTCCAGATAAACTTTACGTGTACCACGATGTATTTTCTCAGCCATATGTGTGGCCATGCAAATTAATTCGCACTGTGAATTATGATTACGGCACACCCATTTCAATGGATCAAGTCTTAATCATCGTGACTAAGAAACCATAAATTTGGTTCTTTATTATATCAACACTAGTCTCATTTGCAGCTAAATTACTAATTTTAAAGAGCTGTTTCAAATTAAAACGGTCGAGATTAAACGTTAAATGGCGAGTGTTTCAATATTCCGGTATGAAAATGTTGACAGCATCCGTCTACCAGAAGGGGATTTGTATAGTACGTGTTTACGACGCCAGGGTTATCACACACAACAAAACTTTTTATTGTTCATGAAGCATTTTGCTACTGTTTACTGTTGATATAAAGCGTGATAATCTCGATAAAGTACTTAGTGAGGTAGGAAAAATAAAAATGTTAGGATGTAACGAGTGTGTTTAGGCCTGAGGTTAAGATAAACATTGATATAAAAGAAACCCATCAAGAAATAGTATTTATTTATTGCTATGTCACGTTTTATTAATAATAAAACTATAATTCGTGTGTGGTATAAAGTAAACATCAGAATATATATACATTATTTGTCACGTTGAGCACTCTATAAGAATTTTCAAATTAAAACGCAATACACCTCGCTCCAGTGCACGGTTTAGCGTTTTTAAAAGTATGTAAAGGTTGTCCAGCTCGACCGCTTGGTTACTCGAATTACATATCGCCATATGTTTCTAGATACTACAAAATCTGTGATTTATAAGAAATGTGTAGTTAAAAAATAGTGCTGTATGACCTTAGGGCACAAGATTTATTATGTAGTTGGATTAATGCTGTCTAAGTAGGCATTAAAGCATTGAATAATGTAGAAATCTTAAAATTTATACAATTCATTTTAAAGATTTCTGAAACTTTTTTCTATAACCGGTGTTACAAATGATTGTTTTCTATTCTGATAGGACAATAGCATCAATAATTTACTGCAATGTAATAATTAGGTTGATGTCCATCAATATTGTTCTTTGTTCAATAAGGGATGTCCAGTCTTCAAAATTGGGACTAAATGATTCCTATTTTAAATATTTTACTGCTGTCAAGTTAATCCTATTTACGCTTCTATTTTCACTACTTCTTGCACCTGGTTCATATAATTACCTCCCAGTCTGCCTCTCTTTCTCCGCCTCAATTTATCCTTCTATAATGTTGGTGAGTAACTGGTTGTGTTGAATTAAATATCTAATCATTTTTCTTCGTCTAATTTCGATATGCTTTAGTATTTTTCGTTCTTCTTCCTCATTTGTGACTTTTTCATTTAAGGAGAATCTTTCGATTCGACGCCAGCACCAAATCTCATATTTTCTCGATCTCTCTGTCTTAATGTCCTTGTTATACAAGCGTAAAGGGCAATGCACCAAGCATATTTTTTTGTGGATGTCTTTATTAATTTTTACCAGAACCAGCTATTTTTTTACGGAATGCCTGTGTTTCCATAGCTTTTCCATGGTAGCCTCTATTATATAACTTATAATCATATAAATATGCCTATTAATAAAATGGTCACTAAAGTTTTCATATTAATAATGGAACTAATATCAGACCTAACTATATTTTAAACCCTTTTTTAAATAGTATTCGTACGATACTTGACATATACTATATCAACCATCTGCAAACCAGCAATAGATATATGTATTTAAGTATGGAGGAACGGACTTTTATGGACAAAAAGGTCTTTATAAATGACTCTGTGTTCTTGGATTCGATGCAGTTTTGCTTTTCTTTGCATAACGCAAAACATAAATTAATAAGAAAAAACTCAGTATCCTAGCCGTGACAGGAATCATGTTTAACATACAACTATTCCTGTTTTCATATATTTTCATCATCCATTTCATACCTCACTCTTAACTCAACAAAAACATATTTTTTACAAACTGTGGCTCCCTTTCCAGTTTTCTTATCCCTATATTCTAATGAAATCGCCTTTCAAATTATACTCTCAAAGTTTCTGCAGCCCTACGGGATATCGTAGGCAGTACACCTGCTAGCCGGCAGTGGACATATGTATAGTGGAACAGTGACTTTTATTGACACGCCCGTGTTTATTACTCGCCCTGCCATCTTAGGTTCGCGACAGTTTCGCCTTTCCTTGTGCTGTGGTTGAAGAAGAACGCGATTTAAGTTGGGAGATTAAACTGAGGAATAACGGATTGCGTTTGACAGATTGTTGCTTCATGAGTTTAGTTTCGTATTCGACCGTTATTGTATTTGATTTCGCAGATATAACGTACTTCTTTTGATTAGTGATGATTAGTAGGTATATCTCTTAAACTGGCGAAGTGCCGTTATTTTTACTATTTTGTTTGGAATTAGTGCCGCATAAGGTATTATGTGTATTTTGTCAACATAATGTTAAAGATTTTATTTCTATAATTTTAACATTTTTTTTCTCGATATTTATTGGGACCACCTACTCCTCGTACTTATAAATTATGAGAAATTTTATGTTTAAACATAAGAGTATTTCATACGTTTACATTGTCGTTGTGATATGTACTTGTTTTAAGTATGATAATGCAAACAATTCATGGAATCGAATGCTAATTTTATTTTAATTATACTCATACAAAACTTTACGTAACTATTTATTTTCATGTAATAATTGCATTCCATAACTATGTCATTTTCGGGTAGTGTAGTATTTTTTTAACTAATAATATAGCAAAAAGCATTAAGGATTAAATAACTTTTATTTATTTTAAAATTTACGATTTTTATAACTTAATCGCTTCCGCTTATGCCTTGCGTCCTATCACCAACTTCGTTTTATGGCTTTTGAATTACGTATGTTAAATAGAAATGAGGCATGGGAATATTCTATTTAGTCGTTTACCGAGACGCCCCTTCCTAAGGAATTTGTTAGGAAAATAATCGAATCTGTTTTGCATGAATTTTACTATAGCCGCATTTACTACACCAATAAAATGTTTTATGATTTTTTTCTTTTCACTATTTTTATGACACGGTCATAACTATTTTATATTTATTCAATTAAGATCAAGCTTAAGATCTTGCTGATGATTCTTAATGGGTAATCATCGCAGTCAGAATACGAGGTTTTACTGTCTTTTTATACTTTTTGACAGCACTAAAGTATGTAACGGTAGTTTTAGCCCTTTTGTGGCCATGTAATAAAAATATTATTGCCACTATTAAGTTTTTGATTGTGTTATATAAAAGTAAAGGTAAAATTCATTATAATATAAAACATAATTTAATTTGCAACATAAATATACCGCAATACGTTAAATTATAGTGCCCTGGATACAACTAAAATTAATGATTTTATAGAAGTTTACCATTAAAAATACTTGAAATTTACTACATAATTAGAAAACCCTCTCCAGTTAAAATGGCTCAAAAATACGCAACTAAATCCCTTTCTTGGCTATTTCAAATTCAGCCCTTTCATAACTAACTAATCATTGTACCATAAAATAGGTGCGTATACGTTGAAAGCACCAATCGTAATGGCGCGAGAGGGCATGTCCGCGATCGTAGCGCCACGATAGCATTGTGCGGTGTGGTGCGCAAGAGTCGATCGCGACACCGATTGCGAGCGCCTGTCGCTTACGTGTCGCCTCCCGCCCGTATCTCGGACCGCATCGCACGCAAATTATAATCGATACCATTATTGTAATATCCGAGTGTAACATTCACACTGCTATTGTTCCTTTTCTTTAACGTAGTCTTAGCTCTTTGTTCGCAGCCGTTTGATGCTGTTACAGATCTATCTAAAAAGCAGAGTAACAGATACATTGTTCAATTATAGCTTTCAACTAGGTAATAGTAGCTAATTAAGGTGTGATTTATTAAATTAACACTTCTAAATTGTATCATTAAAATGAGAAGATTTCTCGTATGATTTAAATTTTATGTGCGTATTAGTGTTATATGGCTGTTTGTATTTCTTGCAATTATATTATGCAACTTGTTGTACCTTAGAAAAACTTAGTGATCATTTCTTCACTAATTGATTAGATTTAAAATGTTTGTGAATAACTTTAGCCAACACATTTCCATCATTTCCTTCACTATGTCTATCAACAATCATAACACTAAACCATTGCATATACATATTATGTACCTACGTGCAACAATTTAATTGGCTTTCTGATTCCTTGTTCTATTTGTAAACTAGTTATTTTTTGGATAATAAAATAACATAAAACACTGATATAAGAAATCATAATTATCATTTAAGTAATTGAGATTAATACTGAAGATTGACGTGTTAAGTCGTCATTTTATCTGTAATTTAGTCATGTTTATTAACAAGACGTTCTGACAGTTCGAGATTCCTCCGACGAGATGTCCAATTTAAGTAGCTGTCGAGTGGACACGTAGTCAATGTCTACATTGAGAGTAAAAAGTTCATTTCGTTCATGTTTATTTGGATTTCAACTGCCTTTCTGGTTTCACACTGCAACCGAATATTGTACCAAATGTTCGTTTAATCGGAACATTTTCTCGTTCCGCGCGAGTTATGACATACGGTAATTATTTTTTCAATAGTAATGAGCTGTCAACTCTTATAGTCTTTACGACTTTTCGATTGTGTAATTGGATAATTTAATCGATCTTTATCTTTTCAATTAGCGTCGTGTCCAATCATGTAAGTTAAGTTTTAATATTCATCTGACAAATTGTTGCTATTAAGTTTTTAATCACTTTTTTTGTTATTTTCATATTGCGAATGTTGTATTGAGTTGCATTGCACTTTATTAATGCATATTAAGTAGATAAGGTAAGACATTAATGGAATACATTTCTGGAAAAAATAATTTTAAATGTAATACGAATCATTCCACATAAAGCAATAACCATAATCTACATAAAATTTCTACAATATCACGAATTCAACTTTTAAACACAATGGCTTCCATTGAGTCCTTAATTTTCAAATTTCAATGCCATCGGACGTTTACAGGCGAAATTTGTTCTTTTAGCAATATATATACATATACATACCAGGTAATTCTAAAAGTGTTCCATTGTATTAATATTGAAGTTTATCAAAATTTCAATAGGACTTTCAAAAGAATTTCCTTACTCTTTTTTTTTTTTTTTTTTTTTTTTTTACTTTATTGGGACATAAAACAGTTACACATTAGGTATAGTTAAATTATTTAAATATAAATTTTAAGAATAGGTAAACGTGTAACCCACACCAATGTCCACGAATTAATGTTAAAAATAGGTAGTAATAAATGCGTGCATTAATTAAGCAGAGAAGTACCTATGTAGGTACTAGTGAGTAGGTATTAACTATAACTATTTTAGTAGTTCAGTAGCCATTTTTTTGAACTTAAAGTGCGATAGTGCAAAAATGTCCAAATCGTGGAAGTGTGTGTTATACGTTTCCACAATGCGTCGGAGAGGCACCCGTGCGCCAGCGTGAGTTCTGCACCGCGCGGTGTGGAACAGCCGGGGCACGCGTGCCTCTCGACGCATTACAGTTCTAGGTACAATATAACATAAGTTGTTAGTGATGTCAGTGCAATCAAACTTGTTATTACAAAGACCATGAAGCATCATGACCATCAGTAAACTACGTCTGGACTGTAAGCTCTGAAGTTTATAGCGTTCCAATAAATCTGTGTATGGTATTCGAGACTTAGTGCATCTATAGTGCATAGATCGTAGAAATTTTTTTTGAACAATTTCTAGTTTTTTTATGTAAACGTCAAAAATAGGGCTCCAAATCGGGACTGCGTATTCCAATTGAGAACGTACTAAGGTTTTATATAAAAGTAAAAATGTCGACGGTCTTTTAAAGTCAGATGACGATCTCATTATAAATCCAAACATACGATACGCTTTATTAATGACATTATCTATGTGACAGTCGAAGTGTAATTTTGAGTCGATTAAGACCCCAAGATCTCTAATACGGTCGACTCTTTGTAGACTGATATCACATAGATTATAATCGAATGTTATAATGTTTCTGTTTTTTGTGAAAGTAATTATATTGCATTTGGGTAAGCTGAGCTGAAGTTTATTTTGTAAACAGTATCGAGAAAGTCTATCTAGGTCTTCCTGTAAAAGTAGGCAATCTTGTATGGTTTTGCATGTCTTGTAAATTTTGATATCGTCGGCGTACATTAGAAATTGGGAATGGATGAAACATGTTTTAATGTCATTAACGAATAAAGTATACAATAGTGGCCCAATTATTGAGCCTTGGGGCACACCAGATGTGACGATAATTGGGTTAGATTGGAAGCCATTAATAACCACCTTTTGTGATCTATTAAATATGTAAGCCATGAACCAACGCAATAGGTTGCCACGGATACCATTATAAGCAATTTTATCTAGTAGCAATTTATGGTCCACCTTGTCGAAAGCCTTCCGAAAATCGGTGTACACAGCGTCAACCTGAATCTGTCCATCCATATTTTTAAATAAGTAATCTGTAAAAACCATTAGATTGGTATTAGTTGAACGACGTTTCACAAATCCATGCTGTTCACAAACTATAAGGTTGTGAATCTGTGAGTATAATGCGCCATGTACAAGACTCTCGAAAAGTTTCGACAAGGTGGAGAGTATCGAAATAGGACGATAATTATTTATACTTGATTTGTCACCACTCTTAAACACCGGTGTGATATTAGCCCGTTTCCAAATATCGGGAAAAGTCCCCTCGCGCAAGCATTTATTAAATAAAATATGGAGTGGAAGGACTATGTTATTTGCGATTTTCTTTATAAAGATAGGTGGAATGCCATCAGGACCTGAACCTTTAGTCGAGTCAAGTTTTTTTATCGCGTTATGTATTGTATCGACTGGTAAGTAGATGTCAGAGATACAAGGCGAATTATCTGCATATGCACTAGGTGACTGCAACGTCATGGCAGTCACCTAGTCACCGTCTCTTCCATCCTATTTAGGTATGTATCATTACAAAATGGGTGAGCGGTACTACAATGTGGTATCATCACTTTCTGTAGAAAGCCCTCAATACTGACTAATCCTCTTTCATATCAGACATGGGATAACACTGTTGCCATTAATCTATCCTTTTGAAACCCTCATCAAACCTTTACAAGGAAATTGGAAATTAAGGACTGTATATAGTTTGGATATTCATGTATATCGGAGTTCCTTAGTATTAGGTCTTTACCTATGAAATTGCCGTTCTGCAGTACTGGCCATTTCAAATCAAAATAATTTTTGTTTGACTAAGAATTCTAATTTCAAATTAATTTTATTTTAAAAACATGGATTCTTTTTTCCAAAAGTAGTCATTTCGTTATTGATTAGTGTTACATTTTCATCGCATTTCAATCTTTTTCGTCATCATGGATACGTTAAAAATTCGAGTAATTATGGAATATGAGTACCGTCGTGGCAGCAACGCGGCACAAGCGGCACGCAACATCAACGACGTTTACGGAGCTAACACTACAAACCAACGCACCACCTGTTATTGGTTTGCTCGCTTCCGTTCTGGAAATTTCGACCTGAAAAATGAACCTCGCGGTCGTCCGAAGACTTTGGTCGACAATGACGAATTAAAGGCGGTTGTGGAAGCTGATGATACACAATCTACGGCTGAATTAGCAGCAGCTTTCGACGTTAGCGTCAAAACAATATTGGTCCATTTGCGTCAAATTGGCAAGGTAAAAAAGCTTGACAAATGGGTGCCCCACGAACTCAATGATCGCCAGCGCGAAGTACGCGTCGAGACGTGCCTTGCACTGCTCAACAGACACACAAATGAAGGAATTTTGAACCGCATTGTTACCTGCGATGAAAAATGGATTCTGTTTGATAACCGCAAGCGCTCAGCAAGTTGGTTGGATCCTGGTTCAGCACCTAAACAATGCCCTAAACGAAAACTTACCCCTAGAAAAGTGATGGTCACTGTTTGGTGGTCTAGCGCCGGTGTGATTCATCACAGCTTCTTACCAAACGGGGTGAGCATTACTGCAGATGTGTACTGTGAAGAACTGAGCACAATGATGGAGAAGCTGGCGCATCTCCAACCAGCATTGGTCAATCGCTCGTCTCCGCTGCTCCTGCACGACAACGCGCGACCTCATACTGCACAGCAGACGGTCTCCAAGTTGCAAGAACTGGGGTTGGAAGCTCTCCGTCATCCGCCCTACTCACCAGACCTTGCGCCTACAGACTACTACTTTTTCCAGAATTTGGATAACTTCTTGGCGGGAAAAAAATTCAATACCCGAGAGGCAGTACAAAATGCCTTTGAAGAATTTGTTGCCTCCCGTCCAGCTGATTTCTTTAAGAAGGGCATCAATAAACTGCCACTGCGATGGCAAAGATGCATTGATTGCATGGGTGATTACTTCGATTAATACAAATAAAAAAATTCATGAAAAAAATTCGTTTAAATTTTTTCATACAAAACGGCAATTTCATAGGTAAAGACCTATTATAAATTAGTTATTGCACTCCTACTATTAAAGTAAACTCTACTTATAGTTTCTATCCATCCAAAGGTTGTACAAAGGCGATTAGACTGCGCCCCTTGTGTTACATTATGTTATTTATATCCAATGTATTTTTGTATTTTTTTTCCATCTAAGGCCCCTTAGATGGAATAAATAAAATACATGGCTGAAGGCACACAAGATGGCTTTTAGTGTCTGTGGCTATAGGGTCGCCAGCTTTTATAATAGGCTTTCGGCAGAGGGTGGTGGAGTACTGATACTACTTCGAGACCAAATTAAATTTAAAGAACGTAAAGATATATGCCAACTATCTATTGAGCGTGTGTGTGAGGTGGCATGTGTAGAGACGCAGTTTTATTGTATAATATGTGTGTATAGACCACCAGCATCCGATTTAAAGCTTTTTACAGCAACAATAGAAGACATTCTTAGGAAAATTAAAAGTAAAAAAAAAATCCTTGTATGTGGTGATTTTAATATGAACATTTTAGCAGATTCACCTGAAATAAACATATTTCTATCTGTGTTTCGGTCCTTTAACCTTAAATGCTTGTTCTCTGAGGCCACGAGAGTCACACCCACATCTGCTACTTGCATTGATAACATAATTACCAACTTTGATGTCTCTGAGAAGTGTTTGGTGGCTGGTGTTCGCTCTGACCATAAATGCCAAATAGTAAAGATAAAAAATGAGATAAATATAAATAAACAAAAAATTAGTTTTAGACCTTTAACAAAATCTAATTTGGGAAAGTTCAGTAACAACCTGGAGAATAGTTTGTGCCATCTATTGCCAAACAAAAGTAACCCTAACGATATGTACACTACATTATTCCACTGTATTTGCAAAGAATTTAATAAAGCTTGTAAAATAAAAAACATAACGGTTGACAGTAATAAGATAAAATTTAGTTCTTGGGCAACTCAAGGCATTAGACTGAGTAGAGATTTTTTATATGAGTTGTATGACAGAAGGTCCTATAACCCTGATGTCAATTTTATTAATTATGTTAGAACTTATTCAAAAATTTTTAAAAAGGTTTGCATTCAAGCTAAATCTTTATATATAAGAGATAAAATTAAAAAATCTGATAATAAAATAAAATCAGCTTGGCAAATAATTAATACTGAAACTGGTAAAAGTAGATCAAGAGATCAAACATTAGTATTGAATATTGGTGATGAACTGGTTTCAGACAAGCTTACCATTGCCAATTTTTTAGCTGCTTTTTTTGCAAATATACCCGTGGATATTACTAAGTGTCTCGCATCATCACCAGATGTGGCTGAACTCTTTTTAAATCAAAGCGTAAAACAAACTGTACCTAACTTTAGTTTTAAATCCGTAACAAGTGATGATATTATAAAAGCTTTTAAGAGTATTAAAAGGAAAGGCACAGAAGATTTGTGGGGACTGTCTGTTAAAGCAATTGAATCAATCATACTAAACATTGCTACAATCCTTGCAGCCATCTTCAATGGCTGTATAAGTGATGGTGTCTTTCCCGATTTAATGAAAATAAGTAAGATAATACCCATTTTCAAGGCAGGTTGTTCAAAAAATGCCACGAATTATAGGCCTATCTCAATACTGCCAGCTTTAAGTAAAATATTTGAAAAGCTGATGCTCAGCCAAATGTTGTCGCACTTTAACGTGAATGAGATATTGCATAACAAGCAATTCGGGTTTACAAGGGGCCGCTCTACTCAGGATGCAGGTTGCACATTAATTAGGTCAATATTGGAGGCTTGGGAGGGATCACAGGATGCACTGGGAGTTTTCTGTGATCTCTCTAAGGCTTTCGATTGCGTTGATCATCGTACGCTCGTTGTTAAACTGAAGTACTATGGAATATCTGGCACATCTCTTGATCTTGTGATGTCCTATTTATCGGGGCGACAACAGATGGTTTCGATAGGCGGTGTCACTTCGGCACGTCATCCTGTGAAAATGGGGGTGCCCCAGGGGTCTATATTGGGCCCATTTTTATTTCTAGTTTATATAAATGATCTCCCTTATCTGGTAGAGAAAGTATCAGAGATAGTTTTGTTCGCTGATGATACGTCGCTCATATTTAAAGTAAATAGAAAGGATAAAGATCTTATTGAGCATAATAAAACACTCAGCTTTATATCAGAATGGTTTTCGGCAAATAATCTCTTGTTAAATGCAGGGAAAACTAAATGCATCAGGTTCTCATTGCCGAATGTGACTCAAATTGTACCAAAAGTTGCACTTAATACGAAAATATTAGATTTAGTCCCATCGACCGTATTTTTAGGATTGACACTTGATTCAAAATTGCAATGGGGTCGTCAGATTGAAAAGTTAGCAGGTGAATTAAGTTCGGCTTCCAATGCTGTCTGGAAAATAAGGCAATTGTCAGATGAACAAACTGCTAGATTAGTGTATTTCGCGTACTTTCATAGCATTATGTCGTATGGCATTCTGCTGTGGGGTTCGGCGGCTGACATAGGTACTATTTTTGTATTGCAGAAAAGAGCAGTCAGAGCCATTTATGGTTTAGGCAGTCGCGATTCTTTGCGAAATTTGTTTAAAGAAATAAATATACTTACTGTGCCATCGGAATATATATATCAGAATATAATGTTTGTTAGAAAAAATATTCATAATTATAAAAAGAAAAGTGAACTGCATAATATAAATACTAGGAATAAAAACAAACTAGCCATGCCAGGCTTTAGAGTAAGCAAAACTAATAAATCATTTTTAGGAAATTGTATTAGGTTTTATAACAATCTTCCTACTCAAATTACTGATCTGCCTGACACAAGTTTTAAAACACATATTAAACGTGTACTTATGGCTAGGGGTTATTACACCACTAAAGAGTACATCGATGACAAAGACGTCTGGCTCTCACTTCCTACCTGCACATTGCTCGCTGGAGATCTTGTAGCCATATAGACATGACTGATCTGCTGTGTTACGTGAACTATCTGTAAATGATTGCTATCATATACTTAATTTAAAATTATTGACTCTGTCTCAAAATGAATAATGTTATTGTTTCGAAGTTTTCTTTTGTATACCTAAATATAATCTAAAATAATAAGCATTCAGACAACCGATCGAGCATATATTGTGTTTGCCTACTAAATAATTACTCTAATTGGACCAAATCCCGTGTTCATGCCCGCTTGAGTATGTTTCGCCGGACCGTCTCAACTGGGTCGTGTTGAAACCGGTAGTAGATAAACCCACTGAGTTTGTTTCGCTGGGTCTTCTCAGTTGGGGCGCATTGGATCCGGTGGTAGCATTAAAGCGCGACCGTCGTTATTAACACAAGGTCCGTCATAATAATAATACCTTTAATATAGACAGAACCATTGACAATATGTAGTAAAAATATTAGACTTAAACTAGATAATTAAACATAATCTCTTGACAATAACTTGATACGAGCTAGCTAAATATCATTTCTGTAATAAAATAAATTTTATAAATGTTTTCATACAAGATGTACCTAAATATCTATGTTACTAGAAATAATATCTAATGTATACAACTATATTACTACAAACATGTTCTGACTATTTACAAGCGCTTTTTTAAAGTCTACGTGAATAAAAACCTTTTTTATTTTTTATTTTATTTTTATTTTACAAATAAAGGGTATTCTATGTTTGAGACAATGAGGTTTTGTAAGTTTTGTTTGTTGTCTGTGTTTTGACTTTAATACTACTTCATCTCATAATTTCACGACGCTTCAATACAAGCCAACTGTTTATCATATATTTTACCTTTCTCGCTTTCCATTTTATCAAATCCTCAAACGTCGGTTAAGAAATCCATACATTAACAGAAATCGATAAAATCTTCCTTCACATCAGAGAGTGCAGCTCTGTGGGGCGTGTTTGCGATGCCACTGTCTTCATAAATCTCTGCAGTCAACATTGTTTCATCTCATAACGATACCGTAGACGTCTTTATTCACAAGTATGATAAGCCAGCGCCTTGAAGTCTTAATACAAAATACTTATATGAAAGAAGTCGTACATACTTGGTATGAAGCGAGATCTGTGTAATTATAACAGCACTATTTAGTTTATTTTTATTTTAGTAAATTGTCGAAACATAGTGGATTAGTACGTATTTGTTTAAACATAAAACCTACATATACACCATGTTTTGACAGTTGAATTTTTAAATAATATCTTATACATCAGATAAACCCATACTGGGAAGTGTCATGCTAAAAACTCAACAGTTAGAAGTGGCACTATATTTAAATAAGGTTTTCTGAAATTTGACGTGTTTTTGGTAATCAAAAAAAAAATATAGTGACCTGCCCCAGCCTGGCACGAATATATACAAAGATAAATTTATTAATTAGGACTAAAATCGGTAATCTGTAATTTCGTAGGGATTTTAATTTTTTTATGGGTCTAGTCCCTGCCTCATACCCACCAATGCAACTCCTTCTGTTATCCGAAGAAGTTGCTTTCTCATTTCGAAGTTGGTTAAAATTAACTGATATTAGATATAGTTTTGGAAAAGGGAAAGAATATTTAAAATCAGTTAAATAGTTTTTGAGTTTATCCATTAAAATCATAGAAAAAGTCAGGGAATCCCATTAGGCTTTTTCATTCACACCACATTTATTTATTTATTGGTATTAATGTTTTGCAATATTCAAACGTAAAATCCGTGAAAATCGAATTCCTCAGGCTAACCAAAGTAGCCGACATAGTCCAAAGAATTGCCAAACTGAAGTGGCAGTGGGCAGGGCACATAGCTCGTAGAACCGATGGCCGATGGGGCAGAAAGGTTCTTGAGTGGAACCGGAAGACGCAGCGTGGGCAGGCCCCTATAAGGTGGACCGACGACCTTGCAAGGGTGCGGGCAGCGCGGGGACCGGCTATTCCGGAGATCCTTGTGTGAGGCCTTTATCCAGCAGTGGACGTCTTTCGGATCGTATGACGATGAATATTCATACATATTTTTTGAGTGGATAGGTCTGTTGTAAGATGTATTGTTTAAAATACTTACATAAGTCAAACTTCTCAGACTACAAGTGTAACGCAGCGGCGAGGTGACTGTCTTAACTGCTGCGTTACACTTGCAGTCTGAGAATTTTGATTGTCCTGAGTTTGATTCTCATACAGGACAACAATTTGCATGACCCAAGTTGTTGTTCTAAGTATAGTGTTCTTTGTGTCCATTAGTTTATATAATTATATTTGTAAAGTACTCCGCGACACAAGGATTCAATTTCCTCATGCGAAAGTTCTCATTACACAAAGTCTTCAAGCTAAGTTATAGAATGTGTTAAACAAAACAAGGTGTAACATAAATAGTGGACTAATGAACTTAAATCGTCTATAAAACTTTACAACCTGAAGAATGTTAATAGGCAGAATACACGTAAAAATATCAACTAACCAAAACCATACAACAATGTTTATCAGCTGACGCATTTTATATGGAAACCCATAAAGTTTTTCTTTCTGATTTAATTTTATGAGGTTGAGGGAACTTAACAGCCGTGACGTCAGAAGTCTCTTTATCAGACGGGCCTGAGGCGTGGTTGGTAAATGCTTACTTCGCAAGCCGCAGGTCGTGGGTCCCATTCCCACCCAGGACAGATATTTGTGAGCATGAACATGTCTGTTTGTCCTGAGTCTGTGTGTAATTATACGTATGTATTTATAAAAGCAAAGTAGTATATGTAGTAAGTACCTATATCCGTTATCTGGTTTCCATAGTACAAGCTCTGCTTAGTTTGGGATCAGATGACCGTGTGTGTATAATGTCCTAAGATATTATTATTATATAGGTATCATTGTTTGAATTCTTTTAACTGTCAGATTAAGAATTGCCACATTTAGTATGAATATTATTGTATACCATTGTATACATAAATCAAATTTAGGTAATCGTAAATTACTACACAAAATTAAATTTTGTTAATATATATTTGTCGTCATGAACAATGTAGAGAAAGTAATAGGAAAGCGTTTAACATATGACTTTAACATATTATTAGAAAATGGTTTCATAGCATCCGGCGCTTCGAAATTCGGTCAAGAAACCCATTATTGGTAGCAAAGTTTCCAAACAGCTGAAGAAACAGGTGAAAGTCCTATGTAAAACAGGGTCACTACGCTAAGTCATCACGCGAGACACAACAGCTGTTACGTAAAACACATAACGGCCTTAAAGCTATAAATTGACGCAATATAAGGTCAGGGTCCCCATATAAACGTTCAGTGTTCGACGTTGGATGCACTACTCCGCAAAGTGGTCATTCGTTTCAAATAAATTACCATGTAATGGCGCGTTAATTTGCATACTCTATACGACGATACAATTGTGTCTGCAAAGAAATATCAACCTAATGTCCATAGCTCGACGACATATTTTTAATCAACAAATCATGTTCATTCAAAAGCTTCAGAACTGGTGCTGCTGGTGCGGAATTTCGGCGAACTATGAGCTTTCATGAAAGTTTTTGCACCATCCCCGAGATGGCGTTACTATCTCAGGGTGGGATGGTTCGAGTTTCAACATGATGCCACTAGGGGTTTGTATTTCAGGGGTAGCAAAATGTTGAAGTTATTCGTATCAGGGTGGATTTGTATCGTCCCAAACATTACGGGGGTGAATGTATAGATGGCGCTACTGTTAACTTAAACGCGCTGTAATGGTTCGTGTAAGCTATACAAACACGCACAGTTGAGTAAACTGTGTTAACATTAGTAAAAACTTTATTTTATTTTAGAGTTCCCTTTCTAGTTATCTATTATTGACTTTGATAGATAAGAAACACTTAATTCTTATAAAGATAGCTGGAGATTAACATAGAGTCAATTTTTCCTTTTTGTTTCAATTTTTTCTTTTACTTTTTATAGCTAAGATATTTTCTTTATTTAAAAATATTGATTAAAAAATTCAAGAATTAAATATTTATCATATTTATGGTTCACTCTGTGGAATCAATCACCTAACTGCGGAGGTATTTCCGATTCGGTATAACATGGTAAGCCTTCAAGAAGCGAGCCCATTCCTTCCTTAAAGGTCGGCAACGCACTTGCAGCTCTTCTGGTGTTGCGAGTGTCCATGGGTAGCGGTGAGCTTTTACTAACAAACAGGTTATATGCTGGCTCGTTTGGCTTGCTATATTGAAAAAAAAAATGAAGATTCCCATATCATCTAGTAACGTTGTTATAACCTTGCGTCGACTACCAATACTCAGTTGTTGTAAAAATAATACTAACTAAAGACCTGGTAGCCAGATAAGAAACTTCTGTAACCATTGTCACTTATATGAATGGAGAGCAAACATCGAACAAAAAAAACATTTTGACAATGCTTTTATTCGTCAACAATTACAAGTGAAAGCTTAAAATTGTATGCAAATTAAAATTCGCACAAACATACCTGACTACTGTCGTATTGTTATAAAAGCCTTAAGGATCACTTAACTTGCATGAAACCTTTAACAATGAGCCTTATAAATCATACAGTTTACCCCAATTCGTGCCTTCTTTGTCTACTTTTGTGTTATTGTTTTTGAATATCGACTTACCTGTGTATTGTCAATTTTGATTTTGTTGAAGTTTAGCAACTTTGGCACAAACAATTACGCAATTGGATTAACTTTTTTTGTAAACTTACAGCTTTTACTTACCATTTGAGTGCTTTACCTATTGTAGAATGTAGGAAATTTGAATCCAATGAGGAATTAAAATAGAAAGTGGTCCTTCTGGAACTATTTTGTTTTGAGATGGGATCATAAATATGTAATTGGATTAAAGAAAATCCTTGTTCTAGAGGGTTTTACACTATTTAATTTAGTGTTAGTTGGCGTTTTTAATTAGAATTTTTGTATTCGTTAACGCCGAAATGCCCCCGCCGATTACGTATCCAAAACAGCCGATACTCTCATGCATCGCCAGTTCAATAACCAACAGGAGGATTTTGCAAAGCAAGAAATGACAATTAAAAAATACGTCTCTACCAATGATGTACTCAACATATGTACAGCAACTTGTTTGGTCAGTATATTCATATATTATTTTATAAAATGAGTTCACATGGTAGTTTATCATATGAGCGGTGGGTTTTCCACTGTCAGAGTTGTTGAACCCACCCCGTAGGCCTCTAATATGGTCTACGAGGCGGTGTAAACAACTCTGGCTCCTTAAGGCCTCTAATCTGTCCCGAATAGATAACAGTTATCATCTAAAGTCTACACAACCTAGGCAGATGGCTTAAAATTCATGGAGTTGCTCAGAAATTAAACCACTTTTGTTTATCTCACCGATCTATACATCGACCGTGCCTTGTTGCTTAACATCTCCAATCACGTATGGACTTGTGAGACACAACAGACTATAAGTGCCTTATGGTGTAAATATTTGTTTCTATTGCTAAGGAACAAAGGGTTTGGGGTCTCTCCAAAAGACGACGTCGAAGATCGAGCGATTATGAAGAGAAGGATTAGGAAGGCTGACCCCTATAAAATATGAACATAATAACTATATTCGGAAAGAGCGAGAGTTGTTAGATCGGGATTGTGACCATTGTAAATAGGTTGAATTACAACTATTGTACAAATTCATTGATTTGTGATTCAGTGATCGAGTGTGTCGGGTAATGTAAATTCCAAAATCTTGCTACAAACCACGGCTCCTGAGAAATTTAGCCGTCTCATGCACTAAGCAAACACATATGATTTATCCCCAAACACGGGGTCCGATGACGTTTCCACGCCATAAATCGCAGCCCTCAAGGCGAACGGACATATCGGGTGCTTTATGAAGAGCACAGACTCGCCGACAGCACGGATACGACCAGTACCTACCCGGGTATAAATTGGTACACGAGCCGGTCACAGCCCGGTACACCCGGGTACGCCAGGGTATAAATCTGGCACATCCGGCCGGCTACCGCGCCGGTAGTGGCGACGATTATTCACCCAATATCGAGTTTTGGCTTCACTAGCTGGGTTTCTAATCTTCGCTTTCGTCGAACTAGATTTATGTCTCACGATATACACGTTTTCCTATTTTTAAGTCTCGCGACATGATCGGTTTTCGATTTCAGTTAACCATTTTGTTCAGCAT
Organism: Pseudoips prasinana; assembly: GCA_951640165.1. Classification (NCBI taxonomy): domain Eukaryota; kingdom Metazoa; phylum Arthropoda; class Insecta; order Lepidoptera; family Nolidae; genus Pseudoips; species Pseudoips prasinana. The sequence continues at coordinate 12,902,071 of OX621245.1, read as the reverse complement.
GAATAGATTTGAATTGAGTTCACTGCCCGTAATACATTGTTTCAAATTCTGAAATAAAGAGGGGTAATTATTTGCGTATCCGCTAATACATTCAACTTTAGACATTACATTTGACGTTTTGCCTAAAGTACTGGGAAGTGATTTAACAATATCATCTAACATAACATTATGCTAAGCTTGAAAAACCAAATGACTGTTTATACTTTTTATTAAGTATAACAACCGATTTTAATATTTATTTTGCGAGGGGAATATCGGTTCAAAAACAATGGCACACAATAGACGCGAATATCGCGTACTATATACATCGAATTGATCATCTCCTACATTTAGAAGTTATTTAATAAAAATAGGAAAATCATTAAACAACATCGTCTCATATACAATTTGGTTTAGCTTGAAATAATAATTACAGTTAAACGTTACATAAGAACAAACGATTAGAATATTTTTTTGGGATGGAGCCACCTTGAAGTAAATAATTATATAATACTTGCATTTTTAGTAACACTTTGCTTAGCTTAAAAGAAAAAGGAATAAGTTTACGCCCCAGCCTACCAAATTATGACGTAATACTAAAAGCTTTCACATTGTTTTCAAGAGTGAGTGCCCTAAATCAACGTCCATACTCATTAGGACGCGATCGTGGATCCTCGGAGTAAACAAGGCCTGCCCTTCGACTGTCGCTCGTCTAGACGTGACCTTACTCACCTAGCTTTGCCGTTTTTCCACCGGCCAAATCCCCGAATCACACACGGCTAATACGCGACCATTCGTAATAAATCAACTCGCCATTTTTGTTTTCAACGCACCGATAACTCTTTTGTCATAGGGTGATGTAGTAGGTAGTAGGTAGGGGTCCAATGGAGTTATTTATATTGTCGTATTTTCCTTGGTGGAAGAAAATTTCCTTTCTGTTTGCTTCATGGGTCAGTGATCAGATTCGTTCAGCGGTGCCTGCCGCTGATGTTAGTGGTTAACAAGTGTAGAGGCGTAAGTGAAAACGCATTTCTTTTAACATTTACAGACAGCCTTGGAGGCTTTTAATGCTACACCGGATGATAGAGGCGAGTGGGATATTTAGCCATGTAGTAAGTAAATGATACTTCAAACAAGATCAACTTTAGGGGTTGGAACCTCAACTGACGTGAAATGGATGACGGAGTCGTTTTTCAAAATGCAGGGAGCACAAAATGCCCTCTGTATTTTGTGCAACCTTGGCTCTACGTTTATGCGCAAAGACGCGGACTACTTGTCTGATTGAGTATCGGAGGAGCATTTCATTGCTACTCAGGGTCATGGGGTGCGATGGGGTCTCTCCGGCGAATACGATTCATAGTACCTATTGTAAATATCATGAGAGATCTTTATAACATTAACTTAGGTAAAAATAAAACTCCTATTATGTTAAATAGAAGGCAGTTAAACGATTATAATTTGTTATCTATAAACTTATCTTAAGTAAAACCAGGCGGCAGAAAATAGCATGCTTGTAATTTTCTTAACAAGCTATTTAACTAAATGCTATAGAATTATGAAAGATAAAAACAGCAATTACTTTATTAAATCACTTAAAATTATTGGCAAGTGGTTGTTATTGGAAATTACTGTATCATTAAGTTGAACTTATTTATTTTATACAAACTATCAGGTGTATTTGCAATAACGATCCTTTATTAACCGATAATATTCATTACTAATAAACGCATAGTTACATCGAAATTCCACATTAACATCGTAACTTGAAGAATAAGTTAATATTTTAATATTCTTATAGGTATACAGTTCAGTGAGATTAGAATAAAATTATGAAGTTTCATCCATACAACATTTAAATAACTGGCACTTGTCGATAGCAACATCCATATTTGTACATTTATGGCCATTTCTGTTACTTCATTTTAACTTTGAAGTTCCACAACTTCTGTCATTCTCCGGTGAAGCAAGGAAAGCGACTTCATGTACAAAATAAAAAAAAAATCTTTCACTTAATCATTTCGTCTTGGTCTTCCTCGTTTCGTTTAGATATCTTTTTTCCTTCCATAATGTTGATTGATTTTCCTATAGTTAGAAACTATTGAGAAATATATTTTTATTTTCAACAAATATTCGTTATACTAAATTCAAATGGTGACAGTTGCACTTACGCAGTTCTTGTTCGCCCTTTTCTTCGAGCGGTGTTCGCACCCCACGGCTCCTATTCGCAAGCTTGCTCCCTGCACGGGAAATAATTGTTTATTTTCGACAGCCACGCACTTAAGTCCACTGTGCACTAACGACCATGTACTGAAGTCGCCCTCGATTCGTGATAAACTTGATTATTTAGATTCATTAGTTTCGTTGTGCGTGAGTTGTTAGATTAAAAATAACGCGGCAACTTAAAAATGTTAATCCTTTATTTGCACGATTCACCTGCTAGGCTATCTATTCTAAGTAATAGGCTAAATGCAAATGTGAGTTTCTTTGTGAAGTTTTAACGTAACGTACAGAAAATGACAAAGAATATACCTTTAATCTAAAAAAATACAGTTTCCGAGTAATAGACAATTTTTAATAACTATACCACTACTATACCTAATAAATAAAAAAAATATTTCGTTCATCCCTTCCCAGGTGGCAAAATAAATTGTGAAAGACTATACTTAGTAAGAATTCGATAATATGGTGGAGCAGATTAAATGGTTGCACCTTTAACTAAACTACATCATGAACCATTAGATTATGGTGGTCTCATAAAGATACTTCTCATGTCAGGCCAGTAGTAGAATTTGCAGTGAATCGATAATATTAAAAGTATAAAGACAAAAAAAGAATACACTACATTACCAAAAAAGAATACATACATTAGATACAAGTTTTGTCACCTATTTAAAAATCCTTTAATGTCAGGTGATTATTTCTCATTTTTGGTTAGTAATAGATAACAAAAACTTAAGCCCAAGTTAATAATTAAATATATGCTGTGTGGAGATGGCATAGAATATCATTAACCCATCTCATCCCCTGGAGTGTGTAGATCGTCCGGGGAATACTTACCTTAGAACGGGCAGTAGCGATTTATTGTCCAGCGGTGGACGTACTTTCAGTGATCGTGACATATGGAAATCCGTTGTGCCTACCCCTCTGGGAAACAGGTGTGGGGCTATGTTTGCCTTGGGTGTACTGAGTGCGCTTTGCTCTCAGTGGAAACCTGTCCTTAGACCGGTAAAATAATCTCAACTAGTGGATATTATGGGACAGTACGGCGACTCGAAATTAGATTGGAATTTTTGTGACGCTGTTGGTGCTTTTATGGTTGCAAAAGACTTACAGCCACACATGCAAATATCTCTTACGATACATGTCTAAGGGGTCGTTGATTTCGCACCATCAATAAGGAAACTCAAACATTTGAATGTCACCGTACGTTAGATTGACATGTTTTGGAAACTCCTATGGCTGATAGCCTGTTTTGTTTACTATCATCGGTAAGTGCAATTATTACGTCATAAGTGATTGCTTGTATGACTAACGTCATAGAATATCAAAACACCCTACCTTATCTTGTGGGGAGCGTAGAAGTCGACCCGAAGGAGGGTATTATTATCTGCCTTAGAACGGGCAGCAACGTCTCTGTGTACTAAAGCACCATACTGTGATCTCCAAACTGTCTGCTAAGCATGACGATTATGGAATATCCCCTCTTTCTGGGGGAGGCTCTTATGCAGCAGTGGACGTCAATAGACTGACATAATGATGATGAGGAAGTGATTACTTAAAACAACATATCACAGTTAAGCACAGGGTTTTTGTAGCGCTACATAACTTCACTTCTGTACTGGCCGCACTCTCGTATGATTGAAATTTCCGAAATTGCAAGAATCGCTAAATATCGTTTTATTTACACTACATATCATAGAACTTATTTGAGCTTATTTGAAAACTTGAACTTGATTGGAGCTTATTTGAGAACTAGAATTTCGTAACCGATTTGAATCGTGGCGCGAAATTTCCAAAAAAACAAATACCATACACAATTCCTGTTGCCTGCAATCAACACACAATCCTAAACATTTTTTGCGTACATAGGGACATAAATAACTGGCACATAGCGGGAAGCGCATAGACAACAATGGCAAATGTCGGTGCTCACTCGCGACCGTTGTAGCGTGGCGTGGAGGCGTTACGAATCAATGGAGGGAATTATCGGCACTGGGACGGGTGTGGAGAGGATATTATTAAATTAAAATGAAAAACTACCAACCTGTATAAGTAAGACTTTAATTTAAATAGTCTTTCTGAAGACATATAACTTTCTGCCTTTGATCGCCTTGATGATGGGTTTAGTTGAGATATCGTCATTCTCCTAATGTCTACCACACGGTACCTACATTTTATTGTGATTCTACAACCAATTTTTATATTGTCCTCATCAAGACTTTAGATTTACCTCCTAGTCTACTTCTTGGTTGTGGTATGGCTTACACCTATGGAGATGAGGTGGACTTGAAAAAGAATACATAAAATTTAATTTTAAATTGTATGATTAACTTACTCAAAAAGAGATAATCTAGATTTTCTTCCTAAATTTTTATCGTCATGGTGGATTTGAGTCGTATGCCTTATCGCCTTTTCGTAATATAAAGCTTACGACCTATATTACCTAATGATAACCGTATTCAGAGGAAACCGCAATCCTCTGAATACGGTTATCATTAGGTAATATAGTTGGTATCTTCTATACATAGCCTTATCATCATGCCGAATGACGTTCCAAGAATGGAGGGACATGCCATTATGATCATGCTTGGCAGAGGGGTTGGCGATCGCAGTATGGTGCTCATAGTGCACAGAGAGACGCTGCTGCCCGTTCTGTGGTAAATATTCCCTCGAATCGACTTCTACGTCCCCCAATACCCGTAATGAAATTTACAAATGAATTTAAAAAATAATTTCATCGTATATAAATCTATCATCACATCACATCTTCTAATCATGTTACTGTCTTGTACTAAGAAAGACAATAATCCAATAAATCATACTTTATAGTTACCCATTTGTTTCACTAAACCGTCTGTCTGTCTGTATGTCATAAGTGTGTTTTATGTAACTACATACTACGGTAAAAACAGACTTGAGATACGCTATTCGTATTTCAACAAAAATAATGTTTCTATTGCGACGTCTAATAAATGAACTCATCAACGCCACCACAGAGGCTAAGAAACTATATTTTTATAAAAGGTATGTTGTGTATTGATGCAACCTAGCAATAACGTTTAGAAATATTACCCATACGATATCAAATATATAAATAACTGTTGATACTCCAACAAGCATGTTATAAAGTTTGAAAATCGTGAATAAAAAATGTTTGGATAACTATTATTATTTATATTTATTATTTAATAAAACCCGAAATAAAGGGCACAGAGCCTTCTTGCTGGAAATAAGAAGCGATGGTTAAATAAGGCATGAAATGGCTACCTCCACAGTGGCATGAAAGCGGGAGTCCGCGCGGGTAGACCAAAAAAAATGTATGAAACTCCAATCGTTCCTCATTTGTTTTCCGTGTATTTTATGAGCAATTTCGCGAGGTCGTCCTAACCTGGGTGACCTAATACTTGGTTTACACTTTCGCTTAAACAAACAACCATAAGTTACAAAGCTAAAACCTAATTAAGTAGGTTATATTTTTTTGGGATACATTCACCAGCCTACTACGGTATTGACTCAAACTCGTGACGGATTTATAGCTTCCTTGAAACAAAGTGTTAAAGTATGTAAATTAAACTTCCTTTGCTTTGAAATGAAAACTTAGACCCTCCTGTGAATTAGAGAAAAGTGGGTCACCAAGTTACTTCAAATAAATGCATATTTATAACCTCAAGCTAATGAAATATGAACTATGAACTCCTGATGGAAACAAAAAATATAATTCAAGACCCAATTTTATCAGTCATGTAAGTATTGTCTCGTTCAGTCGAATGTAAAATATGATGTGAATGACAAAGACAAAATAATTTCATGAGTATAGATTTGAAATGATAATTACAGATCGCTTTTCAATTCACGGAAAACGCACAACAGACTTCACTTTTTATAACAACCTATTAAATAATACTTATATATTTGTAAAACATTCCCTATTGAATAAAAGGTCGGTCAAAAGTGTCCTAAACCGGCGAACATGTCCGAAGAATATAATGACAGTTACTGCCATTATATTCTACGGACATTCTTTTGCCTCGTTTACTGTAAACGAGGCAAAAGAGGTGTGCAAATATCGTGACAAGTGGAAATCCGTTGTCTCTGCCTTCCCCTCTGTGGAACAGGCGTTAGTCTATGAATGTATGTATGTACAACCAAAAACCATACAGTGGAATTGGTAACCCGCTTCTTTTAAATTCGGTTAATAATTGAAAGTTGATTCCTCCAGAAAGCTTTTACACAGCTATTAATCTCAGCGTGCCCGATAGGTCAAACGTCAAGTAGGTATGAATAGGGGATGGATTGCTGTCTCCTCATAACGCTAGTTTGCATAGCGCTGAGGGTACGCGGATTTTATTCCTCTATAAAATTTATTGCGCATACGTGCTATCTAGCTAGTATATCAAACAACCGCAAATGGCTTAGTTAGAAAATTTACTGCTAAGAATATATTTAATAACGGACAACTTACTGCTATCCATACAAAGGTTGTACGAAAGAAATTATTTTAATGCGATAAGACCGCCCATTGTCCAAGATTGTATCGTGTGTCCCATATTATATTCCTGTTTGCAATAAAAAGTATTCTATTTTATTATAATTGTTTACGTTTAGTTAAACCTACATTTAAAACAGAATATCAACCAATTTTCATCCCCAAAATTTTTGCATATCATCTCCACAGTCTATCTTGTGCCAGATTAGTTCGTCCCACGCTGCGTATCGGTTGAAGAGGTAAATGAAATGCTATCCGGAGGGGAAAAGTTAAATTACTGAATTTGAGGGTCAAAGGAATAAGTCTTCCGTAGACAGACACGCCTATTGATGTGTCTATTGATTTAAAGTCTGTTTTGTTTATTGCTTTGTCTCATATATCCATTTGGGAAAGCTTCGCCCTAGTTTATACCCTTAGGGGTTGAATTCCTAAATATCTTATGTTGTGCCTCGATACGACCTCGTCGCCTACGTGTTTCAGAATCGATCTCAACTATTTATATGTATATCCATATATAGCTGTTCTGAATCTGGGTGCATATTACGATTTATTTCATAGCGCTGGCGTTAAAACATTTTTAAGTCTTTATCCAATTCCATATATTCGTCATTAATATAGTAAGATCTGTCATCGTTTATTGCTGAACTATCAAACGAACTTTTTGTCTAAAAACCAAGTACCTCATTATGTTCTGTAAAACATTTTTGCATAATGTTCCTATCATATAAACGGTCAATACCAATAAAGCACGAGCATTCTAATCCCATGGGGGCTTCCCTACTTTATTCCTAAATCGTAGGTACTATGTTATAAGGGTGGATTCAAATTATTATTTCCTTGTCCCATTATTCGAAGTTGTTACGCAAAACACCGAAAACAAATGTATTCTTTTTTAAATAAAGTTATTAAGTAATTGAAACCAATAAAATTCATGATATGACCATTTAATAAGAGACATTTTGACAAATATTCCACATTTACCGAAAACCTCAAAATTAAGGAAGGGTCGTAGTAATGACCTCGTTTACCGTTATCTATGGTGATCGCTTCCACAGACCCCAAATTGCCGCCAAATTTAAAATACGAACATCATAATCTAACTTCTTGTGGATGAATTTAAAAAATGAATTAAAAAGTCATGAAAGTTTTTATGTTAGTTATTCAATTGATATTGCATTTTATGCTTTAGAGATTATAGTTGATAATCGTTTGAGTGCTGACTCTGGGAATTGGAACATCTGCCGTTGTCTGGAAGCGGCTCGCGCGCATTTGAAATTTTGAAAAAGCCTCGACGCCAGAGCAACAGATGCAACATGGATTCCAAAAAGCAGATGTTTATTAAATACCCTCATAGATTAAACAGGGAGTGCTTTTGTTTTTCATTTCTTACATTGGACAATATTGCGCCTTAACTGGTTTGACCCTTTGTTGCGATATGCGGGTAAGATAACATGATAATTGGTTTCGTCGTCTTTCATTGTTTTTGATGTATGATATTAAAATTGCTAATAATTGTTTACTTATTGCATTTGTATTGTCGCTTGAATTACGAATTAAGTTTTTGTTTAGGCATCCAAGACGAGTGAGTTTATTACTTTGTAGAAACGTTTGTATTTAATTAATTTTATCAAAATGTTAATAAGAAATATTTGACTCAATAAAGGTGAATATTTGCAACAAAGAAACCATAGAATTATAACATTGGTCGATGTTATCAAGTGTTTTAATCGAGTTATAATCATCAATCGAGAGAATAATCAACAAACATTTTAACACCAATATTACATTAGAGATGTTCCCATAAGAAATATGGGGGTAATAATGATGGGCTTTATAATATGATTAAAGTGTGTTAATGTTGCCGCTATAACGTGGTAGTGGTATTGTACCAAATTGATACTAAAATAAAATATTAACAAATGGACGGAATCATAACACAGAGCATTTCTACTGTTTTATTTACAAACAAGTTGAAGCAACACAAACAACAACAGCAACAACTTTAAGAAAAATGGAGTTTTTTTTTAAATGATGCATATGTTAAAAACTGTTTTGTCGTTAAAACTTTGTTGGTTTTCAGATCTTTGACGTAAGTAATACTAATTGACGGAATAATTTTTGAATAACATTCGAAATTCAAATATACTCAAGTCATTAATTGACAAAAATAAAAAAAAAAAGAATAACGTGACCACAATTTGTTCGATATTTAAAATATCTTGACGCATGTTCTTAATGTATGTCTACGTAGAAACCAATCAAAATATTCATTAGATTAACACAAAAACACAACAACGGTCTTTTCGGAACGTTATTCCCGTAGCGAAGGTGAAATTTCACGGCCAATTTTTATATGATTCGTGGAAGTTGGCACTGGTTTAATCTAAACTACGGTTTAACTGCCGTTTGACATGCAACCATTGCGTGGAAGGGAATTAGATAAAAGTTTCAAAACAATTTTATAGAAACATTTACGGAATGAGGAAGCCACGTAAATAGGTTGAATTAAATATTCTGCGTAAATTATAATGCGTTGTTTCGTTCCAGTTTTCTGTCTTAAGTACATAGTTCTGTTATGTTTGGTAGAATTTTGTATTAATACGTCTAAGTCTAATAATAATTCTCCCGACTCTATGCAATACTAAATTAGGAATGATCTCTAGAACTCTATCCCACCAAGGAATATTCCGCTAGTGTTTACGTAATGATATGTAATTTTATAGGTTTTACTGTGGCCTGGTACTTACGTATTTATAATTAAAGCTCAACTCGAAGTCGTAATGGAGTTAAAATTAAGTGGATGCTTCTCAAATTTGATACGCTAAATCTGCTATCAATTCCTTAGTTAAGCATGACTATTTTTTCGTAGCTTGCACCTAAAGCAATTCGGAAAAACACTCCCATGTAAATAACCGCCCAGAAATTTCTTACGTGGAGTTACAATGTTACTTAATTTGTAGTCTTATTTACTAGACTACTTTAGCCTACACTCGTTTCTATTGTCCAGTGAACTAGTGAAAACCTTATATACTTACAGTCGGCGTCTTTATAAAAAAAGAATGTGCTTTAGACCACAGTTAGTAATACTTAGATATACGAAACGCGAACGATTTTAAGAAAAAGTGTGTGTGCTCGCACCTCTGCTCTCTTGCCCTACCTACAGTAATATCCATTGACCTATATGTATTCTACTAGACGCGCAATCCCATATTGAGAATTTGCTCATCGAGTTGCAGCGCGGGCGCTGCAACTCAGTCAGCAATTTTGGACGCCGCGCGCGCGCCCCTCACCTCGCGCACAGCCGGACTGGGACAGAGTTTTTATTCGAAACAGCGTGTCTAGTTATACATATAAGTCAATGGTAATATCCGAAACTCTTAGCTTTCACTCTTTCTAAAACAATCTCGTCACGCATTTACAGCTTACATCCCAAGTTAAACTTAAAGGTAAAGACGCGACTGTAACCGTATGCTTATTTAAGACCCTTCTTCTTACGCAATAATCAGTCTAATCAGCATCATACTCCAATACTACTACTACATAGAATTCTATATTCTAGTTAGGTGTGACGTCATTTAACACGACTATGGTCCCACACAATAGCGGCCACGGGCTATTCCGGCCGCGCCCCCACTACCACGGATATAATAATTTATGGGGGATACATTTTCACTCTATAATTACATATCGATTCTTCGAAGGCTGACGCCCAAATATTATTCATGAAAGACCTCTTCAATTACCACTATGTAGGTGGGTTAGTTCGTTAGAAGTAAAAGTAAACTATTATATAATTGTGTTTTGATATTTATAACTGTATCTGTATGTATTAAGTTTATTAACTTTGGTATATATATCTTGTTTCTCACCTAGTAGTAATATTTAATACTATAAGCTGTTTCTATCGTAATGTTGTCTGGTAGAGATCGTTTTAAGTGATAAGACCGCCTATTGTACAGCTTGTTTATAGGATATGTTAAAACGTCAATTTTTATGACGTAAGTACAGACGCCAGTACATCCAGATACTCCAATCTGTCAAATTACTTTTATAGATTTTCAACTTTATCACAAAGGCATAAGGTTCACTTTCAATTGGAGAAATTTGACAGATTAGGGAAGCTTGATGTGCTGGCGTCTGTACAATACGATTCAATTTCAAGTTATAATTAGTTGATTTAGTATGTAAATCAACGAACCAGAAGACGCAGCATGGGCAGGTCCCCTACAAGATGAACCGATGATCTTCGTCGGGTCGCTGGGAACCGCTGGAAGCGAATAGCGCAAGAACGGCAATTGTGAAGATCTTTGGTGAGGCTTTCAGCTTTCCAGCTGTGGACGTCTTTCGGCTCATGTCATGAAGTAAATCAACCCACAGGGTAAAACAGGTCTCCTTTTCGTAACGCCATCCTTGCCAACCTCATGGTAACATTATAACAGGACAAAAATATGATAAAATACAATAAAAATGTTATTTGTTTTTAGTCAGTTAGTTTTTAGTGTATTGTATCTTATTTGTCTATATAATAATAATAATAAACACCTAAAGAGGCTTACGTTAGGCCGTTGGGTTAAGAACAAGATCCAAAAAGCGGTGCTTTTGGACGAGGCTCGCATTATTAGGAGGTTCCTGTCTTTAGAGCCGTAACCTCCGGTAGCATGGACCCTGTTCCTGCAAGTCCTATTTCTGATAATTTAAAATGTATTTAATAAAAAAAGTTTAAATAAATGATAATAATAATATCCTTGGACATTATTGACACATGGCTATCTGATTCCAAACTAAACAGAGCTTGTTCTATGGAAACCAGATAACTGATATATACATATATGTACCAGTGTTACAACTACACAGTTGTAACACTGGTACATAGTATATAAAAATACTGTCATTTTCTCATTTGCAAACGGTTAAGAGGAGAGGAAACACGTATAATCCACGATATGTACGTATATCTCAAAACCTCTGTCAGTTCTATAGGCTTGATACCAATCAATCCTCACACACTATTATAGTTCACGTGTCCAATATAACAAAGAATTTAGGATGTTGATGGGGTTGCCACGATTTTGTAGTGCACCTGGTATGTTTGCTGCAGCAAGAATAGACGGGTTTCATGCCATCATACGCAAGAGGCTGACTTCAATGATAAGCAGGATACGAGGCAGCTCTAACAGCATCCTGAAATTCATTGCAGATAAACAGCATTTCAATATCTTAAAGGCGTATATTCGCGCTCAAATAAGATAGTAACTTCTATTTTATTTCATTTATCTCTTGTGTAATCCTTCAATGTATGGACTTTGTCTGAAATAAAGTTTTAGTATTGTTATTATAGTTGTTATACCTACCTAGGTAAACAACTATAATAGTGTGACACTTAATTCAACCTGAAAATTAGCCTTGATCTGGCCTAGTGAATTTATTGTGGAATAATAATTAATTAAGTTATTTTAACTTAATTAATGTTACTTAGGCATTTATAAATCCTTCAAAGTCATTATTTTGACATACGACACGGATGATGCATGGAGATAGCATTTTAATGTTTCCATAAGCCTTAAAACTAATCCAAATAAGTGGTGCCTACCGCTAGTAGTTATTAATTAATTTTTCTGTTAGGAATGTGCGTGTTTGCATGCCGCCAGCTAATACCGACATTTTTGGTTCAAACTGGCTTGGGTGTATATATTCATCTACATTATTGAGGACGAGTCCCCCTATTTACTGAAATGTGATAGTTATTATTCGGTGTTTTATTTGATTCGTAAAACAATTCAATTACATAATTCAAAATGTAAAATTTAATTTAATAAAATGTCTATAAAAAAACGCTTCTAAATAGTGAGAATATTATTGTAGTAAAATGTAATAAATAATTATTTATAAGTAACTGTGGATATTTAGATCTACGGTTTTTAGCGAATCATTTCGGTTCAATATTTAATACAGAATATTATTAAGTAAATTACTAAGCTGTTATGCTTATAATTGTGTAATATTTTTATAACTTTCTATAACAATTTTAAATTATACTAACTCTTAAACCAAACTAACATAACCTTGAATACCTATAAATTGAATTATGTATATGTCGAAATATTTTTAATGCTTATAATTTATATTTTTAGATATATTTTACTATATAGTATATATACCTACAAGAACATAACAGCAAAATCACGATTGATTTTTTCAACGAAAATTATTTTTTTTTTGTCCCGACAATTAAATAAATATGGTAACCCTAATCCGCCTAAATAAAATACAAAACAGTTTCCAATAAAAAGATCGATTCACAAAGATAATAAGCAAAAGTGAAAGCGGACACGTGAATACTGAATCCCGTTGGCAACATACCTGTTGCCGTTTATTTACGATCCAAAACAAACGCTTTATCTCGCCCCGTCCATAATGCGACCATAAAATGCGCCACCGATCCATTTACTTGCATAACACCCTTTTGTTTATAAACAAAAAGATTTCAAGGTCTTCCTACCTTGCAATTGGAGTCGTAAGTCGCAATTGAATTTAGTGACCGTTTTTCGGCCGTCGGGTAAACGTGCGCGTTCTGTGTCTTGTGCAAATTACCTCTATATTGGATTACTGATATTGTGCGATTAAAATTCAGTAGGCATACTCCCCATTATCATCTGATCGATATTGTGCTATTCAAATTATTCCAAGTGGTCAATGTGATCGTATCTACGCGAGATGTGTTATAATTTAATAATAAAATGTGTAACGCGTGCTTTGGGACAATAACCTACGATTCCTTTTTTTTGTAGGAATTTACTTTGCGATGTTTACGACCTTTTTAGCGATAAACAAAAATGAATTATTGTTTTATGTTTGTTTATGAATGGTGTAAGTTTCTTCATTGAAGTTATAGTGATGTTTAAAGTGATAATAACTGGAGAATTAAAAGGTAATAATTAAAACTTCTCTAGCTTGCTTTTAACCAGAATACACCGACAGCAGACTAGATTAAGTAGAGCTTGTGCAATCCGTAACATCTGGGTTACGTAAAAGAGTAATGTATGTATGAGGGTGGATAGTGCCCTTGTAGGTATTAGCTTGAGGCAATCTATTGAAGATAGTGTAATTTAATTTAATGTTCTTCTAAAATTTAAAATTAAATTAATTTAAAATTCTTCTAATTTTTAAAAATAAATTAATGTAATGTTCTTCTAAAATTTAAAATTAAATTAATTTATCTTTTATATAAATGTATTTCGAAATATAAAACTGAGTTTATCCGTTGTCTGGTTGCCATAGTACAGGCTGTGCATAGTTTTGAACCAGATGGCAGTATGCTAGTTATCCCAAGATACTTATTTATAGAGGTCTTTATGAGTAGTCACTTAACCCGCATCTTACTACAGACTTTATTAGGACAGCAGACTAGCTTAAGTAAAGCTTGTGCGGTCCGTAACTAAGTTTATAATTGCCTGCCTTTCAAATGAGATCTTTCTGGCCCAAAACACACCCAGTAGCAATCTGGAGTCATGAAGTTGGCGATATTACACCCCTGTTCCTCGAAGATTACGTAAAGCTGTCGGTCATGCGCCTGCTCTCCCTCCAGTTGTGTCGACACACTGCCCCTGCTGAGTGTGAACATGTGTTTACGCAGACACTCGAGATATACAATATGACCTGAATAATTGGCTTGTCTCTATTGTGATTAGTCACCGTAATTTTGCTTATACCTATAATGAAACAACTTAATTACACAGCCATTATTAAGACAATAGTAGTTTTAATTAGTATTCAAACCGTGCATACTCTGTTTTCCAACTATTGTACTAGACTCAAACATGAAATTATTTAACAACTGCAGCCCAAACTGAAACTCGGTATCCAATCACGTTCAGAGTGAGAGACGTGTATGAAAAAAAATAGATAAAAACCGATTCTAATGTGGAATGGGGGCCGTCCGGGAGGGGAGAGCGGGGGGCGGAGCGGCACAAAAAACTAATAATAACAGTGTGTGTCACCCCATCAGTGGTGTTCCATTCCTGCGTCAGCCGACGTCACCCGTGTGAACTTTGTATGCCATTTTGGATCGCGAGACGCTTTTGGAAGCGGGTTTAATAATAACGATATTAGTTGCATGTATGTGCTTAGATCGTTGGTACACGAATACCCGTCTGTTATTTAAATATTGAGGCGCTCATAGCTAGATGCTTTTACCGGTCCGTAAGCGATCGTCGATGTTAAGTAACTAGGCTCGCGGTCAGTTCATAAATGGGTGACCGCCAAATCGTTCAATTTCGGTAATCTGTCGGTCCCGGTCTATCGGTTGTAGTCATTAAACAACAGTCGTTAAGCCATGTCAGAGGCCTACTGGGCGGCTTGATCAACTCTGACACAGGGTAACCACTACCAATAGGATAAGCAGGCAAGCATTTAAATATTGAATAAATTCGTGTTTGACTGTCTCTTCGGTACGTAGCGTGTGCAACCGCTTAAAATAAAGTTCTGGGTACAAATCCCAGGTCGGGCAAGAAATACTATTTGGGGTTTTTTAGCAACAAAAGCGCCCAAGACTATTTCAGACCGCTAGAATCTGGAAGAGCACGTGAAGATGCGAGTCCTGCGGCTGATCTCTTCCCAGACAATGAGATTCAGTAAATAGAGAATACTGTGTGTTATAGTGTGCACAAAGATAGATATGTTTGCGCATGTATTCTTGCGCAGTTGGCTCCGTTGAGGTTACTAATATTATGAAGTATGTACCTACATACTTAGCATAATTAAATATCGTGTACATTAAGATAAGAAAAATAATATTATATATTTTTTACCTCCGTAGGTCAGTGGTCTGGGTCTTCTACAATAATATTATTATATGTTATATTAAAACTAGAAACTTGAAGTGATTAAGTACAGATAAAAATGATTAATGTGTATGCAGTTGGTAAGCAACAGCTTAACTAAAACAAATACATGTTTTCCATCTTATTATATATATATTCTTCTCCTCTTCTGAAATTTCATGCATTAATTTTGTTGGATAATATTGATGAATAAGTTTTAAATTAGTTTTAGATGCACTGTTATTTCCAAAATAATTTATGTTTGATTTGTATCATGTAATATATTATTTATACATTCCATAAATTTATCAATAAATTATATTCTTATCAAGTTTCATTTACTAACTTAAGTTAACGTTATATCAACTAGAAGCCAAATACACATCAAAAATTAAATGATTAATTATTATATCCTGGGACATTATTCACACACGGCAAAGTAAGCAGAGCTTGTATTATGGAAACCAAATAACTGATATACTACATATGTATAGGTACTCGTACTACTTTTCTAAATACATACTTATATAAATAATTACACCCAGACTCAGGGAAAACAGACATGTTCATGCATACAAATATCGGTCCTGGGTGAGAATCGAACCCACGCCACGACCTGTGGCATTAAAGTTACTGCACAACCACAACAACCGGCCCGTCAAACATTTATTATAAAAAAAAAGTCTAATTATCGAATTTTCAAATTCAATATTTCAAATTCCAACAATTACTACGAAAGTGACGCTAACTGTACGTTCAAGACCACCGCGAAAGAACATAAAACTACGAACATTCTATTAATCTGACCATAGCCATACATTTTTCTCAGCGGATTTAAATCTCCGTTCACCTATCATTACGAGGGCGCAACTAATCCGGCGTGTAATCTTTCGTAATTATAACATGGCGGAGCTAGTGTAAGTCACGAATTGTAGCTATCTAGCTGCCCGTTTAAAAACTTTGTATGTGCTGAGTGCAGATATGTATATAGATACAGCTGGAATCTGATTATCATCGTGAACGTATGTAAGGTATGGGCTACAACAAGCGAAACTTCAAAATATTACATCGCGTAAACTGGGATTTATTTATTGATACTGGGATTTATATTCCGTTTGTTTATATTGTTATTATAATAGAAATAGTAATCGCTGCAATTATGGAAACGGCACGCATGGTGAAGAGCTTCCTCACTATTTCGCCCTGACCATCGGCGGCCTAGGGCGTATAACCCTGCTGCAGGAAGAGCTCTGTTTTAACGTATTTATTTGTATACTAGCTGTGTCCCGCAGTTTTACCCGCGTTTAACTTTATAAATTTTGCCGTTTAGATGTGAATAAGTAACAAACATACACACTCACACAGTCACAACTCACAAACTTTCGCCTTTATAATATTAGTGTGATTATTGCTTTATGTATCAATGTACGAAATAAGAAAATAAATAAATAAAGTGGAATAATAATATAATAATATCCTTGGACATTATTCACACACAGCCATCTGATCCTAAGTTAAGCAACGCTTGCACTATGGAAACCAGATAACTGATACTATATTATGATATACCTACTAATTACACCCAGAATCAGGGCAAACAGACATGTTAGCCAAAATACCCAATTATAATAATATATATATAATATAATATCAATAAATTATTCACACACGGCCATCTTCGATTGCAACACATTTCGATTAAAAATACCTACAATACTTAAATTTAAAATTGTATATCGAACATAATATCTAACGTAACATCTAACGTAACGTTTGCGCCATTGTATCCCCTACCTTATATTAAGGCCGTGAGTTAAGCCCGCTGATAATCCGGGATGTAAACACGCGAAACACGATCGCCTTCCGAACTCCCGCAGCCACCAGCTTTGTCAAATATATATTTACCTTATTAGACCGTGCTTATCTGGAGCTAGGAGAAACTATTTGCCGGGTCCAGATATCTGTTTGAAATATAGCGAAGAACCCTTACTAGGCATATCTAGTATACTCCGTTGGTATTTATATATAATAATAATAATAATCCTGGGAAATTATTTGCACACGGCCAACTGATCCCAAACTAAGCAGAGCTCATACTAAGGAAACCAGATAACTGATATACTACATATACTACTTTTTTTTGTAAATACATACATATATAGATAAATTACACCCAGACTCAGGGCAAACAGGCATTGACCGCCTAAGTGGTTTAATTTCTGAGTGTGCTTCGTAGGTTATGTTAAGCTGTCGGTCCCATTTGTAGCCATTTGGCAAGTCGTTGCAAATATCCGTCGAGAACTACCTGACATGACCGGAGAGAGATCAGGTCCAGAACCGATAGCTTTACATGCTTTCCGAGTCACGACCGTTTTTGTTATCTGAAAATACCAATTTTGGGCCTGATCTGGGATTTGAACCCAGGACTTCTATCCGCGGTTGAATTTTCTACCATGAGACCAACAAAACAGTAATTTTAAACAAAATAGCTAAATGTAATCAAGATTTTTAAAAAGCAAGAGCGTAAAATTTAGCCACTAATTCTTTCAAGTTAGCTATTAATCAATTTTCTAGCAGGAATGCCTGGGAATCGATTATGAATTTCACTCTCTTATTTTATTTAATACTATTTAAATGTGTAATTCTGATCAACATTTCGATTATTGAATTAAATACTTGGAAGCAGCTGCAACATTTTTAAAGTAATATTATTATGTAAGTAAGTACAGACAGATCTTACAAACCTCACATTAATATCGATTGTAAAATCGATTACGATAATGAAGTTGCATGCTTATCAGGCTGCATTGGCATTTCATCAACGTCAGATCGTAATAACAGATAATATATGGACTTAAATGAGTTATGACCAATTTGCTGTTGTTAAATTGTTCGAAGATATTGAAAGGATTTATCTTCCGTGGGTATGTAGATGAGACAATTAATCAGGAAAAGATGGACTAGTTAACGTAAAATAAAGTACAGACGCCAGCACATCAAGCTACCCCAATCTGTCAAATTTCCCCAATTGAAAGTAAACTTTAAGCTTTTGTCATAAAGTTGAAAATCTATAAAAGTAATTTGACAGATTGGCGTAGCTGGATGTGCTGGCGTCTGTACAACCCAATTCGACGTTTCTTTTAGATAACCAATTGGACCAAAATTTATATGAGACCGTTCCGAAAGCATACCCAATCGATTATAAAAATAATTTTCAAGATAGTTTCACAATAAATAGAAAGCGTATTTAACCGCAGATAATGGGGACCTGGGTTTAAATCCCGAGTCGAACGAAAAATGGTTTCTAGTATTTTTCAGACAAGAAAATGACTCATTAACAGACCGGGACTTGCACAATGGCAGCTATATAAGCCAGTGCACGTAAAACTTACGATCCTGCGCTTCATTTCTCCCCGATTGTCCGAGGGAATAGAGAGTGCACTTTTGTTTGTGCACCCATTATTGAACTATAATATATCCTACGTAGTTGGCCAGTCTTCGTTGAGCTTAGCCGCTGCCGCTGAATATCTCTATAACTATTACTTACTGAAATGTTACATCTATTTTGGAATAAATATGAAATGTAACACTTCATGTGTCAAGGCCAGAAAACTGTATATAAACAGTAGAAGGCTGTGTGTTGTGTCCATTATTATCCATGTCAAGGCTTCCAAACCCATTGTATTCACATAAATAATTAATTCGGATACCTAGTCTTTTAATTTCATATCTCCTTCATCTGTTATTCATACGAAAAAATCGTTCCATTTTCAAAAATGTTCAATTGACAAAAGAAACAATGCAAAACGCTAAATTAAATTCAAATATCGAAAGAGGAAGTCACCGCGCCGCCCTCGCGTCTCAACGAGATTTATTATATTTGTCCTGCGCTTATTTCATTATTGCTAGTCGCGCGATTCCAAACAGGCCCGTTGAAATTTTAGGAATAGTTTGTATATCAGTGACCCGTCGTAGTCACGAATGTGCGGAAATATTGTTGTTATATTCATTGATAAATGCGCTGAAATTGAATTGTAATTTCTAATATGATTTATATTTTGTTCCAGGTAACTGGTGTAGCTGATGATAATACAATGGCTGGTTTTATATGTATTTTATTAGCACAAGTCTTTATATAAACTATAAAATGACCAGTAGTTATAATCTTGGATATTGGCCACTTTAAAAGAAGATGACTTGATAGGGTTGAAATGTTAAATAAATAGAGTGAAAATCGTTTTCCATTGAAATGTAAAAGCGCCCAAAACTTTTTGGTTTCCCACTGAGTTCGCAGTACATTTAAAATTTGTAACTTTTTATTTTGATTCATACTTATTTAAAGTTCAAAGTTGTTTAAGAAAAACAAAATGCGAATTTTGTTGTAAAACCATTAAAACTTTTTTAAATGAGCATTGGAGTTACCGAATTCTTAATTCAAATGTCGATTAAATGTTCGTAAAATTTCGCTTATACAATCACTTATGAAGAGAAAGCGTTCAATGGATGTCTGTCTCATTCACACTTGGGAATAACCTTATCAATCTAACACGAATCGAACAATAGCGTCGCATGTTTGATTTATACAGTCGCTTAGTAGGAACATTACGGATAATTATAGTGCGACTAAATGATGTTAGCGCTTGAAAACATTTATTTCTTTGATGTATAATTTACCATTGTTGTTCAAGTAGATATCGCATTAATTCACTTAACAACCTCAATAAGTTTTAAGTTTCATAGACATATTTGAAATGGTATATATATCGATTAAGACTTCTCAAAATGGCAGCTTATTTTCATTTAGGCTTTGAAATATTAATATGAAATCATATAAATTTAAAAGGCTGTTTTTACTCTATATCATAACAAGGCTTCAAGTAAAACTTTTTAACTAATTCCCGTCTTGCCGGCTTTAAAAAAGCAATTCTAAATTGGGAACTGTCAATTCTTCGACAAATCCCAAGAGGTCTCGTTCGAACTACACCTCCACAAAAGCCGAACAGAAGTAGGAGCTCAGCTCGCGAGCTTTTCAAGGGTGGTGCTTTCGGCGGGAAAGCAGCGGCTTGAAGCGAAGCGGGGTGGGATGGTAGGGGAGAGGGGGGCGTGATGGCTCGTATTGATTTAGTGCCGTCGTCGACGGAGCTATGTACTGGTAGCTAGGTAAGTATCGCTCCGTGTCGCTTGATGCGCTTTCTTTGAGCTCTGAATGCCGATAGAGGCGTGAAGATAAATGATGGCTCTGCGAATTTGAGGTTACCGACATTTGAAGTAAAATGAACCTCCTTCAATATTTATTATATTCCGATCTGAATTCTGAATAGAAAGTTTGTAGTATAAAAATATCATATTATATTGACTGTTATAAGCACAAACATCTAAATCACAGTTATTTTATCTTGATATACATATATTTTATACCCGCTAAAGATTAAGGTTAAATTAATTATTTAATGGAATAAGAGGTGTTTATTACAATTTTCAGTATTTTTTTAATTCATAGGCTTTTGATCGTTAGGATTGATAGCTAGATTTTAGCCTGGACAGAATAATATACTAGATAAAGTAAGGGATATACCAGATAGTTAGGCAGCAGCGTCATCTGTGTACTAGCTACCACCTAACTGCGATCACCTACTTGGCCAGCACTGTGACTATCCAAGGTTAAACCTTTTTAAATGGCAACATTATAGGCATCTTTGGAGGAGGCTTAATCTAGTAGTAGACACTATCAGGCTGATGATGGTGAGATTGAAAGGCGCACGCTAAAATTTGTTGTTCGCAATAGTATTTTGATTAAGATAAATAACAAATACTTTCGAATATGGCTCATGAAATATACAATTTCTCGGAATTGTATGTAATTCATTTTGTTAAATTTAATTTTTTTCATCATTAATGTATGTATGTATGTATATGATGTATTTATTGACTATTATTTATTAGTAATTAATCGTGGTCCCTATTTACATCAAATTCAATAAATTATACATATATATAACAGAATCATAATAAGTATTTACCACAAATTTCATCACAGTATGTATAAAGTATTTAAATGAAACTGTTTATAATATCCACGTTATCTAGTCAACCAATCCCATGTATCCTCTACTTTTTTCTAAAAACTTAAAATCTATAAATGTGAAGCCGAAACCGCTGCACAAAATTACGTTAGGAGCCGAATTTCACCCTCGGAATTTTCAGTGCAGTTAATGTAAAAGCGCTTTTCGCTGCTGCAGCGCTCTATTCCCAAGAGACCCCAGCGTCGAAGATTTAAATGGATATTTAACTTTAGTCTCAAGGAACCTAAAGTCTATCGCCTTTGCCTCTGAAGGTTTTTTGTTTAGAGAAAAACTTGCGAAGCTCCACTGCAAATGGTTTTAAATAGTCCAGAATGTACAGATAGAACATTTTAAAACTTTTGTAATGGTCTGTTTGTTTAAGTTTTCACGCTGTTTTGTCTCTGAGAGATATAGAGATTTTGTTATAATACTTATGTTGGAGACTTAAACTGGTTATAAATAGACTAGCACTGGAATAAAAAAGCTGTCTATAGTTTATTTTTTTTATCTAGTCTGTGTTTCTAAACATCGTAATATCTACCTATCATCAACGTATTTAAAAACTACGAGGGCTTATAAGTAAAGAATGCCCTCTCTTGAAGTTTAAAATTCAAATACATAATATATTAATTGAGAGAATTAATAAAACAATTTTATACATATATATCGTCTATTCGCAGAATTCATTTGTTTTTGTCGGCCTACAGATAAACGTATTTTCACTTACTTGAAGATCTATATAGTAACTTAATCAATTCACAAACTAGCTAGATTATTGTAAAACCATATTGTACCTAAATAAGAAAATATGGGGTCAATTCGTTATAATGCTTAACAATTCCAACTTAATTTAATAAATGTCTTATGAAAATAAGTTGAGGTTAGATAATGAATCGATTAGGAAATGGGATAAAGATATAGATTGTGGATAGATAGATACACTTTATTGCATAAAATATAAAAACAGATTACAGAAAAAAACTTAATATTTAAAAAAATATACAATTGGCGGTCTTATCATATCTTCAAGACAACCGTAGGATGGACTAGTATAAATTGAAAATGACAGGCAGTTGATGGTTCCATCGTCAATTCTACAGAGTATAGTGTTCTGACCTAATAATATATATATACTACATAGATTAATGTACTTACATAAGTTCAATTTCAGACATAAACAAGTATAATAAACTAATAGGTGAATATTACATAATACATTTTATCTTCTATATCTTTAACTCATTTCCTAATCGATCCATTATCCAACCTCAACTTATTTTCATAAGACATAATAACGTACTTTTAAGTCGTTGAAAGCGTTGATTAAGGCATACACCCAAGATAGAACTGTCCCCATGACCACCACTAGTCAGTCCGCAAGTAATCAGTGAAGTTAAGCGTCTATGCACGCGGTGACTCATAGATAGGTGACGGCCAGAGCGGATTAATTACTGAGCATCTCGGAGGACATATTAAGCTGACGTTACATTAAGCAGAAGTCGCGATTTAACAAGGTGACCCTTGTCAAAAGATTCTTCTTGTTCTCTTAGTAAAATATAGCTTAGTAAAGTATAGCATTAACAATAAATTTCGATAATTAAACCTTAACATGTTCTCTTGGACAATAACTTAATACAAGGTAGCTAAATATCAATACTATTATGAAAAAAAATTAAAAATGTTTTAACAATCCGTGTACCTAAATATCTATATGTAACTAGAAATAATTATGTATACCTAACTTTATTACTACAAACATGTTCTGACTATTTACAAGCGCTTTTTTGAAGTCTACGTGAATAAAAACCTTTTTTATTTTATTTTATTTATTTTTATTTCTTCTTCTTATTGTCAAATCATGCGGACAAATTCCAATTTTGTCATGTCTCAATCTTTGTTACGAGTATATGTCAATGTCTTGAAATTAACTAATTTTGAAATAGTTGTTAGCGATCTTGATCTGGGAAGGGCCAAAGCGTGTTCTGAAGCCCTGGAATCTGTTCTACTACGTACTGTACTGCTGACTCCTGTAAGAGATATATAGGTAGTAGTGGTATGCACAATCTTGAATGTTTTCTATTAACATATTTTGCCTCCAAGCTGTTCTATCATAAAAAATCGAAGACATAAATGGTTCGGCGATACCGTTAACATAAAAACGGCTTTACGAATTTACATAGAGTCCAGTAAATATAGAGACCAACTAAGATGTGTTGTGTGTGTGTGTGGACGATGACAGATTATTTTTATCATCAGATTTTAATCTTCATAGTAAAATGAGAGGAAATCCTTGCAGAAATGTTTTAGTTTGTCTAAGTATTATAGATGGAAAATTAGAATAGATATTTCGTAACGGTGGAAAACATTGTTATATGTAAAAGGTGTGTTTTTCACATTATATATCTATTAATAAATTTTTACAATATGTGTAAAACTTTATTTTAATATATATGTTGGTAAGTTGTGGGTTTTGCCGTCATAAACTCTGTTTACCACCAAATCCCGCTTGATATTTTTAATCGTAAAAGAACTGGTGCAGTAAATCAAAAGATTTGTCGAAATACTATACAATATATTAAAAACAGTGACTTAACTCGCCAAAATAAACACCACAGAAAAAGCTTATCATTTTGTATTTTGCCACGCATTTTATGTTTTCTCTTACTTTTCTTTAGACTAGTTTAAGTGTTTTAATTTAATAATGGGTTGTAAAAAGAAGGATAAATTAGAAGGAATGTATACCTCAAGCAGAGCTTGTATTAAATCATATAACTGATATACTTACTTTTCTTTTGTAAATACATACATACTTATATAGATAATTACACTAAGACACAGAACAAACAGACATGTTCATGCACACCAAAATCTGTCCCGGGTGGTAATCGAACCCACAACCTGCGGCGGGAAAGGCAAGCATTTACCAACCACGCCAACTTCTCAATAATCTAAGAATATCTAAAGACTTTTCAGTATCTTTTAACAGTAAGCATCCGGGCTTTATTCGGAGATCTCTGTCTGTTTACTATCTGTAGCGTTTTATGGCTGTTGTGGCGGTGCCCGCGCCTACGCTTGGCACCCGGTTTTGGGTACGCTTCCTACTTATTTTATTTTAATTACCATTTTAATTATTGGTGCCACGGCCGATAACCATCGTATAGTTAAAAACACTATTGTACGAACTCGTTCGCATAAACGTACTAAATAAAATAAGCTTTCTTATAAGTAATATGTTTTATTGGTCAGTTCAAATTAAATATCAAATTAGGTAAAGAGTGTGTGAGAAATTTGATTAATCTAGACGTTACTAAGGTTGACGAACAACTTTTATATAACTATATAGACTTATGGCATTTAGATAACTTTTAGTTATCTAAATTCCATAAGTTATACTTTCTGCTGATGTCAATAGGAATATTAACATTACATGTACAGAAATATTCATGATATTAAGATAATTAAATAAACATTTCCTATTCCCATTGCCAGTTTTGACCATTACAGACATTCATAGCATTAAAATAATATTAGTAAAAAGTAAAAATAAAATAGACCGAGAAAGACATTAGACACACACAATAAACGTAAAATAAGGATAACAATAACTCATATTATCTGCCAACTCTATTCGAGTAATAGGTAAAAGTTAACTTGTGAAAAAAAATATATTACAGCTAATACTAACCAAAGTTTTGACGCCTAACTGTGATGTTATTCAAAAGTCAGAACTTTATATACGGTTACTTAGACAGTTGGTATTTGCAATTCACAGACAGAAGTCGCTCGGCAGGTAGGACTTTAGAGTTATCTTTTATTTATAACTACGCAAAGAATCCCCTATCTCACTATGGAATCTCGATTTTATCCGGTATAAGATTTTTAGTGAGTAAAATGTGAGATAGTCTCGATCGGATGACATTTCAAATTAATCGAACTGGTTGTGTAATTTTTTTGCAATAAACTGCCTGATGTACGGTTGGTATCTCTATTTATAACTCATTAATAAAATTCAATGGATATAAAATCAGAAAATATGGATCAGATTTTACTCATCAGTATATTATTTTATACTTCCGTATAATTAACGTCAACACGTGAACACCTTACTACTAAATACTACTGTTCTGAATGTACAATAATAAGATATCCTAGAATATACTACTTTTCTTTTGTAATTACATAGTTATACAACATGTAACTTAATTAACGCACATCCTGAAAATAGTTTGTTCAGAATCGTATACTGAATCCATTTATATCATTTTTAATATAGGTATTTTTTATTCCAAAATAATTAAACTTACGGAAATTGTCGTTATTTTAACTCTGTACAGTCAAAACAAATTGAAATGGTCTGTAAGTCAAAGTAACAAGACTTTTAAATCGCAATTTTATTGGTATTCATACAAATTCTATAATTCAACACAAAATAAAGAAAAATAAACTTTATTCCAAGGAACTAATTTAGTAAATAACTATGCATATACATGTTAAATAATTTTTTTTGTGTAAGTATGTATTATGATTACAACATAATATTCTAATTGGGGTGTTTGTGGATGTGCGTTAATTACGTTACATGTTGTATAGATAATTACACCCAGAATCAGGAAAATCATACATGTATATGCACACAAATATCTGTCCTGGGTGGTCATCCAACCCACAAAAGCAAGTATTTACCAACCACGCCAAACAGCCCGTAATTTTTAATAATAACTATTTGGAATTAACATATAACCGATTTCAATGTTTCTTTATAATAACCGATATAATATTTTCAAAGTCGTTTCACAAATCCTGGCGAAATCGCATAACGTAAATACAAAAAAAAAACTGTAGTCGAATTGAGAACCTCTGTCTTCCGAAGTCGTTTATAATATTTCGCATTTTGATCTCGGTTCAACGATCTGACGCGTTGAATTTGCTTTAATTACGGCCCTATTAACACAGAAACAGTTACACATAAATAGTAGGGGGTCCAGAAGTCCGGAAACCAGCGGGTGTTCGTTCTCATAATTATATTCACGTCTGATATTTTTGAACTTCCACGTGAGCTCTTTATTTCGGCTTTTTTCTAAACTCAGTGATTTACGTCACTTACGGATTCTGTGGATGGCGGGCGTCGAAAGCTTTATGCGAGCGGGAGAATTTATTTTATTCTAAATGATCCCTAAGCATTGTGTCTATAAATTAACTTAAAATGAGAAATAACGTGTAAATTTACTAGTGAGATTTCTTAAGCCGAACAATTATATATATATATATATATATATATATTTTTTTTTTTTTTTAAAGACAACGCCCGCATTAGGGAATATAATCCCTTTGTCGCGGGGTACTTTACAAACATATAATAGACGGACATAAATTATATCCAGACTCATAACAACTATTTATGGGTCACTCAAATAGTTGTCCGGCGCGGGACTCGAACCCGCGACACGAAGCGGCGAGGCGACTGTCTTAGCCGCTGTGCCATATTTATAGAGTATCAAATTATGTATCAAAATGTGATAATGGATATATTTATATTATTAGATATATGTAATAATAACTATGATATATTAGCGGAGGATCTTAACATTTAAATTATTTCACAATCTTATTTCTTTCTTTTTCTTCGTTTTGTTATGTATATTTGTGTGTAGGTAAAATATTAGTTTTAGAAACTCATGGTAACACTGGGTAAAACCTTAGTGGTTTTTAGATACTAATCTTATATGAACTGTGTATTAATGTATTTAAATAATAATAATACATATATGTTTCTATAGTTGGTGTTGGTTTCCATAGTACAAGCTCTGCTTAGTTCAGGATCAGATGGCCGTGTGAATAATGTCCCAGGATATTGTTATTATTATAAATAAAAATGTATTCTAAATAAACTGATTTATTATAGTGTATAATTTGATTTGTATTCATTTTAATAACATCATCTCTTTCATACATTGAGATAAATGCGCGATGGTTATATATTCTGTTCCATACGAATATATAATGCCGACGAAATTCTTGATAAATTGTCCACTGAAACAAATATTATATACCTACCTACCTGTACACAACGGCAGTCTAAAATTATCAACATACCAACCTAGTAACATTGAATGAAATATGTGTCACAGTCGTAAATTATACTAAAATAATATGATCATATTAATAAACGTCAAGGAAATAAATGATACTTATAAAAACACATGATTTAACTGAAAGCTACGCTAGATATCACATACAAGGTGTGACATAAATAATAGACATAACTGAAAATGAAGTATCTATCAACATGTAGAATACACAAAAAATTATAACTTTCCATACAAAATTAACGATCAGCGGATGCATTTTGTATTTAATTTTTCTATTAGTTCTGTTTCAGAGATAGATAGGGCAATAATTATAGGCCATAGTAGCAATATTATTATTCACAACAAATACATTTTTTTTTGTTTACAATGTGTAATATAGTATAAACAAGGGGCGTAAGTTAAGGAGCTTAATTTACCTATGGAACTAAACAACGTGTAAAAAACATCATTCGAAAATACATACAATAATATATATATAATAATATATATTTTGTTTGGACACCAAAAAAATAATTTTAATTCTCTAATTGGTTTGTGTCGTTTTAATTAGTTCTGTTTAAGTGATAGATAGTGCTCCTGAGTAAGGTCCACTATTTATATGTCGTAGTAGTAGTAGTCTCGTAGTAGGTAATCACCTCACATGGACACTTGCAACACCAGAGGGGCTGCAAGTGCGTTGCTAGCCTTTAAGAAAAGAACAAACTCGCTTGTTGAAGGTTTCCATGACATTCGGGATGGGAAATACTTCCGCAGTTAATTGATTCCATAGAGTATGTGGTAAAAAGTTTTTTGTGTAACGACTGCACGTGTGGCGCAGCGGCTAAGACAGTCGCCTCGCCGCTTCGTGTCGCGGGTTCGAGTCCCGCGCCGGACAACTATTTGTGTGACCCATAAATAGTTGTTCTTAGTCTGGATGTAATTTGTGACCGTCTATTATATATTTGTTAAGTACCCCGCGACGCAGGGATTAGATTTGTCTTTAAAAAAAACCGCCCAGTGGTAGAAAATTGATCAATATGGGGTAATAAACTACACCTACCAGAAAATATTTGACACTAGTTACACATTATATATACTCATGTTTTCATGCCAACTGAAAACAAAATCTTCTAAATTAATAATCAAAAACACTTAAAGCTTTAGCTAAAGTAAAAACAATTAGTTACCACAAAGTGTTACAATAAAAACGAACCTCTCCTCTTTCCTGTTAGTTTTCGCTCCCTTGCACTTTTCCGGAGCAAAACGAGCAAAAGATTTACGCGAACCACGTCTGGGCCTCTCTGAGACTTTTGTTTCTACCTTAGTACCTACGGAATGCTAGGTAAGATAGCTAACAAACGTATATATACATACTTTATAAATACTATGTGATTATCTACTATAGTACTTAACATAGAAGCATCTTCATTACCTCTTATTACTTACGGGGCATCGAATGCTTTGCATAAATTGGAGTCTGAACACCATGGTACTGTGGCGGAGCGGTAGATGAGGCCATTCCACCCTGGCTAGTGGATTTGATATGCACCTGCGATTATCATTTGAAACACTGGTTGGTCTAATGGTTAGCGATCTTGAATTCTAAACTGGAGGTCGTGGGTTCGATCCCTACCCAGGACAAATGTTTGTGTGATGAACATGATTATTTGGTCTGTGTCTGGATGTACTTGATCTATTATGTGTATGTATTTAGAGACATATAAGTAAGTATGTTTATCAGTTATCTGGTTGCCCCAGTTCAGGATCTGCCTAATTTGGGATCAGATGGCTGTGTGCAAGTTCGCTCAAAATACAACTTAAAAATTAAATATCATTTTTTTCCAATTATTGCCGTATGGATAGAGGTTACCCTTGTGTCAGACTTGTGCCAGCCGCCCAGCCTCTGACATGGCTTAAAGACAACAACCGGGGCGAGGTAACGTATTCTCCGAAGCTGAGTCTAAAATTTAAGTCCCAAGTAGTCGACTGACCGCTAAAAAGACAGACAAGTTTATCTTATTAGTCATTTTACCCGTAAAAACCACAAGTAAGTTAGGTACCGCAGTAGGTATAAATTAATCATTAATACTTATTGATAGAGAACGTTAATCAAAGTAAGATTAATCATTTGTTGATAGCTTTTATAATCCTTTAATATCTATCGAATATAGTTTTCCATGTCAGTGTTCAAACCAGACTAATTTCAATGACATGAAAATTAATCAACTCGCAGAGCCAATCCTGTTTAAAATCCGTATCAATTGGAATCGTAATATCTCTATAGTTATTTTATTGTAGGACTGGTTGTATGAATATAAATCTTATCAATATTTACAACGAAGATTAATATTAAGAAATACTTGTAGATTTTTAGTTGAGTTCACACATTTCAATAGCATAAGCACGTACTTATATGGTATTCCTATGGCTTTTTAAATATAAATAATAAAAACCTAAATATAAATTTCAAATATTTAAAAGATTAATTAACTATACAAACGATTATGATGATGATGATGATGACTATACAGTCATCAAAATCATCATCATAATATCAACCGAAAGACGCCCACTGCTGAACAAAGGGCGTACGTCTTAGCCTCCTTGATTCCCAGATAAATTTCTATCCCCTTCCATAATTCATTTACCAAAAGTAATTCATCTTTTAAAATTTTCCAATTCCATTTCAAAAACAGTGAGTTAATTATGATTTATTACAATCTATTTCCATTTCTACAGAGCTGACTCACATTAAACAATGAGTTAATAATCCAATTAAATTTTCCTTCGACTTTTGTGTCCTGGGCCATGTTTCAAATTCAAATAAATCACCAAGTGAAACTCAACCGACGGAAATAGCACTTCGTCCGTCCATAAATCCAAGTCTATTTAAGCAATCTCAAACGAAAAATCTGAAATAAACCGCATAACATGTCACCTAGCACATAACTTTTTCAATTCAAAAAAGTTTTAAACAAAAGAAGCCATCTTTAAATTTATTGCGGTTGTTCGAACTAATATTCGGTTGAGTGTTTTTAAATGGATGCCTTTTTCATTTAACTGGTTAAAATAAATAAATATACCTAATTTGTAAGAACTATGTTAGTCTTTTAGCTATTTCTACTATACTTAACTATATTTGTTGTCTTTTAACTATTAAAAAAGTGAAGTATTGAGGGACAAAGGTGTGCACTAGATTGAACGAACTTCTTTCGCCTTGAATATAAAAACCACAATTTGAATAATTTCTTACGTATTAAAATGCAATAACCAAAATTATTCCATAGAATAATTATTTATTCGTTAATTATATTACATGAATAACAAAACTAAGTATATTAACTTTTTTACATTTCACTTTTATTAGTTGTCTATTTATTTTAAGAAGAATAAAAAAGTTAATCGAATATGACAATTATAAGATGACATTGTCGTTTGTAGGTAAAAGCACAAGAGGCTTTTACTGCACAACTTTACAGTTTACAAGATGAACCGATGATCTTGTGGGGTCGCTGGATACTAGCGCTGGACTG
This sequence comes from Pseudoips prasinana, assembly GCA_951640165.1. Classification (NCBI taxonomy): domain Eukaryota; kingdom Metazoa; phylum Arthropoda; class Insecta; order Lepidoptera; family Nolidae; genus Pseudoips; species Pseudoips prasinana. Next base: position 12,870,904 of record OX621245.1, on the reverse strand, counting down.
GCAATTACGGAGATATTTGGGGGAGTCTTTTCTCCAGCAGTGGGCGTGTTTCAGCTGATATGATTACTACAAAAGTTTAAAACCTAAAGACAGTAATGCGTACTATCGCTACACACCCTATACTTACTTTCCTATCGTGTGGGCAATGGTTACCCTAGTGTCAGAGTTGTTCAAGTCGCCCAGAAGACCACTGACATGGCTTAACGACTGTTGTCTAATGACTACAGCCGGGACCGACAGCTTAACGTGCCCTTAGAAGCACGGAGACGCTCAGAAATTAAACCACTTTCGCGGTCACCCATCTATGGACTGACCGCGAGCCTAGTTGCTTAACCTCACCGATCATTTACGGACCGGCGAGAGCATCTAGCTATGACCGCCTACATACCCTATGACACGGAAGTAATGAAACATGGATAACTTTCCAGCCTTGTTTAATTTATATGAAAACATAAATGATTTTGTTTGTTATTTCGATACTTGTTCTTTTAAACCTTATATAAATTACTTACACAAAAATATTTCAAGCATTAAGTAATTAAATAATGTGTATAATCTAACGAATACGTTAATTTCAATAGTATAATTTTCATAGTTATCTCACACACAATCATTGGCAACATTCGCGCGCGATACGCATCTGGCTAAAATTAATTAATGCAAAATGGGCGCGCGAAATAGAGGCGCCATCTAGATTTGTTGCTACGTTCTAGTGTTTCACGTCTAGATTTTTCCAGCGTTTAATATTTTAAGAAAGATTTTGTATCGTGTAGCGAATATTCCGAATAAAAATACGAAGAAGTTCGTGTCCGCTATTATTTCGTGGAACTAGAACAAATTGCCAGTACATAACTGGTTTTCGAGTTGACTATACTAAAACTTATTTTAACCATAAATTGTTGTTTCACAGAATTTTGATGAAAATATTATTAAGTAAGTATATGTATAGTAGTAATAATAATACGAAGAATGTATAACATATATATATACCTGGGTCACATTCTAACCGAGTGTTTAAAGGATGATGAAGATATGGAGAGAGAACGGAGAGCGTTGTTGGTCCGATGTAACATGCTGGCCCGCAGGTTTGCACGTAGTACAGCTAAGGTTAAAATTACGCTGTTTAAAGCCAAACCTTTTACACGTGCAGTCTGTGGGTTAGGTATACGCAGAGGGCCTACAACGCACTCCGTATACAATATAATAACGCGCTGAGGGTGCTATTGAGGCTCCCAAGATTTTGCAGCGCGTCAGGTATGCATGTGGAGGCGACAACTGATAGTTTCGATACAATTATCCGCAAGAGAACCGCCTCCTTGATGCATCGCATACGAGGGAGCACCAATGGCATCCTTCGCATCATCTGCGAGAGAGCTGACTGTCCACTACTGGGGCATTGGACACGTTTGCACTGCTGCGTGTCAAGTGCACCAGGTGGTGGACGGATATTTTTAAATTAATGTCTAACACACTAACATAGCTTTAAGTTATTATAATACTAACAATTACTAAAACTATATGGATCTATACTGTCCGAAATAAATAATAATAATATATATTTACACACTATATACATTCAAACAAAATAGGTTTAAAGCAACGATCATATTGAATTTATGGGTAGCGCTGCGGTAAAAACACCCGCCCGGTGACGATTGTCTGCCATTCGGATATGACCGATCATAGCTCTGTTTTGTGCAGCATTAGTATACCATCACAGAAAGTAAATCCTACTAAGATACATACCAGAACAAACACAACAGGCTTAATTAATTACCTCAAAGATTTTGAATGGAGCCCCTTCTACTCTTTGTAAGATGTCAATGAAGCTACAAAATGCCTTTTAACTATTATTAATGAAGCATTGACTCATAATAAATCAACACGTAAGCTTCGTAGCTCTGAAGTAATATATAAAGAATGGATGACGCCAGGTCTCCTCAAATGCATCAGAAAACGTGATAATCTTCATATTAAAGCCAAAAAGACTCCTACGGATTTAAAACTCCAGAGTGAATATAAACTTTATAGAAACTTTTGCGTAAATATTCTACATGAAGAAAAATCTAAACATGACAAGAAAAAACTGATTGACAGTAAGGGCAATAGCAAGAAAATCTGGGAAACTGTTAAATCTATCTGCCACATAAATAAAAGTTCCAATAACAGTGACGATCTGTTGAAAATAAATAAAAATAGTCCCGTAGATTCTCTAAATTTAGTAAATCAATACTTTACTTCCGTAGGCAAACAACTGGCAAATACTTTGCTAAATAAAATAGGACAGACTGAGACTCAACTAGCCCAAAACTCTAAAAGTACTGTCAACAACTCACCTGGTTCCTTATTTCTAAGCCCCACAGACGAAGTAGAAATTATTAAAATAATTGATTCGTTAAAATCTAGTGCTGCCTTAGGTTATGACAATCTAAGTAATAATATTCTTAAGCAAGCAAAATATGCACTCGCAAGTCCTTTGGCACATATCTGCAACTTGAGCATATCTACAGGAACGATTCCCTCGGATCTTAAGGTAGCTGAAGTCATTCCCATCTTTAAGGGAGGGGACTCTCAGAAACCTTCTAATTATAGGCCTATCTCACTACTTAGTGTAGTATCTAAAATACTAGAAAAGGTAGTGAATGTGAGATTGCTCAATTACCTAGAAAATATTAATATTCTAGCCAAGAACCAATTTGGTTTTCGCCGTGGCAAGTCTACGGAGGATGCCGTCATTAAACTTGCTGACTTTGTCACGAATAAAATCGATGAAGGGGAAAAGTGTGTCGGTGTCTTCCTGGACCTTGCTAAGGCATTCGATACCGTTTCTCGGCCTATACTTTTAAGGAAACTTGAAAGAATTGGGATTAGAGGAGTGGCATTAGAATGGTTTCGGTCATACCTTGTTAACAGGCGGCAGAGGGTTCGTATAGGGCAATTCTTCAGTGAGTTGACCGATATTGAGTTTGGCGTGCCACAAGGAAGTATATTGGGACCTACTTTATTTCTTCTTTACATCAACGACTTTTGCTCACTTAAACTTGTTAATGCGAAGATTTTTACATTTGCTGATGACACAGCAATTATTTTTCACGCTAAGACTTGGAATGAGGTCATCTGTGTAGCACAAAGGGGTCTAAAAGAATGCTCCCAATGGTTGATAGATAACCTCCTTACAGTAAAAGTTAATAAATCTAAAGTGCTAGCGTTTAGAATATCCGATCGTTAAGCTCCCGATCAACCTATCAACATCTCGTTGCATACATGTGACCCATCTCATAATTTAAGTCACAAATGCAACTGCCCAATACTAGAAAATGTTACCCACATAAAATATTTAGGTGTTTTAGTTGATGAACGAATGAGCTGGATATTCCAAATAGAAGCATTCTCTAAACGACTAAGAAAATTGTCACATATTTTCAAAAAATTTAATTCAGTCGCTGATTTAGAATGCATTCGGATGATCTACTTCAGTCTATGTGAAAGCATCATTAACTATTGCATTCCGGCTTGGGGTGGTGCTCACAAGACGCATCTACTGAGACTAGAAAGAAGTCAACGAGCTATTTTAAAAATAGCGTATCGAAAGCCATGGCGCTGTCCAACTGACACTCTTTACGCTGTTACAAAACATATACGAGTCAGACAGTTATTTATTACATCCTCATTATTAAGGTTTCATAAAGACTCGATTAAACTGGCTCATCGCACGTACAGAAGATTAAAATGGGACAGACCACATGTAAACTCTTCGTCTGCACGTCGATCTTTCAAATTTATTGGTCCATACCTATACACAAAACTATACATGAGAGACAATAGCGTGCCTAATCTGACCAAATTCCGATGTAAGAACATTATTTTGAAATGGTTGGAACCTAAAAACTATGCTGAAACTGAAAACTTGCTTGAATTTGTCATTTAAATATATATTAAGAGAGCCATTAATAAATAATAGGAAAATTTTTAACGTATCTACATATGTATATACCTACTACATGTCATTTAGTTCTACATACATACATAAATTAGTGTTCTATCGCATAACATACTTGTAACTTGTAACAATATTATAACAAATTATTTACTAATGTGTATAGTTGTTTCTATTGCAATATTGGGAAGAGACTGGACCTCACGACACAGGTTGATCCTAGTGTGAGGGCGAGAGAAAGATTGTTTATATATATTATAGTTGTATATGTCAAATTGTGTCTGTAATTATGTACTATGTGTGTTGAATTGAAATAAATTATTCTTATTATTATCTTATTCTCTCCACTTCATGTACCGGGTCGGTATAACTATTTGTGTAAGCCATAAGTAGCTGTTCTGACGGTAAAAGTTAGCCTAGGACATTATCAGCCTTCTAACAGATAAGACACTAAACTGAACCTTTACAAGAGAGCTTGTTCCTTTCTTATGGGGTGGCAACGCAATTGCGACTACACTCTACTCTTAATGTGGGTTGCACATCTGTTTGAAGAACAGACAGAGCTTTTCATTGATACGAAAACATACTTACATAGACCAAAACTGGTCAACCAATTAATAAAAAGTACTTTTATAAGAAAGCCAGATTAAACGCAATTTTTACGGAACGTCTATCTTTCCGTTTTACGAGACAAATTAAAATGTAAATTGGCAAAAAAAAAAGTCTACAAGGTCCATATTCAAAAGTAACAATTTGTACTTACGCGCTATGTTCGTAAATGATAGAATATACAATATAATAATAATAATTAATTATTATAATTATACGAAAAATAAATACAAAGTTGCTAGTTTCGAGTTGCTTACGAAAACCTAGTTATCTAATATATTCCGACTAAAACAAGTTTACTTAAATAAAAATGATATGAAATTGTTAAAGATACCAAAAATCTCCCAAACACTAACAGCTTATGTTATGTAAATGTCGATGAATAACTTTAAAAGTGTAGTATTAACGTGGGAACTATTTTACTAATTAATAAAACAAACAGGTTTTTAATTATACATTAAATCTATAAATAAGTTGAAGTCAAGGTTCAGTTACATATCAGAGTTTTAATAGCGATACATATCAGTACAAATTGATAGATCAATTACGGTATGAGCAAGGAGTAAATTATTACTATGCATCGCATTGATAATATATATTAAACGCAATCCACGTTTAGTTTCATTTAAAACAACAAGACTGAACTCAAAATTTTGTACCGCTTGACCACTCTGCTGGTTTTAAGGGTGATAAGGCATCTGAATCCGTGGAATTAATAATAAAACCGGCCAAGTGCGAGTTGGACTCGCGCACGAAGGGCTCCGTACCATTATTTTACTGAATTTGTGTCTACATAGATCCATAGTAGCCAGTAGTTCCATGTCTGGAAAAAATGCCAGGGGTGGCCCATACCATCGCGTAGTGTCGCAAATGGCGACTAAGGGATACACAAGGTAGTCGGGCAGCACCGTCACCTGTGTACTAGCTACCACCTAACTGCGGTAACCAACTCGCATGCCAAGCGCGGTGATGAAGACAAACCCCTCTAAATTGTATCACCATCATCCAAAAAAAGATTCTACCATCTCTGAACAAACGCCAATCGCTCAATCTACTACACCTGAACAGAAAAGTTCTACGCATGGTGGTAGGCGAAATTACCGGGCACTGCACACTAGACAAACACCTCTTCAAGATTGGCGTCACAGACAGCCCCCTGTACACTACATTTGAAGAAACACCAGCATGCGTACTACTGCGGGCAAAGTTTCTAAATGGTCCGAAGACACTGCAGGAAGCACTTAAACCAAGCTTTCGTGGCCTCTTGGACTTCTGGATGGAACTAAAATGGCTCGAGTAGTCAAATAAATTCATGCACAATGGTCCAATCAGGAGGCTACGTGCGGAAAACAAGTCGCCCACCTAACTAACTATGCCATAATCGCCAAGATTTGCAGACGGGTGGCGATCGCAGTATGTTGGTCATAGTGCTCAGGGAGACGCAGCTGCCCATCGCTGCTGCTCCAAAGACTTCTATGTCCCCCGCAGATAGAGAGAGCGACAGTTGTACAAAATCCCCTAAAACCACGATATCTTGCCCTCTCCACGTCAGTATCCGCCCAGAGCCGAGGTTCGAGCCCCACAGGGGGCGCCCTCCGGCGCGGGTACTTAGCTTGTAGTTTTGAATTTTGCTAGGCGGTTAGAGCCCACGCTCACCCCTACTGTCCGGTGAAGCAGTAAAAGCCGAGAGGCTAACTGCACGCGTAAAGTTAAAAAAAAAAAAAAAAAAAAAAAAAAAAAAAAAAGAAACTGTGGTATGGCCATAATATTCAAAAGTCGCAGTAAACAGAAGGTATCAGAAGGTTGTGTGTTCATATCACGTCGGGGTCACCAGTTTAGTAGGGGTCACCAATTTAGTGAGACTAATAAATTAGTAGAAGGAATAGAAAATCAGAAGCGAGCTAACATGTAAAGTTATTTTATTTCTAGACTTAATTTTGAAGTTATATCTTTTTTAAACGTCACTCACTATCATAGAGAATTTGTAGAAAGTAGGTTTATACTGTAGTTGTTGCCACTACACATCTATCAAAACTACATATACACTTTTATATATTTTTATGATACTACACATAACATAAGGATGTGCTAAAAGCTCGAGGACATAATCGATTCTGATTATTAGTCCACGCAATATAAACCAAATGACCATACAATAAAATTTTACACGATATTTTTATAAATATTTGGTAATCTTGCCCTTCACTCAACACCTGTGTCAACATGATCACTCAACCAATACCACGCTTTACTTATCTTAACATTGAGCGTCGATCCAATGTAATTAGTCTCCATAAAACCATGATACATATTAATTTTCCCGTCATTCCGGTCAAAGATTAAAATAAACATTATAACGATGTATTTATGAGCTGATATTCGTGGCCCGTTTTTGTATTGGTGTAGTTATATCACAGCCTACACAACTTCTATTTTTCCACTGACACTTTGTAATTTTTTTACTTGATCCAGGGTCAAACCTGGACCTGGTTATTTGCGATTGAATATGCTACCACGAGATCAACGAGGCAGACAATATAAAATAATCACATATCCTTCTTTCCTACTTTCTTAAACAATGTCGACAACATAATATATCATCATGATTTTTATCACTGCTCAAATGCGTAAACTATCTAATGAACGCAGTGTTTCCTAACTTTGATGTTCTTAGTCTACGCATACATGCATAATACCTTTATTGTGTTTATACTGTGGTTTGACGGAAGTCGTAGGAATGGGATACCAGTTTGAGACTCGTATCAACGCGTCTCGTTTTCATTCACGATTTTTATTGGTGATTAAATCGATTTCACTTTTACTAATAAAAGTTAGATCCCTAATTATGACTTCCTTTAGATAGTGGTAACTGTTTACTGTAACCAACGGGGTAATCCAGTTATATAAATAAATAGTGAAGTCCAAAAATTATAATATTTATTAAATGTATGATATTAAGTTGCTCCAAGTATTTAGCATCACATTTAGTAGTATCTCGTTCTTATACAACGGCAAGGCTAACCAACATTATTAAGCTATTATGTAATTTATCACAGTCACTAAATGAGTTGTTTTGTATATAACATTTTTGCGTATAAATTAAATTCCAGAAGCGACGCCCACATAAATAATTATTCAACTTAACGTTAAAGAGGTAAACACTAATACCAGTACGAGAAGCAATTTTATTTAATTTAAAATGTGTAAGACCACCTTGTTTCGATTCAAGTATTCATTATCGATAAAGATTCGAGCACGCACATCGATAAAGTATCGATGTTCGATATAAAAATCGTTGGCGGCACCTATTTAATCATGTCGGCCTGGCCGGGTGCACCTGCTTGCATACATATTCATTAAGCCGATATCGGTACGCAGTCACAATCAATGACGGTTTTCGCAACACTACGCTGTGATAAAAAATACGTTTTGGAAATCGAATTCGATTGTTTAATTTAAAAACATGTGTTCGAACGTCGTGTTCTGAGTTTGAATTTGTTTGTATTGTGATACACGCTATGAACTATAGTGACTAATGTTTTCATGCCGTAACGAGCCAATGCTTTTAAATTAGTTTTATTAATGTACTTCAATTCTATTTTGAATAAACATACATTAAATATTAGTAATTTTTATGTACTTTTGTAGTGGTTGTTGTTGCGGCTGCTGTCAGAGTATCGGGCTATTGGAGACATAGACTAGTCCTAGTTCTTTAGAATTTGTTAAATGCTCAAATTATTGGCAATAAACTCTTTATCTTTTAGGCATATATTTTAGCTTAAGCTTTTCAAAAATATATTTTACTAGCTGTGCCCCGCGTTTGTACTCGCGTTAAATTTTGTATATAATAGTTTATGGTTTATAGGATATATAAGCTATATTACAACAAAGTTACCTTTACACACATTTAATACATTTATACTCACAAAATTTCGCATTTATAATATTAGTAGGTAATATACATACTTTGGTCCACCTTCTTCCAAAATTTATTCGAGATAATTATCCATTAACTAATATTTCATATTTTAGATAAGAGTAAAACTACTGAATGAATGAAAAACATGTTTTATTTTTACCCTCAAAGGTCTAATAATATTTAAATTCAATTTAGGTTAGTTACTAAGATGCATGAGAGGTTTCGTTTTTGTGTAACTGTGGCTCTACGTTTACGCAAGAAGACGCAGCCCACTTGTCCGATTGAGGAGCAGAGGGGGCATTTGATCCTTACGAATACTAACAAAGGATTATAGAATCAATAGTCGAGTTGATATAGTGTAAATCACAGTGACATAATATATTGTAATAAAATATTTACGTTTATAATGTCGAATCTACATTAAGAACTTCGTACAATCAATCATCGTTTTCAAAACATCAAACAAGGCACAAATACACAACTACGCCAAAGAGAAATAATGCGGAAGATCAAATGGCCGAAGTAGTAATGTTACTGCCTAACTGCACATTAAATATAGACTGTCTGTAAATAATTAGTTATTTCTGCACTATTAACAGTGCAAAGAGAGGTTGTAGCATTTTATTTTATTTAATTATTATCTGCGCGTTACTAAATTGCTGTAAGTAGTGTCGAATTACATGTTAGAAAAACTCATATGTGTATGATTTGATGATACGGTGTTTAATCCAGAATTGAATATGAGCGTGTTTAAATTTAGAATGTATGATTCACTTTTTTTGTTGGCGGTTAGCTTTTGTGGCTTGTAACGGAAACAAAATGTGTTTACGATCGAATAATATATTTCACACGCACAATATTTATAATCGATTTTTAAAATTATTATTAAGAATAAACAATCAGAAAAAAAAAATACGAACACCAGGTAGAATCGAATCGAAGAATTTGAATATATCTAAGTATCACATTTTTTCACCCAATGCCGTCCCTTAGTTTGCATTAGTATCGATGAAATGTCCTCTCCGATCTTTAACCGGACGATAAGTCCGCGTCTTGGCATTTTAACACTACACTTATCTTATGGGCAATGGTTATCCTAGTGTCAGAGTTGTTCAAGCCACCCAGTAGGCCTCTGAAATGTCTAAAAGATTGTCGCCTAATGGCTACAACCAGGATCGACTGCTTAACGTATATCTATATAGACTTACCGCGAGCCTAGCAGCTTAACCCCGCCAATTATTTACGGGCTCGTGAGAGCATCTGGCTATGAGCGCCTTAAACCTTATAAAACATACGTATAGCGACAGTTGCACTAAAATTTCACAAAAATCGGTCCACTTATACATCTCAACGTTAATAACCGCCCTGAGCTCAGGTTGGAGTCTGAAATGGGGTGCCCTCTAGTACGGTTAATTTAGTTTGTAGTGTTAACAGGCTCTGCTGGCCTCTATAGTCCGGAAAGCAGTGAAAGCCTTCTAGGCTAATTGTAAACGTTATGTAAAAAATTGTTTTCTTTTCTCATTTTCAACGTTTGTAACATGGACCATGTTACAAACGTTGGTCTAAACCAATGTTTGTAACATGAACCAATTTCGATTCATATTACAAACATTGGTTTAGTTAGACCAACGTTTGTAACATGAACCAAAATTTGGTATTAAATAGTGCCAAATTATTCGTTCGCCACACTTTAAAATGTTTCACGAGTACTATAGCGAAAACATGGTGTGGAAATTTAGAAACGTGAAACTTTGTAGAACAATAGAATTATGTGTTTAGAGATCGCTATAGCCGTGGATTTTATCGCTAGTAAATCATGACTTGAGCAAAGTCTAAATTGGGGGCTGGTTGTGATGTATCTGGATTGGAAAGGTTTCAATTTAACAGGAGGACAATTTTTGGTCAAAAGTCATGAATTTATGATGACCAAATTTTACTTTATATGACTCATATTAGCTTAACAGTTATGTTTACGATTGAATTTAAGATTTGTGTGGGATTAACTCAATATTTATCTATACTAATATTATAAAGAGGTAAAGTTTGTGAGTTTGTGACGTTATAAGGGGTAATCGCTGGATCTACTGAACCAATTTTCAAAATTATTTCACCAATAGAAAGCTACGTTATTGTGGAGTGTGATAGGCTTTGATTCATCATCATAATTTTTATTTATCCCGAACTTTTAACCCGAAGTATTACGCGGGACAAACGGGCAGGGACAAAAATATTTTAACGCGGAAAGAAGTCCGCGGGCACTGCTAGTTTAGTAATAAACTGCTTTGGCTTAAGAAATTATACCAAATGATATTAAAATATAAGACCTAACATTCCTATTATTTTATGAAATCGATTCGATTATTAATCGAAATAGGAAACCGTCATAATTCTAACTGGCCAGTTTGCTCAATTAATTATTTGACTAAATACTTCATTTATACATTGATTCGAAATACCTACAATCATAATTCTAACTGGCCAGTTTGCTTAGTAAATTTAAAGAAGACGAGTTATTCAGATCTTGTGGTTAATAATCCAATGAGACAGAAATAATACTATGCAGAATTTGAAAATATAGAATCGTACCGCAATAATTCATATTACAATCACGGCAACAAAATTTCATAAGGGCCATATTCTACAATAGCAACCGCACTCAGCCCTCGTAGCGGAAGGAAAAATTTCTAATTTGCAAAAAGCTTTTATACTCAAAGACGACGTTATCACGCGATCATATCGATCAGCCTCACCGTCTGCCTGTATATTTCTTTTAACGAACGTTTTCTAATCAAACCGAACAATGCTATCATGCAAACAACACCAATTAGAATTGTTACATAGGAACGCCAAAGAAAAATGCAAAGGAGAGGCGAATTCAATTTAAAATGAGATCCGTCTGCGTTCCGCTTGGTCCCGCGTCGATCGGGGCGAAATTGAAAAAGAGAAAAAAATCCGAGAGTGGAATAAATAAAAATAGAGATCCCGCTACAGCCCAAGTCTCCGTTGAAATGAAAATAAAACAGCAAAAAGCTTTTTGTGGACGAAATAAATTAAAAAGTGTGTCGCGATTTTGCGCACCGTCCATGCTCGCTCGCTGTCTATGACTATCATACTCAGTTGTTAAATGTGTTTTCGATTCCGTTTTGGCTACAGTATTTCGACTCTAACACCTACACGGTCGTATACTACAGTTTTTTGTGTCTCTTATATGTTACAATCTGAACATGTTATACGATTAATTATTGCAGGTTAACTTCTCTTGACGTTTTTACGACTGGTGTCGACGCGACGTTTGTTATCACGTTTTTATAGGTTTCACAATCAAAGGGATATACATTTTATTGCAATATATCTCAAGGCTAATAGAAACTCTCGTGACAGTTTTTTACATGACGTTTACTGTTAGCATAGTAGGCTTTGACTGCTTTACCGGACAATAGAGAGGGCGGGTGCTCAAGCTTTCTGGTCAATAAGACTGCACTGGTGGTTGCCATCCATCTAGACTGCACAACCACCAGGGTGACCTCTGTTAGGACGTTGGTTTGCAACCGTGTAGAAGATGCTTAAGTAAACCGCACCAAAGGACAACCCTGACCTGGAATGGTTAATTACGTGGAGATGCATGAGATATACATATAATACTTCCCGTATTGAGTAACGTGGGGCGTTCATCAGATAGAGGAGCCCAAGTATTTTCATCGATACTCGAATGCAAACAATGAGTCATGATGGCGATGGTGGTCGCGGGGCGTTCATGTTTTTACTCTCAGCCGTATGATATATCGTGTTAGAGTCAGCAGCGTCCCGAGAGTTTCTAATAACCTTGACATGTTTAGATAAGTCGTGATTTTAATACTTTTACTGTTGAACAAAGCATATATATAGTGATGTTGACAGATGCTTGTCAGTCTATATACAGTGTGTTGTCACAATGGTAGAAATGCCAAGATTTTAGTTATTTATGGGTCTGATTGATTGCTGACACGATACGTACCGCGTTCGTTATCATTTTATCACTGAGGTCGTCTGACAAATGATTTCTCTCACTGAGTCACCAACAATAACTATTAATTAGAGCTACGCATCTAATTGCATGCGATATATTGCAGTCACTCTTAGTATTTCTATCTACTAGTAGTACTGACGGCAGCACATCAAGCTACCCCAATCTGTCAAATTTCCCCAATTGAAAGTGAACCTTATGCTGATGCGATAAAGTTTAAAATCTCTTAAAGTAATTTGACAGCTTGGGGTAGCTAGATGTGCTGGCGTCTGTATAGGTACATTTTAAACGTAATAAAAACTAAGTCATTTGGCTAAAAGGGAGGCACCGGTGCAGCATACCCGCGTTACCGGGGCTCCCCCATCAGGCGCCAAGAAAAGTCCACGGCAGGTTAGGTTTAGTCGGTGCGAGTCCGACATCATCATCGACATACCTACACGCAGACACTTTTTGCGGGTGGCAAGCGTAGGAAATAACAAAAGAAGTAATTTGGTTGTTGTCAAATTTTCATGCCATTTTCCTATTTTTAAACTACCGCACAATATCATACAAATATAAAATGTCTGCGAATAAATTACTTTTTAAAGTAAATCTTCAAAAGGTAACTTGGAAAGTAAGCTGGTCAATGCGTGACGAGTGCGTTACGAAAAGTGTGATTGGGCGAGACGAACGGAAGTTGAGACGGGATATAAGTTAGTAAAGATAGAAAGAGAGAGACTTACGTTTCGTATAATACTGAAAGGGCAAGAGAGGGAATTACGAGCACACATTTTTTTTTCTCCCTCTCTCATAGCCAGTTACGATTGAAGTTTCTCTTCAGTCGTATGGTCTATAATAGCACGCTCATTTTTTTGAATATAAATAAGACACTCATTTCAGAAGTGGGAGCGCACTTCTGAAATTAATCTCTGTATCTCGGGGTATTTTCACAAGCATACACGGACACAAGGCACACCCAGATTCAGAACGAGTGTAGTCGTTCTATTATATGGGTCACACAAATGAAAAGTTGTACCTACTGTGTGGGGATCAAACTCGAAACACGAGGGCGCTGAGGTCGTACCGAGTTGATTACATTAATCACATCTTAATGATAAACTAATAACATAACTAGTTTATTATTCATTTTTCATTCATAAAATAAAGCCAATATATTCCATGAGCTTGTGTCAAAATTATAGAACTGATCATTATATCAACATTTATATCAACTCAGCTATCAGAATGTTTAACAGAAACATTATAATTAATCACTTCCATTTTCCAAAGCATTTGCCTTCAAATTTTTAATTCATCACCCTAAAACAAAAGTACATCACCTATTTAATGCACCCGCTTGAAGCCATCGAGGGAAACTTTTACCTAAAATTATATTTGTGGGTCGTCACGGTTTTCCGGGGGGTTGAGGGTGTCAGGGGGCGATTAGAGGGGTCCTTTGTGAGCTCGCCGTAGGTGGTTGGTCATATCTATAGTCAAGAATTGATGGATGCCCAGTATATTTATTAACTATTTTAACGAGATAAATATTCCTGCATATAATTAGAATTCTGTTTTATAGACATTAAAATTAAACTACGCCGTGAAAAACTGTAAATATCGCGACATTCGCGACGCATTTTATGCCCAATAAATTTATCAGTTGTGGTTAATTCTACGCACATTACGATGGCGAGCGGAGAAAAATAGTTAAAGCTTAAAAATCTAGACTCATAAAAATCTACAAAAACAATTGCGTTACGCCGTAGAATAATGAAATGGATGGTCAGACTTCCTAGCCTTTAGACTGTTTTTTTGTCTTGTTTGTTATGTTGTAGGTACTCTCAGGCAATAATTACTGGGTAAATAGACGAGGAAATTATATTACTCCGAAATATGTTTTCTCATTTTTATAATACAAAACGATCACAAATTAATTGATATTTGGCCACTCCGAAGTCTGTTCGGTTAGCTACTGTGTTATATTATTTTTATATGAAAATATTGGTATGTCGTCTTTTGTGGACTATACATAGTGCCTATTTAATCCGGCCGGCACTTAACTTACGGGGGCCATTGGGTATACGTATTTCAACCATCTATGTAGTTTTCTGCTGTGAAATAAATATTACGAGAAACATAACTTTTCACAAGTCCCGACAATGTCTTCTGATTTTTGGAGCCATCATAATATAATTTCAAAATTTTCTGTCACTGTCACAAAAAGAGGTACATTTTTTTTTAATTTGTAAATACCGTAATTCCATAATGTGTTTCGTCATTCTAGTTTTATTTTAGGTCCGAAATTGATGGTTAAGAAGTTATGTAATACATCTAACAAGGTTGGTCTAAGGTAATTCCCACTTATAATCAAGTGATATATTATTCCCATTTAAGTGAGGGTGACCACTACATGGAATTGAAATTAAACACTACAATGAATTTTTCTATTAACAACAATTCTCAGTATCTACCGGGAGTCTGGAAGTTGATGCAGTGCTATCGGAACACGAGTGTGATATAAAGTACACCAGTGTTTGCGAACACACTTTTGCACTATAACATGTCGCGTGCAAATGGCTAGTCTCCCGGCCAAATATCAACAGGCAGACATTATAAGGAATAAGGTGTTCAGTTCTGTGCAACGGTTCTTAGGACCACTCCGCAGCTCCGGTTGCAAACACCGTTGCTCTGAAACCATTTTAGTAGTTAAATGATTCTCCATTAAACAACTTATAGTAAAGAAAATTACACAGCTCAAAACTCATATAGTAATTTATTTCATTAAACATGCATATTCTTATTATAGGTTGCGGGTAAATAATAAAACTTTCTAAAGAAAGTAACTCTTGTTTTACAGTAGTGTAGTTTTGTAATTTAATTTAAGAGCTGTAATTACTAAAACTGTAACATTTCTATTGCAACTAGTATTTAGCTACCGTATGTAATATGTGTGGTCGTATGATATTAGAATGATTAATTTTGTTGATAAGTTTGTAGGTATATTTAATTAGTAGTTTTGAGTTTGATGAATTAAGCATATGTACATATTTTATTTTATTCTATAAATATAGTACCTACTACCTACAGAAGGTGCACTTAGTCAACATTTCATCATATCAGCCGAAAGACGTCCACTGCTGGATAAAGGCCTCTCCCAAAGATCTCCACAATTGCGCCGGTCTTGCGCTATCCGCATCCAGCGATTTCCAGCGGCCCGCACAAGATCATCGGTCCATCTTGTAGGGGGCCTGCCCACGCTGCGTCTTCCGATTCGTGGTCGCCACTCGAGAACCTTTCTGTCCCAGCGGCCGTCGGCTCTACGAGCTATGTGCCCTACCCACTGCCACTTCATCTTGGCAATTCTTACGGCTATGTTGGTTACTCTGGTTCGCCTGCGGATCTCAACATTTCTGATTCGATCTCGTAGGGAAACTCCAGGCATAGCCCTTACCATTGCTCTTTGGGTGACCTTGCCTGATAAGGCCCATAGTGAGCGACCACGTCTCTGTTCCGTAAGTCATCACTGGCAACACACACTGGTCGAAGACTTTCGACTTGAGAATATTATCATAGTCAACATTTATATTAATTAAATTTCATAGTGTCGTCACAACGCAATAAAGTTCACCTTCGGTAATTTTACAAGTACCTTTGTAGTTATTTACTTAAAAGGCATATATATTGCACCTTATCTTTAAAAAAACCATTCCGCACTAGACTTTCTTTTGCTAGAATCATTACAAAACGCTTTGATACTATCTCTGAGAAAACACTTTTTGTAGCTTCGCATCGAAAGTTCCTAGTGAGTCAGGTCGGTTCTCAGGTCTGATATATATATATAAAAAGCCGTGAGGCTAAGCTACTAGTACGCAGATATCGCGAGTGTATATTTAAGAGAAAGATTTAATCTCACTTCCAATCACTTCATATGTGGAAGTCGATACGTGGATGCAGTAGTCATCAACTAACTCGGTGCCCTCGTGTTTCAGGTTTGATCCCTGAGAATTTTATGCTTGGCATATAAATGCTTGTAGCAGTAGTCCGCGGTACAGAGATTTACTTACCTATGTCAGGCATATTAATTAAAAAAAAACTTTTATATAAGTGTAGTCACATACGGGTATGTGGATTTTCATTCTGGCCGAATAAATACTGTACTGAACTTATATTAAATAATGGACAACCTACTTTCACAATAGTCTGCAACTATGTAACCATTTTGGAAGCCGGTCAAAGACATTCAGTTTAAAAAGCATTTTTTCTTTTTCAAATGTATAATAGTAACAATAAAAAGAGAAAATATGTGCTTAAGCACTATTCAATTCAATCTTAAAGTGCAATAACAATGTTAGAACTGTATATAGTACAGATATCTCTATTTAGACATGGATGTATATAGTGCAGATAACTGTGTATAATACAAATTTAGGAGGTATATTAGTTACGTACACTGACGCTCTTGTCAATTAAGTACATTATAAAGAAGATGTTAAACTCCTTTTGGCTTTTCATAAAACGGTCTGTAAATTGGTCAAGTTGGCGATTTACTTCGGATAAAAAACCGCAGCAACTAACAGACGTGTACTTGTCTGCTAAGACACCGTCTACTTTCGCTTTTTGTAACGGGTCTGTCAATCTCCAAACGTGAAGCACAAATTTATTTGTTAGTCCCAAACTTTAATGGGGATCCCGTCAAGAAAGTAGCTTCTAAAGAAAGCATTTAGCAAGTTGAGGGCTATCCCAAAGTTTTGTAAGAATTTTTAATGAAGGGGTTTGTGCGCGGGGGCGGGAGGGGCGGCGTCGCGGCGGCGGCGGCGCGGCAGTGCGGCTCGCGCGGCCCCGGCGCCGCCCGCCCACAGTCGCCGCTCGCCCGCCGCCATGCCGCCCGCGACTCCGCGCGACCACGCGACCACGATCGCGCTATAACCGCTCGCGCGCCACCACCCACGAAACTGAATAAGTTCGACAAATCCTCCTCTTACCTGGACCACTACATAGACGAGTGTCTCAGTGATAGTTTCAAACCTTTTCTTTTACTAGTACAAAATTGTATATCTTCTCTAGAGAAAAAAAGATTAGTATTTTTTATTGTTAAAGTACAAAATAATGTAATATAGCGGCACCGTAGCGTCTATAGTTTACATACGAATAATATACAGGGTCAGTTTTGTATGAATTCAATGTGATTGTAGTTTAAGTCGCCGTCGAGATCGCTACTGTTCATACAGCTTTTAGATTACCTACCGTGAGTAATTCTAGGTGAGTAACTGTCGATAATCATACGTCTGCCGTCTGTCTACATCTCATTAATACTCATCATTTTATCTCGATGCAATCAGTACACTTTCGAGATGAAATACACATTTAAAATTCAACTTCATTACAGGTTTATAAATCACGACTTGGTACATAAATTCAAATAATACGCATGTAGATAATCATAGTACAAGGCAACATATTAATAACAATTCATTGACTTATAACTACAAACATCTCTGAGTACGGCTTATATCTCGGATACGGGACGTCCAAACAGGACCAAAACAAACCATATTTCTCGTGCGATGTGGCAACTGATGGCCGGCGCAACGGTGGCTACATTCAAGCTTTGTAAATGCAAAAAGCATACGTATTCCGGTCTCGAAGACGACACTGCTATGATTTAAGTGCGCCGACAAACTCCTAAATCACGCTAGGTGGCAGAGGCGAGTGGCGACACCGCTCGTACCTCGCAATCCACAAATTGTTTGTCCCGAGCCTAACAATTTAAATTTAGCACGAACAAATGCCGATCGTAAATCGAACGCTTCGCAATTGTTTTGAATAGGTAGACCACTAAAGTTAGCAAACAATTGAGATGCAGCAGCGTCGCTTTGAAAGTTTGATTAATCGTCCTCAGGCCACATCGGCTCGCGTTTTGTATTCAGCTTAATGTGTAAGTTCATAAATTGTTTTAGGCTCCTTAATATGCGATAAGGTCGTGAAACGCGAGAAATTTTCACAACAACTTTGTGGTATGTGCCCACTGAGTAAACTATAAATTCTTTACTAACATTTTTCAAAAACGTCACACAATTTGTGATTTTTAACAGGGAAAACTCATAGAAATTTGAATTCTCACATATATATTGCCTAATTTGCAGTTTAATGTTGCATTAGCGATGTTCCAAGCCCATGGGAATATGTACTGAAGAGAAATAGAGGAGAAATTACCGCTTTATCTCTTGAACAAAACATACAATGAAGTTTAACTAAACCAAAACATTATTTAATTTTTAACATATCTTCATACAAAAGTTATCATAATGGCAGGAGAACCAAATCGTATTAAGAAATTAATTTGTTTATAACAGAATTATTTTAATTACGAATCATCACTACAGTCGTATCTTCATAAAAATGTCAAAGAAGTGTCAACAAAAAATAAACGACCTTTAAAAAACTCTATTTCATTATTACAAAGGCGTTAACAACAGTTTGAAACAAAATGATCGTTTTCAAATGAGTTTCTATTTTTTTAAATTTTTGAATAAACGGACGGAACTACTAAATCATTTTTGTCTTTTGTCGATCTCGGCTCACAAAAGAAAAGAAACTAGTCTAGTTTTTATCTTTATCTTTAGACGCGTGGCCCTAACGGTAAACTACGTTCTTACGAAAGCGCCCAAAAATGTTAACAATGGCCCACCGTGCGTTTGCGCAACTTCGCTGTGTTTTTGTGTTCGATTTTTGTAAGATAAAGCAAATTGTAACGTGTTGGCATTTAAAACGATTGTGACGGGGGTGGTCAGTGAAAGCGGGTTATTGAAACTTATTTTTCCTTGGCAATGCCATTGTCCTGCGCACCTTTATATGAGCGATTTTGTGCAACGATCCCCTGAACTTTAAAAGCTTTCGACTCTTGTTAGATATTTTTTGGACAATATTTCATACAAACAGCAATTAGCTTTGCTTATGGCAATGATGACAATGCAATACTCAGGTCTAATAAGATAACCTAATCTAAGATTAGGTAAAACTATTCACGGTGTTAACCCGCCTTCCGACCCAAAGGTCGCGGAATCGATCCTTGCACAAGACAAATATTTGCATTTCCTTTTTTGACCCAGCCCGAGATTTTAACCCAGAACCTCCTTAATACTTAATTGAAATCCAGGATACTTATTAGACATACTAAGTCCGCGGTTTTCCTCCGTAGCATTTCACCAAAAAAATATTGGGCTGGTTGGTGGTTGGTAAGTGCTTGCCTTTCACACCGCAGGTCGTGGGATCAATTCCCACCCAGGAGAATTATTAGTGGGCATAAACATAACTATTTGTCCTGTGTCTGTCTGTAAATATCTATATAAATATGAATTTACAAAGGAAACGTAGTACCTATATCAGTTATCTAGTTTCCCTAATACAAGCTCTGCTTAGTTTGGGATCAGAAAGCCGTGTGTGAATAATGTCCCAGGATATAATTATTTTTCAAAACCAAAACACACACACCACCGACTTACCGTTTAAGTTTTACTTTTTATAAATCCTAAGCTTGTAATCCGATTTTAAAAATTTATATGACACTATCTCAAAATCAGTTCCTAATATATCGCCATAAAATACATATAAAATATGAATTATAAACATTAGTTCAAAAACAACGGACAAATCTCAGAACATATAACTTAAGAAGCGCTATATAGTTAGATACTGTTACACGCAGTATTCAGTGGCACTATTTTGTAGTCATGTTCATTAATATATCGTTTATATTCAGAGTTTATAAATCCTTATATTAAAAATGGTACGTAAGTAGCTTGTTGAACACATTAAGCAACTGATGGTGACTACCATGAGAACTCTCGGGCCGTGACCCCGTTAACAGTTTTATTTTTATTTTCTAGTCCAATTTCCTCTCCGACCGTGTCCAAACTTTATAATAACGACTTCCATATTTCGAAACACTTTTAAATGGACATTTCATACGTTTTTTTTTTACGAAATTTTTACTTTATCTTGTTATTTCGTTTTGATAGTTGCTCTAGATAACTGCTGGTATTGCCCCATTCGTATGCAGATGTAAATCAGACACAGTTTTGTACAGAGTTACTGATCTACTTCTATTTTTATATAAGTAATATTCTTATAGTTCATAACTTTTATAGTATTTTAAACTACTATCAAACTAGATTTAATGAAATTTGAAATATATTTATTGTATACTATTATTATTATGCTATTGAAACATTTAAACAGTAGATTCTAACTGACCCAAATCCCTTCACAGAATTTGATGGTATGGTATGATTTTATTGCTACTAAATATGTATGCAATTTTTTATTCGACATATAATCGGTGATGTAATTTTAAATGTCAACTATATAAAATTATTCTGTATTTGTTTAAGTAAGTGTTTTGGTAGGTATTCAAAATTTTGAGGTCAATTTATTTAAAAAAAAATCTTTTTCCCGTAATATGTTTTTATAAATATATGCATTTTACAATTGAATGCAGATTCTCAAATGAATTAATATATAAAAATAATAAATAATATACAGAAATTTAAAAAGTTCAATTTTAAACGATCTATTATTTTGTTTAATGGCGTTATTAAAACCAAAAAGAGAGAAAAATAAGATAAAAGCGATACAAACACTTGTGATAAAGTTCAGGCAGAAGCTGTCTCAGACAAATACAGAATCAGATCAGCAACATTACATTTAAGCAATTAGGTTATCGTAAATATTTACGAAATAAATAAAATTGTCACCACCATACCTACACTGTATGTAAGTACCTTTTGCGCCTGCGATACGCTATAAATCATTCCCGATTCCAGTAATTAAAATACTGGTGTACGCCAGAATCAGGCATTTTGAATTTACGCGGCTCGCCTACGACCTATGTGTAAAACCAAACTGATATGTACCCGCCCGACCATACAGATATGTGAAAAAAGTGGTGACTGAATCGCAATTGAAAATTGCTATCATTTTTACATTTGGCTATTAAAACTTCAATACCGACTAGCGTTTGCAGTCTAAAGTTCACCATGGTAGGCAGCTGAAAATCAGCGCTGCAGTTGGGTTGTAACAGTGTGCTGAGCTGCCTACCAATTGAACACGTAATATATTAGCAATCTTTGTTATTTCTTTCTTTATAATCTTTATTTTATCATATTTAGTTTGTAAGTAAGTATAAGATTTGTACAAACTTTTTCTAGATGGTTTGAGCCCACGCTCGCCTCTATAGTCCGGTGAAACAGTGAAAGACACCTAGGCTAACTGAATACGCCATGTTAAAAAAAATTAGAAACTTAATTTCAATGTATTCAATAAAAACATTTTCTTTTTTCATTTCTGTCGTCAATATTAGTTGAGGTCAACCTATAGAGTTTATGATATCGTCTTTGTACCTTTTTAATTGGCTGCTTGATTAATCGGTACCATCATTAGACGTTGTTTAAAACAACGCATGCGGAAATAAAAATTGCCTTCATAACTCCTACGGGAATGAGTAGTCAGCTATGTAGCTATAAAAATAATGGCGTCATTAACTTCACAAATGCAAATATAAAGTAATACACCATTAATTTTGAAATATTAGCACCTTTCATTTTTCTACAACTTCATTTGTTCAACATTACTAATGCCAAACAAAAGAATGCGAGCTTAGAAATCTATAGGACGATGTATATGTTTGTTATCTGTATTATTAGCATAAAACAACCAATTACAAGACTATAATCTCAATATGCCAATTAAGGTTAGTATTACGAGTGCATAAACGGTCGCCGGTTGAGCAGTAAGTGCGTCGTAAAGTAGGATTTAATGGCCCAGCTGACGACGCGACGAGGGAATCCCGGTACTGAATACTTGGACTCGTAGCACTTTGTACGACATTATCAATCGTGTCTGCTGGTTGATTGTTAAACGCTGCTTAGTGTAGGTGTGAAAGTTTTCGTGTATTCTCCTTTTAATACTTGGAATGATTTGTGTTTAAATTTATTACTAGGTACAGTTTGACTTGTATCATATAATATTATTATTAAGATTATGGTTACTATTACTAAAACGATTATTACTGATCGATTATTTTACCCTTGCTATTTCTATTAAAATTTTTGTGGTACACCTACACTTTGGCTCTACATGACCATTAGCTGTCGTAGAAAACTATATCACTGTCAAATATACACTTATATTTTAGGAGACTAAAATAGTTAACAAATATACGGACTCGTTAAAGGTAAGCTTCCTAGGAATTAATGCTGACTAGATAATGCGTTTTTGTCCATCCCTTACTACTTCCCCATCTCCCCGCTTGATGTAAAACACTGCTATAAATTACAAAAAAATAAAAGCGACAAAATTTAATATGTTTATCTTGAATATTAAATTTTGTCCCTGTTTTCTACGAATACTAAGTTTTAAACTTAGCCGTACAACTAAGTTAGTTCTAGTAATAATGTTATTACAATGTAGACAACTTGGAATCCATCGCGTGACTAGTAACAGAAATTCCTACAATAGGACACGCTATGTATGTTATTTTGGATTCAAATGTATGTACGTCTCCAACTATCAAGGTAGTTATGAAGAAGCTCATAATATTAAATGTTTAATTATTGAATTTTGCCATACATTTCATACTTTCATCCAAACCCAATCCGACATTTAAATCTGTATTCTTACTTAATTTTCTCGTTGTTCATACGAAAAGAACAATAATTAAATATACTGAAACACAATTTTTATATTTCTTTTAGTAATAACTTGTTAATTGAAATGAAAAAAATAAATGCCAACGAAAATATAAGATATGTAAGAAATTAAAACGTACTTAAATTCCTAATAAAATAAAAATATTAAAGAAATAAACGAAGTATGTTTCTACATAGAATAAAGTTGTAAGTATAAGTAACAAAATAAAAAACCGGCCAAGTGCGAGTCGGACTCGCCCATGAAGGGTTCCGCAGCAGCAAGTATTACAGTTGATTAAATGAGAGGTAAATTGCGGTTTACGATTTAGGTATAACACATTAAAAAATAACTACTTATTAGATCTCGTTCAAACCAATTTTCGTTGTTAGTTTACATGGTAATGTACATCATATATTTTTGTTAGTTTTATTGTTCTCTTATTTTAGAAGTTACAGGGGGGGGGACACTCATTTTTCCACTTTGGAAGTGTCTCTCGCGCAAACTATTCAGTTTAGAAAAAAATGATATTAGGAACCTCAATATAATTTTTGAAGACCTATCTATAAATACCCCACGTGTATAGTTACGATGAAAAAATTTTTTTTGAGTTTCAGTTCTATGTAGGTATGTATAGTTGCGGAAAAAAGTGGCTGTGACATACGGACGGACAGACAGACAAAAAGAAAGACGGACAGACATGACGAATCTATAAGGGTTCCGTTTTTTGCCATTTGGCTACGGAACCCTAAAAAGTTCGTATTAAAATAAAAATAGTGCAATTTTTTTTAATTGTAGAGAATTTAAACGCATTTCAAAGCTTTGAAGTGTATCAATAAGGAGTAGGATTGGCTTGAATAAAGGTGATAAGCACAATTGTAATATATTACCTAAGTTCTAAAGTACAAATGAATCAGATAACACCTGATCGAATGCAATCGAACTTCGTTAACACGCATTAAAACCTTAGAATGTCCTAATATCGTATTCCCGTCACAGAACATCCAAACCTCTTATTCTGAAGGCGTTAAATCCACTAATACATTTGGGCTCACTGTCGACATCGGCCAAAAATCAGGGTCTACTTCGCCGCCCTGCATAGCAAGCAGTTTGGAATCAACTGAAATGTTCCCACTTGGCTTAGATACATCGAAGGGTTTCATTTGAACCATCGATACCAAACTCAAAAATACCGAGCAGTGAATGAAAACTGGTAACTTATAATTTTACACAATTTACTGAGGTTGTTGTAACAATCAAAATTGTTGTTCAGGCATGTAAAGGAGTCGTTAAATTTATACACAATTTACGGTCTCAGAGTTAGTAAATGTAGGTTTTGAAGTTGCTCTATTCCTTAGAGTATTGTAAAGTCAGAACAAAGCCATTTTGTGGGTTATTATAAAGTTTTATTTAGAGTAGAAAAACATTATGTGTGGTGACGGTGATGCATATTATCTACCAGAGAACGAGCAGCAGCGTCTATCTATGAATGATCACCATCATACTGCGATCGCCAAGCCGTCCGCCAAGCACAACCATTATGGCATATCCTTTAATTCTTAGTGGACGATTTTGTCCAGCCGTGGACGTCACTCGGCTGACAAGAAAGAAGAGTAGAAATTAGCAAGTTTTCATTATATTACTAGTCTGATCCGTTAAACATTATTTATTTTTTACTATACTAAAATACAATTAACTCACTCTCTCCGTTTCAGTTTTTCCGAACTTTTTTTATAAATTATCTACTTAATGTTGCGTGTTTGGACAACCAAGTACATTAAAATAGATTGGCTCTGTAATAATTGAGGGGGCCCAATATCACATGCAATTTCCTTTATTGTATCATCCAATAAGACAGGTGGGGTGGAACGGAATACGTAGAAATATCTACCTATTTAACTAAATGATGTTATTAGTTATAGTAGAAAGCTTCCGAAAAAGAACATGGTGATTTCTATTTTGAAAGGTTCATTGCAAGCAAGAATTAAAAGATAAAGGATATAGAAAATATTTAACTAACAACATATTTACATTCTCCACTCATACTGATGCTGTTTGACGATGAGAAAATTGACACTGAGTAATTTTGTAGTGTGCATTCTTAAAACTATACCTGAAAACTATTTGAGGTATGTTTTACCTAACATAATTTTAGGAAGGAATTGCAAATGGACGACATGAAAAGTTACGTAAATATATTTACGTAGATATCAACAAAATTCACCCTCCAACCACCTGACCAAAACTTGAGGTACCTAGGTAGACTTGGTAGTTCAAAAATGCAAGCGGGAAGTGGGAGGTGGCAAACATTGACGGTAAAAAGGCTCTGTATATTGAACTGTATTCACACAATATCTAAGCGAAAAGTTCATTTTTCTAGTGCTTCTCTAGGAGGCTTTCACTGCTTCAGCACACAGTAGAGGCGAGCAGACTGGTGGCTCAAGTCGTATAGCTAGAGTTAGCGGAAGTAAATACCATATAATTATGGTATATACCACCCACAGAGTATTTTTCCGTTCCAAAGCTCAACATAATTCATCGCTTAAATAGAAAAACTATGAAAAATTTCGTTTTCATTACATTTTGAACAATGTATTTTTTATTGCACACAGACAGAAAATAAGAATATTTTAATCCATTAATCATTTTACTTGCATAAATATAGATACCTATAACAACGTCTTCTTATGTATATAATAAATCCCGTTACATATTAGACTTTCGGCTTGCGGTCTAATAGGCGTTCTATAATAATAATATTATACAGTTAGATATAAATTATTGTAAATTTATTTACTATTCAATATTAAATGTGGCTTCTAATCACTGTAATTTCATTCAAGTCAAAACAAATTAATTATGATTCCATTATAAATTAACCGCCCTTAAACGTATCTACTTCTGACATAACAAACCAATATCGTCCAATATCTTAAACATAAATATATAAACATACATACATTTGCGAAGTTTAATCCACACGTACATAAGGCGTGGTGCACACTCGCATCTCATTTCCCGCCACTTCCGATGGCGTCACTCGATAGGTGCCCGCTGGGGCTCGCCTTACGATGTGTTAGACTACGCTGTTAATCGAGAAAGGTTATTCCAGCTTTGTGGGCTAGCTAAGGCTAAGACTTTGTATTGATTTATGTTGTAGCTAGGGGAGACTTCGAGTAACTGTTGGCTTAGTTGTTTTAACACTTTGCGTAACAATAAAAAGCAGCCAAGTAGGTAAAGGAAACATTAAACTCGTAATATTTAAATGAAATGTTTGTTTTATGAGCGTTATGTTAATTAATATTCATATCAAAAATCTGATTAGATCTGATGTAGATTAATTTATGAGTCCGGTTCAAGATGTATTTTTAAATAATCTTAAAACATTTTTTATATCTACCTGCAACATTTACAGAAAGTAATTAATTGTTTAATTTTCTACTATTACTTAAATATATATAAATCACACCGAAGCATAATTATGTGCTTCGAAATGAATTAATTAAAGTCACGATCTATTTTATATAAGGTGTAACATAAATAGTGGACGTAATTTTAAGAAAACGAACTTCTATTCAACAAGTAACATACAAAAAAAAATTGGCGCCCCGTAAAATATGCATCTCATTTCTTTGATGTAATATATTTTGAATGTTAAATGTTAATTGTTCAGTTTTAGGCAAATTAAGCTGCCACCGTAAGTAATTGTCTAAAAACAATTTAAATTTTCAGTTCGTCATTATAAGGCCGAATCCTTTATAATTCCCTAACGCCTAAAATTGGTTCTTACAAAAGAAAAAACAGCTGTAAATTTCAGATTCAATGCTAATTGACGTGAAAAAATCGCTTGAATAAATCGAGAAAGCGTTTCATTTGTATTCGTTTCGTACTACATGTTTGATTCGTTTGATTCCAGGACGCGATAGTGTAGTTATCGCCTTCGTGATGCAATCACTCTTTATTCCGTTCGTGTGTAACAGGCCGTGCACCCTTCAGTCAAAATTGCGCCAAAAAGCTTTCGAGTAGTAGTTAGCTAAGGTTTTCATATCTTTGGAATGATTTCGTGGATATTTACATGAAATACCAAACACACCTATTTTTCAACCTCTAAAATACATTTAGAAATGAAAGCTATTTGAACAGATAAATTACCCAGTTGCTAAACATACGCACTTAAGATGCACTTATAACTTAAGACAAGTCCTTAGGTACACTCATTTTGGCCCCATATTTAATATGAAATGTTATAAGTTTGAAATCTGTGGTTGAATATTTTTGTATCTGTCTGTAGTCTTGTAGACTGGTGTTTAAATAGTCTGGCTTGTCATAATTCCGAATTCAGAAATAAAACCTCCTTGATTTTTATGTTGGTTAAAAATAAGTTGTAGTTTTATTAATTCGACTATAATAATATCTGCATATATATTACGCAATTTCTCCGTTGTCTGCAAATTGATTTTGATTATAAAGTTTTTTTTCGGTACAGAATTTTCGCTTCCGATATGGTTTTTTATAAACTGCGTGAAGTTCAGTTGTTATAAAGAAAAGTTGAAGGCAGCTTTATCTTTTTAAAAACAGTAATAATTTTTTGTTGTTACGATCGGGGGAATATTGACGTGCGGGGTTACCTAGTGTTGCTACTTTTTCCCCCATTACACTATTGTTATATCGGTACACTTGTAAGAAGTACTAAAGCTACAAACATATCCACTTCCCATTTTTAAAACCCTTATCTACTTATATCGATATGACAAAAACCAGTAGCACCAGTAGTATTTTACCCTAATGTGATGTTATCGAACGGAAGAGCGGTGCGGCGGCTCGCTTTGCCACTTAAAGCTATGCTATTTATGTCTTTGGACCCTCTTTGACTGATTGAGCATCTGTCTCCATTTACTTTATGAAAATTAAAAAAAAGAATATGTGTATGTATGATTGGTAGTGCTTTGTTAATCTAGTGGTAGCTTATTTAACCGGAATTAAAAGTTACTTACGTTTGTAATTTCTTACAACTGAATAAAATATTTATTATGGGTAATAGTATATTATGTTTATGTATATAAATATATATTTAGTGTATGTATGTATGTAAAGTCATACTAAGTATATGCTATGCAATTTATTTATAACATATTTTCTTAGTATAATTAATTAGTTGCAATTCTACTGCTACTGTTTCCTTTACTTACTTGTCCTTTCCATCCAAAGGTTGTCTGGAAGAGATCGTTTAAGACTATAACATCGCCTGTTGTTCTCTATATCCAATGTATTTTTGTACTTTTCCGTTTGAGTTTGTATAACAAAGAGTACTCTATCTATCTACCTATCTAAAATCACGGCCATAAGTGTCAATGAGATTTTACTGGTACAGACGCCAGCACATCCAGCTAACCCTCTGTCAAATTTATTTTATAGATTTTCAACTTTATCACAAAAGCATAAGGTTCACTTTCAATAGGAGAAATTTGAGAGATTGGGGTAGCTTGATGTGCTGGCGTCTGTACAACGAAGTCTGGCAGTTGGTGGAGGTACGTAAAGCTTTCCCCTGGTCGTATCGAATAGTCATCCCATTAGATTATGTGAGTGAAGGAATAGACCATGCATTGTGTTTACGCACTCTTGTGCACTATAATATATCCTATCCTATATAATTTATATGTCGGTTTTTCTTCTATGAGAAAGACCGCTGTTGTCGTAATTCGGGAAGGATTATTCAAGATATGTTTTGTTTAAAATTTTAATGTAGGTCAGGTGAATATGTAATATTTGTGATAGTAATAACCTTGTGATATCGGGAGTTTAACAAAACTGAGTGTTTAATTGCGCAAAATCGAGAATCTACTACATGGTGTTGCAGTTATATTAATATTAGGTAGCTATTGAAGCAATGATTCTAAACTCATGAGCAGCGAGTATGCTTAGCGTTTGTGGACTATAAAATACTTTGATTCGATATAAAGATGTCCATTTTTGGATCTAATCAAAGCAAATGTCTGTACTGCGGCTCTCCAAAGGTGTCAAATCGACTACCTTATCGAGTTGTTAAAGTATTTGTAAGAAAACACCACTATGTCAGAACTCTAGGGCCAGAACTTGAATACTCTCCACTTACAGCGAGGCGTGAGACAGGGAGATGTTCATCATATCAGCCGAAAGGCGCCCATGCTACGCAAGGGCAAAGATATCCACAATTGCTGCTTTTGGGTTACCCGCATCCAGCGGCTTTCAGCGACCATCGATATTAGATTGAATACGATATTATATTCAGTATGAGTGTGATATGTGAGAAGTTGCCCAATCCCCTAATTTGGTGCTTTTCGGTGGTGTCTTGAATTACATCCATATGTCTTTCGAAGTCAAACAACTCACTTAACCCTGCTTTAGTTGGTCATTAATTATTATTTTCATGTGAACTTATAGTGGCGTACAATTTATTTATAACAGGGATCATAGAGCCCATTCATTAGAAACAGATGGCTTATAGGCAATTAAATGTCGTTGGGTGTCATATGATAGCTTATCTTAGCATTAGATCGCTCACTGTGGTCTACATTCATGTTAAGGCTGTATGAATAAACATTGTTTATAATACTTGTATTTATATTTTTGCGACACATAACCTAGTTTATTATTATTGGTTCCTAATTACTGTTTAAAAACATTACAATTTTATTTTCGTTTCGTCTCGCCAAGCGATTAGAACCAAATTAATATGAGACCACAACGGAACTTCGAATATTTTCGCTTTCCATATGAATGAATGAGTGATAACCTCGCTCTTTTAAAGTCGGTTAAAAAGTATAATTCCGAAAGAGTGTTCGTTTGTTTTTGCTGACTCTACTTTTTACTATCGATTGCAATTAAAACCGAAGGTTTGGCGCGAATTACCTAATATTTAGGATAGCAATGGTAAAACTGCTCGGTTTTCCCGTGAGGATATCAATGCTGGAGAAACTGCAGGCAGTAGCTAGTAATTTCTGAGTATAACGCTATCCACAATATACAATATGTCCACGATTGATTAATTTATATTTTGGATGTAGTGGGTAGGTACACATGTCAGCACATCGAGCTACCTGTCAAATTACTTTTATACATTTTCAACTTTATCACATAAGTATAAGGTTCACTTTCAATTGGGGAAATTTCACAGATTGGGGTAGCTTGATGTGCTGGCGTCTGTACATGATGTTCTTAAATAGTTATTTTTTAATTCATAATGTTTGTTTTTCTTTTCAGGTATGTACCGGTGTTCTGCTAAAATATACAGGTAACCATTTGGGATAGAGAAATATTGTTCTAGATCGTGCATACCTATAAGGAAACTATGGCAAACATTTTATATTAATAAAATGATAGAGGACTTTATATCAACGTACCTATATTGATATCAAATGTACCTACCATAAATCGTGAAAGCCGAAGTAATTTAATGTAATTAACCGCATATTAATAGAGTTAATTTCTTTCAGTTATGTAAGTAGGGAGTATTAGTTTTGAGAAAAGAACAGTCTTGAATAGAACAAGTGTAGAGTAAATTAGTAAGAATAAACACGCTTTCGACTTTTGTCTAGTTACCAGACATTGAGGATAAAAGCAAATTTAAAATTTCCTATACTTACATTTCACCACATAGGTAAATTGAAAACCAGACTTATTAGTAGGTAGATGCGGTAATTGATATATTTTCTACCATAGATAAATATATTCTAAGAGTTTATTCCATTATGTTGTTAAGGCTTTTGGGATAAGAGAATAAATTAATTATTATTATTGTTACATTATGAATTTGATTGGTTATTTTTAATTATATAAATGCAATGATCCATTATTTATAATTATATATTAGGATAAAAAAATATATGAAAAAGAAGAAGCCTGATAAATTCTTTATAAAATTTGAGGTTATATGATGTCATATAATGTGATATGATTTAAAACATTTAAATGTATGAGACCAGCATTCAGTAAAACTTGCAAGAATTTTCAAAACGAATTAGATAATAATACATACTTATCTACTAACAACCGTGCAATCTCGACATTAATACCAACGTTAAAGTAACGGAAAACTCGAATATTCTATAAACATGACAACCAAAACTCACCGTGAGATCGCAATGCACGAAATAATAGAAAAAATTCATAATAGGATATCGCTAAAATTCTCAACAAACGCGCTACTCACAAAATCTTTTACATATAAACTGCATAGAAGCGTTGAACTTTTACAAAAGCACTCAGGTAAGTATAGCATTGGATAGTCCGTTTATAGAATAGGATAGACTTATCCGACGTGTGAAATAGAAGTATGCGGACATAATGCGTGTGAGGGGGACGGGTGTATGCACCGCTGTTGCGTCCCTACAAAGCTTAGAGCTCAGCTGTCTGCCCAGAGCGGTGATGTTTGAAACACGGGACAGGCGGAGCTTAGCTACAAATCACTCAATGTCACATTTTGACATTTGAGATATTAGGTCTTTTTTTCTATAACACCGCCATCTCTTTTATTTCTCTCTGTGCTTTAGGTACTTATTATAAATATAATAATTAAATTAATTAGGTATATCAGCAATTGCGTTGTGGTACAATTTAATAAATAACTTGTTATAAAGTGACTTGTAAAACCTCGTAAGTGATCATTAAACATTCATACGGCTCAACAGACGGGCCATAAAGTTTACGACTTCGACCGATACCCACTTTTTTAAATTTGAATACAACGCAACGGCTCGGAACAAAGTAGGCACGCTCTTTAGTACAATGTAAAAAAAGTTAAAGATCCAATTTATTTTGAACTTCGCGTTTAGAGAGATAATATCGTGTCAGAAGTTTGTGAGAGGTCTAACATAAGTCGGTCGTTTATGGTTCAAGGAAGCGCCCTCAAATAGTTGAAATGGAACCATAAAAGTCCCGCTGAGTGACGTCTCAATACGGGACGTGTTCAGTCGCGCTAATCATATTTTTACTGCCCATATAAATTATTTGATGGAACAAAAGCCGCCACAATAGTAAATTGGATAGCATGCACAGATGACCACGGTTTGTAGAAATTCGCTTATATAACCCTAATTAATTAAGATGTTACGACGAGAATTAAAACTTAATACGGGGCCATAGAGCGTAATTTTAGTGATTTATTACCACCATAAACATAATTATCAGAACTAAAATGATGAATAAATTTGATAACGTAAGTTCGTTTCTGTTTCGTAGCTATGCTGTGTTATATTTTCATTCGTAAAAGTGTTAAAACTAATCGAATTTTCGTTCGGAATCTGTCAATTGGAGTTCCGACGACTTTTCCCATTACTAAGCTGGAAGTGCTCCAATACGGTTTTACCACGAAGTTGAACGCTGCACTTGAGGATATTAATTTTCTCTTACTCTGTTTCTATATTTCTTCCTCTAAAGGTACCTATATACAGAGAGTTGGCTATGTGCGAATCGGGCTTCCATTTAACAAGATTCCGTAGTATCATGACTCAGTAACATCTTTTTAGAAACGAAATTTGGGATATTTTGTTGACAAATAGCAAATCAATCTGATCTATTAAAAAAAATAACTATCAAAACCATTTCATAAAAAAAATGCTGTTTACTTCAAGAAGGTTCAAGAACTTAAATTTCTTTTTTTTATTTTATATTGTGTGCTTACGTGCAGATTAATAAACCAAATAAAATAAAAAAAAATAAACAAGCATACTGTAGAATCGAGACACTCTTCAAATTTTGAAATCTGTAAAAATATGTATAATCTGTAATTTTATATCTTAAATCATTTCGTTTAAGACCTTGAGAGGCGCGAGTTACAGACGAACTAAGTACAGAACCCTAATAAATACATTTATGTCGTTTTAAATTGTCCACATCTTCATTTCTGTGAGGTTCTAATGTATTTATTTATGACTTCAAATAACACAAGCATGAAGACCAATCATTGTATAGTACAAAAAATGGGCCATATGACAAAATTGTTTTGTCCGCAAATTACGCAAAACGTCCAAACACGTCCTGCTCATTGTGCGAAGAAACAATAAGAGCCAAGCTTTTGTTTGCATAATTAATTCTTAGTCAAAAACTCACATTTTAACCACGAACTCGGTCCGTTATACTCGTAAACTCAGCGGGTATTCTGGAATACATTATACAAATTTAAATATTCTCATGGCATCATCCTTATCACGACTCAATTGAGGTTATTTTAGAACATGCCGATTTAAACAGAATGATCGTCAAATACATATTTTTGTTCACGCATTCTAATTCTAACACATTTTTCCGTTTGTACAAAACAATGGCCATAATAAATAAAATTATAAGTGTAAGTAGTTCAAACTCTTATTTATCTCATTAGCATTTTGTTCACTAATATAATATTTAATTATTACGACGATTTGCCATGAGAGTTTTTAAATGGAAGTACTGGCCATCGACTGGCCTGTCGGTCAAGTGGTTAGTAACCCTGACTGCTAAGCCAGAGGTCATAGGTTCGGTCCCACCCACCCAGGATAAATCTTTATGTGATGAGCGCGATTATTAGTTGCATCTAGGTCTAATTTATCTGTAATATGTGTGTATTTGGAAATATATATAGTATGTTTATCAGTTGTCTGGTTGCCATGATACAAGCTCTGCCTAGGCTTTTGATTAAATGGCAGTATATTAGTTGTCCCAAGATATTTGATACATTTATAATAATTTATTTCATTGCTGTCAGTTGGTTAACTTATTTTACAAAAGTTAACTGATTATGTTTATTTTCCCTATCAAAGTAATTATTAAATTAGATTTTATATGAAATGGTAAAACATACGATAAAATAAATACTTAATTTTTCTTTACTCTATGGGCAGTGGTTATTCCAATGTCACAAGCGTCTGACGTGGCTTAATGACTATTTTCTAATGCCTACAACCGGGACCTAGAAATATAAAAACAAAACAATTATCTATGTATCTACTAACCGCGTGCTCCCTCACGAATGGTGAGTTAATCTGGCTACAAGCGCCCTCTTAAAATGGTACCTACATATTGTTAAACATTTTTATTTATGAATTAATTAGTGTTCACCTCGCCATAAAGTTATCTGATGTGTTAACACTGTTCCTAATTAAATTTAATACTCTTACCTCGGTACTTTTATATGCAATATAACCTTTTTTATATTTACAAGCTGCAGAACGTCGATCAAGGCATCCGCCATTAAAACCAATCGATCATTACCTACCTAATAAATATAATGAAAAGTTCAAACAGATACAACATTCGATTACAAGTATACACTGATAAACAAAAAATTGCAATACTAAAAACTCAAAGGATACCTACTAATACCTTCATTTTCCATAAATATTATCAATAAGAGCCATTTTTACAACGAACAATGCTCGTAAAATATTATCACGCAATTAAACGAAGCACCTGAACAAGCAGTAAATATGGCATAACGTTAGGCAATGAGATAGTTAGCAATGCTTATAAGCAGGCTATACTTTTATGGGTGCCATAAAAATGTTTTACCAACGCAGACCGGTTAATTAAACAATTTAACATGATTACGATATTAATTATTTAGCTTTGTGTAACATTTTATAGTTGTGTCACTTCTAGCCAGACGCTGTCACCGGTCCGTAAGGGGTTGACGAAGTTAGTCCATAGATGGGTGACCGCCGAAGAGGTTTAATTTTGAGCGTCTCCGTGCTTCTGAGGGCACGTTAAGCTGTCGGTCCCATTAGTGGCCATTAGGCAAGTCGTTAAGCCATATCAGAGGTCTAATGGGTGGCTTGAACAACTCTCACACTAGGGTGACCACTGCTCATACGAAAAGTAAGTAATAGTACTGAAACCGAAATAGACTATGCCTTACAAGATCGGCAATACATGAAACTAAAGGATTGAGGGTTAGAGAGGGCATTTTATCTATACGAACACAGATGAATGGTCATGTACAGCAATGGTGGTCGCGGCACGTTCGCGGTCGGCGAGTACAGACGCCAGCACATCCAGCTATCCCAATCTGACAAATTTCTTTTATAGATTTTCAACTTTATCACATAAGCATAAGGTTTACTTTCATTTGGGGAATGACAGATCGGGGTAGCTTGTACAATACAACGATGCATATGAAGTCAATCAACAATTGATTACTAAAATAGAGGGTAACATCAGAATTCCAAACAATATTTCCAACGGTGTTCACAAAATGTGAATTTTAATGACTACACGCAACATAATAATTTCCAATCGTGCAATCTAAACAATTGTCTACATATTTTACAAAATTATATGTGTGTAAAATCTAAATTAACATTTTAATTTAGCCTTCATGTAACTTAATTAAGGCAGGCGTGGCTGCTGAAAACTAAGTATTTGATGTTGCCCGCTATAATTTTTTGTATGGCACGAATACTAAAAATAGCTCTATTTGCAATATTTCGGTCATTGACTGGACAGGAAGAAGAGTCTGTTTGAGTTACAAACAATACATGCAATAACATTACAAACAATTGGAGTAATAATAACTAATAGACTTCTTTACAAAAAATAGTGAATATATTTTTGTAATCAAATTACGTTTCGTAAGTAATAAACAGTCTTGGTAGTTACATAACAACTTTGATATTTTAGTAATAACACGTGGGTATTCTTACATTATCCTAATAAATATTTAAATTTGGAATCCGTCACTAAATCAATCTATAAATAGGTTAAACTTAAGTCTCGTATTTTTATAAAGACGTTTAGTTTTATCTATGTTATCATGTCAACCATTAAAACTAACTGGAAACATGTTTGTATACATGGTCGTTGATATATCGATTTACGGCACTGTAATGGGTGTAAATATATACTGTAAATTTATAGTAAATTAAAAAAACATTTAATAAAAAATTATATTTTTATATTGTACGCCAATAATTTTTTGTTTATTTTTTAACGTACCTAATCTGAATTCTTAGCGTCCCAGTATATCCAAGATTTTTTTAACCTCATTAATTTTAATGATATTGCTAAGCGATTTTCTGCTTTTGCGTTAGGTATTTGAATTACGTCTTGTAGTGTTACATGTATTTTATAAAGGTGAAGACACATCTGACGAAGGTTTTCTAATATAGTCGCCCCCCGTTGCGCTAAGACGGGTTGATGGATGGTCTTGGTCAGTATATTGAAAACCAATACCTACCAGCTTCATTTGGTTCTTACACATAGAGTCTGCTCACGCGAGTATTAACGAGATTACTGGGTCCAATTTGATTAATATTATTAGATTATGTAGTTTATTGAATGTAATGAAAAAAGGACCTTACTTTAGGGGCACAATAGAGTGCGTAATGTGCCACAACTATAGTCAAAATTACACTGTTATTTTTACTTATATTGGTATGATTTAAGTTTATATTTATTTTTATTGTATAATATTTAATATTCAAATCATTTATTTTCCATTGACATTTGGTTTATTACTTTTACCCATTTTCACTTAAACCGACATAAGAGGACAAATTTAGAGCAAATCTTATTTGTTATTTTATTTTATTGACATTAAATTTAACTACCGGATAGTTTAAACACATTTCAGGTTTATTAAATTATATTTCGCTAATACCAGTGCCAGTGTCGGTTCGCCGGTTGTCAAAACTGACTTTTAACTTTTAAACCCGGATTATAAATAAATGAAACCCCGCTCGGACGCTGCACGGACGCCCCATAACCTAGGTAGGACAAATCCGGGGAAATCCGGGTGGATGGCAAACCTACACATGGTTAACCACAGTGAAAAATGAAAATGGTGTACTTATATATATGACGTATAAATAAGTGCTGTAAATTTATGTATAAATTGGTAAAGTGTAATTTTTGCAAATTTATGTTAATAATTTAATATAGCCACGTAAACATTACTTGGATATATTAAATTATTACTTACTACTACTCATGATTAGATTTACAAAACCACATTTTATTCCTTTTCTGTATTAAAAACCTTGAATAACTGACACACTGACATATTTAAAAATAAGATATAAGTACGGAAACTTAATACAAAACATTTTTTTATATGCACTCATTATTATAATTATACCTGTTATAACATACAAAATTACACAAGAATAGCGATTAGATGAAGAATTTTCGATGGGAGCCAAATAAATATATTTCATGTAGTATTTCATGAACCGTTTTTTTATCTGGTTCAGTTTCAATAGATATTGGTCCTTAAGTTTCCTCTTCTCTCTCTCTGATTTCTGATACGTTTGGATTATTAAAAAAAAAACTAAAGGATTGGTTGACAAATAGCTTTACAATAAATTGTAGCCTAATTCATAGTTTATAAAATAAAATACATTGCGAAAGTTTTCTATTGATTACATTTTTAAATACTGCCGATTACGACACAAAAAGAAAATTGTGTTTTGCACACATTTACCCTAGTCAGTAATGCCCTTAAGGTGACAGTGTCCACAGCAGCCATTTAAAAAACAGCTAATAATTCATGTCTCAGGACTACTGAGTAATTACTAGTTCAAAAGTCGGTGTCAACTAAAGTAGAATGCCGCTATCATAAATCTAATGTAAGTCGTATATTTAATTTGCTGTTCAAATAGGTAGGTGTTCGCAAGACGAACGTCGGATGGATGCATTTATTTATAACTTGCAACAAAATGTAGTATACCCAAAGTAACGTATACTCAATTTTATATTTAGCTGTAATATTCGTACCAGTACCTATGAAAGGGTGATAAAATGGCGAAGAAAAAAAATACAAATACCTACATAGGATATTGGCCAGTGCCACGGGTTTGGCGTGGCTTCCAAAACCGCTGCATGGAAACGATTACCTAATAAAATTTAAATTTAGAACTATTGTTCTTAATTCAAATTTCTTTAATCGTACGTGTCCTACATACATTTTCAAAATTTTGTTTCGAATTGATTGTCGAGTAATTTATTTACGTGCCTACTAATTTACTAAAATATTTAATTTTGATACTACATAGATAAACTCTCACTTTTCTCTAAAGACTGGACCAAAAAGACGTATGTGCTAAAGCGATAACGTGATTTATTTGATTAGGATAAAATATTCGATGGCAATCTAATATACATTGGTGTTGGTTTTCCGTCATTTCCAGACACTACGTCTAAAAGGCCGATGAATCAGAGGTATTTCACAACTTAACTCACTAAAAATACACGCTAAAGCAAAATTAAACTTCTTATAAAAGCTTTTTACTCAAATACGTTCTCAATTACGAACAAAGCTACTTCAATGAGCAGATGTTTAATAAAACGCATTTTATTTAATAGTTTGTGTGTGGAAAACAAGCCGATAATCGGGAGGCGGCCCTGTTCTTAGAAAAACAAAAGAGATTAGTCATCCCGATCCTCGAACTCTATCTGAGAATTCTTCGAAGCAACGCGCCGCACCTCGGGGTTTGTACCGTCAGCAACAATCCTAGCAGATTAAATTAAAATAACAAAGAAAAATAATACCTCCTAATATCCTTCTATTAGTTCACCTTCATTTGATAATTAAAAATTCATTTGTAATTCAGATAATCCACAGATACACATGGACAACCGATGTAAGTCTGTACCATTCATAGGATAGTATAAAAATAAAAAAAACAAACAAAGTGTATTTTACAGGAAGATGTTATAAAAGAATAAAATTCAACCCGTCAACGCAAACGTGACCGCGAAATATAAAAAAATAAACAAAAGGGAATGTGTTAGGGTCTGTCCGTACCCACCCCTAGACTGAGACGAGAGAGCGTAAGACGGAGTACAGAGAAAGTTTGAGTGACGTACTCCCTCCACCGCCCCTTTTCCCCCAGCGAGGATTTATGGCGCCATATTGGATTGGGACAAGATGACACGAGGCCCGGATAATTTGGGCAACGGTATCACGTGACGGGCTCCGAACTCTGAAACGGCACTTTAATTATGATATTCTCGAGTTTATTCCACTTGGAGTTCGCAGTGTTTAGTGTCAGTTAAGTTATATTATGTACTTAGTATCAATAACGTGAAATGAAACGCTTTGCAATATTTATGGTTCTTTCATGTTAATAACCAACTGTCGCACTTGAAAATAAGCTTTGTTTATTTACTATGATTATTAGATAAATTTGTCAATTAAATGTCCGGTTTAGTAAAAAAACGAATTCATAAATAAAAATGCGGTATAACGAAGCAATAAAATTTAAATTATAACAATAAAACACTAATAACGTATTCATTGGTTTTTTAACAGTCAACCCTCATATGAAAAGGTGCTATATAAACAAAACTAATTCATCAGTGAGGCAATAAATAACCCGAAGCGGTTGCACGCACTCGCGCGCAGCGTCTCATGTCTTGACACGCATGCGTTTGGCGTGCCAAAGCACATAGTGTAGCTTCAAGCTCGAGTAGAAGAAAATAATTGAGTGAAAAGCTCAGTTATTATTATTCATTTCTTTAAATTTCTACGTGTAAATGAACTAATAAAACAGATTTTCAGACGCTCCGAAAATAATTATTTGATGAGTCAAGAATTAGTTAATCATTATTTTATTAAACTAGGTATGATATCCGCAAATAAATGTCCAATAACATATAAACATTACCATACATACGTAACCTACATTGTATAACGAGTCAAAGTATTTTACGTAT
Source organism: Pseudoips prasinana (assembly GCA_951640165.1). Classification (NCBI taxonomy): domain Eukaryota; kingdom Metazoa; phylum Arthropoda; class Insecta; order Lepidoptera; family Nolidae; genus Pseudoips; species Pseudoips prasinana. Next base: position 12,831,109 of record OX621245.1, on the reverse strand, counting down.
ATTCCTCACAAGTTGAGTAGCACGGTAGTGTAAGCGATTTCAATATATTTAGTTTGGCTACGCCTATATCATACTATATACAAGTTATTAATAGGTATGCTGAGCATGTTGGGAATATTGCATACGTTCCAACGTCATTCAACATAAGCCGCTGACGTAACAATCCATGCAATACGAAGCAAGCATGTCACCAAACTCCTAGTATCCGCACACTCGAGGGTGCGAATACTGCAAAAACAGAAATCTCGTTAAGATGACAATTTATGGGTTGTTTTTGCTAAATGAAAATAGTCGCAGGCCGTGAACTGAACAGACCTTTTTTGATTTTCTTAATGGAATCTTTCCGCTTGGGATTTGTGTCGAGCGATGCTTTAAGCTCTTCTGCTTGCTCACAATACCCTATAGTGGCAGATTTGTAAGAGCCTATTTTCTTTTTCGGGAATATTTCCGCCGCCTCTTGGCTTTCATTTAATTGACACCACAAGAGAGCTTTAATGTTCTCTATATAAAGCGTACGTTTTGTGGTATAGGTACTTACTGAAGCCGTTATATATTGTAAAGAAACAAAATAATAACAATCTATACAATTAGTGGCGTTTTCATTTCCTCGTGGACAATAAGAGCTCCGTAACATTGGTACAAACTTTCTTTGTAACAAAGCAACGAGCCGGAAGCATTTCATGATTTATGACAAAACAAATTTTTATTTCCATTTCTCTCCGTTCATTGTTTTTTATTATTATTTTGCCACAATTCCTCGCAGCTTTTCAGTAGAAAAAAGGCACCGTGGAAAGTCGCTTTCGTTTTAGTGGAAATGGAAAATGTGGAAAAATAAAAGAAAAAGTCACATATGTGCTGCGAACGAGAAACTTTATGATCGCTAGCCGGGTGGACCGGCCACGGCTTTTAAATGTTGAATTTATATTTTATTTTAAAAACCCTGTTTAATTAATTTCATCCCCAAAAAGTTTTCAACGTGGAAGGACTTTTTGTAATGAATAAATATGTATAATTTTAATAAAAAAACGAACTATAACCACTTACCTAAATTAATATAAACACTTTCCAGAACTGGTAGTAAAACAATTACATTACTTTAACGAAATTAAGAATCAAGTTATTGTGAGCTTACCTACCTAATATTTAGGTACATATAAGGAAAACTTGATTTACCGTGATAATTGTACGTATTTGTTAGGTAGAACGCGAGTCCTGCCAGCTCCCTAGAGGTTTCACACAGCGAGCCAAAGCGAGTACACGCCACTCTTTTTGCTTCGTTTTCCTGTCACGCTTTCCTTTTCAGATATTGCTATCTCCCTCATACTTCATACGAAAACTATAGACTAGTATATTTGTAGATATAGTTATTAATAATCATTTAAATTTCCGTCCTAAATCAGGTCTCCGAGTTAATTAGAACAAATCGGCATTTATTTACACGTTTTTTCGACGATAACCTATAATTTGAACGCTTTTTAAGACTCACGTATAATATTATCAGCTCATAAGCAAAGCTAAAGTCTTTGTTCGTGATAAACCATTTCCTTTGTTAGGCTCCAATGGAAGAAAAAAGTGTCCGTGAAACCTAAATGCACGTATTTTTGAAAATAATACACACCAAACGAAACATGTGCGAAAACCACTCCACGGTTTCACTGTTACAATACGCGTCATTCTATTTTCTTTATTCTACTCTGTTTTGTTGCGTCCCGCTGCTTCCGTACCGTGGACACTTTTGGTTAGTTTGTTCTGTTTTCCGTATAATAAATAATAAAGCCCATACCACTAGACTACTTAGAAAACACTCGCTAAATGTATCTTGTTTCGTTAGGGACAAACGGGCCCTGTCGCACTTAGAGGGTTAAGAATGTGAAACTTTATGAACATTGTGCACATGTCGCTTTGAAGTAGGTACGTACAGAATATGTTAGACCGACCCCGAAGTATAGTAGTAGATTTTTGAGATACTCAGGGTTCGGAGCACTGTAATATATACCTTATTACGATTATTTAAGTACACAATATAAGTTGATAAGATAAAATATTCTGCTTGCCCTTCGCCGCCTTACATTGGCACTTATATTTGGTATCGATTAGTAGTCAGCTATATAGCTTATTCTTATACATGGTTTACGTTTAAAAAAAATATAATATGCGTCTATTTTGAATTCAACTGAGTCCAAAACACAATATAGTAACTAAATATAGCTATTTGTGGGCCCTAATTCGTTAAGGAATCCCGTTACGTAATACTTCGGAACCAATCATTGGTATTATATTCCCGCATATGATAGCTAGGCCATCTCGTTGGCCTAGCGGTACCATGTTCTCATTTTATGAGGTCCTTGGTTCAAATTCCAGGTGCGGCAAGAAAGTGCTATTGAGATTTATCTCAAAACCAAAATTCAGTATCAGTATCAATCCATTGTCTGGAAATTGGCGGTGGCCCACCTCCGTGACTCAGACAGCTGGTAAAGACATCGGTCCTGTAACTGAACTCTTTCCAGTCGTGTCGTCGAGCCGTCCCATCGGGTCAAGACACTACGAAAATAAAAAATGGACTAGTCTCCATTAAAATTGGCCGACGTGGTCGAAATTCGACGAGGACGGCGTTGGGATTATAAGTGTGAACCAGATATAGTTGTTCTGAGTCTGAGTATAGTCTTCCACGTTGTTGGGACTTATTTAGCGTTGTCCTATAAAACGATCAATATAATATTGATACACGTCAGCCTCTTAACCCTAAATTTAAAATAAGATGGCGAATTAATTGGTCCCATCAATTTTTGGCAAACATTTAACACGCCACGACGCGACCAGAACAAAGAAAACCCAAAAATAATAAATCAATTTTACGTATCTTAAAACGAGCGTAAAACCGATAACCGATTCATAATATATGCAGATATATTGCGGACAAACTCGCGATTTGATCTATGGCGCTTTAATATATTATTAACCGATATTCAGACCGTTTATTAGCAACGCTGTTGTATTTCTATCAGTTGTTAATATATCATTATTGAAAATAAGGGATATATTGTCGTTGATGCGATTTTTCATTGATCAATGTTGGGCACGCGTGCACTTTTATGTATTTCTGATAAATAGCATCCATTTTGTAGGGCGACGCCATTGATATCGTTTGAAGGCATTGATTTATCGTTCCGCCGTATAATTCGCTATTACAAAAACATGTTTTTTTTAATATGTTTTTTTTTGTGATTCATATCTGATGAGCCGTTGATAAAATATAGCGGTATATGTCACAACAGTGCTGAGGCGTATGACATAGAAATTAATTAAGCATCAGTATATATATTTGATTTAGTTGGTTCGTTTATAATTTTATATGGGTTTGTTTATACCTACTTTAATATTTAAATGATAAATTCAGTGATTGATTTAGTTTTAAACTAGTCCAGTTTTTAAGAACTCAAAATAAATAGTTCAAATATAAAAAGGTTGGAATAGTCTTACAAAAGGTTGGAAACTGAATCCGAACGCTAAATTTAATCTGTATGAAGCACAGAAATCTTGTTTAAATTTAGAATGCGTAAACTTCTGAACTGCTACTCTACACAGCTTTAATTTTATATTCATACACAAAAGGAGAATATTATGATTATAATATTTTTTTTAATTTTTCTGTGTCATACAAAAATTATTGTTAATTTTTAAATCTGTAATAAATAGGTAATAGGTATACATTTAATACAATAAAAAGAAAAAATATAGCAATAACCTACGTGCGTGACATCAATCAATGTCATTCCTAAAAAATAAACAAAGAAAAGTAATAAAAACAATGTCTTCTAAATTCAAAAATATAAAATTTGAAAAGTTCGGGCCGCGATTCGCGAAAGAATCAATTTTATTGGTAAAACAAGCGGCGTCGTGATTTATGTCGTACGAACGTGGCCGATAGCATGTCACCGGGCCGCATGTTCGCGCCTCGCTCTAGAATTTGCTAGAATATTCTTTTGTGTTTACAAGTACAATGACTTTTGGTGAAGCGAATTTTATCAATAACATAAAGAATTTTATAGAACGATACAACACAAAAGTCACTATTTACGTGCTTTGAATTACGACGTTATAATGACATAGGTATTATTATTAATATTAAATGTAACTAATCAATCTACAGATCTCTTTACATCATTGTTAAACCGTATAATGACATGTCCTGTACGTCAATTAATGTCAATCATTAATTACTATTATATATAAGATATGCTGTTTCCATAGTAGGTACCTACTGAACGTGTAATTAGGGCTTTCAACACTTTAAAAAAGAAAGTGAAAAAAGTATTGTTTCTCAAAGTTAAATAAGACATTTTGGATACGATAAGTTCAATCGGACACGCGGTCTCGTGTTCGCGTGTTAACGCAAAGCGACAGTTGCACAAAAGTGTTTAAAAACCGTACCTCTCGTACAGTCATCGGCATAAGTAGATGATCGAAATCGGTCGTGAGGTTTGGGTTGCCTTGTCTTGGTTGGGGTGTACTTGCGTACAGAACTTCGACTCTTCAGGATGTTTTGTACTAACCTCCATTGGTTTTTTCTCTATTCCTAGAGCCCTGAATGAAGTTTGCACATAATTCCGTACGCTTGTTAGTGGTAGATCCTTGTAATCTCCTGGTTCTGGATATGCCAGCCCCAGGACGGCTATTCTGTGTCTTGCATCGCATTTACCTATTATATGTAGCATTGTTTCATATAATAATATCTTTAATAATAATAATAATAGCTTTATTTCTTCTCTCACACAGAAAATAGGTACATGAAAAATGTCTTATTAACAATTAATTCATTAATGTTTGCTTAACATTGTAGAGGTGACATCTGTGTGAGAGACTGGTATCCGTACTAGGTGGTAAACCTGTATGACAGATATATGAGGTTTGTGTTTGTGATTGATCTTGATATTGGGTGGCACTATCATTAGCTAATATTTTTACACTTACGACTCACGTACTTTAGAACACTTCACTGTCACATTATTATGACGCAATATACGATAATTAGTATAGACACTTTTCATCTCCTCAGTAGTAACTGCCATGAGCCAAGTTTCGAACCCCAGAGTAGGTGCCGTGAGGCGCGGGTTACTACACGTATTACAAACCAAATATAAAAGGATTGTACTGTTTGGTGACCGCACAGAATATTATCACACCATCTCATCCCGTGGGGGGCGTAGAAATCGACCGAGGGAATACCTACCAGAGAACGGGCAGCAGCGTTTTTCTGTGAACTATGACCATCAAACTGCGATCGCCAACCCGTCTGCCAAGCGTGGCGATTGTGGCATGTCTCCCAATTCTTTGGGGAGGCTTTTGTCGAGCAGTGGACGCACTTTGGCTGACATGATGATCATAAAAGGATTGTAGATCTCTCAGAATTGTCCCAGAAAAATCAGACTTGTAATTAATTGTCAGTATCATTGTAATTCAACTATGTCCCGACATGTGACCAAATTATCGTGAATTTTGGAAGAACACTTAACAGTAGCTCAGTGTTTCGGTACGAGCCACGCATGATACATATTTTATTTGTCATATCATCATATTATGTACATTTGAAATTCCTGATATAGACTTTTATTTGATATTTCAGCTCTTACAACTTAAAATACACTTGTATTTGTTAAACTTAAAAATAAGCAGTCTTATATAATAAAAAGGTTTGGTACCTATATAATAAGAAACTAAATTTAACCTCATGGTCGTCCATTTAGTTTTGTTGTATATTTAATTCTTTTATTCGTAATTGACGCTTTTATAATTAATTACACCGATATTTAATTGAATACATAGTGTATATTTTGGAGTTGGGCTCCATTATATCTACCGTATAACAAATAGACGGCGTGATACTCTGAGCATTCGAGGCGCTCATAGCTAGATGCCCGCACCGGTAAGTATCAGCGAGGTTAAGCAACTAGGCTGGCGGTTAATCGATAGATGAGTTTAATTTCTGAGCGTCTCTTTTGGTTCTGAGGGCACGTTAAGCTGTCGGTCCCGGTTGTAGTCATTAGACAACAGTCGTTAAGCCATATCAGATGCCTACTGCGCGGCTTGAATAACTCTGACACTAGGGTAACCACTGCACATAATGCTCTGAGGCCCATACGATAAGTAAGTAAGTACTACCAGCCAAAAAAGATGTCGTCATAATATGGAAGTCACGTCAGAAATATGGCTCTATAGAACCCCAATATGGGCCCATATTGCGGTTCCATAGAGCCATATTTCTTGTTTACCACATTCATTTTTATTTTTACAACACCATAAAAATATTCGCAAATAAAATGCATTCGTTGCATCTAGTCCTCGACATTTAAAAAGTTGAAATTCAGTCCTAAACGTGAGATATTTGAGACCTTTACGCAAGGTGTCCCGATTAGAATCTAAGCAATTGTGCAAATAAAAAATACAAACGAGCTATGCCAATTATTTATTAGAACATTGTTCAACTATTATATAAGTATTTTACATCTATAGTTTTACTATCTATATAAGTATGTATTTACAAAAAACAATTGGATTTGTAATATATCAGCGATCTGGTTTCTATAATTCAAGCTCTGCTTAGTTTGGGATTAAGGTAAAAAATGATCAAAAATGAATTTACCGTGACATTAAACTAGTCGTAATATTTGTTTCTGTCGCATAACTTAGACAATTATACAAGAACTTAAAACAATAGACGTTTACCTATGGGACGGCTACCTATGGGAACAATTTTGGAGCCAAATTGGGCTCCAATTTGTCGGTTTCATAAAGCGCTATGAGCTCTGCCAGATCGAAGATCGACACAATATGAATGTCTGTCATATTATGAACAGCAATTTTTGTTTGTCGCCGACTTCAAAAAAAAGGAAGGGAATAATTCGATTGTACTTATACATTTTTTTCTGTTATAGAGAATATTTCGAAAATCAATTATTATCAATAAATGTTGAAGTCAGTTGTTTGTTTTTAAAACCGTTATTATTTTCATATTAAAGGCTGATGGTTTAAAGTAAAATATTAAAATAGATCTATATATCAGAATTTAAAAAAATGGAATTATTATTTATGATAAACTTTGTATAATAGAGCAATAAACTTGACATGCGACATATTTCAAGAATTTAAGATACATGTAAATGTAAATATGTCAATTAATGCAAAATAATATTAATTCTGTTACATAACTGACATTTTATTGATAGATGATAGATTGCATTCTTCATGAGTTACGAGTCGACTCATGTCTAAATATATGAGTACATAACTTAACACTTCTTTCTATATTTATGACCAGTAATGCCGAGAAAAACTGTGAACATGGAACGCTCCAATAATTTAATACAGATATACTAATTGTATACAAGAAATACTACTTACAGAAGTTAGTACACACGGCTACGTATCAAGCTATACATTTCCAATATAAGCTGACCTTTCATTGTATGAAAATTCTATACAACGCGAGACCAGCTTATACTGGAAATGTATAGCTTGATATGTAGCCGTGTGTACCAGCAGCAGGTGCAACATTATCATACTATTCACTGAGTATGGACTTCTGAACGCTAATCTGCACATCAAGCATTTGTCTCCGAGCTATATATCATTATCGAATGCTATTACTTTTAATTCGCGCGTTAACCCATCAATTACCAACAGTCCTCTAATCATTTGTCATTTATAACGAGTCTTATATAACTTTTAATTAAGTGCTTATTGTTTAAAATGTTTATAGGAAACATTAAACTGTCATCCTGCACACGGTTTTCACTATCTTGTTATTCTTTAATAGTTCTATTTACATTACTAGTATTGCCATACATTTAGTTTTTGCTATCACAAAGATGTACATTTAAGTTTTTACCATTTATTTTCGATCGTAATCGTAAAGTAAGGAGTTATGAGACTGTTTCGAAAGGTTAAAGAAACGTTTTACAATTTCTTTCTGCTTAAACTTACATTAAGTTCGTTAATGAATGTTTAGTAAGTTTAATTCTCATTTATATATCATTACAATACTAACCACTACGTTATGAATTCTATTAATCTAACTCTGTCTATTGTGGAGATCTTTGGGGGAAGCCTGTGTCCAGCAGTGGACGTCTTTCAGCTGATATGATGATGATGATGATATTTTGTTGAATTACTAGCAATGCACAGCATAAATCTGTACTCAAAATTGGGAAATTATACATTTAATCATCCGGCAGGGATCGAATTCCTGCATCTTTTACCCGTCCAGGATATCCTGTATCGGTAAAAGATGCAGGTTCAATGACAACGGAGGGCATACCCCTTTGCCGATAACCTCGAAACGATGCACACCGATTGATTTAATTTACTAGTTCTTTTCCTCACTCTAGACAGCGAGGCGCCTACCCTAAATAAGAAGAAGGTGATGTTTTAGTTTTGAGTTTAATTTTATTGTAGTCATTGTGACTAAAGTCCTTTAACATTTTTAAATTCTTATCAACAAGGTGAAAGTAGCTTTCAATAAAAATTCAAGTTTATTATAGCTACTTAGCAAGTTACTTAGTGTAGACCTGGCATTTGCGCAGGTACTGAAGCAGGAAGATGGATATCAGCAAAAAGCGGCTGCGTATTCGTATGTGTTGTGAATACTGCGATTATCAAAATTTCCCAACACCTGTCAATATCCCTTCAGGGCTCGTACTGACGGGCCGTGAGAACTGAGATACATGAATATTCCTACACAAGTTTGATATATCATGATTAGCGGTAATAAGAAATTATTTTGTATTCCTATGCCACATGCTTTATTTCCAAGATTTTTTATTTAATAGAAAGCAAAGAAAGAAACAGAAATGTATTAATTAGACCCTCGAAACGATATAAGAACAATAAAAGGTAATAAGGCATAGAAGAAATCGTTGGTAAACACAAGAAAAGGAGATTAGTTAATAACTAGATATAATACCTAAATAGGAAGAAATAATACCCATCGTATATAGAAATATTATAGTGTCTAAAAGAAGAGAATTCGGCATTACGGCATAAATAACTCTAACCCTGATGTTGGTACTTATATATATATATATATATATATATATATATATATATATATATATATATATATATCTTAGGACAACTAACACTTTGCCATCTGATTTCAAACTAGGTAGAGCCTGCACTACGGGGCAACCAGGCCATTGATAAACGTGTTATAGATAAATTTCGTACACCAATATGTAATTATAATAATATCTAGGGACAATGTCACACAGATCATCCTAAAACTAAGCAAAGCTTGTACTATGGGTACCAGGCGACGATATACATACTTATATAGATAGATAAATACTTAAATACATAGAAAACATCCATAACTCAGAAACAAATATTCGTGCTCATCACACAAATATTTGCACTTACCGGGATTAGGCAGGAGCACTACCAACTAGGCTACGGTGACCGTCAAACATAAGGTCTTTAGATATAAAACAATTGGATGGATGGATTACTAAATTCTTACTAAAATCTAGGTAAATGGCGGTTAAAAATTTCGCACAAGCAACGGTACTTATATCTAACTCCCGCTACATGTTGTTAACCGTTCTATATCTATTATGTTTTGCTACGTTTGTATCGAATTAGAGTGACTATATAACATTGCGAGAGGTCCGAAATCGGAAAGGATTGAGGTCACGTCTCTCGGATGATATTAAGTGGACGTAGTTACGATCTGTTCGTGACTTACACATAATGGAGTCATCTGTGATCGCTTATCAACCATTTAGCCATTAAAAATATGATATATTATTTATCTACAAATTATCTAAATGTCCCATTGAAAGACTATTTAAACCATAATTTGCTTGTGTAACATACAGGGTTTAGTTGTAAAACAACAACAATAACTAACACCATAAGCAACAACTTTTGATCTACGAATTCAATACATGAAAAAAATCATTTTATACGGACGACTGGCGACTAGAGAAATAGGTTAAGTTCAATGGCGCTAAGGTTGCACATCTTCCCCGCGCCCTCGTAAGCGTATATTTACGTAATCTTTGCGATGCGCGTAGATAAATTAAATTCATACTTATTTTTGTACTAAAATAAAATCAAAGTAATTATAAAAAGTTTTAAAACAAAACTTGATTGCAAGTGTGCCGCAGCGGCTAAGACAGTCGTCTCGCTGCTTCGTGTCACGGGTTGGAGTCCCGGGCCGGACATCTATTTGTATGATCCGTAGATAGTTGTTCTGAGGCTGGATGTAATTTGTGACCGTCTATTATATGTTTGTAAAGTACCCCGCGACACAGGGATTAGATTCCCTAGCGTGGACGTTGTCTTTAAAAAAAAAGTTGTAGTAGTCCTGTGAGGTTGTTGGTGTTTTACAACTAACCCTGTATTTATTAAAATAATTATAAAACATTGGAACTAAATATCCGTCTAAAAACAATGCCTCTAAATGATCAAAAAAAGAAATTATGGTCTCATCAGTTGTTTATATTGCGACCTTTCCGAAAACACAACATAACACATTTACCGTATCAACTTGATTACTAACATCGCATCGATAAATTCAAGGGGAACTAGTCTCCAAATGTGGAGATACAAATCTCTGAAAAATTAACATATTATTATAAATAACAATCCAAGAAGTGACTAACAGTCCTAGCTTAAAATTTTGCACAAATTTTGTTCTTGCATGATTTGGAACTAAATGAATGAATAGTTTCTTAAAATCCGTCTGATATGTAGCTTCCTTTAGTTTTTATTAGCATAGCCGCTACATAAATGAAATATTAAAGCTTTTTGAATACACTCTAGAAAGCTCAAAACAACAACATAAATTAAAAACTGGAGCAGTTTCTAGTTTAAAATCAATTACTTGCTGCAGGTAACAGATGACAAATGAGAATCATAAAAAATGTGTTTAATGTTTATGGTTTTATATTAAACTCTGCGGAGAGTGGTGATATGGTTATTATGTTTTAATTGGCTCCACTAACGACTTTAAAATCTAAAGTTTCACTTCCTCGGCCACACATCTTCGTTCGGCTTCAATTTCTAACAGCAAAGACCGGGAACTGTTTAAATCACGCGCATGCGCCGAAAATAAACTGCACACGATCACTTCTCCGCCTCGCCGTAAATTCACTGCTAATTTACAGCCCCTCCATGTTATAAATAAATAAATATTCGTCGTAGAACGCCACACCACATCCAATACTGACACATTGTGCCACCACTTATATGCGCTGTCATAACAGATCCTTCATGGCCCAGATAATGGATCACTTCAACTTCCAAAACGTGTGCAACTTCAGCATTCGGATTCAACGCATAAAATGTAACGGCTATTATTTCAGCTCAAATCATATTTGCCTATGAAGTTAACCTAATTGCAACTGTAGTAACTGAACGCTTAATTCGTTTCTCGGTTTAATTGAGAACCTAACCGTTTGACGGAAACATAATAACACTGATGTTACCTCGCTATCTTTCTCTTAAAAAAAGCAATTAATCACTTACATTGTTGTGGCGAAATCACAAATTATTCTGCCACTCGTGGCTCTGGTGGTACCTACCAAAAGTTATTGAGTGCCAAGTAGATTGAAGCAAAGGAACAGCCGCGTTAGCTCCGTGCCAGCGATCATAGGTAGAATTGTCGCGACCATTGTAATACAAATTCCCCGCCGCTGTTACCATCTGTCTTGTAACCGAAATTCGAAAAACAATAATAGCAGCAGAACTCCGGAGTGACGATTAGAACGTATCGCATCCGAGGTTGGTAGTGACGTTTCAGAGCTTTGTCGATTCATCCATATCAACGATGAATAGTCAATAGAAAGTTGGCATGTATCCGTCATAAGCAACCAACATTAAGTAGAATAAATTATCATTCATGTAGCTAACTTAATTTATCGGTGATTTGCACTTGAAGCGAATTATCAATGCATGCCTTTGTTTTATGACATTCTTTCACCACGAGGACGATTAATTGGTTCTTCAGCTGAATGTAATGTTGGTTTCTCTTCGAATCTAATCCCCACTGTCATTGAGCTCGTATCACTTTAGACTGGCGTGGAACTTTTTGATTTGTGTATAGCGTGAAGCTAGTCAATTATGTACTTATTCATTTCAGCACTTGTCGTGTTTATGATTGATTTTTTGTTTTAATTACGCTGTAAGGAATTAGGTACTAATTGCGATGACATCGGTATTATTGATAATTTCCATTGTTGCTAAACAACGTTGTTAGAATTTATCGACAGGACAGATGGGTGCAATCCATCACTATCGATATTTTGTGTTGCGCGGCGGCGGTTGCCAGCAGGCGGAGTTTGCATGGTGCCAACTATGGCGAGCGCGTTAATGTACCGTCGATGCTCGCGCGCATGTTTTTATTGTAATCTGCGCAAGAGTCATCCAGCTATTAAGCGACCTATTCGCTAACGCCACACACGGTGATACATGAACAGTAAAACTCAACTGTAAAAAACTCATCTATCATTAATCGCTAGATTACAAGATATTTTTTGCTTTACACATTAATCTCCACTCGTTCCAATTCATTTCTTGCAAAATAGTTAACATTTACAGATATAGCATTAAGCATTGTCATTTATTAACATAAGTTGTGACTTAAACGAATACTACATTATTATTATTATTTACAACTAGATCTAACTACTATCCGTGATTCACTAGATTATTATTAGACTTATTAAGCTTTTCTTTTAATACTATTTGTATGAAAATTCTGTCAACAATACATTGGATTAAACTCTTTCTATTGACGTAAAGATAATCTATATTTAGAAAGGGATTCGGTCAAAATGTAGACTATTTATTCTTTGTTTCACAAACCTTGTACAGCGATTATTACATAAATCTAAAATTGGATCAGCTAGACCAGTGTTTTTCAACCTGTGGGTCGCGACCCCCTGGGGGGTCGCGAAGCCTCCGTAGGGGGGTCGCGAAGCTTCGGAAAAGGTTGGGAAAGCTAGTCACAGGGTCGTAAATGTATTTGTTGTAATATGATTAGGCCTGCTGCAAATACATTAAAAGTAAAGCGCGAAGTTCCCAAATTCTGGCTGTACTTTGTCTCTTGACAGCCACCTAACCTCTGTATGATAAAATAAATTCGGGTGGAGTGCTCCCACATCTTAAAAAAATCGAAACAGACGTATCCGAAACGCTTTTTCTTTAATAGAATTTACAATTTTTATAATCATATTTAGAACTCGGCTAAATAGGCAAGGTTTTGACCGCAAAAGCTTGACGATGGAGAAAATTATGCGTAGTGCTGTAGTATTCGTGGGAAGCGCTATACAGAAAAGTATTTCTTCCATTACATTTTCATTGGATACGAATGTTTTGGTAGCTAGAAAATGCACACATTCCGCAGTATCCGTAGATTCTTTATATCAAGGAATCTTCGAAACCTAAATATACATAACAATAACTAAATATAAGCTAGCTAAATATCATTACAATTATAAAATAAATCTTATTGTAATTTTTTTCATACAATCCGAATTTTAAGTAACAGTCGTCATGAAGAAGTTATTTCTTATTATAGTTTCGTGACTCCCGCTAGAAGTTGACGGTTCTGTTGGTCTTTTCAGAGATTTATCCATTTTCAATAATTCAAAATCACTGTTAAATACGAAAAAAATGGCTGGCGCCCGACAAACAGTAACCGGCTGACGGTCTGACTACTCGCAAAACATGCAAGTCGCGATCGCGCGTGCCGCTCATTGCGTCTCGCTTACTCATTCGCTAAAATTGCATTTTAAATATTTATTTATTCGAACCCTAATTATGAAAATGAATAAATATGTTGGATTCAATATTTGTCACAAAATAAATAAAATACAGGGGAAAAAAGGGGGTAGAAAAACGGATAGGGGGGTCGCGAAAAATTTCTTCATACTAAAGGGGCCGCGTCATGAAAAAGGTTGAAAAACACTGAGCTAGACGAAGTCACGCTCAATTTGAGATTATATTTAATTCATGTGACTTAACAAGCTGTACAGTAAAAATTACTGTCTCCATATACAAAATAATTGCTCCAACTATCCAAAGATTTCAAAGCTCGAGGAGAAAGCGCTTCAAATCACATACGCCGAATCAAGATCAGTTAACATCCGCAACACATACATAAACAATATGTACATATACGTGAGAAGGGCCCGTCATGTTTTATTTATTCGCGACCGACTCGTAATAGAGTCGTGCCGTGAGAGAGCAACCGCCAAGTTTTTTGCCGACCGTAAGCCTCACAGTATTGAGACGTCTGGATGCTGATGTCTTGTTGCTTGTCCATACTATGCTTTCGACATGACGGCGACATTTATTTTTCAGATGTTTTTTAAACATCCGATTCACTGTACGCGTTCACATCGATGTAAACGAGTGATAGATAACAAAAAGTTACATTTACTAACATTTTTCATCAAAGAAACCACTCCGGACAGCTGCAAGTGGATATTAAAAATCCATTCATCACTGTAACAGCAAAAAATAAGAATTCAGATTCACACTGGAACACGGCGACTGCGAAATCTGGTGAGACGAGGAGGTATTTTCCCTCCCCTCTCCGCACCCGCCGGGGTGGGTATGCCTCCCTTTTGACAGGAAATGATTGTCTAATATTAGCTTTGTTATAAGGTCCCTCTTTTGGGATTTGAGCGTGAGTTTTTGAAGTAACATTTTGGATCTTCGTAATGTGTGTTGTCTTAGCCGTTTGTTTTGGGAAGTTCTATGTCTTGCTACGGTTCCTGTTTACATTTGAATTTGGCAATCGCAAAGCGATTTTGTACTGTAAACTTGTTTATTAATCTTGTGTAAATGTCGTTCCACATTGTCTACCTAATCTCTTTACGAGATTACTACAAGCAGAAAAACAATAGTAATTGTAATGTTATAATTTTCTAGCTTGTAATGCTAACTCTCCGAGTATTCGTATTCATTTAAATAAATTTATCATGTGGGTGTGTACATGAGCTAGAGTATAAGCCAACAAAAACTTTGCAATATCAACGTGTCGGATAAAATCTAATTCTCGTATTTGACTCACTTCTAATATTTTAAATTAGACATCACTGAATTATAGGAAGAATTTCGGGTCGACGACCCTCACGGTTGAGAAGAATTTTTTGAACACCCCTGATAATCACAATAAAAAGTTGTCGCGCGTTCCACAGAAATAAAACTGAAGCTTTATTTTCTAATTTATTGATGTAAGATCTATTTCGGTTCGGTTTTCGTCAACCGCCGCTGGGAAGAGACTTGCGTCGCCTATGAATAGTAGCGCCTGCAGAACCCGACTAACCGTTGAATCTAATGACAGATTTGTGTTTTACAAATGAATTCTGAGCGGCTCCGGAACACTATTTTTTACATTAATGATAGATTTAGATTTGTTTCTTACGAAATTTATTCGAATGACTATTAGTTTGTGGAAGCAAAATGTTATGTTCTGTGGAAATATTCAGTATAGATTCGTATGCTCGTCTTTTTCTTTTATTCTTCAACGGAATATGTTCATCTGCATTCTACACAAAATCGCTTAAGAGGGTCAGCAATGGAAATATAACTAATTAAATGGAGCCTGTATTCATTTGCTGTTGTAACCGATCTGTCTGTGGTTTACTGTACACTGCAGTTCGCAATAATCCAAATAGGTACATTAAAACAAAAGGTTTGTACAGAATTAAATTACCGATATCCGTGGAGCGTTACCACAAAATATTTTTGTTGAAACGGCAATAATGTGAAACTCGCATATTGCGCGATTTCGCGTATAGATAACAGAAATAATGGGGTTCAAAAATGAAATTAATTCCAGGTTGATGATTTCAAATTGAAAAGTCACATCGGCTCGCGCCATAATTCATGATCCTGAAACGTGTCCGGGCCGCCGTGTTGCCCGCCGCGCGCACCCGACCCAGGGTTGAACTACCATTTTATTTACCCACAAACTTCTACACAACTTTTGTTTTGTGTTTTCATTTAAAATTATAAAGTACGAAATATAATGCATCGTTATTTTATGCATAATTTTAATCGTACATTCTTAATAATGCAAACACACGTAACTAAATATGGCCCACTGTTCCCATATATTTAATAACATGACACGACTAATCTAAATAAATATTGTGGTATTCAATAGAACAAAATTTTTATGCAAATATTAGCATTATTATGTACTAACAGCCCTAAAGTCGGGCTCATTGTCACAGTCCTTTGTCGGAGGTCTCTTCCGCTTCACCACGCACGATATCAGCAGAGATGGCGCCCTCTATCCGAATATTCATGAACACAGAGTTGTGGGATAAGTTTTATTTATATGAACATTCAGCGCCTGTATAACTAACTGTTAGATGTAAATTGTTCATCGGGAAGTGAACTGGTTTGTTACAAAGTAATAATAATAAAATTATATATAGCTGACATTATTTATTGATTGCAGAGTTCTGAGTAAAATAAAGAAGAACGAGAAAACAACAATATTTGTATCATACTGACCTTAGATATTAACAAATTATCGTTCTTTTCAACAATAATTTGTTAATATCATGTCAGTATTTATAATCACTGTTTAAAATAACAAAGAACCTTCAACTTCTAAATTTTAAGAGTGTCAATGTATAATAGTTTTGGAAAAATAAGCGAAACTTGACGACTTTAAAACTTGACGACCAATTATGCATTCAGCGCCTGATACCAGGACTTTCAAAACCAAGTTAGGCTTTGCTAGTCATGCTCGCGCCCATGCAAGGGCCCAGGCTAACACAAGCTAAGGGTGTCGCCGTCGAAGGATACGTCTGGGAGGACATCATCATCATCATTAAAGAGAGATGACAGAATCGCCAGGATTGTCAGATTAAAAAAAGCATAGTAGATTGATAGATAAGTTCCGTCTCAAAGCAAGCTTAGACGTAACGTGTAAACGTAAGATTGTATTTAGTTTTTACAGAATCATAAAAGTGTCAACCCTACAAGGCAAAAATATCAATTCAATGAGAAAATAATATGTGTATATGCACTTAATATTGACGCTCAAGTTGTAAGATTTTTGGTTTGAACGTAATGTTTTGTTATTAGTACGTTACACGATAATTATTTAACTGAAAAACCCATTTAATGACTATTTTGTAGGATTAGTTTTACCTAAATACGATTTAGCTTTGAGTAATTAATGCATATAATTATAATTGAATATAATGATTGTTGGATACAACAATGGATTATATTTGTATTGGTATATCGTTTATTAAAGTTATATGTAGATATTATATTTACTGCCTTTTTTAAATTATATTTTCTCTATGCTTATTACGTGACGCGTAGACGTAAAGATGACAGAATTAATAAAGCGAACGATGGTGACTTTACCATCATTAAAGTGGCAACCCTACATGGCAAAAATATCAATTCATTGAGATAGTAATATGTATAGTAATATATATGTAGTTTTATGTATTTTTGTAAGCATTTAATGTAACAATGTTAGTAAGATACAAATTCATTATTTAATCGGATGACTTGTTTAACTTGTACGATGCGTCGACAAAATAACATCTCGGTTATACAAGTAAATAATGTTTTATTATTCAGATATACTAACATTACTAGATATTATATAGGGCTTGCGGCCGGATTTCGATTACAACAATATTAACATAAGGCCACATTATGGTGTAGGAATGTGTACACTCTATTCGTTCGCCTCATAGTCCGATGGGACGCTTTTTGGCCACAACCGGCAGTGATCAAGTGCAAGATTGCGTTACCGCCACTGTCTTAGGTATAACTTCCAGACTCCAGGACTATGTTTTATGACTGTATAGTAAATTTGATTAAAATTCAAACAAGAAGTGCATATAACTACTATTTGTATAGGTATAATAATTACTTTGTTAAACTATTGTTCACATTTGTATTAATCACACTTAAACTAAAATTCTTTCGAAATAACAGCCTTTACTTAAGACCTATAATTGACTATCAATTTGTCTGTAAGCTATTTGCTCGGTGTTATATGGTAATCTTCAGGAAGCGAGCCTACTCTCTTCTTAATTTCACTTTGTTGATAGTGTAGCTGTCGGCGGTGAATATTGCCAACCCATCTAATCCCGCGGAGTGCGAAGAAGTCTGTTCGAGGGAATATCCGTGGTGTTACCGTAAAATGAGATGGATAAGTCAAAAACATTGACCCACTGACTCATCTCCTTATACCCTAACACCACAGATATGTACTAGAGAACGGGCAGCAACGTTTCTTTGCACACTAACCATCATACTGCGGTCGCCAAACCATCCTCCAAGCTTGGCGATTATGTCATGTCACATGATTCTTGGGGAAGGTTCCAGTCCAGACGTCATTCGACTGACAAGATGACTTGCGTTTTTTTTTAAATCTGGTTTACGGCTCTGGCTTCTTTGGCCTTATGAGCTTTCAGTAAATACATTTTTATATCATTTTTTTTCGTCATTGAGTCAATGTCAATTAAAGTCCGTCACAATCAAGTCATACATAGTCCTTGCCCCAGTAAAGCAGTGAAGACTTTACAGAGGCTTATATGGAGTTTTAGATTCAACACAGAAAATCGCAATTCACGGCAATATGGCACTTTCCTTCACTTGTGTACACATACAAAATAAAAACTCGAATTTACACCAGTTTTTGAAAATGAAGCAATGCCCCGATGCGTCTTTTTCCGCGTTAGCGCCAAAACCCCAGATGATTTGCGGTCCCCCTAGTGTTGCCAGTTTCCATGGGTGGTGGTCATCACTTCTCATAAGGTGGCTGACTTGCTCATTTGCCTTGGTATTTTATGTAAAAAAGCTGTTAATAAAGGGTTTTCTGTATTAACATTCAAAAGCATCATATTTCATATGTGTGACATTGAAAATCATAATAGTTTATAATGAGTTAACGGACTCCAGACCGGTTATTGAATGTTTATATTTATGGCGTTCACTATAGAAATGTGGAAAGTATGTTTTTTTATATGTAAATATAGCTCGGTGGCAGGTCTCATGTATAATGCAACCGCTATGTCATGAACATTTGTCGGTTGTGCCATTTCAGACCGGTACCTACTCCCGTTTGTTTAGTTTCTACTAAATATATGCTCTAAATGCAGCTAAATTTCATTCGTAAATATAATTTCATCGCCCACAATTCATGTTTAGATTTATATTTCATACAAACAAAATGTACAGTTAGCAACAAAAGAATATTCGCAGACACTAATCTATACCTATTCGGACCGTCTCGGACCACTGGATTGATTTGTTTAACACTATATTTAAGCTTGTATAACCAATAGGTATCCTTATGTTAAATAAGAAGGCTTACTATTATTACATTTATTTATTACTTTATGCACATACATTTGTAAAAAGGGCGACTTAATGCCCACACGGCATGATAGGAGCACGTAACATAAAACTATCAGAAAGTAATAAAGTAGGAGCTATACTAAGAGCTGTCTATTAATAGTAAAAACTGGACTACACAATACTATACTATATTATGTAATAGTAAACTATACAATCCAATCATGAAAACATATATTAAATTTATAACTGGGGTAGTCCCTGCTAGCTATTTCCGAAGTAAATGCTCACGAACTTTTCTTTTAAAAGAGAAGCAACTCTTGGCCACCTTGATTTTGAGAGGATGCATTCCACTGAAGAATAGACTATGCAAAGAAAGAATATTGGAAGAAGTAAGAGCGGTGAGATGGACATTGGAGGAAACGAAGAAGACCGAAGATTTTACAGTGGGAGAGATAGATATATAGACTCGGAAATTTAATATAGTATCTAACATTATAGAGTAGTAAATAGCTCTATAACAATTAACGTAAATATTTAAAACGTTTTAAAATACAAAAGAATCCCACTGAATTGCTTGCCAATATTATGATAGAAATATAAAAATCAATATGGCAACATAAATAAAGAATGACTGTTATTTTTTTTTTATTCTGGATGGGTTTGCGTTTACCACGATCTCACCTGATGGTAAGTGAAGATGTAGTCGAAGGTGGACCGCGCGTACCCATAAGATGCCTGTTCACTCTAGCCTTGAATAAACCCATGTTGTATGAGTCTGGAAACATGTCGTTCGGGAGGGTGTTCCACTGCTTAGCCGTGCGTTTATTATAATAATACAGTCGTTAATTGTTCTCTGATCATGCCAAATTATAGCAGTCGCCAATTTGTACTATTGTGGCTGGTATATATGCAGCTTGGCGTATTTAAAAATATTGTAATCATTCTTAAAGTGACTCCATCATTATCCATCATATCATAGTGTAATATTTTTATTTGATTTCGCCTTATATAATCATTACTAGTTTATCAATAGGAACTTTTTTTTTCGGGACTAGTCCCTCCCTCTTACCCACCAATGCAACTCCTGTAAGCCAGGATCAACAGTGGCAAAATTGAACTACTGAAAGTACAACGGTGGGGTTTTTCATAGCATAAGTGGCATTGACTGTACCTTGTTCATACATACACTGTTTAACTAGATAGATCTGCATAGTAATTAGTAAATAGTTCCTACTCGTGTATTTTTGTGGCTGACCGTACAAGTAGGTTTGTATCCATTTTCAGTTTTAAAATTTACTTATACTGAATTTTTAATGAAGAAGCCTTTTTTGTGCAGGCTTCCGGATGTAATTAATTTTTCGAACTTTAATAAGCTTGGTGATGTTGAAAAATATCCGCGCTTAACAAGTTAATCCAACTAATTATTGTACAAAGTAAATTAGAAAGAGCCTCGTAAATCATTCCATCCACAGGTCTAATCCATGTAACGCCGCAAGGCTTTCACGGAAACACAATAGCGCTACGACTATGTCCCTGTCTGCTATATAAAGATAAGTAAGTCAGAAAGGGATGGAGTTCATTCACGAAAAACGAGGCCGTAATTTGCCTGCACGAAAATTTGATAATAAATCATAATAGTTTTAGACAGAGCATGGTAAAAAATAAACCAATTTGGAAAGTGAATTGTAAGGCACGGCGAGCACCGCCGCATGGGCTGTTATTAGACCAATTATGTTATTATGTTCGCCGTATCTAATCCGAAAAACTAAATTGGAGTCGGCCGCTGCCGGCGAATGCCCGATAGGTTCAATAATTTCGACTTTTGGGTCGCACGAAATTCGTTGCGGAAGCAATAAGAAACACGAAAATTCCGAACGAAATAGTTACAAATTATCCAATAATATGTAGTTGCGAGCGAAATATCGATCAGTGGATAAAAAACCGGTCGCTCTCTAACATATTTTGAGACCCTATTTCGCTACGGTTCATAGTTTAGTACAAATTAAAAAAGGGTGCATTATTGCAGTGCATATTTCAAAATGTACATTTCATAAGCAGCCCCGCGTCGCCCTTTGATATCCCTCACTTAACTCATATTTCATTCAATATGACCATAATTGAAGTGATCGTCGAGAGGTCATGAGAATAGGACACTTATTCCTGATGCGCGAGAGTCGATAGTAGGTCGATGTCGCGTACGTAGATAAGAAACGTGGTATGAACGATTGCCTCTTTCACAATTTGTATCTTTAGCATAGTCTGTTGGTAAAACAGGTTTTTCTCGTGTGTTTTCGTTTCAAAATGAGTCGTCCCTTTGTATTATCATAGTATCAAATATGAATACCAAATAAGGGTTGGGACAAAAGAAAAAGTGACAACTTTTTTTAATTTATGCGCAAACGAGTACATGAAAACGTAATAATAGGAGCGTGTTGGTATATATTAATGTAATAATTCTCTTAGGGCGTTCCTAAAGTTGTCGGGTGTTATTTTTCTAAAATTTCACGGTAGATACATCATGTTGGGCTCGTGGAAAGTAAACGTCTTCATTACTGAGTGGATACGTTTTGTTACTCCATGACAGTTTCAATAATTTGTTTGACAATAGTGAACAGTGAAAGCAAATGAGTTTTTATCACATTTTATCCGGTCAAAGTATTAGTTTAGGTTGTACTTAACGTCAAATGAAAACTTATAGAATTCCTAATTATATTATTGTGTTGACAGAATAAATGACAAACCTTGAGATTACCTACTACGTATGTACGAAAATTAAAAAGCGTAGATATAATCGACTACTTCTGTAACAGAATCTATTGGGAAAGCAGCGTAGAATACGTTTGTACGTAATTTCATCAGGTAAACAGTTCCGTTACCCATAAATATCCGCAGCAACCGTTCACCTCAGTGTTTACCGATTTTTATCTAAGTGTTTATTTTTAAACTGACTCACTCGAAGGAAACGTAATAAAATATTTCTTTTTATTATTTACTCACTGGCTTTATTCTATTCCGTGTATGAGTTACGCTTCTACGCTGGGGTAGGTAGGAATAAAGAAACTGTAATACAATAAAAATGGAAGTCTAAAATCTGATCAATTTTACAAGTTAAAATTTAACTGAAATTATAGAAGTAATTTCCAAGGACCTGCACATATCCAAATAATTTGACGGTCACCGTAGCCTAGTTGGTAGTGCTCCTGCCTACGAAGCTGGTGGTCCTGGGTTCGAATCCCGGTAAGTGCAAATATTTGTGTGATGAGCACGAATATTTGTTTCTGAGTCATGGATGTTTTCTATGTATTTAAGTATTTATCTATCTATATAAGTATGTATATCGTCGCCTGGTACCCATAGTACAAGCTTTGCTTAGTTTGGGGCTAGGATGATCTGTGTGACATTGTCCCCAGATATTATTATTATTATTAATTAAAAAGTATAGAATTTCAGACGTCTCATTTAGTGTATGAATTTAATTCTGGCGACTTTTGTCAAGTAACGAATAATATGAATTATAAGCGATACCCAGCCAATTGCAAATTATAGAAAAAAAATGTAACTAACAACCGGTAAAACATCTGAATATTACAAATGTGGACGAAATAGACATTCTTATTAAGAACAGATTATTATGATTATGTATAGTTTTTCTGTCATAATAACTAATACATGAATATTATAAGCCGAATAATATAAACCTACATTTTAATTTGAATTATTTTATTGTATCCTACTAGGTTGGGTTGGTGATTATGGCATATCCCTCCAAGATCATTCTTGGGGTAGGCTTTTGTCCAGCAGGTGGACTTCTTATAGCTGTTATGATGATGATGGTGATCATACTAAATTTATTTAAATAAGATCCATAACAATATTGTCTGCACGTGTGGCGTAGCGGCTAAGACAGTCACCATGCCGCTCCGTGTCGCGGGTTCGAGTCACGCGCCGGACAACTATTTGTGTGATCCATAAATAGTTGTTCTGAGTCTGGATATAATTTGTGTCCGTCTATTATATGTTTGTAAAGTACCCCGTGACACAGGGATAAAATTCCCTACTGCGGGCGTTGTCTTTAAATAATATATATATATATATATATATATATATATATATATATATATATATATATATATATATATATATATATATATATATATATATATATATATATATATATAAATAAGATGTGAAACTTATAAAATAGTCAGTTTTAAGAAAGCACAAGATTGGGTAAGTGGACCCAATCTTGTGCTTTCTTAAAACATGCGTTTAGCTTTGTTAGCAAAACAAACAACAACTTATTATTATCTTAATGGTAAAACCGTTGGGCTGTGGAACTACTGACCTTGAGTTACAACCACAAAGATTGACTTTTCGAATTCATGCGCGTATTAGAAATTAATTAACTCGCACTTCAAATGGTTAAGGAAAACATCTTGAGGATACCTGCATTACTGAGAGTTCCCCAGAAATCTTCTTGATGACTTGTGAAGTTTGTTAACCCGCTCAAGGCCAGCGTGGTGGCCCTACTCTGATTGCAGATCGGTTGCCTGGAAGAGATAGCTTTTATCCCGCCGATTGCATTGAATTAAGCAAATTAACTTGTTTTTGTCCACTGTTTTTTTAGGGTTCCATAGCCAAATGGCAAAAATGGGGTGTCTATGGATAGGTCCTCAAAAATTATATTGAGGTTTCTAATATCATTTTTTTCTAAACTGAATAGTTTGAGAGACACTTCCAAAGTGGTAAAATGAGTGCCCCCCCCCCCCTGTAACTTCTAAAATAAGAGAATGATAAAGCTAAAAAATATATATGATGGACATTACCATGAAAACTAACAACAAAAATGAGTTTTTTTTTAATACGTCATAAATCGTAAACCGCAATTTGCTTACATTTAATCAACTGAAATACTACGGAACCCTTCATGGGCGAGTCCGACTCGCACTTGGCCAGTTTATTTTAATGACAACTCTAGCTCTAGACAATCTAAACGCTGTGTCGCGGGGTACTTTTTAATTTCTTTCTTTCTTTAATAAATAGGTTTTTTTTTTTAATTATTGTTTACTTAGAAAGAGAGAGCGGAGCTAATTTATTATTCGCATTAATAGTTTTAATTAATGCTAGAGAAATACATATCAGTATTAAAGTATGTTGTATTTATTAATTTATTGCTCTGATAACTTACTCGGTGTTAAAGGTACATCGTTTAGATTTCAAGTAATTAATTACGTATATTTCGATAAAAGTAATTGAAATAAATAGCATAGGGTTTTAACCGATTGGTTTAATGTTTTTTGTGTTTGTGTGTGAATGCGATTTCGCAATGTTGTGTACCGATTTTTTTAATATATTTAATCAGATAACTGATATACTACTTTTCTTTTGTAATTACATACTTATATAGATGAAAACACCCAGACTCAGGACAAACAGATATGTTCATGCATTCAAATATTTATCAAGGGAATCGACCCCACGATCTGCAGCGTGAAAGGGCAGTAATCTACCGACTACACCAAAAATCCTATAATTTATTTGTTTTATACAAATATTAAAAAAAAAACATTATACAATACACAGTAAGTATGCATTTCTTAGCCGATCGAGTACCAAATTCATGTGTTTTATTCAACATACAGAAAAATTTTTCAGCAGTCAATACTTCACAGTGAAGTTGTCATACTAATTCAAGTTATTCATTTAAAATAAAAATTAATAAAAGTACATTTTTAGAAAACAAAACACTACTTTCATTTTTATTATTTCCTGTGTAATCTAGTCCATAATTGCACACGTCTCGTATGCCCATTTTGTTTTGCTCACGATTCTTATTACGTACCTCTTTATCGATTATATTATTCCATCTAAATATTTTAACTTGAAACTAAAATGTATTGACACAAGATTACATGACATAGATTATAAACCAATTAGTAAACATCACAAAATTACAAATGTATACAACAAAACACAGTACACAATAAAAAACTTTACAAAGTAAAGGTACATTGACTTAGGACAGTGCAAAATAATATTTTGTTAACCAGAAAGGGCAACCAACCAACCCATATTCAGTTCTAATGTAATAGGCATACGACTCAGTTTCTAATAAAAAGGGTTGGTGAATGTATTAAAACGGTCTTCAAAAACATGCTCGTAAGATAAAACTGAACTTGACCACTATACTTACTTATACTGCACTGACCCATTTATCTCTAGAATAGGCACTCCTGACCCTGTCGGCGTATCGCTAAGGATGATAATAGTTGTCAAAGGCCAAAGATATAAAGCCAACGACTTTTTGAAAATATTTTTTCCTTGATTTGTGATAAGAAATAATAATAAAAAAATCACGATGAATTACGCCTTTGCCTGGATACTTATAAACTTAGCGGCATTGTGGACTTTTTTCTTAATTATGTTAGATTTGTTACAGCCGAAGTGCGTAACCAAAATTAGTTCTATTTTTGAAATTAATTCCTACCATTGGGAGGGAAGTAATTACTATGAGTCTTTACCGCCCAAAGGTGGGAAGTAGCACCTTCCACACCCTACTCGGATCATATAAACACTTCTTCCCGAGTATGACAAATCAAAAATTACTTCTATCGGCAGTTTTCAAAGGCTGCCCCGCATGTTTTTTTTAATTGTGATATTATGGTAATGGTTGCCAAGATTAAATTAAATATATATGTTAAACAAGACTTGTTTCGTATAGTATTATTAATACATAATAGTAATCTAAATTTGATTATAAATTAGTGTAGTTTGAATCTATTATTTTCATAGCTTCAAAATACACTAATTTATAATCAAATTCAGAATACGAGCTGTGCCTTTTATCATGTCAATTTGTCTGCTATATTCTCGTGATTGAAACAACACACCTCAAAACATACAAACTGACACAATATATATAAATTAATAATAAATAATAGGCTTAAATATAAGTAGTATTACACTGTCTGACTAACAGCGACCAGAGGACGGGCGGCAGCATCTTTCTAAATACTCATCATGTCAGCCAAAGGACGTCCACTGCTGAAATGCAAAATAATGGGTTGATATGCCCCAATTGCCACACTTGGCAGATGGTTTAGCGATCGCAGTTTGATGGTCATAGTTCACAGAAAAACGCTGCTACACGTTCTCTGGTAGGTATTCCCTCGGTCGATTTCTACGCCCCCCACGGGATGAGACGGGGTGATGATATTCTATGCCATCACCACACAGAAAAATTCTATATACTATGCTCATCATACTGCGATCACCAACCAATTATGGCACAACCAGTATTCTTGGCCAGGCCTTTGTTCATCTGTGGACGTAATTCGGCTGACATAATGAAAATAAGTGGGGTAACAATGTAACATACATTATTTCATTATATCCATTAAACTCACATAAAGCAATTATACATATCCCTTTACATTATGACGCTGTCGTATAACACTTCCAATTTAAAATCAAAACCAGCAAACTCGTGATTAAAACGTATACATATCAAGTTATGTGCTAAAATCATGATAACATTTGCCACAGCAATTAAGATACATAAGTATTAAATTTAAACAAAACATGTTACACGTGAACTCTGTGCGTCTTTAAAATATATTTAAATAAGGAACAAGATAACGTTCCATTTTTAACTGACCGTTTTCTTTTTTGTTGCAGGTAAGAAATAATTCCTGGCCGAAGGAACTTGAGGAAATATGTACGAAATTCAAATTGCGAATTATGTTATTCTATGTGTGTGTGTGAAGTGATCGTTTGTTTTGTCACGTGTCTACCACACCATTATTAGTTCAAGTACATTCATAATAAGGTCGTTATTCAATTCTCCAAGATGTGAACTGTTTACACGACACACGTGTTATGGTAAGCGACAGCTGAAAATCAAAGGGAACAGTGTCTCGCTTGGTCAGAAAGGTAACTTTATATTAATTCATATAATATATTAAAATATTATAAATCTTTTTATTAGCTCTGGTTATTATTATTACACAAGTTTTAAAATAAGCGAATAACAAAAGAGGCAAAATGATTTCAATTGCTGTACTTGATAAAAATGATATTCATAAATCAGCTCTACATAGAGACGTAAAAATTAGGGTGACCTCACACTTCTCAATCTGAATTAATTAATAAGGCGACTCTAGTCGTAGTGGGTATTTGCTTATCAATCTGTGATATTTACAAAGACTGAATGATGTCTAAACAGTGAGCAAAGTTCAACCGCTGAGAGTCGGACAGAAATGACTTGCTTGATTCCAACGATAGCGGCAGGGGCACATCTCTTCATAGCTTTTCCCGCCCATACGTAGAGCTGCGCTACATGCATTCGCACGCATTCGGCTAATCTCACATGTGATCAGCCACATAGACGCGCTTAACCAACCATTTTATAAAACCGATACAGTCCCAACTCCGTTTTGCAGTTAGGCATCATTTCGTCTGGCCGCGTTAAAAGCACGCTGCATGTTCGCACTCCCACCCGCCACAACACAGACGCGGCTCATGTATGAATCACGCGGTGTGTATGTGCGGGTGCCCGTACGTTCGCGCTCCGCTGGAGCCTGTCAGTGTGTTGGTGAGCATCGGCACACGTGGACGTGTCTATGTGTGCAGGCCCACTCATGGCAGCCGACTATGACGGCTCGTAGATTTGACAGCTAGCTCAATGCGGGTTCAGACGTTCATTATTCGCCGACCGATGTAATTTTCGTGAAATACTCGTCAGTTTTATTTATGTATACGATAAATATATTAGTGTTGTGACGCGGTATGTGATAGTGTTTTGTTAAACTTAATTTTTGCGCGAACTTGAACTTGCGTGTTTCTTCGTCATTGGAGTCAGCCCAAATTGATGATTGATTTGTGACATGCCTGGTCTCAAGGAACGTTTATGATGCTCACAATTAGATACGGCTTGTTTGAAATCTGTTTGAGGGGTAACGGAATGAATAAAAAAACTTCGAATGTTTCCCAGTACAAACTAAACGGAACGAAAATACATTCGATGACCGGAAAATATAAATAAAGTTGAGTCTTCAACAAGTGCCTAAAAGACAATAAAAATAGAAAATATGATAAAAAAGAGGTGATATTTATATTTTTGTTTGCATTTATTTTGATTCTTAGTGTTTAAGTATTGGATATTTTTGTAAACAGTGATTATGAGTAGGAGTTAGCAAATGGATTGAGTGATTTTATACGGATTATGTAGAGATTCCTATTGGAGCATATTACTGCGCAAATATTATTGGTGAGTGAAAACTATTACTTATATTTTTTTATTGAACTAATATCAAAAGGAATTAATAGAGTTGAGATTTTTATTAACTTTATAGAACAAAATAGTAATAAGTAATATCTACTTTGAAATAAATAAGGAAAATATAATATGAACTTTGACTAAATAATTTCCTGTTTATATGTTGGTTTATGTTCTACTATTATAAGGAATATATCAATGAAATTAATGCTAATTTAATTCCCTGATAGTCATTAATATATTTTTTATAAAGAATAACTTAGTAAGTACACACGAAGTTTATTTACTAAGTAACAATAAGAAACAGTCGCTTAATAAATAAATATTCCATTTGTTTAATAATTTACTTTAAATATAGTTGCTTTTTAATTAAATTTAAGGAATATATAAAAACAATTAATACTTTTAAAATGTATATAATAATGATCTTATTAATTGATGAAATATAAAGATATGTTTTTTTTCTAATGGTATTTAAATTTGTATAATTAACTTTTGTCATCGGTTTGACTGATTTACCAACAATCTTGCCATATATAGGACGACCAGTGTCGGGTTAACTTATTATGGATATGTTTTCTTATGTTTTAAAAAAATGCAAATACTTGGAAATTTAAATTCATTACAAATTGTTATTATAAATTACTACCAAAACGTCAGCGTAAAACCTCAAAACGAATATGAAAAATTAACGAAACGGAAATATAAAAATGCAAATGAAACAAAACAGCTGTATCGAACGAGAAAGAAAAAAAAAACACGTCGCCAAGATTAATAGAGACATTAACGCAAATAAGCATAAATTTTATTGTTTTCTTTATATCAACTGTTGCTGAACCCTGGCCATCCTTTTTGTGGGAGTCGCCGACACAGGTACCCAAAAAGGTTTTGTGCACATTAATCAAAATCGTTAGCTTATCCTTTTAAATGACTCGATGGAATAGAGACGTAGGTGCAAGGGGATGAAGTGTGGCACCGCCCTAAGAAACGTCATTAATCAACGTTACACGTCTTTATCTATGTATCTTGCGCATTTTATTGGTACGTATTTAGTTCAATTCTGTTTGATGTTGACACATTTATGTGCTTACTAACTACGCCCCGCGGTGTTTCCCGCGATTCCGCAATTTATCCTAGCCTTAGTGTTAATTCAGAGTAGGTATAACCTATATCCATTCCGATTTTCATCCATATCCGTTCAGCTGTGCTGTCTGATGGAGTAACAAATTTCCTAATATACAAACCTTCACATTTTTAATATAAGTAGGATTAACAACTCATTTTAATTTATGGGCATTTTGCAAAACAGTATTGGCATTTATGACTCACCATTATCAAATTAAATAATATATTACACAATACTTAGTAAAATCATAAAACTGAGCCATATTTTATCTTAATAATAAAAATATTTGGATATCAATGATTAGCGTCTAATAATCTGTTATATATCATTTATGTTAATTAAAATCTCATTTGTGTCAACAACTCGGTTTTTAACCGCCAACACATAAAATTTTAATCTGTGAATATGTGTCTGTCTGCGGCATCATACCTTCGAAACTCATTGACCAATTTTAAAACTTTTTAATTTATCTGAAAGTTAATTTTATCGTAGTAGCTCTCATCTATGGTTCATGAAAATCCGTTAAGCGGTTGAATAGATATACATCATTTATTGTGGAATAAGTTTCAAACGAATATCGATGCAACCGAGTGTTCTTTTTCAAATATAAATTTTTGCTATACTTTTACATATATACACGAGTGTATCCCAAAAGGGTAGGCAGAGACAACGGAATTCCATTGGCCACGATACTTTTATATGATGAAAACATAATACATCTTTGACTATGTGTTATGACATCATGTCCAAATTCAACCTTTATGAGTTTTAATTGTCCCAATATAGACACGAATTATGTTTTCCACATGCTTTAATCTATTTCACAAACGTATTTAGGTATTTAAATTCTAAATACAAACGCAATAATTTGTTATACAAATGTACATAGATATTAATTATAAGGTAAAGTGCGTGGGGTTGGGATGCAAGGTTTTGTGACGTTTTGTTATTTATCTATACAGTCGGCAAATAAGCATACGGCCCGCCCGATGGTTAGCGATTACCAATTGGACACTTCCGAATACCTGAGGTATTTTCAGTTAGGCATTTCTCGCTGATGCCCTTTGGGTCCCATATGGCATCACAAGATTTAGTTATAATGGCTGTATGCGTATTGTAAGGCTCGCTAGATGAGCTATTTTTTTACCGAATGCACTTTGTGCTCATTCTTGTATCCTGGGATTAATTTCCTGATCTATTTATTTAACAAATATGGTGGCCAGTCACAGTGGAGACCAGTCATTTTCATGACATATCTATTTATAGTTCGCAAGTGTGTGCGTTGCTAACTTGTTTATTATGTTTGTTTACTGTTTTGACCAAAATCTACTATATTCCTTTGTACTGTGATATCTATTCCAAGGGGTCACAAATTAATCAATATTTGGATCCCAGCAGTCGAAGCATTAGTTAGGCAAATGGATTGCTACATTTGACTGAATATCAACTTAATCATTGTGCCAATTAAACTCATTGCGATAAATCAACTGAAAGGTCAATGGCTAAAAATTAAGCCGTCAAAACTGGCTCCAAGAATTGATCCAAATACATGGACGTAATGAAACTAGGCGGAGATTTCGTAGCGGCTATTACTCTAACGGTCCCTTTCACCGCTATCTTTTGACCATCTGATGAACTGCTTTTTTCAACTGCCTTAATAAAGCGAGCAGCATGTAAGATTGTAATGTTCAGTAGACCCGTAGATTTGGTCGGCGATAATGCGCCGTGACTATGCGGTCACGACTTTCTATGAGTGGAACTTAGATACCGCAGTGTATTTTTGTCTTAGATTTTTATAAAACCCTTTGGCGTTGCGCTTATTAAGAAAGCGTATGGAGAAGTATAAACTATAAACACTAGAGTTTCGAGACCTATTTTAGACTAAAATCCTCCTCTATTTAAGCACTACAATATATAGTAGTGGTGTAGTTTAAGATTTTTACACGGCTAAGTAAAGACTATGTATACTAAATTGCCTCTTAAATTTCAATCTTATTATACTTATCTTACAGTAGCTATTGAATATTAGTTTAAGCAATTCGTTATACAACTTTAAACGTCTGTCAAAAATTGATAAAAAATATCCGATACCCAAAACATATGAGCAGACGAAAATGATTACGCCCACCTTTATATCGTTAATTTAATATCATTCGTTTATGTCATCGGCTTTGACTAACAGAGCAGGCTTCTCATTAAATATTTTAATTAACTTTCGACGTTCATGTAAATGTCAAATTTATATAAATGTCCTGTCGGATGTGTGGTCACATGAGTAATATTTTGACATAGGTTTTATAGTCGACCTTTACATAGACATTTGTTACAATGACTATGTATAAATTAAAAGAAGTAGAGATAAGCATTATTATAAAACAACCGGCTTGTACTCATTAGCTGTGACGAATCGTATCGGTAACTTAGTTTAGTTTGGAGGAGACAAATTAAAGTTACAATTAACACTTAAGATATACTAACATATACAACGTAGGTACAACGAGTAGGTATAACCTCTTTATGTTACAATTAATATACAATACATAATTAAAAGAAATAAAAACCTATACACATAATTATATTTCAAATTAAGTACTATTTATCAAACCATAGAATTATTCAAAACGTCTAATTAAACCGCACATTTGAGATGAAAAAAAATCGACAGTGAAAAATGTACCCATACCAACTCAAATAAATGATTACTAAATATAGATAATAACAAGGGAATTGGCGGTTTGACATGTGAAGTTGTGTATATTAATGTGTATTATAGGCCCACACCCAGTCGTTGAAGCAAATTTGTAAAATTATCGGTCGGGCGATTTGAATATTAATCTTGAGATGCGCCAGCGCTCGTTAGATTACAAACTTTTTGCTTTTGTTTTCTGATAGCTTACAAAATCGAACATTAATCAATGTAGACGGATGCAGTTCTGATAAGTTTAGTTTCGGGTTAACAAAATATTATGATTTTTAATGTAGATGATAGATTATCCTTCTGTGAATTTTGCGCTAGAAATACTTGTATGTTTAGATATTATCATTGCCAATTTATTTTAACTCATTCTAGATGCCCAGCATTATTTAAAATATAACCTACTAATTTGATTTGCCTAAAATATCTACTACCACATATAGTTAAAAAAACATCAATAATCCGATATTCATCAACTTATATATAACAAGGTCTATAATAAATAATAAAATATCTAATATATATCATATTAGCTGCGCCCCGCGGTTTTACCCGCGGTAAACTTTATAAATTATAGCATATGTGTTATTCGGATATGTAAGCTATATTACTAGAAAGTTTCATCAAAATCCGTTCCGAAGTTTTTGCGAGAAAGAGTAACGAACATCCATACATCTATACATCCATACTCACTAACTTGCGCATTTATAATATTAGTAGGACTACGCGCGGGAACTATAATAAGTAATGAGACAACTAAAGAGGCCCTGTCCTTTTCATAAAAACTATGTTAGAAAGAAATGCAATGATATTACAATTTATTTAGTTGGTATTGCATAATTATAAAACTTTTTTTGTTGATGGATTAGATATTGTCTATGATGGCAATGTCCAATCCATCAAATAAAAAAGTTATTTACTACTTACGGGTAGGGAGGAGCTCTACAAATTGATATTTGTAAATGGTTCTGCCATTCACCCGACTACAATTCATATAGCCTACACAACATAATTATATTATAAACCACTCGTAGAACATGGTATTTAGTTGGTATGCAAGGTTCAGAGCACTCATAGGTAAACATAATATTATTATTTCAAGATGTTAAAGTGCCGTCTCCATTTTTCAAAAGAAAATACATATTTTATAATAGTATTAGTATCATACACAAATCCTAAAACGGCGTTGCGCCGTGTTTTATGTGAAATGTTTATATGATATTATTATTTACATATGAAATTATTTACAATACAGATTATTATTTTACAATAATAATCAAAAACAATACTATCTCATTAGCTTCAGGACTATAGAACACGGTGCTTACTACAGTAAATAGTCAAATATTTATTTTTAATTTTATAAATATTTTTATAGTTAGTATAACTGCGATCTTAATGAACCGATGATCTTGTGAATCGTTGGAAGCCGCTGGATGTGAAGACAGTCGATTGCAAAGACTTTTGGGGAGGCCTTCATCGAGCAGCGAACTTTCCGCTGATATGATGATAAAAGCAACATATACTGTGGCTAAACTATAGAAAAAACTATTCTAAATATGTCACGTAATTTAAATTTATGTAATTAATAGTATACACATTTGTGAGAGTCTTGGAGTCTGTATTAAGAAAGCCTAGGTTATAGATCATCATATACCAATACCCAATTTAAAAATAAAAGAAGTACAATCGACGCCACGTGCGTATAATCAAACCTTGACCTATATTAGATACTTACTCAAGTTCAAGATTATTTTTATAACCTCTATTATTTAAGTTTATTTATAAAAATCTAAGTTTTTGTTATAAAACTTATAAAATACATGCTATTTAACCCGAATAACTTTGATAATATTTTTGTTCCAATTCTAAAAAAGTAATTAGCAAAGTCATAAATTTTTATTACTTAGATATTGGTAATTATCTGTATAATTATGTAAAAGGTATAATTATGATTGTACTAAATAACTGATATGGGCAATCATGTATGTCAGTAGTTACAGATGATAAACTTTAGCATAATATTATACTTTGTAAAGATATACTCACGTATCTTCATATAACATTAAATTAAAACGCTTTTATTTACATAGACGTTGAAAGTGCTTTAAAATAGTCAAACACGTTGACTATAATTGTTATATTTGACTGGCCTGTAGGTTGTGACGCTGGCGAAGTCAAGAGGTCGTGGTTTCGATCCCTACCCAGGATATTTCTTTGTGTGATGAGCACGATTATTTTCTGTATTCGGGTGTAATTTATCTATAATATACTTGTATTTAAAAATATATAAGTATGTTTAAAAATTGTCTGGTTGCCATGTTACAGGGTCTGCTTGGTTTGTGATCAGATACCACTATGTTAGTTGACCCAAGATATTTGTTATTGTTATAATTAATTCTACGCATTTTGTTTATTGTGTTCTATTTTTGAATATGTTAATGATTACCGGAGCAAGGGTTGATTACTGTAACCACAACACTAGTAAAAGTGAACTGTGAACATCATGTAAAAACAAAATATGTTTCTGTACAGTGCTGATTCTAAAGATAACATAATATTATCATATTTATTATGAGTGCGCAATGGATCTTGCTTGCCTAATCCTACGCAACAAAATTAAATAAATCAGTTAAACCTAAAGAGATGTTAGTAACAAAACTAATTATACTTATGTAAGCATCACCTAATTAGGTACAGCGTGAGTCTCAAACGTTTGAGTTGGGTAAGACAAGACCGTTTTGAGGGTGACCGGACACTTGCAGACCTGTTTGTTTTGTTTATAAATGAAGATATTATATATATACTATATGAGATATACAACAGTAGTACTGTGGCGTACTAGAAGTGCTGAATTCGCAAGCCAAGCGCGGTGACTATGGCAAACCACTCTAAATGGCACCGGCAAACTTTCAGGGGAGGCCTATATTAAGCTATGGGCGACATCGGGCTGATTATGATGATGATGATGATGAATCTTGAATTGGTATAAACGGTAACGTTAACGGCTTTGCATAGGCTAAATGTGTAAAAACCACATTTTATTTTTGTACTAAGATGTATTCCAAACATTTTTTCGAATTGTAAACAAAAGAGAAGTTGTGCAACAGATTTGCACGAATTTTGATACGTTCATATTTTAAATTAATCTAAAGGATTTGGCTACTACAAGTTGTTATAAAACAACCCAGTGTTTTGTTAATTGTAGCCTAGTACATTAGTTTAAATAATACTAAAATTTACAAAGGTCGTGCAAATCTATTCCACAACTTTTCTTTTGTTTACATTTTTATAAATATTTCCGATTTTGACACAATAAATAAACTGTGTTTAGCGCACATTAAACCCTATCCAATGTCCTTAATTTGCAAACTGAATACAGACATAAATTATTTAAAATTAAATGCACACATTAATATAAATGTTTCAAATATAATGAATATGCCGCAATTTGAAAGAAAATCTTCTGTAAAATCGAGAATCAAAAGAAAAATTCCTAAAATAGTTGTTCAGCGTCTTAATTATTAAAATAATTGTTTATTTATGACGTCTAATTGATATCAGTGGTTAAGTTTAAGATTAGAAAATAATCGGTCCCAGTTGTATACATTAGACAGCAATCGTTACGCCATGTCGGAGGCCTACTGGGCGGGTTGAACAACTCTGACACTAGGGTAACCACTGCCCATACGATAAGTAAGTAAGTAATTTAGTTAGAAAACAACTGTGCGGCCTGCCTGTTATAAACATATTGCTGTGGGCTCACTCACGCGTTATCAACATTTCAGAAACCTTTTTGAAGGTTCCCTTATTTGAAGGGCCTCTTTATTGCGTTGCTATATTTACAATAATCTAAATCCACCATAATAATGGAACAACAGTCTTTCAAAGCCTTGAAATTATGTTGCATCTAATTAATGATAGTGATAAAGCCCATATTCCCTGACAAAAGTAAATAAACGCAAATTTATTACTACCCGAAACTAGACAAATTGTACATTTCAATAAAATTACTATCTCATACATTAAACAGATAAAACAATAGTTTTGTCCATTATTTAAATATAAATAAGGTGACAATTGTTTTATTGTGTTTGACCAAATCTAATTCTGATTTGATGTTTTAAATATAATCTGATGTTTGTTACGAATTCTTGCGCACATAGAGAACATTATATAACACGATGAATGGGCACTATGGTCACGCATGTTGAACTGAAGGGTTCGTTTGATTTCCACGATAAGAATACTTTATGAGTATTCGTTTTTCTCGTTGGCTTGTAATGTAATTGGTATATTTCCTTTAACATATAACGAAAAGCTAGTAACCGCTCTGACTTGACATTTGAACTTCTAAAAACCCACTTCGTAGCTTGTAGTCTAATTTCGCCCATGGTTTGAGACCCTGTTCAGGTTACCTGGTTAACGGTAAACGTCGTACATAAATATACATAAATAATAATAATTAGACACTTCTATAAGACTAAGAGCTTTATATTATGCTTGATTAAAAGTTATGTGAGACTTAGTGATGTTGAATCTCAAAAGCAGTCGATACTACGTCAACTTACACGCTTTAGGCTTGTTACTTGTCTTTATTACGTATGTAATAAGAACGGTTATCGTATTGCAAGTGTATCCATCCATGTGAAGACGGTTACACTTTATATAAATTAAAGATTCATTACTGTCAGCTATAAAACCCAAATATAAAATCTATCAAAAAGTAGAGTCGATAAAATATAAAAGAAATAAAATGTGTTTGATACAATTACTTTTTTGTTACAGAATGCAATTTTATGAAAAATATATTTCCAAGTCAATCGAGTAGTTTGGAAACATATAAACTAGATAAAATTGGGATAAAATTGGGACGCTCTGTCCTTTTCACGTAGAATGACTGTTAATATGGAGTTTATATTATTATAGAGGTTGCTCCAAAATTAATGACGTCCAAAAGTAAAGCGTGTTCTTTATTTAATTCCTAAAAAACTCTTAGACATGATTCAAAAACCCGTTATAATACAGGTATATACTGATTTACTTTACCACAAAATATAAACTAAAACAGTGGCACTTTAAATATTGGCAGTGATAAGTAGAGACAGTGTCGACGTTACGGTAAATGTGACTTATAGAGGATTATTAAAACTAACCGGTTATTAAGTATTAATGCCTGGTTGATAAAACGACAAATTTATTGACATTATCATTAAACTGCGAGTGTCACTATTCACACGAGATGTGCTTAAGTATCAGCAATTATATAGACAGGAAGTATGAAATAAAATATATCATAGCTTTTAAATACTTGTATATCTCTATTATGACATACTGGCTGTGTCCCGCGGTTGTACCCGCGTTAAACTTTATAAATTAAAGCCTATGTTATTATCCAGGGTGTCTTCTATCTCCATACCAAATTTTATTAAATACGCTTCAGCTGTTTACCCATGAAGAAGTAACAAACATACACACAAACACACTCACAAACTTTCGCCTTTATAATATTAGTGTAATAAACTTAATAGGTACCAATACGTCAATTATAATTACCTATCCTAACTATAATGATACGAGAATCTCTTCTACAGCCTTCTATTTCCATTTATAAATATAACGATATTTCGCTAGAAGATATGTTTTTATACAGCGCACTTGCTTGGTTAAATCGTATACCTACTAGTTCTACGTGTGTTTATTAACCTAACCTACATTTAAATAAAGCCGTTCTTTATGACAATCATAATGTAAACACAAAACAAATACTTAAAGAAGATTGAGCTTTAGACCAGACTTCTGAAATAAAACTTTAAACGTATGGGATAGATAGAGTATAGGATAGAAAGAGAGAAAGAAAATGTGAGCTCGCACCTCTCTCTTGATATACCAAAATTAACTCTCTCTCTCTCTCTCTGTCTATCTTCACTAACCTATATCTCTCTCTCAACTTCCGTTCGCCTCGCCTGATCACACTTTTCGTCACGCATTTACAAGCTAATCCCAAGTCAAGCGTATATAAAGCAGTTTTACTTCAAAAAGAAATTAATGACATAATTCCTCCTCATAATGTTAACTCTTAATAATTGTTAATTGTTATGTCATATATGATCACTTTAATCGTAATATAAACGGCCTTGATAGAGCGTGTTGTTTTATCGAACAATTCTAACAAGTTCTAGTTCGATGAATGACTCCCACGTCTTATAATGATAGTTTTGATGGCAATACTAGATATAATAATAATCAATAGTTCGAGAAATTGTTTACTAGAAATATTGTTAAAAAAGTTTTTATTGAAGATAAGACATCTTTTCCTATTAGTTATAATATGAAGATAGCTTAATCTTAAATCACTATGCTTTAAGAGGATTAAATTTATTGGAATAGTTATTCGATGTTGTGTGTATATTTTTTTTAAATATTAGGTCCAACTTTTATTAAAGATAATATGGAAAGTCTAAGGGTGTTGTACTTCTGCTAATTGGTTGTCATTTGTACTAATTTGCTGAAAATAAATAAGCATCATGTTAGAAACTGCTGTCTAATGGGGCGCATTATATCTGCGGCAAAGTGCGACCGTCGTTATACACATAAGGTCTATCGTAAGAAAATTTAATTCATTTTTTCTAAATATACACAAAACCATTATAAAAGATCTAGTAATATATATTCGGAACAACTAAAACTGGCAGTGTATTAGTTATCCCAAAATCTCAGATCTCAAACGAGGCACCCAACGGATACTCAAATATTTTAAATACAAAATAAATTACACCCAGACACAGAACAAATATTCGTGTTCATCATGCAAAGATTAGTCTCGGGTGGGAATCGAATCCACGATCTCTGGCTTTGAAGTCACTTATCACTAGCCATATCCTATTAAATATCAGTTAAATTTAATACTTTTCTTTATAGTTAAATTGTAATACCAACAGACCAATTCAATTGTAAATCCGTTTTGTGACTGTTTACAAGGCATTTTTAAAGTCTATATGAATATAAACCATTTCTTATTTTATACTAGCTGTGTTATACTATGTGTTAATCTAGGGTATCAGGTAACTCCATACCAAATTTTATTAAAATCGCTCCAGCCGTTTAGACTTGAAGAAGTAACAAACATACACACAGACTCAGTCACAAACTTTTGCCTTTATAATATTAGTATGACTATTTGTGTTTTACATTAAAGGATTAAAAAAGAAATATACGCTACGGACCATAACTACTAATAAGTAGTTCGACAGTATACTAAAACACCTTTAATTCGTTTCAATGGATTATAGAATAAGTAATCGAACAGCAAATATATGTATTGAGTCGTGTAAGATACAAAACTGCTCCTAATGCCAATCTTATCTTTCTAACTCTTCTTTTTATAAAAATCCACAACGCACTAAGGAAGTTAATCCCTGTGTGGCGGAGTAATTTTCAAGTATATAATTAACGGAAACAGAACACTTACACTCATAACAACTATTTATGGGTCACACAAATAGTGTTACTGAACTAGTTTCACAATAACAAAGTTTGATTGATGGATCGAACTGGAATGTTATTATTCTCTACTCACTTGTTTTGTTGTATATTATTGAGACAGATAATATTAAAATAAACTCCTGTCTTCTCAAGTTTAACCCGGAATGAAAATGCTTAGCATTCCCATTTTAACTTTAGAAAAAAGTTGTAGCTATAGCAATGTCATTGCAGCTGGTACGTACAACCTTACGTAACGACGTAATGTACACATAAATAGAATGAATGATCCAAATAGGACACTAGATAAAAGAATCCCAGTGTCACAGGTTACCTCCTTTACAAACATATAATAATAATAGTATAAGCCATTATTTAGACACTTTTTACATTTTCTTAGAGATATCTTAAAACTAGTGCTGCTCTGATGAGTCAGCGACACCGACAACCTGGGGCTCTACCGGCTATATCGCCGAACATCGATTTCTTAAATGGCGTTCAAATAAATAAATGTAAAAAATTACTTAATCAATCGTTAAATCGGCTTCCATGAGCTCATGTGACGTCATAAATGGTCCGGAATTATCAACGTTGAAGCTGATTTAACGATTGATTAATCATTTTTAACCTTTATTTATTTGAACACCATTTAAGAAATCGATGTTCGGTGACTTAGCCGGTAGAGCCCCAGGTCTGTTTGCCCAACTTCGGCAAAGGCCTCCTCCATTTCTTTCCACTCTTCCCTATTTATTGCTTCCCTGGTCCATATTTTCCCTGCTGTGATCTTAATTTCATCGTCCCATCTTCGGAACTGTCCACCTCGTTTTCTTTTTCCATTTCCTGGGTACCAAAATATTGTAGTTTTATTCCACTTCTCAATACCATTATATATTCTCGATACAAACATATAATGGATCCTAAACACCCAGACTCAAAACATCTACCTACTAATGGGCTACACAAATAGTTTTACTGGGCGGGAATCGAACTCAGGCACGAATTTGCGTGACGACTGTCTTAACCGCTGCGCCATAAGTGTAGTCTTATGTGCTAGACGTCTTGAATCTCCGCGCACATCTATAATAATAATAATAATAATATCTAGAGACAACTTCACACAGATCATCCTAGCCCCAAACTAAGCAAAGCTTGTACTATGGGTACCAGGCGATGATATACATACTTATATAGATAGATAAATACTTAAATACATAGAAAACATCCATGACTCAGAAACAAATTCGATTCGAACCCAGGACCACCAGCTTCGTAGGCAGGATCACTACCATTTAGGCTACGGTGACCGTCAGATAAACCGGCGAAGCAGTGAAAAAAAAATCAAATGACAGACTCCAGGTCACTTTAAAATATAGGTTCTTATTTTAATATGTTTACGCGTATTTAGTTGCTTAAGTCGAGAAAGTCGATTGACGCTAATATAATTTACAATTACAATTTCCTTTTTATATAAAAACAAGTATGCTCAGAAGTAAAACGTCTTGCTATTTGGTAACAAGAAACAAGTTTAATTAGCATTTTGACAACTATTAATTGATTTACATACATGTTTTGTGGCGAAGTGTGATCCACATAATATGTTTATCGTTTTAGCGCAATGCAATAAAAAATGTTAAATTAACTTTCTTAAATTGGACTTAATTTTTATACTTTAAACAATTCAGTAATTCCATGTAATTCATGTATTAATACTATGAACTAATTGACTATTTATTTGATTTGATTAATACTATATACTATGACTTGACGGTCACCGTAGCCTAGTTGGTAGTGCTCCTGCCTACGAAGCTGGTGATCCTGGGTTCAAATCCCGGTAAGTGCAAATATTTGTGTGATGAACATAAATATTTGTTTCTGAGTCATGGATATTTTCTATGTATCTAAGTATTTATATATCTATATAAGTATGTATATCGTCGCCTGGTACCCTTAGTACAAGCTTTGCTTAGTTTGGGGCTAGGATGATCTGTGTGACATTGTCCCCTAGATATTATAAAAGGCGAACCATAGTAACCGATAGAAGGGGGCACGGCACATAGCTCGTAGAACCGACGCCAATGGGGCAGAAAGGCCCGCCAGTCGAGTGGCGACCACGAACCGGAAGATGCAGCGTGGGCCGGCGCCCTACAAGATGGACCAATGATTTTGTGAGGAAGCTGGAAGTCACTGGATGCAGGTAGCGGAAGGCTAACAATTGTGAAGTTCTTTGGGTAGGCCTTTGTCCAGTAGTGGGCATCATTCAGCGAATATGATGATTAAGAAAGAAGGTTTTAAGAGGGGTAGGGCACAGCGTTCATAAGAGGGGTAGAGCACAGCGTTCATTCGCTTGCTCGTTTGTCGCCTTATGCCATAAAAAAAGGTAGATACGCTAAATATCAACCCACATATACGAGTATCAAATATTCACTTGATGACTCTTATTTAAGTAGTAAATAATATTAAAATAAATATAATTAATAATTATTATAAATAAGAAAGATGGCAAATGACCTAAACAAAAATGACAATTAGCTGTCACATTTTATATGACGATACAATTTTTTGCATATCTCAAATTAATTATCTCTCACTCTCTTGATTCAGTGTCCAGGGAAGATGGTAAGTAGGTACTTCTTAAATTACATACACTATTTTTGTTACACTTTTTATAGTGCCAGAAATTTTTGGTAGCAAAACCATGTGGCAAAAGATATATTTTTTAATTATACTTATTTTTTTATTTATTAAAATAGATCAATGGAGAATTAAAAAATATAATACATATTATTATATTTCATCTGTGAAATATCAAAAAGATAAATTTTATATATTTTATATATATATATATATATATATATATATATATATATATATATATATATATATATATATATATATATATATATATATATATATATATATATATAAAATTAAACAAACGAAAGTAAATTAAATAAAGGCAGAACATGGATTGTACTATTTCAAGTTAACTATATATATGTATTTCATTCTAAGTACAAATAGATTATTTGATCCGCGACTTAAATGTGCTTACTTAAGCGGCCGGGTAAAATAAGGCCCTATTTACATAGAGACACGACTCATTTTTGAATTTCAAATGAACAGGTACAAGGATGACGATATCAAAAGTATTCTTTGAAAGTGCAGATATTCATCATAAGTGGTAGGTAGAAACGAAGTGTAGGGACCGCCCTCAATATGCATCACTCTGATCATTTATAACGTCAATGTGATTGATCGGCCAAAATCATATCCTCGAGGCGACCAATCAGAGAACAGTACCTAAATACAATAACTATAATAACCCATCATCTTGTCATATTTGTTTCTTTGTAACTATTACGTTCGACCGGTAATTGTGAAGATCTTTCGGGGAGGCCTTTGTCCAGCTGTGGGCTGTTTTGTTGATGATGATGATTACGTTAAGATTTTAGTTATTATTGAATTAAATTACCTACTAGTTGGAGGGGAGACTTTAGTTCTTGTGCTATCATCATGTTTAAACTATGTTTTATATAATGCACATTATTTACTTCTCATCTCCGAAACAGTTATAGTGCTTATTCGTGTTTTTTGCAATTTCTCACAGTATTAAATCAATATTGTACTTTACGGGCATTAAATCGGCCCAATATCCACAATTCGATTTTCTCCCTAGCAAGATCTTTTAGTGTACAAACATGATATATTTTTTACTTTCAAGCCTTTGTTAAATGATCTAACAGAAGGAAGAAGGTAAGAAAATATTAGTTTTTCGGCTAATTTTCTGTTACTTCCTTTTTGTATATTTTAACTCTAACTGCCTAAATTAAATAAGGGACCGGCATCTCAAAACACACAAGGTACCAGTTATACTTGATAACAATTTCAGTCAATCCACACCAATAAACAAAATTTCGAGCGATGTCGGAATCTCCTCAGTCTTTCAGACTTTGAAACATCAGAACATCATTTATTTCGTTACATTAGAATTATTACCTCGTAATCCCCAACGAGCCAATGAATAACATATACACATAATTTTAGGCGTCTGATTACCAGTGTGTATGATATATCTATGACGTGTTCTTCTATGGCCCATAGGGCAGTCCATTGATGAATCAGACCATGGAATATGTTTTTGCTTTTACTGTATGATCTGTTGGGAACCCACTACCAGTAAACGAATTCAACTCTCAAAGGAACTCCATAGCTAACTAGAGAGTCTCGAAAAATATGTACATTATCAATGAATCCCGAACTCGAAATGTGTGGAATCCTCTTGACAAGGCGCAGCAACTAATAAATTTTAAACATGTGTAAATGTAACCTCTACCGATGAACTGTTCGTACATACTTCCG
Source organism: Pseudoips prasinana (assembly GCA_951640165.1). NCBI lineage: Eukaryota > Metazoa > Arthropoda > Insecta > Lepidoptera > Nolidae > Pseudoips > Pseudoips prasinana. Next base: position 12,786,814 of record OX621245.1, on the reverse strand, counting down.
TAGTGAGTACATATCTATAGCTGAATAATCGAGGTTGAGCTTACACGTTGAATTGATATCGGCTGCTTAGTACAATAAGAATAATATCGATGTTATAACTAGTAGAAGTTTATTTTGATATAGGATTTTATTACTATTTGTTTTACAGCCTAACTCCTTGTGAGTATAAATAACTTCATAATTTTTGTTTAAACGGGAATTCTCATGATTTGAAAAATTTGTCACCGAACGGCAAACATGTGTAGATATCCAAAAATGTATATTTTTTGAAATTATGTGTATTTGTTTTTAATTTAATACATTTTTAATTACATGTCTATATTTTTAAAGCTAATTCCCATTTGAGGGAATTAAATCCATGTATCGCGGGAACCTTTACAAACAAGCAACTCACAAAGCACACCCAGACTCAGAATAACAATTTATGGGTCACACAAATAGTTGTCCCTTTCGGGACTCGTACCCGTTACACGATGGCGCCGAGGTAGCGAATTGATAACCGACAGCACAGCATTATAACCTCATTAGTGAGACATTGAGACCATTTAAATTTCTTTTTTTAATTATATCACAGGACCGGCTATTGTGGCGATCCTTGGGGGGAGGTAATTGTCCAGCAGTGGAAGTCTTTCGGCTGATTTGATGATGATGATGATGAAATATTTTTTCTTGTTTTTGGTTAAATGTGTCAATGTTGTTATCTACACGGCGTCAGTGCTGCTTCTGGAGACGAAAATTCAATTTTATTATTCCTGAAAATAGTCACTTTGGCTCGCCAGCTTAAAATATAACAATTGTTATAACGCCGTCATGTATAAAGTTTTAACGCATAGATAATATTTGATGTAGGTTTATACGTTCGACTAAAACCGCAAATGATTTTTCATACAAACTATTCACTAGCCTGTTTGTCAGTGAAAATTTCGGGGGTTTCACTCACACGTTACTAATCAATCTCCAACCAGATGATGGGCTCTAGCAATTAAGTTACTTCTATGTCCTTCTCTCTGGTTAAGTGCAGTTTATTGATTACAGTTAACGAAGAGGAAGTCTTATTTAATTATTTCATATGTTATATAGATATGTATTACAATCAAAGAATCGTTTATATTGAAATAAATCCTTGCCTACTAATCTGTGTAGTGGCGCATTTGATTTAATACTAAAAGCCAAAAGTTGAACCGGTCAACCTTGGGGTGTTGCAAAGTGTACATGATTGGTGCACATTTCAAATTATGACATTGTGTGTGTGGGATTCTTAAGGAACTCGGTCGAAATATGAGACGGTAAAAATTGTTGAAAGTGCTATTCATACAAAGTGCGTCAATTGATCACCATGTTTGTATGGAAACAGGGAATGTAGTACTTTATGTTCTACAGATTTTTTTTTCTCCCATTGATATGTATGTACTTAGGTATTATAAAATGGAATGAACACAAGAAGTAATCTTATAGATAAATCTATCTCGTCTAGGCTACGAGATGGAGTCCGAAATTACTTGTTCCTCAGATAAAGTGCGACAAATAATCGAAATATTTGCATGGGAGCATGTATGTGTGGGATGTAGTACTTTTTGCATATTTTTTTCAGACTAATGTTCTACAATTAATTTTTTTACTGCACACCAAAGACATATAGGTGCTAAGGTAGAATAAACTACAACAAATAGCACAAGATGCAGCCTTATCGATTGTCCTATCTCGTCTAGGATACGAGATTGAGTTCGAAAATAGGTATTTTTCCGTCAGATAGTGCTACAATTGATCGACATGTTTGCATGGGATATGGGATCAAAAAGCACTTTTTGAATATTTTACACACTTATGTGTAAAATAGATTAGATTAGATTTAGAATTTTATTGCATACCAAACACATATTATATGTACTAAGGTAGAATAAACTACATCAAACGGAATGAGCACTAGAGGCAGTTTTATCGGTTAACAAATTTCTTCTAGGCTACGATATAGAGTCCTCCTATAGTCAAATTACTTTCCCCTCTGATGCTTCAATTGATCTCAAGGGAAGAAGTACTATTTGCACATTTTAAAGACTTAAAACCATGATAATTTGTTTTATTGCACACCAAAGACATATAGGTGTACTTAAGCAGAATAAATTACATGAAATAGAATAAGTACAAGAGGCAGCCTTATCGGTAAACTGATTTCTTCTATGCTAACGCATAGAGCCAGAAATTACTTGCCCCTCAGACAGCACTACAATTAATCGGTATATTTTGTGTGGGAACAGGGGAAGTAGTACTTTTTGCACATTTGACAGACTGATGACAATTTTTTTCATTGCACACCAAAGACATATAGGCGTACTTAGATTGAAATAAGTTCAAGTGTCAGGCTTATCGCTAAAACTTACTTCTTCAAGGCAACGATTGGGGGCGTTACATCCCCGTGCTTTGAGAGTGATGCCGTCGCCGCGTTAGGCCTGTGGCTGGCCCTTTTCGGTGTTACACATGACTTGAGCACTATAATATGTCTGATGCAAATGGCCGATCTTAGTTCAGACGAAAATTACAAATTATAAATTTTATTTTGTTTATAAAAACGGAAATGAGAAATAAAATTTGTATAACTTTATAATTAGGACTTTTCCAATATGATTTGCTAATCAACATGATTATTTACAATCGGCCCAAATTTCAAGTTCCTGTTGAAACTAAATATTCATCAAAATAGTGAATCATTCTTACCGGACCGGTTTCTAATACGCTTTTGGACGGCTTAGTATATTTTATTAGTTTAATTTATTTTGCTAAGAAAAGTATCACTCTATTTTCGACACATAACGGTAGCGGCGAAGATATTAATCAAATTGACTAATAGACACCAAGTGAGTTAGATATTGAACGTCTAGACAATTTAAATTGATGTAATAAAAGTGCTCGGGGCTGAACTTTGGCCAATCTTAAGGGAGACTGGGCAACTGACTGGCCTGTTGGGTTAGTGTTTAGTGGCCCTGACTGCTAAGCAGAGGTCGTGGGTTCGATCCCCACATAGGACATATAGGTGCGATGAGCACGGTTGTTTGGGTGTAATTTATCTATAACTGGCTGTGCCCCGTGGTTTTGCCCGCGTTAAACTTTATAAATTAGCACAGCTCCTCCCCCGTAGGTGATAGCGTGATAATATGTAGACAGACAAAAATTCTAAAAATAATATTTTTGCTTTGATGTCAGTTGTGGATCACGTCCCAAGTATCCTTTAAAAAAACATTCAATGTACAGTTTTGACTTTCCTACGATTTTATTATATATATATATATATATATAGATATGAATGTATTAATAAATATATAAGTATGTTTATCATAGGTTTGTTTGCCATAATACACGCTCTGCTTAGTTTGTCATCATATGAGCGTGTTAGTTGTCCGAAGACTTTTATTTTATATACTCACAGATTATCATTTTTATATACTCATCTAATACAAAAGTTGCCGACGAAGGAGTACCTACATAATTATTATTATGTGTACATGCAACACTTCTAGACCCGACGCCGGCGGCCACGATCATTGCCCGTCTCTATAATTTCGGCCTTTGCCTTATTTTTTTTTAATCGGTCCGATCTCTGATTGCGGCATTCGGCGTGTAGATCCTTGGAATTTTATCCAACTAGTGATGTGGTGATTCACAATCGAACGTGTAAACGGTAATATTTAAAAACTGTTGATGTGGTTTGTGCCGTTTTTAACCGACTTAAAAAATGGAGGAACTTGACTTGGACTGTTTTTCGTATTAATAACCAATTAGTTCAAGATGGAGTTTATCAATCTGAATGTGCCTATGTTGTTGTCTTTTTATATGCATGTTACACGATTTGCCCTTTTTTTGAGAACTTTAGTTTTATTCGATTATAGAGAAGTTGAACTCAGTTTTATGTTTTTAAAAACAGTTATATATGTATGTTGCGCTAATAGTCCAATGTTTGTGAACTGTTTGATATGTTCTTTTTATTCAGTAAGTGAATTTATGGCTAGGTTATGAATGTTTTTTCAAATGAGCCGATTATTTACACGGTTATTATATAAGATATTTTGTTAATATCTAGGAATCAATGTATAACATCAAGTGCTACATTAAAATCTACTCGTCAATAATTTAGCAAGACGGGCTTTTGACATGCCTATATTCATGTATTTTATCAACTTTTCTCGTAGACTTATAAATACATACCTACTACTATACTATACTATGATATGTGCACCCAGACATACTATCTATAAGCACTATAAGATATCTCTACCTGATATGTGCATTCACATGAATGCACATACCAGGTATCGATATCTATACCTATATATAATAAAATCGTAGGAAAGTCAAAACTGTACATTGAATATTTTTTTAAAAGGATACCTATTGGGGCGTGATCTACAATCGATATCGAAGCCAAAAATATAGTTTTTAGAATTTTTGTCCGTTTGTCGGTTTTTCTGTATGTATGTCCGGGCTGAACTCAAAAAGTACTGCATTGATTTACTTCAAATTTTCATGAATAGGTATTGCTAAGAGGTCGGGCAACATATAGGCTACATATAATCACGAATTCACCTACGGGGAGGAGCTGTGATAATTTATAAAATTTAACGCGGGTAAAACCGCGAGGCTCGGCTAGTCTTATATAATTGAAAATTAATCTATGGTTTGTATTTTTATCTATGACCCTTTTTTTAATTGTCGTCTCAATAAATCAGTTATGTTATAAATATCAGAAATTAATTAATTAAACATGTTAATGTTATTTTGTAAGACTTTAGAGATAACATGGATAGTTAAATGTAATTATTTATGGTCGCAACAAATGCGGCGAGTATCCGGAGGCGATTATGATTAAATTGGGCGTTATGTACCTCTATAAGTAGAAGTAAATGTATTCAATCATAACTCTTACTTACAAAACCCATTTATACCGGTTATTGAGAAAATTTTTGCAAGCATACCCCATGATATACCCAGCCACACAATTAGGCTTTTAGAACTTTTTTTTAGTTTGGCCTTACCAATGAATGAATATCTTGAGCGGCTATATAATAGCTAGACGCTCTCACCGGTCCGTAAGTAATCAGCAAGGTTAAGCAACTAGGCTCACGGTCAGTCCATAGATGGGTGACCACCAAAGTAGTTTAATTTCTGAGCATCTCCGTGCTTCGGACGGCACCGTCGGTCCCCATTGTAGTCATTAGGTAATAGTCGTTAAGCCATGTCAGAGGCCTACTGGGCGGTTTGAACAACTCTGACACTAAGTGACTACTGCCCATACGATAAGTGAGTAAGTATTCATATCTTTATTTGCATGCCATAATGTCAATAATACAGGTCTTATAATAATAATGCTTATAGCTAGGTACAATTATGGACCCTTTAGGGCACAGCAAAAATGATAACTTAAAACTAAACATACAATTATATAATTTATAAAACATATCTAGTTAAAATTGCTTTGAACATTCATAATATTTTAATAACACATAACAATAATATGACGGTCACCGTAGCCTAGTTGGTAGGTAGTGCTCCTGCCTACGAAGCTGGTGGTCCTGGGTTCGAATCCCGGTAAGTGCAAATATTTGTGTGATGAGCACGAATATTTGTTTCTGAGTCATGGATGTTTTCTATGTATTTAAGTATTTATCTATCTATATAAGTATATATATCGTCGCCTGGTACCCATAGTACAAGCTTTGCTTAGTTTGGGGCTAGGATGATCTGTGTAACATTGTCCCAAGAAATTATTATTATATATTAAAATAATAATAATCTTAAACTACTTATTAATAATTAAATTTCCTTTCTTATGTCAACTTAACCAACTTTAAAGGTAGGTAAAGTAAGTGGGTTATTCGTGTCTTCTCTACGTTATAACCATCAATGTCGTACCCCAACTGTATAAACATACGTTATAATAAGTCTCATACATTTATAATTCTGTTTGCGGTGTACAATGTGAAACTACATCTGCTCCTAATCGATTAGGTAAATGCAAATAACTTCGTGCCTATATCTATTGCGCAGGTATTTATATAAATAACTGGTCTATTGGTTGAAAGGTTAGTTACCCTGACTGCTAAACTAATGGTCGTGGGTTCGATCCCTACCCAATACTCTATTGTGTAATGAACACGATTATTTGTTCTAACTCTGGGTGTTATCCTACTTCCTACTAATCACACTAATATTATAAATGTGAAAATCTGTGACTGTGTGAGTGTGAATGTTACTTCTTCACGTCTAAACGGCTGGAGCGATTTTAATAAAATTTGGTATGGTATTAGCTGACACCTTGGATTTACACATAAGCTATAATTTATAAAGTTTAACGCGGGGAACAACTAGTATTATAAATGCGAAAGTTTGTGAATGTGGATTTATATAGATGTAGATATGAATGTTTGTTACTCTTTCGCGCAAAAACATCTAAACGGATTTTGATAAAACTTGGAAGTTATAAAGCTTATATATCCGAATAACAATTAGGCTATAATATTTAAAATTTAACGCGGGGGAAACCGCGCGGCACTGCTAGTTTTTATATAATGCAAATATATGCTAGTTTATATGTAATATAAGTATATGTATTTACAAATATATGTTTATCGTTTGTCTGGTTACCATACTAAAGGCTCAGTCTGGTTTGGAATCAGATGGCAGTGCGTTAGTAAACTTACACATACCTAGTGTATTATTTGTCCCAAGATATAGGTTACCTACAACAATTAGTTAGTATTGGAAACGCATTCTAAGTAGATATACTTACCTGCTTAATTTTAGGAAATTATGCATGTATTTCTATATGTATATACAAACTACTTACTTTTTAAAAATATAATGCAAGGTAAACGAGCAAGTGGTTGACCTGATGGTAAGGGAATACGGCCGCCCATGGACACTCGCAACAACAGGGTAGCCGCAATCCTTACCTTACGTAGTCAAAGCATCTTTAAAATACCTATGGTATAGTCAGAGATTAGGTATTATACCTACTAGGTACGAGATCCGTATGGTATATAGTATTAGTTCTGGATTGGCTCTGGTTGGGCTTTAAATAGCGCTCAAAATTTCATAAAGCTTTGAAAGTTGAAGATTAGGTACGTTTTATAAAAAAATATTTAGGCTAATCTCCGGTTGAACTTTGCCAAATGGAGTTATGTGTAATTCAAGTTGATTTCTATCCGAAACTAAATTACACTTTGTAAATCAACTCACTATTACGTTTCGTATCAAATAAACGTTACAAATGAAACGTTAGGAACATTTTGAAAAGCAACCGCGACCAACCGCCAACAACCGGCCGCGGCGGCAGCGTGCAATAGGCGTTGCTAGTGATGTGCCACGCAGCGAGGTGTTCCCGCGCTAACTGTGCACCGTCACGCAAACACTGCTCCGCCCATCCTCACGCACGCCAATGCTTGATTTTTAAACGCCAACACTATTTTTACCATACTTAATTATGCCCGTAACGCTGTTGGTACACGTATCGAAGAAATTAGTGGCATTCGTGGTCACTTAACAAAATTTCGAATTATGGTTTGATACTAAACAAGCCGACATGCAACATATTATGTTTATTGTTTGTTCTAATTTTAGGACAGTTTGGAAACGGTATTATTTATTTACTCGAATAACAAGACGTTGCATTCTGCTTTGTGTCCTACTTATTTATAGCAAAAGACCGGGTATTTCAACCAAAACACGATGCACGAACGGCTACTTAAAATATCTACTAGCCATTTATGATTATTTCATAACATATCTAAGACTCAATAAAAATATTAATGTCACTTTATTTGAAATAGAGATACAATTACTAACGAAATTTAAACATAATTGTAGACATGCCGTAATCAAACATAAGACAAAATTCTAAATAAATTTAGTCCAAGTGCAGGAACTAACACTCGTTCTTGATAAACGGCGGCCATCACTGCACGCCATGGCCTATTATGAGAGCATGACGTCACCGCCCCGCCCCCCACCTCCTCGCTTCAATCAAATCGGGGAACCCTCGTCATGTCCCCACCCCACGTTCCGCTTTACTGACTCCGCATTTTTTTCTCATAATAATAACGTCGAAAAAATCGCACAAAAAATCTCGACAGACGTGGCGTTGCTTTGCTCATCCCATCCCTATTGGCGTCGTCCTTTTTCAAATCAAGTCGTGGAATTTGAAATTTGAATTTATTTAGAATGGAATATTTTAATATGTATTTATATCTATCAAACCTATGTTATAGTATTGTATTATTATCTTTGGTTATAGTTAAAAGTAAGCACAGAACACATTTAGGTACCTACTCAGCGCTAACCAACTAATTTAATTTTGCATTGACAACTAGATCAAAAACAATTGAAAAACAGGTGCTTAGATATCTATTTTCGAAATTAATATTTTTCTAATTTGTACAACCCACAATAATGTACTTAATATTTCTTTTTGTGGGGTAGGTGCCTATTTCATGGTATCTATAACTTTTAAATAGGTAGCTCAGTATGTAAGTACCTACTTATATAAGTAAGTATATAAATTATACCTATTAATGCCGATATTACAGTGAAGAAATGCTTAAACAGTCTACAAATTAACAATAACCGAAGGTCGTGTCAGTGATCACAGGTGTTTCTTTATAAAAGAAAGGCAAATAGTCTTATCGGATTATATTATTACCACCTATTTAGACAAATGTACTATCATTGACTACCATTATTCATCGTTGTTCTTATAAGTACCTAAGTGGAAGTTAATTCTTACTGGAAGGATTAGTATAAAATGAAAGTATTTGTGCGGTATCTAATTCAATACTTAAAATTATATTTTGTCTTAAACTCAATTAAAACATAAGCTAAATACTTTACTAAAATGTTTCAAATCTAATAAATTCAGAAATAGATCAT